>JAIRCJ010001059.1:0-2437500 GCA_020883675.1 Bruguiera gymnorhiza
AAGAGTAATAAGTCACATTAAACATCATAAAAAGAGTTAGTTCTTGATAGTTCTTCAGTTCTTAAAGAATAAAATAGAAAAAATTCTCACTTTTCAATTGACATAATCGCCTACCTTATAACAATGAATCAAACTTTTTATAAGTTGAAAAAACAACCTTAAAAATTGTTAAAAATTAAAAAGACATCAAGCATTTCTATCATATTAATAAAGTTTTGGCCTTCTTTCAAATTTGAATTCACACCATTTGCAACTTGATTAGTTTGAATATTCTCAATTAGCCCATTTAGTACTTTTTTCATTTTTTTAGCCCTCGAACATGTCATTGTCCTTTCACGAATGCCCAATGGATCCTAGAAGTCATCCATGCATCAACTCTTCTATAGATTTCATCACCGTAACGTAGCAAATACAAAACCCAATAGTACCTTAACTATAAATCTCTATAATTTCTTAAAATCGAAGGGGATGTTGTTAAGGGGATTCAAACTTAAACCAATATGGAATGAGACATGCCAAATTACCACAAATCTCTTACATTGGGTGGAACTTTTCATTCCTTATTTAAGTTCTCTCTTAGTGTAAAGGCCTATTAACGGACACATTCATGCCAACATCATAGCTTTATTTATGAATTCATTTACAAATGATTTATTTTAATTTTGGCCTCATTTTACCAATGATCAATTTTAATTAGGGACAATTTTGCACCATATGGCTCAAAAATTTTCATTTCAAGACTTATGACTTTGAAATTCATCAATTTAATGTTATATGGTTGTTTTCTGAATTATCAAAAAAAAAAAAATCTATTTTGTTCTATTAATTTTTTTTTTATATCCATCCACTAAAATTCTATTCGATCATTAAAGATGGGATCTACAAGTATAACCCTCTTTGGTAGTGTTTTTCAACTTGTATTAAGGTGAGTAAAAACTAGTTTGGACCTAAACAACTAAAAGAGTGCTTGGTTTTACTTTTCAAAAATGTGTTTACAGACATACACACCACCTAAAATTGAGGTTTTGAAAAGCAACAATTTGTTGCTTTAGCCACCACCAAACAAAAAAGGCAAAAACTAATTCTGTTTTTATTTAATAGAAAAATATACCCTTAATTCTTTCACCATCATTGTTGAAGAGTCTGAAAAAAAAAAAAAGTAAATGTATGTATAACAAATATTGGTTGAAAAACAAATGTACTAAAAAGAGATTAGAGGCAATGGAAACAACTACATAAAAGAGACCTGATTGAGATGGGATCCCATGAAATGAACAATTCTTGTTATTAAGACATGGTGGTAAGGGCAAATTAAGGTGAGTTTTAACATTATTCTTCTCTACTTAAACACACACACCTCTTGAAATAAAGGTTTTGGAAAAGCAACAATTTGTTGCTTTTAGCCACCACCAAACAAAAAGGCAAACATTAAATTGTATTTTTATTTTAATAGAAAAAAATAAAAAAGTAAATGTAAGTATAACAAACATTGGTTGAGAAACAAGATGTACTAAAAAGGGATTAAAGGCAATGGAAGGAACTACAAAAAAGAGACCTGATTGAGATGGGATCCCATAAAAGGAACAATTCTTGTTGTTAAGACACGGTGAGAAGAGTGGATTAAGGTGAGTTTTAACATTGTTCTTTTTTACTCAAAAATAATGTTTTTGATAAGTTTAGGATACTAACAATGCCCTTTATTTTACAACAATGTTGGCTAATCTACCTATGAAAGCATTTCAAGAATCTAGTATTGAACTAGAAGTCAAGAAAAAGTTAGATGTCCTATTTAGGGATCTAGTGGCCATAGGAAGATATGTTATTGCACCTTCGTCGACTACTTTATGCATTAGTGATGGTGTTGAGACTAATCATCTAACTCAATAAAAAAGTGTTGTATTAGAAGTTAGATGTAAAAGTTAACCTTATTGATTCCATAGATAAATTATTTAAAGGTTCTAAGATACAGCAAGGGAATGTAAATATTAACACAAGTGATGTAGCAAAAAGAAATGAGACCAATAAGAAAAGAGTTATTAAATCAAATTTACATGTGAAAAAAGGATCTAAAGGGTACAAAATGACAATATAAAGGGGTAGCTACTTTTAACGAAACAATTGATTTGTTGATTCATAATGTTGTTAAAAATAGGAAAACAGGGTTGCCAAGTTGTTTTTTACGTGATGTTATGAAGGATTTCCATTCTTTAACAAGTGTTGAAGAAGATAGTGACCTTTTATGGATACCATAGATTTAATCTAAGAGAGTAGAAATAAAGATATTCATTTTGCATTGATGACTAAATAAGCCAAGTTGCATTAGTTGCATTATCAAATTAAGTAGCACAAAACCCAAAAGATGCCTTAGATTAAATAAACATGTTCGTTTCTCTAGTTACTAACATATTTTGATGTACATGACATTACATATTATTGGATATATTTATTAATGATCATTTTTTCATTTATTTTTTTTTAACTAAGCTAAGAAACTTTTGGTACATCTAGTGTTTTTCATATTAATATATATATATATATATATATATATTTTTTTCATAGATATGACTAATGATTATGAAAATCTTTATGGAGAATACAATGATAATGATGCTAACAATGAAGATTGACTCTCATTATTGGAAGTGACTACCATTGGTGTTATTCATACCTATCATTATAAATATATACACAAAGAAAACCTTGTATAACCTTACATCAAATAGGAATAAAATAGGTGATTGAATTAATATAAAACAATGAGGTAGGATGTTTGAATATGTTCAAAATAGATAAAGGAATATTACTTTATTTCTGCACTAATCTACAATAGAATTATGGGTTAATGCCTTTGTAGAGTATATCTTAAATTGAGAAAGTGTGCATCTTTTTATACATAATTACTATGGTTGAATCCAATAGAAAAATTGGTAAATAATTTTAGCACTTGGGGGAAGCAGTTAGCAAAAATTTTGCAAAATCGTATCAATAGTTTTATCACTTGCAAAAGATATCATCAAAAATCCTCTATGATAGTAGATATATTCCACCAAAAATCCTCTATGATAGTAGATATATGTTGCATTTCAAGGCACTTTTTTGATAATATTTTTATAATAGCAAATAATTAACTTTTGTTTAAACTTCTTGTAATCTAAATTTAATTTTATCAATTAGATATAAGCATGAGTATGTTTTAATAATAGGATTGCACTAGAGTAATAGATGGAACAGATGTATGTACAAGTATTCCTATGGAAGATAAAGTATGATTTATTGAAAGAAAAGTCATACTAATATAGAATATCATGGTAACATGTTATTTTGATTTGCAGTTCACTTTCATGTTAGCTTGATAAGAGGATAAAACACTTGATGTACACATTTTTATTTCAACTATTAATAATCTAGATCTTAATTCCCACGCCCCCTAACAAGTACTAATCATAACATATTTTTTTCTTTTCAAATAAATATTTTATATAAGAAATTATTGATTTCAAAATTCTTTTTATAAATAAATATAAGAAAATATTATCTTATTGATGGATATTATAAAAGTATAAAATATCATTTACCTAAATTTCAAAACAGATGACCACTAAGAGGATGTAATGAAATCTTTAATTATGCATATTTATCATTATGAAGTTGTATTGAAAGAGCATTTGGAGTATGAAAGAGAAGATAGAAGATATCTTATTTGATGTTATGTTATTTATTTAAAGTGCAAAGAAATATTGTTATTATGACAACAACATTACATAATTATATTCATAAAGAATTCATAAATGTTCCAATTTTTTATCATCATCTTGATATTGTACCATATGATATTTTTTTTTATGTTAACAGAATTTCACGAGATGGATTCCTCAAAGATAGTAAAATAACATAAATTATTTTTCTTTGTGAGCAAATTACTTTTAGTTTGATGAATTAGAATTTGTTTTTTGTTTTTTATTTTGGTCTCTTTTTTGATAAGTTTTTTTGTTAAACAAGTATATTTTTTATATTTGATAAATATAATATTTATTTTAATTATAGTCAATAAAATTAGTACAATATAGAAAATGAATTGTATAAGTCATTGGTAAGGTATAATATTTAATTCATAACTTTAAATAAGAAATTAGTAATTAAGTTATTAAGAATAAAATAAATTATTAATCACATCTTTTATAATCATTTTACATGCTAACAATTATTTTAACATCAATGATTTCCAGGTCAGCAATGATTGACATGCTTTCTTGAATTTACAAGACAATAGGTGTGTACGGAGAAAGTATTTTTTGCCTCTTGAAGGAAGTTTCCTTTGTGTATTTTTTTTTTAAAATTAGAAATATATAAATTTGAGAAACTTATTTACCAACACGCATTAGATAGTTATTAGATGTGTCGAAGTAAATCTTATAAAAATGCAATTGAAAACAAAAAATTTAATGATAAACACATTAGTGAAAAATCAATTGGCGCATTTTAAATTATTTCAGGACATAACTTTTTTATTTCATAGAACCATATGTAAACACAAAAGAGATGTTTCGTAATGTAATGACAATGCGATATCTTTTGCCACCTTCACTTTATAATTCTAATTTACTGCTCCAGTTTGTTTTATTGCTTGAACTTCCTTCTTTTCTAGAGCTGCAACAATAATAAAATCCTTAAGAAACTCGTAATGATGAAGAGATAATCAAGAGCTAATTCAAAATCCAATATAGTATCACTTGTGATATGTCCATGTGAGAATCATTTAAACGAGCTCAAAAAGTAATCTTACATGTAGTCCTATGATTTCATGCTGGAGATATGCCATCAAATTCAACTGCATCCATAAAATGATAGTTAGAAAATGAAAAAACAACCAAAAGGTTGACAAGTCTCTCTCTTTATAAAAGATAAATGGTAGACATATTATATTTTAATCTCACATATATGTTATTGAAAACTAAAAACAATTTTCGAGTAAATTTGAAATTGTTATTGTGACATCTGTCATTGCAATACCCACTTTAAATATAGAAGACACCCAAAGAAAGGTGAAACATGGGACTGTGTGCCTAACCTACTCGATTCCCAATTTATCTCTACCACAAGATTCATTATGAATAGTTTTCATATTTTATCTTCATAAAATTTACCTTTCATTATTTTCTTTCTATATATATATATATATATATGCTATACATTTTATCCATTTATTACTCTCATACAAGAGATGGGTCCAAATTTGTTTATTACATTTTGATCCTTCAAAGTAAAAAAGAAATACTAGTGGTTAGTTTTTGAGAAAACCTGTTGGTGGTGGTTTCGTACCACACCGCTCAACACATAGAGAAAGACATGTCGCTTCAGTGCCACATCCAAGAATACAATTTTGTACACAGCTTAAGGCCTGAACTTCAGTTGTAGATTGTATGAGTATGAGTGCAAATGCTAACACCAAAAGTCTCCCAATTACAATATTTCTAGCCATGTTTACCTAATGCTTGCTTTAGTTTCTTCTCACCCTATTATTTGTTTTTACACCCTTTGATTTGCTATATATATGTTTTGGGAAATGTTGGTCAAACACTCTTTAAGGTTATTAAATGTTTAGTTTAATTAATACATCATTTAATGAGATAAAAATAACTGAGGAGTTCACAACATTTCTATATTAATTTTGGAAAACAGATTATTAAAAGCTATGAGGTAATTAAGTATAAAAGTAAAAATTAAGGTTAAAGATAACTGATTTTGTAGGTGTTAACCTATACAAAATCTTAGTCTAAGTTAGTAAGATAAGGTGAAGGTTCCTAATATATTAACCTTTAAGAAGAAAATGATGTATAAAAAAATAAGATATATATATTATTGAAGCATTTATATATAATTGTACTAAATCTTTTCTTGAAAATTAGGTGTGTACAACTATTTGTACCTAAAGTAGTTAATTAATTGAATTTTTGGACTTTAGAAAGTTTACTTTTTTTTTCCTTTTTCTTTAGCTCTTTTCTCTCTTCTTTCTCCTTTTCTTTCTTATCTTCTTTATCATTTTCAAGTACTTAGTTGGAGAGGAACGTATGATCTAAAATTGAGTGAAAAGTTCCTTTTCTTATATCCAAGAATAATAAAAATAATATTGCAAAAATATGGGCATGTTATGTCACATGGTAGCTCAACATGGTCATATGCACTACGACTATAATCTTTTATACTTTTTACATGTAAGCATATTAAATGGCATTAAAAAAATAAGAGGAAATTTTTGATATTTTAATTTATAAAATTAATTTATATATTTGTAAAATCGTTTACATATTAGGTTTTTTGTTTAAATATTTTCTAAATAGTTGGTTAGTAAAAAAATAATGCAATTGATAAATGTCTTTTATTTTAATTATTATATTAGATATTTTAAATTGTCATTTATTAAAAATTATGTTATGTATAATATATACTTTTAAATTTGTTATTAAAAATATTCATAAATGATTGTGAGAGGTCCATTGAACTAGAAGTTATACCATATGTATAACACTTTTCAATTTCAAAAATTTTATTCTCCTTTCCAACAACTAGAACACAAAAACTTAGATTTTAAAAATAAAAGTCTAACTTTTCAACCAACAAAATATTCCCAAAAAATTTATGTCTTAATTTATTTGGACTTTGTATATTGTCATGTCCAATTCTTATCACATATTAGAATGTTTATTTATGATAGTTCTAAAAAATGTGGGAAAGAGTGCCATTAGGTAACATCTCTTGAGTAAGAAGGTAATTACAAGAAAGGAGTACAATAATTGTTTTATATCTAACTTTATTTGTTTATGAGTTGAAATAAAATGTAATTGGTCCATGTCTTTTACTATTCTTTTTGTACACTATATTTGGTACAAGCTAATTCTTTTCTGCAAGAAATATTAGGAAGCATGTTTCTCTCCAATCTCCTTTCTGAAGGATTTCTCTTAAAGCTAGTGAATGATGATGTCATAATGATGTTTGTTAGTGGTTAACGTGACTCCTCTTGTCAATAATCTTTGTAGTTCGTGAAAGAATTATAACTCATTCTATTTTCTTTGTTTATATAATTAGAAATAATAATTCTATGACGAAGGAAAATGACAAGGGAATGAAATCATTTATTGCAAGACAAAATAAAATTATACAAGGTGAAGAAAATAAAAATAAGAATCTTATATATTGGGATGTAAATGGAGAGGAAAATATGTGAACACACTTATTGCTTATTTTCTAAATAATGCTTAATATTATAATTGGGTTGATATCATAATTAAAATTTCAGAATTTAAGGAAATTGTTTTTTTTTTTCAAGTCTATAATTGATACTACTTTGTTTGTCTCATTGTTAGGCCCTAAAAATCATAAGATTGTCCTATATTTCATGTTTAATTAGTGTGGACTACATATTGAGCCTAAAGATTCCTTAATCCTGAACTGAAATTTTAGGCCGAAGGTAAATAAGCCCAACTATTACCTTATTCATGCATGATATGGCCTTGTCGATTGAAACTAGCCCAGATTGACATCACACCATTTGAAATTATGACGATTTTGTTTACTTCCATGTAGGCAATGACTGACATGCTTTCTTGAATTGACAAGACTATGGGTGTGTATGGAGAAACTATTTTTTGCCTCTAGAAGGAAGTTTCATCTGTGTTTTTTCTTTTAAAATTAGAAATTTATAAATTTCAGAAACTGATTTACAAACACACATTAGATAATTATTAGATGTGCCAAAGTATATATTATAAAAAAGCAACGAAAAACAAAAAATTTAATGATAAACACACTATTGAAAAATCATTTGGCACATTTTAAATTATTTTAGAACATAACCTTTTTATTTCATAGAACCATATGTAAAAACAAAAGAGATGTTGTGTAACATAATGACAATGTGATATCTTTTGCCACCTTCACTTAATAATTCTAATTTACTGCTCCAGTTTGCTTTATTGCTTGAACTTCCTTCTTTTCTACAACTGCAATGATAATAAAATCCTTAAGAAACTCATAATGATGAAGAGATAATCAAGAGCTAATTCAAAATCCAATATAGTATTACTTGTGATAAGTCAATGTGAGAATCATTCAAACAAGCTCCAAAAGTAATCTTACATTTAGTCCTATGATTTCATGCTGGAGATATGCCATCAAATTCAACTGCATCCATAAAATGATTGCTAGAGAATGAAAAAACAACCCAAAGGTTGACAAGTCTCTCTCTTTATAAAGATAAATGGCAGGCATATTATATTTTAATCTCACATTTATGTTCTTAAAAACTAAAGAACTTTTTCGAGTACATTTGAAATTGTAACTGTGACGTCCGTCATTGCAATTCCCACTTTAAATACAGAACACATCGGAAGAAAGGTGAACATGGGACAGTATGCCTAACCTACATGATTTCAAATTTATCTATACCATAAGATTAATTATGGATAGTTTTCATATTTTATCTTCATACAGTTTACCTTTCTTTAATTTTTTTCTATATATATATGCTATACATTTTATCCATTAATTACTCTCATACAAGAGATGAGTCCAAATTTGTTTATTACTTTTTTATCCTTCAAAACAAAAGGGAAATACTAGAGGTTAGTTTTTGAGAAAACTTGTTGGTGGTGGTTTCGTACCACACCTCTCAACACATATAGCAATACATGTCTCTTCACCACCGCATCCAAGAATACAATTTTGTACACAACTTAAGGCCTGAACTTCAGTTGCAGATTGTATGAGTATGACTGCAAATGCTAGCACCAAAAGTCTCCCAATTACAATATTGCTAGCCATGTTTACCTAATGCTTGCTTTAGTTTCTTCTCACCCTATTGTTTGTTTATACACCCTTTGATTTGCTATATATATCTTTAGGGAAATGTTGGTCAAACACTCTTTAAGGTTATTAAATGTTTAGTTTAATTAATACATCATTTAATGAGATAAAAATAACTAAGGAGTTTACAACGTTTTTATATTGATTCTATATATATTTTATTCGTCATTTTATATATATTGTTAGAGAGTTTATATATAATTGTACTAAATCTTTCTAGACTTTAGAAAGTTTACTTTCTTTTTTTCTTTTTTTCCTCTACTCTCTTCTCTCTACTTTCACTTTTTCTTTCTTATCTTCTTTATCTTTTTCAAGTACTGAGTGGAAGAAGAACATATGATCTAAAAGTGAGTGAAAAGTTCCTTTTCTTATATCTAAGAATAATAATAACAAAATTGCAAAAATACAGGCATGTTATATCACATGGTAGCTCTGCATGGTCATATGCAGTATGACTCTTATCTTTTATATTTTTAACATGTAAGCATATTAAAAGTCATTGAAAAAGAAAATAAAAGTATAATTTTGATATTGTAATTTAAAATTTAGATTTTAAAATTATAAGTCTAACTTTTCATCCAATGAAATATTTCCAAAAAAATTATGTCTTAATTTTTTTGGACTTTGTATATTGTCATGTCTGATCCTCATCACACATTAGAATGTTTATTTATAGTAGTTCCAAAAAATATGGGAAAGATTACCATTATGTAACACCTCTTGCGTAAGAAGGTAATTATAGGAGAACAATACAATAATTGTTTTATATCTGACTTTATTTGTTTATGAGTTAAAATAAAATATAATTGGTCCATGTCTTTTACTATTCTTTTTGTACACTATATTTGGTACGACCTAATTCTTTTCTGCAATAAATATTAGGGGGCATGTTTCTCTCCCATCTTGTTTTTGAAGGTTTTCTCTTAAGGCTAGTGAATGATGTTGTCATAATGATGTTTGTTAGTGGTTAATGTGACTCCTCTTGTTAATAATCTATTTTCTCCATTTATATAATTAGAAATAATAATACTATGATGAAGGAAAATGACAAGGGAATGAAATCATTTATGTCAAGACAAAATAAAATTATACAAGGTGAAGAAAATAAAAATAAGAATCTTATATATTGGGATGTAAATGGAGAGGAAAATATGTAAACACCCTTATTGCTTATTTTCTAAATAATGGTTAATATTTTAATTGGGTTCATATCATAATTAAAATTTGAGAACTTAAGGCAATTGTTTTTTTTTTTTAAGTCCATAATTGATACTACTTTGTTTGTCTCATTGTTAGGCACTAAAAATCATAAGATTGTCCCATATTTCATGTTTAATTAGTGTGCATTACATATTGAGCCCAAAGATTCCTTAATCTCGAACTGAAATTTTAGTCCAAAGGTAAATAAGCCCAATTATTACCTTAGTCATGCATGATATGGCTCCATCCATAGAAACTGGCCCAGATTGACCTCAAACCATTTGAAATTATAAGGATTTAGTTTACTTCCAGGTGAGCAATGATTGACATGCTTTCTTGAATTGACAAGACAATAGGTGTGTATGGAGAAAGTATTTTTTGCCTCTTGAAGGAAGTTTCCTCTGTGTATTTTTTTTTTTAAATTAGAAATGTATAAATTTGAGAAATTGATTTACCAACACGTATTAGATAGTTATTAGATGTGTCGAAGTAAATCTTATAAAAATGCAATTGAAAACAAAAAATTTAATGATAAACACACTAGTGAAAAATCAATTGGCGCATTTTAAATTATTTCAGGACATAACTTTTTTATTTCATAGAACCATATGTAAACACAAAAGAGATGTTTTGTAATGCAATGACAATGTGATATCTTTTGCCACCTTCACTTTATAATTCTAATTTACTGCTCCAGTTTGGTTTATTGCTTGAACTTCCTTCTTTTCTAGAGCTGCAACGATAATAAAATCTTTAAGAAACTCGTAATGGTGAAGAGATAATCAAGAGCTAATTCAAAATCCGATATAGTATCACTTGTGATATATCCATGTGAGAATCATTTAAACGAGCTCAAAAAGTAATCTTACATGTAGTCCTATGATTTCATGCTGGAGATATGCCATCAAATTAGTTGGAGAGGAACGTATGATCATATGATATTGTACCATATGATATTTTTTTTTATGTTAATAGAATTTCATGATATGGATTCCTTAAAGATAGTAAAATGACATAAATTATTTTTCTTTGTGAGCAAATTACTTTTAGTTTGATGAATCAGAATTTTTTTTTTGTTTTTTATTTTGGTCTCTTTTTTGACAAGTTTTATTTTTTTAACAAGTATATTTTTTATATTTGATAAATATAATATTTATTTTAACTATAGTCAATTAAATTAGTATAATATAGAAAATGAATTATATAAGTCATTGGTAAGGTATAATATTTAATTCATAAATTTAAATAAGAAATTAGTAATTAAGTTATTAAGAATAAAATAAATTATTAATCACATCTTTTATAATCATTTTACATACTAACAATTATTTTAACAACAATTTTACTAAACATTAAGAATTCTTTTGGATTATCCTCACCTTATTGTCACCATTATTATCAAACAACTTGCAACTTCGGGTGACATAATTTTTAGTTTTAATATTCTTGTTTACACCACTTTATCTCATAGTATTGCCAAAAATGATTTATATTAAAAATCAAATCTATGTTGAAAATACCCTTACATGTGACAAATACCTAACCAAGAATAAGAAATGTAAACAAAATTATATAAAAAGAATCCTTTCTCTAACTTTTAACTTGTCAACCAAATCAACTCCTTTGGTAGTTCCCAAAGTTCAAAAGGATAAGCATTAAGCATTTATTGTATGGTATAATAACATCTTATAATTCAAGGAAAATTAACAAGCTAAGTTAGTGCCAAGCACAGTTAATGTATCTTGACAAAAGAGAAAAGTTCAAAATTAAAACTTTAAAGTCAGAAAAGATAAAATGGGAAGGAAAATCATTTCCAAATATTCGCTCTTTAGACACCAAATAAAGGATTTCTTTTCCCTTTCATTTAGAGACACTATAACCAATTGGCAAGAATGAAGAAGAAAAAAATGGGAAAGGAATGGTGAATACAACTAAAAAAAAGGAAAAAAATTATACGTTGAATTCAATTCACATTCTATAAAATAAATAATAAGTTGTGGGATAAAGTGAGGTATATAAACCTTCAAGCAACCAAAAGAAAATGGAGAAGAAGTTTGTGACACGTTTTGAAGTTACTCACCGTAAAGTCGTCCTTCAGCTCATCATCCTTCATCTTCTCCACTTTTATCTTCTCCCTAACTTTTTCATCCTTCTCCTTCATTGATGAAGCAAACCTTGTGTATTTGGGGCAAGGTAAGTATTTTCTCCTTCATTGATGAAGCAAACCTTGCGTATTTGGGGCAAGGTAAGTATTCTTAAAGGCTCAAAGATGGGAAGTAAATCTCTACAGTAGTGCAATCACATAACATCTTGACTTCTGCTTCACTCATAGCTTGGGTTGCCACCCTGGCCATTTCTTCACAACAAGGTTTGCCTAGACCATTAAAAACTTATGCGTGTAGGGGCTGTATGGGATGATCAGTTCACTTTATGATTAGGAGAAATGTTTGTCTTACAAATGTTACACAATATGATTAGGAGAAAGCAAAAGAAAGTATAAGCTCCATCAGAAGATAAGGAGTTAAAGAGATAAACCTTTAGCATCCTAGAGAAAGGGAAGAATGTGCTTGTATATAGCCTCAACTGTCTTTCATATCTATATAATATTTTTAATTCTATAACATAAAGATGCCACATGACATACTTCATCTTCATTTGAGTCTAATTTTAGAGGAGAAGGTTAAGGTTTTTTTCTTTTAAGCTCTTTTTATTTTTTTTCTTCGATTAGAGATTCAATCATTCTCTTTTTCATTTATTTTCCTCATATTTACAATTTTTCATCTCATTTAAGGAAATTAATTTCCTAGAGCTGTTGAGAATTCTTGCAGCCATCACCATCAATAATTCTCTATTATCTCTCCTTTTATGGGTATTTATTGATTCTTTTATACTCATTATTATATTACCTCTTTTCAAACTTTTCATTTTCTTCCACAACTTACAAAGATTACAATTATTGCATTTATTATTGTATTACTCACTTTTTAGTGTAATACATTTTTAGATTGATTGCATATGAAAATTAGAGATAGATGCAAAGGTGCAATCACTATATTTCCCTTTCCAGCTTCCCTCTATTTACATCTCCATCATCCTCTCTTTTTCTTTTTTTTCATTTAATATTTAATTTTTATTTTATATTTCTCTTATCTATGCAGAATCATAATTATTAACAAATTTCATAAGGTCACCTTTTTTTTTTTTTGGTTTTTATTGCCTCTATGATGTAATAAGTCTTTGTTAAATGATTATTATTTTGCATTTAGATTTCAACCTTTACTGTAGCTGGTGATTAGAAGAGAATCAATTGATATTTGAGAAGGTAATTTCTTTTTGCCTATTTTCTATTTAATTGATTTGGGTTATTAATTTTGGGATGTTGAGAATTAAGTTAATTTATGAAATAAAATATTTAGTTGCTACAATTTACATTCTTTGACACATATTGCATGGACAATTTATAAAATCAAACTCCTTTTTTTTATAAAAATAAGAAACATAAATATTATCATGAATTTAACAAAGAAAGGATTGTGTAGCACAAGTATAAATATAGTATGTCTTATCACTCTATTAAAATAATCATTATTTATTTATATTTATGTACATAATTATTTAAATGTTTAGATGATATTTTTTTTATAAGATCAAATTTAATGTAGATCCACGCGTATTACAAATCGAAAAGCTAGTTTATAATATGATTGCAAACAAGAATTTTACCATCCCTTTGGTGGCCATGTATTACCAATGGGGACAACCAAGTTGAAATGCCCATTCTTGCCTCGCTAATTTTAATCGATTAAATAATGTCTAACATGGATAATTTTGTCTTTTCCTTTAGTGCCTTTCTAAATCAATATGCTTTTCATTCTTCTCCCTAATTCTCTTCCAAAAGTTAATAATTTACAAACCAAAAAGAATGTTAAACTTCAAAAGAGATGTTGAAGGGAAAGTTGCTCAATATTTTCCTACTATTAGTTACCTTTTTCTTCTTTCCTAGTTACTTATATTGGACTCCTCGAATATCTTTATGACTTCTTACGAGTTATGACGAAAATATTTACTAAGTATGTATTGATACATAGGATGCACATGGTCCTAATAACGTGGAGACCATAATATGGTTTATAAGAAATTTAGATTGTTGGGATTTGAGGACTCATGCTGTTCCATTTGGACTACCAATGATGTAGCAATTAGAGGAGCTTTGACAAGTAAGACTATTAATGAGGCATATAACTACTTAAAGGGATGGCTTCAAACAGTTATCAGTGGAATTCATACAGGATGGCTCAAAGGAGAGTAGCTAGAGTTTATGAGCTCAATGCCATTTCAATCATCACTACAAAAGTGGTAGCCTTATCAAATAAATTCAACCTAATGGAAGTTAATGTTGTGTGAGGTGTAATGAGTTGTAAGCTTTGTGGTGGTAGCTAATCTAGTGAAAGATGTTCTATGAATAATAAAAGTGTTCAATATGTTGCCAATTACAACATGTAGCAACACAATCCTTACACTAACTTCAACAATACAAGATGGAAAGTTCACCTTAATTTTTCATAAAGCAGCAACATGAGTCAACAACCGCCAACCATAAAACTGATGTTAAGCTATCTTGGAATTTCTTAACCCATGCAACCTTAAGAAAAGAAATCAACATTGGAAGAGAAGTTTATGCAATACATGGCAAAGAACCAATCTTTAAAGTCAAGTAGCTTCAATAAGAAACTTGGAATATTTAAGGGGGGTAACTAAAGATGACCTTATGAAGGTTGTAAAACTAATTCTACCTATAAATTTTATTATCTTATACATGGTAAAGGATTGTGAAATTCCTATTATTCTTAAAAGGCCATTTCTAGCTATTGGGGGAACTTTGATAGGTGTGCAAAAGGTTGAACTCACCATATAAGTTCAAGATCAAAAGGTCAAGTTAAATGTATTTAAAGTCATGAAATTCCTTATTAAGCTTGATGATTGCTTCATAATTGATATGGGGGACAAGCTTGTGGAAAACTTTCTTTTAAATGATCATTGAACAAATCCTCTAGAAGGAGCCATTATAAGTGTACACATTATGGATGATTTGGAGGTAATTAAATATGCTAGCTTGTTAAATGCACCATCTAAATTATTTGGGATAAAAACGAAGTTTGATTCATTGGATTCTTCATCAAGCCAAGACATAATCAAGCCATTTATAGTGGAGTCACTAATGTTGAAGCTCAAGTCACTACCAAATCACCTTTATTAGCCTTTCTTAAGGGAATCATCATCACTATTGATGATAATCAACTATACACTTGATGATGTGCAAGAAGACAAGCGAGCAATGGGTTGGTCTATAGCTAACATTCAAGGCATTAGCCTTTCATTTTATTTGCACAAAATTTTACTAGTGAAAGACTTCAATCCTACAATGAAAGCATAAAAAAGACCTAATCTAAACACGAAAGAGGTTGTGAAAAAAGAAATCATCAAATGGCTTGAAAATGACATTATTTATCTTATCTCATATAGTACTTGGTTAAGTGTAGTGCAATATGTGCCAAAAAGCATTATTTATCATTAAATCATTCAAGGCATTAGTCTTTAACTTTGTATGCATAAATTTTTTTAAAAAAAGACTTAAATCTTACAATTAAAGCATAAAGAAGACTTAATCCAATCATGAAAGAGGTTGTGAAAAAAGATATCATTAAATGACTTGAAAATGACATTATTTATCCTATCTCAGATATTACTTGGTTAAGTGTAGTGCAATGTGTGCCAAAAAAAGTCATTATATATCATTAAATCATTCAAGGCATCAGTCTTTCACTTTGAATGCACAAGATTTTGTTAGAAAAGACTTTAATCCTACAATCGAAGCATAAAGAAGACTTAATCCAATCATGAAAGAGGTTGTAAAAAAAGAAATCATTAAATGGCTTGAAATGACATTATTTATTTTATCTCAAATAGTGTTTGGGTAAGTGTAGTGTAATGTATGCCATAAAATGGTGGTATAACTATAGGGAAAAATGAAAATAATGAACTTATCCCTACTAAAACCATCATTGGATGGAGGATTTGCATGCAGTATCGCAAGATCAATAAAGCCAATAGAAAGCATTACTTCCCCTTCCTTTTTATAAACCAAATGTTAGATCAGTTGGTAGGACATAAGCACTCTCAATAGTTACTACAGATACAATGAGATTGTTATCACTGTAAAAGATCATGGGAAGATGACCTTCACTTGTCTTTATGCGTTTTGGGTTAGGTGTGCTTTAAGTTGGGTTGTTGGCAAAAGAGTGGAGCATGTTGTTAGCAAAGAAAGCAAAGAAATTGTCTATCAATTTTGTTGTAGCTCTGTCATGTTGCATTTTTCTAAACATCAAACTTGCTTTGTTGTTGGAGGTCTTCTGCCTTTGCCTCAATTGTTGGACTAAGATGTGGCCAAATTTTAGTGGTAGATTTCACGTAATATGGATAGATTATTCATGTAAAGGAAAATTTATTTCTTTCTTTTTTATTAAAATGGATATGCTTGTAAGATAAATTAAGAAAAGGCTTTTAAACGTAAAAATATTTTTTTAGTACAAGATTACTTAAAAGTTCATATGAATATATATATATATATTTATTTATTTATTTATGTATATTCCAACAAAAATACAAGTTCATGTGGATATTGTTGTGATTGGTTCCTGAGACAGGGATTTCAACAGACGTGGAGGAAAATGTCACATTTAATGATTTCAAATGTTAAAAATAGTCAGGGTGATTATGGAATTGTAAGTGAGATGAATTTGAAGTCACCACTAATTATTTTAGGTGTGATTAGAATATTATGAGTGACTTAATCAGCTTTACTTGAATTTTTCAGGATTTAAAAGCATAATTATGCTTGGTTGAGACTATAGCTAACTCAAACACATATCACATGAAACAATATAACTGTTCATTGACTTGTACTTTTATGCTTCTCCTATCAAGACATACACATCGAGGCTTTAATGAGTTTGGATAAGTAGTAAAAGCAAATAAATTTTTTAGAAGTTTTTAAAGAGATTTAGATACTTTTTATGATATTGTGCACTAAAAAAAAATTGGAATTTTTTGGAAATTTTTTATGAAAGGATTTAGATCTTTTTTTACTGTAGTCTTGCATATCAAAAAATAAAATGGGATATTTTTTGAAGAAAATTAAAAGGAGTTCAAATTTTTTTTACAATGACTATCTACATTGAAAAATAAAATGAAATGTTTTGGAAAATATTTTGAAAGGATTAAGACACCTTTTATAGTGTTCTTGCCTACCAAAAAATAAAATAAGATATATTTGGGCATTTTGAAAGGACTGTTGACATCGTTTTGTATATGTGGGCTCACCCAATATGTCTAAAATGACACCTTCAATGGATGCTTTGCATTCCTTTTTCTTTTTTTTTCTTTCTTTTTTTCCTTTTTTTCTCTTCTTTTTTCTTTTTCTTTCTTTTCTTTTTGGCAAAGCCCCTTATCTTCCTTTTACTCATTTTCTTTGTCTAAAACTACTCTCTCTCTATGCCCACCTCCTTCTTTAGCCATTTTCTCTCTTTTTGTGCTTCAATAGTCCTTAAACATAAGTCTTTAGAATCAGTTATTGTGTGAGAACCCAGATTTGACTTTAAAAGTCCAGATTTTTGCTGAGTGTTTAGGTTGACTAGTGTTAGTTTCATGCAACGTCAATGACTAACAATGGTGTGTGCTTCAATGAAACGATGGCTGACTTTTTTTTTCCTTGATTTTTGTATCTCCTAGCCTTTTCTTGACGCATGACCTTCAATAATGTGTAGATCAATGACTAATGGTTGCACTAATGGTGCCCCTTTCTCTTTTTAGGGACATCATTGTCTACTAGCAATGATGTTAGTAAGTTTTTTGGGGGAAATACCCACCATGAGGTACTTTTTCCACTTCTTTTGTCACTTTCATTTTGATTTCTTATTTTACAACTAATTGATGTGTATTATGCAAGAAAAAAAAACAAAAAATAAGGAAAAATCAACATAGTGGTAACTTGTGTTTATTGTTTTTATTTGAGGGGACTTTTGTTGATTTTTCTCTTAATGGACAAAGATAATAATACTCAAGTCTTTTCAGCCAATTTTTGGGTGTATGGTTGTATGTGTTCTTGTTTTAGCTTTTTGGTACTAGATGTACTATTTTTACTTTGTTTATGGATATGTTTGTGTTTGTTGCATTTGGTTATTTTATGCCAAATAAATTATAGCAAATTGTGTTTAATAGTTACTGATGACAATATTAGTGGGTGAAATAGTGTTTATAATTGGATATTTGACCATTAACGCTTGAATTTAATTTTTTTCTTCTTAATATGATTGTGGTTTTAAGCTTATCTTAGATCATTTATGTGAGTGATTATATTTTTAAAATTATTACTTAGCTTTCTTTTACTATAATAACTTATTAGCTCATTAAAAGAGCATTCATTATATTGCCTTTTAAAAGCTTAAATTTAAGCTAAATAAGTTTGTTTTTTTTTTTTTTGCTTTAATTGAAAGTATTAAGTGCAATGTTTAATAAAAATAGAAGAAAACATCAAAAGAGGCTTATAATCTTATTGTGAGTATTTTTATTTCCACCATTGAGATGTACAAGGGTAGCAATATCACTTTTCATCTAACTTAAACTCTTCACCTTGTAATCATATAAGAAAGGAATCCAATAGTTGGGGCTAATACTAGTCAAAGTCAATATCTGGATGCATATCCTTAAGTTTGTTCCTCTTGGTGTCAAAAAACAATTTGGGAATCATCAAGAAAATGGTCAAGGCCACTTTGTGTATTCCTAGTAAAAGGAGCAGAGAGACCTTCCTTGGAGACTATAAGTTCTTCTTCTAGAACCTTCTCCCAGAAGTGGGCTACCTATTCTTTACCTTATTGGCTTGACATTCTGACTCTTTTGCCTTTATGTCCACATCTTTAAACTTTCTACTCCAATGGGCACTATTTCTCTTCAAAAGTTTTCTATTATGTCTTAACTTCTTGACCAAATCCCTTATTCTAGCATTTTGAAAACCCAATGACCCTTGTTCAAGCTAGAGATCCTCCTAAAAAGGGGGAGACACTCTGCTTCTATCTCTCTGTAATTAAACACATTTTATTTCTTTTGAGAGAATATGGCTTCACTTATGGGTGCTTTTCCACATCTTTGGCTGCATAAGAACTCTCTTCAATATGAACCCTTGGGCCAGTATTATGGTTTGAAGGCTCTATGAAAATTAGCTTAGAAATAAACCTTGTAGTAGCCTTTTTAGAACTTAGCTTCTTAAGCCATTTGAGAATAACAAAGTAGTTATCTCTCAAGGCTGAACATTTCTTCCCTTGGGCCTTATGATTCCATACAAATGGGTAGGATGTAGGGTTAAGATCCTTAAAATACTTAAACATGTCTTTGAACTCCTACTTGGAAGGATCTTTACCCAACCTCATTTTACACTTAGCCTAGTGTGGTAAGTGGTACAATCCATTACAATTTTGTATCTTCTTTAAATCATGAAGATACAACAAGACCTAAACATTAAGAGCTTAACCAACTTGATAGGTAGCTTTTTATACCTTGATTAAATTCAACTCATCGTTAAGGTGTAATTGCCTACATGTAATCCTATAATGCTCAGGGAATTTTTGAAAAACCTTTAGAATGGGCAAATTTAACCCTAAAGCTAAGATCCTAGTACAGAGGAAAGTAAACCCTTTAAGTGCCCAGTAAGTTTACTTGGAGGAGTCAAGAAGACAGATATAAAAGTTTGTAGGGGGTAGTGAGATTATTAATATTAGTCTTAGCACATAGGATGGGATAAACTAGCCCATAAATATTGAAGGGATAGTATGATCGCATGACCATAGGATAACTACCAAAGGTCATACTATCATATACTAGCCAACGTAACAAATGCTCTTTAGTTGAACAATTTGTTTAAACTTTTGTTAAAATTTTAGATTGAGTATAGATCTAATGAACCTCAAATCTATCACATTTGTAGCAAATAGATATATGAAATAAATTTAATGGAAGTACAATTGCAACAAAAACATCTAGACACAACTAGAAAGAAAATAAAAGATTATCAAAATAAGATCATATGCAATTGCAATACAATGATAAAAAAGCAACCATAAGTAGAGAAGTAGATAATTACCTTAAAGAAAAAGTTACTAGTGAATTAAGTAAAAATATGTTACAAGAAATTAAAGATGTGATCTAGATTCTTCTACAAATTTCTTATATAAGTTAGGGGAGTGGGTTGTAAGTAAGACAAGTTAAGCAAATCAATCAAAGCATTTCGAGGAAACTTTCTTAAATCTCTCTTAATCACTCTCTCGTTAAAAAACTTAGCAACCTAAACACTCTATAAGCAATATCAAAGTAGTATCAAAGCTTACTGACCTTAAAGAGGCTAGATCTATAAAAAAAAAAAAAAAAAAAACTCTAGCCCTCATAAATTTCAGCGACAGTAGACATGAAAACTCCAATAGCAATAAGTGCAAACACAACTGTAACTAGTGCAGCAGCTTCCACAATTGTTGCAACAAATTCACTCACAACCATGTCATGTTCCTAACACCACCAATCTTTGCTAAAAAAAAAACTATGACTGCTGGGTAGTGAGAATTAAAGCTTTCTAGATGACCTATGATCTCTAGGAAGTTTTCTAAGTGGGATATGAGGCCCTAGTTGCAACTAATGAGATAATTGATATAGAAAGGAGACAGAACAAAGAAATGGCAACCAAAAACATCAAGGCCCTAGCCTTTATTCACTCCATAGTTTTAGAAACTATATTCCCAAGGATTGTAGCAGCATCATTAGTGAAAGAAGCATGGGAGGCATTGCAACTCAAGTTCAAGGGCACAAATGAGACCCAAGCCATCAAATTGCTAACCCTAAGAAGAGAATTCGAGAATCTCCAATTGTTGTAGAGAAAATAAAAATTCAAGGAATTTACAGCAAAAGTGCAAGACATTGTTAATCAAATGAAGTTGTATGGAGAGAACATCAAGGGGCAAAGAGTGGTCAAGAAAGTGTTAAGAAGCTTACCTTAAAAATTTGATGGAGTAGTACTTGCCATTAAGCAATCAAGAGATCTATCAGCTGTCTTATTGATGAGAACCATGGAGATGATGGGTGGAAGGCTTCAAAGGATGCAAAAAGTTCATTGCACATTCAAGAAGGCCCAATAACACAAGCTAGAGCTTCAATTGATGCAAGAGGCCCATTGCACATTCCAGAAGGCCCAATTACATGAGCTAGAGCTTCAATGGATGCAAGAGGTCCATTGCACATTCCAAAAGGCCCAATAACACGAGCTAGAGCCAAAAAGATTAAAGAAGCACTAAATGGGCTGATTCACGACATTCAGGCCAACCAAACTTTAAATGGTGCGAATTCAAGTTTTAAAGAGAGTCCATGCCTAATTAATATAATTGGAATACTTAATAGGTCAAACTAAGTAATAACATCACTCCTAAATAGGAGTCCATTGTATGTGCTGGAATTAGCCCGAAATTCCTCCAAAATATGGATTTCTCCTAAATAGGAATTTTGCCTCTTTAGGATTGCTATCTAAGCCTATAAATAGGCACCCCTTGTAAGCTTTGGAAATCAGACAACTTTGAGTGAAATAAAAAGCAAGGGCTTTTCTCCCTCAATTCTTTTAAGAACTAAAGAACTTATCAAGAGGTAAATCTTCTTGTGGCGTTCAAATCGACTTATCACTCCCAATTCCCTTCTTTTCTGGAGTGTGGCGTCCATATCCATCTTGAATACCCTAGGTTCGTGTTCCTTCGAATATTGGGTCTAGGGTTTGTGTTATTAAACTCTGATTTATCTTTCCTGGTTGTTCTTTGATTCATTGTGTGCGTTGTGTCCCTAAGCCACATCTTTTTGGGGTTTTCCGCATCAGTTGGTATCAGAGTCTGGCTCTATATCAGAGCTTGGCTCTAAATTAGGTTGAATCCACTCACTCTTCAATTTTCTACCTTGTGATTTATTTATCTCGATTCAATTTGTCTATTATGTGCATTACAATTTAAATGCACAAATCTGTTTGTTTGCAATCCTTCTCAACATGCTAATTTCAATTCCAATTGTTGTATCTAAGTGTTCTACTGTTGTTTTGTGTTGAGCAAAAGAAAAAAAAAGAAAAAAAAACAAAAAGAAGGATCAATGAAAAAAAAAGAAGAAAAAGAAAAAGAAAAAGAAGAAAAGAAAGGAAACATCAAATTCAAGTTATTGATAACGTTAACAGTTTGGTCATATTGGCCACAATAATAACAAAGTTTTCTTGCTTAACTCCAATTCTGCCATCCATTTTCCTATCTTGTTACCCAAGTTTGTCCTCTAAATTTAACTTCCCCTATCCTAATTCTTTTTGTAAGTTTAGTTCATTAAATTCATTTGCCTTGATATTCTTTTTCATTTTTTTTGATTCCTTGTTCTCCAATTTGTTCAATTCTACACCATTTATCTTATTCTATTCAAAATCAATACTCTTGATTTACCTTATTTAGTTCTTTATAGAGCTGAAAGGAGAAATCCGAGTGGTAAAAGGCAAGAGTGAAAGTTCATATAAAGAAAAAGCCATAAATAGTGTAAACACGAGGGAGTGTGACACCTTCTTTTGAGTGAAACACGTGAGGGAGTGCTCTGTGAGGTATCTTATTATTTTGTGTAGAAGTAATACTATGACATCCAAAGATAAAGGTGCAGCTCAGGAGGGAGCTGGTGATGTGTCCTTCATGATCAAAGCTATGCAACAACAATTTGAGCGTATGAATACCAGATTTGATGATATGAAGGAGAGGATGGAGGAGCAATCTAATACTATAGCAGAGTTGCAAAGGAGGCATGGGGAGTATGAGGCTCCTAAAGCAAGAAGGTAGTTGAGACGTGCCTATGACCATGAAGATGATGTAGAAGATGATGAAATTGACAATCAAACTACTGTGGTCCGAACTGCTAACAATAGAAGGGATCGAAGAGAATTTGGGAGGCAAGGCACCTATGACCATAATTTGGGCAGTATTAAAATGACAATTCCTCCATTCCAACGTAAGAATGATCCTGATGCATACCTAGAATGGGAGAAGAAGGTTGAATTGGTTTTTGACTACCACAACTATTCCGAGGAGAAAAAGATAAAGCTTGCTGCAGTTGAATTCACTGATTATGCTATTATTTGGTGGGATCAACTTGTTTTGACTAGGAGAAGGAATCGTGAGCGGCCTATTGATACATGAGAGGAGATGAAGGCTATCATGAGGAGGAGGTTTGTCCCTAATCACTATTACAGGGAGCTGTACCAAAGGCTGCAAGGGCTCACTCAGGGCACCAAAAGTGTGGAGGAATACCACAAGGAGATGGAGATTACCATGATTCAGGCGAATGTAGAAGAAGATAGAGAAGCAACCATGGCTCGATTTCTGCAAGGGCTAAATAGGGACATAGCAAACGTGGTTGAATTGCAACACTATGTGGAATTAGAAGACATGGTACACATGGCCATGAAAGTTGAAAGGCAACTCAAACGAAAGGGTTCCACACGGTTTGGGCAGAACTCAGGATCTACCTCATCTTGGAAGCCAAATTGGAATAAAAGGGACGAGATGACCAACTACAAGTCCAAAGCCGAGATATCCAAGTACAAGAATGTGGGTTCTAGCAAGGAGGCAGGTAATTCTGACCCCCAACCAAGTAGAAATAGAGATGTTAAATGTTTTAAGTGTTTGGGCAGGGGTCACATTGCATCTCAATGTCCAAATAAGCGTGCAATGATCTTGAGAAGTAATGGTGAAGTTGAAACTGAAAGTGAATCAGATGACGATTCTATGATATCATCAGAGGGTGAAAGTGATGGAGAGGAGTATCCAGTTAATGGAGTAGCTCTTGTTACAAGGCGAGCATTGAATGTGCAAGTAAAGGAAGAAAATGAGGTGCAACAAGATAACATCTTTCAGATGAGGTGTCTCATCAAAGATAAGGTATGTAGTATGATTATTGATGGTGGGAGTTGCACTAATGTTGCTAGCACAACTATGGTTGAGAAGTTGGATTTACCTACTATGAAGCATCCTAGGCCATATAAGCTTCAATGGTTGAATGAGAGTGGTGAAGTAAAGGTAAATAAGCAAGTGCTCATATCATTTTCTATCGGAAGGTACCGTGATGAAATTTTATGTGATGTTGTACCTATGCATGTGGGCCATATTCTATTAGGAAGACCATGGCAATTTGATAGGCGAGTTATGCATGATGGCTTTAAGAACCGATATTCTTTTGTAATGAATGAAAAACCCGTCACTCTTGTACCATTATCACCTCAACAAGCTTATGAGGATTAATTAAGGATTAAAAATGAGAGTGAACAGAAAAGAAAGATTGATAAAAGAGAAAAGAGAGGAGAAAACGTAATGACACAAGAGAAAGAGAAGAAAAGAGAAAGTTTCTATGTAAAAGGGAGTGATGTCAAAAGAGCATTCTATGCCAAACAACCTATGATCGTACTTCTGTACAAGGAGGCTTATTTTAACACTAACAAGTTTGACCCATCTTTGCCTAGTGTTGTTGTTGCTCTATTGCAGGAATTTGAAGATGTATTCCCTGACAATGTTCCAAGTGGATTGCCACCTAATAGAGGAATTGAGCATCAAATTGATTTCATCCCAGGTGCATCCATCCCTAACCGGCCAGCATACAAGAGTAATCCTAAGGAGACAAAGGAGCTTCAAAGGCAGGTTGAGGAGCTTATTTCCAAAGGATATGTGAGGGAAAGCATGAGTCCATGTGCTGTTCCTGTCCTACTTGTACCCAAGAAAGATGGGACTTTGAGGATATGTGTTGATTGTCGAGCAATCAACAAAATCACTGTAAAGTATCGTCACCCCATACCTAGATTAGATGACATGTTGGATGAATTGCATGGTTCGTGTGTCTTTTCTAAGATTGATTTGAAAAGTGGATATCATCAGATTAGGATGAGAGAGGGAGATGAGTGGAAAACAGCTTTCAAAACTAAGTATGGTTTATATGAATGGCTTGTTATGCCATTTGGTCTCACTAATGCCCCAAGCACTTTTATGCGACTAATGAATCATGTTTTGCGTCCATTCATTGGTAAATTTGTGGTTGTGTATTTTGATGATATTTTGGTCTATAGTAAAACCCTAGAAGAGCATCTTGATCATTTACGTTATATTGTAAATGTTTTACGTTCTGAGAAATTGTATGCTAACTTAAAGAAATGTTCTTTTTGTACTAATCAGATCACATTTCTTGGCTATGTTATGAGTTCTGAAGGTGTTGAGGTTGATAAGGAAAAAGTTAAGGCAATTTGTGATTGGCCTACACCTAAATTAGTGATGTGCGTAGCTTTCATGGTCTAGCTAGTTTCTATAGATGCTTTGTTAGGGACTTTAGCACCATTGCTGCACCACTTACTGAGCTTATAAAAAAGAACACAAGTTTTAGGTGGAGTAGTGACCAAGACAAGGCTTTTAATTGTATCAAGGAAAAATTAAGTTCTACACCCCTACTTGCTTTACCTAACTTTGAAAAAGCTTTCGAGATTGAGTGTGATGCTTCAGGTATTGGCATCGGAGCTGTTTTGATGCAGGAAAGGCACTGAATTGCTTACTTTAGTGAAAAGCTAAGTGGAGCAAGCCTTAATTATCCTACTTATGATAAAGAGATGTATGCATTGGTACAGGCTTTGGAGACATGGCAACATTACCTTTGGCCCAAGGAGTTTGTCATCCATACTGACCATGAATCGTTGAAGCACTTGAAGGGACAAGGAAAGTTGAACAAAAGACATGCCAAGTGGATTGAATTCATTGAGACCTTTCCCTACAACATCAAATATAAACAAGGTAAGGACAATGTGGTAGCTGATGCATTATCTCGCAGGTATGCCCTTATCTCTACACTTACTGCAAACTTATTAGGATTTGAACATATTAAAGATTTATATGTGAATGATCCGGACTTTGCTAACGTATATGGAGCATGTCAGAAGTCAGCCTTTGAGAAGTTTTATAGGCATAAGGGTTTCTTATTTAGGGAAAATCATTTATGCATGCCTATGAGTTCTTTAAGGGAGTTGGTTGTAAGAGAAGCTCATGAGGGTGGTCTAATGGGTCATTTCGGAGTTAGGAAAACCCTAGATGTCTTAAATGAACACTTCTTTTGGCCACGCATGAAACGAGATGTTGAGAGGATATGTGAGAAATGCATAACATGCAAACAGGCTAAATCTAAAGTTTTACCCCATAGCTTGTATACCCCTTTACCCATACCTAGCCATCCCTGGGTTGATTTATCCATGGATTTTGTACTAGGATTGCCACGAACAAAAAGGGGTAGGAATTCTATATTTGTTGTTGTTGATAGATTTTCAAAGATGGCACACTTCATCCCATGCCATAAAACTGATGATGCAAACAATGTGGCTGATTTATTCTTTAGAGAAGTAGTACGTTTGCATGGCATGCCACGAAGCATTGTTTTAGACCGGGATACAAAGTTCTTAAGCTACTTCTAGAAGACTTTGTGGGGTAAGTTAGGTACTAAGCTATTGTTTTCAGCTACTTGTCATCCACAAACTGATGGGCAGACTGAGGTAGTTAATCGAACTCTTTCTGCTCTTTTGCGTGCTATTATTCGTACAAATTTGAAAACATGGGAAGAGTGTTTACCACATGTTGAGTTTGCATATAATAGGAGTGTTCATTCTACTACTAGCTACTCTCCATTTGAAATTGTATATGGTTTTAATCCATTGACTCCTCTGGATTTGGTACCTATATCTATCAATGAGTATGCCAACGTTGATGGTGAACGCAAAGCTGACATGATAAAAAAATTGCATGAGAAGGTCCGGCAACATATTGAAAAACGAACTGAGCAATACGCATCCCATGTCAACAAGGGACGAAAGAAGGTGGTGTTTGAACCTGGTGATTGGGTTTGGGTGCATATGCGCAAGGAACGATTCCCAGCTCAGAGGTGTTCAAAGCTACAACCTAGAGGAGATGGTCCCTTCCAAGTTCTAGCACGAATTAATGACAATGCTTATAAGTTAGACCTTCCTGGTGAGTATAATATGAGTGCAACATTTAACGTTTCTGACCTTTCCCCTTTTGATGTAGGTGACGATTCGAGGGCGAATCCTTTTGAGGAGGGGGGGAATGATGAGAACCATGGACATGATGGGTGGAAGGCTTCAAAGGATGCAAAAAGTTCATTGCACATTCAAGAAGGCCCAATAACACAAGTTAGAGCTTCAATCGATGCAAGAGGCCCATTGCACATTCCAGAAGGCCCAATTACATGAGCTAGAGCTTTAATGGATGCAAGAGGTCCATTGCACATTCTAGAAGGCCTAATAACACGAGCTAGAGCCAAAAAGATTAAAGAAGCACTGAATGAGCTAATTTAGGACATTCAGGCCAACCAAGCTTCAAATGGTGCGAATTCAAGTTTTAAAGAGAGTCCAAGCCTAGTTAATATAATTGGAATACTTAATAGGTCAAACTAAGTAATAGCATCACTCCTAAATAGGAGTCCATTGTATGTGCTGGAATTAGCCCAAAATTCCTCCAAAATAGGGATTTCTCCTAAATAGGAATTTTGCCTCTTTAGGATTGCTATCTAAGCCTATAAATAGGCACCCCTTGTAAGCTTTGGAAATCAGACAACTTTGAGTGAAATAAAAAGTAAGGGCTTGTCTCCCTTGGTTCTTTTAAGAACTAAAGAACTTATCAAGAGGTAAATCTTCTTGTGGCGTTCAAATCGACTTATCACTCCCAATTCCCTTCTTTTCTGGAGTGTGGCGTCCATATCCATCTTGAATACCCTAGGTTCGTGTTCCTTCGAATATTGGGTCTAGGGTTTGTGTTATTAAACTCTGATTTAGCTTTCCTGGTTGTTCTTTGATTCATTGTGTGCGTTGGGTCCCTAAGCCACGTCTTTTTGGGGTTTTCCGCATCACTTATTCTCCAAAATGATGGGATCACTCGAAACACATGAGCAGAGGATCTTAAGGAGAAATGAAGAAATTATTTAAGGAGCCTTGTAGGCCAGATTCAAGTAAAAAACCTCAATCCCCAGTCAGCCGACAGATCAAAAAGCTATCACCAATGATTCAAGAGAGAAGAAAGAAAACTTTCCACCGTATAGGATTTGCAAGAAAGCCAACCATTTGGAGGAGGATTGTTGGCGCAAAGGCAACCCACAATACAAATTCTGCAACAGATTTGGGCATTTCAGAAAAGATTTCTAGAATAAAAAACAAAGAGGTCAAGAGAAACAACTTGCCCAGCAATTGCAATAGCAAAGAAATTAACAACAATACATGCCATATCAACAGTCACAAAGGCATCACCAATAGAGTCAGTAAGAAAATTTCACTAAAGGAAGGGAACAATTGTTTGCTACTGACCACAAAGCAAGGGCAAGTGAAAACACAAATGATATTTGGTACATTGATAATACTTGCTCAAGCCACATGACCAATATAATAGAGATCTTGATAAAGATCGATCCAAATTACAAAGGAAGAGTGAAGATGGAAAATAGAGCATCTGTTAAAGTCACGGACAAGGGGACAATAAGAGACTAAACCAAAGAGCGGTAGCAATTAAATGTGTGATGTGTTTTCAGTGTCTAAAGTAAATCATAACTTGCTTAGTGTTGCATAGATGATACAGAAAGGATATCTGTTAAAGTCGCAGACAAGGTAGTAAATAAATGTTTGATGGGTTTTTAGTGTCGAAAGTAAATCAGGAGGAACAGTCATCACAAGTGTTCAAGACATAACAAGTCTCTTCAGTATCAACATAGTCAGCAAAAGCACCAGCACCAGCACAAGAAAAAAACATCACAGCAGAAAAAATTCAATGAAACTGAAAGAACACTTACAAAAGGAAGCAGAAAGCTCACACCTATTTAGTCATTAAAGTACAAGGTTAAGAATTCAAACTCCAACAACCAAAGAAGAATGTTGAAGTGTGATGTTGGATTTTGTGTTTGGATCCAATGTACCTAAGATCTGTCACCTTTACAGTAGATAAATCTATGTAATAAATCTAACGGAAGTACAACTACAACAAAAGGAGACACTTGCAAACATAGAATAGAAGATTCTAAAAACAAGATTGTATACAACTACAACAAAATGACCAAGAAGCTGTTAGAAGCAGAGAAGTAGATAATGAGCTTCCAGAAATAGATCAATCTAGCTTTAACTTGAAGAAAAAGTTACTTGTAAATTATGTAAAAATATGTGGCTAGAAAATAAAGATGTAATCTAGTTTTCTTGGAATGCTTTGATTAGGAAGTAAGGAAGAATGTTGAAGTGTGATATTGAATTTTAAGTCTAGATCCAAGGAACCTAAGATCTATCACCTTTGTAGTAGACAAATCTATGAAATAAATCTAACAAAAGTACAACTGCAACTTAAGGATCAAGACATTGCCAAAAATAAAATAGAATATTCTAAAAACAATATCATATACAACTGCAACAAAATGATTAAGAAGTTGTCCGAAGCAAAGTAGACAATGAGCTTCTAGAACATTGCAGTCCGCAATGCTCTAACATTGAATGCTGCAGCCCACTCGTTTCCTAAATCACTTAAGAACCTAAACACTCTACAATCAATGTCAAACCAGCGCCCAAATCCTATAACTTTGGAATATTTGTCTCTTGCAGACAAACAATGACTTTGATATCAAACCCAAGGTTATTGTAATCGTTCAATACTCCAATGGGAAAACAACAGTCATCAAACATGTATTGAAAAGTAGTTATCCAGATAATTTCCTCCTCTTCCTACCAAAAACTCTCTCTCTTTAGAACTTGATGTCTCATTAAAAGACTTTACATCCCTACTAAAAACTTATTTTCTTTAAAACATGATATCTCGTAAGTCTATTTTGATCACATTCTTACATCCTCGCTTATTAGTGAACACAACATCTTGTAGTAGTATTCATATTACATGTTTTGCATATTTGTACACAAGTTTTGTACACAACTTTAGTGAAATTTATGAACAACAGCAACTAACTGTTAGAGTTATAAACTACTTAGATCAAACTTCTTGCTTGTTTTAACTCATAAGATAGGGAATAGTTAAATTTAAGGCACAAGATCAAACATATATAATGCACTCTCTTATGCATCTTATAATCATGATATTAGCAGGTTTCATCCTTATGTTATCATTGAACTTATAGACTTTTACAACTTACTATTCCTCGCACTACAATAACTTCTTATTGCAAAGTTACTTGAATACCTAGTGGCCTCATTTCTTTCTTTCAGTATAGAGCTCTTTGAAATGTTCAAATAGATGAACACATATTTGGTCAATCTCCCATATTAATTTGCCTTATTTGATATTGTTCTAAATCTTAACCTCTCCAATTTGTTGAAAAGCAATTTATTAGACATGTGGGAGATTATATATATAACCAAATGCTTCAAGTCATCTATAAATATAATGAAAATACAGATTTCAAACCTTGTCTTAACAATCATTAGCTCATAGATATCGTAAAGTATTCATAGAAATAAAAGTATTGCCTCTCAAATAGATTTATTTTATTTTTCAATTAGGTCATACTCATATATGGGTTAATCATCATAAATGAGTAAGCCTAATAGACTTTTCTCTAGTTTGCTCTCAATCTCTTGTTGCATAATATGATCTAATCTCTCATATTAAATTTTAACAGTAATACTCTTTATGAGATAATGTAATTGAGAAAAAATAATCAATATTATGAATTTCATTGTCCATATAATTGATTTATTTAGCAAAAACTGTAGTAAACAATATCATCTTTAACATTTATATCACTATAAAATTAAGAAGGGTTACAAAAGGCCAAATCTCACCAAATTTGGCAGGCAAAGGATATCATGTAAGAATTGAATTTACCCTTATACAATTTCACTTATAGGCAATAATACCCTTTTTTATTCAAACAATTTATATATTCATTACATCTCAATAACATTAATTTATACTTTATTGATGCTTTAAATTCTTATACTATACACTCTATTACTCGTGAATGAACCATCTACATACCATAAGATCCAATGGAAAGGTCAATTAAGAATCTTAAGCATAAGTAAAAAGTAGGTTATGGGTCATTTTTTTTTTACCAACTTAATGCATTCAATGCGTTTACAAATATTTGGTCCTATTTGTCATAAGCTTAACAATTGGTCTTGTCCTTCTATTCATTAACATGTTCACATTTCATGCCCATGAGTTTTGCTGTTTTTTTTTTAAACTCTTTTTTTCCAAATACTTGTACTAATGAACTCACCACTTAATCATATAGAAATACTAAACTCTTGTATAATGAGTTAAGTTGAATAGAAGAAGACCTAGCAACCTATAAATGTTTATCTTCAGGCACATATGATATTTGGTGTCATAAATTTACCGTACGCAATCATTATGTATCATGGTTCATATTTGCTCCTTTTTTTTAAATTATTAAATTGCAACTCATATTTACTGCTTAAATGGATTTCTGAATCGATCTCAATCAATTTTAACTTCACACCCTTTTTAATGCTATCACATAAATGTTTAGTGAAAATTTAATATTTATATTAAGTCTTTCAGCTCAAGCAAAATATACTTCCAAATTTCTTTTTATTATTAGGGCAAACAATGGCATTTGTTAAGTGAAATACTTCTCAAACCCTTTAATGAAATTGATTATCATAATTTTGACATTGTTATGTGAGTAATATTAACTTTAATTTTCTTTAAAGCTCAATAAATCTCTTAATTTTTTTATGATGAGTAATAATTTCACTTTCAAATTTTAAATATGATGCGGTATAAAATTTTTCAATACATTTCTCTTAAAAATATTGGTAAATTTTATGGAATCAAACTTAACATGCTTCCTTCATATCCAATGTATTTATTGCAATGCTACTTGCCATGACTCTAAGTAATTCAAAAGGTCATTAGTGCATAATGATGTGAATATAACCACATATATAAATTAATTTTGCAACGAGTTCAACTAAATCTCGACAACCTAATAAAGGATATGAGATCAAAAAATCATTATGCTTGCAATCATATGCCATATTTCAATGTCTAATTATCTTTATTTAAGTTGATTCTCACAAAATTTTAACTCTATAGATGAGAATTCTTCCTAATTCTTCCAATTTATGAACTCCTACTAAAATCAAGAACTTTCACTTAGATTAAGATTCCTCTTGTCATTTTTAACATACATATTACTTAACATAGACAATTTCATCTGTCAATTATATCATAACAAAATTTAACTCACATAATATTAGTAATGATTCTAAAGCAAATAATTTATTATTTTTAAAAAAATTTCATTACTCAACTAATATGGCATAGCATGCTCGAGTCATTTACAAGGACATTAAATAAAGCATGACACATCATGTACATTTCTTATAAATTTAGATAAGAATGCCATTATAAATTATAACACATTCAATTCATGTAATAGTATGTATTTGTGTAAGGCATATTAATAAGGGCATAATACAATCATGTAATTCCTTATAAACATAGCATGCCCAAAAAAGGTGCAATTTCATAATATGTCTCACACTATATTATGATTCCTAGATAACATAACAAAGTTATATCACTTAATTTACTGGCATCAATGAGATAGAGCTTTAAAATGAAAAATAACATTTTTGAGCTCCTAATGAACGATGGTGGCATCACATTAAAGAACCACTCTGTAGATTAAAAGTGGACACTCCAAAGAAAACAAGTCCAACTAAGACCCACTTTGCTGCAACATCTTGCTAAAGGTTTATTAGATAAGTAGCCTCACTTGTCCAACTAATAACTTCTATTTTCACGTGGCAGTGAGCATAAACAAAAATGGGTTAAAGCACCTGCCTAAAGAAGTCTTTAACTTTTTGGTTATATTGTCTGCTTGGTGTCCGCAAGACCCGTAACATTCTTCTATCATGTATCTGATGTGCACATGGGAAGACCATTAGCAAAGCAGGTTAGAGGAGCAGCCCAAGGCAGCTACTCCTTTTTTTCTTTTACAGAAAAGAAAAGAAAAAACAAAAAAATGTCCTTTGTAGAGCACATGTACCTGGACGCTTCGACTTCTACCGTTCCAAAATTTCAGTTTTACAGAAATTTTAACCTTTAAATNAAAAAATTACTTAAGAAAAAGGAAAAGCAATGGACTCTAATAAGATAGTTCTGCCAGTCCCATCTGAGATATATGCTTCACACAACCTTTGAAACTTGAGTTTGCTATTTATAATATTCATCCACTAAAGTGTATTTTATGCAATTGAGTCGATTACTTGTATTTTTGTTCAATTAACTTATTCAAAAATTGTAACAATCAAATCAAAATGACACTAACAACAAGTTTTCAAAATCAAGATATTGCATTTTTGCAATTTTTTAGAATTTTAAAAACTGCTAGGGAACAAATAAATTGTCCATAATCTGTTGAATTTAAATTTTTGTAATTTCTTAATTGTCTCCTTTGCCTCAATGCAATTTGAAATGATTATAGAATTCTTGTCTCACACAAATTATTTAAGAAAAACGAAAAGCAATGGATTCTAATAAGATGGTTCCCCACTCCCATCAAGGGATATATGCTTCACACAACCTTGAAACTTGAGATTGCTATTTATAATATTCATCCACTTAAAGTGTCATTTATGCAATTGAGTCCATTACTTATATTTTGTTCAATTAAAATATTCAAATATTATATTTTTCACTTATTATATTTTTCTCACCAGTTAAATCAAACACATTAACCATAAATTTAAAAATTAAATATTTCAATTTTGCAATTTTTAGAATTTTCAAATCTACTAGGATCAGTGAATTGTCAATACTCTGTTGAATTTAAATTTTGCAATTTTTTGAATTGTCTCCTTTGCCTCAACGCAATTTGAAATGATTTATATAATTTTCAGGCAAATTACTTAAGAAAAAACAAAAGTAATAAACTGTAATAAGAAGGTTCTGCACTCCCATCTAGGGATATATGCTTAACCCAACATTGAAACTTGGGTTTCCTATTTATAATTTCATCCAATAAAGTGTATTTTATACAATGGAGTCCATTACTCATATTTTTGTTCAATTAACATATTTAAATATTATATTTTTCACATATTATATTTTTCTCACCAATTAAACCAAACAACATTAACATTAAATTTAAAAATCAAAATATTTCAATTTTTCACTTTTTCGAATTTTAAAATCTACGAGGGATAAATGAATTGTCAATACTCTGTTGAATTTAAATTTTGCAATCTTCGGAATTGTCTCCTTTACCTCAATGCAATTTGAAATAATTTATAGAATTCTTGTCTTCAGACAAATTACTTAAGAGAAAGGAAAACCAATGGAGTCTAAAAAGATGGTTCCCCACTCTCATCTAGGGATATATGCTTTACACAACCTTGAAATTTGAGATTGCTATTTATAATGTTTATCCACTAAAGTGTCTTTTATGAAATTGAGTCCATTACTTGTATATTTTTTCAATTGACATATTCAAATATTATATTTTTCATATATTATATTTTTCTTACCAATTAAATTAAACGACATTAACAATAAATTTAAAAATCAAAATATTGCATTTTTGCAATTTTTAGAATTTTAAAATTTGCTAGAGATAAAGAAATTGTTAATAATCTATAGAATTTAAATTTTGCAATTTTCTTAATTGTCTCCTTTGCCTTAATGTAATTTGAAATGATTTATAGAATTGATGTCTTCAGACAAATTACTTATGAAAAAGGAAAACCAATGAACTCTAAAAAGACGGTTCCTCACTCCCATCTAAGGAATATATGCTTTACACAACTGTGAAACTTGAGATTGTTATTTATAATATTTATCCACTAAAGTGTACTTTCTGCAATTGAGTCCATTACTTGTATTTTTGTTCAATTGACATATTCAAATATTATATTTTTCACATATTATATTTTTCTCACCAATTAAATCAAATGACATTAACAATAAATTTAAAAATCAAAATATTGCATTTTTGCAATTTGTTGGAATTTTAAAATATGCTAAGGATAAATGAATTGTCAATACTCTGTTGAATTTAACTTTTGCAATTTTCTAGATTGTCTCATTTGCCTCAACGCAATTTGAAATGATTTATATAATTTTTGGGCAAATTACTTAAGAAAAAGCAAAAGCAATGGACTATACTAAGAAGGTTTTGCACTTCCATCTCGGGATATATGCTTAACATAACATTGAAACTTGGGTTTGCTATTTATAATATTCATCCACTAAAGTGTATTTTATGCAATTGTGTGCATTACTTGTATTTTTGTTCAATTAACATATTCAAATATTTAATTTTTGACATATTATATTTTTCGCACCAAATAAATCAAACGACATTAACATTAAATTTAAAAATCAAAATATTTCTTTTTGCAATTCTTCGAATTTTAAATTCTGCTAGGGGTAAATGAATTGCCAATACTCTGTTGAATTTAAATTTTGCAATTTTTGGAATTGTCTCTTATGCCTTAGCATAATTAGAAATGATTTATATAATTTTCAGGCAAATTACTTAAGAAAAAGCAAAAATAATCAACTGTAATAAGAAGGTTTTGCACACCCATCTAGGGATATATGCTTAACACAACATTAAAACTAAAGACTAACTATTTATACTATTCATCCACTAAAGTGTATTTTATGTAATTGAGTCCATTACTTATATTTTTGTTCAATCAACATATTCAAATATTATATTTTTCACATATTATATTTTTCTCACCAATTAAATCAAACAACATTAATAATAAATTTAAAAATCAAAATATTTCAATTTTGCAATTTTTTGAATTTTAAAATCTGCTTGGGATAATTGTATTGTCAATACTCTGTTGAATTTAAATTTTGCAATTTTCTAAATTGTCTCCTTTGCTTTAACGCAATTTGAAATGATTTATATAATTTTCAGGGAAATTACTTAAGAATAAGTAAAAGCGATGGACTGTAATAAGAAGGTTCTGCACTCCCATTCAGGGATATATGCTTAACACAACATTAAAACTTGGGATTGCTATTTATAATCTTCATTCATGAAAGTGTATTTTATGCAATTGAGTGCATTACTTTTATTTTTGTTCAACTAACTTATTCAAATATTGTATTTTTCTAACCAATCAAATCAAAGGATATTAACAACAAATTTAAAAATCAAAATATTGCATTTTTTCAATTTTTAGAATTTCAAAATCTGCTAGGGATAAGGGATAAAGAAATTGTCAATAATCTGTAGAATTTAGATTTTGCAATTTTCTTAATTGTCTCCTTTTGTCTCAATGTAATTTGAAATGATTTATAGAATTCCTGTGTTCAAACAAATTACTTAGGAAAAAGGAAAACCAATGGAGTCTAAAAAGATAGTTCCCCACTCCTATCTGGGGATATATGCTTTACACAACCTTGAAATTTGAGATTGTTATTTATATATTTATCCATTAAAGTGTCTTTTGTGAAATTGAGTCCATTACTTGTATATTTTTTCAATTGACATATTCAAATATTATATTTTTCACATATTATATTTTTTCTCACCAATTAAATCAAACCACATTAATAATAAATTTAAAAATAAAAATATTTTAATTTTGCAATTTTTTGAATTTTAAAATCTGCTTGGGATAACTGTATTGTCAATACTCTATTGAATTTAAATTTTGCAATTTTCTAAATTGTCTACTTTGTCTCAACGCAATTTGAAATGATTTATATAATTTTCAGGCAAATTACTTAAGAAAAAGCAAAAGCAATGGATTGTAATAAGAAGGTTCTGCACTTCCTTCCAGGGATATATGCTTAACACAACATTAAAACTTGGGATTGCTATTTATAATATTCATCCATGAAAGTGTATTTTATGCAATTGAGTGCATTGCTTGTATTTTTGTTCAACTAACTTATTCAAATATTGTATTTTTGTCAATTCTTTGTTGAAGTTAAGTTTTGCAATTTTCAGAATTGTCTCCTTTGCCTCAACACAATTTGAAATGATTTATATAATCTTCATGCAAATTCCTTAAGAAAAAAGCAAAAGTAATGGGCTGTAGTAAGACGGTTCTGCACTCCCATCTAGGGATCTATGCTTCACACAACATTGAAACTTGAGTTTGTTATTTATAATTTTCACCTGCTAAAGTGTATTTTATGGAATTGAGTCCATTACTTGTATTTGTGTTCAATTAACATATTCAAATATTATATTTTTCACATATTATATTTTTCTCACTAATTAAATCAAACAACATTAATAATAAATTTAAAAATCAAAATATTTCAATTTTACAATTTTTCGAATTTTAAAATCTAGTAGGAATAAATGAATTGTCAATACTCTATTGAATTTAAATTTTGCAATTTTCTGAATTGTCTCCTTTGCCTCAACGCAATTTAAAATGATTTATATAATTTTCAGGCAAATTACTTAAGAAAAAGCAAAAGTAATGGACTTTAATAAGAAGGCTCTGCACTCCCACCTAGGGATCTATGCTTAATACAACATTAAAATTAGAGACTGTTATTTATAATATTCATCCACTAAAGTGTATTTTATGCAATTGAGTTCATTACTTGTATTTTTGTTCAATTAACATATTCAAATATTATATTTTTCACATATTATATTTTTCTCCCCAATTAAATTGAATGACATTAACATTAAATTGAAAAATCAAAATATTTCAATTTTCCACTTTTTCAAATTTTAAAATCAACTACGGATAATTGAATTGTCAATACTCTATTGAATTTAAATTTTACAATTTTTTGAATTGTCTCTTTTGCCTCAATGTAATTTGAAATGATTTATATAACTTTTAGGCAAATTACTTAAGAAAAAGCAAAAGTAATGGACTATAATAACAAAGTTCCCCACTCGCATCAAGGGATATATGCTTCACACAACCTTGAAACTTGAGATTGCTATTTATAATATTCACCCACTAAAGTGTATTTTATGCAATTGAGTCCATTACTTGTATTTTTGTTCAATTAACATATTCAAATATTATATTTTTCACATATTATATTTTTCTTACCTATTAAATCAAACAACATTAACATAAAAAAAAGCAAAAGTAATGGACTATAATAATATGGTTTTGCACTCCCATCTTGGGATATATGCTTAACACAACATTGAAACTTGGGATTGCTATTTATAATATTTATCCATTAAAGTGTACTTTATGCAATTGAGTCTATTACTTGTATTTTTGTTCAATTAACATATTTAAATATTATAATTTTCACGTATTATATTTTTCTCACCATTTAATTTGAATGACATTAATAATAAATTTAAAAGTTAAAATATTTCAATTTTCCAATTTTTAGAATTTTAAAATTTGCTAGGGATAAATGAATTGTCAATTCTCTGCTGAAGTTAAGTTTTGCAATTTTTAAAATTGTCTCCTTTGCCTCAACGCAATTTGAAATGATTTATATAATTTTCATGCAAATTACTTAAGAAAAAGCAAAAACAATGGGCTGTAATAAAAAGGTTTCGCACTCCCATTTAGCGATATATACTTAACACAACATTGAAACTTGAGATTTCTATTTATAATATTCATCCACTAAATTGTATTTTATGCAATTGAGTCCATTACTTATATTTTTATCCAATTAAGATATTCAAATATTGTATTTTTCTTATCAATCAAATCAAACGACATTAACAATAAATTTAAAAATCAAAATATTATATTTTTGATATTTTTAGAATTTTAAAATTTGCTAAGGATAAATAAATTGTCAATACTCTATTGAATTTAAATTTTCCAATTTTCTTAATTGTCTCCTTTGCCTCAATGCAATTTAAAATGATTTATAAAATTCCGGTTTTGATACAAATTACTTAAGAGAAAGGAAAAGTAATGGACTCTAATAAGATGATTCTGTACTCCCATCAAGGAATATATGCTTCACACAACCTTGAAACTTGAGTTTGCTATTTATAATATTCATCCACTAAAGTGTCTTTTATGCAATTGAGTCCATTACTTGTATTTTTGTTCAATTAACATATTCAGATATTATATTTTTCCCACCAATTAAATCAAACGACTTTAACAATAAATATAAAAATCAAAATATTTCAATTTTATAATTTTTAGAATTTTCAAATCTACTAATGATAAATCAATTGTCAATACTCTGTTGAATTTAAATTTTGCAATTTTCTTAATTGTCTCCTTTGCCTCAATGCAATTTGAAATGATTTATAGAATTTTTGTCTTCAGACAAATTACTTAAGAAAAAGGAAAAGCAATGGACTCTAATAAGATGGTTCCCCACTCCCATCTAGGGATATATGCTTCACACAACCTTGAAACTTGAGATTGTTATTTATAATATTCATCCACTAAAGTGTCTTTTATGCAATTGAGTCCATTACTTGTATTTTTGTTCAATTAACATATTCAAATATTATATTTTTCACATATTATATTTTTCTCACCAATTTTAAAATCTACTAGGCATAAGTGAATTGTCAATACTCTGTTGAATTTAAATTTTGCAATTTTCTGAATTGTCTCATTTTCCTTAACGCAATTTGAAATGATTTATATAATCTTCAAGCAAATTACTTAAGAAAAAGCAAAAGCAATGGTCTGTAATAAGAAGGTTCTGCACTCCCATCCAGGGATATATGCTTAACACAACATTCAAACTTAGGATTGCTATTTATAATATTCATCCACTAACGTGGATTTTATGCAATTGCGTCCATTACTTGTATTTTTCTTCAATTAACTTATTCAAATATTGTATTTTTCTCCCAAGTCAAATCAAACGACATTAACAATAAATTTAATAATCAAAATATTGCATTTGTGCAACTTTTAGAATTTTGAAATATGTTATGGATAAATGAATTGTCAATACTCTGTTGATTTTAAATTTTGCAATTTTCTAAATTGTCTCATTTCCCTCAATGCAATTTGAAATGATTTATATAATCTTCAGGCAAATTACTTAAGAAAAAGCAAAAGCAATGGATTGTAATAAGAAGGTTCTACACTCCCATCTTGGGATATATGCTTAATACAACATTGAAACTTGGGATTGCTATTTATAATATTCATCCACTAACGTGTATTTTATGCAATTGAGTCCATTACTTGTATTTTTATTCAATTAATTTGTTAAGATAATGCATATTTCTCACCAATCAAATCTAACGACATTAACAACAAATTTAAAAATTGAAATATTGCATTTTTGCAATTTCTACAATTTTATAATCTGCTAGGGATAAATAAATTGTCAATAATTTACAGAATTATAATTTTGCAATTTTCTTAAGTGTCTCCTTTGCCTCAATGCAATTTGAAATGATTTATAGAATTCTTGTCTTCAGACATATTACTTATGAAAAAGGAAAAGCAATGGACTCAAATAAGATGGTTCACCACTCCCATATAGGGATATATGCTTCACATAACTTTGAAACTTGAGAATGCTATTTATAATATTTATCCACTAAAGTGTCTTTTATCCAATTGAGTCCGTTACTTGTATTTTTGTTTAATTAACATATTGAAATATTATATTTTTCACATATTATATTTTTCTCATCAATTAAATCAAACGACATTAACAATTAATTTAGAAATCAAAATATTGCATTTTTGCAATTTTAGAATTTTAAAATCTGCTAAGGATAAATAAATTGTCCATACTTTGTTGAATTTAAATTTTCCAATTTTTTGAATTGTCTCCTTTGCCTCAACGCAATTTGAAATGACTTATATAATATTTAGGCAAATTACTTAAGAAAAAGCAAAAGTAATGGACTGTAATAAGAAAGTTCTGCACTCGCATCTTGGGATATATGCTTAACACAACATTGAAACTTGGGATTGCTATTTATAATATCCATCCACTAACGTGTATTTTATGCAATTGAGTCCATTACTTGTATTTTTGTTCAATTAACTTGTTAAGATATTGCATTTTTCTCACCAATCAAATCTAACGATGTTAACAACAAATTTAAAAATCAAAATATTGCATTTTTGTTCAATTGACATATTCAAATATTATATTTTTCTCACCAATCAAATCAAATGACATTAACAATAAATTTAAAAATCAAAATATTGCATTTTTGCAATATTTAGATTTTTAAAATCTACTAGGGTTAAATGAATTGTCAATACTCTATTGAATTTAAATTTTGCAATTGTCTGAATTGTCTCCTTTGCCTCAATGAAATTTGAAATGATTTATATAATCTTCTACCAAATTACTTAAGAAAAAGCTAAAGCAATGGACTGTAATAAGAAGGTTCTGCATTCCCACTTAGGGATATATGCTTAAGACAACATTGAAACTTGGAATTGCTATTTATAATATTCATCCACTAAAGTGTATTTTATACAATTAAGTCCATTACTTGTATTTTTGTTCAATTAATGTATTCACATATTATATTTTTCTCACCAATTAAATCAAACAACATTAATAATAAATTTAAAAATCAAAATATTGCATTTTTGCAATTTTTGGAAATTTACAGTTTGCTAGGAATAAATGAATTGCCAATACTCTGTTGAATTTAAAGTTTGCAATTTTCTAAATTGTCTCATTTGCCTCAACGCAATTTGAAATGATTTATATAATCTTCAAGCAAATTACTTAAGAAAAAGCAAAAGTAATGGATTGTAATAAGAAGGTTCTACACTCCCATCTTGGGATATATGCTTAATACAACATTGAAACTTGAGATTCCTATTTATAATATTCATCCACTAACGTGGATTTTATGCAATTGAGTCCATTACTTGTATTTTTGTTCAATTGACATATTCAAATATTATATTTTTTCACCAATTAAATCAAACGACATTAACAATAAATTTAAAAATCAAAGTATTGCATTTTTGCAATTTTTGGAAATTTACAGTTTACTAGGGATAAATAAATTGTCAATACTCTGTTGAATTTAAATTTTGCAATTTTCTACATTGTCTCATTTGCCTCAATGCAATTTGAAATGATTTATATAATCTTCAGGCAAATTACTTAAGATAAAGCAAAAGCAATGGATTGATTATTTATATAACCTTCTTATCTCATTCTCTATCTTTAACATTGGGTGATATGGGAGCTTCGGGCTTCAAATCAGGTTTGCTTATCAATATTGGAATTTTTTCTCTAGTTTTTCTTCCTAGCTACCTCCTATTACATATTATTGCATTCCAACACACCAAATTACTAGCAAATCTCGTCTTCCCAGATTGCAAAGCCAATATCCTTTCTTTCACCATTGGTTCATGATGCTTTGAACATTGGTTATTGGATTATACAATAAGTTCTTGTTCCTTTAAGTATTGTGGAAAGGTTGTTCTTTCGTGAATCCTTAATTATGTTTCTAAGAGTCTTCAATGCCTTCTTTTCATTGTGTGTTTCATTGTATTCTCTGTGTTTAACATTGGGTGATATGGGAGTTTTGATCTTTGAATCAAGTTTGCTTATCAAAATTGGAGTTTTTTCTCAAGTTTTTCTTCCATGCTGCCTCCTATTACGTTTTGTTGCATTTGAACTCGCCTTATTACTACCAATTCTCATCTTCCTAGATTGCAAAGCCAATATCCTTCCTTTCACTATTAGTTCATCATGCTTTGAACATCGGTTTTGGATTATACCATAAGTTCTCGTTCCTTTGAGCATTGTGCAAATGGTGTAGTTTCGTTAATCCTCAATTATGTTTTTTGGGGCCATGAATTCCTTCTCTTAATTGTGTGTTTCTGATGAAGCCAGATGTAGGCTACTCGGACGTTAGGATCAGGAGATTGACTTGCACACGCGGAACAGGATGAACAGTAATTACAGTCCTGCGCAAGCTCGGGAATATGGGTGTAACTTCGTCGATACAGATCAGAATGACCTGATTCGAAAGCCAAATGAACAAAGACTTCTGAATTAACAATTTCTCTGTTTTGAGTTTTCTCAAATAAGCACTGTAGGCAGGATGAAATCGGGGTGGAAACGGACAGATGTAAATGGACAGAACAGAGGAAAAGATAGAACTTTGTTGGTTGCTCTTCCAGGCCTCCAAGGAAGTGGATAGGGCACCGATTCTTCTAGATCGATGACTGCAACTCTTCAAGGATGCAGAAAGAAAAAACCTCCGACTCTTCAAGGACGAAGTGAAAACTCTTCAAGGTTTTTAGGGGTACGAACTCTTCAAGGTCCACGATAATTGCTTAACGCAAAATTTTTCATTAATCAAATTCGTCTCCTCAATACATAAAGTAGATGGACTTTTGTAGCCAAAGAAAAAAACAAATGAAAAGACTCAAGCAAATGAAGAGGCTAAAGAGCATTAAAGATCCTAGAAGGCATAAAACATTAAAGAACTTAGAAACTAGAAACTAGGTAAATGTTCAATGTCCTCTTGATCATCCCAAAGTATCTTTTAGGCTTCCAATGTATAGGGAAAGACAAGGACTTTATTGTGGCATGGGCTTGCGAATGAAACTCTTGGTCTTCAGATTGTGTCCCTTTGATATCTCCTCGACTGGTCGAGCAACTTGTCGAGCTCGGATGCAGGCTGATCTCCTTGGTCGAGTAAGCTCGTCTTCGATGCGGGTGGCATTATCAATCTGGCCTGCATCATCCTCCCCTTCTTTAAAAGAATTCATCCCCGAATTCATGTCATCATCAGAGGAATCACCAGCATAAGGTGTCAAATGCCGAACGTTGAAAACATCATGTGTTTTTATATGAGAAGGAAGCGTTAAGCAATATGCATTGGGATTGATACGTTCAAGGACTTCAAGAGGACCAAGCTTACGATCACTAAGCTTGTTATAGCTTCCAACAGGATGACGTTCTGGTGGTAAGTAAGCCCAAACAAAATCTCCTAGTTCAAAGATAACTTCACGTTGTCGCTTATCGACATCCTTTTTATAGGACTCTGTCTTGCTTTCTAACCTTTGGCGCACATCTTCATGAATTGCTCTCATTTGAGAAACAATATCTTCAACATTGCCATTAGACTTTTCAGTAAAAGGAATGGGTGCAAGATTAAGAGCAGTGTTCGGTTGTTGTCCATACACAATCATGAAAGGACTATACCCAGTCATACGGTTTACAACACAATTATATGCAAATTCGCCTTGTGACAGTCGCATCTCCCAAGAGCGAGGATTTTCATCAATCAGTGTCCTCAATAGATTTCCTAAGGTTCGATTGATGACTTTAGTTTGTCCATCAGTTTGGGGATGAAATAGAGTACTATATTGCAGTTTAGTACCGACATTCTTCCACAATTGTCGCCAAAAATGACTGAGAAACTTTGTGTCCCGATCAGAAGTAATAGTCTTTAGAATGCCATGCAATTTATAGACTTCCTTCAAGAATAGTTCAGCAATACGCGAAGCATCCATAGTTTTGTGGCAAGGAATAAAATGTGCCATCTTTGAGAATCGATCTACAACAACAAAAATGGAATCCATACCTTTAAGAGTGCGAGGTAGTCCAAGAACAAAGTCCATAGAGATATCTTCCCAAGGTGCTTGAGAGATTGGTAAGGGCAAATAAAGGCCAGCATTAGTAGTATGCCCTTTTCCAGTTTGGCATCGTCGACACCTCATCACATGTTGATGTATGTCTCGTTTCAAATGAGGCCAAAAGTACTTGGCTGAAACAAGTTGCATGGTCTTGTCACGTCCAAAATGTCCGTTGCGATGAACTTCATTGATCACCCTTTGTCGAAGTGAACAATCAGGTACACATAAACGGTTCCCTTTGAAAAGAAACCCATCACACTCAGTGAAATCAGCAAGTTTCTTTTCTTTTGCTTTGGGCAAGATTTTGGAGAAGTAAGGATCTTCATGATACAACTCTTGGAATGATTCGAATCCAAGAACTGTTGAACGCATTATGTGGAGTAAGCTCTTCTTTCTACTAAGAGCATTAGCAACCTAATTTTGAACTCCAGCCTTATGTTTAATGATGAAAGTGAACTCCTGAACGTATGCAGCCCATTTTGCATGCTTGGAGTTAAGCTTTTGCTGCCCTGAAATATACTTGAGAGCTTCATGGTCAGTGTACAAAACAAACTCTCGATGAATAAGATATTGCCTCTAATGTTCGAGTGTGCAAAATAGTGCATAGAACTCCAAATCATAAGTGCTATAACGAAGTTTAGCACTATTCAATTTTTCGCTAAAGAAGGCAATGGGTCGACCTCCTTGACTCAGAACTCCTCTAATACCAGTACCTGACGCATTGCAATGTACTTCAAAAACAAGGTCAAAATTAGGCAATGCGAGTACCAGGGCCGTGCTTAATTTTTCTTTGAGCTGCTCAAAACTTTTATGAGCCTTACATGTCCACTCAAAGACTCTTTTCTTCATGCAAGAAGTAAGTGGAGCTGCAATAGTGCTGAAGTGTGCAATAAATCGTCGATAGAAAGAAGCGAGGCCACGAAAACTTCGTACCTCATGCACATTTGATGGAGTTGGCCATTCTCGAATCACCTTGATCTTGGCATCATCCATTGAAATCCCCTTTGCTGAAATATGAAATCCCAAGAAAAGGATTTGCGGTACTGTGAAATAGCACTTCTCGAGGGCTACGTACAAGCGCTCCTGTCTCAACACTTGTAGTATTTCTTGAAGATGCTACAGGTGCTTGTCAGTAGACTTGCTAAAAATAAGAATATCATCGAAATAGACCGCAACAAATTTTCCCAAAAAGGGTTTCAAAATTTGGGTCATGAACCTCATGAATGTCAATGGTGCATTCGACAAACCAAATGGCATGACTAGCCACTCGTACAGCCCATCTTTCGTTTTGAATGTTGTCTTCCATTCATCTCCAGGCTTGATTCTGATTTGGTGATACCCACTTTTCAAATCCAGCTTTGAAAAGATGATTGCACCAAAGATTTGATCCAAGAGGTCATCAAGGTGAGGAATAGGGAATCGATATTTGACAGTGATTTTGTTGATCGCTCTACTATCGACACACATCCTCTAAGTACCATTTTTCTTAGGTACCAAGAGAGCTGGAACGGCACATGGACTAAGGCTTTCTCAGATAAAACCCTTAGTCAAGAGTTCGACAACCTGTCGATGCAATTCTTCATGCTCTGTTAGACTCATCCGATAATGAGCCAAATTTGGTAGGGAAGCACCAAGCATGAAATCGATTTGGTGCTGAATGTCTCTCATAGGAGGGAGACCTGCAGGTAAGTCCGTCGGGAAAACAACCTTGAATTTTTCCAAAAGTGGTCGAACTTCAAGAGGTATGGAAGAAGCAACTTCACCTGCCTTGTGAAGTATATATAATATGAACCCCTTTTAGAGCACCTTTCATATCCTTCATCGAAAGCAATATAGGAGATGAAGACTCTTCGACAATAGGAGTTTTTAAAGGCTCCTTACTAGGTGATAATATAATTTTCTTCCCTCCAAATTCAAAAGAGTACGTATTTCGATAACCATCATGAGTAGTCTGCCTATCGAATTGCCATGGTTGCCCAAGAATGACATGACTAGCATCCATCGGTAGAACATCGCACCATATTTTGTCAAAATAAATAGAACCAATGGATAGATTAACAAGGCAGTGTTTGGAAACGGTTATCTTGGTACCTTTCGACAGCCACGACATCCTGTAAGGTGTGGGGTGCGCCTTTAACTCCAACTGTAGTTTGTTTGCTGCCATTTCAGAAATTATATTCTCACAGCATCCAGAGTCAATAATCAATTGACATACCTTCCCTTTAATTGTGCAGGCGGAATGAAAAATGTTGGTGCACAGCCACCTATCTTCGGTCTCATCACGAGGAACTAGAAAGATTTTTCTCACCATAAAAAATTCACCAGAATCAACATGCACTATTTGCTCGTCACTTGCAGACTCTTCGACATCATTCACCTCTCCTTCGAGCGGATCCTTCACATGCTCATCCAAATCGTTATCCACTAAGAAAGTTTTGCCGGCTTGTCGATTTTTGTTCTTTTGGCAATTGCTAGCACGATGACCCAACTCACCACAAGCATAGCAGCGAATATCGGACGTAGTTGGTTGCTTCAAAATGTTGGGCTGATTAGGAAACTTACTAGCAGTTTGTGTCGTAACCTCAGCAACTTTGGTGATGCCGGGGGTACTCCTAACAGGTCAATTGGTCATGATAGAGGATGGTTGCTTCCTTAAGCGAGAACGCTCTACCTTGAGTGCTCGATCCTCAGGAACATTTCGATGCTCAAACACTTCATTAACAAGTGTTAGCCAGTCAACAATTTCTTCAGGAGATTCATTACCTGAGAATTCTAAGATATCCTTTTTAACTTTTTTTGCCCACTCCAGTTCACGAATGTTTTGCTCGTGACGTCGAACATTCCTTCGATTGCGAAATAGGCGAACATTCTCCGAAGATGAAGAGTCACCATTGTAATTTTCAGTCCCGGAATGAGGTGGTGAATTGTTTCTTTCCACCCTCAGACGCTCAACTTCAAGCGTCAACTCATCAATTTGTTGTTGCATATGTTGCTGCAAATTGTCAGCAAGCGTATGCACTTCATTCAGCGGGATGGTTCTGCCTCCACGATGTCTAGCTTGTCTTGGTGGCATGGTTCTCTCCTCCAAAGCTCTAATACCAAATGATGAAGCCAGATGTAGGCTACTTGGACGTTAGGATTGGGAGATTGACTTGCACACGCGGAACAGGATGATCAGTAATTACAGTCCTGCGCAAGCTCGGAAAAATGGGTGTAACTTCGTTGATACAGATCGGAATGACCTGATTCGAAAGCCAAATGAACAAAGACTTCTGAATTAACAATTTCTCTGTTTGAGTTTTCTCAAATAAGCACTGTAGGCAGGATGAAATCGGGGTGGAAATGGACAGAACAGAGGAAAAGATAGAACTTTGTTGGTTGCTCTTCCAGGCCTCCAAGGAAGTGGATAGGGCACCGATTCTTCTAGGTCGATGACTGCAACTCTTCAAGGGTGCAGAAAAAAAAAAAAAACCTCCGACTCTTCAAGGACGAAGTGAAAACTCTTCAAGGTTTTCAGGGGTACGAACTCTTCAAGGTCCAGGATAATTGCTTAACGCAAAATTTTTTCATTAATCAAATTCGTCTCCTCAATACATAAAGTAGATGGTCTTTTGTAGCCAAAGAAAAAAAAAATGAAAAGACTCGAGCAAATGAAGAGGCTAAAGAGCATTAAAGATCCTAGAAGGCATAAAACATTAAAGAACTTAGAAACTAGAAACTAGGTAAATGTTCAATGTCCTCTTGATCATCCCAAAGTATCTTTTAGGCTTCCAATGTATAGGGAAAGACAAGGACTTTATTGTGGCATGGGCCTGCGAATGAAACTCTTGGTCTTCGGATTGTGTCCCTTCGATATCTCCTCGACTGGTCGAGCGATTTGTCGAGCTCGGATGCGGGCTGATCTCCTTGGTGAAGTAAGCTTGTCTTCGATGTGGGCGGCATTATCAATCTAGCCTGCATCAGTTTCATTGCATTCTTTGTGTTTAACATCGGGTGATATGGGAGCTTTGGGCTTCAAATCAGGTTTGCTTATCAAAATTGGAAATTTTTCTCTAGTTTTTCTTCCTAGCTGCCTCCTATTACATATTGTTGCATTCTAACTAACCAAATTACTAGCAAATCTCATCTTCCTAGATTGCAAAGCCAATATCTTTTCTTTCACCATTGGTTCATGATGCTTTGAACATCGGTTATTGGATTATACAATAAGTTCTTGTTCCTTTGAGCATTGTGGAAAGGTTGTTCTTTCGTGAAACCTCAATTATGTTTCTTGGGGTCTTCAATGCTTTCTTTTCATTGTGTGTTTCATTGTATTCTCTGTGTTTAACATTGGGGGATATGGGAGCTTTGATCTTTGAATCAGGTTTGCTTATCGAAATTGGAGATTTTTCTCTAGTTTTTCTTCCATGCTGCCTCCTATTACGTTTTGTTGGATTCCAACTCCCCTCCTTACTACCAAATCTCGTCTTCATAGATTGCAAGACCAATATCCTTCCTTTCACCATTGGTTCATGATGCTTTGAACACTAGTTATTCGATTATACCATAAGTTCTTATTTCTTTGAGCATTGTGCAATGGTTGTTCTTTCATTAAACCTAAATTATGTTTCTTGGGGTCTTCAATGCCTTCCTTTCATTGTGTGTTTCATTGCATTCTCTATGCTTAACATTGGGTAATATGGGAGCTTTGGGCTTTAAATCGGGTTTGCATATAAAAATTGGAGTTATTTCTCTAGTTTTTCATCCTTGCTGCCTCTTATTACATTTTGTTGCATTCCAACTCGCCCAATTACAACCAAATCTTATCTTCCTAGATTGCAAAGCCAATATCCTTCCTTTCACCATTGGTTCAAGTTGCTTTGAACTCTAGTTTTTGGATTATACCATAAGTTTTTGTTCCTTTGAGCATTGTGCAAAGGTTGTTCTTTCTTTAAACCTCAATTATGTTTCTTGGGGTCTTCAATGCCTTCTTTTCATTGTGTGTTTCATTGTATTCTCTCTGTTTAACATTCGGTGATTTGGGAAGTTTGGGCTTTAAATCAGGTTTGCTTATCAAAATAGGAGTTTTTTCTCTAGCTTTTCTTCCTTTCTGCCTCCTATTTCGTTTAGTTGCATTTCAACTTGCCTGATTACTACCAAATCCCATCTACCTAGATTGCAAAGCCAATATCCTTCCTTTGACTATTGGTTCATGATGATTTGAACACCGGCTATTGGATGATACCATAACTTCTTGTTCCTTTTAGCATTGTGCAAAGGTTTCTCTTTCGTTAAACCTCAATTATGTTTCTTGGTGTCTTCTCTAGTTTTTCTTCCTTGCTGCCTCCTATTACTTTTTGCTGTATTCCAACTGGCCTCATTACTACCAAATCTCATCTTCCTAGATTGCGTAGCCAATATCCTTCCTTTCACCATTAGTTCATGATGCTTTCAAGACTAATTATTGGATTATACCATAATTTCTTGTTCCTTTGAGCATTGTGCAAAGGTTGTTCTTTTGTTAAGCCTCAATTATGTTTCTTGGCGTCTTCTCTAGTTTTTCTTCCTTGCTGCCTTTTATTACCTTTTGTTGCATTCCAACTTGCCTCATTCCTACCAAATCTCATCTTCCTAGATTGCAAATCCAATATCCTTCCTTTCACCATTAGTTCATGATGCTTTCAACACCAATTATTGGATTATACCATAATTTCTTGTTCCTCTAAGCATTGTGCAAAGGTTGTTCTTTCGTTAAACCTCAATTATGTTTCTTGGGGTCTTCAATTGCATCTTTTCATTGAAAGCTTCATAGCATTCTTTATGTTTAACAATGGTTGATATAAGAGCTTTGGGATTTAAATTAGGTTTGTTTATTAAAAGTGGAGTTTTTTCTCTAGTTTTTCTTCCTAGCCGCCTCCTATTATGTCTTGTTGCATTCCAACTCGCCTCATTACTGCCAAATCTCATCTTCCTAGATTGCAAAGTCAATATCCTTCCTTTCACTATTGACTCATGATGCTTTGAACACTTGTTATTGGATTATACCATAGTTTCTTATTCCTTTAAGCATTGTGCAAATGCTGTTCTTTTGTTAAACCTCAACTATGTTTATTAAGGTCTTCAATGCCTTCTTTTCATTGTGTGTTTCAATGCATTCTTTGTGTTTAACATTGGGTTATATGTGAGTTTTGGGCTTTAAATCAGGTTTGCTTATCAAAATTGGAGTTTTTTCTCTAGTTTTTCTTCCTTGCTGCCTCCTATGGAACATAAATGTAAATGATGTTTATCCGTCTTTGTTATCCTTTCCTGTTATAGATATCAACTATAATCTTGTAAAAATCTTTTCTATAATCAATATCAAGACAAATCACCATATTAGCCCAACAACTTTTTAAGTGTTTGGCTGGTTTAAAACTTAAAACTTAATGATAATTTGAAGGCCATATGCTCCTTGGTAAATCTACACTTTAAAGAGGGATAAAGGGTGTTTTACTTATTAATATGGATTTTCTTAGTTTGATGTGATTCATTATTGTTTTACACTATTACAATAAGTATACCTATCAAACAAAATATGGTTTTATGAATTGCCTTAGGCAAATCTTTGTCGTTCTTTAAAGTAATAATTTATTAGCAAAATCCATGACATAAGTCATAAAAAATAGATTTTTGCAAAAATAGATTGGAATTAAGGTATTGTTACTTCCATGTACATCTTATGTGGATCATAAGAATCATGCTATGTTGGATTCACTATGTCATTAGATGATCAAAAATATGTTTAAAATAAATTTTGCAATAAATTGCACCTTAACTAAACAAAAAACACTTAAAATGAAAATTTAAATAGATTTCAAATTTTGTATCATTTATACCAATTATTTGCATTAAAGGGCAAATAGAACAATAATATAGTATAGTTAAACCATGCATGTTTTGCATGATTATTCCGGATGAACATCCTTTAACTATGTACCTCACTATTTTGTACATAGGTTAAATATGTTGTTTAATCTAACCTAGAGTTAAGATATCACATGCATACTTAGTTAGGATTAACCTTATTAAAATAAGTAATAAAGAGGCTAGATTACCTACAAATACTTGGGGATTTAATTTTTTGAATTTAGTAGAAGTCATTCAATTGCAATTGCACACCCTTGATGTGACTACCATACATTGTACACCAAATGCCATAGTAGGCACTACAAAATTCTTTTTATGTTTTTTTTTTTACATGTGACTTTTTAAATATAATTGAAACCTTAAATTAGTGCTTTAGGTGGTTGCAGAAATCCTATGCATATTTGCCAATTAGCAATTGTCTCACTATTCCTTTTTCTTTCAACTTTATTTCCCACTACACTTGATATCCAAACAATTAGGTATCAATGTAGGGGATCAATGTAGGGGTTTTGATACTTCCTAGTGAAAATAGGCCCACCCTACCAAGTACAACATCCATTCAACATAGTTATAACAAAAAATGAAAATTCAAAGTTTGCAACTTTTTTCCTAGCAAAAATAGGCCTACCCTACCAAGTACAATATCCATTCAACACAGTTATAACAAAAAAATGAAAATTCAACATTTGCAACTTTTAGCAAATTGGATCTTGAAACTTGGTCAACTCAAACGACTACTTATTTCATCTATCAACTAATAACTCTCAAGAATAAGAAATTGGTTTTTGATGTAATGTTCAAGTTCTACCATTACACGATGATTAGTTACTTTTTACACCCCCAAAAACTTAATAGCATCACTATGTTACCATTTCAAAATATATTCCTTCCTAAATTGCTTCACATGGACTTGACAAAACAAGATTCCAAATATCAGGTCTAACAAAACTTATGGTCATTATTGTAACACGCAAATGTGTTGTTTTATACCTTAGGATCAAAACTAAGTACTTTCATTCCATCCCAACTACCCATGAATTTAAGTACAAATACACCACAATCACCTCTATAGTAAGAATAGTAATATGATAGGTGTCATTATCCAAATCATACCATTTATGATTAGAGAATTCTATAATAATAATACATAAATGATTCATATCTTTGTACTCACCTAATATTTATTCTATTTAGGAGTTTTGACAAAATTTATATGAAGATTGGCCAATGAAATTACTTCCCCTCTAGTGCCTATCCTCAAAATAGCCTCCATGAGAACAATCTAATGAAAGAACAAATTTATACTTGGATTTATATAGTGGAAAATTTTGTCAGTGAATTCCACAAATTTCTTAAAGCATAAAATCGAGGACATCCACTCAACTAGCTCACAACTTTAGTACAAATTACATCCAATGGTTGATTTTAAGAACCAAGGAAAAAATCTCTTTAAGAGATATATGAACTAACCCATGCATCATTAATCGAGATTTATTGTCATATCCTGACTTCCTATGATATTAACTAATAATGTTACCAGTGAAATTCCCATTAGAATGACCATATTGGCCTATCAATATAATTGGTTACATCACATCAAGTAGACTAATATACTAGAAGGCTATTCTACCATGTCACACTATGAAAGGAAATACCCAAGACATTGTTCATCCTAGTGTACACACAATGAATAGGTCCTCAGCTTTGTTTCATTACGTCTACCCTAACTTATTAAACATGTTTGTGCAATCAAAAGTAATCAAACAATAGCCTAAAGCGTATGGTACTAATCAACCATAATAAATGTGTAAACTAGACCTTATATTTAAATAATAAAATTATTAGCCATTAGTGGATGTGTTATAGTTTAGGTCCATTTGTAGTGTTTGAGGACCCTTCCCTATTGCATTTGCCAATAGGTGAGCAAACAACACATGAACTTGATTACCTACAATGAAAAGCGACTTAGAAACAAATCATTTCCCACAATGCTTAATTGCACATGCTGTTGTGCCTAGTGAAATCCTTTGAACTAAAAAATTAAAAAATCAAGATAACACTTGCAAATTTAAAACCCAATGTTTGAACATCATGTAACTGTAGTCACAGCGTGTTAGAGAGTTTCCATTGGGAATCTTGACAACAACGTGGGTTGCTAGTCAAACAAATATTGAAACAGCAAATCATCCAAAAATTGGGGAATATGACAATTACATCTAGTACAATCCATAGGGGAAGGTTGCTCAGTTTCGAGATTCATTTCTTTTATCTTTTATAACAAATGCAGACAAAGACAAAAAGAAAAAAAAATGTAAAAAATAGAGGAATCTTATGAATCAGTTTCGCTATTCCTAATCTTCGTTGTGACCCAAGAAAGCCGCGAATCTTCTTTACCTGAAAATTGCTTCTTTCCCACTATAAAAATACGGCATATTGGTCAGAACTAATCTTAGCTGATGGTTTTATTACACGTCTTGCCCTTTGCATGACCTGTGGCCTATACGACGTTGCTGCTCGATTTGGACTCAATTCCCTTATATTGTTTTGTCGCATCGTAGGCCTTGGCCCAATTTTCTTGTTACCATCTAGACAAAAAATGTATTTAAACCAGCCTATTCAACACAGTTTAATTTACTATCTTTGACAAACAAGGGGTTAACTATGTGAATAAGTATAACTTCTAAAACCACTTTAAAAAGTATTTGTTAATATCTTCGTGTATAGAGAGCATCTTGCTATCACCTGGAGTAGTGACTTGTGTGTCTTCACTCCCATGGTCACCATTGTTTTCCACACCAACCTCTTCTCACAATGTGTCGGCCTACAAATTTTTTGTACATGGCTACGTGATTTCATGTTGACATCCTAAATAGTCATAGTTGATGACACATCAAACACTTGCTATTGAACGCTTTCTTATGTGGACAGTCTCGTTTCCCTTTTTCTTGCTCTGTGAACAAGTGCATTTTAGGTCATTACTCTCAACCCTAATGATGTATCATGCAAACATTGAAAATAAATGTGTTTTCCTATATTGTGCTTCTATCAACACTACACGCATAATAAATTTTTTTCAAGGTATTCTTTACACTCACTTAGAGGAGTGTATACCTTAACCAAACCATCTCTATCATGAACATCAATATCATCGGAACTTATTTTTCTACCTATACTTTTATGGACTTCTTCTCCACTAATTTTGTCACGATTAGTTTCGGAATTCACGGAACCCATAAGCTTTGATAAGCCTTACATGATGCCAATAGATTCTCTTGCAAATATTTCCTTCTGTTCTCCACAGGGGTGACACCTTACCTTTCATCTAAAACACATAAGATTTCCGTCAAACAATCACCAAAAAATTACACAGATGATGAATAAATGTTAACCTAAATGGCAAGGGTTATGAAATTGCAAATTTAGTTGCACCATAAAACATAGAAAACGTATTTGATCTTACAATTGTTACTTACATGGACAATGGTTAGCTACAATAGCAACTTTTGTCTCAGCCACCCTAAAATCCTCCAAACCTAATTCTATAGTCGCACCTTGTTTGTTTATCTTTCCCAATATCATCAAAAGCATTTCGTAGTTGGCCTAATAGTCTCTCAAATGCTACGTGCACCCAACATAAATCATTAAGAATTAATGTACAAATTTGTTAAAAACAATTGAGTAAATCCAAAAGTATGTCTCCCCAAAACCAACAATAAATAACTTTAGATATTTCAGTGCTAACTTACTTGGAGGCATAATTGCTCTGTCATCAACTTTTTTCTCTTCATTAATAAACTACTCTTTACCAAAGCTTCTCTCTGTCTATTATTGGATTTTTCACCACCAATTTGATCATCGTTTACAGTTGCAGAGTTAAGAAATGCCCTATAATAAGTGAATAAAGTACCCACACGGCTTTCTTGTAGACAAATTCACCTACTACACAAAAACAAATATAGTGCTCAAAAACCATACAATACAAGTTCACTCTTCATTTTTCATTTATTAGCATATACAAGTAGACTGTCTTTTTTAGTTCATGAACATAGACAAGTATACTATCTACAACCATGAACAAATAATTTCATATTTGATTAATGACTTCCATAGTGACATATTTTTGCCGGGAGCAACCACGGCCTTTACATCAATAATTTGTTTTGCATTTAAATCTTTCTCCTCACCTTTCATGGATTTTCCCCCTCTACTTTGTGAACCATTTATTGTTTCACATTTTTTAAATGCCTTCTTGGAAGTGAACAAATTTTTCAAATGCCTTTCACCCTGACTGTCTTTGTCTACAGCACACAAACAAATAATATCCTAATCAAATAGACAGTGTGAATGGACCATCTAAACAACTGTGTCCCACTTTATTTATTGTGACCACATCAAAATTACAAGTTGATTAGACAGGGTTCACTTGCCCTAAGTAATGTGTCAACCTATATAGTCATTTACAAACCCATATTCATAAAGGTTGTGTGATCAGATGCATTCGCCTACTACGAATGCCGGTTAATAATTTAGTATACAATTATTATGGAGCATGATTTAGCTAGAGGATAATTTTGCCTCTAAACTAATAACATTCAAGGTATTAAAAGCTTCATTTTCACCTTTCTCAAAAATTCCATTGCCATAAACATTAGTCAAATGCCCTCTTAGATGTAAACAAAGTATCCAACCAACATTCTCCCGGACAGTCTTCATCTACTACAAGCAAATGGATAATTTGCTCAAAAACCATACAATACAAGTAAACTATCTTAACAAGTGTGTCACGCATATATTGCTGAGACCACTCTAAAATTACAGATTTATTATCTAAGATCCACGTACATGTAGTGATGTGTGCACCAATAGAGCCCTCTAGAAACCCAAACGATCAAGTTTGTATCATCAAAGGCATGTGGCCAAGCACAAATAACGATTTCATACTTTAGTTTTGACTTACTCGGAATCATGCTTCTGCTAGAGGTGGTTTTTGACTCTGCACCACAAACGTTCTCAATATTCAAAGCTTCATCATCACCCTTATTTAGAGTTTCCGTCCCCTTTTTCTTCAACATTAATTGTTGCGGATTTGTAAAATGCCCTCTCACTTGCAACCAAAGTATCAACAATGCATTCTCTCAGACATTCTTCATTTATAGCACATCTTCGCGTGCTTTTTGGGAACTCTAGAAGCAGTCATTACCTCAAAATCCGTAATTAGGATTGAAATGAATTTTATCTAAAGGTGTTTCCTACGTGTATATGACTTATATCCATCCACAACTAATTTTTAAGTATAATTCAGGCTTCACTTGCCTTGTGTCCTTTTCCCACCAATAGAGCCCTCAAGATCTACTAACCCAATATCCTCAGTGCTAGTCAATCCTTCATTGCATTGCTACACTTGTTTACGCTTAATTTCAAAAACGTCATTTATTATGTTCGTATTAGCACGCATGCCTGTGCAACTCAAGGTAATATGGAAATTCAATTTACCTTGGGCTGTTTGATCTTTGCATGCTTCTCCTCAATTTTCACTCATCTTTGCACTTGCTCTTTGTCCAATAAACAAGTGCATTTTCTTCATCTTCACAACCATTTTCATTATCAAAAGGGCATGCTAGAAAGTACAACAACTAAGAAAAAAGGCTGACAAATCATTTAATCCAAATTAATGATGTTCATTCCTATTATTACTTACAAGAGCATATAACATAACAACATACAAGCAGAAATATCACACAGCTGTCGATGCTACTTTTCTCATTTTCATTAGTGCACTTCCCTCTTCTAAGTTTGTAATCCTTAATCTTGCTACACAATCTCTCAAAGGCATATTTTGCCCAGTTATAAGTGCCTCACTACACCAACATCTTCCATAGCATTGTATAGACTAACAAAGGAATGTCCAATGACGTCGAACAAAACAATGCTCCTAGTACTACCAACAAAAATGACTGCTTAAAAACAACATCATTTGGTGGGTCCTCAATCCACTTTCTGAGTTCCGTCAAACCTGGCCGGTAGCCCACCTTTCGAATCAACCTTTTTGCAGCATCAACACCCTCTGGCACTAGCACTCGACCATCAAAACTCAAATTGATGCGGAAACCCCCAAAAAATGTAGCTTAGCGACCCAATTCACACAAAGAATTAAAGAACAACTAGGAAAGGTAAATTAGACTGTAATAACACAAACTCTAAACCCAATATTCAAAGGAACTCAAACCTAGAGTATTTAAGAAGGATATGAACGTCACGCTCCAAAAAAGAAAGAAATTGAGAGTGATAAGTCAGGTTGAACGTCACAAGAAGAAACACTTCTTGATAAGTTCTTTAGTTCTCAAAAGAGCCGAAAGAGAAAACCCTTACTTTTCATTTTTTTAAAAGTTGTCTAATGTTCCAAAGCATACAAGGAGGTGCATATTTATAAACTAAGATAGTAATCTTAAAAAGGTACAAATTCCTACTTAAAACAAATCCTTAATTAGTAAGAATTTTCATACGGGGACAAATTCTTATATAGACAATAAACTCCTATTTAGAAGTGAATGATATTACTTAACCCTGACTCATTAGATACTCTAATCATATTAATAAGGCTTAGACTCTCTTTTAAGTTTGAATTCACACCATTTGAAGTTTAATTGACCTAAATGTCCTTAATCGGCCCATTTAGTACTTCTTTCATCTTTTTGGCTCTAGCTTGAGTTATTAGGTCTTTTGGAATGTTTAATAGACCTCTTGCATCCTTTAGAGTCTTCCACCCATCATCTCTAAGATTCTTGTCATTCCCCCTCTCCTCAAGAGGATTCATCCTCGAATCATCACCTACATCAAAAGGAGAAAGATCAAAAATATTAAATTTTACACTCATATTATACTCACTAGGAAGATTCAACTTATAGGTATTGTCATTAATTTATACTACAAATTGAAAAGGACCATCTTCTCTAGGCAGTAGCTTTGAATGCCTCTGAGTTAGGAACCGTTCCTTGCACATAGGCACCCAAACCTAATCACCATATTCAAAAACCACCTTTTTTTGTCCCTTGTTAACATATGATGCATATTACTTAGTTCATTTTTCAATATATTGTCGCACCTTCTCATGTAATTTTTTCACTATGTCAGCCCTACATTCATCATTTAGGCTAGCATACTCATCGACAAGTATAAATACCAAATCCAAAGGAGTCAACAGATTAAAAGCATATACAATTTTAAATGGGGAGTAACTATTAGTTGAATAAACACTCTTATTATATGCAAACTCAACATACAGTAAACAATCTTCCCATATTTTCAAATTCGTTTGAATAATAACATGCAAAAGTGTAGAAAAAATTTGGTTAACCACCTTAATCTACCCATTAATTTATGGATGACAGGTAGTTAAAAATAATAGCTTAGTACCTATCTTACCCTACAAAGTCTTCCAAAAGTAGCTTAAGATCTCTGTATCCCTGTCTAAAACAATGCTTCGTGGCATGCCATGCAAACATAGTACTTCTCTAAAGAATAAGTTAGCCATATTGCTTGCATCATTAGTTTTATGGCATAGGATGAAGTGTATCATCTTTAAAATTCTATCAATAACAACAAATACAAAATCCTTACCCTTTTTTTATACAAAGTCCATAGATAAATCAACCTAACAATGGCTAAGTATAGGCAAAGGGGTATACAAGTCATGAGGTAAAACTCTAGATTTAGCCTATTTGCATGTTATGTATTTCACACATACCCTTTCAATAGCTCATTTCATGTGTAGCTAAAAGAAATGTTCAATTAAGACATCTAGGGTTTTCCTAACTCCAAAATGATCTATTAGACTACCCTCATGAGCTTCTTTACCAACCAACTCCCTCAAAAAACTCATAAGTATATATAAACAAATTTTCCTAAATAAGAAACCCTCACGCCTATAAAACTTCTCAAAGGCTAACTTCTCACACACTTTATACATATTAGCAAAGTTATGATCATTCACATATAAATCTTTAACATATTCAAATCTTAATAATTTTGCAATAAGTGTAAAGATAAGAGCATACCTATGAGATAATGCATCAGCTACCATATTTTCCTTACTTTGTTTATATTTAATGATGTAGGGAAAGGTCTCAATGAATTCAATCCAGTTAGCATAGCTTTTGTTCATTTTTCCTTGTCCCTTCAAGTGCTTTAAGGATTCATGGTCAATATGGATGACAAACTCTTTGGGCTAACGATAATGTTGCCATGTCTCTAAAGCTCGTACCAATGCATACATCTCCTTATCATAAGTAGGATAATTAAGGCTTGCTCCACTTAGTTTTTCACTAAAATAGGCAATTGGGTGTCTTTCAGTGATTTTGTTGATCACTTGACAATCAATACAAATCCTCCAAGTTTCATCTTTCTTGGGTACAAATAGGACAGGAACGACATAAGGACTCATGCTCTCTCTTACATATCCTTTCAAAATAAGTTACTCAACCTAACTTTAAAGCTCCTTTGTCTCCTCAGGATTACTCCTATATGCTAGCCGGTTTGGGATGGATGCACTAGGGATGAAGTCAATTTGATGCTCAATTCCCCTCTTAGGTGACAATCCACTTAGGACATCGTTAGGGAATATATCTTCAAATTCCTACAATAATAATAACAATAACAACACTTGGCAAAAATGGTTTAAAGTTGTTAATGTTAAAATAAGTCTCTTTGTATAAAAGTACAATTATAGGTTGTTTGGCATAAAATGTTCTTTTGACATCACTTTCTTTTGTATAGAAACTTTCTTTTTTCTTCTCTCTCTCTTGTGTGCTCATGTTTTCTCCTCTCTCTTTTCTTTTTTCAATTTCTTTTTCTATTCACTCTCATTTTTAATCCTTAACTGATTCTTATAAGCTTGTTGAGATGATAATGGTACAAGAGTGAAAAGTTTTTCATTTGTTACAAAGAAATATTGATTCTTAAAGTCATTATGCATTACTCGTCTATCAAACTATCATGGCCTTCCTAATAGAATATGGCCCGCATGCATAGGTACAACACCATATAAAACTTCATCATGGTACCTTTCAATAGAAAATGACTTGAGCACTTACTTATTTACCTTGACTTCATCATTCTTATTCAACCATTGAAGTTTATATGGTTTAGGATGTTTCATATAGGTAAATTCAGCTTTTTAACTATAGTTGTGTTAGCAACATTAATGCAACTCCTACCATGAATAATTATACTACATACCTTATCTTTAATGAGACATCTTGTCTAAAAGTTGTTATTTCATTGTACCTTATTTTCTTCCTTCACTTGCATATTCAATGCTCATCTTGTGACAAGAGCTACTCCATTAGCTGGATACTCCTCTCCATCACTTTCACCCTTTGATGATGTCATAGAATTATCATCTAATTCACTTGTAGTTTCAACATCACCATTACCTCTCAAGATCATTGCATACTTATTTGGAGATTGAGATGTAATGTGACCCCTACACGAATACTTAAAACATTTAACATCTTTATTTCAACTTGGTTGGAGGTTAGAATTATTTGCCTCCTTACTAGAACCCATATTCTTGTTCTTGCATAGCTCGACTTTGGACTTATAATTGGCCTTCTCATCACTTTTACTCCAATTCAGCTTCCAAGATGAGGTAGAACCTAAATTCTGCCTAAACCATATGGAACCCTTTCACTTAAGTTGTCTTTCAACTTTCATTACCATGTGCACCGTGTTTTCTAATTCCACGTATTGTTGCAATTCAACCACATTTACTATGTCTCTATTTAGCCCTCGCAAAAATCATGTCATTGTTGCCTCTCTATCTTCTTTTACATTCACCCTAATCATGGCAATCTTCATCTCCTTGTGGTAGTCCTCTACACATTTGGTGCCTTTAGTGAACCCTTGCATCCTTTGGTACAACTCTTTGTAATAGTGATTAGGGATAAACCTACTTCTCATGATAACTTTTATCTCCTCTCATGTATCAATAGGCTGCTCATGATTCCTTCTCCTAGTCAAAATAAGTTGATCCCACCAAATAATAGCATAATTAGTAAATTCAATGGCAGCAAGCTTTACCTTTTTCTCCTCTAAATAGTTGTGACAATCAAAAACCAATTCAACTTTCTTCTCCCATTCTAAGTATATAGTAGGATTGTTCTTACCTTGGAACAGAGAAATTGGCATTTTAATGCTACCCAAATCATGGTCATAGGTGTCTTGCCTCCCAAAATCTCTTTAATCCCTTATATTATTGGCAACTTTAACCACAATAGATTGATCATCAAATTCATCATCTTATACATTATCTCTATGGTCATAAGCACATCTCAATTGCCTTCTTGTATTAGGAGCCTCATAGTTCTTATGTCTTCATTGCAACTCTATTATTGTGGTAACTTACTCTTCCATCCTCTCCCTCATATTATCAAATCTAGTATTTATGCACTTAAATTGTTGTTGCATAACTTTGATCATAGAGGACATGTTAACATGTCCCTCCTGAGCTACACCTTTATCTTTGAAAATCATAGTATTACTTCTAGACAAAATAATTAGGAGACCTCATAAAACACTTCCTTATGTGTTTCACTCAAAAGAAAAAGGTGTCACACTTTCTTGTGTTTACACTCTTCATGGCTTTTTCTTAATATGAACTTGCACTATTGCCTTTTACCACTTAAATTTCCTCTTTCAACTCTTGAAAGAACTAAACAAACTAAATCAATAGAACTGATTTTGAACAAAATAAGGTAAATGACATAAAATTGAACAAATTGGAGAATAAGGAGTTAAAAAAACGAAAAGAAAGATATTAAGGCAAACAAATTTAATGAAATAAACTCATAAATATTAGGATAAGAGGCTAAGCCTAGAGGACAAACATAGATGATATAACATGAAAATAGATGACAGAATTAGAGTTAAGTAAGAAAATCATATTATTATTGTGGCCAATATAACTAAACAATTTAACTTTTTTCAATAACTTGAATTTAATGCCTTTTTTCTTTTATTCCTCTTCTTTCTTTTTTCTTTTTTCTTCTTCTTTTTTTTTTTCATTGCTCTTTTTTTTCTTTTTTTCTTTTCTTTTGCTTAACACAAAATAATAGTAGAATACTTAGATACAACAATTTGAATCAAAATTAACACATTTTTGATAGTTATGATCTTAAACAAACAAGGAGAGAAGGATTACAAAAAAATAAATTAGTGCATTTGAATGGTAATGCACTTAATAAACAAACTTTATAGAAATAAATAAATCACAAGGTAGAAAATTGAAGAAGGAGTTGATTTAACTTGATTTAGAACTGGGCTTCGATACCAACTGATGCAATTTAGTACTTCTTTCATCTTTTTGGCCTAAATGTCCTTAATGGGCCTTCTAGAATGTTCAATAGACCTCTTGCATCCTTTAAAGCTTGCCACCCATCATCTCTAAAGTTCTTATCACAAATTATTTTGTGCATTAACTGCAAGGCATATTTTTTAGACAAATAAAGTGCACTTAAATGGATCAAAATTCTGTATTATAGCTTGTGTAGGTTCTTTTGGTACAAACTCACATGTTATCTCAATAATACCATGAAATCCAAGTTCCTCTATCCAACCGATTAGATCTTCCCTTTCCTTTATTTGTTTGACAATTTTAATCATTATTCGTAGGTTACAGTAAATAGCTTGTAAGGAAAAATTAATTATCTTTTATCACCAATAATATTTAACAATCATTATTCATTTCTCATTTATTCAAGCCTAATCGGATTCCTCTCTGCTATAACCTTTTCATCTAGGTTCCACTCCTTTGTTATGTCTTCCAACACCAACTTAGCCATATTCTTGTATTTTTGTCATTCCTACTCATGCATCCTCTTCCATGCCTTACTAGTATTGGCTTAATAATCATGACCAAAAAAAGAAAAAAGCATTTTAATTATCAGATGTCTGCCCCCTGCCCTACGGTTCATTATAGTACACATCATTGAAACCATCATGACTGATATCATTCTAATATAATTCTATTCCTGCCAACTAACTTATATTTTCCAAGCTTGTTCCTTGCATTCCACAAATTAAGTTTTGTTCTATAAACCTTTTTTGCTTGCATATAGGACAAGTAGCTTTATTCCCACATTTTGCACAAATAGGTAAAACATAAAGTAATTAGTTGATTTTATCTTAATCCCAACTTTGTAAATTCTTATTTTCTTAATAATTGAAAATGTTTTAATGAGAGAGTAAGAGGATTATTCATGTCAAATGTACTCAACAATAAGATAGTACTTGTATATGCTATGCATAGATTCATCATCCATAATTTGCCTAAAGGTTATCATGAACAAATATCTCATAATTTCTGCAGCAAAGCAAATATTATACAACTATTTCAAAATCCTTTAAAAAGAGTTTGTAAATATTGTGTATCTACTTTGCATGTCCATACCTCACTTATAAAAGGAGTGGCACAAGATACAAATTAAATTCATAAACATATGAAAAATCATTAATTAAACAAAAAATAAACTAGCATTGATGTTAAGAGGCACACCTTACTTACACATAATATAAAGAAATACATTTCGCACACCTAATTTTAAGAGCTTCAACAAATTAATGTCAATAGTGATTATTAAGAAAAATATATGTATCACTTATTACTAATGGAAAGAGTAATATGCTTCAAAAAATATTACTGAAATAAGGTGTATCAAGAAATTGTAATAATTTTAATTGGAATAACTTCATCCACATTTACTTGCTTGTGTATAGAAGCTTTTTTTCTCTTCTTCCATGGTAGTTGAATTTGCCTTTCATTTCCATTGACCTCTTTTCCCAATATCAAAAGGCCCAATGTTGAATAATATAAGTCACATAAAGAAATGCTTTAAAGTTTAGACCAATCCATTATGATAATTCATTCTACCTTTATGAATTTTAACTCAAAGTCCTGATAAGCATGCTAGCTCGTATACTCTAACCCTTAACCTTTTAAAAGCTAATAAAGAAATCCAATCCTTATATACTATTCCTTGAAAAGCTCAAAACTATTCAATCCCTTCTTAACAACCTTAATCTTATATATCTCCACTTGTGGTTCTTAATTTTTCTTGTTATTGGTCATTAATCCAAATGGTATTCGAAGTCAGTAGTTGCAATTTACTAACTTTATTTATCATTTGATAATCTTTGTATCCTTATTCTATCTTTCCTTTTTATCTTCATTTCACTTCATGCACTTTAAAGAATATGCATGTGTATCCTCAAATAAGCTATCTTTGAACTTGTATGAAGTTTATTAAGTTTTGATGTTTCTTCAAGCCTTGCTCTTTTTGTTATGCATTGTTTTTAACCTTAATAACTTCAATAAACCCATTTAAAGCTTCACATATTATTTTAATTTTAGCTATTATTATTAGACCTTTATGTATACATAATGAATCATTATATGTGCTTACTTGATTCCCTTCATCCTTTTTCTCCTCAAAAGGATCTGTCATCAAATCATTACCTACATCAAAAGGAGAAAAACCATAAACATTAAAAGTAGCATTAACATTATACTTATCAGGGATATCCAATTTGAAGGTGTTGTCATTAATCCTTGCAATCACTTAGAATGGTCCATCTCTTATTGGTTGTAACTTTGAATACCTTTATGCAGCAAATCTCTCCTTGTGCATATGCACCCAAACCCAATTGCTAAGTTCAAAAACAATTTTCTTTCACCCTTTATTAGTTCAATTTGTATATTACTCAATCCTCCCTTTTATGTGTTGACACACCCTTTCATGCAATTACTTAACCAATTTACCTTTCTTCATGTCATCCAAACTAGCTCATCTCTCAATAGGTTAAGGCAATAAATCCAAAGGGGTAAGTGAATTAAAGCTATAAACAACCTCAAATGGAGAACAATTAGTTATTGAATGGATGCTTCTATTATAAGCAAATTAAACATGCATCAAACATTCTTCCTCATTCTTAAAGTTCTTTTAAATGTTAGTGTAATATAAGGCTGTCAATGTTTTATTAGCCATTTAAGTTTTTCCATCAATTTAGGGATGACATATAGTTGAAAACAATATTTTTATTCCTAACTTTCCCCCATAAAATCTTCTTTATATAGCTTAAGAACTTAACATCTCAATAAAAAATTATAGTCTTTAAATGCCATGTAAATGTACAATTCCCTTGAAAAACAAATTTGCTATATTGTTTGCATTGTTGATTTTATAGCAAGGAATGAAATATATCATCTTTGAAAATTTGTCAATAATAACAAAAAGAATCCCTTTCCTCTCTTGGACCTAGGTAAACCCAAAACAAAATCCATACATATGTTAACCTAAGGTTCAATAAGTATGGGTAAAGGTGTACAAAGATTATGAGGTAAAATTCTAAATTTAGTTTATTTACAAGTAATACGCTTCTTATACATCCTCTCAACATCCCTCTTCATGTGTAGCCAAAAGAAGTGATCATTCAAAATACCAAAAGTTTTTCTAACACCAAAGTGCTCCATTAAACCACCCTATGTGCTTCCCTCATTAGTAATTCTCTTAAATAACTCTTAAGCATACATAACCTATTTTCTCTAAATAATAACCCATCAAACCTATACAAATTTTCAAAAATTACCTTTTCACATGCATTAAACACATTAGTAACTTCATGATCATTAACATATAAATCTTTAATGCGTCAAATCCAAACAATGTTACCTTTATAGTAGAGATAAATGCATATCTTCAAGATAATATATTAGTAACAATGTTTTTCTTATCTTGCTTATACTTTATCATATAAGGAAATGTCTCAAGGAATTGCACCCATTTAGCTTGTCGTTTATTCACCTTACTTTATCCCTTCAAATACTTTAAGGACTTATAGTTAGTATGGATTATGAACTCCTTAGACCAAAGATAATATCGTCACGTCTTTAAGGCCCTTATCAATGCATATAAATTCTTATTATAAGTTGGATAATTAAGCATTTCCCCCATTTAATTTTTCACTAAAGAACACAATAAAACGCCACTCTTGCATCAAAATAGCCCTTATGCCAATACAGTGATCTTTTTGACTACACGACAATCAATGCACATTAACCAAGTCTTATCCTTCTTAGGCATAAGTAGTATAGGAACTAGAGATGGACTTATGCTTTCTCTCACACATCCCTTCTTCATGAGCTCTTAAACCTACCTTTGAAATTCCTTCATTTCCCTAAGGTTATATCTATATGCAAGTCGATTTGGAATTGTTGCTTCAAGGATAAAATCAATTTGATGTTCAATTCCCCTTATAAGTGGTAAATTATTTGGAATGTCCTTAGGAAATACATCTTTAGAATCTTACAAAAGAAATTTAACATTAGGTAAAGAGGGGTTAAACACATTAGTACTAAAATAAGCATTTTTATACAAAAGCACAAACATAAGTTGTTTTAGCTAAAATTATAACCTTGACATCACTTTCTTTTGCATAAATGCTTAATGATTTTCTCTCTTTATTTTCATCACTCTTAGCCTTTTCCCTCCTTTTTGACTCATTTTTAATTGTTCTCTTTTTACGTTCCTTATTTTTGCCCCCATTTTCTTTCTTTAACTTATTCTTTTTTTTACTCACTTGGTCCTTATAAACCTATCTAAGACTTAATTAAACAAGAGTGATTGGTTTTCCCTTCATAATAAATGAATAATGATTCTTGAAACCATCATATGTGACCCTTTCATCATATTGTCATGATCTTTCCGATAATAAGTGACCAGCATACATTAGAACTACATTATAAAGCACTTTATCTTTGTATCTCCTAATAAAAAATGAAACCATCACTTTCTTATTTACCTTCATTGTCCCATAATCATTCGAACATTATAGTTTATATGGCCTTGGATGCTTGGTAGTAAGTAAATTTAACTTTTTAACAAACATAGTGTTAGTAACATTAGTACAACTATCATTATCAATAATCACATTACATACCTTATTTTTAATGTAACATCTCATTTGAAATATGTTATCATGTTATGCTTCATTTTTAGCTTTCACTTGCACATTTAAAGTATCCATCAAAAGGGTATTAAACACCATTAACATCATTTAATCGCGGGCATAAAGTCATCATTAAATTTACCTTTGGTTTAAATTTTGCCATCCTCCCTTAAAATCATTGTATGCTTGATAAAATATTGTGATGAAATATGCCCTCTCCCTAAGTAATGAAAACACTTAATATCTCAAATTTAGCCATGTATAGCTTCTATTTTACCCTTATCATTGCTACCTATAACTCCTTTTACCTTAAATGCTCCAACCTTAGACTTAAAAATAGCTTGGTCATCTATTTTACCCTAATTTAGTTTCCAAAAAGAAAAGGAACTTGAGTTCTACCCTTATCTAGTGGTGGCACCTTTTTGCTTAAGTTGCCTCTTTATTTTTATTACTATATCCACCTTATCTTTTAATTCTATAAAATGCTACAATATAACCACATTAGCTATATCACAATCCAATCCTTGCAACAACTAAGTCATTATTACCTTTTTATCTTCTTTTACATTTGCTCTAAGCATTGCAATTTCTCTTTTTGTGGTAATCCTTAATACTTTTAGACCCTTGAGTAAAACTTTGTAATCTTTGAAAAGAAATCACAATAGTAATGACTAAGAGCAAACTATCTCCTTATCATAACTTTTATCTTCTCCTAAGTGTCAATATGGTGCTCTCAATTTTTTACACCTATTTTGCATAAGCTAATCCCACCAAATTACAGTATAATCAATGAACTATATAGTTGCCAACTTCACCTTCATTTGCTTAGAATAATCATGGTAGTCAAACACTAACTCAACTTTCATTCTCATTCTATGTACATATTAGGATCATTCTTACTTTGAAACAGGAGAGTTTTTATTTTGATACTACTTAAATCAAGATCTTAGCTTTCCTTCCACCTTCTAGAATTTATATCTCCTTTATTAAACCTATCTCTTTAACCCTTTCTACCTCTTATACTTTTTCCCATGTTGAAATTTGAGGCCTACCTTCATTGTTAGGCTCATCACCATAATAGCTATCACACTCTTTATTAGCATCATTCTTTTGTAAATTAGGAGTTCCTTGTTATTGTTCTCTATACAAATTGGCCATGGTAGCATCTTACTTCTCTAATTTGTTTGTAATTTCTCCAAACATAATATTCGTCCTTTCAAGTTGTTATTGCATTACTTTGAACATAAATGATTCTTCTACCTTTCTCTCTTCAGCTACACCTTATCTTTATTGTTTAACATGATTGAAACCTAAAAAGGATTGCTAGAAGAAGAACCCCAAACACTCTTTTATGTGTTTCACTTTACTTTTTCATAATATGACACTCACACTCACGTTATATAAATTCAAGTGTTCTTTATAATATTGCTCACACTATTTGCCTTTTTCCCTTACTCAATGTTTCTCTCTTAGTTCTTTATTGAACTAAACAACCTCAAATCCTTGTTTATTTCTTTCTTTATTTGGTCTTTCTTTTTGGTTTGTATTTTTTTTACAGTGCATCGCAATAGTTGGGTTATGCCTTTTCTTTTCTTTACATTATGGATGGCTTTAATGCATAAAAAAGCAAGCAAATGCTCAATTAGGAAAGAAACTAGAAAGAAATAAATTTTATTACTTTAACTTAAGGTTTCTTTATGTTGTAAGATGCCCAATTAGGAAAGAAATAAAGTTTTTATCTCCCTTTGACTTAATCAAATAGAATTTATTGCTCAAATAAGAAGGAATCATCTACAATATTTCATTTTCTATGTTAGCCAAATCAAACAAGATTCCTTTTCTTATTTCCTTTTTTTTTTTTACATTCTTTTATTATTATTTTTTTCCTTTTCACATGAATAAAAGACAAGGAAAGATAAAACTTAGGTTTATAGATTCAAGAAATAAAAGGGTATATAAGGCATCTAAGAAGAAAAATAAGAGAAAAATAGATATAAGGTGCAGCCAAGAAAATAAGCAAACTTGATTTAAACCTACAAACTCTAATACCAAGATAACTCTAAAGAGTACAATGAGACTAACAAGTAAAATAAGAAATTCATAACTCCAAAAAAGGTAAATTATGATTAAAAATAATAAAAAAAATTCTTAACTCAATGTTTATTACAAAAAGAAAAAACATGAACTAAAGGTATAAATTAGAATTAAAATGTCGCATAAGTAATCATGATAAGTTTCAAAGTACTCAAAAGGACCAAAGAGAGAAATCTTGTAAATATCTTTTTAAAAAAGAGAATCACTTAGCTAACCCCCAAGAGAAGTTATAGCCCGCGTATAGATTTCAAAATAGTATAATAAAACTTAAAATAGAATAAGAAATAACAAACTACAAAATAAAGGGTTGGGTGAATTTAGCTTAAATTAATATATTGTTCAATTTATTACAATTATAAAATAACTACATAGTATGTATGCATGACCCCCTCAAATTCATTGTATGTAGTCAAGTCTAGAATCTAGTTCAAACTACTCAAATAAATTATCCTTGGAACTTATGTAAAGTTTATTAAGTTTTGATGTTCTTCAAAGTCTTACTCTTTGTGTTGTGCATTGTTTTTAGTTTAAATAACTTCGATAAGTTCATTTAAAACTTCTTGCGTCCTTATAGTTATGACTCTTGTTATTGGAACTCCCTATATGTACAATAAATCATTACACATGCTGACTTGATTTCCATCATGTATGGATAACTAAGTATTGAATTCGTAACGTTTTCACTCCTTAGGGATAGTTTCGTATTAACAAGTCCAATGATTATAATCAAATGGTTTGGTATCTATATTTCACTTTAATCAATCTTTCAGGATCTTTATCTTAAAGTATTGGTATATTGATTAATTATATTCATTGCAACTTAAAGAAGAATAGATTATTTTGGATTTTTTCCTTGTACATAAGAAAATTTTCATTTCAAAATTCTTAAATTAACTACCACTCTCCAATTGTCATTCACACATTCATCTCCCCTCTTCACTTGTGTGCTTTCATGAATGTGCAATCTCATTATGTTTGAAATTTTCCCTAGATTGCATGACTAACAAAATCAAAAGAAAAAAGAAATACATGCCAAGAAATCAATGCAAATCAAAGAAAGTAATTAAAAAATTAAGCTTTTGTAACTTATTTTAGATAAGTCAATATCTATAAAAATGAATATCTGACTATTAAACGTTTATTCTGTTGAAAAGTAGAGTAATTAAATTGGAAGAACGGGTTATAATAATTTCCATGAAACGAAATGTTGTGAATGTTAGTAGCAAGACCGAGAAATGAAAGCAGAATGTTCCATCACGACCAAGAAACGAGGTCCGTCCTCGTGGGGCCAAAGACTAACAAATGGAGGTGAGTTTGGCATTAGAACTTCTCAAAAATGGATGTCCACATTTCACAATCATTCCATGCATCCTCCATCTCCTTCTTCTTTATTTTCATCCTTGTCCAGGATTCTTAGTGCGAAGTAGATAACATGGAATATTTGGAGTGCAAAAAAACATTTGATTGGGAAATACTGCCCTTTCTGGTCAGATAACAGGTCTAAATTATGTGGCCATGAAGGGTTCAAGCTCAAGTGCGAAGAAGATCACTACCCCATCTTAACCAGTCTTGCACAAGATTTCCGATTACTGCGAGTATATCCATCTCTGAACATGATTACCGTAGCCAGAAGGGACTTACATGATGATATTTGTCCAGGTGTTTTAGCCAACATAGCTTTTGACAAGACCCTCTTATGGATGATATTCAGAAAGTAGCTGCTTGATCAAACCCCTTCAGATGACAGTCCGCAATTTTTCATGTCCGATAAATGGTGAACCGGATCTTGTGTTCTACGGAAGTGATGTGTACTTGAGAATTGCTGCTACTGGCCTAGTCATCAGGCAGTCTGACAGAGTTGGTGTACCGCTTCTGTTGGATTCAGAGGCTCATGGAGATTTTCTGAGGGGTAGACGGGCTGGAGTAAGGAACCTCCTGAGACGCGGGTTAAATGTATCATACGGCCATGAACAGGACATCTCAGCTTCCTCCGAATATGTGCTTTCAGTTGGGGTATGTGGAACAGGAAACCTGACTATCTCCCATTTAATGTGCCTTTGCATTGACCAACTCTATTCTGGCCGGTGTCCACAATCTCAAGGTGGTACGTACTCATATACTTTCCAATTCAAAGTAAAGTATTGTATCCCAAGATCAGTTAGTAAATTAAACGCGCTTCAATTCTTTTTAGATATGTTCTGGCTCTTGATTTCAAGTATAAAAGTATCCATTGATCTCACTTCCAGTTACTTTGTTCTTATGTTGCAATTTATTGCAGCCTCCAACAAGTTGAACCTGCTTGTCATATGTGTCATAGGTATGACCCACTTCTAATTTGTTCAATTGGGGCTGAAGAATTTGTTACTTTTTCCCCTCTGAATGGTGTTCTATCAATTATCAAAGCAGATTAGAGAAACCTTTTCTCTGTTTCTCATAAGAAGGAATTTTCATCTGTTTTATTTTTCCTTTTCACTTTCATTCTATAAATGGTTACATTTTATGATAGATTTTCCTTTCCATTTGAATCAGATATGTCAGTTGATTACAGGTGGTATTGCTCTTGGAACCGGAATTTTAGTCATCTCTTTATACTGTTTCAGAATTAAGATGTCAGCAATTGCATCATTGATTTTCCATGGGAAGAGCCGAAAGAATAGCCAAGAAGTTGAAACCAAAGGACCATGCATTCTCCAAAATGGCATAGTCTTAAAGATGTTAAGAAGATGACCAACTGGTTCATGGACAAACTAGGACAAAGTGGTTATGGCAGTTTTTCCAAAGGAAAGCTACCCGATGGGCGCCTTGCGGCTGTGTAAGTCCTCAAAGAGTCCAAGACTAATGGAGAAGAATTCATAAATGAGGTTGTAAGCGTTAGCATAACTTCCCATGTAAATATTGTCACCCTTTAGGGGTTCTTCATAAAGAGAAGAAAAAGAGCTATGATCTATGAGCTCATGCCAAATGGGTCTCTTGAAGGGTTCATTTGCAATGACAATATTTTTAAGACTAATCAACACTTCGGGTGAGAAAATTTGCACCAAATTGCAGTTGAAATAGTGATGCGGAAAACCTCAAAAAGATGTGGCTTAGGAACCCAACGCACACAATGAATCAAAAAGCAATTAGGAAAGCTAAATCAAAATTTAATAACACAAATTCTAGACCCAATATTCGAAGGAACACAAACCTAGGGTATTCAAGATGGATATAGATGCCACACTCTAGAAAAGGAAGGAATTGGGAGTGATAAGTCAATTTGAACGTCACAATAAGAAGTACCTCTTGATAAGTTTTTTAGTTCTTAAAAGAACCGAGGGAGAAAAACCTTTACTTTCTATTTCACTCAAAGTTGTCTCATTTCCAAAGCTTACAAGGGGTGCCTATTTATAGACTTAGATAGCAATCCTAAAGGGGTAAAATTCCTATTTAGGAGAAATCCTTATTTTGGAGGAATTTCGGACTAATTCCAGCACATACAATGAACTCCTATTTAGGAGTGAATGCTATCACTTAGTTTGACCCATTAAGTAGTCCAATTATATTAATTAGGCCTGAGCTCTCTTTAAAACTTGAATTCGCACCATTTGAAGCCTGGTTGGCCTAAATGTCCAGAATCAGCCCATTTAGTACTTCTTTTATCTTTCTGGCCCTAGCTCGTGTTATTGGGCCTTCTAGAATGTGCAATGGACCTCTTGCATTCATTGAATCTCTAGCTCGTGTTATTGGGCCTTCTGGAATGTGCAATGGACCTCTTGTATCAATTGAAACTTTAGCTTGTGTTATTGGGCCTTCTTGAATGTGTGATGGACTTTTTGCATCCATTGAAGCTCTAGCTTGTGTTATTGGGCCTTCTGGAAGGTGCAATGGACTTTTTGCATCCTTTGAAGTCTTCCACCCTTCGTCATTCCCCCTTTCCTCAAAAAGATTTGTCCTCGAATCATCACCTTGTTTATACTTGATTACGTAGGGAAAGGTCTGAATGAATTTGATCCACTTGGTATGTCTTTTGTTCAACTTTCCTCATACAAGTAGGATAAGAACTACATAATGACTCATGCTTTCCCTCACATATCCTTTGAAAATAAGTTCTTCAACCTGTCTTTTATACTCCTTTGTCTCCTCAAGATTACTCTTATATGCTGGCCAGTTTGGCATGGATGCACTAGGGATAAAAACAATTTGATTCTTAATTCCTCTCTTAGGTAGCAATCCACTTGGGACATCATCATGGAATTCATCTTCAAATTCCTGCAATAGAACAACAATAGTACTAGGCAAAGATGGTTCAACTTGTTAGTGTTAAAAGAAGTCTTTTTGTACAAAAGTACAATCATAGGTTGTATGGCAAAAATTGCTCTTTGGGCATCAATTTCTTTTGCATAAAAACTTTCTGTTTTCTTCTCTTTCTCTTGTGTTCTCACGTTTTCTGCTCTCTTTCCTCTTTTTTCAATCTCTCCTTTCTGTTCACTCTCATTTTTAATCCTCAATTGATCCTCATAAGCTTGTTGAGGTGATAATGGTACAAGAGTGACAGGTTTTTCATTCATTACAAAGGAATATCGATTCTTGAATCCATCATGCATAACTCGCCTATCAAACTGCCATGGCCTTCCTAATAGAATATGGCCTACTTGCATAGGTACAACATCACATAAAACTTCATCACAGTACCTTCTAATAGAAAATGACACGAGCACTTGCTTATCTACCATAACTTCACCATTCTTATTCAACCAATGAAGGTTATATGGCCTAGGATGCTTCATAGTAGGTAAGTTCAGCTTCTCAACCATAGTTATGCTAGCAACATTAATGCAACTCCCACCATCAATAATCATACTACATACCTTATCTTTGATGAAACACCTTGTCTGAAAGATGTTATCTCGTTGCACCTCATTTTCTTGCTTAACTTGCACATCCAATGCTCGCCTTGCGATGAGAGCTACTTCATTAATCGGATACTTCTCTCCATCACCTCCACCCTTTGTTGATGGCATAGAATCATTATCTTCATGATCATAGGCATGTTTCAATTGCCTTCTAGCTTTAGGAACCTCATAAGTTTTGTACCTCCTTTGCAACTCTGATATTGTATTAGCTTGCTCCTCTATTCTTTAGGAACCTCATAAGTTTCGTACCTCCTTTGTAACTCTGATATTGTATTAGCTTGCTCCTCCATTCTATCTCTCATATCATCAAATCTGGTATTCATGTGTTTAAATTGTTGTTGCATAGCCCTAATCATGAAGGACATGCCAACAGCTCCCTCTATAGCAGCACCTTTGCGTTTTGAAGTCATATTATTTTTTCTGCTTTAGATTCAACTGATTTAGAGTTAGGTTTTGATACCAATTGATGCGGAAAACCCTAAAAAGACGTGGCTCAGGGACCAAATGCACACAATGAATCAAAGAGTAACCAGGAAAGCTAAATCAGAGTTTAATAACACAAACCCTAGACCTAATATTCGAAGGAACACGAACCTAGGGTATTCAAGATGGATATGGACGCCACACTCCAGAAAAGGAAGGAATTGGGAGTGATAAGTCAATTTGAACGCCACAAGAAGAAGTACCTCTTGATAAGTTCTTTAGTTCTTAAAAGAACTGAGGGAGAAAAACCCTTGCTTTCTATTTCACTTAAAGTTGTCTCATTTCCAAAGCTTACAAGAGGTGCCTATTTATAGACTTAGATAGCAATCCTAAAAGGGTAAAATTCCTATTTAGGAGAAATCTCTATTTTGGAGAAATTTCGGACTAATTCTAGCACATACAATGAACTCCTATTTAGGAGTGAATGCTATTACTTAGTTTGACCCATTAAGTAATTCAATTATATTAATTAGGCCTGAACTCTCTTTAAAACTTGAATTTGCACAATTTGAAATCTGGTTGGCGTGAATGTCCAGAATCAACTCATTTAGTACTTCTTTTATCTTTCTGGCCCTATCTTGTGTTATTGGGCTTTTTGGAATGTGCAATGGACCTCTTGCATCCATTGAATTTCTAACTCGTGTTATTGGGCCTTCTGGAATGTGCAATGGACCTCTTGTATCAATTAAAGTTCTAAGTTGTGTTATTAGGTCTTCTCGAATGTGTGATGGACTTTTTGCTTCCATTGAAGTTCTAGCTTGTGTTATTGGGTCTTCTAAAAGGTGCAATGGACATTTTGCATCCTTTGAAACTTTCCATCCTTCATCTCTACGGTTCACATCAAATAGCCCGAGGACTCAAGTACTTGCACCATGGATGTTAATACAAGGATTGCTCATTTTGACATAAAGCCTCACAACATTCTTCTTGACGAGAACTTTTGATCAAATATTTCAGATTTTGGGCTTGCCAATCTATGAAGTAGAAAGAGTGTTTTGTCACTGCAAGAGGCTAGAGGGACCATTGCATATATAACCTCCTCCTGAATTGTACACTAGAAATTTTGGGGGAGCTTCCTACAAGTCCGATGTCTAGAGCCATGGAATGATGGTCTTGCAATTGGTTGGAGGAACAAAGAAGGAAGATGATCTTGAAGAAGCCAGATCACTCCAGCGACTATTATTTTCCACATTGGGTTTTTAAGCGTCTTGAGGTAAACGAAATAGGGTTACATAGTTGACAAGGAGGGGAGGAAATTGACATTGTGAGAAAAATGACAATAGTTGGCTTGTGGTGCATTCAGACTTATCCATCAGTTTGGGCCATCCATGAGCAGGGTGATAGACATGTTCGAAGGAAGCTTTTAAGACCCCACCAAAGTCTTCTACACTTCCTCCTCTGGGACCATCATTTTCGTCCGCCGCTGGGACCATCATTTTCGTCCGCCGCGTTAACTACAAGCGCAGTAAGATGGAAATGGGGCTCCTTCTCTGCTTAGATGTTTGGTGTCACTTTCATTCTAAGTAACATGATTTGCACTAAAAGGCTAGCTCTAGGCCTGCCTCTGTAGCACAGTGGAAGTTCACTTTTCTCTTAAACAAAAAGTCGTGAGTTCGAATCTCACCAGGGGCATAAGGTTTGCCCTTAACTCATACATATATATTTTTTTTGTGAAAAAAATGAATTAGGTTTTTCGCCGCAGGTCTCTCTGCCACTGGGATAGCCGTATTTGTCTCTTAAGCAAGTAGCCATGATTTTGGGTAAAGGGGCAATTCCAACCTTTTCGATCCCCATAAATCCGTCTGTAGATAAGCTTGATTGTTGGAGATGAGCTGATGGAAATATGCTTCCAAAATTTGCACATTGACTCTGCAAAAGTTGGATGAAGTAATTGTTATCTATAGTTAATTTGATTTTTCTATAAAACAAGAGATATTATTTTTATATCAAAATCATTTTATCATTTTTTTAATTTTAATTATATTTTATTTTATTTTTTATATTTAGTATTAAATTGGTTTAATTCATTTAAATGTACTTATTATTAATAATTATTATATATCAAAAGAATAAAAATGTATAATAAATAATTATAATATTAAAAAATATGACTTTATAAGTGCATTTAATATTTCAACATATTAATTAGAGAATAAATTTTAATACTTTAACAAACCTTTAGTCAATGCATTTGATACATGAACAATTACTCTAAAATGAATTAGATTATTAAGAGGTTGACGAGGAAAATTGGACGTGGCACAAATGCAAACATACATTGTAACATCATAATTATTAATTGCAAATTTGTAGTCGATATTGTTATATTTAATTATGCATTGGAGGATTAGAAATAGGTAACTACAAATCATGATAATATAGTATATAAATATGCATTTATTTTATGTTAACTCACATTTATACAACATTTCTAAATTATTAATTGTATAATTGAAAATATTATTTTCACGAGTAGATTTAATGAATTAGTGAAACAAACTATTCTTTGTATCCATTTACAGGACTCAAGACATACATCTCTATAAATGTCCTTTTTTGTTTTTCTGGAGCCATCACGTGACCACAAAGATCCATCGACACATAAGGCACATAAACATTTTGTGCTGTCTTCATAATAATTTATAGTACAACATAAAATAATTTTACATAAATATCTATTATATTATTATAAAAAAAATTTATATTGTATAAAATATTACCCATTTTATATACAATGTTTCTTGTGAGGTATAAACTTCTTTCGCTTTAAGGAGTCATACATACAAAGAAATTATGAAATTAACAAAAATATTTACACAGATCACTAATTCATTGTGAAATGCATGCAATATTTTTTAGATAGTCTAAATTCATTGAAGTCCATTTGATAAAGAAACTATTACTCTTGATTAGCTTTTTTTTTTTTTTTTTTACTATAAGAGAATTCTTCATTGCTTGAAATATGCAACTCTCTCTTAATTACTTTATGATATGACTTCCCCTTTAGGTAGTTTGAATTCATTGAAGTTCATTAAATAATATTACACTTTGTTTGCTTTATTTACCAAGAGAAAATCATTCATTATTTGATACTTGAGACCATCACCTAGTTCCTTGGTAATAATGCTTCTTCATTTATGGCAAATAGTCATTCACACAAAATAATCATACAATCAACATCAATGTCTACAACAAACATTTTTTTGGTAGGAAAAAATGGGAAAGCAAGAGTGGTATCCCATCATTTTGCCAAAAAGAAGTACACACTCACATTACACAATGGGCTAACCCATGTTACTAAACCCATGAAAGAGCAAACTCTATATTACTTAGTGGTGAAATCTAGCCTGTCCCATAAATATGCATGCCTAGGTTTACATTTAACCATGCCAAATGCCTTGGCAAGGATTCAAACCCATAAACCATATTGTATGAATGAATTCTCTAATCATTAAACCATAGTGGTTAGTGGTCTATGCCAAACATTAATTTTAGTGTGATATGCATGTCAATACAATTTGGGTAATTTGAATCCATTGAATTACATCAAATGTAGACAAAATGATCATGTAACTAACATTCATGTCTACATTGAGCATTAATTTTGTTGCAATATGCATGTCAATACACCATAGGTAGTTTGAATCTATTGAATTCTATCATATATAAAGTCATTCATTTTAATCAACTTTTCTCATATGGATAGTATGGTTCATTGCCCAAAAGATGAGATTGACACTTCATTTCTAACTAATAAGGCTTCTCCTTTTGTTTTAAGGAGTCTTACATACAATGGAATCATGAATTAAACCTAAATTTCTATACTAATCACTAATTTCATTATGAGATACATGTTACTATGTCTTGAGTAGTCCAAATTCATTCAAATACATCTAATTAAGAATTTATTATTCTTGATTAGATTTCTTTACTATGAGAGAATTATTCATTACTTCAAACATTTAATGTCTTGGATTCAAACTACCCAAGATATAAAAATGTGTATCTCACAAGTAAATAAGTTATAGGTGTAGGCATTTTAGTTAGTTTCATCATTCCTTTGTTTGAGTGACTATATGAAACAAAAAGAGAAGACTTATTCGCTACAAATGAAGTATTAGTCTTATTTTCTAACAAATGAACGATTATCTCCATGTATGAAAAGCTAATCAAAATGACTAAATTCTTTATTTGATTAAATTTAATGGATTCAAACTACACAAAACATATTAATATGCATGTTGCAAAAAAATTAATGTTAAGTGTATATGTGATTGCAAGTGTTTTCCCTGTTTGTTATAATCTTTGTATGTATTTGTGTTTGTTTAATTAAATTTTCATTTTATAGTTTGATACCAAAACCAAACCCTAGTAATGTGTCCATTATAATCATAAGTGAAATTGGAGTTGTGTAGCCATAAATTGCTCATTAAAGCTAAACAAGGTGTGCAAAGCTTTGACATAAATTGTTGACAGTGATCTTATGAGAGTCAATGGATAGATTATTTAGAAGTTTGCTTACTACTAGAAATAATAGTAGTAAAAATAACAATAAAAAATAAAGAAATTATTATTAATGAAAATTTAGATAATAATTTTTGTAAAATTGCAAACTGTTCCCTTCATCTTCTTCTTAAATATAATTATCTAGTCATAATTTTATTTTCCTTTCTGATTATGGTATCAAGATTGTTAAAGAAGCCATGTCCTTATCTTTAGGATATAATGACTTTTTTTTTTTTATTGTCACAAGAGTTTATTAGCTTACATCAAAAGAAATACAAATTTTTACATATTGGCATGGTTTAAGTTTCTCTAAAACTAGCAACAAGAGCATGGTTAAATAACTCTACAATTATTTGTGTTACAGATAAAAGGCATAATTATTTTCATGATTCCTTGTTAGGAATTATTAAGTCAAGCATGTGTAGTAAACCAATATACTTCTCTTATTTTCCTAACTTTACCCTTTCATTGATAGATCCAAATCTAATGTATGCTTTATGTCTTGATAATAAGACAAAAGGATTTCATATAATACATGCTTCTAAGAATTTGATTCTAATTTACAAAATCCTTTATAAGGTTATGAATATTATTGTTCCTAATATAAGGGAAATCCCTTTAAAATTAGCTAATAAAGGAACAATGACTTTATTTCTTACTAATAAGTCAAAATCAAATGTTATGATACCAAAATAGTAACTTTAAATCATTATAAGTTATCAAAAAAGTGGATTTTAAAATAAGCCATAGAGCTTGTTAAGCAATAGGCAAGATGGTTAGAAAAAACCATAAAATATACACATAGAGATGTAGTAATTAAATTTTCACATCGTAACTTTGAACACCTTAATTTAGGTGATGATAAAAGACCATTAAGTTGATATTCAATATTGTCAATACCTTTATCAAGGTTAGAACAAGAATAGTTAGAAGAAATTAGGACATAAGATCATGTTAGTTAACCTCAATATAAAGTTGACTTTTTGCTTTCGACAACTACTTCAATAGAAAAGGAGCCATAAGGATCAACATCAAGGTCTTATAAACCACCACCATCATTAAAATCTAGACCTAATAGGGCATGATCTCCAACTCTCTCTTAATAGGCTATGATAATGAATAAAGTCATGTCATCACTAAATGTGTCGATATAAAAGATAGAGATAGAGAATTATTTTATTCTCATAAAAATAAAAACAAAAAAGCAATGGTTTTTAATGGCTTTTATTGAAAAATAACAAGAGTTATGGCATTAATAGTATAATTGTTAGATAAAAGAAATGGGCATTGTAGAATTTTTTGATTATATTGAAAATGTCTATAAAATACAAGGGAAAAGTTTTTCGAAGTTTTCAATAATTTTACAAATGAAAAGATTTATGCTATGTTAGAAACTTTTATCAAGATGATCTAACAAAGAAGGGGAAAAAGATAAGAAGTGTTCACCCTTTAGACTTAAACTTATATATTCAACTAGAAAGAGAAGTTATGACCTCACCTTATAGGAGAGAAGCAAGAATTGAATATGTTATTTAATAAAATAATTATACTAATCTATTTTTGCAATCAATGGGAAAATAAATCCATAGAATTGAAGAGAAAATAGAAAAAATTTCACAGAGCAAGGAGTATATTCCTAAGTCTATTCTAGTTAACATGCTAGATATAGAAAAGTGAGTATTATTTAAATTGCTACCATTAAAAGGTATCTAATATAAAATTACAAAAGATTTTAAAAAAGTTGAACTTATAAAAGAGATTGTTAAAAGCCTTAAAGCCTAAGATTAAAAGATAAAGTAGCCTCAGTCTTAATAAAAGAGGACCTTAAAGATACATTTGAGTCCTTAGAAAATGAATCAAAAGGTGATGTTAACCTAAAAGATGTGGCTTTGGGACATAACATATATAAGGAATCAAACAAGAACTAGAAAAGGTAAATTAGATTTCAATCATACAAATCCTAAACCTAATGTTTAATGAAATATGAACCTAAGGTATAAAAAAGGACATAAATGTCACACTTTAGAAAAGAGCAAATTTGGGAATGATAAGTTGAGTTGAATGCCACAAGAAGAGTTAGTTCTTAATAAATTCATTAGTTCTTAAAAGAATCGAAGAAGAGAATTCTTACTTTTTAATTCACATAATCTTTTACTCTTTAACAATGAAATGAAACCTATTCATAGGTTAAAATAATAACCCTAAAATCCTAAAATAAAAACAATGATATACTCTTAAAATATAGAAACACATATTTTATTGTAAACCTATATTTTATATAAAAACTCCTAATTTATAACAAACTCCTACTTAAAAGTAAATTTTATTACTTAACCATAATCCATTGAGGAATTTAATCATATTAATGAAGCTTTGGTCTTTTTTCAAACTTGAATTCATGTCCTTTGTTACTTGGTTGGCCTAAAATCCTCAATTAGCCTATTTAGTACTTCTTTCATCATTTTAGCTTTTGAATGTGTCATTGGCCTTTCGTCAATACTCAATGGATTCTTAGAAGTCCTTCATACATCAACTCCTCTATAGATCTCATCATTTCCCCTCTTCTTAAAAGGATTTGTCCTTGAGTCATTACCAGCACTAAAAGGAGAAAACTCATAAACTTTAAATGTTACACTTATATTATACTCATTAGGAGGGTCCAACTTAAGACATAAGTTGAAATGGACCATCTACTCTAGGCTATAACTTTGGCCACCTATAAGTCAGGAAACTTTCCTTAGGTATATCCACCCAAACCCAATGACCAGATTCAAACACCACCTCTTTTCCCCTTTTGTTGGCATAAAATGCATATTACTTAGTTTGTTTTTCAATTTGTCACTACACCTTTTCATACAACTCCTTTACCATTTAAGCTAGCATACTCATTAGTAGGCAAAGACATCAAATCCAAAAGAGTCAAAAGATTAAATTCATACATAATTTCAAATGGGTATTAACTAGTGGCATGATGAACATTCTCATTATATGCAAACTCTATATATGGTAAATAATCTTCCACATTTTCAAATTCATTCGAATAATAATACATTACAAAATAAAAAGAGTTTGATTAACTGTCTTGATTTGCCCATTTATTTGTGGATGGCAAGTAGTTGAGAACATTAGTTTAATACCTAACTTACCTGAGGCATGTCATAAAGCATACTACCTTTTTAAAGAATAATTTAGTCATATTATTTGCATCATTAGTTTTATGGCACGGGATGAAGTGGGTTATCTTTGAAAACCTATCAACAACAACAAATACAAAGTCCCTACCATTTTTTAATCATGATAGCTAGGTCCATAGATAAATTAATGCAAGGTTGGCTAGATATGGGTAAAGGAGTGTACAAGTCAAGAGGTAAAACTTTAAATTGAGCCTATTTACATGTTATGCATTTTTCACACACCAACTCAGCATCTTGTTTCATGTGTGCCTAAAAGAAATATTCAATTAAGATATCTGGGATTTTTTTAACTCCAAAGTGACCTATTAGACTACCCCTTATGCTTCTCTCATAACTAACTCCCTCAAGTAACTTAAAGGGGCATATAAACAATTTTTTCTAAATAAGTAACCTTTATGCCTAAAAAATTTTCCAGATGCTGACTTTGTCATGCCCTATATACATTAGCAAAGTCAAGATCTTTCACATAAATCTTTAATTTATTTAAATCCAAATAATTTTGCACTAAGTGTAATGATAAAGGTATACCTGTGAGATAGTGCATCAGTTACCACATTCCCCTTACCTTATGCATATTTGATGACATAAGGAAAGGTCTTAATGAATTTGACCCATTTGACATGTCTCTTGTTTAACATTCCTTTTCTCTTCAAGTGCTTCAAGGATTCTTGATTAGTATAAATGAGAAACTCCTTGGGCCAAAGGTAGTATTGCCATGTCTCTAAAGCCTATACCAATGCATACATCTCCTTATCACAAGTAGGATAATAAAGTGCTGCTCCACTTAGTTTTTCACTGAAGTAGGTAATTGGTCACCTTTCTTGTATCAAAACAGCTTCAATGCCAATACCTGAAGCATCACACTCAATCTCAAAATTTTTACCAAAGTTACTTAAAGCAGGTAAGGATACTAAACTTAATTTTTTCTTGCTTAAATTAAAAGAATTGTCTTAATCATTATCCTGCTTAAAACCCATGTTATTTTTAACAATCTCAATTAGTGGTGTAGCTATGGTGCTAAAGTTCCTAACAAAGTGTCTATAAAAACTAGTTAGACCATGAAAATTATGCATATCATTAATTGATGTAGGTGTAGACTAATCATAGATTGCCCTCACCTTTTTCTCATCAACTTTAATACCCCTAACACTCACAACATGATGAAGAAATATGATCTTATTAGTGCAAAAAGAACATTTCTTGAGATTAGTACACAATTTCTTAGAACCTAAAATACTTAAAATAGAACATAAATGATCAATATGCTCATTTAAGTTTTTGCTATAAACCAAAATATTATCAAAATACATAACCACAAATTTACCAATGAATGCACATAAAACATGATTCATCAATCTTATAAAAGTGTTTGTCCATTCATGAAATCAAATAGAATAACGAGCCAACCATAAAAACTATACCTAGTTTTAAAGGTTGTTTTCCAATTGTCTTTCTCTCTCATCCTAATTTGGTGATATCCACTTTTCAAATCAATTTTATAAAAGACATATGACCATGCAATTCATCTAACATTTCATTTAATTTAGGTATGGGATAGCAATACTTTATAGTGATTTTGTTGACTACCCTATAGTTAACACACATCTTCCAGGTCTCATCTTTCTTTGGCACAAGGAATACTAGAACTACATATAGACTCATGCTCTTACATAGTCCATAAGTTGCTCAATTACCTTTGAAACTCTTTTGTTTCTTTAAGATTACTTCTATAGGTTAGTCGATTTAGAATTATTGCACCAACAATAAATTAAATTTGATGTTCCACTCCCCTTAAAGGTGGCAAATCGTTTGGTTCTTCAAGAAAAATATCACCAAATTCCTACAAAAAACAAATAACAATAGTAAGTAAAAAGGAGTTAAGGCCATTAGTACTAAAATGAGTCTTTTTGTACAAAAGTACAATCATAGGCTGTTTTGAATAAAAAGCTCTCACAACATCAATCTTTTTTATATATAAACTCTTAATTTTTGTCTCTTTCCCTCTTCCTTATTTTCTCTCAATCTTATCTCCTTTCTCTCTTATATTTCCCTCCATTCTCCTTCAACCTCAATTCTTTTTTGCTCTTACTATTTTTTTTAATCCTTAATTAATCTTCATACACATGTTGAGAGGTCAAAGGTAAAAGAGTAATCGGTTTATCATTTATTTCAAAGGAATACATATTCTTAAGCCCATCATAAATTATATTTTAATCATATTGTCATGGTCTTCCTAACAAAATATACCTAACTTACTTGAGTACAACATCACACATAACCTTTTCAGTATATCTCCTAATAGTAAATAGTATTAACACCTACTTATGTACCTTAACTTCACCATATTCATTTAACCATTAAAACTTATATGGCCTAAGGTGCTTCATAATAAATAAATTAAACTTTTCAACCAAAGTAGTGCTAGCTACATTTAAACGATTATTCCTATCAATGATCATACTATATACTTGATATTTGAGTAACACTATGTATTAAAGATATTATCTCTTTGCATTTCATCATCTTCCTTAGTTTGTGTACTCAATACTCATTTAGCCACCAATACATCTCCATCAATTGGGTACTCCTTTCCCTCATTGGCATCCTCCAATGGTGGCATGAAGTCATCATTGGACTCACTTTTGGTCTTAATATCACCATTATCCTACAACACCATGACACACTTATTTAACTGAGATGCAATATGTTCCCCTCCTAGACACTTAAAATATTTAACATCTCTATTTTTACTAGGTTGGGAATTAGAATTACCTTTCTTCTTGCTAGGACTCACTTCCTTACTTTTATATGAATCGGCCTTAGGCTTATAATTAGCTCTCTTTTCCCTTTTGCCCTAATTTGACTTCCAAGATGAAGTGGAACTTGAATTCTATCCAAATTGTGTAGAAACCTTTCATTTGAGTTGCCTCTTAACTTTCATTTCATGTGTACAATGTCTTTTAACTCCACATAATGTTGTAATTCAACTACATTAGCAATGTCTCTATTAAGAGCTTACAAGAATCAAGCCATGGTTGCTTCTCTATCATCCTCCACATTAGCTTAAGTCATGGAAATCTCTATCTCCTTGTGGTAGTCCTCCACATTTTTCATGCCATAAGCGAGCCCTTGTAGCTGTTGGTACAAATCCCTATAATAGCAATTAGGGATGAACCTCCTTGTAATAGCCTTTATCTTCTCCCATGCATCAATAGGCCTCTCATGATTCCTTCTCTTAGTCAAAACAAGTTGATTTCACCAAATCATCAAAGTTATCATCTTTTTACATCATTTACATGGTCATTGTCTTGTCTCTCATGATTTCTTACATTAGGAACCTCATGGTCACCATGCCTCCTTTATAATTCCACTATTATGTTTGCTTGCTTTTCTATCTTATCCCTTATATCTTCAAATCTAATGTTCATGTGCTTAAATTGTTGCATAGTTTTGATCATGAACAACACATAGCACTCCCTCACATGTTTCACTCAAAAATGGTGTCACTCACCTTCATGCTTACACTCTTTAAGGCTTTTTCTCAATAGTGCTCACACTCCAAACTTTTACCACTCAAATTTTCTCTCTCAATTCTTTATTAAACTAAACATCCTTAATCAAAATCACCTTATAACTGACTAATTTAAACAAATCATAATAAAAAAAATTTATAAAAGCATAATGAATAAAGGTTATATGTTAGAAGAAAACAAGATTAAATCATAATACACAAAGAAAGATTAATTAGATTTGAATCCTTGTTGAAACTAAAAAGTAATAAGGTATACACCTTTAATTTATGGTTTCCTTATGTTATGAGATGTCCAATGAAGATGGAAATAAAGTCACTATCTCCCTTTGACCTAATTAAAAGGGGTTTACTTCTCTATTTTTTTTTCCTTTTCTTCTTTTCTTCTTTCTTAGTTTGTTTTTTCTTTTTTTTGTTATGCCATTTTCTTTTGCTGTTTTTTTTTTGCACAAATTTAAAGTCAAGAAAAAATAAACAAGGGTTTTGAGATTCAAAGAACAAAAGGGTATAGAATGTATTGCTGTTTTTTTTTGCACAAATTTAAAGTCAAGAAAAAATAAACAAGGGTTTTGAGATTCAAAGAACAAAAGAGTATAGAATGTAAAAAAGATAAAACTAGGGTTTGTAGATTCAAGAAATAAAAGGTATAAAATGCTGCCAAGAAGAAGAACAAAAGAAAAACTCAAATTTAGATAAGCAAACATAATTTAGTGGCTTAAGGACTTAACACACACAAGGAATCAATGAAAAACCTAAGAAAGCTGAAATGTGAATTGTTTCAAATGTGAAAAAGTTGGTCATTATACTAATAAGTGTAAATTTTTGATCTTATAGATCATATTTTAGATCCAAAAGAAAAAGGATAAATGTTAAAGAAATATTTGCATATGTTAAGTAAAGATAATGCATCTTCTTTGAAGCCTTTAACTATAATAAATGAAGGATATAATTTAAAAACTATTATTCAAAGATCTAAAGCCTTTGGTGGCAAGAAAAAATCTAAAATTTAAGAGCTTAAAGTAGATGTTAATGAACTTAAAGTAGAAATTAAGCAATTAAAGGATAAAGTGGTTATCCTAAAAACCATTTTTCTAGAAAAATAAATGGAAGAATAAATTATCTCTTTAATTTAAAGGAGTTCTTTAAAAGAAGAAGAAAATAGTAACTTTCAATGATAGAGTAATTATTTGCAATTGACATACAAAAATAACAGTAATAGTAAATAAAGAATATGCATTCACAACTATTACTCTTTATGATTTTAAAGCAGGTTTGAACTTTATTAATGAGGGGTTAGTACCTTTTCAATATTACTCAAAAACAATTGAGTTGTTATATACTACTAATAGAAGCAAGCTTATTATTTGATATAAGTTATTATATGCAACAGTTTGGAATGATGGCTTGTACCTTAAGATTTTTGTTGTCATGGTTAAAAATGTATCACAAGAGGTAATTTAGAAACCTATTTTGCATGTGTTATAACCATTAAAAAAAAAAAAGATGAAGTGCTACACTTTGAAATAAATGGGAAGTTTGTTAATTTCAAATTTATTACAAAAATTGAATAGATAAATACAAATTTGATTAAAAAAAAGGATTAAAAGAAAAAAAAATTATTTTCTCTTTAACTAATGAAATTCCTTATGAGAATATAATTGAACAATTGTAATCTCTTATTATTCAAAAGAAAATTCAAGAATTACAAAAAGAAATTGAGAGAATTATATGTGTAAAAATCCCAAATGTATTTTGGGAAAGTTTAAGACATATAGTTTAATTCTCTTATACGCTTATTTTTTAGGAAAGCCAAATCCCTATGAAAACAAGATCCTTTGCTATTGGTTAAGGCATGTTGAAATTTGCTTACAATGAAATAAAAGAATTGCTAAAAAAAGAAAGTGACTTATTAGAAAAAGCTTAACCCATGGAGTTGACCTCATTTTATTTTGAAAATATAGTTGAATTGTAACAAGGAGTTCTATAGTTAGTTATTAATTATAAATCTTTAAATAAGACATTAAGATATATTAGGTAACCTCTACCTAATAAAAGAGATTTATTAAATAGATTTTGTGAGGTTAAAGTCTTTTCAAAATTCGACATTGAATCTGGCTATTGACAAATTCAAATTGAAGAAAAAGACAAGCATAAAACAACCTTCATAGTATCCTTTTGAATACTATAAATGGAATGTTATTTCTTTTAGGTTTAAAAATGTCCCTTTGAAATTTAAAAAGATCATTGTTGACATTTTTAATTCTTATTCAATATTTATAATTATTTATTTCAATGATATACTAATATTTTTTGCTACTATTGAACAACATTTCAAATATCTAGATACTTTATGAAGGATTAGGAAACAAGTTGGATTTGTAGCCTTTGTTAAAAAGATGAAGTTGTTTCAAACCAAGATTTAATTTCTTGGTCAAAATATTAAAAATGAAAATATTATCCTAATTGATTGGGTTATAGAATTTGCCTTTAAATTCCCTAATGAAATAAATGATAAAAGGCAATTACAGAGAATTTTTGGAAGCTTAAATTATATTTGATATTTTTATAAAAATTTAGCATTTAATGCTAATTTTATTTGAAAGGTTAAAAAGGAATCTATTTGAATGAATAAAAGATCATACTTAGGTAGAAAGAAAAGTACAACAAAGAGCTAAAGAGTTTCCCTATAGGACTATAACATTCTCGAATGCTTTTAAAATCATTGAAACTAATGCTTTTGAGGTAAGATATGGTGGAATCCTAAAACAAAGAATTGATGAAATAGAAAACTTAAGACATTTTACCCATGGAGCATGGAAAGTGGTTAGAGTTAATTAATTTATTGGGAAAAAAAATATTATTGATAGTTTCATGTTTTTAAAAATTTGAGAGTAATTTATTAAATCAAAGTTTCCTTATAAGGGTTGATTGTAAGGTAACAAAAGATATGAAGATTGTAGAAAATATTGCATCCAAATAAATATTTGCTAGGTGGAAAAAAATTTTATCAGTGTTTGATTTTGATATTAAGTTTATAAATGGAACATTTAATTCATTATCAAATTTTATAACTCATGAATTCTTACAAGGACATGAGTGAAAAGTCTAAAGGAGCCATGATGCTAACAAAGTTGGGTATTGCATCAGCTAGATCTAGTTCATCTAACACCTCCTCTTCTAAAAAAGAAAGTTGACAAATTGTTTAAAGGCACCTATAAGTATGTTGTCTCAAATGACAAAAATTTTCCATATCCTTATAATATTTATGGATTATTTTATGCTAATTGAGACTGTTACATCATTTACAACTAATAAGGCTTATCCTTTTGCTTTAAGGACTCAAACACACAAAAAAAAATCTCAAATTAATAAAATTATTTACATCGATCATAGATTTTGTTGCAAGATGTAGGTAATATTTCTTGGATAGTCTATATCTGTTGAAGTTCATTTGATAAAGAAGCTATTACTCTTGATTAGCTTTCTTTGATATGAGAGAATCATTTATTGCTTGAAACTTGAGCTTGTTTCTTAGTTACTTGATAATAGGACTTCTCCCTTACATAGTCTAAATCCACTGAAGTCTATCAAATAAAAAAGAATCATCTGTTAATTGAAACTTAAGACTATCACTTGATTCTCTAGCAATAATGCTTCTTCATTCATTATAAGGAGTCATTCACACATAATGATCATGCAATCAACATCCATGTTTACATAAAACATTAATATAATTGTGACATGCATGTCAATTCACCTTGGGTAGTATGAATCCAATGAATTACATAAAACATGGGAGTCATTCATCTTGATTAGTTTTTTTTTTTTTCAATTTAGATAAATTAGTTCATTGCCTAAAAGATAGGACTTTAACTTCATTTCTAACTATTAAGGCTTCTCTTTGCATTCTAAAGAGTTAGTCACACAAAGGAATCATTCAATTAACTTAAATTTCTACATTAATCATTCATTTCATTATGAGATGCACATTATAATGACTTGCACAGTTCAAATCTATTGAGGTGCACTTGATAAAGAAGCTATTACTCTTGATTAACTTTCTCTATCATGATAAAGCCATTCATTGCTTAAAACATGTGACCTTCTCTTAGTTACTTGACAATAGGACTTGTCTTTTAAGCAATTTGAATCTATTGAGGTCCATTGAATAAATGAGTTATTACTCTTTATTAGCTTTTTTTTTTCTACTAAGAAAGAATCATACATTGTTTGAAACTTGAGGCCCTCACCTAATTCCTTAGCAATAAGTCTTCTATTGTTGTAAGGAGTCATTCGCACAAAATGATCATACAATCAACATCCATGTCTACACCAATTATTAATTTTATTGCAACATGCATGTGATTACACCTTAGGTAAACAAAATCCATTCAATTCCATAAAAAAAAGGAGTAATTTATCTTGATTAGATTTTCTTACTTAGATAAATTGGTTCATTGCTAGACTGTCACTTAATTTATACCTAATTAGACTTCTCCTTTGCTTCTAAAGTGTCATTCATGCAAAAGAATGCCTAAAATAACTTAAATGTCTACACTAATCATTGATTTCAGTGTGTGATACACATTATTTTGTCTTTGGTAATTTGAATCTATTGATGTCCATTCAATAAAGAAGCTATTACTTTAAAAAAAATATCTTTATTATGAGAAAAACATTTATAAATTGAAACAAGCGACTATCTCTTGATTACCCAACCATAGGAATTCTCCTTTGGATAGTTCATATCCATTGAAGTCCATTAAATAAATGAGCTATGACTTTTGATTCATATTAAATACCAAGAGAGAATTATTCATTGCTTGAAACTAAAGACCATTAATGGATTCATTGGCAACAATGCTTCCCCCTTTCTCTATAAGGAATCATTCACACAATTTGATCATTCAATCAACATTCATGTGTACACATTAGGTAGTCTGAATTGATTGAATTTCATCAAATAAAGAAGTCATTTATCTCAATTAATATTTCTTGCTTGGACAGAATGGTTCATTGCTTAAAAGATAAAGCTGTCACTTCATTTCTCACTAATATGGCTTATCCTTATGTTCCAATGGGTCATTTCCATAAAATAATCATGAAATCAATGTAAATTCCTTCTCTAATAACTAATTTCATCACAAATTGCACAATATTATGTCCTAGATTGCCCAAATCCATTAAAGCCCTTTGAATAAAGGAGTTATTGCTCTTGATTATCTGTCTTTACTAAGAGAGAATTGTTCATTGCTTGAAACTTGAGGTTGTCACCTAATTTCTTTTGCCAATAAGGATTCTCCTTTCATTGCAAAATGGTTAAGCAATTCACATCCATGTCTATATAAAACATCAATATCAATGCAAGATGCATATCAATACACTTAGGTAGTTTGAATCCATTGAATTTTATCAAAGAAAGGAGTCATTTATCTTGATTAGCTTTCCTCAAATGGAAAAGATTTTCTGTTGCCTAAAAACTAAGGTTGTCACTTTATTTCTATCTAATAAGTTTTATCCTTTTGCTCTAACATGTCCTTCACAAAAAGGAATCACGAAATCAACTTAAATGTTTACATCAATCATTGAAATGAATTTTTCATTGGCTTTCTTTGCTAGGAGAGAATTGTTCATTGCTTGAAAGTTGGGTTGTCATCAGATTCCTTGGCAATAAGGCTTCTCCTTTCATTGCAAGGAATCATTTTGAAAAAATGATCAAGCAATTCATATCCATGTCTACACCAAACATCAATTTCATTATGATATTGACATTAATACCTTAGATGGTATAAATCCATTGAATTCTTTTAAAGAAAGGAGTCATTTATTTTGATTAGCTTTTATTATGTGGATAAGATGGTTCATTGCTTGAATGATGAGGCTATTACTTCATTTATAGGTAATAAGGCTCATGTTATTGCTCTAAGTAGTCATTTATGTAAAGGAATAATGAAATGAACTTTAATGTCTACATTGATAACTGATTTCATATGAGATGCACGTTATGATTAATTGGGTAGTCCAAATTCATTAAAAACCATTGAATAAAGGAGTTATTGCTCTTGCTAAGCTTTCTTTACTAAGAAAAAATATTTCATTACTTTAAAATTTAGATTGTCACCTAATTAAGGCTTCTCCTTTCAGTGTAAGGAATCATTCATACAAAATGATTAAGCAATTCACATCCATGTGTTCACCAAACATTAATTTCATTATAATATACATGTTAATGCATTATGTAGTTTGAATTTATAAAATTCCATCAAAGAAAGGAGTCATTGATTTTGATTAGATTTTCCTACATAAAATGGTTCATTGCTTGAATAATGAGGCCATCATTTCCTTTCTAGCTAATGAGGCTTATCCTTTTGCTCTAAGGAGTCATTCATAAAAAGAAATCCCAAAATCAACTTGAATTTGTACAATGATTATTGATTTCATTGCGAGATGCACACTATGCCTTGGATAGTCCGAATACTTTGAAGTTTATAGAATAAGTCATTACTCTTGATTAGCTTTATTAACTATGTGAGAATCATTCATTACTTGAAACTTGAGACTATCACTTGATTCCTTGGTAAGAAGGCTTCTCTTTTTGTTGCAAAGAATCATTCAAACAAAATGGTCAAGCAATTCACATCCATGCCTACACTTAACATTAATCTTATTGCAACATGCATGCCAATACACCTCGGGTAGCCTAAATCCATTGAATTTCATCAAAGAAAGGTGTCATTTATCTTGATTAGCTTTTATTACATTGATGGAATGTTTCATTGCTTGAAGGATGAGATTGTCACTTCATTTATAGATAATAAGGTTTATCTTTTCATTCCATGAAGTCATTCAAACAAAGGAATGATGATAATAACTTAAATGTCTACTCTGATCACTAATTCAATTTTGAGATGTACATTGTTATATCTTGGGTAGTCCACATCCATTTAAGTCCATTGAATAAAAGAGTTATTACTCATGATTAGCTTTTTTTGCTAGGAGAGAATTGTTCATTGCTTGAAACTTTAGATCATCACTTGATTCCTTGACAATGAGTTATCCTTTTGCTGTAAGGAATCATTTAGACAAAATAATCATGCAATTGACATTCATGTTTACACTAAACACTAATTTCATTGTGACATTCACATGAATACACCTTGGGTAGTTTGAATCAATTCAATTTCATCAATTTTCTTGATTAGAATTTCTTACATGGATAGAATGCTTCGTTGCTTGAAACATTAGAGCATTGCTTCATTTATAGCAAATAAGAGTTTTCCTTTCCTTCAAAGAAGTCATTCAAACAAATGAATTATGGAATCAAATTGAATGTTTGCACCAATCACTGATTTCATTGTGACATGTAAGTTAATGTTTCTTAGGTAGTCCAAATTCATTAAAATCTATATAAAAATGGAGTTATTTCTCTTGATTAGCTTTGTTTAGTAGCTTAGAATCATTCATTGTGTGAAACTTGTGATTGTCATATGATTGCTTGGCAATAATGCTTCTCCTTTCATTGCAAGGAATCTTTTACCAAAAATGGTCACATAGTTCATATCCATGTCCATAACAAACATTGGTTTTATTGTGACATGCATGTCAATGCAACTTAGGTATTATGAATCCATTGAATTCCATTAAAGAAAGGAGTCATTTATATTGATTAGCTTTTCTTATATGGATAAAATAGCTAATTTCTTGAATGATGAGATCGTCCCTTCATTTTTAGGAGTCATTGACACAAAGGAATCATCAAATCAACTTAAATGTCTATACCAATCATTGATTTCATTGTAAGATTTATGTTATTATGTCTTAGAAAGTCCAAATCCATTGAAGTTTATCAAATAAAGGAGTTATTGCTCTTGATTAGCTTTATTTGCTAGGAGAGAATCATCATTGCTTGAAACTTTAGATCATTACCTAATTCCTTGGTAGTAAGGCTTCTCCTTTTGTTGCAAGAAATGATTCAAACAAAATGATCATGCCATTCACATCCATGTCTTCACTAAACATTGATTTTGTTGAGACATTCATCTCAATAAACCTTATGTAGTATAACTTCATTAAATTCCATCAAAGGAATTATTTACCTTGATTGCAATTACTTATATGGATAAAAGGGCTTATTAACTAAATGATGATACCATCATTTCATTTCTAGCCAGTGAGGCTTATCCTTTTGTTCCAAAGAGCCATTCACACAAAGGAATCATGAAATTAATCTAAATGTCTCCACTAATCATACCTTTCATTATGAGATACATGTTATTGTGTCTTTGGTATTCATATCAATTGAAGTCCATCAAATAAAAATTATTGCTCATGATTAACTTTCTTTATTAAGAGAGAATCATTTATTACCTTAAACTTAAGACTAACACCGGATTCCTTGTTAATAAGGTTTCTTATTCTACTATAAGGAATTATTTACATAAAGTGAATAGGCGATTCACATTCTTCACTATGTTGAAAATTAATTTCATTGTAACATGAATGTTAATACACCTTGGATAGTTTGAATCCACTTAATTCCCTCAAAGAAAGAAGTCGTTTACCTTGATTACCTTTTCTCACATAGATAGAATGGTTAATTGCTTAAATGATGATATACACCATATTATATCTTCAGTAGTTCAAATTAATTTAAGTCCAATGAATAAAGGAGTTACTACTTATGATTAACTTTCTTTACTATGAGAAAATATTTTGTTGCTTTAAACTTAAGAACAAAATAAGGCTTCTTGTTATGCTATAAGGAATCATTCACTCAAATTGGTCAAGCAATTCACATTGTTGACTACATCAAACATTAATTTCATTGCGACATGTAGGTTAATACATCTTAGGTAGTATGAATCCATTGAATTCCATTAAAGAAATCTGTCATTTACCTTTATTGACTTTTCTCACATGGATTGTTGAGATCCACAAAGGAGCCAATGCATGAAGGGCTTCTAAAGATCCATCGAGTATTCATAAAGGGCCAATGATATATCTTGTGGTGTTTAACCTAACTTAAGGACTCTTCTTGTGGTGTTTAACCTAACTTATCACTCCCAAGTTTGTTCTTTTCTAGAGTATGGAGTCTATATCCCCCCCTTTTTTTTACTTTATGTTAGTGTTCATTTAAACATTGGGTCTAGGTTTTGCGTACTTGAAATTTGATTTAGCTTTCTTAGGTTTTCATTTGATTACTCTTATGTGTTGAGTCCTTAAGCTATATCTTTTAGAGTTCACATCAGTTGGTAGTAAAGTTTGGCTTTAAGGTTTGCTAATCTAAATTTGAGTTTTTCCTTTGTAGTTCTTCTTGGTAGCATTCTATGTCCTTATGTTCTTTGAAATTCATAAACCCTAATTTTATCTTTTCTTTTTGGTTCCATTATATACCCCTTTTGTTCTATGAATCTACAAATCCTAGTTTAGCTTTTCTTGTCTTTAAATTTGTACGAAAAAAAAAGAAAGAAAAAATGATGAGAAAAAAAAGAAACAAAAAAAGTAGAAAAGAAGAACAAAAGGAAAAAAAAAAGGGAAAGGAAAGATTGTAGTTGATTTCCTCCTATTTAAGAAGTAAACCTTGTTTAATTAGGTCAAAGGTGGATAGACGATTTATTTCCTTCTTAATTAGGTATCTTACAACATAAGGCAACCCTAAATTAAAGGAGTAGAACTTATTTTTTTCGAATTCCTTCAAGGATTAATTTAGCTAATCTTTTTGTTTCCTATAATTTAATCTCACTATTTTCTTATAATTGACAACCTTTATTTATTGTGCTTTTCTAAATGTCTTTGATTCTAATTTGTTGGAATTAGTTAGTTACAAGGTGAGATTGTTTAGTTCAATAAAGAATTAAGAGAGAAAATTTGAGTGGTTAAAGACAATAATGTAAACATATATTAAGAAAAAGCCTTAAAGAGTGTAAATATAAGGGTATGTGACCATTTTTGAGTGAAACACATGAGGGAGTGTTTTGTGAGGTATCCTAGCCTTTTTGTGTAGAATCAACACTATGTCTTCAAAAGACAAAGGTGAAGCTGAAAAGGAAGGTAGTAATGTGTTGTTTATGATCAAAACTATACAATAACAATTTGAGTGCATAAAGACCAAATTTGATGATATGAGGGATAGGATATAGGAGTAAGCTAACAAAATAACAGAGTTGTAAAGAAGACATAGGGGCTATAAGACTTTTAATGCCAGAAGGTCAGAGAGATGAGACCATAGCCATGTAGAAGATGATGAATTTGATGATCTAGATACTTTGGCCAAAATTGCTAATAATAGAAATGGTTAGAGAGATTTTAGGAGGTGAGAGACCTATGACTATGATTTTGGAAGCATTAAAATGAAAATTTCTTCATTCCAAGTGAAAAAAAAATCCTAAAGCCTATTAAGAATGGGAGAAGAATTTTAAGTTGGTCTTTGATTGCTACAACTACTTTAAAGAGAAAAGGGTAAAACTTACTACTATTAAGTTTATTGATTATGCTATTATTTGGTGGGATCAATTTATTTTGACTAAGAGAAAGAATCATGAGAATCTTATTGATATATGGGAGGAGATGAAGGATATCATAATGAGGTGGTTTATCCCTTATCACTATTGTAGAGATTTGAACTAAAGGTTACAAGGGCTCACTCAACGCACCAAAAGACAACTTAAATGGAAAGGTTCTACATGGTTTGGATAGAATTTAGGTTCCATTTAATCTTGGAAGCCAAATTGGAACAAAAAGAGAGGAGAAGCCTATGGTTAAATCTTATAAGAGTAAGGAAGTGAGTCCTGGCAAGGAAAAACATAATTCTAGTTCTTAACCTAGTAAAAATTGAGATGTTAAATGTTCCAAGTGTCTAGGAAAGTAACATATTGCATCTTGGTGTCTAAATATGCATACAATAATGTTGTGGGTCTGATGATAGCTCCTTGCCACCTTTGGAGTATACAAGTGATGGAGAGGGGTACTTAGTTGGGGGAGATGTGTTAATGGTTGGATGAGCATTGAGTGCATGAACCAAGGAAGTTGAAGAAGTGCAAAGCGATAATATCTTCCATACATGATGCTATATCAAAATAAAGTATGTAGCTTGATCATAGATGGGGATAACTATACAAATGTAGCTAGCACTGTTCTAGTTGAAAAGCTTAATTTACCTACCATGAAGTACCTTAGGCCATATAAGTTTCAATGGTTGAATGAATATGGAGAGGTTAAGGAAAATAAGTAGGTTTTAGTATTGTTTACTATTAGGAGATATATTGATTAGGTCTTATGTGATGTTGTACCCATGCATGCAATGTATACTTTGTTGGGAAGACCAAGACAATATGATTGATGTGTAATGCATGATAGGTTTAAAAATAGGTACTCTTTTGTAATAAATGATAAATTTATTACACTTGTACCTTTAACACATTGGCAAGTTTATGAAGATTAATCAAGGATTATAAAAAAAGAGTGAGAGGAAAAAGGAAATAAAGACAAAGAGGAGAAAAGTGGGAAAGAAAAAAGAGAAAGAAGATAAGATCGAGAGAAAATAATAAAAAGGGAAAAAGAGAAAAATTGAGAGTTTGTATGTAAAAGAGCATGGTGTTAAGTGAGCTTTTTGTTTGAAATAGCCACAATCATATTTTTGTACAAAGAGGCTCATTTTAGTACTGACTAGCTTAACCCCTCTTTGCCTAGTATTATTGTTTCTCTTTTGTAAAACTTTGGTTATGTTTTCTTGAAAAAACCAAGTAGTTTGCCACCTTTAAAGGCAATAAAACATCAGATTTAATTCATCTCTAGTCCAACAATTTCAAATTGACTAGCATATAAAAGTAATCCAAAGGAGACAAAGGTACTTTAAAGGCAGGTTGAGGAGCTTATAGCAAAGGGATATGAGAAGGAGGGCATGAGTTTGTGTGTAATTCTAGTATTACTTATGCTCAAGAAGGATATGGTTTAAAGGATGTGCATTGACGTAGTGCGATCAACAAAATCATTGTAAAATATCATCATCCCATACTTAGATTAGATGAAATGTTAGATGAATTGCATGGTTCATGTGTTTTTTCTAAAAATGATTTGAAAAATGGATATCATTAAACTAAGATGAGTGAGAGATATGAGTGGAAAATATCTTTCAAAAGTAAGTATGTTTTGTATGAATGACTTATTATGCCATTTGGTTTCCCTAATGCATTAAGTACTTTTATGAGATTAGTGAATTATATTTTGCATGCATTCATTGATAAATTTGTTCTTATGTATTTATGATATTTTAGTTTATATCAAAAACTTATATGAGTATCTTGATCATTTACATACTATTTCAAGTGTTTTACATTCTTAGAAATTATATGTCAACCTTAAGGAATGTTCCTTTCGCATTGATTGAATGATATTTCATGGCTATGTTGTGAGTATTAGGTGTATTGATGTTGATGAGAAAAAGGTTAAGGTAATTTGTGATTGGTTTATACCTAAATCAGTTAATGATATATATAGTTTTTATAGTCTAACTAGTTTCTATAAACACTTTGTTATGGATTATAGCACCATTACTATACCATTAACTAAGGTATTTAAAAAGAACATGAGTTTTTAGTGAGTTAGTGATCAAGATGATACTTTTAATTTATTAAAAAAAAATTAAGTCCTGCAATTTCACTTGCTTTACCTAACTTTGCTAAAACTTTTGAAATTGAATGTGATGCTTCAAGAACTAGCATTGGACCTATTTTGATGTAAGAAAGGTGACCAATTGCCTACTTCAATGAAAAGTTAAATGGTACAGCCCTTAATTTTCTCACTAATGATAAGGAGATGTATGTATTGGTATAGGCTTTGGAGATGTAGCAACGCTACCTTTAGCCGTAAAGGTTTGTCATCCATATTGGCCATGAATCCTTAAAATGCTTAAAGGGATATAGGAAGTTGAACAAGAGACATGCCAAGTGGGTCAAATTCAATGAGACATTTCAATACATCATCAAATATAAACAAGGTAAAGACAATATGATAACTAATGTATTATCTTGCAGGTATACCCTTATCTCTACACTTAGTCTTAAATTTTTAGGATTTGAATATATTAAAGATTTATATACGAAAGATCCTAACTTTACTAATGTGTATATGACATACAAAAAGTTGGCATCTGGTAAATTTTATTGGCATAAGGGTTTTTTTCTTTAGGGAAAATTGTTTATGAGTTCCTTAAGGGAATTGGTTATGAGAGAAGTATATATAGGTGGTTTAATAGGCCATTTCAAAGTTAGAAAAACCCTAGATGTCTTAGTTGAACATTTCTTTTCACCACACATGAAATGAGGTGTTGATAGGGTGTGTCAGGAGTGCATAAAATGCAAACAAGCCAAATTTAAAGTTTTACCCCATGGCTTGTACACCCGTTTACTCCTGCCTAACAAACTCTAGGTTGATTTATCTATAAACTTTATACTAGGACTGTTGTAGTGAAAAAGGGGTAGGAATTTTATATTTGTTATTCTTGACAGATTTTCAAAGATGGCACACTTCATCCATGTCATAAAATTGACAATACAAATAATATGGCTGAATTATTCTTTAGAAAGGTAGTATGCTTGCATGCCATGCCTCAGAGCATTTTTTCAGATCAAGATACAAAGTTTTCAAGTTACTTCTAGAAGACTTTATGGAGCAAGTTAGGTACTAATCTATTGTTATCAACTACTTGCCATCTATAAACAAATGGATAAACTAAGGTAATTAATTAAATTCTTTCTACTTCATTCAGTGTTATTATTGAAATGAATTTGCCAACATGATGTGAACCCTAAAGAGCACAATGAACCCATAAGAAAAACAAGGAATTCAAAACCCTAAGAAAGTTAAATTAGGTTTAACAAAAATAAAACCTTGACCCAATGTTCAAAGGAATATGAACCTAAGGTATAAACCTAGACCCAATTTTCAAAGGAACACAAACCAAAGGTATAAAAAAGGATATGAATGTCATAATCCAAAAAGAAGGGGATTGAGAATGATAAGTCAGGTTAAAATGCCACAAGACAATAATCTTGATAAGTTTGCAAAGTTCAATGAAGAATCAAAAGAGAAAATTCTCACTTTTATTTCACCAATGATTTATATCTTTTAATAGTTAAATCAAGCTTATTTGTAAGCTAAAGTAACAACACTAACCCTAGAAATAAAAAAATCTTCCTAAACAAATTATCAACAAATGAATTAGGATTAGTATAGTCATATTTGCAGAGCCATATGTCTAGTATCAAACAGGTTCGCCAACAAGATCATGATTGATGCTAGTCCAACCTTTTAGTGGCAAATTGGTCTTGTAACCTTTTACAACTGATCCACTTCTTGTTCTTTGTTTTTCAGATTTTACAATAGATCCAACTCACTAATTCCATTACTTTGTTGCTTTAACTTTTCATAATCACTTAATTTAGGCTAATTTAGTATACTTATACAATTAATAAAGCCTTGTCTTGCATTAAGATATACTTGTTTGCCCTTTAGGCTTGAATTAGCTTCCTCAAACCAAATGTCTTTAATTAACCTGTTAAGTGCCTCTTTTATCCTTTTAGCACTAGAATGTGTCATTGGCTTTTATTAAATGCTTAATGGATCCTTAAAAACCCTCCATGCATTGACACCTCCATAAATCTCATCATTCCCCCTCTTAAAAAAATTTGTCCTCGAACCATCACCTTTATGAAAAGGAGAAAGATCAACAACATTAAATGTTGCACTTACATTGTACTCACTATAAAGGTCTAATTTATAGGCATTATCATTAATCTATGTCATCACTTGAAGTAGACCATCCTTATTAAGTTGTAACTTTGAATGCTTACAAGTTGGAAACCTTGAATATATGCATCTAAACCCAATCACTAGGTTCAAACACCACCTTTTTTTGGTCTCTGTTAGCATAGGATGCATATTACTCAGTTTGTTGTGCAATTTGTTGCCACATATTCTAATGCAATTTTTTCACCATTTTTGCCTTGTGTTCACGATCTAAGCTAGCATACTCATCAACAAGTAAAGGCTTCAAATCCAAAGGAGTCAAAATATTAAAGTTATACACAATTTCAAATGGAAAGGAGCTAATAATAGAATGAATACTCCTATTATATGCAAAATCTACATGTGGCAAACAATCTTTCCACAATTTCAAGTTCATGTGAATAATAAGATGTAACAAAGTTGAAAGAGTTTAATTAACTACTTGAGTTTGCTCATCTGTTTATTAAAGGTAGGTAGTTGAAAAAGATAATTTAGTACTTAACTTAACTTACAAAGTGTTATAAAAGTAGTTCAAAAACTTTCTATCTCGATCTAAAATAATACTTTGAGGCATGCCATGCAAATATACTATCTCTCCAAAAAACAATTCTACCATATTGTTTGCGTCATTAATTTTATGGCATGAGACGAAGTATGTCATCTTTGAAAACTTATCAACAACATGAAATATAAAATTTTTACTCTTTTTTTATTATGGTAGCACTAGTACAAAGTTCATAAATAAATTAACCCCATGTTAGCTAGGTATGGGTAAAGAGTGTACAAGCCATGGGGCAAAACTTTAGATTTAGCTTGTTTGCATGTTATGTACTTTCCACACACCATCCCAACATCTTGTTTCATGTGTGGCCAATAAAAATGCTCAACTAAGACATTTAGACTTTTTCTAACTCCAAAATGACCAATTAGACTACAAGTTCTCTCTAAATAAATAACCCTTATGTCTATAAAATTTCCCAAAAGCAATTTTCTCACAAGTTTCATAAAACATTGGAAAAATAGGGTTTGGAGATCAATAATGGATTAAATGTAAAGAAATAATAAAGGGAGTAAATTTATTTAGGGAGTAGATTTATAATAAAGCTGCAACACATTAGGAGAACAAGTAGATATATACAAATGAAATTACGAAGAGGCCAAGAAAGAGATTGATTAAAAGCATTATCTTTCAATGAAACCACATAGAAATGAGATAAAGGGAGCAACAAATAGGATTGAGAGAGAGTTGGGAGAATGAAAGATAGATTGGAATTCCAAAATGAGATTAAGAGAGTTGGCAAGTGAGATTGATTCAGAATGATCTAAGTGGTGGACAATTATATCTAGTTTGTGTTTTTGTTTTTAGGTCATTAAGGCTTGATGATGTCAAAGGCTTAAGGACATTGGTTTTCTTTGCCTTTTTTTTTAATTTATTACAATAACATGATTTAATTTTTATAAATATAAAGAGAAACCCAAAAAATTCCACATAATCCTCATTTTCATCTTTTCTAACGACATGGAAAATGATTTGTTGATGTGGTGAATGAGAAATGGCTGAGATTAGCACAATTAATGGCATAGTGATGAATAAGAGCAAAATTATTCAATAATAAAAATGTAGGGGAATTATTGTAAAAACAAAAAACAAATGTTGTGTCTATAATTAAACAGAAGCCTAAACATTGGGGAGTAATTTAGGCTTGTTGTCTAAGGAATTTGGAATGTTGATGATGAGATGTGAATTAAAAGAACCTTAAGAGCAAACCATTGCAAAGGACTAAATAGAGAGATTGTAAATATGGTGGAGTTACAATCTTTTATATTTTTAGAAGACGTAATTAACCTTGCTATTAAGGAGGAGAGACAACATAAGCATGGTATGGATAAGCAAAGTGTGTCATGGTAGATTTTCAACAAGGCAACCAACTTAATTTCCACCCTTACATGGCCTAATTCTAATTGGAGTGCAAAACAAACAAAAAAAAGGGCCTCTAGTAAACAATCAAGAGATTTGGTTAAGTAAAGAGAGAAAATGGGTGATGCAAAGCATCCAAAATGTGCTCTCCAGATATTAAATTCCTCAAGTGTCTTGGCCATAGACACTTGCTTCTGAGTGTCCAAATAATAAGGTTGTGACTATTTGGGAATGAAAAGGAGAAGTAAAGAGTATAGATGAGGGAGTGTTGGAAGAAGAAGAAAATGAGTGTTTAAAGGAAGATAATGTAAAGCATACTAATGAGGGAGAATTGCTTGCAATTGAATGTGCCTTGAATTTACAAGCAAAGGTGGATGATGAACATGAAAATATTTTCAATACTAGGTGCATGATTGATAAAAAAGTGTGTGGAGTGATTATAGATAAAGGGAACTATGCCAATGTTGCTTCCACCAACTTGGTGGAAAAGTTTAACTTAACAATAACAAAACACCCCTCACCTATATAAGTTGCAATGTTTAATGATAATGGAGAAGTAAGGGTTACATAACAGGTTTTGGTGTCACTTATAATTGGAAAATCACACAAAGATGAAGTGATGTGTGATGTGGTTCCAATGAGCCATAGACTAGCATCCTTTTTACAAGAGATGTGTGAAAGGTTTCAACACTTTCTTACTCCTTTGACTAAATTGATCAAGAAAGGTGGTAACTTTAGGTGGAATGAGGCTGCCAAAAATAGTTTTGAGCTGATTAAGGAGAGTTGTGTTTAGCACCTATCTTAACTCTTGCTAACTTTTCAATGACATTTAAAGTGGAGTGCGATAATTTATGAGTGGAAATTGAGACTATTCGTATGCAAGATAAACATCTCATAACCTTTTTTAGTGAGAAGTTAAGTGAGGCAAGCTTGAATTATTCAATTTATGATAAGGAGTTCTATCTACTAATTTAGGTTTTCGAGACTTGGCAGCTTACTTGTTGCTTAAGGAGTTTATTATTCAACAAATCCTGAATCCTTGATGCATTTGAAGGGGCAAAACAAGCTGAATTAAAGACATGCTGAATGGGTGGAGTTCTTGGAGGCCTTTCCCTATGTCATCAAGTACAAAAAGGGAAATGTAAATATAGTGGCTGATATGCTATCATAGAGGTATGCTCCAATCTCATTGTCGAATACTAAGTTAATGGGTTTTGAATTAATTGAGAGTTAATAATGAATTATCCAAACTTTACTTCTATTTACTTTGCTTTTAAGACAATTAATGGCTTTTGTTGGAATAAGGGGTAATTGTTTAAATCCAAAAGGCTTTGTATTCTTAAGGGATTTATTAAGGAACTTTTAGTAAAGGATGCTCATGGTGGGGGTTTAGCTGGACACTTTGGTGAAAGAAGACATTAGAGTTGGTTGAAGAACATTTTTATTAGCCAAGGATGATTAAAGATGTGCATCATGTGGTAAAGAGGTGTATGGCTTGTAAGAAGGAAAAGAGTAAAGAGGCTACTTGTGGGTTGCATGTGCCATTACCTATTTTGAATTAGTCTTAGGTTGATGTGAGTATGGATCTCATACTTGGATTGCCAAGGACACAAAGAGGGAAGGATTCAGAAATGGTGTTTGCTGATAGGTTCCAAAAGATGTCTCACTTTGTAGCTTGTCACAAAACTAATGATGCTTTTTATTTGGAAAATTTGTTCTTTCAAGAAATTGTAAGATTGCAAGGAATAACAAAGACTGTAGTGTCTGATTAGGATGCCAGGTTCTTGAGGTACTTTTGAAAGACCTTGTGGAAGAAGCTCGATGTGAGGTTACTCTTTAGCACAACTTGTCATCTGCAAATAGATGGGCAAACTGAAGTGGTAAACCATACACTTTCTTGTTTACTTAGAATTGTTGTTAAAAATAATTTGAAGAATTGCGATGGTTACTTGGCTTTTGTTGAATTTGCATATAATAGAAGTGTGCATAGTGTAGCTAAACATTCTGCTTTTAAGGTAGTCTATGGACGTAATCCTATTATCCCACTTGATTTAGCACCACCTCTAATCAGTGATTGAGTTTGTTTCGATGGGAAGGAGAAGGTTGAGTTGGTCAAAAATTTGCATGAGAGTTTCAAACAACAAATAGAAAAATGAAATGCAGCCTATGAGTTAGCAATCAATAAAGGGAGAAAACAAATTCAATTTGTTCTAGGTGATCTTATGTGGATTCATCTTCAAAAAGAGAGATTTCCAAGCAAAAGGAAGTCCAAGCATATGTGTTGAGTAAATGGTTGTTTCAAAGTGCTAGAAAAAGTGAATGACATTTCTAACAAGATTAATTTGCTAGGTGAATATAATGTATCAACTGCATTCAATGTGAGGGCTCTATTGACTTACTTGGAGGATGAAGAGGAGTCAGATTTGAGGGAAAATCCTATTCAACTTGGGGAAGATGATGTGATCCATGGTGATATAGGAGCTGCCAAGATTGTGTGGTTCTTAGTTTTAGGCCAATTACTTGTTCCAGGGCAAAAAATCTTTAAACAGCCTTGGAATTGCTTCTAAAAGAGAATACAACATGTATAGGGAGTCTCGAGGCCAAGGAAAAGGAGTTAAAACATACATTGGCAACATTGCTCACTCACTTAGAGGATTAGGCATGGATAGGTCTATTTGGATTAGAATGATGGTTAGAATTTACTTCCAATTTATTTCTTCTTATTTTAATTAGTTTATGGTAATTTAGGCTCTTCATTAACAAGGGTATAAAACCTAACCTCTATGAGTTTATTTCATATGTTTTAAGTACAATTTTATAGCCTATTTTGTAGCTAATTAGCAATAGCCCTACTTTTCCAATTTTTAAGTTATTTTAGCTACTTTTTATTATTATTCCTTATTTAAGGAATTGAGAAACATTTTGGAATAGGAGTTTTTTAGAATATTTTTACAAGTGCAATTTGCATTTTACCCTAATTTTTATCGAAGCAATTTAGTTGTTTAGTGATGAACTAACAAATGATTCTTATCACTTTTCCTTTTTCTATCTAAGGGTGTGGTGAATCAAACTAGTTTTTTCTTGTTTAAGGCAAATTTTTTATCAAGCAAGGGTCTATTAGATTTTCCATTTATTTTGTTTCTTTCCATTGAATCATAAATTGTCTTAAACAAAACAATTGTTACTTTAAATTTCCCTAAACACACATATAAGTAAGTCTTTGATTGTTGGACACATCACATGATGATCCATGCAAGAACTAATGCATGAAGGGCTTCTACGGATCCATCAAGCATTTCATGAAGGTCTTCTAAGTATCCATTGAGTATTTATGAAGGGCCAATGACATGGTCAAAAGCTAAAAAGATGAAAGAAGCACTAAATGGGCTGATTAAGGATATTCAAGCCAACCAAGTAACAAATGGTGTGAATTCAAGCTTGAAAAAGGGCCAAGGATTTATTAATATGATTGGAGCACTTAATAGGTTAAGGTTAAGTAATAAAATCCACTATTAAGTAAAAGTTTGTTATAAAATAAAAATTTACAATAAAATAGGAGTGTTTCTATATTTTAGGAGTATATTATTGTTTCCATTTTTAGGATCTTAAGGTTGTTGTTTCAATCTATAAATAGGTCTAATTTCATTGTAAAAGACTATATGATATTTGAATTGAAAGGTGAGAATTCTCTCCTTCAATTCTTTTAAAACTAAAGAACTTATTAAGAACAAACTCTTCTTATGGCCCTCAACTCAACTTATCACTCCCAAATTCATTATTTTTAGTGTGTGGTATCCATATCCTTCTTTATACCTTAAATTCATTTTCCTTTAAACATTAAGTCTAGGGTTTGCATGATTGAAATCTGATTTATCTTTATTGGGTTCTTGTTTAATTCCTTATGTGTTAGGTTCATAAGCCACATCTTTTAAGGTTCATATCAATTGGTATTAGAGTCTAGTTCTAAATTAGGATACAATGATCTTGAGTTGCTTTTAGAAGACTTTATGTAGTAAGTTAGGTACTAAATTAGTATTCTTAATTACTTGCCATCCACAAATAGATGGGCAAATTAAGGTGGTTAATCAAACATTTTCTATTTTGTTGCATGCTATTATTTGAATGAATTTGAAGATATGGGAATATTGTCTACCACATGCAGATTTTGCATATAATAAGAATGTTCATTTTGTTACTAGTTACTCTCCATTTGAAATTATGTATGGTTTTAACCCTTAACTTGATTTAATGCCTTTGCCTATTAATGAGTATGCTAGCTTGGATGGTAAGCCCATGGCTGAAATGGTGAAGAGGTTGCATGAGAAGGTGTGGTAACAAATTGCAAAATGAACTGACCTATTTGCATTATATGTCAATAAAGAGTGAAAGAAGTGGTATTTGAACCTGGTAATTAGGTTTACATACATATGCATGAGGAGAGGTTCCTAAATAAGAGGCACTCAAAGTTATAGTCTAAAGGAGATGGTCCATTCCTAGTAGTGGTACAAATTAATGATAATGCCTATAAGTTGGACCTTTCTGGTGAGTACAATATAAGTGCAACAATTAATGTTTGTGATTGTTCTCCTTTTGATGCAAGTGATGATTCTATGCCAAATCCTTTTAAGGAAAGGGGGATTGATGAGATCCATGGAGAAGCCAATACATAAAGGGCTTTTAAGTATCCATTAAGCATTCATAAAGGGCCAATGACCCATTCAAAGACTAAAAAGATTAAAAAAGTACTAAATTGGCTAATTGAGGATGTTCAAGCCAACCAAGTAACAAATGACAAGAATTCGACCTTAAAAGTGGACCAAGGCTTCATTAATATGATTAGAATGCTTAATAAGCTAGGGTTAAGTAATAAAATCTACTCCTACATAGGAGTTTGTTATAAAGTAAAAGTTTGTTATAAAATAAGGGTTTAGAATAAAATAGGGGTATTCTTATATTTTAAAAGTATATCATTACTTCTACTTTTAGAGTTTTGGGTTGCTATTTTATGTTATAAATAGACTTGATATCATTGTAAAACAATAGACAATTATGTGAATTAAAAAGTGATAATTTTCTTCTTTAATTTTTTTAAGAACTAATAAACTTACAAAAAAATTAACCCTTTTTGTGGCGTTCAACCCAACTTATCACACAAAAATTCATTCTTTTCTAGAGTGTGACTTCCATTTCCTTCTTTATACCTTAGGTCAATGTTCCTTTAAACATTGGGTTTAGGGTTTGCATGATTAAAACATGATTTAGCTTTATTAGGCACTTGTTTGATTCCTTATGTGTGTTGGGTCCTTAAACCACATCTTTTGGGGTTCATGTCAACATAAATCTATTAGAGATCAAATGCCATGACTTCCCATACTAGTTTGTGAAATTTTTTAGGTTGAGGACATTGATTTTGTGTGACCTTTTCTTTCTTTTTTAGGTATTGTTTATATTTCTCTTGTTATGTATTATGTTTCCAAATGGGTGGAAGTGAAACCTACTAGGACAAATGATTCTAAAGTTGTGTTAGATTTAGTCAAGTTTCACATTTTGTTAGGTATCAAACACCAAGAGCTTTGATCAATGATAAATGCACACATTTTTTACAATTGAATGGTGGAGGCTTTGTTAAAGAAATATCATATCACTCACAAGGTGTCAACTACATATCATTTGCAAATAAGTGGACAAGTTAAGGTGTCTAATTAGGAAATTCATAATATCCTTTAGAAGATAGTGAATATAGAAAGGATTGGAGTATGAGGCTTGATGGTGCACTATGAGCCTATCGTTCAACTTACAAGACACATATTAACATGTCTCCTTATTAATTGGTGTTTGGCAAGTTATGCCATCTTCTTTTTGAACTTAAGCACAAAGCATGTTAGGCTATCAAGCAATGCATATAAAGATGGATAAAGTGGGCAAACATAGGAAATTGTAGTTGTAAGAGGTTAAGGAAATTCATAATGATGCCTATGAGAGCTACAAGATTTACAAGGAAAGAATGAAAGTCTTTCATGATAAGATGAATTTTTGGAAGAATTTTGTTGTTGGTCAAAACGTTCTTCTTTACCATTCAAGACTAAAGTTATTTCTCGGTAAACTGTGCTCTCATTAGATTGGTCCCTTTGTTGCATCTAATATTTTTCCTTATAGTGCAGTTGAGATTCAAAATATAGAAATGAATAAGTTGTTCAAAGGGAATGGCCAAAGGCTAAAACCTTAGGCAAAATGATCCACCCTTCACATTTAAGCATTTTTGTAATTATGTCCACTTATTCACCTAACATGTTAACTTTATTAGTTAAATTTGACTCATATTAAAAAATTTCTGAAAATTATTACCACATGGTAGTCACATATATGCCACGTGGTGGATGCAGTTCCATCTCACTACTACATCATTAAAGTTGCTAACATGGCATTAATTTTAATTTTTTTAGAAAATTAAAAAACATAATAATAACATAAAAATGTTTTTAAAATAGTATAATTATATTTTCTCTCTCTTGAATATTTAGCAAAGCCTTTCTTTATACCATTATATTATTTTGCTTTGAACTACACATGATGATTCTGACTTTTAATGTAGACATTTGGTTTAGACTATAACATGGCTCATGATGCACAGTTAAGTTTGAAGTGTAGAGAGAATAAAACTTTAAAATTAAAGGGTTTCCTAAATATTGAAGAGAGAGAAAGATATAATTATAATATTTTGAAAAGATCTTTTATGTTATTATTATTTTTTTAATTTCATGAAAAAGCTAAAATTAATGTCACATCAACAACTTCAATGATGTAGGGGTGACATGGAACTACATCTAGTATATGGTGTATGCATGGTTATCACATGGCAATAGTTAACAAAACATTTTTAGTATAGGTTGAATTTAATTAATAGAACCAAAATGTTGGGTGGATTTTAGAAAAACAAAATGAAGTGGACATAATTACAAAAATGCTCAAATGTAGTGGGTAGAATTAGTCTTTTCACCAAAACCTTATTATAAAGGGTTGCAAATGTATAATTGTGAAGGAGGAGGAGTTGGAAGACCCTATTTATGTCTTATGACATGCTTTGGAGTTAGACTAATGACATTAAATAAATGCAACACTTGGGAGATAATCTAAGAATCATATTTGCTTTTCTTATCCTTTTCATCTTTTTTTTTTCATATGTGATTTTATTTTTGTTTTCTTTATTCTTTTTTACATTCAATTCTTACATTAGGATAATGTCAGGCTTAAGTATAAGAGAGTGATGAGAAGGTTAAAGATGATGCATGGAAGACATCAAAGGATGCAAGAAGTCCATTTCATATTCCAAAAGGTCTAATAACACAAGTTAGAGCCAAAAAGATGAAAGAAGCACTAAATGGGTTGATTGAAGACATTTAGATCAACCAAGCTCAAATGGTATGAATTTAAGCTTGAAAAAGAGTCAAGGCCTTATTAATATGATTGGAGTGCTTAATGGGTCAAGGTTAAGTAATAGCATTCACTCCTAAATAGGAGTTTATCCTATATAAGTGATTGTTATAAAAGTGGAAGTTTTTGTACAAGTATTTGCCTTAGTTTGGAGTTTGCCCTAAATAGTAATAGGCACCTTATTGTAAGCTCTAGGAAATCAGACAATTTTGAGAGAAATAAAAAGCAAGAGTTTTCTCCATCAATTCCTTTAAGAAATAAAGAATTTAACAAGAGGTGCCTCTTTTTGTGGCGTTCAACTCAACTTATCACTCCCAATTGCTTTCTTTTCTAGAGTGTGGCATCGATATCCTTCTTAAATACAACTAGGTTTGTGTTCCTTTGAATGTCACGTCTAGGGTTTGTGTTATTAAAGTTTGATTTAACTTTCTTGGATATTCTTTGATTTCTTGTGTGCGTTGGGTCCTTAAGCCACTTCTTTTAGGGTTTTTCACATCAGTTGGTATCAAAGTCTAACTCTAAATTAGGTTGGATTAGTTAATTTTTCAATTTGCTACCTTGTGATTTATTTATTTCTATTTAGTTTGTCTATTAAGTGCATTACCATTTGAACATGCTAATCTATCCATTTGCAATCCTTCTTACTTTGCTTATTTGTTTGAGATCATAACCATTAAAACGTGTTATTTTTAATTCCATTTGTTGTCTCTAAGTATTCTATTATTGTTTTGTGTTGAATAAAAGAAAAAAAAAGCAAAAGAAAACAAAGGAGGAACAAAAAGAAAAAGGAAAGGCATTGAAAAACATCAAATTCAAGTTATTGATAGAAGTTAAATGGTTTGGTCAAATTGGCCACAATAATAATATAGTTTTCTTACTCATCTCTAATTTTGTCATCTATTTTCTTGCTATGTCATCCATGTTTGTCCTTTAAGTTTAACCCTCTATCTTGATTTATATGAGTCTAGTTCATTAAATTCATTTACCTTGATATCCTTTTTTTGTTTTTTTTTTTGACTCCTTGTTCTCCAATTAGTTCAATTCTACAAAATTTAACTTATTTTGTTCAAAATGAATTCTCTTAATTTAGCTTGTTTAGTTCTTTAAAGAATTGAAAGGGGGAATTTGAGTGGTAAAAGGTAAAAGTGTAAGTTCATATTAAGAAAAAAGCCATAAAAAGTGTAAAACATGAGGTAATATGACACCTTTTTTTAATGAAACACGTGAAAGAGTGTTTTCTAAGGTATCTTAATCATTTTATGTAGAAATAATATTATGACTTCCAAAGACAAAGGTATTGCTGAGGAGGGAGTTAATGATGTGTCCTTCATGATGAAAGCTATGCAACAACAATTTCAACACATAAATACCATATCTGATGATATGAGGGAGAGAATAGAGGAGCAAGCTAATACAATAGTAGAGTTACAAAAGAGACATGGGGACTATGAGGTTCCTAATGCAAGAAGATAGGTGAGACAAGCCTATGACTATGAAGATGATGAATTTGGTGATGAAGTGATTATGGTTAGAATTGCCAGTAATAAAAAGGATCAGAGAGATTTCAAGAGGTAAGGCACTTATGATTACAATTTGGGTGGTATTAAAATGGCAATTCCTCCATTTTAAGGTAAGAATGATCCTAGTGTATACCTAGTGAAGTTCCCAACTTCACCCTAGGATCTACTAGTTTGTGATACTGAGAGGGGGGGTGAATCAGTATCACCACAATTCGCAATTCACAGGAAAGTGAACAACTTCAATCTCTTCTTAAAAACGAACTCTTTCTTAAATTCGACTAAGGTAGATCTATTGCTACCTACTAATCACAATAGTCCCCAAAGTCACCTTTCAGACACCTTGCCTAATAGACAATTCGGATGTTCTTGTTTAGGTCTTCGTTAGGTTATGGGTTGGCTGATACTTTAGCTGCGTTCACAACTCAATTCAAAACACAGAACGTAAAGCAAATTAAGGACACACGAGATTTACGTGGTTCCGTCAATGTGATGTACATCCACGGTGGTAGGGACTCTCCCTTACCGAGACTATCCACTATACTTGAGAATTCTAGTTACAATGGATGTCTTAATCTTCTGCTCCTTTCACTATTGCAATTACTAAGCAAGTACAATACAAAGAGTGTCACTTACTGTGTCTACCCTTCTTCTAGCTTGTCTTGCCTCTGTTGAATTAAAAGGCTGCTCCACTGCCGCTTAGAAGTTCACCGCAACGCTCTCTAACCTCTCTTGAAGAAATCTGGAAATACGTTGAGTTCTTTCCGATGCTTCGCTGAATTCCTTCTCTAGGTTGTTTCACACAACTCCTGCTTTCACCGTCTCACGGTCTCACCCATCTCCTATTTCACGGTCTTACCGTTTCACGGCCTGTCCTCACACTTCTGGTCTGTCACGTTGTTGCACATTCTGGTCTCACACTGTCTCCTAACGTACACCCACGTTTCTGGTCTGTCGTTTCACGTCTCTTGGCCTCCATCACGTTACTGGTTTTTCTGGTTCACGTCTTTCGGCCTGCCTCACGCTTCTGGTCTGCTGTCTTGTCTTCCGGGTGGTCTCACGGATACCAGGTCTGCTGTCTTTTCTTCCAGGTGGTCTGTTTCTTATTTCTCCTCTTGCTGGTTGTGCGTTTCTGGTTTCCTTGCAGGACGTGTTTCTGGTTTGCTTGCAGGAGGCGTTTCTGGTTTGCTCTCCCAGTGGTGTCGTTTCTGATCTCTTGCCGTTCTGCTCTCTCTTCCTTTTGGCCGGTTGCTGTAGGGTTGCTGTTTTTTTCAATTGTGTTGGCCCCCCTCTCTGCCCTAGTTTTGTCTTCCAAGGCCTTTATATACTCTCTTCCATGAAACCCTAATAGGGCTTACATGGCAGATTTACGTTCTTGCCCTTACGCGGCGGATTTACTTTTTTGCCCTTCCATGTGGCTTTACTTTCTTGCACACTTAACCCTAGTTGACAACAATTACAACCCATACAAGGCTGCGGGAACAACACCTAGAATAAGAAAAGAAGGTTAAATTGGTTTTTGACTGTCATAACTACTCTGAAGAGAAAAAGGTAAAGCTTGCTACCATTGAATTTATTGATTGTGCTATTATTTGGTGGGATTAACTTGTTTTGACTAGGAGAAGAAATTGTGGGAGGCCTATTGATACATGGGAAGAGATGAAGGCTATCATGAGAAGGAGGTTTGTCCCTAATCACTATTATAGGGATTTGTACTAAAGGTTGCAAGGGCTTACTCGAGGCTCCAAAAGTGTGGAGGACTACCACAAGGAGATGAAGATTGTCATGATTAGGGCAAATGTAGAAGAAGATAGAGAGGCAACCATGGCTTAATTTTTGCAAGGGCTAAATAGAGACATAGCTAATGTGGTTGAGTTGCAACACTATAAGGAATTAAAAGACATGGTGCATATAGCAATGAAAGTTGAAGATAACTAAAATGAAACAGTTTCGTATGGTTTGGGCAGAATTCAGGTTCTACCTCATCTAGGAACCCAAATTAGAGTAAAAGGGATAAGAAGGCTGATTACAAGTCCAAAGTCAAGCTATCTGAGAGCCAAAATGTGGGTTCTAGTAAGGAGACAAATAATTATGATCCCCAACCAAGTAGAAATAGAGATATTAAATGTTTTAAGTGTTTGGGAAGGAGTCATAATGCATCTCAATGTCTAAATAAGCATTCAATGACCTTAAGAGGTAGCGGTGATGTTGAAATTGCAAGTGAGTTAGATGAAGATTCTATGCCATTATTGGAGGGTGAAAGTGATAAATAGGAGTATTTGGTTAACAGAGTAGCTCTTGTCATAAGGTAAGCATTGAATGTGCAAGTAAAGGAAAAGAACAAGATGCAATGAGATAACATCTTTCATACGATGTGTCTCATCAAAGATAAGGTATGTAGTATGACTATTAATGGTAAGAGATGCATTAATGTGGCTAGTACAATTACGGTTAAAAAGCTGAATTTACCTACTATGAGCCATCCTAGGCCATATAAGTTTCAATGGTTGAATAGGAGTGGTGAAGTCAAAAAAAATAAATAAGTGCTTGTGTCATTTTCTATTAGAAGACACCATGATAAGGTTTTATAAGATATTGGACTTATACATACGGGCCATATTTTATTAGGAAAGCCATGGTAGTTTGATAGGTAAGTTATGCATGATGACTTTAAGAACTGATATTCCTTTGTAATGAATGAAAAACCTGTCACTCTTCTACCATTATCACCTCAACAAACTTATAAGGATCAATTAAGGATTAAAAATGAGAGTGAACAAAAAAAGAGATTGAAAATAGAGGGATAACTAAAATAGAAAGGAGAGGAGAAAATGTGAGGACATAATAGAGAGAAAAGAAAAATGAAAGTTTCTATGTAAAAGAAAGTGATGTCAAAATAGCATTTTATATCAAACAACTTATAATCATACTTTTATACAAAAAGACTTATTTTAACACTAATAAGTTCAACCTATCTTTACCCAAGTCGATTGCCACCTAAAAAAGGAATTAAGTATCAAATTGATTTTATCCCTAGTGCATCCATCCCAAATTGGCCAGCATATAAGAATAATCTTGAGGAGACAAAAGAGCATTACCCAGGTAAATGGTCAACAAAATCACTATAAAGTATCATTACCCCATATACCTGGGTTAGATGTTATGTTAGATGAATTGCATGGCTCATGTGTCTTTTTTAAAATTGATTTGAAAAGTGGATATCATCAGATTATGATGAGAGAGAGAGAAAGATAAGTGGAAAATAGCTTTCAAAACTAAATATGGTCTACATGAATGACTTGTTATGCCATTTGGTCTTACTAATGCACCAAGCACTTTTATACGATTAATGAATCATGTTTTGCACCCATTCATTGGTAAATTTATGGTTAAGTATTTTGATGATATTTTAGTCTATAGTAAAAACCTAAAAGAGCATCTTAATCATTTACATTTTATTTTAAGTGTTTTACGTTATGAGAAATTGTATGCTAATTTCAAAAAAAAATGTTCCTTTTGTACTAACTAGATTATACTTCTTGGCTATATTGTGAGTGCTTATGGTATTAAGGTTAATGAGGAAAAAGTTAGGACAATCAGTGATTGGCCTTCACCTGAGTTAATTAGTGATGTGCGTAATTTTCATGGTCTAGTTATTTTTTATAGATGCTTTGTTAAGGACTTTAGCACCATTTCTACACCACTAATTAAGGTTATTAAAAAAAACATGGATTTTAAGTAGGGCTAGTGATCAAGACAAGGCTTTCAATTACATTAAGGAAAAAATAAGTTTTGTACCCTTACATGCTTTACCTGACTTTACAAATGCCTTTAAGGTCAAGTGTAACACTTCAAGTACTAGTATTAGAGCTATTTTGATGTAGGAAAGGCATCCAATCGCCTACTTTAATGAAAACCTACATGGAACAAGCCTTAATTATTCTATTTATGATAAAGAAATGTATACATTGGTATGGGCTTTAGAAACACAACAACACTACCTTTGGCCAAAAGAGTTTTTCATCCATATGGACCATGAATCCTTAAAGCAATTGAAGGGACAAGGGAAGTTGAACAAAATACATGCCAAGTGGATCAAATTCTTTAAGACCTTTACCTGTATCATCAAATATAAACAAGGCAAGGAAAATGTGATAGCTAATGCATTATCTTGCAAGTATGCCCTTATCTCTACACTTACTGCAAAATTATTAGGATTTGAATCTATTAAAGATTTATATGTGAAAGATCTTGACTGTGCTAATGTGTATGGAACATGTGAGGAGTTAGCCTTTAAGAAGTTTTATAGGTATAAGGGTTTATTGTGTAGGGAAAATTGTTGTAATGAGAGTTAGTTGTGAGAGAAGCTTATAAGGGGTAGTCTAATGGGTTATTTTGGAGTTAGGAAAACCCTAGATGTCCTTGCTAAACATTTCTTTTGGCCACAAATGAAACAAGATGCTGAGAGGGTATATGAGAAATGCATAACATGTAAACAAGCTAGATCTAGAGTTTTGCCCTATGGCTTATATACCTCTTTACCTATACCTAGCCATTCATAAGTTGATTTATCTAAGGACTTTGTACTAAGGTTGTTGTGGTAAAAAAGAGGTAGAGATTATCTATTTGTTCTTGACAAATTTTCAAAGATGACACACTTCATCCCATGCTATAAAACTAATGATGCAAGCAATGTGGTTGACTTATTCTTTAGAGATGTAGTACATTTGCATGGCATGCCATGGACCATTGTTTTAAATGGGGATACAAAGTTTTTAAGCTACTTCTGGAAGACTTTATGAGGTAAGTTAGGTACTAAGCCATTGTTTTCAATTACTTGTCATCCATAAACTAATGCGGAGACTAAGGTGGTTAATTAAACTATTTTTATTCTTTTGAGTGCTAATATTTGAATGAATTTGAAAATATGGGAAGATTGTTTACCGCATGTCGAGTTTGCATATAATAGGAGTGTTTATTCTATTACTAATTACTCTTCATTTGAAATTGTATGTGGTTTTAATCCTTTGATTCCTTTAGCTTTAGTGCCTATAATTGTTAATAAGTATGCTACCTTAAATGGTGAATGCGAGGTTGACATGGTGAAGAAATTGCATGAGAAGGTGTGGCAGCATATTGTAAATTGAATTAAGCAATATGCATCCTATGTCAATAAAGGGTGAGAGAAGGTAGTGTTTGAACCTGGTGATTGGGTTTGGGTGCATATACACAAGGAATTGTTCCTAGCTTAGAGTTGTTCAAAGCTACAACTTAGAGGAGATGGTCCATTTCAAGTAGTAGCATAAATTAATGACAATGCCTATAAGTTGGACCTTCCCGATGAGTATAATATGAGTACAACATTTAATGTTTCTGATCTTTTTCCTTTTAATATAGGTGATGATTTGAGGACAAATCCTTTTAAGGAGAGGGAGAATGATGAGAAGATTGGAGATGAAGCAAGGAAGGCTTTAAAGGATGCAAAAGGTCCATTACACATTCCAGAAGGTCCAATAACACAAGCTAGAGCCAAAAAGATGAAAGAAGTACTAAATGGGCTGATTGAGGACATTAAGGTCAACCAAGCTACAAATGGTACGAATTCAAGCTTGAAAGAAAATCAAGGCCTTATTAATATGATTGGACTGCTTAATGGGTTAGGGCTAGGTTATAGCATTTACTCCTAAATAGGAGTTCATCCTAAATAAATGGTTGTTATAAAAGTGGACGTTTTTTGTACAAGAATTTTTCCTAAATAAGAGTTTGTCCTAAATAAGAATTTGTCCTAAATAAGAATTTATGCTTCTTTAGGATTGCTATTTTAACCTATAAATAAGCATCTCATTGTATGCTTTGGGAAATCAAAAAATTTTAAGAGAAATAAAAGGCAAAGGTTTTCTCCTTCAGTTTCAAGAACTAAAGAACTTATAAAAAGGTACCTCTTCTTGTGGCGTTCAACTTGACTTATCACTCCCACTTCCTTTTGTTTCTAAAGTATGACATCCATATCCTTCTTAAATACCTTAGGTTCATGTTCCTTTGAATGTTGGGTCTAGTGTTTATATTATTAAATTCTGATTTAGCTTTCTTGGATATTCTTTAATTCCTTGCATTGGATCCCTAAGCCACATCTTTTATGGGTTTTTCACATTAGGAAGGGGTAAGTTTGTTTTGTTCAATCTTTTTTCTTGATTTTTTTTTTGTTAAAAAAATTATGCTTGATTAAGCTTTTTTGAATTATTACTTAGTTTCATAAATTTTTCTTTTGTTGTTACATGATGATGCAAGTGAAGGACATTTTTCTTACTTGATGGTTGATTTGGAGTTTTACAAGTTCTTATTATGTAAGTTGAAAGTATTTTGGCTATTATGAATGTTGAAGTGTTTGCTCTTTATAGAAGATTGTATGGGTTTATGATTTGGCATGGTTACTCATATAATGTTTAATTTGTAATTACTCCTTAAAGGTTAAAAGTTTAAGTAGATAAAAGAAACAAGAAAAAGAGAAAGAAAAAAGGTAGAAGAAATTAAGAGGAGGCAAAAAGTTTGTTCAAGTAATCTACTCCAATGTTTTAAATTAGTAACTAAGATCTTCATCACAAATGTTGATCTTCATGCCAAAAGGTGATTTGAAAGATGAGTATGTGAAGCGCTTAAAGTGTCTAATTTATGAGGTAACTGAGTACTCTTATTGATCATAATTAGCTTTTTCTTATATGGATTGAATAGTTCCTTGACTAATAGATGAGATGGTCATATAATTTCTTGCTAATAAAGCTTCTTTTATCTATACAAAGACTCCTTTATACAAAATAATCGTGAAATTAACTTTTGTGTATACAATATGTGTTGTATTCCTTACAAAAATGATGTCAATAAAACTTTATGGTTTGAATCCATTGAAGTTCATCAAACTTAGGGGTCATTGATCATGATTAGATCTTCTTACATGGTTTGAATGGTTTAACAACTAAAAGATGATATTGTCACTTAATTTCTTGCTCACAAGGCTTTTCTTTTCATTATAAGAACTCATTCATACAAAATGATCATAAAATTAACTTTTATGTCCACAACAAACATTATATTCAATGCTATAAGCACATTAACACACCTTTGGTAGTCTTAATCCATTAAAGTACATCAAATATAGGAGTCATTGGTCTTGATTAGCTTTTTTTACATGGATAGAATATTAATTGCTTGAAAGATGTTACAGTGAATTTATTTCTTACTAAGGCCTCTCTATTCTACATAAGGGGTTATATATAAAATGATCATGAAATTAACTTTTGCATATACGCTAAGCATTATATTCATTATGACAATCATGTTAATACACCTTCAGGGGTTAAAATCCATTGAAGTCCATCAAAGATAAAAGTCATTAATCTTGATTAGTTTTTCTTACATTGTTTAGATTGTTCATCTCTTGAAAGATTAGACTATCACTTGATTTCTTGCTAACAAGTATTTTCCTTTCTTTATAATAGGTTACACAAAATGATCATGAAGTCAAATTTTATGCCTACACCAAACATTAAGTTCATTGTAACTAACACATTAATACACTTTTGGTAGTCTTAATCCATTAAAGTCTATCAAAAATATGTATCATTGATCTTTATCAGCCTCCCTTACATGGATATAATGATTTGTTCCCTAAAAGATGAGATAATCACTTTATTTCTTGTTCATAAACCTTCTACTATTTATAAAAGGGCTTAATCAAAACAAAAATCATGAAATGAACTTTTATGTATATGCCAAGCATTAAATTTATTATGACAACCACATCAATACGACTTTGCTAGTCTAAATCCATTGAAATCCAGAAAAAAGAAATATGATTCATTGATCTTAATTAGCTTTTTCTACATTTTTTGAATTGTTTTTAGCCTAAAAGATGGGAAAGTGACTTTGTTTCTTGCTATAAGACTTCTCCTTTCATGGCAATGACAACTTCACACAAAATTATCATGAAATTAACTTTTACATCTACATTAAACATTATATTTGTTGTGACAACCATATCAATACACATTTGGTTGCCTAAATCCATTGAAGCACATCAAACATATGAGTCATCGATCTTAATTAGCTTTTCATACATGTTTTAATGGTTTAATGAGTGAAAGATAAGACCATCACTTAATTTCTTACTAACTAGGTTATCCTTTTACTATAGGAGCTCGTTTGCATAAAATAATCATGAAATTAACTTTTGTGTCAACACCAAAAATTATATTCAATGTGAAAAGCATGTCAATACATCTTTGGTAGTCTTAAAGCTTTAAGATCCATCCAACATAGGAGTCATTGATCTTGATTAGCATTTCTTACATGGATAGAATGGTTCATTTCTCAAAACATGAGATAGTCACTTTATTTCTTGCTAATGAGTTTCTCACTAATAAGGTTGCTTTTTTCTACATATGGAATTAATCACACAAAATGTTAATTGAATTAACTTTTATGTGTACACCAAACATGATATTCCTTGTGACAAATGCATTAATAAATCTTTTATGGCCTAAATCCATTAAAGTGTGACAAACATTTGAGTCCTTAATCTTGATTAGCATCCTTACATGGTTTGAATGGTTCAATGACTAAAAGATGAGAGCATCACTTAATTTTTCGCTGAAAAGGCCAGTCCTTTTATTGTAGGGATTCATTCACACAAATGATCATGAAATTAACATTTTTGTTTACACCAAAAATTATATTCACTACAACAAGCACATTAGTACAACTTTGGTTATCTTAATGCATACAGTCCATCTAACATAGGAGTCATCAATCTTGATTAGCTTTTCTTTAATAGATAGGATGGTTAATTATTTAAAAGGTGATATAGTGATTTTATTTCTTACTATAAGGCTTATTTGCTCCATATAAGTAGGTAATTGCTTGGAATGATCATGAAATTAACCTTTTTATGTACAACAAGCATTATATTCATTACAATAACCATGCCAATACACTTTTATTCCTCTAGATCATTAGAAGTCTATCAAACATATGAGTCATTAATATTCATTAGCTTTTCTTACATTGTTTGAATTCTTCATTGCCTAAAAGATAAGACCATCGCTTCTTTTCTTACTAACAAAGCTTTTCCTTTCATTTCAAGGACTCTTTCTTGAAAAATGATCATTAATTCAAGTCTTATGTCTACTCAACCATGTCAATACACCTTTGGTAGTTGTAATCCATTGAAGTCCTTCAAGTATGAGAGTCATTGATCATGATTTACTTCTTTTACATAGATATAATGGTTCATTGCATAAAAGATGAGAGTTACTTTATTTCTTAGTCATAATTGTTCTCCTTTTTAGTAAAGGACTCATTCAAATAAATTGATAAGGAAATTAACTTTTATGTATAAACCAAGCATTATATTCATTACAACAATCATGTCAATAGTAAAAATATCCTCTACAGAAAATTAGCTTTATATAAGGGTATCTTTAAACAAAAGATTAATTCAAAAGAATAGCTTATTTATTTCACCTCAAGAGTCTAGAAATGAGGTAGAGTGCATTACTCTACCATTAAAAAAGAAATATTAGCAATAGTATTATGTACTAAATAAATTCAAAAGTGATTTGTTAAATTAGAAATTTCTCCTTTAAATTAATTGTAAGGCAGTTAAAGACATGCTTACTAAAGATGTTAAAAATATTACTTCTAGACAAATCTTTATTAGATGGTAATTAATTTTATCTATTTTTTATTTTGATATTAAGTTTATTAAAAGAACTTCCAATTCTACCTATTTTCCTAAGTCATGAAGTTTTGTAGGGGACTTCCCAATGAGTAAATGGCCCTTAATATAGGGACTTCAATTCTCAACTAATTCAATTATTTCACGAGAAAAAGATGCCTCTAGATCAAAATCCAAAGAATTTTATGTTACAGGTGATAGTTGGGAGATAGAAATGGAAGGAAACTAATACAAGCTTAAATTAGACTTCGTTCTTTCATCTTGAGAGGGACTTATTTACACTAGGGATAAATGTCTTTTAGGGATAAATGTATTGGTAATAATCAGTTCAATTTAAATTTTGTAATTTTTTTAGTTATCTCCATGTCCACAATGCAAGTAATAAGTTTTTAGACAAAATTTATATAAATCATTTTAAATTGCATTGTAGCTATGGAGACAATTAAAAAAATTGCAAAATTTAAATTCAACTTACTATTAACAATGCATTTATCCCTAGAATATTTTAAAATTCTCAAAATTGAAAAAATGCAATGTATTGATTTTTAAATTTATTGTTAATGTTATTGCATTTGATTGTTGAGAAAAACATAATATTTGAATATGTTAAATCAAGAAAAATACAAGTAAGGGATACAATTGTATAAAATACACTTTAGTGGATGAATATTATAATTAGCAACTAGAAGCTTCAATGGTGTGCTAAGTATATATCTTTAGAGGGAGTGGGGAAACTTTTTATTAAAGTCCATATGTTTTGCTCTTCACTAAGTAATATGTTTAAAGACAAAAATTATATAAATCATTTCATATTGCATTGTAGCAAAAGTGACAGTTAAAAAAATTGCAAAATTTAAATTCAACTAATTACTCACAATGCATTTATCCTTACAAGACTTCAAAATTTTAAAAATTTAAAAATCCAATGTCTTGATTTTTAAATTTATTGTTAAACTCATGGTATTCGATTGGTAAGAGAAACATCATATTTGAGTACGTTAATTAAGAAAAAGTACAAGTAATAGACTCAATTATATAAAATACACTTTAGTGGATAAATATTATAAATAGCAATCCCCAATTTCAATGATGGGTGAAGCATATATCTCTAGAGGGGAGTGGGGAAACTTCTTATTAGACTCCATTGCATTTGCTTTTTCTTAACTAATAAGTTTGTAGACAAAATTTATATAAATCATTTTAAATTGCATTATGGCTAAAGAGATAATTAAAAAAATTGCAAAATTTAAATTCAACTTACTATTCACAATGCATTTATCTTTAGAACATTTTAAAATTCTCAAAATTGAAAAAAATGCAATGTATTGATTTTTAAATTTATTGTTAATGTTGTTGCATTTAATTGCTGAGAAAAACATAATATTTGAATATGTTAAATCAAGAAAAATACAAGTAAGAGACACAATTGTATTAAATACACTTTAATGGATGAATATTATAATTAGCAACTAGAAACTTCAATGGTGTGTCAAGCACATATCTCTAGAGGGGAGTGGGGAAACTTGTTATTAAGGTCCATTTGTTTTTCTTTTCCCTAAGTAATATGTTTGAAGACAAAAATTATATAAATCATTTCATATTGCATTGTAGCAAAAGTGACAGTCAAGAAAATTGCAAAATTTAAATTCAACTAATTATTCACAATGCATTTATCCCTAGAAAACTTTAAAATTCTAAAAATTGAAAAAATCCAATGTTTTGATTTTTAAATTTATTGTTCATGTCATCACATTTGATTGGTAAGAAAAAGATAACATTTGAATATGTTAATTAAACAAAAATTTAAGTAATGGACTCAATTGTACAAAATACACTTTAGTGGATGAATATTATGAATAACAATCCCTAGCTTCAATGATGGGTGATGCATATATCTCTAGAGCGAAGTGGGGAAACTTCTTATTAGACTCCATTGCATTTGCTTTTTCATATGTAATAAGTTTGTAGACAAAATTTATATAAATCATTTTAAATTGCATTGTGGCTAAGGAGACAATTAAAAAAAATGCAAAATTTAAATTCAACTTACTATTCACAATGCATTTATCTCTATAACATTTTAAAATTCTCAAAATTGAAAAAAAATGCAATGTATTGATTTTTAAATTTATTGTTAATGTTGTTGCATTTGATTGCTGAGAAAAACATAATATTTAAATATGTTAAATCAAGAAAAATACAAGGGACACAATTGTATTAAATACACTTTAGTAGATGAATATTATAATTAGCAACTAGAAGCTTCAATGGTGTGTCAAGCACATATCTCTAGAGGGGAGTGGGGAAACTTGTTATTAAGGTCCATTTGTTTTTCTTTTCCCTAAGTAATATGTTTGAAGACAAAAATTATATAAATCATTTCATATTGCATTGTAGCAAAAGTGACAATCAAGAAAATTGCAAAATTTAAATTCAACTAATTATTAATAATGCATTTATCCCTAGAAAACTTTAAAATTTTAAAAATTGAAAAAATCCAATGTTTTGATTTTTAAATTTATTGTTCATGTCATCACATTTGATTGGTAAGAAAAACATAATATTTGAATATGTTAATTAAACAAAAATTTAAGTAATGGACTCAATTGTACAAAATACACTTTAGTGGATGAATATTATGAATAACAATCCCTAGCTTCAATGATGGGTGATGCATATATCTCTAGAGCGGAGTGGGGAAACTTCTTATTAGACTGCATTGCATTTGCTTTTTCATAAGTAATAAGTTTGTAGACAAAATTTATATAAATCATTTTAAATTGTATTATGGCTAGGGAGACAATTAAAAAAATTGCAAAATTTAAATTCAACTTATTATTGACAATGCATTTAACCCTAGAACATTTTAAAAGTTTCAAAATTTAAAAGAATGCAATGTATTGATTTTTAAATTTATTGTTAATATTATTGGATTTGATTACTGAGAAAAACATAATATTTGAATATGTTAAATCAAGAAAAATACAAGTAAGGGACACAATTGTATAAAATACACTTTAGTGGATGAATATTATAATTAGCAACTGGAAGCTTCAATGGTGTGTCAAGCACATATCTCTAGAGGTGAGTGGGGAAAATATTTTTTAAAGTCAATTTGTTTTGCTCTTCACTAAGTAATATGTTCAATGACAAAAATTATATAAATCATTTCATATTGCATTGTAGCAAAAGAGAGTCAAGAAAATTGCAAAATTTAAATTCAACTAATTACTCACTATGCATTTATTCCTACAAGACTTTAAAATTCTAAAAATAGAAAAATCCAATGTCTTGATTTTTAAATTTATTGTTAAAATCATGAGATTTGATTGGTAAGACAAACATAATATTTGAGTATGTTAATTAAGCAAAAGTACAAATAATAGACACAATTATATAAAATACACTTTAATGGATGAATATTATAAATAGCAATCTCCAACTTCAATGATGGGTGAAGCATATATCTCTAGAGGGGAGTGGGGAAACTTCTTATTAGACTTCATTGCATTTGCTTTTTCTTAAGTAATAAGTTTGTAGACAAAATTTATATAAATCATTTTAAATTGCAATGTGGCTAGGGATATAATTAAAAAAATTGCAAAATTTAAATTCAACTTATTATTAATAATGCATTTATCCTTATAACATTTTAAAATTCTCAAAACTAAAAAAATGCAATGTATTAATTTTTAAATTTATTTTTAATGTTATTGCATTTGATTGTTGAGAAAAATATAATATTTGAATATGTTAAATTAAGAAAAATACAAATAAGGGACACAATTGTATAAAATACACTTTAGTGGATGAATATTATAATTAGCAACTGAAAACTTCAATGATGTGTCAAGCACTTATCTCTAGAGGGAAGTGGGGAAACTTGTTATTAAGGTTTATATGTTTTGCTTTTCCCTAAGTAATATGTTTGAAGACAAAATTTATATAAATCATTTCATATTGTATTGTAGCAAAAGTGATAGCCAAGAAAATTGAAAAATTTAAATTCAAGTAATTATTAATAATGCATTTATCCCTAGAAAATTTTAAAATTCTAAAAATTGAAAAAATCCAATGTTTTGATTTTTAAATTTATTGTTAAAATCATCACATTTGATTGGTAAGAAAAAGATAATATTTGAATATATTAATTAAACAAAAATTTAAGTAATGGACTCAATTGTATAAAATACACTTTAGTGGATGAATATTATGAATAACAATCCCTAATTTCAATGACGATTGAAGCATATATCTCTAGAACAGAGTGGGGAAACTTCTTATTAGACTCCATTGCATTTGCTTTTTCTTATGTAATAAGTTTGTAGACAAAAATTATATAAATCTTTTTAAATTGCATTGTGGCTAGGGAGACAATTAAAAAAATTGTAAAATTTAAATTCAACTTACTATTCACAATGCATTTATCCTTAAAACATTTTAAAATTCTCAAAATTGAAAAAATGCAATGTATTGCTTTTTAAATTTATTGTTAATGTTGTTGGATTTGATTACTAAGAAAATATAATATTTGAATATGTTAAATCAAGAAAAATACAAGTAAGGGATACAATTGTATAAAATACACTTTAGTGGATGGATATTATAATTAGCAACTAAAAGCTTCAATGGTATGTCAAGCATATATCTCTAGAGGTGAGTGGAGAAATTTTTATTAGAGTCAATTTGTTTTGCTCTTCACTAAGTAATATGTTCGATGACAAAAATTATATAAATCATTTCATATTGCATTGTAGCAAAAGAGACAGTTAAGAAAATTGCAAAATTTAAATTCAACTAATTACCCACCATGCATTAATCCTTGCAAGACTTTAAAATTCTAAAAATTGAAAAATCTAATGTCTTGATTTTTAAATTTATTGTTAAAGTCATGAGATTTGATTGGTAAGAAAACATAATATTTAAATATGTTAATTAAACAAAAATACAAGTAATGGACTCAATTGTATAAAATACACTTTAGTGGATGAATATTGTGAATAACAATCCCTAGTTTCAATGATGGGTGAAGCATATATCTCTAGAAGGAAGTGGGGAAACTTGTTATTAGAGTCCATTGCATTTGCTTTTCCTTAAGTAACAAGTTTGTAGATAAAAATTATATAAATCATTTCAAATTGCATTGTGACTAGGGAGATGATTGAAAAAGTTGTAAAATTGAAATTCAACTGATTATTGACAATGTATTTATCCCTTGAAGACTTTAAAATACAAAAAATTGAAAAAATGCAATGTTTTGATTTTTAAATTTATTATTAATGTTGTTGCATTTGATTGGTGAGAAAAATATAATATTTGAATATGTTAAATCAAGAAAAATACAAGTAATGGACACAATTGTATAAAATAAATTTTAGTTGATGAATATTATAAATAGCAACTGGAAGCTTCAATGGTGTACTAAGCATATATCTTTAAAGGGAAGTGGGGAAACTTGTTATTAGAGTCCATTGGTTTTGCTTTTCCCTAAATAATATGTCTAAAGACAAAAATTATATAAATCATTTTAAATTGCAAATTATATAAACATTTCAAATTGCATTATGACAAATCAAACAATTAAGAAAATTGCAAATTTTATATTCAACTAATTATTGATAATAAATTTATCCCTAAAAACCTTAAAATTCTAAAAATTCAGAAAATACAATGTTTTGCTTTTTACTTTATTATTAATGTCATTGTATTTGATTCGTGTGAAAAAATTATTATTGGAATATGTTGATTGAACAAAAATACAAGTAATGGAATCAATTGTATAAAATACACTTTAGGGGATGAATATTATAAATACTAATCCTAAGCTTCAATGTTGTGTCAAGCTTATATCTCTAGAAGGGAGTGGGGAAACTTCTTATTAGAGTCCATTATTTTTGCTTTTCCTCAGGTAATATGTTTGAAGACAAAAATTATATAAATCATTCCAAATTGCATTGAGGTAAAGGAGACAATTAAGAAAATTGTAAAATTTAAATTTAACAAATTATTGACAATGCATTTATTGCTGAAAGATTTCAAAATTCTAAAATTGAAAAAATATAATGGTTTGATTTTTAAATTTATTGTTAAAGTCATTGCTTTTAATTGGTAAGAAAAACATAATATTTGAATATGCTAATTAAACAAAAATACAAGTAATGGACTCAATTGTACAAAATACACATTAGTGGATGAATATTATAAATAATAATCCTTAACTTTAATAATGGGTGAAGCATATATCTCTAGAGGGGAGTGGGGAAATTTCTTATTCGAGTTCATTGCATTTGCTTAAGTAACAAGTTTGTAGACAAAAATTATATAAATCATTTCAAATTGCTTTGTGGCTAAGGAGATGATTGAAAAAATTCCAAATTTTAAATTCAACTAATTATTGACAATGCATTTATCCCTAAAAGACTTTAAAGTACAAAAAATTGAAAAAATGAAATATTTTGATTTTTAAATTTATTATTAATGTTATTGCATTTAATTGGTGAGAAAAATATAATATTTGAATATGTTAAATCAAGAAAAATACATGTAATGGACTTAATTGTATAAAATACACTTTAGTGGATGAATATTATAAATAGCAATCCTTCGCTTCAATAATGGGTAAAGCATGTATCTCTAGAGGGACATAGGGTAACTTCTTATTAGAGTCCATTGCATTTGCTTATTTGTAAGTAATAAGTTTGTAGACAAATTTTATATAAAGCATTTCAAATTGCATTGTGGCAAGAGAGACAATTAAAAAATTACAAAATTTAAATTCAACAGATTATTGACAATACATTTATTCCTACAAATACAATGTTTTGATTTTTAAATTTATTATTAATGTTGTTGCATTTGATTGCTGAGAAAAATATAATATTTGAAAATTTTAAATCAAGAAAAATATAAGTAATGGACATAATTGTATAAAATACATTTTAGTGGATAAATATTATAAATAGTAACTAGAAGCTTCAATGGTGTGTCATGTATATATCTCTAAAGGGGAGTGAGGAAACTTGTTATTAGAGTCCATATGTTTTGCTTTTCCCTAACTAATACATTTAAAGACAAAAATTATATAAATGATTTCATATTGCATTGTAGCAAAAGCGACAATTAAGAAAATTGCAAAATTTGAATTCAACTAATTATTAACAATGTATTTATCTCTAAAAGATTTCAAAATTCTAAAAATTGAAACAATCCAATGTTTTCATTTTTAAATTTATTGTTAATGTCATGTCATTTGATTCGTAAGAAAAATATAATATTGGAATATGTTAATTTAACAAAAATACAAGTAATGGACTTAATTGTATAAAATACACTTTAGTGGATGAATATTGTAAATAGCAATCCTAGTTTCGATGATGGGTGAAGCATATATCTCTAAAGGGGCATAGGGAAACTTTTTATTCAAGTTCATTGCATTTGCTTTTCCTTAAGTAATAAGTTTGTAGACGAAAATCATATAAGTCGTTTCAAATTGCATTGTGGCTAAAAAGACAATTGAAAAAATTCTTATTTGAGTCCATTGCTTTTGCTTTTCCCTAAGTAATATCTTTGAAGACAAAAATTATATCAATCATTTCAAATTGCATTGAGGCTAGGGAGATGATTGAAAAAATTCCTATTAGAATCCACTGTTTTTTCTTTTCCCCAAGTAACATCTTTGAAGACAAAAATTATATAAATCATTTCAAATTGCATTAATGCAAAGGAGACAATTAAGAAAATTGTAAATTTTAAATTCTGCAAATTATTGATAATGCATTTATCCCTGAAAGACTTCAAAATTCTAAAAATTGAAAAAATCCAATGTTTTGATTTTTAAATTTATTGTTAAATTCATCGCATTTGATTGGTAAGAAAAATATAATATTTGAATATGTTAATTTAACAAAAATACAAGTAATGGACTCAATTGTATAAAATACACTTTAGTGGATGAATATTATAAATAACAATCCCAGCTTCAATGGTAGGTGAAACATATATCTCTAAAAGGGAGTGAGAAAATTTCTTATTTTAGTCCATTGCATTTACTTTTCCTTAAGTAATAAGTTTGTAGACAAATATTATATAAATCATTTCAAATTGCATTGTGGCTAGGGAGATGATTGAAAAGATTGCAAAATTTAAATTCAATTAATTATTGATAATGCATTTATCCCCAAAAGACTTTAAAATTCAAAAATTGGAAAAATGCAACATTTTGATTTTTAAATTTATTATTAATGTTGTTGCATTTGTTTGGTAAAAATAACATAATATTTGAATATGTTAAATCAAGTAAAATACAACTAATGGACACAATTGCATAAAATTCACTTTAGAGGATAAATATTATAAATAGCTACCGGAAGCTTCAATGGTGTGTCAAGCATATATCTTCAGTGTATAGTCCATATGTTTTGCTTTTCCCTAAATAATATGTTTGAAGACAAAAATTATATAAATCATTTCAAATAGCATTGTAGCAAAATAGACAATTAAGAAAATTGCAAAATTTCAATTCAACTAATTACTCACAATGCATTTATCCTACAAGACTTCAAAATTCTAAAAATTGAAAAAATCTAATGGTTTGATTTTTAAATTTATTATTAATGACATGACATTTGATTGGTAAGAAAAATATAATATTTGAATATGTTAATTAAACAAAAATACAAGTAATGGACTCAATTGTATAAAATACACTTTAGTGGATGAATATTATGAATAGAAATCCCAGCTTCAATGGTGGGTGAAGCATATATCTCTAAAGGGGTGTGGGAAACTTCTTATTCGAGTCCATTGCAGTTGCCTTTCCTCAAGTTAAAAATTTGTAGACAAAAATCATATAAATCATTTCAAATCGCATTGTGGCTAAGGAAACAATTGAAAAAATTCTTATTAGAGTCCATTGCTTTTGCTTTTTCCCAAGTAATATCTTTGAAGGCAAAAATTATATAAATCATTTCAAATTGCATTGAGGCTAGGGAGACGATTGAAAAAATTCTTATTAGAGTACAATGCTTTTGCTTTTCCCCAAATAATATGTTTGAAGACAAAAATTATATAAATCATTTCAAATTGCATTGAGGCAAAAGAGATAATTAAGAAAATTGAAAATTTTAAATTCAACTAATTACTGATAATGCATTTATCCCTAAAAGACTTCAAAATTCTAAAAATTGAAAAAAAAATCCAATGTTTTGATTTTTAAATTTATTGTTAATGTTATCGCATTTGATTGGTAAGAAAAACATAATTTTTGAACATGTTAATTAAAAAAAGATACAAGTAATGGACTCAGTTGTATAAAATATACTTTAATGGATGAATATTATGAATAACAATCCCTAACTTCAATGATGGGTGAAGCATATATCTCTAGAGGGGAGTGGGAAAACTTCTTATTAGAGTCCATTGTATTTGCTTTTTTTTTTAAGTAATAAGTTTGTGGACAAAATTTATATAAATTATTTCAAATTACATTGTGGCTAGGGAGACGGTTGAAAAAATTACAAAATTTAAATTCAACTAATTATTAAGAGTGCATTTATCCCTAGAAGACTTTAAAATTCTAAAAATTGAAAAAATGCAATGTTTTGACTTTTAAATTTATTATTAATATTGTTGCATTTAATTGGTGAGAAAAATATAATATTTGTACATGTTAAATGAAGAAAAATATAAGTAATGGACACAATTGTTTCAAATCCACTTTAGTGGATAAATATTGTAAATAGCAACTAGAAGCTTCAATGGTGTGTTAAGCATATATCTTTAGTGGGGAGTGGGGAAACTTGTTATTAGAGTCCATATGTTTTGCATTTCCCTAAGTAATATGTTTGAAGACAACAATTATATAAATCATTTCATATTGTATTGTAGCAAAAGACACAATTAAGAAAATTGCAAAATTTAAATTCAACTAATTATTGATAATACATTTACCCCTAGAAGACTTCAAAATTCTAAAAATTGAAAAAATCCAATGTTTTGATTTTTAAATTTATTGTTAAATTCATCGCATTTGATTGGTAAGAAAAATATAATATTTGAATATGTTAATTTAACAAAAATACAAGTAATGGACTCAATTGTATAAAATATACTTTAGTGGATGAATATTATAAATAACAATCCTAGCTTTAATGGTGGATGAAGCATATATCTCTAGAAAGGCGTGGGGAAACTTCTTATTAAAGTACATTGCATTTATTAGAGTACATTACATTTGTTTTTTCTTAAGTAATAAGTTTGTTCACAAAATTTATCTAAATCATTTCAAATTGTATAAACTATACTTTAGTGGATGAATATTATTGAAGTTCCCAACTTTACTTTAGAATCTACTAGTCTGTGATACTAAGGGGGGTGAATTAGTATCACCCTTTCAGACACCTTGCCTATTAAACGAATTGGTTGTTCTTGATTAGGTCTTCTTTTAGGTTATGGGTTTGATGATTCTTTAGCTTTGTTCACAACTCAATTCAAAACATAGAATGCAAATTCAAAACAAGGACACAAGAGATTTATGTGGTTTGGCCAATGTGACCTACTCCACAGTGGTAGGGATTCTTCCTCTACCAAGACAGTCCATTATACTTAAGAATACCAGTATGGTATCCCCTATGATTACGATGTAGTTACAATGGATGTCTTAATCTTTTACTCCTTTTACTATTACAAATACAAAGCAATCACAATATAAAGAGTGCCACCTGCTGTGTCTACCCTTCTTCTAACTTGTCTTGCCTCTGTTTGATTTGAATAGGCTGCTTCACCACTGCTTGGTAGATCACCAAAACACTCTTTAACCTCTCTTGAAGAAATCTAGAAATTTGTTGAGTTCTCTCTAAGTTTCATAGAATGTCTTCACTAGGTTGTCTCACACACTCACACACTCACACATAAGAGATAAGTCTTGGTTTATATACTGCCCTCTATGGAAACCCTAGTAGGGTTTACTGTAGCTACGGTAGACTTCCTTTCTTGCTCTTTTCTTTCTACTAAAATCTCATCCTTTGAATGCTTGAATGAACGGCCAAGATTGTCCATGAACAGTTAAAAATGTATAAAAGAAATTGCCCCTGTAACTACCCATCTTCCGGAAATGCTAAGTTAAAATTCCATAACCTTCCCTTCTTCTGGACTCCCTGTTTGTCCATAACCCTGGAATTATTTCACTCCTCAAGAATCACTCCGTAACCACGAAATTACTCCGTAACTACGAAATTGCTCTGTAACCTCGGACTTCATTGTTCATCTGTTTCCGAAATTGCTTTGCTTCTACGGAATTACTTCATAACTTTGGAATCCATTGTTCATCCTATGGAGTGGTCTTCTTATGGACTAGTGTTATGGAATCTTCCTTTGGACTTGTCTTTCGGACAGTTTTATGGAATCTTCTTACAGAATCATCTTATGGACCATCTTACAGACTCATCTTTTGGACTTCTCCTGCAGACCACTTTATGGAATCTTCTTATGGACTCCTCTTGTGGACCATTTTACAAACACTTCCTCTAGACTTTTGCTCCTGGACTTAGTCTTAAGATAGGCTTATGGACTTGCAAATTTAACTTCTTATGAACTTATTATCTGTATACAACCTTATCACACTAAGACTTAATCAATGCTAAACTCCCTCTATAAGTTCACTCCAAGGAGATCACTTTACGAGGTTATTTGACATGCTAGTCTTATCCTATAATTCCTGAGATATGAGCCACTTTTGCTTGCACACTTAAATCTGGTTGACAACAATTACAACCATACAAGGCTGTGGGAACAACAATCTCCCTTTTTTTAATTGTTGGCAACACTCACAACAAAAGCCATTATGCAAGCCTAAGTTGAGTGGTGAGAAAAACATAATATTTGAATATACAAATTGAACAAAAATACAAGTAATGGACTTAGTTGTATAAAATACACATTAGTTGTTGAATATTATAAATAGCAATCTCAGCTTCAGTGTTGTGTCAAGCATATATCTCCAGGGGGAGTAGGTAAACTTCTTTTTAAAGTCCATTGCATTTGCCTTTTCTTAGCTAATATTTTTGTAGACCAAAATTATACATATCGTTTCAAATTACACTTTGGCAAAGGAGACAAAAAAATTACAAAAATTCAATTCTACTGATTATTAACAATGCATTTATGCCCATAAGACTATAAACTTCTAAAAATTGAAAAAATGTAGTGTTTTGATTTTGAATTTTATTGTTAATGCCCTTGCCTCTAAATGGTGAGAAAAACATAATATTTGAATATGCTACTTGAACAAAAATACAAGTAATGGACGCAATTGTATCAAATACACGTTGTATGTTAAATATTATAAATAACAATCTCTATCTTCAGTGTTGTGTCAAGCATATATCTCTATAGGGGAGTGGGCAAACTTCTCTTAGCTAATATTTTTGAAGACCAAAATTATATATATCATTTTCAATTACGTTGTGGCAAAGGAGACAAATGAAAAAAATTACAAAAATTTAATTATATTGATTATTAACAATGCATTTATCCTCATAAGACTATAAACTTCTAAAAATTGAAAAAATACAGTGTTTTGATTTCGAATTTTATTGTTAATGCCCTTGCCTATGAATGGTGAGAAAAACATAATATTTGAATATGCTAATTGAACAAAAATACATGTAATGGACTCAATTGTTTAAAATATGCGTTAGTTGTTAATATTATAAATAGAAATCCCCAACTTCAGTGTTTTGTTAAGCATATATCTCTATAGGGGTGTGGGAAACCTCTTATTAGAGTACATTACATTTGCCTTTTCTTAGCTAATATTTTTGTAGACTAAAGTTATATAAATCATTTCAAATTGCTTTGTGGCAAAAGAGACAAATAAAAAAATTAAATTCTACTGATTTTTAACAATGCATTGATCCCCATACGACTATAAATTTCTAAAAATTGAAAAAATATAGTGTTTTGATTTTGAATTTTATTATTAATGTCCTTGCCTTTGAATGGTGAGAAAAACATAATATTTGAATATGCTAATTGAACAAAAATACGAGTCATGGATTTAATTGTAGAAAATACATGTTAGTTATTAATATTATAAATAACAATCCTTAACTTCAATATTTTGTCAAGCATATAACTCTAGAGGGAAATGGGCAAAGTTCTTATTAGAATTCATTGTGTGTGCTTTTTCTTAGCTAATATTTTTGTCGACTAAAATTATATAAATTGTTTCAAATTGCGTTGTGGCAAAGAAGACAAATAAGAAAATTATGAAAATAAAATTCTACGGATTAATAACAATGCATTTAGCCTCAAAAGACTATAAACTTCTAAAAATTGAAAAAATGTAGTGTTTTGATTTTTAAATTTATTGTTAATGTTGTTGCATTTGATTGGTGAGAAAAACATAATATTTAAATAAGCTAATTGAACAAAAATACGAGTAATGGACTCAATTGTATAAAATACACGTTGTATGTTGAATATTATAAATAGCAATCCCCAGCTTCAATGTTATGTCAAGCATATATCTCTATACGGGTGTGGCAAACCTCTTATTAGAGTACATTACATTTGCCTTTTCTTAGCTAATATTTTTGTAGACTAAAGTTATATAGATCATTTCAAATTGCTTTGTGGCAAAAGAGACAAAAATAAATAAATAAATTCTACTAATTTTTAACAATGCATTGATCCCCATAAGACTATAAATTTCTAAAAATTGAAAAAATGCAGAGTTTTGATTTTGAATTTTATTATTAATGCCCTTGCCTTTGAATGATAAGAAAAATATAATATTTGAATATGCTAATTGAACAAAAATACGAGTAATGGACTCAATTGTAGAAAATACACGTTAGTTGTTAATATTATAAATATAAATCCTCAACTTCAATGTTTTGTCAAGCATATATCTCTAGAGGGGAATGGGCAAAGTTCTTATTAGAATTCATTGTATGTGCTTTTTCTTAGCTAATATTTTTGTCAACTAAAATTATATAAATTGTTTCAAATTGTGTTGTGGCAAAAGAGACAAATAAAAAATTAGAAAAATAAAATTCTGCGAATTATTAATGATGCATTTATGCTCAAAAGACTATAAATTTCTAAAAATTGAAAAAATGTAGTGTTTGGATTTTTAAATTTATTGTTAATGTTATTGCATTTGATTAGTGAGAAAAACATAATATTTGAATAAGCTAATTGAACAAAAATACTAGTAATGGACTCAATTGTATAAAATACATGTTGTATATTGAATATTATAAATAGTAATCCCCAGTTTCAGCGTTGTGTCAAGGGTGTGGGAAACCTCTTATTAGAGTACACTGCATTTGCCTTTTCTTAGCTAATATTTTTGTAGACTAAAGTTATATAAATCATTTCAAATTACTTTATGGCAAAGGAGACAAATAAAAAAATTAAAAAAATTAAATTTTATTGATTTTTAACAATATATTTATCCCCATAAGATTAAAAATTTCTAAAAATTGAAAAAATGCAGTGTTTTGATTTTGAATTTTATTGTTAATGCCCTTGCCTTTGAATGGTGAGAAAAACATAATATTTGAATATGCTAATTGAACAAAAATACAAGTAGTGAACTTAATTGTATAAAATACACGTTGTATGGTGAATATTATAAATAGCAATCCTTAATTTCAGTGTTGTGTCAAGCATATATCTTTATAGGGGAGTGGGCAAACTTCTTATTGGAGTCCATTGTATTTACTTTTTCTTAGCTAATATTTTTGTACACTAAAGTTATATAAATCATTTCAAATTGCTTTTTGACAAAGGAGACTGAAGTTCCCAACTTCACCCTAGGATCTACTAGTTTGTGATACTGAGAGGGGGGTGAATTAGTATCACCACAATTCGCAATTCACAGGAAAGTGAATAACTTCAATCTCTTCTTAAAAGCGAACTCTTTCTCAAATTCGACTAAGGTAGATCTATTGCTACCTACTAATCACAATAGTCCCCAAAGTCACCTTTCAGACACCTTGCCTAATAGATAATTCGGATGTTCTTGTTTAGGTCTTCGTTAGGTTATGGGTTGGCTGATACTTTAGCTGCGTTCACAACTCAATTCAAAACACAGAACGTAAAGCAAATTAAGGACACACAAGATTTACGTGGTTCCGTCAACGTGACGTACATCCACGGTGGTAGGGACTCTCCCTTACCGAGACTATCCACTATACTTGAGAATTCCAGTTACAATGGATGTCTTAATCTTCTGCTCCTTTCACTATTGCAATTACTAAGCAAGTACAATACAAAGAGTGTCACTTACTGTGTCTACCCTTCGTCTAGCTTGTCTTGCCTCTGTTGAATTGAAAGGCTGCTCCACTGCCGCTTAGAAGTTCACCGCAACGCTCTCTAACCTCTCTTGAAGAAATCTAGAAATACGTTGAGTTCTTTCCGATACTTCGCCAAATTCCTTCTCTAGGTTGTCTCACACAGCTCCTGCTTTCACCGTCTCACGGTTTCACAGCTTGCACTCAAGCTTCTGGTCTGCCGTTTCAGGTCTCACGGCCTGCCCCATGCTTCTGATCAGTCACGCTGTTGCACGTTCTGGTCTCACGCTTCTGGTGTGCCGTTTCACGTCTCTTGGCCTGCCTCACACTACTGGTTTTTCTGGTTCACGTCTCTCGGCCTGCCTCACGTTTCTAGTCTGCTGTCTTTTCTTCCGGGTGGTCTCACGGATACCAGGTCTGCTGTCTTCTCTTCCGGGTGGTCTGTTTCTTATTTCTCCTCTTGCTGGTTATGCGTTTCTGGTTTGGTTGCAGGATGTGTTTCTGGTTTGCTTGCAGGAGGCGTTTCTGGTTTGCTTGCAGGAGGCGTTTCTGGTTTGCCTGCAGGATGTGTTTCTGGTTTGCCTGCAGGATGTGTTTCTGGTTTGCTTGCAGGACTTGTTTCTGGTTTTCTTGCAGGACGTGTTTCTGGTTTGCTTGCAGGAGGCGTTTCTGGTTTGCTTGCAGGAGGTTGCACGTTCTGGTTTGCTCTCCCGGTGGTGACGTTTCTGGTTTGCTCTCCTGGTGGTGTTGTTTCTGATCTCTTGCCGTTCTGCTCTCTCTTCCTTTTGGCCAGTTGCTGTTTATTCAATTGTGTTGGCCCTCTGCCCTAGTTTTGTCTTCCAAGGCCTTTATATACTCTCCTCCATGAAACCCTAATAAGGCTTACATGGCAGATTTACGTTCTTGCCCTTATGCGGCGGATTTACTTTCTTGCCCTTCCATGTGACTTTACTGCCCTTCCATGTGACTTTACTCTCTTGCACACTTAACCCTAGTTGACAACAATTACAACCCATACAAGGCTGTGGGAACAACAGAGACAAATAAAAAAATTTAAAAAAAATAAATTATATTGATTATTAACAATGAATATATCCCAATAAGACTATAAATTTCTAAAAATTGAAAAAATGCAATGTTTTGATTTTTAATTTTATTGTTAATGCCCTTACCTTTGAATGGTGAGAAAAACATAATATTTAAATATGCTACATGAACAAAAATACAAGTAATTGACTTAATTGTATAAAATACACGTTAGTTGCTAATATTATAAATAGCAATCCCCAACTTTAATGTTTTGTCAAGCATATAACTCTAGAGGGGAATGGGCAAAGTTCTTATTAGAATCCATTGTATTTGCTTTTCTTAGCTAATATTTTTGTCAACTAAAATTATATAAATCGTTTCAAATTGCGTTGTAGCAAAGGAGACAAATAAAAAAATTACAAAAATAAAATTCTATGGATTATTAACGATGCATTTAGGCTCAAAAGACTATAAACTTCTAAAAATTGAAAAAATGCAGTGTTTTGATTTTTAAATTTATTGTTAATGTTGTTGCATTTGATTGATGAGAAAAACATAATATTTGAATAAGCTAATTGAACAAAAATACAAGTAATAGACTCAATTTTATAAAATACACGTTGTATGTTGAATATTATAAATAGCAATCCCTAACTTCGATGTTGTGTCAAGCATATATCTCTATAGGGGTATGGCAAACCTCTTATTAGAGGACATTGTATTTGCCTTTTCTTAGCTAATATTTTTGTAGACTAAAATTATATAAATCATTTCAAATTGCTTTGTGGCAAAAGAGACAAATGAAAAAATTAAAAAAATTAAATTTTACTGATTTTTAACAATGCATTTATCCCTATAAGACTATAAACATAATATTTGAATAAGCTAATTGAACAAAAATATGAGTAATGGACTCAATTGTATAAAATACACATTGTATGTTGAATATTATAAATAGCAATCCTTAGTTTCAGTGTTGTGTAGACTTCTTATTAGAGTGCATTGCATTTGCCTTTTCTTAGCTAATATTTTTGTAGACTAAAGTTATATAAATCATTTCAAATTGCTCTGTGACAAAAGAGACAAATAAAAAAATTAAAATAATTAAATTCTATTTATTTTTAACAATACATTTATCCCCATAAGACTATAAATTTCTAAAAATTGAAAAAATGCAGTGTTTTGATTTTGAATTTTATTGTTAATGCCCTTGCCTTTGAATGGTGAGAAAAACATAATATTTGAATATGTTAATTGAACAAAAATACAAGTAATGGACTTAATTATATAAAATACACGTTGTATGTTGATAGAAATAACAATCCCCAATTTCAATGTTGTGTCAAGCATATATCTCTATAGGGGAATGGGCAAACTTTTTATTGAAGTCCATTGCATTTGCTTTGTCTTAGCTAATATTTTTGTACACTAAAATTATATAAATCATTTCAAATTTCTTTGTGGCAAAAGAGACAAATAAAAAAAATTAAAAAAAAATAAATTATACTGATTATTAACAATACATTTATCCTAATAAGACTATAAATTTCTAAAAATCGAAAAAATGCAGTGTTTTGATTTTGAATTTTATTGTTAATGCCCTTGCATTTGAATGGTTAAAAAAACAAAATATTTGAATATGCTAGTTGAACAAAAATACAAATAATGGACTCAATTGTATAAAATGCACGTTAGTTGTTGACTATTATAAATAGAAGTCCTCAACTTCAATGTTGTGTCTAACATATATCTCTAGAAGGGAGTGAGGAAACTTCTTATTAGAGTCCATTGCATTAGCTTTTTCTTTGGTAATATGTTATCAGACAAAAATTATATAAATCATTTCAAATTACATTGTGGCAAGGGAGAAAATTAAAAAAAAAATTGCAAAAATTAAATTCAATTGATTATTGACAATACATTTATCCCCTGAAGACTATAAACTTCTAAAAATTGAAAAAATGCAATATTTTGATTTTTAAATTTATTGTTAATATACTTGCATTTGAATGGTGAGAAAAACATAATATTTGAATATGCTAATTGAACAAAAATACAAATAATGGACTTAATTGTATAAAATACACGTTAGTTGTTCAATATTATCAATAGCAATCCCCAACTTCTGTGTTGTGTCAAGCATATATCTCTAGAGGGGGTGGGGAAACTCCTTATTATAGTTCATTGCATTTAATTTTTCTTAGCTAGTATTTTTGTAGATCGAAATTATTAGTGGTTGAATATTATAAATAACAATCCTTAGTTTTAATGTTGTGTCAAACATATATCTTTATAGGGGAGTGGGGAAACTTCTTATTAGAGTCCATTACATTTATATTTTCTTAAGTAATATTTTTTTAGACCAAAATTATGTAAATTGTTTCAAATTGCGTTATGGCAAAAAAGGCAAATAAAAAAATTCCAAAATTAAAATTCTACTGATTATTAATGATTTATTTATGCTCAGAAGTCTATAAACTTCTAAAAATTGAAAAAATGCAGTGTTTTCATTTTTAAATTTATTGTTAATGCGGTAGCATTTAATTGGTGAGAAAAACATAATATTCAAATAAGCTAATTGAACAAAAATACAAATAATGGACTCAATTGTATAAATAGCAATCCCTAACTTCAATATTGTGTCAAACATATATCTCTAGAGAGGAATGAGATACATTTTATTAAAGACTATTGCATTTGTTTTTTCTTAAGTAATATGTTAGTAGACAAAAATTATATAAACCATTTTTAATTGCATTATGGCAAAGGAGATAATTAAAAAAATTGAAAAGTTTAAATTCAACTGATTATTAACAATACATTTATCCCCGGAAGACTATAAACTTCTAAAAATTGAAAAAACACAATGGTTTGATTTTTAAATTTATTGTTAATGTCATTGCTTTTGAAGGGTGAGAAAAACATAATATTTGAATATGCTAATTGAACAAAAATATAAGTAATGGACTCAATTGTATAAAATACACGTTAGTTGTTGAATATTATAAATAGCAATCCCCAACTTTAATGTTGTGTCAAGCATATGTCTCTAAAAAGAAGTAAGGAAACTTCTTATTATAGTTCATTGCATTTGTTTTTTCTTAGCTAATACTTTTGTAGACCAAAATTATATATATATTTTTTCAAATTGCGTTGTGGCGAAGGAGAGAAATAAAAATATTACAAAAATTCAATTTTACTCATTATTACTAATGCATTTATCCCAAAAGACTATAAAGTTATAAAAATTGAAAAAATGCAATGTTTTGATTTTTGAATTTATTGTTAATGCCCTTGCATTTGAATGGTGAGAAAAACATAATATTTGAATATGCTAATTAAGCAAAAATACAAGTAATGGACTCAATTGTATAAAATACACGTTAGTTGTTGAATATTATAAATAGTAATCCCCAGTTTCAGTGTTGTGTCAAGCATATATCTTTAAAAGTTAGTGGGAAACCTTCTTATTGGAGTTTATTGCATTTGGTTTTTCTTAGCTAATATTTTTGTAGACCAAAATTATGTATACCAGTTCGAATTGTGTGTTGGCAAAGGAGATAAATAAAAATATTACAAAAATTCAATTTTACTGATTATTATCAATGCACATATCTCAGAAGACTATAAACCTCTATAAATTGAGAAAATGTAGTGTTTTGATTTTTAAATTTAGTATGAATGCCCTTGCATTTGAATAATGAGAAAAACATAATATTTGAATATACTAATTGAACAAAAATACAAGTAATGGACTCAATTACATAAAATACATGTTAATGGTTGAATATTATAAATAGCAATCCCTAACTTCAATGTCAGGTCAAACATATATCTTTATAGGGGAGTGGGGAAAATTCTTATTGGAATCCATTGCATTTGCATTTTCTTAAGTAATATTTTTGTAGACTAAAATTATATAAATTGTTTCAAATTGTGTTGTGTCAAAGAAAGAAAATAAAAAAATTACAAAAATAAAATTCTACTGATTATTAATGATGTATTTATGCTCAAAAGTATAAACTTCTACAAATTGAAAAAATACAGTGTTTTTATTTTTAAATTTATTATTAATGTTGTTGCATTTGATTGGTGAGGAAAATATAATATTTGAATAAGTTAATTGAACAAACATACAAATATTGGACTCAATTGTATAAAATGCATGTTAGTTGTCGAATATTATAAATAACAATCTCTAACTTCAATATTGTGTTAAACATATATTTCTAGAGGGGAGTGGAAATATTTTATTAGAGTCCATTGCAGTTGTTTTTTCTTAAGTAATATGTTAGTTAAAAAAAAATTATCTAAATCATTTCATATTGCATTATGGCAAAGGAGACAATTAAAAAATTACAAAAACTAAATTCAACTGATTATTGACAATGCATTTAGGCTCAAAAGACTATAAACTTCTAAAAATTGAAAAAACATAATGTTTTGATTTTTAAATTTATTGCTAATGTCATTGCTTTTAAATGGTGAGAAAATCATAATATTTGAATATGCTAATTGAAACAAAATACAACTAATGGACTCAATTGTATAAAATACACATTAGTTGTTAAATATTATAAATAACAATTCTCAACTTCAATGTTATGTCAAGTATATCTCTCTAAAAAGGAGTGGGGAAACTTCTGATTATAGTTCATTGAATTTGGTTTTTCTTAACTAATATTTTTGTAGACCAAAATTATATATACTGTTTCAAATTGCGTTGTGGCGAAATAGACAAATAAAAATATTACAAAAATTCAATTTTATTGATTATTACTAATGCATTTATCCCTAAAATACTATAAACTTCTAAAAATTGAAAAAAATGTAGTGTTTTGATTTTTAAATTTATTGTTAATGCCCTTACATTTGAATGGTGAGAAAAATATAATATTTGAATATGCTAATTGAACAAAAATACAAGTAATGAACTCAATTGTATAAAATACATGTTAGTTGTTGAATATTATAAATAACAATCCCTAGTTTTAGTGTTGAGTCAAGCATATGTCTCTAAAAGGGAGTGGAGAAACTTTTTATTAGAATTCATTGCATTTGGTTTTTCTGAGCTAATAATTTTGTAGACCAAAATTATATATATTGTTTCAAATTGCGTTATGGCAAAGGAGACAAATAAAAATAGTACAAAATTTCAATTTTACTGATTATTACCAATGCATTTATCCCTAGAAAACTATAAACTTCTAAAAATTGAAAAAATGGAGTATTTGAATTTTTAAATTTATTGTTAGTACTGTTGAATTTGATTGGTGAGAAGAACATAATAGTTGAATAAGCTAGTTGAACAAAAATAAAAGTAATGAACTCAATTGTATAAAATACACATTGGTTGTTAAATATTATAAACAGGAATCTTTAGATTTAGTGTTGTGTTAAACATATATCTTTAGAGGGGAGTGGGCAAACTTCTTATTACAGTCCATTGCATTTGTTTTTTCTTAGCGAATATTTTTGTAGACTAAAATTATATAAATCATTTCAAATTGCGTTGTGGCAGAGGAGTGAAATAAAAAAGTTACAAAAATTAAATTCTATTGATTATTAACAAAGTATTTATCTCTATACGACTTTAAAATTCTAAGAATTTTAAGAAATGCAATATTTTGATTTTTAAATTTATTATTAATACCATTGCTTTTGAATGGTGAGAAAAAAGTAATATTTGAATATATTAATTGAACAAAAATACAAGTAATAGACTCAATTGTAAAAAATACACTTTAGTTATTGACTATTATAAATAGCAATCTGTAACTTCAATGTTGTGTCAAGCATATATCTTTAGAGGGGAGCAGAGAAACTTTTTATTAGAATCCATTGTATTTGGTTTTTCTTAGCTAATATTTTTGTAGACAAAAATGATATAAATTATTTCAAATTGCGTTGTGGCAAAGGAGAGAAATAAAAAAAAATTACAAAAATTAAATTCTATTGATTATTAACCTGTATTTATCCCTATATGTTTTTAAAATCTTAAAAATTTTAAAAAATGCAATATTTTGATTTTTAAATTTATTATTAATGTCATTGCTTTTGAATGGTGAGAGAAAAAGTAATATTTCAATATTTTAATTGAACAAAAATACAAGTAATGGACTAAATTGTAAAAAATACACTTTAGTTGTTGAATATTATAAATAACAATCCTCAACTTTAATGTTATATCAAGCATATATCTTTAGAGGGGACCAGAGAAACTTTTTATTACAATCCATTGCATTTGGTTTTTCTTAGCTAATATTTTTGTAGACAAAAATTTTATAAATCATTTTAAATTGCATTGTGGCAAATGAGAGAAATAAAAAAGTTACAAAAATTAAATTCTACTAATTATTAACAAAGTATTTATTCCTATACAATTTTAAAATTTTAAAAATTTTAAAAAATGCAATATTTTGATTTTTAAATTTATTATTAATGTCATTACTTTTGAATGGTAAGAAAAAAAGTAATATTTAAATATGTTAATTGAACAAAAATACAAGTAATGGACTCAATTGTAAAAAATACACTTTAGTTGTTGAATATTATAAATAACAATCCTCAGCTTCAATGTTGTGTTAAGTATATATCTTTAGAGGGGAGCAAAGAAATTTTTTATTTGAATCCATTGCATTTAGTTTTTCTTAGCTAATATTTTGGTAGACAAAAATTATATAAATTATTTCAAAATGTGTTGTGACAAGGGAGACAATTAAAAAAAATTGTAAAAATTAAATTCAACTGATTATTGACAATGCATTTATCCCCAGAAGACTATAAACTTCTAAAAATTAAAAAAAAATGTAATGTTTTAGTTTTTAAATTTATTGTTAATGCCATTGATTTCGAATGGTGAGAAAAATATAATATTTGAATATACTAATTGAACAAAAATATAAGTAATGAATATAATTGTATAAAATACATGTTAGTTGTTAATATTATAAATAGCAATCCCTAACTTTAATATTATGTCAACCATATATCTCTAAAGAGGAGTGGAGAAACTTTTTATTAAAGTCCATTGCATTTTCTTTTTCTTAGTTAATATTCACTGCAACAACCACAAATATACACCCTTGGGACTAGGAATCTGTTGAATTGCATTAAACAAAGAGTCTTTGATGATTTCTAGCATTTCTCACAAGTGTTTGATGCTTAATTACTCAAAAATGAGACCGTCGCTTCTTTTCTTCCTAACAAGGTTCCACTTTTTCTTGTAATGACTCCTTCACACTTAAACATCTTGAAAACAGCTTCGATGACCGCATCATTCACTGCATTCACTGCCACAACCACATATATGCACCCTTGGGACTAGGCATCTGTTGAATTGAATTAAACAAAGTGTCTTTGATGATTTCTAGCATTTTTCACATGTATTTGACGCTTAATAACTCAAAAATGAGTTCGTGTCTTCATTTCTTCCTAACAAGGCACCACTTTTCGTTGTTATGACTCTTTCAGACTTAAAGATCTTGAAAACAGCTTGGTTGATCGCATCATTCACTATATTCACTGCAACAACCACATCTATACACCTTTGGGACTAGGAATCTGTTGAAATGCATTGAAGAAAGAGTCTTTGATGATTTTGAGCATTTCTCACAAGTATTTAATGGTTAATTACTCAAAAATGAGACCGTCTCTTCATTTCTTCCTAACAATGCTCCGCTTTTCGTTGTAATGACTCATTCATACATAAAGATCTTGAAAATAGCTTGGATGACTGCATCATTCACTATATTCACTGCAACAACCACATCTATAGACCTTTGGGACTAGGAATCTTTTGAATAGCTTTAAACAAAGAGTCTTTGATGATTTCTAGCATTTCTCACAAGTATTTGATGCTTAAATACTCAAAATTGAGACCGCCTCTTCGTTTCTTCCTAACAAGGCTCCACTTTTCGTTGTAATGGCTCATTCACACTTAAAGATCTTGAAAATAGCATGTATGACCACATCATTCAATATATTCACTGCCACAACCACATCTATACACCTTTGGGACTATGAATAGTTGAATTGCATTAAACAAATAGTCATTGATGATTTCTAGCATTTCTTACGAGTATTTGATGCTTAATTACTCAAAAATGAGACCGTCTCTTCATTTCTTCTTAACATGGCACCACTTTTCATTGTAATGACTCACTCACACTTAAAAATATTGAAAGCAGCATGTATGGCCACATCATGCACTAAATTCATTGCAACAACCTCGTCTAGACACTCTTGGGACGAGGAATATGTAGGATTGCATTAAGCAAAGAGTCTTTCATGATTTATAGCATTTCTCACAAGTATTTGATGCTTAATTATTCAAAAATGAGATCCTCTCTTCATTTTTTTCTAATAAGGCTCTACTTTTTGTTGTAATGACCCACTCATACTTAAAGATATTGAAAGTAGCATGTATGACCACATCATTCACTAAATTCATTGCAACAACCTCGTCTACACTTTTCAAGATTTCCAACATTTCTCACAAGTATTTGATGCTTAATTACTCAAAAATATGACCGTCTCCTCATTTCTTCCTAACAAGGCACCATTTTTCGTTATAATGCCTCATTCGAACTTAAGGATCTTGAAAATAGCTTGTATGTCCGCATCATTCACTATATTCGCTGCAACAACCACATATATGCATTCTTGGGTCTAGGAATCCGCTGAAATGCATTAAACAAAGAGTCTTTGAAGATTTCTATCATTTCTCACAAGTATTTGATGCTTAATTACTCAAAAATGAGACCGTCTCTTCATTTCTTCCTAACAAGACTCCACTTTTCGTTGGAATGACTCATTCACACTTAAAGATCTTGAAAGCAGCATGTATGACCCCATCATTCAATATATTCACTGCAACAGCCACATCTATACACCTTTGGGACTAGGAATCTGTTGAATTGCATTAAACAAACAGTTATTGATGATTTCTAGCATTTCTCACAGATATTTGATGCTTAATTACTCAAAAATGAGACCACCTCTTCATTTCTTCCTAACAAGGCTCCACTTTTTGTTGTAATGACTCATTCACACTTAAAGATGTTGAAAGCAGCATGTATGACCACATCATTCACTATATTCACTGCCACAACAAAATATATACACCCTTGGGACTAGGAATCGGTTGAATTGCATTAAACAAAGAGTCTTTGATGATTTTTAACACTTCTCACAAGTATTTGATGCTTAATTACTCAAAAATGAGACCGACTCTTCATATCTTCCTAACAAGGCTCCACTTTTCGTTGCAATGACTCATTCACACGTAAAGATATTGAAAACAGCTTGGATGACCGCATCATTCACAATACTCACTGCCATAACCACATATATACTCCATTAGGACTAGGAATCGGTTGAATAACATTAAACGAAGAGTCTTTGATGATTTCTAGCATTTCTCACAAGTATTTGATGCTTAAATACTCAAAATTAAGTCCGTGTCTTCATTTCTTCCAAACAAGGCTCCACTTTTCAAGGTAATGACTCATTCACACTTGAGGATCTTGAAAACAGCTTGGATGACCGCATCATTCACTATATTCACTGCAACAACCAAATATATACACCCTTGGGACTAGGAATCTGTTCAATTGCATTAAACAAAGAGTCTTTGATGATTTCTACCATTTCTCACAAGTATTTGATGCTTAAATACTCAAAATTAAGTCCGTGTCTTCCTTTCTTTCTAACAAGGCTCCACTTTTCGTTGTAATGACTCATCCACACTTAAAGATATTGAGAACAGCTTGGATGACTGCATCATTCACTATATTCACTACAACAACCACATATATACACCGTGGGGGCTAGCAATCTGTTGAATTGCAATAAACAAAGAGTCTTTGATGATTTCTAGAATTTTTCAAAGGTATTTGATGCTTAATTACTCAAAAATGAGACCGTCTTTTCATTTCTTCTAAACAAGTTTCCACTGTTTGTTGTAATGACTCATTCACACTTAAGGATCTTGAAAACAGCTTGGATGACCGCATCATTCATTATATTCACTGCCACAACCACATATATACACCCTTGAGACTAGGAATCTGTTGAATTGCATTAAACAAAGAGTCTTTGATGATTTCTAGCATTTATCACAAGTATTTGATGCATAATTACTCAAAAATGAGTCTCTGTCTTCATTTCTTCCTAACAAGGCTCCACTTTTTATTGCAATGACTCTTTCACACTTAAAGATCTTGAAAACAGCTTGGATAACCGCATCATTCACTATATTCACTGCCACAACCAAATATATACACCCTTGGGACTAGGAATCTGTTGAATTGCATTAAACAAAAGAGTATTTGATGATTTCTAACATTTCTCACAAGTATTTGATGCTTAATTACTAAAAAATGTGTGCGTGTCTTCATTTCTTCCTAACAAGGCTCCACTTTTCGTTGTAAAGACTCTTTCACACTTAAAGATCTTGAAAACAGCTTGCATGACCGCATCATTCACTATATTCACTGCAACAACCACATATATACACTATTGGGACTAGGAATCTGTTGAATTGCTTTAAACAAAGAGTAGTTGATGATTTTAAGCATTTCCCACAAGTATTTGATGCTTAATTACTCATTAATGAGACCTTCTCTTCATTTCTTCCTAACACGGCTCCACTTTTCGTTGGAATGACTCATTCACACTGAAAGATCTTGAAAGCAGCATGTATGACCCCATCATTCAATATATTCACTCCAACAACCACATCTATACACTTTTGGGACTAGGAATCTATTGAATGGCATTAAACAAATAGTCATTGATGATTTTTAGCATTTCTCACAAGTATTTGATGCTTAATTACTCAAAATTGAGACCGCCTCTTCATTTCTTCCAAACAAGGCTCCAGTTTTTGTCTTAATGACTCATTCACACTTAAAGATCTTGAAAACAGCTTGTATGACCGCATCATTCACCATATTCTCTGCAACAACCACATATATACTCCCTTGGGACTAGGAATCTACTCAATTGCATTAAACAAAGTGTCTTTGATGATTTATAGCATTTCTCACAAGTATTTGGTGCTTAATTACTCAAAAATGAGACCGTCTCTTCATTTCTTCCAAAGAAGGCTCCACTTTTCGTTCGAATGACTCGTTCACACATAAAGATCTTGAAAGCAGCATGTATGACCCCATCATTCAATATATTCACTGCAACAACCACAACTATACACATTTGGGACAAAGAATCTGTTGAATTACATTAAACAAATAGTCATTGATGATTTTTAGTATTTCTCACAAGTATTTGATGCTTAATTACTCAAAAATGAGACCACCTCTTCATTTCTTCTAAACAAGGCTTCACTTTTTCTTGTAATGACTCATTCGCATTTAAAGATATCGAAAGCAGCATGTATGACCACATCATTCACTATATTCACTGCAACAACCACATCTATACACCCTTGGGACTAGGAATCTATTGAATTGATTTATACAAAAATGTTTTGATGATTTAAAGCATATCTCAGATGTATTTGATGCTTAATTACTCAAAAATGAGTCTGTGTCTTCATTTCTTCTTAACAAGGCTCCACTTTTCGTTGTAATGACTCATTCACAATTAAACATCTTGAAAACAGCTTGTAGGACCACATCATTCACTATTTACAGAGTAACAACCTCATCTATACTCTCTTGGATTGAGGAATATGTTGAATTGCAATAAACAAAGAGTCTTTCATGATTTCTAGCATTTCTCACAAGTATTTGATGCGTAATTACTCAAAAATGAGTCTGTGTCTTCATTTCTTCGTAAAAAGGCTCCACTTTTCGTTGTAATGACTCATTCACATTCAAAGATCTTGAAAGCAGCTTGGATGACCGCATCATTCACTATATTCACTGCAACAACCACATATATACACCCTTGGGTCTAGGAATATGTTGCATTGCATTAAACTAAGAGTCTTTGATGATTTCTAGCATCTCTCACATGTATTTGAACCTTAACTACTCAAAAATGAGTCCTGTCTTCATTTCTTCCTAACAAGGCTCCACTTTTCGTCGTAATGACTCATTCATACTAAATGATCTTGAAAACAGCTTGGATGACCGCATCATTCACTATATTCACTGTAACAACCACATATATACACCCTTGAGACTAGGAATCTGTTGAATTCCATTAGACAAAGAATCTTTGATGATTTCTAGCATTTCTCACAAGTATTTAATGCTTCATTACTCAAAAATGAGACCATCTCTTCATTTCTTTCTAACAAGGCTCCACTTTTTGTTGGAATGACTCATTCACACCTAAAGATCTTGAAAGCAACATGTATGACCCCATCATTCAATATATTCACCGCAACAACCACATCTATACACCTTTGGGACTAGGAATCTGGTAAGTTGCACTAAACAAACAGTCATTGATGATTTCTAGCATTTCTCACAAGTATTTGATGCTGAATTACTCAAAAATGAGACCGCCTCTTCATTTCTTCCTAACAAGGCTCCACTTTTCATTGTAATGACTCATTCACACTTAAAGATATTGAAAGCAGCATGTATGACCACATCATTATTTATATTGACTACAACAACCACATCTATAGACCCTTGGGACTAGGAATCTGTTGAATTGCTTTAAACAAAGATTCTTTGATGATTTCTAGCATTTCTTAGATGTATTTGATGCTTAATTACTCAAAAATGAGTCTGTGTCTTCATTTCTTCCAAACAAGGCTCCACATTTTGTTGTAATGACTCATTCACACGTAATGATCATGAAAGCAGCATGTATCACCACATCATTCACTATACTCACAGCAACAACCGCATCTATAAACCTTTGGGACAAGGAATCTTTTGAATTGCATTAAACAAAGAATCTTTGATGATTTCTAGCTTTTCTCACAAGTATTTGATGCTTAATTACTCAAAAATGAGACCGTCTCTCCCTTTCTTTCTAACAAGGCACCACTTTTTGTTGCAATGACTCATTCACACTTAAAGATCTTGAAAACAGCCTGTATGACAACATCATTCACTAAATTCATTGCAACAACCTCGTCTACACTCTCTTGGGATGAGGAATATGTAGAATTGCATTAAACAAAGAGTGTTTTATGATTTCTTACATTTCTCACAAGTATTTGATGCTTGATTACTCAAAAATAAGACCGTCTCTTCATAGGCTCCAGTTTTCGTTGTAATGACTCATTCCAACGTAAGGATCTTTAAAACAGCTTGTATGACTGCATCATTCAGTATATTCACTGCAACAACCACATATATACACCCTTGGGATTAGGAATCTGTTGAATTACATTAAACAAGGAGTCTTTGATGATTTCTAGCATTTCTCACAAGAATTTGATGTTTAATTACTCAATAATGAGACCGTCTCTTCATTTCTTCCTAACAAGTTTCCACTTCTCATTGTAATGACTCATTCACACTTAAAGATCTTGAAAACAGCTTGGATGACCTCATCCTTCACTATATTCATTGCAACAACCACACATATAAACCCTTGGGACTAGGAATCTATTGAATTGCATTAAAAAGAGTCTTTGATGATTTCTAGCATTTCTCACAAGTATTTGATGCTTAATTACTCAAAAATGAGACCATCTATTCATTTCTTCCTAACAAGCCTCCACTTTTCCTTGTAATGACTCATTCACACTTAAAGATATTGAAAACAGCTTAGATGACCGCATCATTCACTATATTCATTGCCACAACCACATATATACACCCTCGGGACTAGGAATATGTTAAATTGCATTAAACAAGGAGTCTTTGATGATTTCTAGCATTTCTCACAAGTATTTGATGCTTAAATACTCAAAATTAAGTCCGTGTCTTCATTTCTTCCTAACACGGCTCCACTTTTCGTTGTAATGAGTCATTTACAATTAAAGATCTTGAAAACAGCTTGTATGACCACATCATTCACTATATTCACTGCCACAACCAAATATATACACCATTGGAACTAGGAATCTGTTGAATTGCATTAAACAAAGAGTCTTTGATTATTTCTCGCATTTCTCACAAGTATTTGATGCTTAATTACTCAAAAATGAGTCCCTGTCTTCATTTCTTCCTAACATGGCTCCACTTTTCGTTGTAATGACTCATTCACACTTAAAGATCTCGAAAACAGCTTGGATGACCGCATCATTCACTATATTCACTGCAACAACCCCATATGTACACCCTTGGGACTAGGAGTCTATTGAATTGAATAAAACAAAGACTCTTTGACAATTTCTAGCATTTCTCACAAGTATTTGATGCTTAATCACTCAAAAATGAGACCGTCTCTTCATTTTTTCCTAACAAGGCTCCACTTTTCCTTGTAATGACTCATTCAAACATAAGGATCTTGAAAACAAATTGTATGACCACATCATTCACTAAATTCACTACAACAACCACATATATACACCCTTGAGACTAGGAATCTGTTGAATTGCATTAAACAAATTGTCATTGATGATTTCTAGCATTTCTCACAAGTATTTAATGCTTAATTACTCAAAAATGTGTCTGTGTCTTCATTTCTTCCTAACACGGCTCCACTTTTCGTTGTAATGACTAATTCACAGTTAAACATCTTGAAAACAGCTTGTACGACCACATCATTCACTATATATAGAGTAACAAACTCATCTATACTCTCTTGGGTTGAGGAATTTGTTGAATTACAATAAACAAAGAGTCTTTCATAATTTCTAGCATTTCTCTCAAGTATTTGATGCTTAATTACTCAAAAATAAGACCGTGTCTTCATTTCTTCCAAACAAGGCTCCACTTTTCGTATTAATGACACATTCAAACATAAGGATCTTTAAAACAGCATGAATGACCGCATCATTCACTATATTCACTGCCACAACCAAATATATACACCCTTGGGACTAGGAATCTGTTGAATTGCATTAAACAAAGAGTCTTTGATGATTTCCAGCATTTCTCACAAACATTTGCTGGTTAATTACTCAAAAATGAGACCGTCTCCTCATTTCTTCCTTACAATGCTTCGCTTTTCGTTGTAATGAGTCATTCACACTTAAAGATCTTCAAAACAGCTTGAATGATCCCATCATTCACTATATTCACTGCAACAACCACATATATACACCCTTGGGACTAGAAATCTGTTGAATTGCATTAAACAAAGAGTCTTTGATGATTTCCAGCATTTCTCGCAAGTATTTGATGGTTAATTACACAAAAATGAGACCGTGTTTTCATTTCTTCCTCACAAGGCTCCACATTTTGTTGCAATGACTCTTTCACACTTAAAGATCATGAAAACAGCATGTATGACCACATCATTCACCAAATTCATTGCAACAACCTCATCTATACTCTATTCGGACTAGGAATTTGTAGAATTGCATTAAACGAAGAGTTTTTAATGATTTCTAGCATTTCTCACGAGTATTCGATGCTTAATTACTCAAAAATAAGACCGTCTCTCCATTTCTTCCTAACAAGGCTCCACTTTTCGATGTAATGACTCATTCAAACATAAGGATCTTGAAAACAGCTTGTATGACTGCATCATTCACTAAATTCACTGCAACAACCACATATATACACCCTTGAGACTAGGAATCTGTTGAATTGCATTAAACAAATTGTCATTGATGATTTCTAGCATTTCTCACAAGTATTTGATGCTTAATTCCTGAAAGATGAGACCGTCTCTTCATGTCATCCTAACAAGGCTCCACTTTTCGTTGTAATGACTCATTCACACTTAAAGATATTGAAAGCAGATTGTATGACCACATCATTCACTATATTCACTGCAATAACCACATATATACACCTTTGGGACTAGGAATCTGTTGAAATGTTTTAAACAAAGAGTCTTTGATGATTTCCAGCAGTTCTCACAAGTATTTGATGGTTAATTACTCAAAAATGAGACCGTCTCTTCATTTCTTCCTAACAAGGCTCCACTTTCGTCGTAATGACTCATTCATACTAAATGATCTTGAAAACAGCTTGGATGACCACATCATTCACTATATTCACTGCAACAACCACATATATACAACAACCACATATGTATTGGGACTAGGAATCTGTTGAATTACATTAAAGAAAGAGTCTGTGATGATTTCTAGCATTTCTCGCAAGTATTTGATGGTTAATTACACAAAAATGAGACCGTGTTTTCATTTATTCCTCACAAGGCTCCACATTTCATTGTAATGACTAATTCACACTTAAAGATCTTGAAAACAACTTGGATGACCACATCATTCACTATACTCACTGCAACAACCACATCTATACACCTTTGGGACTAGGAATCTATTGAATTGCATTAAACAAAGAGTCTTTGATGATTTCTAGCATTTGATGGGTAATTACTCATAAATGAGACTATGTCTTCATTTCTTCCTAACAAGGCTCCACATTTCGTTGGAATGACTCATTCACAATTAATGATCTTGAAAACAGCTTGTATGATGACATCATTCACAAAATTCATTGCCACAACCTCATCTATACTCTCTTGGGACTAGGAATGTGTAGAATTGCATTAAACAAAAAGTCTTTCATGATTTCTATCATTTCTCACAAGTATTTGATGCTTAATTACTTAAAAATAAGACCGTCCCTTCATTTCTTTGTAACAAGGCTCCACTTTTCGTTGTAATGACTCATTCAAACGTAAGCAACATAAAAACAGCTTCTTATGACCACATCATTCCCTATATTGACTGCAACAACCACATATATACACCCTTGGGACTAGGAATCTGTTGAATTGCATTAAACAAACTGTCATTGATGATTTCTAGCATTCCTAACATAAAACAGCTTAATTATTGAAAGATGAGATTGTCTCTTTATTTCCTCTTAGCAAGGCTCCACTTTTTGTTGTAATGAGTCATTCATACTTAATGATCTTGAAAACAGCTTGTATGACCACATCATTCACAAAATTCATTGCTACGACCTCATCTATACTCTCTTGGGACTAGGAATATGTAGAATTGTTTTAAACAAAGAGTCTTTCATAATTTCTAGCATTTCTGACAAGTATTTGATGCTTAATTACTCAAAAATAAGACCGTCTCTTCATTTCTTCGTAACAAGGGTTAACTTTTCGTTGTAATGACTCATTCAAACTTAAGGATCTTCCAAAACAGCTTGTACAACTGCATCATTCACTATATTCACTGCAACAACCACATATATACACCCTTGGGACTAGGAATCTGTTGAATTGCATTAAACAAACAGTCATTGATGATTTCTAGCATTTCTCACAAGTATTTGATCCTTAATTACTAAAAAATGAGACCATCTCTTCATTTCTTCCTAACAAGGCTCCACTTTTCGTTGTAATGACTCATTCACACTTAAAGATCTTGAAAACAGCTTGTATGACTACATCATTGACAAAATTCATTGCAATAAACTCATCTATACTCTCTTGGGACTAGGAATTTGGAGAATTGCCTTAAACAAAGAGTCTTTGATGATTTCTAGAATTTCTCACAAGTATTTGATGGTAAATTGCTCTTAAATGAGACTATGTCTTCATTTCTTCCTAACAAGGATCCACATTTCGTTGGAATGACTCATTCACACTTAAAGATCTGGAAAACAGCTTGTATGACCACATCATTCACAAAATTCATTGCAACAACCTCATCCATACTCGTTGTAATGACTCACTCACACTTAAAGATCTTGGAAGCAGCATGTATGACCACATCATTCGCTATATTCACTGCAACAACCACATCTCTAGACCTTTATGACTAGGAATTTTTGAATTGCATTAAAGAAAAAGTCTTTGATGATTTGTTGCATTTGGCACAAGTATTTGATGGTTAATTACAGAAAAATGAGACCGCCTCCTCATTTCTTCCTAACAAGGCTCCACCTTTCGTTGTAATAACTCATTTACACGTAAAGATCATGAAAGCAACATGTATGACCACATCATTCACAATATTCACCGCAACAACCACATCTATAGACCTTTGGTACTAGGAATCTTTCGAAATGCATTGAACAAAGACTCTTTGATCATTTCTAGCATTTTTCACATGTATTTGAATCTTAATTGCTCAAAAATGAGACCCTCTCTTCATTTCTTCCTAACAAGGCAACACTTTTCGTTGTTATGACTCACTCACACGGCTCTTCATTTCTTCCTAACAAGGCTCCACCTTTCGTTGTAATAACTCATTCACACGTAAAGATCATGAAAGCAGCATGTATCACCACATCATTCACTATATTCACTGCAACAACCACATCTATAGACCTTTGGGACTAGGAATCTTTTGAATAGCATTAAACAAAGTGTCTTTGATGATTTCTAGCACTTCTCACAAGTATTTCATGCTTAATTACTCAAACAGGAGACCGTCTCCTCATTTCTTCCTAACAAGACTCCACTTTTCGTTCTAATGACTCATTCACACTTAAAGATCTTGAAAACAGCCTGGATGATCGCATAATTCATTATATTCGCTGCAACAACCACATATATACACCCTTGCGACTAGGAATCTATCAAATTGCATTAAACATAGAGTCGTTGATGATTTGTAGCATTTCTCACAAGTATTTGATGCTTAATCACTCAAAAATGAGACCGTCTCTTCATTTCTTCCTAACAAGACTCCACCTTTCGTTGTAATGACTCGTTCCCACTTAAAGATCTTGAAAACAACTTCAATCCCAACATCATTCACTATATTCACTGCAACAACCACATATATACAACCTTGGAACTAGGAATCTGTTGAATTGCATTAAACTAAGAGTCTTTGATGATTTCTAGCATTTCGCACAAGTATTTGATGCTTAATTACTCAAAAGTAAGACCGTCTCTTCATTTCATCCTAACAAGGCTCCACTTTTCATTGTAATGACTCATTCCCCCTTAAAGATCTTGAAAACAGCTTGGATGACAGCATCATTCACTATATTCACTGCAACAACCATATATATACAACCTTGGGACTAGCAATTTGTTGAATTGCATTAAACAAAGAGTCTTCGATGCTTTCTACCATTTCTCACAAGTATTTGATGGTAAATTGCTCTTAAATGAGACTATGTCTTCATTTCTTCCTAACAAGGATCCACATTTCGTTGGAATGACTCATTCACACTTAAAGATCTGGAAAACAGCTTGTATGACCACATCATTCACAAAATTCATTGCAACAACCTCATCCATACTCGTTGTAATGACTCACTCACACTTAAAGATCTTGGAAGCAGCATGTATGACCACATCATTCGCTATATTCACTGCAACAACCACATCTCTAGACCTTTATGACTAGGAATTTTTGAATTGCATTAAAGAAAAAGTCTTTGATGATTTGTTGCATTTGGCACAAGTATTTGATGGTTAATTACAGAAAAATGAGACCGCCTCCTCATTTCTTCCTAACAAGGCTCCACCTTTCGTTGTAATAACTCATTTACACGTAAAGATCATGAAAGCAACATGTATGACCACATCATTCACAATATTCACCGCAACAACCACATCTATAGACCTTTGGTACTAGGAATCTTTCGAAATGCATTGAACAAAGACTCTTTGATCATTTCTAGCATTTTTCACATGTATTTGAATCTTAATTGCTCAAAAATGAGACCCTCTCTTCATTTCTTCCTAACAAGGCAACACTTTTCGTTGTTATGACTCACTCACACGGCTCTTCATTTCTTCCTAACAAGGCTCCACCTTTCGTTGTAATAACTCATTCACACGTAAAGATCATGAAAGCAGCATGTATCACCACATCATTCACTATATTCACTGCAACAACCACATCTATAGACCTTTGGGACTAGGAATCTTTTGAATAGCATTAAACAAAGTGTCTTTGATGATTTCTAGCACTTCTCACAAGTATTTCATGCTTAATTACTCAAACAGGAGACCGTCTCCTCATTTCTTCCTAACAAGACTCCACTTTTCGTTCTAATGACTCATTCACACTTAAAGATCTTGAAAACAGCCTGGATGATCGCATAATTCATTATATTCGCTGCAACAACCACATATATACACCCTTGCGACTAGGAATCTATCAAATTGCATTAAACATAGAGTCGTTGATGATTTGTAGCATTTCTCACAAGTATTTGATGCTTAATCACTCAAAAATGAGACCGTCTCTTCATTTCTTCCTAACAAGACTCCACCTTTCGTTGTAATGACTCGTTCCCACTTAAAGATCTTGAAAACAACTTCAATCCCAACATCATTCACTATATTCACTGCAACAACCACATATATACAACCTTGGAACTAGGAATCTGTTGAATTGCATTAAACTAAGAGTCTTTGATGATTTCTAGCATTTCGCACAAGTATTTGATGCTTAATTACTCAAAAGTAAGACCGTCTCTTCATTTCATCCTAACAAGGCTCCACTTTTCATTGTAATGACTCATTCCCCCTTAAAGATCTTGAAAACAGCTTGGATGACAGCATCATTCACTATATTCACTGCAACAACCATATATATACAACCTTGGGACTAGCAATTTGTTGAATTGCATTAAACAAAGAGTCTTCGATGCTTTCTACCATTTCTCACAAGTATTTGATGGTAAATTGCTCTTAAATGAGACTATGTCTTCATTTCTTCCTAACAAGGATCCACATTTCGTTGGAATGACTCATTCACACTTAAAGATCTGGAAAACAGCTTGTATGACCACATCATTCACAAAATTCATTGCAACAACCTCATCCATACTCGTTGTAATGACTCACTCACACTTAAAGATCTTGGAAGCAGCATGTATGACCACATCATTCGCTATATTCACTGCAACAACCACATCTCTAGACCTTTATGACTAGGAATTTTTGAATTGCATTAAAGAAAAAGTCTTTGATGATTTGTTGCATTTGGCACAAGTATTTGATGGTTAATTACAGAAAAATGAGACCGCCTCCTCATTTCTTCCTAACAAGGCTCCACCTTTCGTTGTAATAACTCATTTACACGTAAAGATCATGAAAGCAACATGTATGACCACATCATTCACAATATTCACCGCAACAACCACATCTATAGACCTTTGGTACTAGGAATCTTTCGAAATGCATTGAACAAAGACTCTTTGATCATTTCTAGCATTTTTCACATGTATTTGAATCTTAATTGCTCAAAAATGAGACCCTCTCTTCATTTCTTCCTAACAAGGCAACACTTTTCGTTGTTATGACTCACTCACACGGCTCTTCATTTCTTCCTAACAAGGCTCCACCTTTCGTTGTAATAACTCATTCACACGTAAAGATCATGAAAGCAGCATGTATCACCACATCATTCACTATATTCACTGCAACAACCACATCTATAGACCTTTGGGACTAGGAATCTTTTGAATAGCATTAAACAAAGTGTCTTTGATGATTTCTAGCACTTCTCACAAGTATTTCATGCTTAATTACTCAAACAGGAGACCGTCTCCTCATTTCTTCCTAACAAGACTCCACTTTTCGTTCTAATGACTCATTCACACTTAAAGATCTTGAAAACAGCCTGGATGATCGCATAATTCATTATATTCGCTGCAACAACCACATATATACACCCTTGCGACTAGGAATCTATCAAATTGCATTAAACATAGAGTCGTTGATGATTTGTAGCATTTCTCACAAGTATTTGATGCTTAATCACTCAAAAATGAGACCGTCTCTTCATTTCTTCCTAACAAGACTCCACCTTTCGTTGTAATGACTCGTTCCCACTTAAAGATCTTGAAAACAACTTCAATCCCAACATCATTCACTATATTCACTGCAACAACCACATATATACAACCTTGGAACTAGGAATCTGTTGAATTGCATTAAACTAAGAGTCTTTGATGATTTCTAGCATTTCGCACAAGTATTTGATGCTTAATTACTCAAAAGTAAGACCGTCTCTTCATTTCATCCTAACAAGGCTCCACTTTTCATTGTAATGACTCATTCCCCCTTAAAGATCTTGAAAACAGCTTGGATGACAGCATCATTCACTATATTCACTGCAACAACCATATATATACAACCTTGGGACTAGCAATTTGTTGAATTGCATTAAACAAAGAGTCTTCGATGCTTTCTACCATTTCTCACAAGTATTTGATGCTTAATTACTCAAAAATGAGACCGTCTCCTTATTTCCTCCTAACAAGGCTCCACTTTTCATTGTAATGAATCATTCACACTTAAAGATCTTGAAAACAACTTGTATGACCAAATCATTCACTATATTCAGAGTAACAACCTCATCCATACTCTCTTGCGTCGAGGAATATGTTGAATTGCAATAAACAAAGAGTCTTTAATAATCTCTAGCATTTCTCGCAAGTATTTGATGCTTAATAACTAAAAAATGAGACCGTCTCTTCATTTCTTCCTGACAAGGCTCCTCTTTTCATTGTAATGACTCATTCACACTTAAAGATCTTGAAAACAGCTTGGTTGACTGCATCATTCACTCTATTCACTACAACAACCACATATATACGACCTTGGGACTAGGAATCTGTTGAATTGCATTAAACAAAGAGTCTTTGATGATTTCTAGCTTTTCTCACAAGTATTTGATGCTTAATTACTCAAAAATGAGTTCGTATCTTCATTTCTTCCTAACAAGGCTCCACTTTTCATTATAATTACTCATTCACAATTAAACATCTTGAAAACAGCTTGTACGACCACATCATTCACTATTTACAGAGTAACAACCTCATCTATACTCTCTTGGATCGACGAATATGTTGAATTGTAGTATAAACAAAGAGTCTTTCATGCTTTCTAGCATTTCTCACAAGTATTTGATGCTTAATTACACAAAAATGAGTCCGTGTCTTCATTTCTTCCTACCAAGGCTCCACTTTTCATTGTAATTACTCATTCACACCTAAAGATCTTGAAAACAGCTTGGATGACCGCATCATTCACTATATTCACTGCCACAACCACATATATACACCCTTGGGACTAGGAATCTATTGAATTGCATTAAACAAAGAGTCTTTCATGATTTCTAGCATTTCTCACAAGTATTTGATGCTTAATTACTCAAAAATGAGTCTGTGTCTTCATTTCTTCCTAACAAGGCTCCACTTTTCATTGTAATGACTCATTCATAATTAAAGATCTTGAAAACAGCTTGTACTACCTCATCATTCACTATTTACAGAGTAACAACCTCATCTATACTCTCTTGGGTCGAGGAATATGTTAAATTGCAATAAACAAGGAGTCTTTCATGCTTTCTAGCATTTTTCACAAGTATTTGATGCTTAATTACTCAAAAATGAGTCTGTCTCTTCATTTCTTCCTTCCAAGGCTCCACTTTTCGTTGTAATGACTCATTCACACTTAAAGGTCTTGAAAACAGCATAGATGAGCACATCATTCACTATATTCATTGCCACAACCACATATAAACATCATTGGGAATAGGAATCTATTGAATTGCATTAAACAAAGAGTCTCTGATGATTTCTGGCATTTCTCACAAGTATTTAATGCTTAATCACTCAAAAATGAGACTGTCTCTTCATTTCTTCCTAACAAGGCTCCACTTTTCGTTGTAATGACTCATTGACACTTAAAGATCTTGAAAACAACTTGGATGACCATATCGTTCACTATATTCACTGTAACAACCACATATATACACCCTCGAGACTAGGAATCTGTTGAATTGCTTTAAACAAAGATTGTTTGATGATTTCTAGCATTTCTCACAAGTATTTGATGCTAAATTACTCAAAAATGAGTTCCTGTATTCATTTCTTCCTAACCAGGCCCACTTTTCGTTGTAATGACTCATTCACACTTAAATATGTTGAAAACAGCTTGTACGACCGCATCATTCACTATATTCCGAGTAACAACCTCATCTATACTCTCTTGGGTCGAGGAATATGTTGAATTGCAATAAAAAAAGTCTTTGATGATTTCTTGCATTTATCACAAGTATTTGATGCTTAATTACAAAAAAATATGAGACTGTCTCTTCATTTCTTCCTAACAAGGATCCACCTTTCGTTGTAATGACTCATTCCCACTTAAAGATCTTGAAAATAGCTTGGATCACAGCATCATTCACTATATTCACTGCAACAACCACATATATACAACCTTGGAACTAGGAATCTGTTGAATTGCATTAAACAAAGAGTCGTTGATGATTTCTAGCTTTTCTCACAAGTATTTGATGCTTAATTACTCAAACATGAGACCGTCTTTTCATTTCTTCCTAACAAGGCTTCACCTTTCGTTGGAATGACTCATTCACACTTAAAGATCTTGAAAGCAGCATGTATGACCCCATCATTCAATATATTCATTGCAACAACCACATCTATACACCTTTGGGACTAGGAATCTGTTGAATTGCATCAAACAAATAGTCATTGATGATTTCTACCATTTCTCACAAGTATTTGATGCTTAATTACTCAAAAATGAGACCGCCTCTTCATTTTTTCCTAACAAGGCTCCACTTTTCATTGTAATGACTCATTCACACTTAAAGATATTGAAAGCAGCATGTATGACCACATCATTCACTATATTCACTGCAACAACCTCATCTATACTCTCTTGGGTCAAGGAATATGTTGAATTGCAATAAACAAAGAGTCTTTCATGATTTCTAGCGTTTCTCACAAGTATTTGATGCTTAATTACTCAAAAATGTGTCCGTTTCTTCATTTCTTCCCAACAATGCTCCACTTTTTGTTGTAATGACTCATTCACACTTAAAGATTTTGAAAACAGCTTGGATGACTGCATCATTCACTATGTTCATTAGAACAACCACATATATACACCCTTGGGACTAGGAATCTGTTGAATTGCTTTAAACAAAGATTTTTTTATGATTTCTAGCATTTCTCACAGGTATTTGATGCTTAATTACTCCAAAATGAGTCCTTGTCTTTATTTCTTCCTAACAATGCTCCACTTTTCATTGTAATGACTCATTCACACTTAAAGGTCTTGAAAACAGCTTGGATGACTGCATCATTCACTATACTCACTGCCACAACCATATATATACACCCTTGGGACTAGGAATCTGTTGAATTGCATTAAACAAACAGTCATTGATGTGTTCTAGCATTTCTTACAAGTATTTGATGCTTAATTACTCAAAAATGAGACCGCCTCTTCATTTCTTCCTAACAAGGCTCCACTTTTCATTGTAATGACTCATTCACAGTTAAAGATATTGAAAGCAGCATGTATGACCACATCATTCACCATATTCACTGCAACAACCTCATCTATACACTCTTGGGTCGAGGAATATGTTGAATTGCAATAAACAAAGAGTCTTTGATGATTTCTAGCTTTTCTCACAAGTATTTGATGCTTAATTACTCAAAAATGTGTCTGTTTCTGCATTTCTTCCCAACAATGCTCCACTTTTCGTTGTAATGACTCATTCACACTTAAAGATCTTGAAAACAGCTTGGATGACTGCATCATTCACTATGTTCATTAGAACAACCACATATATACACCCTTGGGATTAGGAATCTGTTGAATTGCTTTAAACAAAGATTTTTTTATGATTTCTAGCATTTCTCACAGGTATTTGATGCTTAATTACTCCAAAATGAGTCCTTGTCTTCATTTCTTCCTAACAATGCTCCACTTTTCATTGTAATGACTCATTCACACTTAAAGGTCTTGAAAACAGCTTGGATGACTGCATCATTCACTATACTCACTGCCACAACCATATATATACACCCTTGGGACTAGGAATCTGTTGAATTACATTAAACAAACAGTCATTGATGTGTTCTAGCATTTCTCACAAGTATTTGATGCTTAATTACTCAAAAATGAGACCGCCTCTTCATTTCTTCCTAACAAGGCTCCACTTTTCGTTGTAATGACTCATTCAAACTTAAGGAACTGGAAAACAGCTTGTATGTCTGCATCATTCACTATATTCACTGCAACAACCACATATATACACCATAGGGACTAGCAAACTGTTGAATTGCATTAAACGAAGAGTCTTTGATGATTTCTAGCATTTCTCACAAGTATTTCATGCTTAATTACTCAAAAATGAGTCTGTGTATTCATTTCTTCCTAACAAGGCTCCACTTTTCGTTGAAATGACTCATTCACACTTAAAGATCTTGAAAACAGCTTGGATTACCACATCATTCACTACATTCACTGCCAGAACCACATATATACAGCCTTGGGACTACGAATCAGTTGAATTGCACTAAACAAAGAGTCTTTGAAGATGTCTAGCATTTCTCACAAGTATTTGATGCTTAATTACTCAAAAATGAGTCAATGTCTTCATTTCTTCCTAACAAGGCTCCACTTTTTGTTGAAATGACTCATTCACACCCAAAGATCTTGAAAGCAGCTTGGATGACCGCATCATTCACTACATTCATAGTAACAACCTCATATATACTCTCTTGGGACTAGAAATATGTTGAATTGCATTAAACAAAGTGTCTTTGTTGATTTCCAGCATTTCTCACAAGTATTTGATGCTTAATTACACAAAAATGAGATGGACTCTTCATTTCTTCCTAGCAAGACTCCACTTTTCGTGGTAATATCCCATATATATACACCCTTGATACTAGGAATCTCTTGAATTGCATTAAACAAAGAGTCTTTGATGATTTATAACATTTCATTGAAGTATTTGATGCTTAATTACTCAGAAAAGAGACCGCCTCTTCATTTCTTCCTAACAAGGCTCCACTTTTTGTTGTAAAGACTCATTCACACTTAAAGACCTTGAAAACAGCTTGTATGACCGCATCATTCACTATATTCACTGCAACAACCAATATATAAACCCTTGGGCCTAGGAATTTATTGAATTGTACTAAACAAAGAGTCTTTGATGATTTTTAGCATTTCTCACAAGTATTTGATGCTTAATTACTCAAAAATGAGACCATCACTTCATTTCTTTCTAACAACCTCGTCTATAGTCTCTTGGGACTAAGAATATGTAGGATTGCATTAAACAATGAGTCTTTGATGATTTCTTTCATTTCTCACAAGTATTTGATGCTTAATTACTCAAAAATGATAACATCTCTTCATTTCTTCGTAACAAGGGTCCACTTTTCGTTGCAACGACTCATTCACACTTAGAGATCTTGAAAACAGCTTGGACAACTGCATCATTCACTATATTCACTGCAACAACCACATATATACACCATTGAGACTAGGAATATGTTGAATTGCATTAAACAAAGTTTCTTTGATGATTTCTAGCATTTCTCACAAGTATTTGATGCTTAATTACTCAAAAATGAGACTGTCTCTTCATTCTTCCAAACAAGGCTCCAGTTGTTGTGGTAATGACTCATTCATACTTACAGATTTTGAAAACAGCTTGTATGACCGCATGATGCACTATGTTCACTGCAACAACCACATATATACACCATTGGGACAAGGAATCTGTTGAATTGCTTTAAACAAAGAGTCTTTGATGATTTCTAGCATTTCTCACTAGTATTTGATGCTTAATTACTCAAAAATGAGTCCTTTTCCTCATTTCTTCCTAACAAGACTCCTCATTTCATTGTAATGCCTCTTTGACACTTAAAGATCTTGAAAACAGCTTGTATGACCACGTCATTCACTTAATTAAGTGCAACAACCTCATCTATACTCTCTTGGGACTAGGAATATGTAGAATTGCATTAAACAAAGAGTCTTTGATGATTTCTAGCATTTCTCACAAGTATTTGATGCCTAATTACTCACAAATGAGACCGTCTCATCACTTCTTCTAACAAGGCTCCACTTTTCATTGTAATGACTCCTTCACACTTAAAGATCTTGAAAACAACTTGCATGACTGCATCATTCACTATATTCACAGCAGCAACCACATATGTATTGGGACTAGGAATCTGTTAAATTGCATTAAAGAAAGAGTCTTTGATGATTTCTAGCATTTCTCTCAAGTATTTGATGCTTAATTACTCCAAAATGAGTCCGTGTCTTCACTTTTTGTTGTGATGACTCATTCACAGTTAAGGATCTTGAAAACAACTTGTATGACCACATCATTCACTATATTCAGAGTAACAACCTCATCTATAGTCTCTTGGGTCTAGGAATATGTTAAATTGCATTAAACAAAGAGTCTTTGATGATTTCTAGCATTTCTCACAAGTATTTGATGCTTAATTACTCAAAAATGAGACCGCCACTTCATTTCTTTCTAACAACGTCGTCTATAGTCTTTTGGGACTAAGAATATGTAGAATTGCATTAAACAAAGCATCTTTGATGATTTCTAGCATTTCTCTCAAGTATTTGATGCTTAATTACTCAAAAATGAGAATGTCTTTTCATTTCTCCCTAACAAGGCTCCACTTTTCATTGTAACGACTCATTAACACTTAAAGATCCTGAAAACAACTTGTAGGACCCCATCATTCACTATATTCACCGCCACAACCACATATATACACACTAGGGACTAGCAACCTCTTGAATTGTATTAAACAAAGAGTCTTGGATGATTTCTAGCATTTCTCACAAGTATTTGATGCTTGATTACTCAAAAAAGAGACCGTGACTTCATTTCTTCCAATCAAGGCACCACCTTTCATTATTATGACTCATTCACAATTAAAGATCTTGAAAATAGATTGTATGACCACATCATTCACTATATTCAAAGTAACAACCTTGTCTATATTCTTTTGGGTCAAGGAATATGTTGAATTGCAATAAACAAAGAGTCTTTGATGATTTCTAGCATTTCTCACGAGTATTTGATGCTTAATTACTCAAAAATGAGTCCCTATCTTCATTTTTTCCTAACAAGGCTCCACTTTTCATTGTGATGACTCATTCACTATTAAGTATCTTGAAAACAGCTTGTAGGACCACATCATTCACTATATTCAGAGTAATAACCTCATCTATACTCTCTATAGTCGAGTAATATATTGAATTGCATTGAACAAAGAGTCTTTGATGATTTCTAGCATTTCTCACAAGTATTTGATGCTTAATTACTCAAAAATGAGTCTGTGTCTTCATTTCTTCCTAACAAGAGTGCACTTTTCATTATAATGATTCATTCACACTTTAAGATCTTGAAAACAGCTTGGATAACCACATCATTCACTATATTCACTACAACAAACACATATATACACCCTTGGGACTAGCAATCTATTGAATTGCTTTAAACAAAGAGTCTTTGATGATTTCTAGCATTTCTCACAAGTATTTGATGCTTAATAACTCAAAAATGAGTCCGTGTCTTCATTTCTTCCTAACAAGGCTCCACTTTTCGTTGTTATGACTCTTTCACACTTAAAGATCTTGAAAACAGCTTGTATGACCCCATCATTCACTATATTCACCGCCACAACCACATATATACACCCTAGGGACTAGGAATCTGTTGAATTGCATCAAACAAAGTGTCTTTGATGATTTCAAGCATTTCTCACGAGTATTTGATTCTTAATTACTCAAAAATGAGTCCATGTCTTCTTTTCTTCCTAACAAGGGTCCACTTTTCGTTGTAATGACTCATTCACACTTAAAGATCTTGAAAACAGCTTGTAGGACCACATCATTCACTATATTCAGAGTAACATCCTCATCTATACTCTCTTGGGTCGAGGAATATGTTGAATTGCTATAAACAATAAGCCTTTGAAGATTTCTAGCATTTCTCACAAGTATTTGATGCGTAATTACTCAAAAATGAGTTTGTGTCTTCATTTCTTTCTAACAAGGCTCCACTTTTTATTGTAATGACTCATTCACACTTAAAGATCTTGAAAATAGCTTGTAGGACCACATCATTCACTATATTCAGAGTAACAACCTCGTCTATACTCTCTTGGGTCGAGGAATATGTTGAATTACAATAAGCAAAGAGTCTTTGATGATTTCTAGCATTTCTCACGAGTATTTAATGCTTAATTACTCAAAAATGAGTCCCTGTCTTCTTTTTTTCCTAACAAGGCTCTACTTTTCATAGTGATGACTCATTCACAATTAAGGATCTTGAAAACAACTTGTAGGACCACATCATTCGCTATATTCAGAGTAACAACCTCATCTATACTCTCTTGGGTCGAGGAATATGTTGAATTGCATTAAACAAAGATTCTTTGATGATTTCTAGCATTTCTCACAAGTATTTGATGCTTAATTACTCAGAAATGAGTCTGTGTCTTCATTTTTTCCTAACAAGAGCCCACTTTTCGTTGTAATGATTCATTCACACTTGAAGATCTTGAAAATAGCTTGGATGACCGCATCATTCACTATATTCACTGCCACAGCCACATATATACACCCTTAGGACTAGGAATATGTTGAATTGCATTAAACAAAGAGTCTTTGATGATTTCTAGCATTTCTCACAAGTATTTGATGCTTAATTACTCAAAAATGAGACCACCTCTTTATTTCTTCCTAACAAGGCACCACTTTTCGTTCTACTGACTCAATGACACTTAACGATCATGAATACAGCTTGCTTCACCACATCATTCACAAAATTCAGTGCAAGAACCTCATCTATACTCTCTTGGGACTATGAATATGTAAAGTTGCATTAAACAAAGAGTCTTTCATGATTTCTAGCATTTCTCACAAGTATTTGATGCTTAATTACTCAAAAATGAGACCGTCTCTTCTCTTCTTCCTAACAAGGCTCGACTTTTCGTTGTACTGACTCATTCACACTTAAAGATGTAGAAAATAGCTTGTATGGCCGCATCATTCACTATATATTCACTGCAACAACCACATATATATACCCTTGGGACTAGGAATCTGTTGAATTGCATTAAACAAAGAGTCTTTGACGATCTCTAGCATTTGTCACAAGTATTTAATACTTAATTACTCAAAAATGAGACCGTCTCTTCTTTTCTTCCTAACAAGACTCCACTTTTCGTTGTAATGACTCATTCACACTTAAAGATCTTGAAAACAACTTGTATAACCGCATCATTCACTATATTCAGAGTGACAACCTCATTTATACTCTCTTGGGTCTAGGAATATGTTGAATTGCATTAAGCAAAGAGTCTTTGATGATTTTTAGCATTTCTCACAAGTATTTGATGCTTAATTACTCAAAAATGAGACCGTCTCCTCATTTCTTCCTAACAAGGCTGCACTTTTCATTGTAATGACTCATTCACACTTAAAGATCTTGAAAACAGCTTGGATTACCACATCATTCACTATATTCACTGGAACAACCACATCTATAGTCTCTTGGGACTAGGAATATGTTGAATTGCATTAAACAAAGTGTCTTTGATGATTTCTAGCATTTCTCAGAAGTATTTGATACTTAATTACTCAAAAATGGGACCGTCTCTTCATATCTTCCTAACAAGGGTCCATTTTACATTGTAATGACTCCTTCACACTTAAAGATCTAGAAAACAGCTTGGATGACCACATCATTCACTAAATTCAGTGCAACAACCTCATCTATACTTCATTGGGTCCAAGAATATGTAAAATTGCATTAAACAAAGAGTTTTTGGTGATTTCTAGCATTTCTCAGAACTATTTGATACTTAATTACTCAAAAATGAGACTGTCTCTTCATTTCATCCTAACAAGGCTCGACTTTTCATTGTAATGACTCATTCACACTTAAAGATGTATAAAATAGCTTGTATGGCCGCATCATTCACTATATATTCACTGCAACAACCACATATATACACCCTTGGGACTAGGAATATGTTAAATTGCATTAAACAAAGAGTCTTTGATGATTTCTACCATTTCTCACAAGTATTTGATGCTTAATTACTCAAAAATGTGACCGTCTCTTCATTTCTTCCTAACAAGGTTCCTCTTTTCGTTGTAATGACCCCTTCACACTTAAAGATCTTGAAAACAGCTTCAATGACCACATCATTCAATATATTTACTACAACAACCACATATATACACCATTGGGACTAGGAATTTGTTAAATTGCATTAAACAAAGAGTCTTTGATGATTTGTAGCATTTCTCCCAAGTATTTGATGATTTCTAGCAATTCAGTGCAACAACCTCGTCTATACTTCATTGGGTCTAAGAATATGTAGAATTGCATTAAACAAAGAGTTTATGATGATTTCTAACATTTCTCACAAGTATTTGATGCTTAATTACTCAAAAATGAGACCGTCATCAAGTATTTGATGACTGCATCATTCACTATATTCACTGCAACAACCACATCTATACTTTTTTGGGACTAGGAATATTTTGAATTGCATTTAACAAATAGTCTTTGATGATTTGTAGCATTTCTCACGAGTATTTGATGCTTACTTACTCAAAAATGAGACCATCTCTTCTTTTCTTCCTAACTTAAAAATGAGACCGTCTCTTCTTTTCTTCCTTACAAGGCTGCACATATCATTGTAATAACTCATTCACACTTGAGATCTTGAAAACAGCTTCTATGACCACAACATTCACTAAGTTCATTGCAACATTCTCATCTATACTCTGTTGGGAGTAGGAATATGTTGAATTGCTTTAAACAAAGAGTTTGTGATGATTTATAGCATTTCTCAAAAGTATTTGATGCTTAATTACTCAAAAACGAGACCGTCTCTTTATTTCTTCTTAACAAGGCTTCACTATATTCACTGTTGAATATATACACCCTTGATGATTTCTAGGAATCATCCTTGGTACTAGGAATCTGTTGAATTGCATTAAACAAACAGTCATTGATGATTTCTAGCATTTCTCACAAGTATTTGATGCTTAATTACTGAAAAATGAGACCGTCACTTCATTTCTTCCTAACAAGGCTCCACCTTTCATCGTAATGACTCATTCACACTTAAAGATATTGAAAGCAACATGTATGACCACATGATTCACTATATTCACCACAACAACCACATCTATAGACCTTTGGGACTAGGATTCTTTTGAGTTGGACTAATCAAAGAGTCTTTGATGATTTCTAGCATTTCTCACAAGTATTTGAATATCAATTACTCAAAAATGAGACCGTCTCTTCATTTCATCCTAACAAGGCTCTACTTTTCATTGTAATGACTCATTCACACTTAAAGATCTTTAAAATAGCTTCTATGACCACATCATTCGCTAAATCCATGGCTACAACCTCATCTATACTCTCTTTCATGATTTCTAGCATTTCTCACAAGTATTTGATGGGTAATTAATTAAAAATGAGATTGCCTCTCCATTTCTTCCTAACAAGGCTCTACTATTCATTGTAATGACTCATTTAAACATAATGTTCTTGAAAACAGCTTGTATGACCGCATCATTCATTATATTCACTGCAACAACCACATATATACACCCTTGGGACTAGGAATCTATTGAATTGCATTAAAAAAAGAGTCTTTGATGATTTCTAGCATTTCTCTCAAGTATTTGAACGTTAATTACTCAAAAATGAGACCGTCTCTTCATTTCTTCCTAACAAGGCTCCACTTTTCGTTGTAATGACTCATTCACACTTAAAGATCTTGAAAACAGCTTGTATGGCCCCATTGTTCATTAAATTCTTTGCAACAACCTCATCTATACTCTCTTGGGACTAGGAGTATGTAGAATTGCATTAAACAAAGAGACTTTCATGATTTGTAGCATTTCTCACAAGTATTTGATGCTTAATTACTCAAAAATAAGACCGTCTATCCATTTCTTCCTAACAAGGCTCCACTATTCGTTGTAATGACTCATTTAAACTTAATGTTCTTGAAAACAGCTTGTATGACCGCATCATTCACTATATTCACTGCAACAACTACATATATACACCCTTGCGATGATGAATCTGTTGAATTGCATTAAACAAAGAGTCTTTGATGATTTATAGCATTTCTCACGAGCATTGGATGCTTAATTACTCAAAAATGAGACTATCTCTTCATTTCATTTTAATACGGCTCCACATTTCGTTGTAATGACTTATTCACACGTAAAAATCTTCAAAACAGCTTGTATGACCACATCATTCGCTAAATTCATTGCAACAACCTCATCTATACTCTCTGGGGACTAGGAATATGTTGAATTGTATTAAACAAACAGTCTTTGATGATTTATAGCATTTCTCATAAGCATTTGATACTTAATTACTCAAAAATGAGACTAGCTCTTCATTTCTTCCTAACAAGGCTCCACTTTTCGTTGTAAGGACTCATTCACACTTAAAGATCTTGAAAACAGCATATGGGACCGCATTATTCGCTAAATCCATTGCAACAACCCCATCGATACTCTCTTGGGACTAGGAATATGTATAATTGCATTAAACAAAGAGTCATTGATGATTTCTAGCACTTCTCACAAGTATTTGAAGCTTAATTACTCAAAAATTAGACCATCTCTTCATTTCTCCCTAACAAGGCTCCACATTTTGTTTTATTGACTCATTCACATATAAAGATCTTGAAAACAACTTGTATGACCGCATCATTCACTATATTCACTGCAACAACCACATATATAAACCCTTGGGACTAGAAATCTGTTGAATTGCATTAAATAAAGAGTCTTTGATGATTTCTAGCATTTCTCATCAGTGTTTGAATCTTAATTACCCAAAAATGACACTGTCTCTTCATTTCTTCCTAACAAAGGCTCCACTTTTCATTGTAATGACTCATTCACACCTAAACATCTTGAAAAAAGGTTTTATGACTGCATCATTCACAATATTCACTGCAACAACCACATATATACACCCTTGGGACTAAGAATATGTTGAATTGCATTAAACAAAGAGTCTTTGATGATTTCTAGCATTTCACACAAGTATTTTAATCTTAATTACTAAAAAATGAGACCGTCTTGTCATTTCTTCCTAACAGTGCACCACTTTTCTTCATAATGACTCATTGACACTTAAAGATCATCAAAACAGCTTGTATGACCAAATCATTCGCTAAATTCATTGCAACAACCTCATCCATACTCTTTTGGGACTAGCAATATGTAGAATTACATTAAACAAAGTGTCTTCGATGATTTCTAGCACTTCTCAAAAGTATTTGATGCTTAATTACTCAAAAAGGAGACCGTCTCTTCATTTCTTCCTAACAAAGCTCCACTTTTTGTTGTAATGACACTTAAAGATCCTGAAAACAGCTTGTATGACCGCATCATTCACTAAATTCAGCGCAACAACCTTATCTACACTCTCTTGGGACTAGGAATATGTAGAATTGCATTAAACAAAGAGGCTTTCATGATTTCTGGCATTTCTCACAAGTATTTGATGGTTAATTACTCAAAAATGAGATTGTCTCTTCATTTCTTCCTAATAAGGCTCCACTTTTCATTGTAACAACTCATTCACACCTAAAGATCTTAAAAACAGCTTGTATGACCACATCATTTACTAAATTCAGTGCAACAACCTCATCTATACTCTCTTGGGACTAAGAATCTGTTGAATTGCATTGAACAAAGAGTCTTTGATCATTCACGAGTATTTGAATCTTAATTACTCAAAAAAGAGACTTCCTCTTCATTTCTTCCTAACAAGGCACCACATTTCGTTGTAATGACTCATTCACACTTAAGGATCTTGAAAACAGCTTGTATGACTACATCATTCTCTGTAGTCACTGCAACAACCACACATATACACCCTTGGGACTAGGAATCTCTTGAATTGCATTAAAGAAAGAGTCTTTGATGATTTATAGCATTTCTCACCAGCATTTGATGCTTAATTACAAAAAAATGAAACCATCTCTCCATTTTTTCCAAACAAGGCACCACTTTTCGTTGTAATGACTCATTCATACTTAAAGATCTTGAAAACAGCTTTTATGACCGCATCATTCAGGATATTCAAAGCAACAACCACATATATACACCCTTGGGACTAGGAATCTCTTGAATTGCATTAAACAAAGAGTCTTTGATGATTTCTAGGATTTCTCACATGTATTTCATGGTTAATTACTCAAAAATGGCACCGTCTGTTCATTTCTTCCTAACAAGGCTCAACTTTTTATTGTAATGACTTATTCACACTTAAAGATTTTGAAAATAGCTTGTATGACCGCATCATTCAGTATATTCAATGCAATCACCACATATATACACCCTTGGGACTAGGAATCTCTTGAATTGCATTAAACAAAGAGTCTTTGATGATTTCTAGCATTTTTCACAAGAATTTCATGGTTAATTACTCAAAAATGAGATCGTGTCATCATTTTGTCCTCACAAGGCACCACTTTTCATTGTAATGACTCATTCACACTTAAAGATCTTGAAAATAACTTCTATGACCGAATCATTCAGTATATTCACTGCAACAACCATATATATACACCCTTGGGACTAGGAATCTCCTGAATTGCATTAAACAAAATAGTCTTTGTTGATTTATAGCATTTCTCTCAAGTATTTGATACTTAATTACTCAAAAATGAGACGGTGTCTTCATTTATTCCTAACAAGGATCCACTTTTCAATGTAATTACTCATTGACACTTAAAGCTCTTCAAAATAGGTTGTATGACCGCATCATTCAGTATATTCACTGCAACAACCACATATATACACCCTTGTGACTAGGAATCTCTTGAATTGCATTAAACAAGGAGTATTTGATGATTTCTAGCATTTCTTACAAGTGTTTCATGGTTAATTACTTAAAAATGAGACCGTGTCTTCAATTCTTCCTAACAACTCTCCATTTTTCGTTGTAATGACTATTCACACTTAAAGCTCTTGAAAATAGCTTGTATGACCGCATCATTCAGTATATTCACTGTAACAACCACATCTATACACCCTTGGGATGAGGAATCTCTTGAATTGCATTAAACAAAGAGTCTTTGATGATTTCTAGGATTTTTCACAAGTATTTCATGGTTAATTCCTCAAAAATGAGATCGTGTCATCATTTCGTCCTAACAAGGCACCACTTTTCATTGTAATGACTCATTCACACTTGAAGATCTTGAAAATAGCTTATATGACTGCATCATTCAGTATATTCAATGCTATAACCACATATATATGCCCTTAGGACTAGGAAATCCAACTTCTCAACCATAGTTGTGCTAGCAACATTAGTGCAACTCCCACCATCAATAATCATACTACATACCTTATCTTTGATGAGACACCTCATCTAAAAGATGTTATCTCATTGCACCTCATTTTCTTCCTTTACTTGCACATTCAATGATCGCCTTGTAACAAGAGCTACTCCATTAACCGGATACTCCTCTCCATCACTTTCACCCTCTAATGATGGCATAGAATCATCATCTGATTCACTTTTAGTTTCAACATCACCATTACTTCTTAAGATCATTGCACGCTTATTTGGACATTGAGATGCAATGTGACCCTTGCCTAAACACTTAAAACATTTAACATCTCTATTTCTACTTGGTTGGGGGTCAGAATTACTTGCCTCCTTGCTAGAACCCACATTCTTGTACTTGGATAGCTCGGCTTTGGACTTGTAGTTGGTCATCTCGTCCCTTTTATTCCAATTTGGCTTCCAAGATGAGGTAGATCCTGAGTTCTGCCCTAACCGTGTGGAACCCTTTCGTTTGAGTTGCTTTTCAACTTTCATGGCCATGTGCACCATGTCTTCTAATTCCATATAGTGTTGTAATTCAACCATGTTTGCTATGTCCCTATTTAGCCCTTGTAAAAATTGAGCCATGGTTGCTTCTCTATCTTCTTCTACATTCACTTGAATCATGGTAATCTCCATCTCCTTCTGGTAATCCTCCACACTTTTGGTGCCCTAAGTGAGCCCTTGCAGCCTTTGGTACAGCTCCCTGTAATAGTGATTAGGGACAAACCTCCTTCTCATGATAGCCTTCATCTCCTCTCATGTATCAATAGGCCGCTCACGATTCCTTCTCCTAGTCAAAACAAGTTGATCCCACCAAATAATAGTATAATCAGTGAATTCAACTGCAGCAAGCTTTACCTTTTCTTCCTCGGAATAGTTATGGCAGTCAAAAACCAATTCAACCTTCTTCTCTCATTCTAGGTATGCATCAGGATCTTTCTTACCTTAGAATGGAGGAATTGTCATTTTAATACTACCCAGATTATGGTCATAGGTGCCTTGCCTCCCAAATTCTCTTTGATCCCTTCTATTGTTAGCAGTTCGGACCACAGTAGTTTGATCATTAATTTCATCATCTTCTACATCATCTTCATGGTAATAGGCACGTCTCAACTTCCTTCTTGCTTTAGGAGCCTCATACTCCCCATGCCTCCTTTGCAACTTTGCTATAATATTAGATTGCTCCTTCATCCTCTCCCTCATATCATCAAATCTGGTATTCATACGCTCAAATTGTTGTTGCATACCTTTGATCATAAAGGACACATCACCAGCTCCCTCCTGAGTTGCACCTTTGTCTTTGGATATCACAGTATTACTTCTACACAAAATAATAAGATACCTCACAGAGTACTCCCTCACGTGTTTCACTCAAAAGAAGGTGTCACACTCTCTCGTGTTTACACTCTTTATGGCTTTTTCATTATATGAACTTTCACTCTTGCCTTTTACCACTCGGATTTCTCCTTTCAGCTCTATAAAGAACTAAACAAGGTAAATCAAGAGTATTGATTTTGAACAAAATAAGATAAATGGCATAGAATTGAACAAATTGGAGAATAAGGAATCAAAAAAATGAAAAAGGATATCAAGGCAAGCGAATTCAATGAACTAAACTCACAAAAAGAATCAGGATAGGGGAAGTTAAATTTAGAGGACAAACTTAGGTAACAAGATAGGAAAATGGATGGTAGAATTGGAGTTGAGCAAGAAAACTTTGTTATTATTGTGGCCAATATGACCAAACTGTTAACTTTATCAATAACTTGAATTTGATGTTTCCTTTCTTTTCTTCTTTTTCTTATCTTTTTTCGTTGATCCTTCTTTTTGTTTTTTTTTCCTTTTTCTTTTGCTCAACACAAAACAACAGCAGAACACTTAGATACAACAATTGGAATTGAAATTAACACATTGAGAAGGATTGCAAGCAAAAAGATTTGTGCATTTGAATTGTAATGCACATAATAGACAAATTGAATCGAAATAAATAAATCATAAGGTAGAAAATTAAAGAGTGAGTGGATTCAACATGACGTGGTTTAGGGACGCGGAAAACCCCAAAAAGACGTGGTTTAGGGACCCAACTTACACAATGAATCAAAGAACAACCAGAAAAGCTAAATCAGAGTTTAATAACACAAACCCTAGACCTAATATTTGAAGTAACAAGAACCTAAGGTATTCAAGATGGATATAGACGCCACACTCGAGAAAAGAAAGGAATTGGGAGTGATAAGTCGATTTGAATGCCACAAGAAGAATTACCTCTTGATAAGTTCTTTAGTTCTTAAAAGAATTGAGGGAGAAAAGCCCTTACCTTCTATTTCACTCAAAGTTGTCTAATTTCTAGAGCTTACAAGGGGTGCCTATTTATAGGCTAAGATGGCAATCCTAAAGAGGCAAAATTCCTATTTAGGAGAAATCCCTATTTTGGAGGAATTTTAGACTAATTCCAGCACATACAATGAACTCCTATTTAGGAGTGATGCTACTACTTAGTCTGACCTATTAAGTATTCCAAATATATTAACTAGGCCTCGACTCTCTTTAAAACTTGAATTTGCACCATTTGAAGCTTGGTTGGCCTGAATGTTCTGAATCAGCCCATTCAGTGCTTCTTTAATCTTTTTGGTTCTAGCTCATGTTATTGGGCCTTTTGGAATGTGCAATGGACCTCTTGCATCCATTGAAGCTCTAGCTCGTGTAATTGGGCCTTCAGGAATGTGCAATGGACTTCTTCCATCAATTGAAGCCTTCCACCCATCATCTCCACGGTTCTCATCACCCTTGCAACTAGGAATGTGTAGAATTGACTTAAACAAAGAGTCTTTGATGATTTCTAGCATTTCTCACAAGTATTTGATGCTTAATTACTCTAAAATATGAGACCGTCTCTTCATTTCTTCATAACAAGGCACCACTTTTCGTTGTTATGACTCTTTCACACTTAAAGATCTTGAAAACAGCTTGTATGACCCGATCATTCACTATATTCACTGCCACAACCACATTTATACACCCTTGCGACTAGGAATCTGTTGAATTGCATTAAACAAAGAGTCTTTGATGATTTCTAGCATTTCTCACGAGTATTTGATGCTTAGTTACACAAAAATGAGTCTATGTCTTCATTTCTTCCTAACAAGGCTCCACTTTTCGTTGTTATGACTCTTTCACTCTTAAAGATCTCGAAAACAGCTTGTATGACCCGATCATTCACTATATTCACTGCCACAACCACTTATATACACCCTTGCGACTAGGAATCTGTTGAATTGCATTAAACAAAGAGTCTTTGAAGATTTTTAGCATTTCTCACAAGTATTTGACACTTAATGACTCAAAAATATGAGACCGTCTCTTCATTTCTTCATAACAAGGCTCCACTTTTCGTTGTTATGACTCTTTCACACTTAAAGATCTTGAAAACAGCCTGTATGACCTCATCATTCACTATATTCACTGCCATAACCACAGATATACACCCTTGGGACAAGGAATCTCCTAAATTGCATTAAACAAAGTGTCTTTGATGATTTTGAGCATTTCTCATGAGTATTTGATGCTTAATTACTCAAAAATAATTCCATGTCTTCATTTCTTCCTAACAAGGCTCCACTTTTCGTTGTTATGACTCTTTCACTCTTAAAGATCTTAAAAACAGCTTGTATGACCCGATCATTCACTATATTCACTGCCACAACCACATATATACACCCTTGGGACTAGGAATCTATTGAATTGAATAAAACAAAGAGTCTTTGATGATTTCTAGCATTTCTCACAAGTATTTGATGCTTAATCACTCAAAAATGAGATTGTCTCTTCATTTCTTCCTAACAAGGCTCCACTTTTCGTTGTAATGACTCATTCACACTAAAAGATGTTGAAAGCCGCTTGGATCACAGCATCATTCACTATATTCACTAGAACAACCACATATATAAACCCTTGGGACTAGGAATCTGTTGAATTTCATTAAACAAAGTGTCTTTGATGATTTCTAGCATTTCTCATGAGCCTTTGATGCTTAATTAATCAAAAATGAAACCGTTTCATCATTTCTTCCTAACAAGGCTCCACTTTTCCTTGTTATGACACATTCACACGTAAAGATCCTGAAAACAGCTTGTAGGACCACATCATTCACTATAGTTAGAGTAACAACCTCATTTATACTCTCTTGGGTCGAGGAATATGTTGAATTGCATTAAATAAAGAGTCTTTGATGATTTCTAGCATTTCTCACAAGTATTTGATGCTTAATTACTCAAAAATGAGCCTGTGTCTTCATTTCTTCATTACAAGGCTCCACTTTTCGTTGTAATGACTCATTCACAATTAAACATCTTGAAAACAGCTTGGATGACAGCATCATTCATTATATTCACTGCGACAACCACATATATACACCATTGGAACTAGGAATCTGTTGAATTGCATTAAACAAAGAGCCTTTAATGATTTGTAGCATTTCTCACAAGTATTTGATGCTTAATTACTCAAAAATGAGACCGTCTCTTCATTTCCTCCTAACAAGGCTCCACTTTTCGTTTTAAAGAATCATTCACACTTAAAGATCATGAAAACAGCTTGTACGACCACATCATTCACTATATTCAGAGTAACAACCTCATCTATACTCTCTTGGGTCGAGGAATATGTTGAATTGCAATAAACAAAGAGTCTTTAATGATTTCTAGCATTTCTCACAAGTATTTGATGCGTAATTATCCAAAAATGAGACTGTCTCTTCATTTCTTCCAAACAAGGCTCCTCTTTTCGTTGTAATGACTCATTCACACTTAAGGATCTTGACAATAGCTTGTATGACCGCATCATTTACTATATTTAGAGTAACAACCTCATCTATACTCTCTCGGGTCAAGGAATATGTTAAATTGCATTAAACAAGGAGTCTTTGATTATTTCTAGGATTTCTTGCAAGTATTTGGTGCTTAATTCCTCAAAAATGAGCCCATGTGTTCATTTCTTCATAACAAAGCTCCACTTTTCGTTGTAATGACTCATTCACACTTAAAGACCATCAAAACAACTTGGATGACCGCATCATTCACTTAAAGATCATGAAAACAGCTTCGATCACCGCATCAGTCACTATATTCACAGCAACAACCTCATATATACACCCTTGGGACTAGGAATCTGTTGAATTGCATTAAACAAAGTGTCTTTGATGATTTCTAGCATTTCTCAGAAGTATTTGATGCTTCATTACTCAAAAATGAGACCGCCTCTTCATTTCTTCCTAACAAGGCACCACTTTTCGTTGTAATGACTCATTCACACTTAAAGATCTTGAAACTGCTTGGATGACTGCATCATTCACTATATTCACTGCAACAATCACATATAGAAACCCTTGGGACCAGGAATCTGTTGAATTGCATTAAACAAAGTGTCTTGGATGATTTCTAGCATTTCTCACCAGTATTTGATGCTTAATTACTCAAAAATGAGACCCTTTCTTCATTTCTTTCAAAGAAGGCTCTACTTTTTGTTGTTATGACTCTTTCACTCTTAAAGATCTTGAAAACAGCTTGTATGACCCCATCATTAACTATATTCACTGCCAAAACCACATATATACACCCTTGGGACTAGGAATCTGTTGAATTGCATTAAACAAAGAGTCTTTGATGATTTCTAGGATTTCTCACAAGTATTTCATGATTCATTACTCAAAAATGAGACCGTGTTTTCATTTCTTCCTAACAAGGCTCCACTTTTCGTTGTAATGACTCATTCACACTTAAAGATCTGGAAAACAGCATGTATGACCACATGATATATTCACTGCAACAACCACATATATATGCCCTTGGGACTAGGAATCTCATGAATTGAATTAAACAAAGAGTCTTTGATGGTTTATAGCATTTCTCACAAGTATTTGATGCTTAATTACTCAAAAATGAGACCACCTCTTCATTTCTTCCTAACAAGGCTCCACTTTTCGTTGTAATGACTCATTCACACTTAAAGATATTGAAAGCAGCATGTATGACCACATCATTCACTATATTCACTGCAATAACCACATCTATAGACCTTTGGGACTAGGAATCTTTTGAAATGCATTAAACAAAGAGTCTTTGATGATTCTAGCATTTCTCATAAGTATTTGAATCTTAATTTCTCAAAAATGAGACCGTCTCTTCATTTCTTCCTAACAAGGCTCCACGTTTTGTTGTAATGACTCATTCACACATAAAGATCATGAAAGCAGCATGTATCACCACATCATTCACTATATTCACTGCAACAACCACATATATACACCCTTGGCACTAGGAATCTGTTGAATTGCATTAAACAAAGAGTTTTTGATGATTTCTAGCATTTCTCACAACTATTTGATGCTTAATTACTCAAAAATGAGACCGCCTCTTCATTTCTTTCTAACAAGGCTCCACGTTTCGTTGTAATGACTCATTCACACTTAAAGATCTTGAAAACAGCTTGTATGACCGCATCATTCACTAAATTCAGTGCAACAACCTCATCTACACTCCCTTGGGACTAGGAATATGTAGAATTGCATTAAAGAAAGAGGCTTTGATGCTTTCTAGCATTTCTCACAAGTATTTGATGCTTAATTACTCCAAAAGGAGACCGTCTCTTCATATCTTCCTAACAAAGCTCTACTTTTCGTTGTAATGACTCATTCATACTAAAAGATCTTGAAAATAGCTTGTATGACCGCACCATTCTGTATATTCACTGCAACAACCACATATATACGCCCTTGGGACTAGGAATCTCTTGAATTGCATTAAACAAAAAGTCATTGATGATTTATAGCATTTCTCACTAGTATTTGGTGCATAATTACTAAAAAATGAGGCCGTCTCTTCATTTCTTACTACCAAGGGTCCACTTTTCGTTGCAAGGACTCATTTGCACTTAAAGATCTTGAAAACAGCTTGTATGACCGCATCATTCGGTATATTCACTACAACAACCACATACATACATCCTTGGGACTAGGAATCTCTTGAATTGCATTAAACAAAGAGTCTTTGATGATTTCTAGGATTTCTCACAAGTATTTCATGGTTCATTACTCAAAAATGAGACCGTGTTTTCATTTCTTCCTAACAAGACTCCACTTTTCGTTGTAATGACTCATTCACACTTAAAGATCTGGAAAACAGGTTGTATGACCACATGATATATTCACTGCAACAACCACATATATATGCCCTTGGGACTAGGAATCTCATGAATTGAATTAAACAAAGAGTCTTTGACGATTTATAGCATTTCTCACAAGTATTTGGGGCTTAATTACTCAAAAATGAGACTATCCCTTCATTTCTTCCTAGCAAGGATTCACTTGTCGTTGCAAGGTCTCATTCACACTTAAAAATCTTGAAAAGAGCTTGTATGACCGCATCATTCAGTATATTCACTACAACAACCACATACATACACCCTTGGGACTAGGAAACTCTTGAATTGCATTAAACAAACAATATTTGTTGATTTCTAGGATTTCTCACAAGTATTTAATGGTTACTTAGTCAAAAATGAGACCGTGTCTTCATTTCTTCCTAACAAGGTAGTACTTTTTGTTGTACTAACTCATTCACACTTAAAGATCTTGCAAATACATTGTATGATCGCATCATTCAGTATATTCACTCTGACAACCACATATATATAACCTTGGATATAGGAATCTATCGAATTGCTTTAAACAAAGAGTCTTTGATGATTTATACCAAGTATTTTATGCTTAATTACTCAATAATGGACCTTGACTTCATTTGTTCCTAACAAGGCTCCACTTTCCGTTGTAATGACTCATTCACACTTAAAGATCTTGAAAATAGCTTGTAGGTTCACATCATTCACTATATTTAGAGTAACAACCTCATCTATACTCTCTTGGGCCTAGGAATATGTCGAATTGCATTAAGGAAGGAGTTGCTGATGATTCCTAGCATTTCTCACTAGTAGTTGTTGCTTAATTGCTCAAAAATGAGATTGCCTCTTCATTTCTTCCCAACAATGCTACACTTCTCCTTGTAATGACACATCCACACTTAAAGAACTTGAAAACAGCTTGTATGACCACATCATTCACTATATTCACTGCAACAACCACATATATATACCCTTGGGACTAAGAATCTGTTGAATTGCATTAAACAAAGACTCTTTGAAGATTTCTAGTATTTCTCACAAGTATTTGTTACTTAATTGCTCAAGAATGAGACCGTCTCTTCATTTCTTCCTAACAAGGCTCCACTTTTCGTTGTAATGACTCATCTACACTTAAAGAACTTGAAAACAACTTGTATGGCCACATCATTCACTATATTCACTACAACAACCACATATATACACCCTTGGGACTAAGAATCTATTGAATTGCATTAAACAAAGAGTCTTTGAAAATTTTTAACATTTCTGATGAGAATTTCACCCTTAATTACTCAAAAATGAGTTCTTGTCTTCATTTCTTCCTAACAGGGCTCCACTTTTCGTTATAATGACTCATTCACACCTACAGATCTTGAAAACACCTTGTATGAGCGCATCATTCACTAAACACATATATACACCCTTGAGACTAGGAAGCTATTGAATTGCATTAAAGAAAGAGTCTTTGATGATTGCTAGCATTTCTGACAAGTATTTGATGCTTAATTAATCAATAATGGGACCGTGCCTTCATTTGTTCCTAACAAGGCTCCACTTTTCGTTGTAACGACTCATTCACAATTAAAGATCTTGAAAATAGCATGTAGGTCCACATCATTCACTATATTTAGAGTAACAACCTCATGTATGCTCTCTTGGCTCTAGGAATATGTCGAATTGTATTAAAGAAGGACTCTCTGATGATTCCTAGCATTTCTCAGTAGCAGTTGTGGCTTAATTGCTCAAAAATGAGACCGTCTCTTCATTTCTTCCCAACAAGGCTCCACTTCTCCTTGTAAGGACTCATTCACACTTAAAGAACTTCAAAACAGCTTGTATGACCACATCATTCACTATATTCACTGCAACAACCACATATATACACCCTTGTTACTAAGAATCTGTTGAATTGCATTAAACAAAGACTCTTTAAAGATTGCTAGTATTTCTCACAAGTTTTTGTTGCTTAATTGCTCAAGAATGAGACCGTCTCTTCATTTCTTCCTAACAACGCTCCACTTTTTGTTATAATGACTCATTCACACTTAGACATCTTGAAACCAGCTTGGATGATCGCATCATTCACTGTATTCACTGCAACAACCACATATATACACCCTTGAGACTAGGAATATGTGGAATTGCATAAAACGAAGAGTCTTTGATGATTTCTGGGGTTTGACCCAAGTATTTGATACCAGGCTCCACTTTTCATTGTAATGCCTCATTCACACTTAAAAATCTTGAAAACAGCTTGGATGACCGCATCATTCACTATAATCACTGCAACAGACACATATATACACCCTTCTTAATAGGAATTCGTTGAATTGCATTAAACAAAAAGTCTTTGATGATTGCTAGCATTTCTGACAAGTATTTGATGCTTAATTACTAAAAAATGAGACCATGTCTTCATTTGTTCCTAACAAGGCTCCACTTTTCGTTGTAATGACTCATTCACACTTAAAGATCTCCACATCATTCACTATATTCAGAGTAACAACCTCATCTATACTCTCTTGGGTCTAGGAATATGACAAAATGCATTAAACAAAGAGTCTGTGATGATTCACAACATTTCACAAGTATTTGTTGCTTAATTGCTCAAAAATGAGACTGTCTCTTCATTTCTTCCCAACAAGGCTCCACTTTTCGTTGTAATAACTCATCCACACTTAAAGAACTTGAAAACAGCTTGTATGACCACATCATTCACTATATTCACTGCAACAACCACATATATACACCCTTGGGACTAGGAATCTATTGAATTGCATTAAACAAAGAGTCTTTGAAAATTTTTAACATTTCTCATAAGAATTTCACCCTTAATTACTCAAAAATGAGTTCTTGTCTTCATTTCTTCCTAACAGGGCTCCACTTTTCGTTATAATGACTCATTCACACCTACAGATCTTGAAAACAGCTTGTATGAGCGCATCATTCACTAAACAGATATATACACCCTTGAGACTAGGAAGCTATTGAATTGCATTAGACAAAGAGTTTTTGACGATTGCTAGCTTTTCTGACAAGTATTTGATGCTTAATTACTCAATAATGGGACCGTGTCTTCATTTGTTCCTAACAAGGCTCCACTTTTCATTGTAATGACTCATTCACACTTAAATATCTTGAAAATAGCTTGTAGGTCCACATCATTCACTATATTTAGAGTAACAACCTCATGTATACTCTCTTGGCTCTAGGAATATGTCGAATTGCATTAAAGAAGGAATCTCTGATGATTCCTAGCATTTCTCACTAGTAGTTGTTGCTTAATTGCTCAAAAATGAGACCATCTCTTCATTTCTTCCCAACAAGGCTCCACTTCTCCTTGTAATGACTCATTCACACTTAAAGAACTTCAAAACAGCTTGTATGACCACATCATTCACTATATTCACTGCAACAACCACATATATACACCCTTGTTACTAAGAATCTGTTGAATTGCATTAAACAAAGACTCTTTAAAGATTGCTAGTATTTCTCACAAGTTTTTGTTGCTTAATTGCTCAAGAATGAGACCGTCTCTTCATTTCTTCCTAACAACGCTCCACTTTTTGTTATAATGACTCATTCACACTTAGAGATCTTGAAAACAGCTTGGATGATCGCATCATTCACTGTATTCACTGCAACAACCACATATATACACCCTTGCGACTAGGAATATGTGGAATTGCATAAAACGAAGAGTCTTTGATGATTTCTGGGGTTTCACCCAAGTATTTGATACCAGGCTCCACTTTTCATTGTAATGCCTCATTCACACTTAAAGATCTTGAAAACAGCTTCGATGACCGCATCATTCACTATAATCACTGCAACAAACACATATATACACCCTTGGGAATACGAATTCGTTGAATTGCATTAAACAAAAAGTCTTTGATGATTGCTAGCATTTCTGACAAGTATTTGATGCTTAATTACTAAAAAATGAGACCATGTCTTCATTTATTCCTAACAAGGCTCCACTTTTCGTTGTAATGACTCATTCACACTTAAAGATCTCCACATCATTCACTATATTCAGAGTAACAACCTCATCTATACTCTCTTGGGTCTAGGAATATGACAAAATGCATTAAACAAAGAGTTTGTGATGATTCACAGCATTTCACAAGTATTTGTTGCTTAATTTCTCAAAAATGAGACTGTCTCTTCATTTCTTCCCAACAAGGCTCCACTTTTCGTTGTAATAACTCATCTACACTTAAAGAACTTGAAAACAGCTTGTATGACCACATCATTCACTATATTCACTGCAACAACCACATATATACACCCTTGGGACTAGGAATCTGTTGAATTGCATTAAACAAAGAGTCATTGCAAATTTCTAGCATTTCTCATAAGAATTTGACCCTTAATTACTCAAAAATGAGTTTGTGTCTTCATTTCTTCCTAACAGGGCTCCACTTTTTGTTATAATGGCTCATTCACACGTACAGATCTTGAAAACAACTTGTATGAGCGCATCATTCACTAACCACATATATACACCCTTGAGACTAGGAAGCTGTTGAATTGCATTAAACAAAGAGTCTTTGATGATTGCTAGCATTTCTGACAAGTATTTGATGCTTAATTACTCAAAAATGGGACCGTGTCTTCATTTGTTCCTAACAAGGCTCCACTTTTCATTGTAATGACTCATTCACACTTAAAGATCTTGAAAACAGCTTGTAAGTCCACATCATTCCCTATATTCAGAGTAACAACCTCATCTATACTCTCTTAGCTCTAGCAATATGTCGAAATGCATTAAACAAAGAGCCTTTGATGATTCACAGCATTTCCCACAAGTATTTGTTGCTTAATTGCTCAAAAATGAGACCGTCTCTTTATTTCTTCCCAACAAGGCTCCACTTCTCCTTGTAATGACTCATCCACACTTAAAGAACATGAAAATAGCTTGTATGGCCACATCATTCACTATATTCACTGCAACAACCACATATATACACCCTTGGGACTAAGAATTTGTTGAATTGCATTAAACAAAGACTCATTGAGGATTTCTAGTATTTCTCACAAGTATTTGTTGCTTAATTGCTCAAGAATGAGACCGTCTCTTCATTTCTTCCAAACAAGGCTCCACTTTTTTTTGTAATGACTCATCCACACTTAAAGAACTTGAAAACAACTTGTATGGCCACATCATTCACTATATTCACTACAACAACCGCATATATACATCCTTGGGACTAAGAATCTGTTGAATTGCATTAAACAAAGAGTCTTTGAGAATTTTTAGCATTTCTCATAAGAATTTGAACCTTAATTACTGAAAAATGAGTTCTTGTCTTCATTTCTTCCTAACAGGGCTCCACTTTTTGTTATAATCACTCATTCACACGTACAGATCTTGAAAATAACTTGTATGAGCGCATCATTCACTAACCACATATATACACCCTTTTGACTAGGAACCTCTTGAATTGCATTAAACGAAGATTCTTTGATGATTGCTAGCATTTCTGACAAGTATTTGATGCTTAATTACTCAATAATGGGAGCGTGTCTTCAGTTGTTCCTAACAAGGCTCCACTTTTTGCTGTAATGACTCATTCACACTTAAAGATCTTGAAAATAGCTTGTAGGTCCACATCATTCACTATATTTAGAGTAACAACCTCATCTATACTCTCTTGGGTCTAAGAATATGTTGAATTGCATTAAAGAAGGAGTCTCTGATGATTCCTAGCATTTCTCACTAGTTGTTGTTGCTTAATTGCTCAAAAATGAGACCATCTCTTCATTTTTTCCCAACAAGGCTCCACTTCTCCTTGTAATGACTCATCCACACTTAAATAACATGAAAACAGCTTGTATGACCACATCATTCACTATATTCACTGCAACAACTACATATATACACCCTTGGGACTAAGAATCTATTGAATTACATTAAACAATGACTCTTTCAAGATTTCTAGTATTTCTCACAAGTATTTGTTGCTTAATTGCTCAAGAATGAGACCGTGTCTTCATTTCTTCCAAACAAGGCTCCACTTATTTTTGTAATGACTCATCCACACTTAAAGAACTTGAAAACAACTTGTATGGCCACATCATTCACTATATTCACTCCAACAACCACATATATACACCCTTGGGACTAAGAATTTGTTGAATTGCATTAAACAAAGAGTCTTTGAAAATTTTTAGCATTTCTCATAAGAATTTGACCCTTAATTACTCAAAAATGAGTTCTTGTCTTCATTTCTTCCTAATATGGCTACACTTTTTGTTATAATGACTCATTCACACGTACAGATCTTGAAAATAGCTTGTATGAGCACATCATTCACTAACCACATATATACACCCTTCAGACTAGGAAGTTGTTGAATTGCATTAAACAAAGAGTCTTTGATGATTGCTAGCATTTCTGACAAGTATTTGACGCTTAATTACTCAATAATGGGAGCGTGCCTTCATGTGTTCCTAACAAGATTTTACTTTTTGTTGTAATGACTCATTCACACTTAAAGATCTTGAAAATAGCTTGTAGGTCCACATTATTCACTATATTTAGAGTAACAACCTCATCTATACACTCTTGGGTCTAGGAATATGTCGAATTGCATTAAAGAAGGAGTTTCTGATGATTCCTAGCATTTCTCACTAGTTGTTGTTGCTTAATTGCTCAAAAATAAGACCGTCTCTTCATTTCTTCCCAACAAGGCTCCACTTCTCCTTGTAATGACTCATCCACACTTAAATAACATGAAAACAGCTTGTATGACCACATCATTCACTATATTCACTGCAATAACCACATATATGTGTTGGGACTAGGAATCTATTGAATTGCATTAAACAAAGATTCTTTGAAAATTTCTAACATTTCTCATAAAAATTTGACCCTTAATTACTCAAAAATGTGTTCGTGTCTTCATTTCTTCCTAACAGGGCTCCACTTTTCGTTAGAATGACTCATTCACACGTACAGATCTTGAAAACAACTTGTATGAGCGCATCATTCACTAACCACATATATACACCCTTTTGACTAGGAACCTTTTGAATTACATTAAATGAAGAGTCTTTGATGATTGCTAGCATTTCTGACAAGTATTTGATGCTTAATTACACAAAAATGGGACCGTGTCTTCATTTGTTCCTAACAAGGCTCCACTTTTCGTTGTAATGACTTATTCACACTTAAAGATCTTGAAAACAGCTTGTAGGTCCACATCATTCACTATATTCAGAGTAACAACCTCATCTATACTCTCTTGGCTCTAGGAATATGTCGAAATGCATTAAACAAAGAGTCTTTGATGATTCACGGCATTTCTCACAAGTATTTGTTGCTTAATTGCTCAAAAATGAGACCGTCTCTTCATTTCTTCCCAACAAGGCTTCACTTCTGCTTGTAATGACTCATCCACACTTAAAGAACTTGGAAACAGCTTGTATGACCACATCATTCACTATATTCACTGCAACAACCACATATATACACCCTTCAGACTAAGAATCCGCTGAATTGCATTAAACAAACACTCTTTGAAGATTTCTAGTATTTCTCACAAGTATTTGTTGCTTAATTGCTCAAGAATGAGACCGTCTTTTCATTTCTTCCTAACAAGGCTCCACTTTTCATTGTAATGACTCATCCGCACTGAAAGAACTTGAAAACAACTTGTATGGCCACATCATTCACTATATTCACTGCAACAACCACATATATACACCCTTGGGACTAAGAATCTATTGAATTTCGTTAAACAAAGAGTCTTTGATGATTCCTAGCATTTCTCACAAGTATTTGTTGCTTAATAACTAAAAAATGAGATCGTCTCTTCATTTCTTCCTAACAAGGCTCCACTTTTCGTTGTAATCACTTATTCACACTTAAAGATCTTGAAAAAAGCTTGGATGACCGCATCATTCACTATATTCACTGCAACAACCACATATATACACCCTTGGGACTAGGAATCTGTTGACTTGCATTAAACAAAGATTATTTGATGATTTCTAGCATTTCTCATAAGTATTTGACGCTTGATTGCTCAAAAATGAGTTTGTGTCTTCATTTCTTCCTAACAAGGCTCCACTTTTCGTTGTAATGACTCATTCACACTTAAAGATCTTGAAAACAGCTTCTATGAGCGCATCATTCACTAACCACATATATACACCCTTAGGACTATGAATCTGTTGAATTGCATTGAACAAAGAGTCTTTGATGATTTCAAGCATTTCTCACAAGTATTTGATGCTCAATTACTGAAAAATGAGACCGTCTTTTCATTTCATGCTAACAAGGCTCCACCTTTGGTTGTAATGACTCATTTACACTTAAAGATCTTGAAAGCAGCATCTATGACCCCATCATTCAATATATTCCTTGCAATTACCACATCTATACACCCTTGGGACTAGGAATCTCTCGTATTGCCTTAAACAAAGAGTCGTTGATGATTTATAGCATTTCTCACAAGTATTTGATACTTAATTACTCAAAAATGAGACCTCCTCTTCATTGCTTCCTAACAAGGCTCCACTTTTCGTTGTAATGACTCATTCACACTTAAAGATCTTGAAAATAGCTTTCAGGTCCACATCATTCGCTATATTCAGAGTAACAACCTCACCTATACTCTCTTGGGTCTAGGAATATGTTGAATTGCATTAAACAAAGAGTCTTTGATGATTTCTAGCATTTCTCACAAGTATTTGATGCTTAATTGCTCACTTTTCATTGTAATGACTCATTCACGCTTAAAGATCTTGAAAATAGCTTTCAGGTGCACATCATTCACTATATTTAGAGTAACAACCTCATCTTTACTCACTTGGGTCTAGGAATATGTTGAATTGCATTAAACAAAGAGTCTTTGATGATTTCTAGCATTTCTCTCATGTATTTGATGCTTAATTACTCAAAAATGAGATGGTGTCTTCATTTCTTCCTAGCAAGGCTCCACTTTTTGTTGTAATGTTTCATTCACTCTTAAAGATCATGAAAGCAGCTTGTATGACCGCATCATTCAGTATATTCACTCCAATAACTAGATATATACACCCTTGGGACTAGGAATCTCTTGAATTGCATTAAGCAAAGAGTCTTTGATGATTTCTAGGATTTGTCAAAAGTATTTCATGGTTAATTACTCAAAAATGAGACTGTGTCTTCATTTCTTCCTAACGAGGCTCCACTTTTCATTGTAATGACTCATTGACACTTAAAGCTCTTGAAAATAGCTTGTATGACTGCATCATTCGGTATATTCAATGCAACAACCACATATATACACCCTTGGGTCTAGGAATCTCTTGAATTGCATTAAACAAAGTGTCTTTGATGATTTATAGCATTTCTCACAAGCATTTGATGCTTAATTTCTCAAAAATGAGACGGTCTCTTCATTTCTTCCTAACAAGGCTCCACATATCGTTGTAATGGCTAATTCACACTTAAAGATGTTGAAAACAGCTTGTATGACCGCATCATTCAGTATATTCATTGCAACCACTTATGTACACCCTTAGGACTAGGAATCTCTTGAGTTGCATTAAACAAAGAGTCTTTGATGATTTATAGCATTTCTCACAAGTATTTGATGCTTAATTTCTCACACTTAAGTGTAAATGTGGAGCCTTGTTATGAAGAACTGAAGGGACGGTCTCCTTTTTCAGTAATTAACCATCAAATACTTATGATAAAAGCTAGAAATCATGAAAGACTCTTTGTTTAATGCAATCCTACACATTCATAGTCCAAAGAGGGTATAGATGAGGTTGTTGCATTGAATTTAGTGAATATAGTGAATGATGCAATCATACAAGCTTTTTTCAAGATCTTTAAGTGGGAATGAGTCATTACAACGAAAGGTGGAGCCTTGTTAGGAAGAAATAAAGACACGGTCTCATTTTTGAGTAATTAAGCATCAAATACTTGTGTGAAATGCTATAAATCATCAAAGACTCTTTGTTCAATGCAATTCAACTGATTCTTAGTCCCAAGGGTGTATATATGTGGTTGTTACAGTGAATATAGCGGATGATGTGGTCATATAAGTTGTTTTCAAGATCTTTAAGTATGAATGAGTCATTACAACGAAATGTGGAGCCTTGTTAGGAAGAACTGAAAAGACGGTCTCATTTTTCAGTAATTAACCATCAAATACTTGTGAGAAATGCTAGAAATCATCAAAGACTCTTTCTTTAATGCAATTCTACATATTCCTAGTCCCAAGAGAGTATAGATGAGGTTGTTGCACTGAATTTAGTGAATGATGGGGTCATACAAGCTGCTTTCAAGATCTTTAAGTGCGAATGAGTCATTACAATGAAAAATGGAGCCTTGTTAACAAGAAGTGAAGAGACGGTCCCATTTTTGAGTAATTAACCATCAAATACTTGTGAGAAATGCTAGAAATCATCAAAGACTCTTTGTCTAATGCAATTCTACATATTCCTAGTCCCAAGAGAGTATAGATGAGGCTGTTGCACAGAATTTAGTGAATGATGGGGTCATACAAGCTGTTTCCAAGATCTTTAAGTGTGAATGAGTCATTACAAAGAAAAGTGGAGCCTTGTTAGGAAAAAGTGAAGAGACAACCCCATTTTTGAGTAATTAACCATCAAATACTTGTGAGAAATGCTATAAATCATCGAAGACTCATTGTTTAATGCAATTCTACATATTCCTAGTCCCAAAAGAGTATAGATGAGGTTGTTGCAGTGAATTTAGTGAATGATGTGGTCATACAAGCTGTTTTCAAGATCTTTAAGTGTGAATGAGTCATTACAACGAAAGGTGGACCCTTGTTGGGAAGAAATGATGAGACGGTCTCATTTTTAAGTAATTAACCATTAAATACTTGTGAGAAATACTGTAAATCATCAAAGACTCTTTGTTTAATCCAATTCAACAGATTCCTAGTCACAAAGGTGTATATATGTGGTTATTTCAGTGAATATAGGGAATGATGAGGTCATACAAGCTGTTTTCAAGATCGTTAAGTATGAATGAGTCATTACAACGAAAAGTGGAGCCTTGTTAGGAAGAAATGAAGAGATGTTCTCGTTTTTAAGTCATTAAGCATCAAATACTTGTGAGAAATGCTATAAATCATCAAAAACGCTATGTTTAATGCAATTCAACATATTCCTAGTACCAAGAGAGTATAGATGAGGTTGTTGCAGTGAATATAGTGAATGATGCGGTCATACAAGTTGTTTTCAAGATCTTTAAGTGTGAATGAGTCATTACAATGAAATGTGGAGTGTTGTGAGAAATGCTATAAATCATCAAAGACTTTTAGTGTGAATGAGTCATTACAATGAAAAGTGGAACCTTGTTTGGAAAAAATGAAAAGACGGTCTCATTTTTTAGTCATTAAGCATCAAATACTTGTGCGAAATGCTATAAATCATCAAAAACTCTATCTTTAATGCAATTCAACATATTGCTAGTACCAAAATAATATAGATGAGGTTGTTGCAGGTAATATAGCGAATGATGCAGTCATACAAACTGTTTTCAAGATCTTTAAGTGTGAATGAGTCATTACTACGAAATGTGGAGCCTTGTTAGGAAGAAAGAAAGAGATGGTCTCATTTTTTATTAATTAAGCATCAAATACTTGTGAGAAATGCCATAAATCATCAAAGACTCTTTGTTTAAAGGAATTCAACAGATTCCTAGTCCCAAGGGTGTATATATGTGGTTGTTTCAGTGAATATAGTGAATGATGCGGTGATACAAGCTATTTTCAAGATCTTTAAGTGTGAATGAGTCAATACAACGAAAAGTGGAGCCTTGTTAGGAAGAAATGAAGAGAGGGTCTCATTTTTAAGTCATTAAACATCAAATACTTGTGAGAAATGCTGTAAATCATCAAAGACGCTTTGTTTAATGCAATTCAATAGATTCCTAGTCCCAAGGGTGTATATATGTGGTTGTGGCAGTGAATATAGTGAATGATGGGGTCATCCAAGCTGTTTTCAAGATCTTTAAGTGTGAAAGAGTCTTTACAACGAAAAGTGGAGCCTTGTTAGGAATAAATGAAGACACAGACTCATTTTTTAGTAATTAAGCATCCAATACTTGTGAGAAATGCTAGAAATCATCAAAGACTCTTTGTTTAATGCAATTAAACAGATTCCTAGTCCCAAGGGTGTATATATGTGGCTGTTGCAGTGAATGATGTGGTCATCCAAGCTGTTTTCAAGATCTTTAGGTGTGAATGAGTCATTACAACGTAAAGTGGAGCCTTGTTAGGAAGAAATGAAGAGATGGTCTTATTTTTTAGTAATTAAGCATCAAATACTTGTGAGAAATGCTAGAAATCATCAAAGACTCTTTGTTTAATACAATTCAACAAATTCCTACTCCCAAGGGTGTATATATGTGGTTTTGTTTAGTGAATATAGTGAATGATGGGTTCAGACAAGCTGTTTTCAAGATCATTAATTGTGAATGAGTCATTACAAGGAAAAGTAGAGCCTTGTTAGGAAGAAATGAAGAGACGGTCACATTTTTTAGTAATTGACCATCAAATAATTTTGAGAAATTTTAGAAATCATCAATGACTCTTTTCTTAATGCAATTCTACATATTCCTAGTCCTAAGAGAGTATAGATGAGGTTGTTGCAATGAATTTAGTGAATGGTGTGGTCAAATAAGTTGTTTTCAAGATCTTTATGGGTGAATGAGTCATTACAACGAAATGTGGAGCCTCGTTAGGAAGAAATGAAGAGACGGTCACATTTTTGAGTAATTAAGCATCAAATCCATGTGAGAAATGCAATAAATCATCAAAGACTCTTTGTTTAAAGCAATTCAACATATTCCTAGTCCCAAGAGGGTATAGATGAGGTTGTTGCAATGAATTTAGTGAATGATGTGCTCAAACAAGCTGTTTTCAAGATGTTTTATGTGAATGAGTCATTACACCGAAAAGTGGAGCCTTGTTAGGAAGAAATGAAGAGACGGTCTTATTTTTGAGTCATTAAGCATCAAAAGCTTGTCAGAAATGCTATAAATCATCAAAGACTTTATGTTTAATGCAATTCAAGATATTCCTAGTTAGTGAATGATGGGGTCATACAAGCTGTTTTCAAGATCTTTATGGGTGAACGAGTCATTACAACGAAATGTGGAGCCTTGTTAGGAAGAAATGAAGAGACGATCACATTTTTGAGTAATTAAGCATCAAATCCATGTGAGAAACGCAATAAATCATCAAAGACTCTTTGTTTAAAGCAATTCAACATATTCCTAGTCCCAAGAGGTTATAGATGAGGTTGTTGCAATGAATTTAGTGAATGATGTGCTCAAACAAGCTGTTTTCAAGATGTTTTAGTGTGAATGAGTCATTACACTGAAAAGTGGAGCCTTGTTAGGAAGAAATGAAGAGACGGTCTTATTTTTGAGTCATTAAGCATCAAAAGCTTGTTAGAAATGCTATAAATCATCAAAGACTTTATGTTTAATGCAATTCAAGATATTCCTAGTTAGTGAATGATGGGGTCATACAAGCTGTTTTCAAGATCTTTAAGTGTGAATGAGTCATTACAACGAAATGTGGAGCCTTCTTAGGTAGGAATGAAGAGATGGTCTCATTTTTCTGTAATTCACCATCAAATACTTGTGACAAATGCTAGAAATCATCAAAGACTTTATGTTTAATGCAATTCAACATATTCCTAGTCCCAAGAGAGTATATATGAAGTTGTTGCAGTGAATTTAGTGAATGATTTGGCCATAGAAGCTGTTGTCAAGATTTTTTAGTGTGAATGAGTCATTACAACGAAAAGTAGAGTCTTGTTAGTAAGAAATGAAGAGATGGTCTCATATTTTAGTCATTAAGCATCAAATACTTGTGCGAAATGCTATAAATCATCAAAGACTATATGTTTAATGCCATTCAACATATTCCTAGTACCAAGAGAGTATAGATGAAGTTATTGCAGGTAATATAGTGAATGATGCGGTCATACAATTTGTTTTCAAGATCTTTAAGTTTGAATGAGTCATTACTACGAAATGTGGAGCCTTGTTAGGAAGAAAGAAAGAGACGGTCTCATTTTTTATTAATTAAGCATCAAATACTTGTGAGAAATGCCATAAATCATCAAAAACTCTTTGTTTAAAGTAATTCAATAGATTCCTAGTCTCAAGGGTGTATATATGTGGTTGTTTCAATGAATATAGTGAATGATGCAGTGATACAAGCTGTTTTCAAGATCTTTAAGTGTGAATGAGCCAATACAATGAAAAGTGGAGCCTTCTTAGGAAGAAATGAAGAGATAGTCTCTTTTTTGAGTAATTAAACATCAAATACATGTGAGAAATGCTAGAAATCATCAAAGGCTCTTTATTTAATGCAATTCAACAGATTCCTAGTCCCAAGGGTGTATATATGTGATTGTTGCAGTGAATATAGTGAATGATGCAGTCATACAACCTATTTTCAAGATCTTTAAGTGTGAAGGAGTCATTACAATGGAAAGTGGAGCCTTGTTAGGAAGAAATGAAGAGACGGTCTCATTTTTAAGTCATTAAGCATCAAATATTAGTGCGAAATGTTATAAATCATGAAAGACTATGTTTAATGCAATTCAACATATTCCTAGTCCCAAGAGAGTATAGATGAGGTTGTTGCACTGAATTTAGTGAATGATGGGGCCATACTAGCTGTTTTCAAGATGTTTAAGTGCAAATGAGTCATCATAATGAAAAGTGGAGCTTTGTTAGGAAGAAATGAAGACACACTCATTTTTGAGTAATTAAGCATCAAATACTTGTGAGAAATACCAGAAATCATCAAAGACTCTATGTTTTATACAATTCAACAAATTCGTAGCCCCAAGAGAGTATTTATGAGGTTGTTGCAATGAATTTAGGGAATGATGTGGTCATACAAGCTGTTTTCAAGATCTTTAAGTGTGAATACAACGAAAAGTGGAGCCTTGTTAGGAAGAACTGAAAAGATGGTCTCATTTTTGAGTCATTTGGCATCAAATACTTGTGATAAATGTCATAAATCATCAAAGACTCTATGTTTAATGCAATTCAACATATTCCTAGTTAGAGAATGATGGGGTCATACAAGCTGTTTTCAAGATCTTTAAGTGGGAATGAGTGATTACAACGAAAAGTGAAGCCTTGTTAGGAAGAAATGAAGAGACGGTCTCATTTTTGAGTCATCAAGCATCAAATGCTCATGAAAAATGCTATAAATCATCAAAGACTCTATGTTTAATGCAATTCAAGATATTCCTAGTCCCAAGAGAGTATATATGAGGTTGCTGCAGTGAATTTAGTGAATGATTTGGTCAAAGAAGCTGTTTTCAAGATCTTTTAGTGTGAATAAGTCATTACAACGAAAAGTGGAGACTTGTTAGGAAGAACTAAAGAGACGGTCTCATTTTTCAGTAATTAACCATGAAATACTTGTGAGAAATGTTAGAAATCATCAAAGACTCTTTGTTTAATGCAATTCTTCACATTCCTAGTCCCAAGAGAGTATAGATGAGGTTGTTGCACTGAATTTAGTGAATGATGGGGCCATACAAGCTGTTTTCAAGATCTTTATGTGTGAATGAGTCTTTACAATGAAAAGTGGTGCCTTGTTAGGAAGAAATGAAGACATGGTCTTATTTTTTAGTTATTAAGCATCAAATACTTGTGAGAAATGGTATAAATCATCAAAGACTCTATGTTTGATGCAATTCAACATATTCCTAGTTAGTGAATGATGCGGTCATACTAGCTATTTTCAAGATCTTTAAGTGTGAATAAGTCATTACAACGAAATGTGGAGCCTTGTTAGGAAGAAATGAAGAGATGATCTCATCAAAGACTCTTTGTTTAATGCAATGCAACATATTCCTAGTCCCAAGAGAGTATAGATGAGGTTGTTACTATGAATATAGTGAACGATGCAGTCATACAAGCTGTTGTCAAGATCTTTAAGTGTCAATGAGTCGTTACAACAAAATGTGGAGCCTTGTTAGGAAGAAATGAAGAAATGATCTCATTTTTGAGTAATTAACCATCATATACTTGTGAGAAATGCTAGAAATCATCAAAGACTCTCTATTTAATGCAATTCTACATATTCCTAGTCCTAAGAGAGTATAGATGAGGTTGTTGCACTTAATTTAGTGAATGATGTGGTCACAGAAGCTGTTTTCAAGATCTTGAAGTGTGAATGAGTCATTACAATGAAATGTGGAGCCTCGTTAGGAAGAAATGAAGAGACGGTCTCATTTTTTAGTAATGAACCATCAAATACTTGTGAGAAATGCTCTAAATAGTCATAGATTACTAGTCCCAAGAGTGTATAAATGTTGTTGTTATGGTGAATATAGTGAGTGATGTGGTCATACAAGCTGTTTTCAAGATCTTTAAGTGTGCAGGAGTCATTACAATGGAAAGTAGAGCCTTGTTAGGAAGAAACGAAGGGACGGTCTCATTTTTAAGTCATTAAGCATCAAATACTAGTGTGAAATGCTATAAATCATCAAAGACTCTATGTTTAATGCAATTCAACATATTCCTAGTCCCAAGAGAGTATAGATGAGGTTGTTGCACTGAATTTAGTGAATGATGGGGCCATACAAGCTGTTTTAAAGATCCTTAAGTTTGAATGAGTCATTACAACGAAAAGTGGAGACTTGTTAGGAATAAATGAGGAGACGTTCTCATTTTTGAGTAATTAACCATCAAAAACTTATGAGAAATACTAGAAATCATCAAAGACTCTTTGTTTAATGTAATTCTATATATTCCTAGTCCCAAGAGAGCATAGATGAGGTTGTTGCACTTAATTTAGTGAATCATGTGATCATACAAGCTGTTTTCAAGATCTTTAAGTGTGAATGAGTCATTACAACGAAAAGTGGAGCCTTGTTAGGAAGAAATGATGAGACGTTCTCATTTTTAAGTAATTAACAATCAAATACTTGTGAGAAATGCTAGAAATCATCAAAGACTCTTTGTTTAAAGCAATTCAACAGATTCCTTGTCCCAATGGTGCATATATGTGGTTGTTGCAGTGAACATAGCGCATGATGCAGTCATACAAGCTGTTTACAAGATCTGTAAGTGTGAATGAGTCATTACAACGAAAACTAGTGCCTTGTTTGGAAGAATGAAGAGACAGTCTCATTTTTGAGTAATTAGGGATGAAATACTTGTGAGAAACGCTATAAATCATCAAAGACTCTTTGTTTAATGCAATTCAACAGATTCCTAGTCCCATGGGTGTATATATGTGGTTGTTGCAGTGAATATAGTGAATGAGGTGGTCATACAAGCTGTTGTCAACATCTTTAATTATGTATGAGTAATTACAACGAAAAGTGAAGACTTGTTAGGAATAAATGAGGAGATGTTCTCATTTTTGAGTAATTAACCATCAAAAACTTGTCAGAAATGCTAGAAATCATCAAAGACTCTTTGTCTAATGCAATTCAATAGATTCCTAGTCCCAAGGGTGTATATATGTGGTTGTTGCACTCAATTAAGTGAATGACATGGTCATACAAGCTGTTTTCAAGATCTTTAAGTGTGAATGAGTCATTACAACGAAATGAGGAGCCTTATTAGGAAGAAATGAAGAAAAAGACCCATTTTTTAGTAATTAAGCATCAAATACTTGTGAGAAAGGCTAGAAATCATCAAAGACTCTTTGTTTAGTGCAATTCAACAGATTCCTAACCCCAAGGGTGTATATATGTGGTTGTTGCAATGAATACAGTGAATGAGGCGCTCATACAAGCTGTTGACAAGATCTTTAACTATGAATGAGTCATTACAACAAAAAGTGGAGACTTGTTAGGAATAAACGAGGAGACGTTCTCCTTTTTGAGTAATTGACCATCAAAAACTTGTGAGAAATGCTAGAAATCATCAAAGACTCTTTGTTTGATGCAATTCTACATATTCCTAGTCCCAAGAGCATAAAGATGAGGTTGTTGCACTGAATTTAGTGAATGATGTGTTCATACATGCTGTTTTCAAGATCTTTAAGTGTGAATGAGTCGTTACAACAAATAGTGGAGCCTTGTTAGGAAGAAATGGAGAGACGGTCTCATTTTTGAGTAATTAAACATCAAATACTTGTGAGAAATGCTAGAAATCATCAAAGACTCTTTGTTTAATGCAATTCAACAGATTCCTAGTCCCAAGGGAGTATAGATGAGGTTGTTGCACTAAATTTAGTGAATGATGTGGTCAGACAAGCTATTTTCAAGATCTTTAAGTGTGAATAAGTCTTTACAACGAAAAGTGGTGTGTTGTTAGGAAGAAATGAAGAGACGGTCTCATTTTTGAGTCATTAAGCATCAAATACTTGTGAGAAATACTAGAAATCATCAAAGACTCTTTGCTTAATGCAATTCAACATATTCCTCGTCCCAAGAGAGTATTTATGAGGTTGTTGCAATGAATTTAGGGAATGACGTGGTCATACAAGCTGTTTTCAAGATCTTTAAGTGCGAATGAGTCATTACAACCAAAAGTGGCACCTTGTTAGGAAGAAATGAAGAGACAGTCTCGTTTTTGAGTAATTAAGCATCAAATACTTTTGAGAAATGATAGAAATCATCAAGGACTCTTTGTTTAATGCAATTCAACAGATTCCAAGTCGTAAGGGTGTATAGATCTTTTTGTTGCAATGAATATAGTGAATGGTGTGGTCACACAAGCTGTTTTCACGATGTTTAAGTGTTAATGAGTCATTACAACGAAATGTGGAGCCTTGTTAGGAAGAAATGAAGAGACGGTCTCATTTTTGGGTAATTAAGCATCAAATACTTGTCAAAAATGCTATAAATCATGAAAGACTCATTGTTTAATGCAATTCAACAGATTGCTTGCCCCAAAGGTGTATAAATGTGGTTGTCGCAGTGAATATAGTGAATGATGTGGTCATACATGCTGTTTTCAAGATCTTTAAGTGTGAATGAGTAATTATAATGAAAAGTGGAGCCTTGTTCGGAAGAAATGAAGAGACGGTCTCATTTCTGAGCCATTAAGCATCAAATACTTGTGAGACTCTATATTTAATGCAATTCAACATATTCCTAGTCCCAAGAGAGTAGAGATGAGGTTGTTGCAGTGAATTTAGTGAATGATGCACTCATACAAGCTGTTTTCAAGATCTTTAAGTGTGAATGACTCATTATAACGAAATATGGAGCCTCGTTTGGAAGAAATGAAGAGACGTTCTCCTTTTTGAGTAATTAAGCATCAAATGCTTGTGAGAAATGCTATAAGTCATCAAAGACTTTTTGTTTAATGGAATTCAACATATTCCTAGTCCCAAGAGAGTATAGATGAGGTTGTTGCAGTGAATTTAGTGAATGATGTGGTCATAGAAGCTATTTTCAAGATCTTTAAGGGTGAATGAGTCATTACGACGAATTGTGGAGCCTTGTTAGGAGGAAATGAGGAGACGGTCTCATTTTTGAGTAATTAAGCACCAAATGCTTGTGAGAAATGTTATAAATCATCATAAACTCTTTGTTTAATGCAATTCAACATATTCCTAGTCCCAATAGGGTATTTATGAAGTTGTTGCAATGAATTTACTGAATGATGTGGTAATACAAGCTGTTGTCACAATCTTTAAGTGTGAAGGAGTCATTATAACGAAAAGTGGAGCCTTGTTAGGAAGAAATGAAGAGATGACATCATTTTTGAGTAATTAAGCAACAAATGCTTGTGAGAAATGTTATAAATCATCAAAGACTCTTTGTTTAATACAATCCAACATATTCCTTGTCCCAAGAGAGTATAGATGAGTTTGTTGCAATGAATTTAGTGAATGATGTGGTCATACAAGCTCTTTTCATGATCTTTAAGTGTGAACGAGTCATTACAACGAAAAGTGGAGCCTTGATTGGAAGAAATGAAGAGAATGTCACATTTTTGAGTAATAAAGCATCAAATCCATTTGAGAAATGCTATAAATCACCAAAGACTCTTTGTTTAATACAATTCAACGTATTCCTTGTCCCAAGAGAGTATAGATCAGGTTGTTGGAATGAATTTAGTGAATGATGTGGTCATACAAGCTGTTTTCACGATCTTTAAGTGTGAATGAGTCATTACAACGAAAAGTGGAGCCTTGTTTGGAAGAAATGAAGAGAAGGTCACATTTTTGAGTAATTAAGCATCAAATACTTGTGAGAAATGCTATAAATCATCAAAGACTCTTTGTTTAATGCAATTCACCATATTCTTAGTCCCAAGAGAGTATAAATGAGGTTGTTGCAATGAATTTAGTCATACAAGCTGTTTTCAAGATCTTTAAGTGTAAATGAGTCATTACAATGAAATGTGGAGCCTTTTTAGGAAGAAATGAAGAGATGGTCTCATTTTTGAGTCATTAAGCATCAAATACTTGTGAGAAATGTTATAAATGATCAAAGACTCTTTGTTTAATACATTTCAAGAGATTCCTAGTCCCAAGGGTGTATATATGTGGTTGTTGAAGAGAATATAGTGAATGATGTGGTCATACATGCTGTTTTCAAGATCCTTAAGTGTAAATGAGTCATTACAACGAAATGTGGAGCCTTGCTACGAAGAAATGTAGAAACGGTCTCATTTTTTAGTAATTAAGCATCAAATACTTGTGAGAAATGCTAGAAATCATCAAAGACTCTTTGTTTAATGCAATTCATGAGATTCCTACTCCCAAGGGTATATATATGTGGTTGTTGCAGGGAATATAGTGAATGATATGCTCATACAAGCTGTTTTCTGTTCAATTGCTGAATACTGAGAACCTCTTTTCATTTCTTCCTAACAAGGCTACTCCTTTTGTTGTAATATCTCATTCACACTTAATTATCATGAAAATAGCTTGTTTGCCCACAATAGGCACCATATTCATGAGAACAAGCACATCTATACTCCCTTGGAAGGGGGAATGCCATGAATTTCATTCAATAATAAGTCTTTGATGATGATTAGCATTTCTTACATGTACTTTCCATTCAATTGCTGAATACTGAAAACATCTCTTCATTTCTTCCTAACAAGGCTCTAACTTTTGTTGTAATATCTCATTCACACTTAATGATGGTGAAAATAGCTTGTTTGCTCACAATAGGCACCAAATTCATGAGAACAAGCACATCTCTTGGAAGGGGGAATACCTTGAATTTCATTCAACAAAGAGTCTTTGATGATGATTAGTATTTCCTACAAGTATTTTCCATTCAATTGCTGAATACTGAGACCCTCTCCTCATTTCTTCCTAACAAGGCTCCTCATTTTGTTGTAATATCTGATTCACACTTCATGATCGTGAAAATAGCTTTTTTGCCCATAAAAGACACCATATTCACTAGAACTAGCACATCTATACTCCCTTGGAAGGAGGAATGCCTTGAATTTCATTCAACAATGAGTCTTTGATGACGATTAGCATTTCTTACAAGTAAGTTCCGTTCAACTGCTGAATATTGAGGCCCTCTCTTCATTTCATCCAAACAAGGCACCTCCTTTTGTTATAATATCTCATTCAAACTTAATTATCATGAAAATAGCTTATTTGCCTACAATAGGCACCATATTCATGAGAACTAGCACATCTATACTACTCCCTTGCAAGTGGGAATGCCATGAATTTCATTCAACAAAGAGTCTTTGATGATGATTAGCATTTCATACAAGTATTTTACGTTCAATTGCTGAATACTGAGACCCTCTCTTCATTTCTTCCTAACAAGGGTCCTCCTTTTATTTTAATATCTCATTCACACTTAATTATCATGAAAATAGCTTGTTTGCCCGCAATAGGCACCATATTCATGAGAACAAGCACATCTATACTCCCATAGAAGGGGGAATGCCATGAATTTCATTCAATAATGAGTCTTTGATGATGATTAGCATTTCATACAAGTATTTTACGTTCAATTGCTGAATACTAAGAACCTCTGTTCATTTCTTCTAAACAAGGCACCTCCTTACATTGTAATAGCTCCTTCACACTTGATGATCATGAAAATAGCTTTTTTGCCCACAAAAGGCACCATATTCATGAGAACCAGCACATCTACACTCCCTTGGAACGGGGAATGCCTTGAATTTCATTCAACAATGAGTCTTTAATGATGATTAGCAGTTCTTACAAGTATTCTCCATTCAATTGCTGAATACTGAGATGCTCTCTTCATTTCTGCCTAAAAAGGCTCCTCCTTTTATTGTAATATCTCATTCACACTTAATTATCTTCAAAATAGCTTGTTTGCCCACAAAAGGCACCATGTTCATGAGAACCACCACATCTATACTCCATTGGAAGGGGGAATGCCTTAAATTTCATTCAACAATGAGTCTTTGAAGATCATTAGCATTTCTTACAAGTATTTTCTGTTTAATTACTGAATACTAAGACCCTCTCTTCATTTCTTCCTAGCAAGGCTCCTCCTTTTGTTGTAATAGCTCATTCACACTTAATTATCATGAAAATAGCTTATTTGCCCACAAAAGGCAGCATATTCATGAGAACCACCACATCAATATTCCCTTGGAAGGGGGAATGCCTTGAATTTCATTCAACAATGAGTCTTTGATGATGATTAGCATTTCTTAGAAGTATTTTCTGTTCAATTGCTGAATACTGAGAACCTTTATTCATTTCTTCCGAACAAGGCACCTCCTTATGTTGTAATAGCTTATTCACACTTCATGATCAAGAAAATAGCTTTTTTTGTCCACTAAAGGCACCATGTTCATGAGAACCACCACATTTATACTCCCTTGGAAGGGGGAATGCCTTGAATTTCATTCAACAATGAGTCTTTGAAGATCATTAGCATTTCTTACAAGTATTTTCCATTCAATTGCTGAATACTGAGACCCTCTCTTCATTTCTTCCTAGCAAGGCTCCTCCTTTTGTTGTAATAGCTCATTCACATTTAATGATCATCAAAATAGCTTATTTGCCCACAAAAGGCAGCATATTCATGAGAACAACCACATCAATATTCTCTTGGAAGGGGGAATGCCTTGAATTTCATTCAACAATGAGTCTTTGACGATGATTAGCATTTCTTACAAGTATTTTCCATTCAATTGCTGAATACTGAGACCCTCTCTTCATTTCTTCTGAACAAGGCACCTCCTTTATCGTAATAGCTCATTCACACTTAATGATCATGAAAATAGCTTGTTTGGGCACAAAAGGCACCATATTCATGAGAACCAGCACATCTATACCCCCTTGGAAGGGGGAATGCCTTCAATTTCATTCAACAATGAGTCTTTGATGGTGATTAGGATTGCCTACAAGTATTTTCTATTCAATTGCTGAATACTGAGACCCTCTCTTCATTTCTTTCGAACAACGCTACTCCTTTTGTTGTAATATCTCATTCACACTTAATTATAATGAAAATAGCTTGTTTGCCCACAATAGACACCATATTCATGAGAACAAGCACATCTATACTCCCTTGGAAGGGGAAATGCCATGAATTTCATTCGACAATGTGTCCTTGATGATGATTAGCATTTCTTACAACTATTTTTCGTTCAATTGTTGAATACTGAGACCCTCACTTTATTTCTTCCTAACAAGGCTCCTCCTTTTGTTGTAATATCTCATTCACACTTAATTATCATGAAAATAGCTTGTTTGTCCACAAAAGGCACCATATTATTGAGAATCAACACATCTATACTCCCTTGGAAGGGGGAATGCCTTGAATTTCATTCAACAATGTGTCTTTAATGATGATTAGCATTTCTTACAAGTATTATCCATTCAATCGCTGAATACTGAGAGCCTCTCTTCTCTTATTGCTTACAAGGCTCCTCCTTTTGTTGTAATATCTCATTCACACTTAATTATCATGGAAATAGCTTGTTTACCCACAAAAGACACCATATTCATGAGAACCACCACATCTATACTCCCTTGGAAGGGGGAATGCCTTGAATTTCATTCAACAATGAGTTTTTGATGATGATTAGCATTTCTTAGAAGTATTTTCCATTCAATTGCTGAATACTGAGACCCTCTCTTAATTTCTTCCTTACAAGGCTCCTCCTTTTGTTGTAATATCTCATTCACACTTAATTATCATGAAAATAGCTTGTTTGCCCACAAAGTCTTCTAGAAGTAGCTTAAGAACTTTGTATCCCGGTCTGTGACAATGCTCCATGGCATGCCATGCAAACGTACTACTTCTCAAAAGAACAAGTCAGCCACATTGTTTGCATTATCAGTTTTATGGCATGGGATGAAGTGTACCATCTTTGAAAATCTATCAACAAGAACAAATATGGAATCCCTACACCTTTTTGTTCATGGCAATCCTAGTACAAAGTCCATGGATAAATCAACCCACAGATGACTAGGTATGGGTAAAAGGGTATACAAGCCATGAGGTAAAACTCTAGATTTAGCCTGTTTGCATGTTATGCATTTCTCACATATCCTCTCAACATCTCATTTCATGCGTGGCCAAAAGAAGTGTTCATTTAAGACATTTAGGGTTTTCCTAACTCCGAAATGACCCATTAGACCACTCTCATGAGCTTTTCCTACAACCAACTCCCTTAAAGAACTCATAGGCATGCATAAATGATTTTCCCTAAATAAGAAACCCTTATGCCTATAAAACTTCTCAAAGGCTGACTTCTCACATGCTCCATACATGCTAGCAAAGTCTGGATCATTCACATATAAATCTTTAATATGTTCAAATCCTAATAAGTTTGTTGTAAGTGTAGAGATAAGGGCATACCTACGAGATAATGCATCAGCTACCACATTGTCCTTACCTTGTTTATATTTCATGTTCTAAGGAAAGGTCTCAATGAATTCAATCCACTTGGCATGCCTTTTGTTCAACTTTCCTTGTCCCTTCAAGTGCTTTAACGATTCATGGTCAATATGGATGACAAACTCCTTAGGCCAAAGGTAATGTTGCCATGTCTCTAAAACTCATACCAATGCATACATCTCTTTATCATAAGTAGGATAATTAAGACTTGCTCCACTTAGCTTTTCACTAAAGTAAGTAATTGGGTGCCTTTCCTGCATCAAAACAACTCTGATGCCAATACCTGAGCATCACACTCAATCTCAAAAGCTTTTGAAAAGTTAGGTAAAGCAAGCAGGGGTATAGAACTTAATTTTTCCTTAATGCAATTAAAAGCCTTGTCTTGGTCACTACCCCACCTAAAACTCATGTTCTTTTTGATAAGCTTAGTGAGTGGTGCAACAATGGTGCTAAAGTCCTTAACAAAGTGTCTATGGAAACTAGCTAGACCATGAAAGCTACGTACATCACTAATTGACTTAGGTCTAGGCCAATCACGAATTGCCATAACTTTTTCCTCGTCAACCTCAACACCTTTAGAACTCACAACATAGCCAAGAAATGTGATCTGATTAGTACAAAAGGAACATTTCTTTAAGTTAGCATACAATTTCTCAGAACATAAAACACTTACAATAAAACGTAAATGATCAAGATACTCTTATAGGGTTTTACTATAGACCAAAATATCATCAAAATACATAACCACAAATTTACCAATGAATGGATGCAAAACATGATTCATTAGTCACATAAAAGTGCTTGGTGCATTAGTGAGACCAAATGGCATAACAAGCCATTTATACAAACTGTACTTAGTTTTGAAAGCTGTTTTCCACCCATCTCCCTCTCTCATCCTAATCTAATGATATCCATTTTTCCAATCAATCTTAGAAAAGACAGAAGAACCGTGCAATTCATCCAACATGTCATCTAATCTAGGTATGGGGTGACGATACTTTACAGTGGTTTTGTTGATTGCTCGACAATCAACACACATCCTCCATGTCCCATCTTTCTTAGGTACAAGTAGAATAGGAACAACACATGGACTCATGCTTTCCCTCACATATCCTTTGGAAATAAGCTCCTCAACTTGCCTTTGAATCTCCTTTGTCTCCTCAGGATTTCTCTTATATACTGGTCAATTAGGGATGGATGCACCTAGGATGAAATCAATTTGATGCTCAATTCCTCTTTTAGGTGGCAATCCACTTGGAACATCGTCAGGGAATACATCCTCAAATTCCTACAATAAAGCAACAACAACACTAGGCAAAGATGGGTCAAACTTGTTAGTGTTAAAATAAGCCTCCTTGTACAAAAGTACGATCATAGGTTGTTTGGCATAAAATGTTCTTTTGACTTGTATAGAAACTTTCTCTTTTCTTCTCTTTCTCTTATGTCATCACATTTTCTCCTCTCTTTTCTCTTTTATCAATCTTTTTTTTTTGTTCACTCTCATTTTTAATCCTTAATTGATCCTCATAAGCTTGTTGAAGTGATAATGGTACAAGAGTGACAGGTTTTTCATTCATTACAAAGGAATATCGATTCTTGAAGCCATCATGCATAACTCGCCTGTCAAATTGCCATGGTCTTCATAATAGAATATGGCCCACATGCATAGGCACAACATCACATAAAACTTCATCATGGTACCTTCAGATAGAAAATGATATAAGCACTTGCTTATTTACTTTGACTTCACTACTCTCATTCAACCATTAAAGCTTATATGGCCTAGGATGCTTCATAGTAGGTAAATCTAACTTCTCAACCATAGTTGTGCTAGCAACATTAGTGCAACTCCCACCATTAATAATCATACTACATACCTTATCTTTGATGAGACACCTCGTCTGAAAGATATTATCTCGTTGCACCTTATTCTCTTCCTCATATCATCAAATCTGGTATTCATACGCTCAAATTGTTGTTGCATAGCTTTGATCATGAAGGACACATCACCAACTCCCTCTTGAGCTGCACCTTTGTCTTTGGATGTCATAGTATTACTTCTACACAAAATAATAAGATACCTTATAGAGCACTCCCTTATGTGTTTCACTCAAAAGAAGGTGTCACACTCCCTCGTGTTTACACTCTTTATGGCTTTTTCTTTATATGAACTTTCACTCTTGCCTTTTACCACTTGGATTTCTCCTTTCAGCTCTATAAATAACTAAACAAAGTAAATCAAGAGTATTGATTTTGAATAGAATAAGATAAATGGCGTAGAATTGAACAAATTGAAGAACAAGGAATCAAAGAAAACGAAAAAGGATATCAAGTCAAACAAATTTAATGAACTAAACTCACAAAAATCAGGATAGGGGTAGTAAAATTTAAAGGACAAACTTGGGTAACAAGACAAGAAAATGGATGGTAGAATTGGAGTCGAGCAAGAAAACTTTGATATTATTGGGGCCAATATGACTAAACTGTTAACTTTATCAATAACTTGAATTTGATGTTTTCTTTCTTTTCTTCTTCTTTTTTTTCCTTTTTTTTTTCGTTGATCCTTCTTTTGTTTTTTTTTCCTTTTTCTTTTGCTCAACACAAAACAACAGTAGAACACTTAGATACAACAATTCGAATTGAAATTAGCACGTTGAGAAGGATTGCAAACAAATAGATTTGTGCATTTGAATTGTACTGCACATAATAGACAAATTGAATAGATAAAAATAAATCACAAGGCAGAGAATTGAATAGTGAGTGGATTCAACCTAATTTAGAGCCAAGCTCTAATACCAATTGATGTGGAAAACCCTAAAAAGACGTGGCTTAGGGACCCAACACACACAAGGAATCAAAGAACGACTAGGAAAGCTAAATCAGAATTTAATAACAAAAACCCTAGACCTAATATTCAAAGGAGCACGAACCTAGGGTATTCAAGAAGGATATGGACGTCACACTCTAGAAAAGAAAGGAATTGGGAGTGATAAGTCGATTTGAATGCCATAAGAAGAAGTACCTCTTGATAAGTTCTTTAGTTCTTAAAGAATCGAGGGAGAGAAAACCCTTGGTTTTTATTTCACTCAAAGTTATCTGATTTCCAGAGCATATAAAGGGTGCTTATTTATAGGCTAAAATGTTAATCCTAAAGAAGCAAAATTCCAAATTAGGAGAAATCCTTATTTTGGAGTAATTTCAGACAAATTCAAGCACATACAATGGACTCCTATTTAGGAGTGATGCTATTACTTAGTCTAACCTATTAAGTATTCCAATTATATTATTTAGGCCTGGACTCTCTTTGAAATAGGAATTCGCACCATTTGAAGTTTGGTTGGCCTAAATGTCCTGAATCAGCCTATTTAGTGCTTCTTTAATCTTTTTGGCTCTAGCTCGTGTTATTGGGCCTTTTGGAATGTGCAATGGACCTCTTGCATCCATTGAATCTCTAGCTTGTGTAATTAGGTCTTCTGAAATGTGTAATGGACCTCTTGCATCTATTGAAGCCTTCCACCCATCATCTCCATGGTTCTCCTAATTATCATGAAAATAGCTTGTTTGCCCACAATAGGCACCATATTCATGAGAACCAACACATTTATACTCCCTTGGAAGGAGAAATGCCATGAATTTTATTCAACAATGAGTCTTTGATGATGGTTAGCATTTTTTACAAGTATTTCCCGTTCAATTGCTGAATACTAAGACCCTCTCTTCATTACTTCCTAACAAGGCTCCTCCCTTTGTTATAATATCTCATTCACACTTAATTATCATGAAAATAGCTTGTTTGCCCACAAAAGGAACCATATTCATGAGAACTAGCGCATCTATACTCACTTGGAAGGGGGAATGCCTTGAATTTCATTCAACAATGAGTCTTTGATGATGATTAGCATTTTTTACAAGCATTTTCTGTTCAATGGCTGAATACTGAGACCCTCTCTTCATTTCTTCCTAACAAGGCTTCTCCTTTTGTTGTAATATCTCATTCACACTTAATTATCATGAAAATAGCTTCTTTGCCCACTATAGGCATCATATTAATGAGAACCAGCACATCTATACTCCCATGGAAGGGGGAATGCCATGAATTTCATTGAACAATGAGTCTTTGATGATAATTAGCATTTCTTACAAGTATTTACCGTTCAATTGATTAATACTAAGACACTCTCTTCATTTCTTCCGACCAAGGCACCTCCTTTTGTTGTAATAGCTAAGTCACACTTAATGATCATGAAATAGCTTGTTTGCCCACAAAAGGCACCATATTCATCAGAACCAGGACATCTATACTCTCTTGGAAGGGGCAATGCCTTGAATTTAATTCAAGAATGAGTCTTTGATGATGATTAGCATTTCTTACAAGTATTTTCCGTTCAATTGCTGAATACTGAGACCCTCTCTTCATTTCTTCCTAACAAGGCTACTCCTTTTGTTGTAATATCTCATTCACACTTAATTATCATGAAAATAGCTTGTTTGCCCACAAAAGGAACCATATTCATGAGAACTAGCACATCTATACTCCCCTAGAAGGGGGAATGCCTTGAATTTCATTCAACAATGAGTCTTTGATGATGATGATTAGCATTTCTTACAAGCATTTCCGTTCAATTACCGAATATTGAGACCCTCTATTCTCTTTTTCCTAACAACGCTCCTCCTTTTGTTGTAATATCTCATTCACACTTAATTGTCATGAAAATTGCTTGTTTGCCCACAAAAGGCAACATATTCATGAGAACCCCCACATCTATGCTCCCTTAGAACGGGGAATGTCTGGAATTTCATTCAACAATGAGTCCTTGATGATGCTAAGCGTTTATTACAAGTATTATCCGTTCAATTGCTGAATACTGACAACATCTCTTCATTTCTTCCTAAAAAGGCTCCTCCTTTTGTTGTAATATCTCATTCTCACTCAATGATCACGAAAATTCCTTGTTTGCCCACAAAAGGCACCATATTCATGAGAACCAGCACATCTATACTCCCTTGGAAGGGGGAATGCCTTGATTTTGATTCAACAATGTGTTTTTGATGATGATTAGCATTCCTTATGAGTATTTTGTGTTTAATTGCTGAATACTGAGACCCTCTCTTCTTTTCTTCCAAACAAGGCTCCTCCTTTTGTTGTAATATCTCATTCTCACTTAATGATCATGAAAATAGCTTGATTGCCCACAAAAGGCACCATTTTCATGAGAACTAGCACATCTATACTCCCTTGGAAGGGGGAATGCCTTTAATTTCATTCAACAATGAGTCTTTGATCATGATTAGCATTTCTTACAAGTATTTTCTGTTCAATTGCTGAATACTGAGACCCTCGCTTCATTTCTTCCTAACAAGGCTCCTCCTTTTGTTGTAATATCTCATTCACACTTAATTATCATGAAAATAGCTTGTTTGCCCGCAAAAGGCACCATATTCATGAGAACCACCACATCTTTACTCCCTTGGAAGGGAGAATGCCTTGAACTTCATTCAATAATGAGTCTTGGATGATGATCAGCATTTCTTACAAGTATCTTTGGTTCAATTGCTGTATGCTGAAAACCTCTCTTCGTCTCTTCCTAAAAGGGCTCCTCTTTTGGTTGTAATATCTCATTCACACTTAATGATCATGAAAAGAGCTTGTTTGCCTACAAAAGGCACCATATTCATGACAACCAGCATGTCTACACCCCCTTGGAAGGGGGAATTCCTTGAATTTCATTCAACAAATAGTGTTTGATGATGACTACCTTTTCTTTCAAGTATTTACAGGATAATTATTGAACAATGAGACCCCTCATCAGTTCCTCCAAACAAGGCTCCTCCCTTTGTTGTAATTGCTCATTCACACTTAATGATCATGAAAATAGCTTGTTTGCCCACAAAAGGAACCATATTCATGAAGACCAGCACATCTATACTCCCTTAGAAGGGGAAATGCCTTGAATTTCATTCAACAATGAGTCTTTGATGATGATTAGCATTTCTTACATGTAATTTCAGTTCAATTGCTGAATACCATTACCCTCTCTTCATTTCTTCCTAACAAGGCTCCTCCCTTTGTTGTAATATCTCATTCACACTTAATGATCATGAGAATAACTTGTTTGCCTACAAAAGGCACCATATTCATGGCAACCAGCACATCTACACCCCCTTGGAAGGGGTAATTCCTTGAATTTCATTCAACAATGAGTCTTTAATGATGACTTCCATTTCTTTCAAGTATTTACGTGATAATTATTGAATAATGAGACCCCCTCATCAATTCCTCCAAACAAGGCTCCTCCTTTTGTTGTAATAGCTCATTCACACTTAATGATCATGAAAATAGCTTGTTTGCCCACAAAAGGCACCATATTCATGAGATCCAGCACATCTATACTCCCTTGGATGGGGGAATGCCTTGAATTTCATTCAAGAATGAGACTTTGAAGATGATTAGCATTTCTTACATGTATTTTCTGTTCAATTGCTGAATACTGAGACCCCCTCATCAATTCTTCTTAACAAGGCTCCTCCTTTTGTTGTAATAGATCATTCAAACTTAATGATCATGAAAATAGCTTGTTTGCCCACAAAAGGCACCATATTGATGAGAACCACCATATCTATACTCCCTTGGAAGGGGCAATGCCTTGAATTTCATTCAACAATGAGTCTTTGATGTTTACTACCATTTCTTTCAAGTATTTTCAGGATAATTATTGAATAATGAGTCCCTCACATCAATTCTTCGTAACAAGGCTCCTCCTTCTGTTGTAATGTCTCGTTCACACTTAATGATCATGAAAATAGCTTGTTTGCCCACAAAAGAGACCATATTCATGAGAACTAGCACATCTATACTCCCTTGGATTAGGGAATGCCTTGAATTTCATTCAATAATGAGTCTTTCATGATGACTACCATTTCTTATAAGTATTTTCGGGATAGTTAAGGAATAATGAGACCCCAACCAAGCTTCAAATGGTGCAAATTCAAGTTTTAAAAAGAGTCTAGGCCTAATTAATATAATTGGAATACTTAATGGGTCAAACTAAGTAATAGCATTCACTCCTAAATAGGAGTTTATTATATGTGCTAGAATTTTTCCGAAATTCAAATGGGTCTAGGGTTTATGTTATTAAACTTTGATTTAGCTCTCTTGGTTGTTATTTGATTCCTTGTGTGCGTTAGGTCCCTAAGCCACATCTTTTTTGGGGTTTTCCACATCAGAATAAATAGGGACAAAGCAAGTGTGGTTGAATTGCAACACTATGTGAAATTAGAAGAGATGGTGCACATGGCAATGAAAGTTGAAAGGCAACTCAAATGAAAGGGTTCCACACGGTTTGGGCAGAACTCAGGTTCTATTTCATCTTGGAAGCTAGATTGGAGTAAAAGGGACGAGATGGCCAATTACAAGTCTAAAGCCGAGCTATCCAAGTACAAGAATGGGGGTTCTAGCAAGGTGGCAAGTAATTCTGACCCCTAGCCAAGTAGAAATAGAGATGTGTAAATGTTTTAAGTGTTTGGACAGAAGTCATATTGCAACTCAATGTCCAAATAAGCATCCAATGATCTTAAGAAGTAATGGTGATGTTGAAACTAAAAGTGAATCAGATGATGATTCTGTGGTATCATCAGAGCGTAAAAGTGATGGAGAGGAGTATCTGGCTAATGGAGTAGCTCTTGTCACAAGGCGAACATTGAATGTGCAAGTAAAAGAAGAAAATGAGGTGCAATGAGATAACATCTTTTAGACAAGGTGTCTCATCAAAAATAAGGTATGTAGTATGTTTATTGATGGTGGGAGTTGCACTAATGTTGCTAGCACAACTATGGTTGAGAAGCTAAATTTACCTACTATAAAGCATCCTTGGCCCATATAAGCTTCAATGGTTGAATTAAAGTGGTGAAGTTAAGGTAGATAAGCAAGTGCTTGTGTCATTTTCTATGGGAAGGTACCATGATGAAGTTTTATGTGATGTTGTACCTATGCATGTGGGCCATATTTTATTAGTAGGTCATGGTAGTTTGACAGGCGAGTAATGCATGATGGATTCAAGAATCAATATTCCTTTCTAATGAATGAAAAACCCGTCACTCTTTTTATTCTATAATTGAACCAAAGGTACTTGTGAAGAAATCTAATCATCATGGAAGATTCCATTGTTCCATGGATTTCAACGGATTCCAAGTTCTAAACGAGTGTAGATGTGCTTGTTGCCATGGAATAATGGAGTCTTCCATGATGATTAGATTTCTTTACAAGTACCTTTCGTTCAATTGTAGAATAAAAAGAATGCCTATTCATTTCCTCTTAACAAGGCTTCACTTTTCGTTAGAACAACTCATTCACACTAAATTATCTTGAAAATGGATTTTATGCCCACAACAAGCAACATATTCATGGCAACAAGCATATCTACACTCATTTGGAACTAAGAATCTATTGAAATCCATGGAACAATGGAGTGTTCCATGATGATTAGATTTTTTTACAAGTACTTTTGGTTAAAGTTGGGGAATAATAAGAATATCTCTTCATTTCTTTTTAACAAGTCTCCACTTTTCGTTGGAACAACTGGTTCACACTAAATTGTCTTGAAAATGGCTTGCGTGTCCACAAGAAGCAACATATTCTTGCCAACAAGCACATCTACACTCGTTTGGAACTAGGAAGCGATTGAAATCCATGGAACAATGGAGTCTTCCATGATGATGACATTTCCTTACAAGTACCTTTGGTTCAATTGTAGAATAATAAGAATATCCCTTCATTTCTTCTTAGCAAGGCTCCACCTTTCATTGGAACAACTAGTTCACACTAAATTATCTTGAAAATGGCTTTTACACCCAAACAAAGCAATAGATTCATGGCAACAAGCACATCTGCACTCATTTGGAACTTGGAATCCATTGAAATCTATGGAACAATGGAGTTTTCCACGATGATTAGATTTCTTTAAAAGTACTTTTGGCAAAAATTGTAAAATAATAAGAATACCTCTTCATTTCTTCTTAACAAAGGTCTACCTTTCATTGGAATAAGTCATTCACACTAAATTGTCTTGAAAATGGCATTTGTGCCCACAACAAGCAAAATATTCATGGCAACAAGGACATCTACACTCATTTGGAACTAAGAATCTGAAATTCCTAACTTCACCATAGGATCTACTAGTTTGTGATACTGAGAGGGGGGGTGAATCAGTATCACTACAATTCGCAATTCGCAGGTAAGTGAACAACTTCAATCTCTTCTTAAAAATGAACTCTTTCTCAGATTCGACTAAGGTAGATCTATTGCTACCTACTAATCACAATAGTCCCCAAAGTCACCTTTCAGACACCTTGCCCTTACGCGATGGATTTACTTTTTGGCCCTTCCATGTGGCTTTACTTTCTTGCACATTTAACCCTAATTGACAACAATTACAACCCATACAAGGCTGTGGGAACAACAATCTCCCCCTTTGTAATTGTTGGCAACACTCATAACAAAAGCCATTATGCAGCAGTCCTTCATAATCTTCTTAGAGTAATAATCCAGAAGCAAATGGATTATAACTCCCCCTAAATATGTACTCCCCCTTCCTTAACAGCTCCCCCTACACTGTTGCTTCTCTCCCCTTTTGCCAACCAATTACAAATATGAAAAACTCGCAAAGTAGAGATGGAGGATTCTCCTGATTTTCAGGCTTGAGGAGGTATTCGCACAAACAGACTCATTCTGTACTTTTCAAATAGCTCTGTGGACAAAGATTTAGTTAGATCTTGTGTAGCCTCTTCAATAGATTTAGGTTCAACTTATGAGAGTAAAGCAGTAGCTCCCACAATTCTTCTTCTTATTGTAACTCCTATTGATGGGTCACCTATGATATGATTTTCTTGATGAGCATTGGTCCACGATTTCTTTGGATTTCTTTCTTGCACGGTCTTAGTTGCAAGAGGATCTCTTTCTTCATCAATCACATACAAATTTCCAGCTGTTCTCTTCCTAGCTGCAACAGTATTGCCTTCTTTACTCTTTACCTGGCAACCTTTTTTTGTGAATATTACCTTATGGTCTTCATTGCATAGTTTACTGATAGATGCTAGATTATATTTGAGTCCTTCAATATGCAGAACATCTTTCAGCTTTCCTCTTCCAATATTTATTGGCCCCTGACCATTAATGTTGAGTGAATCATCATTGCCAAACTTGACTCTGCCTTCTCTTGACTTGTTTAGTTTTGACAATTTACTCTTGTCTCCCGTCATGTGTGAAGTGCATCCACTATCAAGGATCCACTACTTATCCTTGTAGTCAGCTTTGAGTGCAATTTCAGCTATATTAGCCACCTCCCTTTTAGCTTTATATTCCTTCTTTTGAACTGGTTAGAAGATAGCTTTCTCCTTTTTCTCAGCTTTGACTACACCGCTTGTTTTCACAGTACCATTGAGTGCCTTGTCTTGCTCAGGGAGAAGTGTCATACATCTCTTGGCATTATGGCCATCCTGCCCGTACCTTTCACATTGGTCCAAATCTGCCAATACAGCAAACTTTTTCTTTGAAACCGCTGGTTTGGGCTTCCACCAACACTCCTTGTTAGTGTGTCCTTGCTTTTTACAGTATGTATAAGAACTCACGATAGGTGTTCTCCTCTAAATTTTGTATTGTCTCCCCCTATATGCAGCATCGTATCTTCTCAAGTTGGAGACATATACTGGCCTTCTCCACCAGCAGTTACTTGCCTTATGACCCCAAACTCCAGAATAAAGATAGTGACCTTGAAACTGCCTCTTTTTGGGTCTAATCACAGCTTGTTTTCTTTTGTTCATTACTTGCTGTGTAGGCAAGGTGGTTGGCTTCTTTGCTTGTGTGGCTTTGATTTCAGCCACCTTCTTTTCCTTCTTCTGTTCAGCCGTAGCCCTTTGTTGGCTGACCTTCTTTTCTTCATTTTTGTTTGCCACCCTAGGTTGCTTCTTCAAATCCTCTTTATTCTCAGCTATCTTCTCCTAAGTCACAACCTTCTCTTTCAACTTCTGTGGCACATTATCTTTAGGCAATGCAGCCTCAGATTGCTGCACTTTCTCTTCATTCTTCTTTTCTCTTGCAAAACTTGTTTCTCCTATCATTTCAAGCTTCTTCACGTTCTCTTCACTCCTTTTGAGTTGTTGCTGAAGTCTTAGCAACTCTTTCTCCATTCCTTCAAATTTTGAAGTCCTTGAGCCAAGCTCCATTGTAAGGTCTTCACATGTTTTGATCTGTTCTTCAAATTTTCTCTTCAAGTCAATATGTTCAGCCCTTATTTCATCCTTCTGACTTTCAGCTTCCTCAGACTTTGCTTCAACTTGTTTTATATGGGCCTCCAACCTTCTTATGGTTCTACCCCTTCTGATTATCTCCTTTGAAGCTGCTTCTAACTCAGCTTCAAGATCTGGTTCTTCTTCATCAGCCTCCTCTTCCTCTTCAGAGGTTGAACTATCACCTTGAGCTGATGCCATAAAGGCATGCTCATCTAATGATTCTTCATCTTCCTCCTCATCAGCTTCTTTTATTTGACTCACATAACTCTTGAATGAGCCTCTCTTCTTCTTCTGTGGATTGGCAGTCTTCTTGCTGGACTTCTTTGATTTGAATGATGGTCTTCTCCATTTTGAATTTGGCTCATCATCACCATCTTCATCTTCATCATCAAGTTTCACTTTGCACTGAGAAGCAAAGTGTCTAGTTTGCCCACACCGATAACATCTTAAGGACAACTATCCTTTTCCCATCTTAGACCCCTTTTTGAACTTCCTTGGGAAGTATGCCAACACTTCACCTTCACTTTCTTCCTCGTCATCATCATCATCCTCACTGGATGATTCTTCCTCTTCTTTTATCTTTAAGTGTTTCATAGCTTTGAAAGCTGCCTCCTTTGATACCTTCGATGTTGAGGAGCTCTCCTTTGACTTTATTCTCATCTCATATGCAATGAGATTGCATTGGAGATCATGCAGAGATATAGAATTGAGATCTTTACTCTCCTTTATGGCTGCCACCTTTGAGGCAAACCTCTCAGGCAGAATTCTCGGAATTTTCTTCACAATAGATGAGTCCTTCTTGTTCTTCCCATGACTTCTAAGATCATTTACAGCATTAATAACCCGGGTGAAGAACTCTTGGACTGTCTCATTTTTCTGCATTTTGAGAGATTCATATCTCTCCTTGAAAACTTGAAGCTTGGCCTCCTTCATTCTGCCATCACCTTCATAGACTTTCTGCAATCTGTCCCATATCTCCTTGGCAGATTTGCAGTTAATGCTGAAATGATGACGTTTAAGGCCTTCCCATTTATCTCAAATTGTCTTAATTCCTCTGGGGTTGGATCTTTACCTTCTTCTGGAGGCTCAAAACCCTCCTATACAAATTTCACCACGTTCATGCCCATGGTTGCAAATACCACCTGCATTCTCACTCTCCACATATGGTAGTTGGTTCCATTGAAGATTGGAACCTTCTTGCTGTAAGTAATGCTGGTGCTGGTACCGGCGTCCATTTCTCAGTATGCTGAACAAGTTAAAACTTTTGGAGCTCTTCAAACTACTACACCAAGCTGTTAAGCTTTATCCTGATGAACTTGTGCTCTGATACCAATTGAAGTTCCCAACTTCACCCTAAGATCTACTAGTTTGTGATACTGAGAGGGGGGTGAATCAGTATCACCACAATTCACAGTTCACAAGTAAGTGAACAACTTCAATCTCTTCTTAAAAGCGAACTCTTTCTTAGATTCGACTAAGGTAGATCTATTGCTACCTACTAATCACAATAGTCCCCAAAGTCACCTTTTAGACACCTTGCCCTTACGCGGCTGATTTACTTTTTGGCCCTTCCATGTGACTTTACTTTCTTGCACACTTAACCCTAGTTGACAACAATTACAACCCATACAAGGCTGTGGGAACAACAAAATCTATTGAAATCCATGAAACAATGGAGTCTTCCATGATGATTAGATTTCTTTACAAGTACCTTTGGTTCAATTGTAGAATAATAAGAATATCTCTTCATTTCTTCTTAACAAGTCTCCTCCTTTCCTTGGAATAGCTTGTTCACACTAAATTATCTTGAAAATGGCTTATATGCCGACAAAAAGGAACATATTCATGGCAACCAGCACATCTGCACTCAGTTGGAACTAAGAATCGACTAAAATCCATGGAACAATGGAGTCTTCCATGATGATTAGATTTCTTTTCACGTACCTTTGGTTCAATTGTAGAATAAAAAGAATACATGTTCATTTCTTCTTAACAAGGCTCCACCTTTCATTGGAACAACTCGCTTACACAGCTCCCTCCTGAGCTGGTCCTTTATCTTTGAACGTCATAGTATTACTTTTATACAAAATAATTAGGATTCCTACCTCATAGAACACTCCCTCACGCGTTTCACTCAAAAAAGGTGTCACACTCCCTTGTGTTTACACTTTTCATGGCTTTTTCTTTATATGAACTTTCACTTTTTCCTTTTACCACTCGGATTTCCCCTTTTAGCTCTAGAAATAACTAAGCAAACTAAATCAAGAGGATTGATTTTGAAGAGAACAAGATAAATAGCATACAATTGCACAAATTGGAGAACAAGGAGTCAAAAACGGAAAAGGATATCAAGGCAAATGAATTAAACTCACAAAAATCAAGATAGGGGTAGTTAAACCTAGAGGACAAACTTGGGTAACAAAATAAGAAAATATATAGTAGAATTAGAGTTGAGAAAGAAAACTTTTTTATTATTGTGGCCAATATGACCAAATTGTTAACTTTATCAATAACTTGAATTTGATGTTTTCTTTCTTTTGTTCTTCTTCCTTTTTTTTTCTTTTCCTTTTTTTTTTCTTTGATCCTTTTTTTTGTCTTTTTTTTTTTTTTGGAATTGGAATTGGAATTAAAATTAGCATGTTTATGAACTTAAACAAATAAGTAAAGAGAGAAGGATTGCAAACAAACAGATTTGTGCATTTGAATGGTAATGCACATAATAGACAAACTGAACAGAAATAAATAAATCACAAGGTAGAAAATTGAAGAATGAGTGGATTCAACCTGATTTATAACTAGGCTCTGATACCAACTGATATGGAAAACCATAAAAAGATGTGGCTTAGGGACCCAACACACATATGGAATCAAGGGACAACCAGGAAAGCTAAATCAAAGTTTAATAACACAAACCCAAGACCCAACATTTAAAGGAACACAAACCTAGGGTATTTAAGAAGGACATGGATGCCACACTCTAGAAAAGAAAGAAATTGGGAATGATAAGTCGATTGGAACACCACAAGAAGAAGTACCTCTTGATAAGTTCACTCAAAGTTGTCCTATTTAAGAGTGAATGCTATTACTTAGTTTGACCCATTAAGTATTCCAATTATATTAATTAGGCCTAGACTCACTTCTTTTAAACTTGAATTCACACCATTTGAAGCTTGGTTGGCCTGAAAGTCCTTAATCGCTCCATTTAGGGCTTCTTTAATCTTTTCGGCTCTAGCTCGTGTTATTGGGTCTTCTGGAATGTGCAATGGACCTTTTGCATCAAGTGAAGCTTTAGCTCATGTTATTGGGCCTTTTAGAATGTACAATAGACCTCTTGCATCTATTGAAGCTCTAGCTCGTGTTATTGGGCCTTCTGGAATGTGGAATGGACCTTTTGCATCCATTGAAGCTCTCCACCCATCATATTCATGGCAATAAGTACATCTACACTCATTTTGAACTAGGAATCCATTGAAATCCATGAAACAATGAAGTATTCCATGACGATGACATTTCCTTACAAGTACCTTTAGTTCAATTGTAGAATAATAAGAATATCCCTTCATTTCTTCTTAACAAGGCTCCACCTTTCGTTGGAACAACTCGTTCAAACTAAATTATCTTGAGAATGGCTTTTTTGCTCACAACAAGCAACATATTCATGGCAACAAGCACATCTACACTTGTTTTGGAAGTAGGAATCCACTAAAATCCATGGAACAATAGAGTCTTCCATAATGATTACATTTCTTTTCAAGTACCTTTGGTTTAATTCTAGAATAAAAAGAATACTTGTTCATTTCTTCTTAACAAGGCTCCACCTTTCATTAGAACAATTCATTCACACTAAATTATCTTGAAAATGGCTTTTGTGCCCACAATAAGCAACATATTCATGGCAACAAGCACATCTACACTAGTTTAGGACTAGAAATCCATTGAAATCCATGAAACAATGGAGTATTCCATGATGATGACATTTCCTTACAAGTACCTTTGGTTCAATTGTTGAATAACAAGAATATCCCTTTATTTCTTCCTAACAACGCTCCAACTTTCATTGGAACAACTAGTTCACACAAAATTATCTTGAAAATGGTTTTTAGACCCACACAAAGCAAGATATTCATGGCAACAAGCACATCTGCACTTATTTGGAACAAGGAATCCATTGAAATCCACTGAACAATGGAGTCTTCCATGATGGTTAGATTTTTTACAAGTACTTTTGTTTCAATTGTAGAATAATAAGAACATCCCTTCATTTCTTCTTACCAAGGCTCCACCTTTTGTTGGAACAACTCATTCACACTAAATTATCTTGAAAATGGCTTTTGTGCCCACATAAAGCAAGATATTCATGGCAACAAGCACATTTGCACTCGTTTGGAACTAGGAATCCATTGAAATACATGGAATAATGGAGTCTTCCATGATGATTAGATTTCTTTTCAAGTACCTTTGGTTCAATTGTAGAATAAAAGGAATACTTGTTCATTTCTTCTTAATAAGGCTCCACCTTTTGTCGAAACAACTTGTTCACACTAAATTATCTTGAAAATGGCTTTTGTGCCCCCAACAAGCAACATATTCATGGCAACAAGCACATCTACACTCATTTGGAACAAGGAATCCATTGAAATCCACAGAACAATGGAGTCTTCCATGATGATTAGATTTCTTTACAAGTGCTTTTGTTTCAATTGTAGAATAATAAGAATATCCCTTCATTTCTTCGTCACAAGGCTCCACCTTTTGTTGGAACAACTCGTTCACACTAAATTATCTTGAAAATGGCTTTTGTGCCCACACAAAGCGAGATATTCATGGTAACAAGCACATATGCATTTGTTTGGAACTAGGAATCCATTGAAATCCATGGAAGAATGAAGTTTTCCATGATGATTAGATTTCTTTTCAAGTACCTTTGGTTCAATTGTAGAATAAAAGGAATACCTGTTCATTTCTTCTTAACAAGGCTCCACCTTTCGTTGGAATGACTTGTTCACACTAAACTATCTTGAGAATGGCTTTTGTGGCCACAATAAGCAACATATTCATGGCAACAAGTACATCTACACTCGTTTGGAACTAGGAGTCCCTTGAAATCCATGGAACATTGGAGTCTTCCATGATGATTAGATTTCTTTTCAACTACCTTTGGTTCAATTGTAGAATAGAAAGAATACTTGTTCATTTCTTCTTAACAAGGCCCTACCATTTGTTGGAACAACTCGTTCACACTAAATTATCTTGAAAATGGCTTTTGTGCCTATAACAAACAACATATTCATGGCAACAAGCACATCTACACTTGTTTGGAACTAGGAATCCATTGAAATCCTTGAAACAATGGAGTCTTCTATGATGATTAGATTTCTTTACAAGTACCTTTGGTTCAATTGTAGAATGATGAGAACTATATAGATAATGGGTGTAAGGCTACAATGGATGTAAGAGGTCCATTATACATTCCAGAAGCCTAATAACACGAGCTACAGCTTCAATGGATGCAAGAGGTCCATTACACATTCCAAAAGGCTAAATAACATGATCTAAAGCTTCAATGGATGCAAGAGGTCCATTACATATTCCAGAAGGCCTAATAACACAAGCTAGAGCTTCAATTGATCCAAGAGGTCCATTGCACATTCCATAAGGCCCAATAACACAAGCTAAAGCCAAAAAGATGGAAGAATCCCTAAATGGGCTGATTAAGGATATTCAAGCCGACCAAGCTTCAAGTGGTGCAAATTCAAGTTTGAAAGAAAGTCCAAGCCTTATTAATATGATTAGAGTACTTAATGAGTTAGGACTAGGTGATAGCATTGACTCCTAAATAAGAGTTTATTGTCTATGCTGGAATTTGTCCCTAGTTAAGAATTCCTCCCAAATAAGGAATTGTCCTTAGTAAGAATTTGTGCCTCTTTAAAATTGCTATCTTAGTCTATAAATAGGCACCCTTTATAACATCAGACGATAAATCAAACAACTTTGAGTAAAATAGAAAGTAAGGGTTTTTCTCCCTCAGTTCTTTTCAGAACTAACAAACTTATCAAGAGGTATTTCTTCTTGTGGCATTCCAATCGACCTATCACTCCCATTTTCTTTCTTTTCTAGAGTATGGCGTCCATATCCTTCTTAAAATACCCTAGGTTCACATTCCTTCAAATGTTGGGTCTAGGATTTATGTTATTAAACTCCAATTTAGCTTTCTTAGTTGTTCTTTGATTCCTTGTGTGCGTTGGGTCCCTAAGCAATGTCTCTTTGGGGTTTTCTACATCGGTTAGTATTAGAGCCTAGCTTTAAATCAAGTTGAATCCACTCACTCTTCAATTTTCTACCTTGTGATTTATTTATTTCTAGCTTGTTTGTCTATTAAGTGCATTACCAATCAAATGCACTAATTTGTTTGTTTGCAATCCTTCTCTTTACTTGTTTGTTTGACATCAAAACTATCAAAAATGTGCTAATTTCAATTCCAATTGTTGTGTCTAAGTATTTTACTATTGTTTTGTGTTGAGCAAAAGAAAAGAAATAAAAAAATAAAATAAAAAAAGCAATGAAAAAAAAGGGAGAAAAAAAAGGAAAAAGACATCAAATTCAAGTTATTGATAAAGTTAATAGCTTGGTCATATTGGCCACAATAATAACAAAGTTTCCTTGCTCAACTCCAATTCTACCATCCATTTTCTTGTTTTGTTATCCATGTTTGTCCTCTAGGTTTAACTACCCTTTTCCTGATTTTTGTGAGTTTAGTTCATTTAATTTGTTTGCCTTGATATCCATTTTCGTTTTTGGTTCCTTCTTCTCCAATTTGTTCAATTCTACGCCATTTATCTTATTCAATTCAAAATCTATGTTCTTGATTTACTTTGTTTAGTTCTTTATAGAGCTAAAAGGGGAAATTTAAGTGGTAAAAGGCAAGAGTGAAAGGTCATATGAAGATAAAGCCATAAAGAGTGTAAACATAGGGAGTGTGACACCTTCTTTGAGTGAAACATATGAGAGAGTGTTATATGAGGGATCTTATTATTTTGTAGAAGTAATACTATGATGTCCAAAGACAAAGGTGTAGCTCAGGAGGGAGCTCGTGATGTATCTTTCATGATTAAAGCTATGCAACAACAATTTAAGTGTATGAATACCAAATTTGATGATATGAGAGAGAGGATGGAGGAGCAAGCTAATACAATAGCAGAGTTGCAAAGGAGACTTAGGGAATATGAGGCTCTTAAAGCAAGAAGGCAGTTGAGACGTGCCTATGACCATGAAGATGATGAATTTGATGATTAAACTATTGTGGTTAGAACTACTAACAATAGAAGGGATTGAAGAGAATTTAGGAGACAAGGTACCTATGACCATAATTTAGGCAGTATTAAAATGACAATTCCTCCATTCTAAGGTAAGAATGATCCTGATGCATATAGAGAATGGGAGAAGAAGGTTGAATTGGTTTTTGAATGCCATAACTATTCTGAGGAGAAAAAGGTAAAGTTTGTTGCAGTTGAGTTTACTGATTATACTATTATTTGGTGGGATCAACTTGTTTTGACTAGGAGAAGGATTTGTGAGCGGCCTATTGACACATGGGAGGAGATGAAGGCTATCATGAGGAGGAGGTTTGTCCCTAATCACTATTATAGGGAGTTGTACCAAAGGCTGCAAGGGCTCATTCAGGGCACCAAGAGTGTGGAGGACTACAATAAGGAAATAGAGATTACCATGATTAGGGCAAATGTAGAGAAAGATAGAGAAGCAACCTTGGCTCAATTTCTGAAAGGGCTAAATAGGGACATAGAAAACATGGTTGAATTGCAACACTGTGTGGAATTAGAAGACATGGGGCACATGACAAGGAAAGTTGAAAGGCAACTCAAACGAAAGGGTTCCACACGGTTTGGGCGAAACTCAGGTTCTACTTCATCTTGGAAGCCAGATTAGAGTAAAAGGGATAAGATGGCCAATTACAAGTCCAAAGCTGAACTATCCAAGTACAAGAATGTGGGCTCTAGAAAGGAGGCAAGTAATTCTAACCCCCAACTAAGTAGAAATAGAGATGTTAAAATAAGCATGCAATGATCTTGACAACTAATGGTGATGTTGAAACTGAAAGTGAATCAGATGATGAATCTATGCCATCATCAGAGGGTGAAAGTGATGGAGAGGAGTATCCAGTTAATGGAGTAGCTCTCATTACAAGGCGAGCATTGAATGTGCAAGTAAAGGAAGAAAATAAGGTGCAACAAGATAACATCTTTCAGACAAGGTGTCTTATCAAAGATAAGGTATGTAGTATGATTATTGATGGTGGTGCTTGCACTAATGTTGCTAGCACAACTATGGTTGAGAAGCTGAATTTACCTACTATGAAGAATCTTAGGCCATATAAGCATCAATGGTTGAATGAGAGTGGTGAAGTCAAGGTAAATAAGCAAGTGCTCATCTAATTTTCTGTCGGAAGGTACCATGATGAAGTTTTATGTGATGTTGTACCTATGCAAGTGGGTCATATTCTATTAGGAAGGACATGACAATTTGAGAGGTGAGTTATGCATGATGGATTCAAGAATCGATATTCCTTTGTAATGAATGAAAAACCTATCACTCTTGTACCATTATCACGTCAACAAGGTTATGAGGATCAATTAAGGATTAAAAATGAGAGTGAACAAAAAAGAGAGATTGAAAAGAGAGAAAAGAGAGGAGAAAACGTAAGAATACAAGAGAAAGAGAAGAAAATAGAAAGTTGTTATGCAAAAGAAAGTGATGTCAAAAGAGCAATTTTTGCCAAACAACCTATGATCATACTTTTGTACAAAGAGGCTTATTTTAACACTAACAAGTTTGACTTGTCATTGCCTAGTGTTGTCATTGTTCTATTACAGGAATTTAAAGATGTATTCCTAATGATGTCCTAAGTGGATTGCCACCCAAGAGAAGAATTAAGCATCAAATTGATTTCATCCCTAGTGCATCCATCCCAAACCGGCCAACATATAAGAGTAATCCTGTGCTAAGTGGATTGCCACCCAAGAGAAGAATTAAGCCTCAAATTGATTTCATCCCTGGTGCATCCATCCCAAACTGGCCAACATATAAGAGTAATCCTGAGGAGACAAAGGAGCTTTAAAGGCAAGTTGAAGAACTTATTTTGAAAGGACATGTGATGGAAAGCATGAGTCATTGTGTAGTTTCTGTTTTACTTATACAAGGAAAGTTGAACAAAAGACATACCAAATGGATCAAATTCATTTAGACCTTTTTGTACATTATTAAGTATAAACAAGGTGATGATTCGAGGATGAATCCTTTCAAGGAAACGGGTAATGATGAGAACTAAAGAGATAATGGGTGGAAGGCTTTAATGGATGCAAGAGGTCCATTGCACATTCCAGAATGCCCAAAAACATAAGCTATAGCCAAAAACATGGAAGAAGCAATAAATGGGTTGATTAAGGACATTTAAGCCAACCAATCTTCAAATGGTGTGAATTCAAGTTTGAAAGGAAGTCCAGGCATTATCTATATGATTAGAGTACTTAATGAGTTAGGACCAAGTGATAGCATTCACTCCTAAATAGGAGTTTATTATTTATGTTGGAATTTGTCACTCGATAGGAATTCTTCCTAAATGGAATTTGTCCTTAGATAGGAATTCCTCCTAAATAAGGAATTGTACTAAGTAGGAATTTGTGCCTTTTTAGGATTACTATCTTAGCCTATAAATAGGCACCCCTTGTAACATTAGACGATAAATCAGACAACTTTGAGTGAAATAGAAAGTAAGGATTTTTCTCCCTTGGTGTTTTTGAGAACTAACAAACTTATCAAGAGGTATTTCTTCTTGTGGCATTCTAATTGACTTATCACTCCCAATTTCTTTCTTTTCTGGAGTGTGGTGTCCATATCCTTCTTAAAATACCCTAGGTTCATATTCTTTCGAATGTTGTCTCTAGGATATGTGTTATAAACTCTGATTTAACTTTCCTGGTTGTTCTTTGATTCCTTGTCTACGTTGGGTCCCTAAGCAACGTCTCTTTGGGGTTTTCCACATAATAGAATAATAAGAATATCCCTTCATTTCTTCTTAACAAGACTCCACCTTTTGTTAAAAGAACTCATTCACACTAAATTATTTTGAAAATGGCCTATGTGCCCACAACTAGCAACATATTCATGGCAACAAGCACATTTATTCTCATTTGGAACTAGGAATCTGCTGAAATCCAGGGAACAATGGAGTCTTCCATGATGATTGGATTTCTTTTCAAGTACCTTTGGTTCAATTGTAGAATAAAAAGAATACCTATTCATTTCTTCTTAACAAGGCTCCACCTTTCGTTGAAACAACTCGTTCACACTAAATTATCTTGAAAATGGCTTTTGTGCCCCTAACAAGCAACATATTCATGGCAACAAGCACATCTACACTCACTTGGAACTAGGAATCCATTGAAATCCATGGAACAATGGAGTCTTCCATGATAATTAGATTTCTTTACAAGTACTTTTGTTTCAATTGTAGAATAATAAGAATATCCCTTCCTAATGCGTACCTAGAATGTAGAAGAAGATAAAGAAGCAACCATGGCTTGATTTTTGCAAAGGCTAAATAGGGACATAGAAAACATGATTGAATTACAACATTATGTGGAATTAGAAGGCATGGTGCACATCGCAACAAAAATTGAAAGGCAACTCAAATGAAAGGGTTCCACACAATTTGGGTAAAATTCAAGTTCTACCTCATCTTAGAAGCCAAATTGGAGTGAAAAGGATAAGATGGCCAATTACAAGTCCAAAGTTGAGCTATCCAAGTACAAGAATGTGGGTTCTAAGCAAGGAGGCAGGTAATTATGACCCCCAACCCAGTATAAATAGAGATATCAAATGTTTGGGCAGGGGTCACATTGCATCTCAATGTCCAAATAAGCATGCAATGATCTTAAGAAGTAATGGTGATGTTGAAATCGAAAGTGAATCAAATGATGATTCTTTGACATCATCAGAGGGTGAAAGTGATGGATAGGAGTATTCGGTTAATAGAGTAGCTCTTGTCGCAAGGCAAGCATTGAATGTGTAAGTAAAGGATGAAAATGAGCTGCAACGAGATAACATCTTTCAGACAAGGTGTCTCATCAAAGATAAGGTATATAGTATGATTATTGATGGTGGGAGTTGCACTGATGTTGCTAGCACAACTTTGGTTGAGAAGCTGGATTTAACTACTATGAAGCATCATAGGCCATATAAGCTTTAATGGTTGAATGAGAGTGGTGAAGTCAAGGTAAATAAGCAAGTGCTAATATCATTTTTTTATCGGAAGATACTGTGATGAAGTTTTATGTGATGTTGTACCTGTGCATAAGGGTCATATTCTATTAGGAAGACCATGGCAATTCGATGGGCAAGTTATGTATGATGGCTTCAAGAATCAATATTCCTTTTTAATGAATGAAAAACTCGTCACTCTTGCACCATTTTCACCTCAACAAGATTATAAGGATCAATTAAGGATTAAAAATGAGAGTGAACAGAAAAGAGAGATAGATAAAAGAGAAAAGAGAGGAGAAAATGTGAGGACACAAGAGAAAGAGAAGAAAAGAGAAAGTTTCTATACAAAAGAGTGTGATGTCAAAAGAGTATTCTATGCCAAATAGCCTATGATTGTACTTTTGTACAAGGATGCTTATTTTAACACTAACAAGTTTGACCCATCTTTTTCTAGTGTTGTTATTGCTCTATTGCAGGACTTTGAAAATGTATTCTCTGATGATGTCCCAAGTGGATTGCAACCTAATAGAAGAATTAAGCGTTAAATTGATTTCATCTCAGGTGCATCCATCCTTAACATATAAGAGTAATCCTGAGGAGACAAAGGAGCTTATTTCCAATGGATATATGAGGGAAAGCATGAGTCCATGTGCTATTCCTATCCTACTTGTACCCAAGAAAAAGATGGGACTTGGAGGATGTGTGTTGATTGTCGAGCAATCAACAAAATCATTGTAAAGTATCGTCACCCCATACCTAGATTAGATGACATGTTGGATGAATTGCATGGTTCATGTGTCTTTTCTAAGATTGATTTGAAAAGTGGATATCATTAGATTAGGATGAGAGATGGAGGTGAGTGGAAAATAGCTTTAAAAACTAAGTATGGTTTGTATGAATGGCTTGTTATGCTATTTGGTCTCACTAATGCACCAAGCACTTTTATGCAACTAAAGAATCATGTTTTGCGTCCATTCATTGGTAAATTTATGGTTGTGTATTTTGATGATAATTTGGTTTATAGTAAAACCCTAGAAGAGCATTTTGATCATTTACATTCTATTGTAAGTGTTTTACGTTTTAAGAAATTGTATGCTAACTTAAAGAAATGTTCCTTTTGTACTAATCAGATCACATTTCTTGGCTATGTTGTGAGTTCTAAAGGTGTTGAGATTGATGAGGAAAAAGTTAAGGCAATTTGTGATTGGCCTACACCTAAGTCAATTAGTGATGTACGTAGCTTTTATGGTCTAGCTAGTTTTTATAGATGCTTTGTTAGGGACTTTAACACCAATGCTACACCACTCATTGAGCTTATCAAAAAGAACATGAGTTTTAGGTAGGCTAATGACCAAGACAAGGCTTTTAATTGCATCAAGGAAAAATTAAGTCCTGCACCCTTACTTGCTTTACCTAACTTTGCAAAAGCCTTCAAGATTGAGTGTGATACTTCAGGTATTGGCATTGGAACTATTTTGGTGCAAGAAAGGTGCCCAATTGCTTACTTCAGTGAAAAGCTAAGTAGGGCAAGCCTTAATTATCCTACTTATGATAAAGAGATGTATGCATTGGTATGGGCTTTAGAGACATGGCAACATTACCTTTGGCCTAAGGAGTTTGTCATTCATACTGACCATGAATCGTTAAACCATTTGAAGGGATGAGGAAAGTTGAACAAAAGACATGCCAAGTGGATTGAATTCATTGAGACCTTTCCCTACATCATCAAATATAAACAAGGTAAGGAAAATGTGGTAGCGGATGCATTATCGCGCAGGTATGCCCTTATCTTTACACTTACTGCAAACTTATTAGGATTTGAACATATTAAAGATTTATATGTGAATGATCCAGACTTTGCTAATGTGTATGGAGCATGTGAGAAGTCAGCCTTTGAGAAGTTTTATAGGCATAAGGGTTTCTTATTTAGGGAAAATTATTTATGCATGCCTATGAGTTCTTTGAAGGAGTTAGTTGTAAGAGAAGCTCATGAGGGTGGTCTAATGGGTCATTTCAGAGTTAGGAAAACCCTAGATGTCCTAAATGAACATTTCTTTTAGCCATGCATGAAACAAGATGTTGAGAAGATATGTGAAAAATGCATAACATGCAAATAGGCTAAATTTAGAGTTTTACCCCATGGCCTATATACCTCTTTACCCATACCTAGCCATCCTTGGTGATGCGGAAAACACCAAAAATATATGGATTAGGGACCCAATGCAACAAGGAATCAAAGAACAACTAGGAAAGTTAAATCAGAGTTTATTAACCTAAACCCTAGACCTAACATTCGAAGGAACTTGAACCTAGGCTATTTAAGAAGGATATGGACACCACATTCTAGAAAAGAAAGAAATTGGGAGTGATAAGTCGATTGGAACACCATAAAAAGAAATACCTATTGATAAGTTCATTAGTTCTCAAAAGAACCAAGGGAGAAAAACCCTTGCTTTCTATTTCACTCAAAGTTATCTTATTTATTGTTTGATGTTACAAAAGGTGCCTATTTATAGGTTAAGATAGAAATCCTAAAGAGGTATGAATTCCTACTTAGGACAATTCCTTATTTAGGAGGAATTCCTATCTATGGACAAATTTTTACATAAAAAATAAACTCTTGATTTGGAGTGATTGCTATTACTTAGTCCTAACTCTTTAAGTACTCCAATGAGATTAATAAGGCTTGGACTCTCTTTCAGGCTTGAATTTGCACCAGTTGAAACTTGGTTGGCCTGAATATCCTTAATTAGCCCATTTAGTTCTTCTTTCATCTTTCTAGCTCAAGCCTATGTTATTAGACCTCTTGGAATGTTCAATGGACCTCTTGCATTGATTGAAGCTTTAGCTCATGCTATTAGACCTTCTAGAATGTGCAACGGACCTCTTGCATCCATTGAAACTCTAACTTGTGTTATTGGGCCTTTTGGAATGTGCAATGGATCTCTTACATCCATTGAAGCCTTTCACCCACTATCTCTACAGTTTTCATCATTCCCCCTTTCCTCAAAAGGATTCATCCTTGAATCATCGCCTTGTTTATACTTAATGATGTAAGGAAAAGTCTGAATAAATTTGATCCACTTGGCATATCTTTTGTTTAACTTTCCTTGAACAAGTAGGACAGGAACTGCACAATAACTCATGCTTTCCCTCACATATCTTTTTAAAATAAGTTCTTTAACCTGCCTTTTAAGCTCCTTTGTCTCCTCAGGATTACTCTTATATATTGGCTGGTTTAGGGTGGATGCACCAGGGATGAAATCAATTTGATGCTTAATTCCTCTTATAGGATGCAATCCACTTAGGACATCATCATGGAATACATCTTCAAATTCCTGCAATAGAACAACAAAAGTACTAGGCAAACACGGTTCAAGCTTGTTAGTGTTAAAATAAGCCTCTTTGTACAAAAGTATGATCATAGGTTGTTTGGCAAAAATTTCTCTTTTGACATCACTTTCTTTTGCATAGAAACTTTCTGTTTTCTTTTCTTCATCTTGTGTTCTCACATTTTCTCCTCTCTTTTCTCTTTTTTCAATCTCTTTTTTTTTGTTCTCTCTCATTTTTAATCCTTAATTGATCCTCATAAGCTTGTTGAGGTGAGAATTGTACAACAGTGAGGGGGTTTTCATTCATTATAAAGGAATATTGATTCTTGACTCCATCATGCATAACTTGTCTATCAAACTGCGATGACCTTCCTAATAGAATATGGCCCGCATGCATAGGTACAACATCACATAAAACTTCATCATAGTACCTTCCGATAGAGAATGACATGAGCACTTGCTTATTTACCTTGATTTCACCACTCTCATTCAACCATTGAAGTTGATATGGCCTAGGATGCTTTATAGTAGGTAAATCCAGCTTCTCAACCAAAATTGTGTTAGCAACATTAGTACAACTCCCACCATCAATAATCATACTATATACCTTATCTTTGATGAGACACCTCGCTTGAAAGATGTTATCTTATTGCACCTCATTTTCTTCATTTATTAACTGGATACTCCTCTCCATCACTTTCACCCTTTGATGATGGCAAAGAATCATCATCTAATTCACTTTTAGTTTCAACATCACCATTACTTCTCATGATCATTGCATGCTTATTTGGACATTAAAATGCAATGTGACCCCTGCCCAAACATTGAACATCTTTATTTCTACTAGGTTGGGGGTCAGAATTACCTGCCTCCTTGCTAAAACCCACATTCTTGTACTTGGATAGCTCGGCTTTGGACTTGTAATTGGCCATCTTGTCCCTTTTACTCCAATTTGGCTTCCATGACGAGGTTAAACCGGATTTTTTCCCAAACCGTGTGGAACCCTTTCGTTTGAGTTGCCTTTCAACTTTCATTGTCATGTGCACCATGTCTTCCATTTCCCCATAGTATTGCAATTCAACCACATTTGTTATGTCCCTATTTAGCCCTTCTAGAGATCAAGCCATGGTTGCTTCTGTATCTTCTTCTACATTCACCCTAATCATGGTAATCTCCATCTCCTTGTGATAGTCCTTCAAACTTTTGGTCAGTAAGACCTTGCAGCCTTTGGTACAGCTCCCTATAATAGTGATTAGGCACAAACCTCCTCCTTATGATAGCCTTCATCTCCTCCCTTGTGTCAATAGGCTGCTCATGATTCCTTCTCCTAGTCAAAACAAGTTGATCCTACCAAATAATAGCATAATCAGTAAATTCAACTGCAGCAAGCTTTACCTTTTTCTTCTCGAAATAGTTGTGGTAGTCAAAAACCAATTCAACCTTCTCCTCTTATTCTAGGTACACATCAGGATCATTCTTACCTTAAAATGGAGAAATTGCCATTTTAATACTGCCAAGATTATGGTCATAGGTGCCTTGCCTCCCAAATTCTCTCTGATTCCTTCTATTGTTAGTAGTTTTGACCACAGTAGTTTGATTGTCAAATTCATCATCTTCTACATCATCTTCATGGTCATAGACACGTCTCAACTGCCTTCTTCCTTTAGGAGTCTCATATTCCCCATGCCTCCTCTGCAACTTTGCTATTGTATTAGCTTGCTCCTCCATTCTCTCCCTCATATCATCAAATATGGTATTCAAATACTCAAATTGTTGTTGCATAACTTTGATCATAAAGGACACATCACCACCTCCCTCTAGAGCTGCACCTTTTTCTTTGGACATCATAGTATTACTTCTACACAAAATAATAAGGTACCTCATAGAACACTCCCTCATGTGTTTCACTCAAAAGAAGGTGTCATACTCCCTTGTGTTTACACTATTTATGGTTTTTTCTTTATATACACTTTCACTCTTACTTTTTGCCACTCAGATTTCCCCTTTAAGCTCTGTAAAGAACTAAGCAAACTAAATCAAGAGGATTGATTTTGAACATAATAAGATAAATGGTGTAGGATTAAACAATTGGAGAATAAGGAGTTGAAAAAGGATATCAACACAAACGAATATAATGAACAAAACTCACAAAAATCATAATAGGGGGTTAAACCTATAGGACAAACTTGGATGGCATAACAAAAAAATAAATGACAAATTTGGAGTTGAGCAAGGAAGTTATATTATTATCATAACCAATATTGCCAAATTGTTAACTTTTATCGATAACTTGAATTGGATGCCTTTTTTTGTTTTGTTCCTCCTTTTTTTTGTTTTGTTTTTTTTAACACAAAATAATAGTATAATACTTAGAGACAACAATTGGTATTAAAATTTGCATGTTTTTGATAGTTATGATCTCAAACAAATGAGCAAAGTAAAAAGGGTTGCAAAAGATAGATTAGCACGTTTGAATGGTAATAGATAAATCAGAAGGTAGCAAATTAAAGAATTAATTAATACAATTTGATTTAGAGTCGGGTTCTGATACCAACTAATGTGGAAAACCCCAAAAAGATGTGATTTAGGGACCCAACATATACAAAGAATCAAAGAACAACTAGGAAAGCTAAATTAGAGTTTAATAACATAAACCCTAGACCTAACATTTCAAGGAACACAAACCTAAGGTATTCAAGAAGAATATAGATGCCACACTCCAAAAAAAGAAAAAGGAATTGGGAGTGATAAGACAATTTGAACGCCACAAGAAGAAATACCTCTTGACAAGTTCTTTAGTTCTCAAAATGATAGAGGGTTCTATTTCACTCAAAGTTGTCTGATCTCAATTGTCTTATGTCTTACAAGGGTGCCTATTTATAAACTAAAATAGCAATCCTAAAGAGGCACAAATTCCTACTCAAGACAATTCCTTATTTAGGAGGAATTCCTATCTAGGAATAAATTCTCATACAGAAAATAAGAATTCCTATTACTTTGTTCTAACTCTTTAAATACTCCAATGATATTAATAAGACCTGAACTCTTTTTCAAGCTCAAATTCCCACTATTTGAAGCTTAGTCAGCTTGAATGTCCTTAATTAGCCCATTTAATACTTTTTTCATCTTTCTGGCTCTAGCCCGTGTTATTGGGCCTTATGGAATGTGCAAGGACCTTTCGCATCGATTGAAGTTATAACTCGTGTTATTGGGCCTTATCAAATGTGCAATGGACCTCTTGCATCGATTAAAACTCTAGGTCGTGTTATTGGGTCTTCTGGAATGTGCTATTCACCTCTTGCATTCATTGAAGCCTTTCACCCATTGTCTCAATAGTTCTTATTACTAAATTATCTTGAAAATGGCTTTTGTACCCACAATAAGCAACTATTCATGCCAACAAGCACATGTACACTTGTTTGGAACTAAGAAACCATCGAAATCCATGGAACAATGGAGTCTTCCAAGATGATTACATTTCTTTACAAGTACCTTTGGTTCAATTGTAGAATAATAAGAATATCTCTTTGTTTCCTCTTAACAAGGTTCCACCCTTCATTGCAACAACTTGTACACACTAAATTATCTTGAAAATGGCTTCTATGCCCATAACAAGCAACATATTCATGACAACAAAAACACCTACACTCAATTGGAACTAGGAATCCATTGAAATCCATGGAATATTGGAGTCTTCCATGATGATTATATTTCTTTACAAGTACTTTTGGTAAAAGTTGTTGAATAATAAGAATACCTCTTTATTTCTTCTTAACAAAGGTCCACCATTCATTAGAACAACTCATTCATACTAAATTATCTACAAAATCACTTTTGTGCCCATAACAAGTAGCATATTCATGGGAACACGCACATCTACACTCGTTTAGAACTAGGAATCCATTGAAATCTAGGGAACAATGGAGTCTTTAATGATGATTACATTTCTATACAAGTACCTTCGGTTCAATTGTAGAATAATTAGAATATCTTTCATTTCTAGTTAACAAGGCTCTAGCTTTCGTTGGAACAACTCATTTACACTAAATTAACTTGAAAATGGCTTTTGTGCCAACGACAAGCAACATATTTATGGCAACAAGCACATAAATAGTCGTTTGGCACTAAGAATCCATTGAAATCCCTGGAACAATGGAGTCTTCCTTGATGATTAAATTTTTTTACAATTACTTTTGGTTCAAATGTAGAATAAAAAGAATACATGTTTATTTCTTCTTAACAAGGCTCCAACTTTTGTTGGAGTAACTCGTTCACAATAAATTATCTTAAAAATGGCTTTTGTGCCCACAACAAGCAACTATTCATGCCAACAAGCACATGTAGACTCATTTGGAACTAGGAATCCATTGAAATCCGAGGAATAATGGAGTCTTCCATGATGATTACATTTCTTTACAAGTACCTTTCGTTTAATTATAGAATAATAAGAATATCTCTTCATTTCTTCTTAACAAGGTGCCACCTTTAGTTGGAACAACTTTTTCACACTAAATTATCTTGAAAATGGCTTTTGTGCCCACAACAAGCAACATACTCATTGCAACAAGCACACTTATACTCCTTTGGAACTATGAATCCATTGAAATCCATGGAACATTGGAGTCTTCCATGATAATTATATTTCTTTACAAGTACTTTGGGCAAAAATTGTAGATTAATAAGAATACCTCTGCATTTCTTCTTAATAAGGCTCCACCTTTCGTTAGAACAATTGATTCAAACTAAATTGTCTTGAAAATGGCTTTTGTGCCCACAACAAGGAACTATTCAAGCCAACAAGCACATCCACACTCGTTAAGAATAAGGAATACATTGAAATCCATGGAAGAATGGAGTCTTCCATGACGATTAGATTTCTTTACAAGTACCTTTGGTTCAATTGTAGAATAATAAAAATATCCCTTCATTTCTTCTTAACAAGGTTCCACCTTTTATTGGAACAACTCGTTCACACTAAATTATCTTGAAAATGGCTTTTGTGCCCCCACAAAGCAATATATTCATGGCAACAAGAACACCTACACTCGTTTGGAAATAGGAATCCATGGAACAATGGAGTCTTCCATGATGATTATATTTCTTTACAAGTACTTTAGGTAAAAGTTGTAAAATAATAAGAATACCTCTTCATTTCTTTCTAACAAAGTTCCACCATTCATTAGAACAACTCATTCACACTAAATTATCTTAAAAATCATTTTTGTGCCCATAACAAGCAAGATATTCATGGGAAAACACACATCTACACTCGTTTGGAACTAGGAATCCATTGAAATCTAGGAAACAATGGAGTCTTCAATAATGATTACATTTCTATACAAGTACCTTCGGTTCAATTGTAGAATAATTAGAATATCTCATCATTTCTGGTTAACAAGGCTCCAGCTTTCGTTGGAACAACTTGTTGACACTAAATTAACTTGAAAATGGCTTTTGTGCCCACAACAAGTGACATATTCATGGCAACAAGCACATCTATAGTCATTTGGAACTATGAATCCATTGAAATCCATGGAACAATGGAGTCTTCCATGATGATTAGATTTCTTTACAAGTACCTTTGGTTCAATTGTAGAATAATAAGAATATCCCTTCATTTCTTCTTAAGAAGGCTCCACCTTTCATTGGAACAACTCATTCATAGTAAATTATCTTGAAAATTGCTTTTGTGCCCACAAGAAGCAACATATTCATAGGAACAAGCACATCTATACTCATTTGGAACTAGGAATCCATTGAAATCCATGGAACATTGGAGTCTTCCATGACGATTAGATATCTTTACCATTATTTTTGGTAAAAATTGTAGAATAATAAGAAGACCTCTTCATTTCTTCTTAACAAGGCTCCACCTTTCATTGGAACATCTCGTTCACATTAAATTATCTTGAAAATGGATTTTGTGTCCACAACAAGTGACATATTCATGGCAACAAGCACATGCACACTTATTTGGAACTAGGAATTTGATGTTGAAAACCCCAAAAAGATGTGGCTTAGGGGCTTAATGCACATAAGGAATCAAAGAACAACTAGGAAAGTTAAATCAGAGTTTAATAACACAAACCCTAAACCCAACATTTGAAGGTACACGAAGCTTGGGTATTCAAAAAGGATATGGACGCCACACTCTAGAAAAGACAGAAATTGGGACTAATAAGTTAATTTGAATGCCATAAGAAGAAGTACCTCTCAATAAGTTCTTTAGTTGTCAAAAGAACTGAGGGTGAAAAACCCTTGTTTTCTATTTAACTAAAAGTTGTCTAATCTCATAAGGGGTGCCTATTTATAGGCTAAGATAGCAATTCTAACGAGGCACAAATTCCTACTTAGGCCAATTCCTTATTTAGGAGGAATTCCTATCTAGGGACAAATTCTTATGCAGAAAATAAACTCCTAATTTGGAGTAACTGCTATTACTTAGTTCTAACTCTTTATGTACTCCAATGATATTAATAAGGCTTGGACTCTCTTCCAAGCTTAAATTTGCACCCTTTGAAGCTTGTTTGGCCTGAATATCCTTAATCAGCCCATTTAGTGCTTCTTTCATCTTTCTATCTTTAGCACGTGTTATTGGGCCTTCTAGAATGTGCAATAAACCTCTTGCATCCATTAAAGCTTTAGCTCGTGTTATTGAGCCTTTTGGAATGCACAATAAACCTCTTGCATCCATTAAAGCTTTAGCTCATGTTATTGGGCCTTTGGGAATGTGTAATGGACCTTTGGCATCCTTCGAAACTCTAGCTTCAATTATTGAACCTTTTGGAATGTGGAGTGGACCATTTGCATCCATTAAAGCCTTCCACTTATCATCTTTATAGTTCTCATCAGAATCCCTTGAAATCTATGGAACAATGTAGTCTTCCATGGTTATTAGATTTCTTTATAAGTACTTTTGGTAAAAATAGTAGAATAACAAGATACCTTTTCATTTCCTCTTAACAAGACTCCACCTTTCATTGGAACAACTCATTCACACTAAATTATCTTGAAAATGGCTTTTGTGCCCATAATAATCAACATATTCATGGCAACAAGTACATCTGCAATCATTTGTAATTAAGAGTCCGTCCATTGGAATCCATGGAACATTGGAGTCTTCCATTTTGATTAGATTTCTTTACAAGTACTTTTGGTAAAAATTGTGGAATAATTAGAATATCTCTTCATTTCTTCTTTACGAGGGTCCACCTTTCATTAGACCAACTTGTTCACACTAAATAATCTTGAAAATGACTTATCTGCCCACACAAACCAATATATTCAAGGCAATAGGCACATCTACACTTGTTTGGAAATAGGAATCTTATGAAATACATGGAACAATGGAGTCTTCCATGATGATTAGATTTCCTTACAAGTACTTTTGGTTCAAATGTAGAATAAAAAGAATATCTATTCATTTCTTCCTAACAAGGCTCCACTTTCCATTGCAATAACTCGTTTACACTAAATTATCTTGAAAATGGCTTTTGTGCCCACAACAAGCAACTATTCATGCCAACAAGCACATATATACTCGTTTGGAACTGGGAATCCATTGAAATCCATGGAACAATGGAGTCTTCCATGATGATTACATTTCATTACAAGAATATCTCTTCATTTCTTCTTAACAAGGCTCCATCTTTAGTTAGAACAACTCGTCCACACTAAATTATCTTGAAAATGGCTTCTATTCCCACAACAATCAACATATTCATGGCAACAAACACATCTACACTTGTTTGGAATTAGGAATCCATTGAAATCCAGGGAACAATCGAGTCTTCTTTAATGATTACATTTCTTTATAAGTACCTTTAGTTAAATTGTAAAATAAAAAGAATACCTCTACATTTCATCTTAACAATGGTCCACCTTTTGTTAGTAGAACTAATCCACATTAAATTATCTTGAAAATGGCTTTTATGCCCAAAACAAGCAACATATTCATGGCAACAAGCATATCCACACTCATTTGGAAGTAAGAATTCCTTAAAATCCATGCAACATTAAAGTCTTCCATGATGATTAGATTTCCTTACTAGTACTTTTCATAAAAATTTTGGAATAATAAGAATACCTCTTCATTTGTTTTTCAGAAGGCTGCACCTTTCATTGAAGCAACTCGTTCACACTAAACTATCTTGAAAATCGCTTTCGTGCCCACGACAAAAAGCATATTCAAGGCAACAAGCACAGCTACACTCGTTTGGAACTAGGAATCCATCGAAATCTAGGGAACAATGGAGTCATCCATGATGATTACATTTCCTTACAAGTACCTTTGGTTCAATTGTGTAATAAAAAGAATAACTCTTCATTTCTTCTTAACAAGACACCTCCTTTTGTTGGAACAACTCATTCACACTAAATTATCTTGAAAATGGCTTTTATGCCCACACAAAGCAATATATTCATGGCAACAAGCACATCTACACTCATTTAGAACTAAGAATCCATTGAAATCCATGCAACAGTGGAGTCTTCCATGATGATTAGATTTGTTTACGAGTACTTTTGGTAAAAATTGTTGAATGACAAGAATACCCCTTCATTTCTTCTTAAAAGGGCTCTACCTTCTATTAGAACAACTAATTCGCACTAAATTATCTTGAAAATGGCTTTTAAGCCCACAACAAGCAACATCTTCATGGAAACAAGTACATCTATACTCATTTGGAACTAAGAATCCATTGAAATCTAGGGAACAATTTAGTCTTCCATGATGATTACATTTCTTTACAAGTACTTTTGGTTTAGTTGTAGAATAAAAACAATACCTCTTCATTTATTCTTAACAAGGCTCCACAGTTGGAACAACTCATTCACATAAAATTATCTTGAAAATGGCTTGTGTGCCCTTAACAAGTAACATATTCATGGCAACAAGCACATCTACACTAGTTTAGAACTACGAATCCATTGAAATCCATGGAATAATAGTGTCTTCCATGATGATTAGATTTCTTTACATGTACCTTTGGTTCAATTGTGGAATTATAAGAATGTCTCTTCATTTCTTCTTTACAAGGCTCCACCTTTCATTGGAACAACTTGTTCACACTAAATAATGCGGAAAACCCCAAAATACATGGCTTAGGGACCCAACGCACATAAGGAATCAAAGAACATCCAGGAAAGCTAAATCAAAGTTTAATAACACAAACTTTAGACCCAACATTCAAAGGAACACAAACCTAGGGTATTTAAAGAAGGATATGGATGCCACACTACATAAAAGAAAGGAATTGGGAGTGATAAGTCAAGTTGAATGCCACAAGAAGGAGTACCTCTTGATAAGTTCTTTAGTTCTTAGAAGAATTGAAGGAGAAAACCCTCGCTTTCTATTTCACTCAAAGTTGTCCAATTTTTGATTGTCCGAAGTTACAAAGGGTGCCTATTTATAGGCTAAGATAGCAATCCTAAAAAGGCACAAATTCCTACTCAAGGCAATTCCTTATTTAGGAGGAATTCCTATTAAGGGACAAATTCCAGCACAGACAATAAACTCCTATTTAGGAGTGAATGCTATCACTTAGTCCTAACTCATTAAGTACTCTAATCATATTAATAAGGCCTGGACTTCCTTTCAAACTTGAATTCACACCATTTGAAGTTTGGTTGGCCTAAATGTCCTTAATCAGCCCATTTAGTGCGTCTTCCATCTTTTTGGCTCTAGCTCATATTATTGGACCTTCCGGAATGTGCAATGGACCTCTTGCATTGATTAAAGCTCTAGCTTGTGTCATTAGGTCTTTTAGAATGTGCAATGGACCTCTTGCATTTATTAAAGCTCTAGCCCGTGTTATTGGGTTTTCTAAAATGTACAATGGACCTCTTGCATCCCTTAAAGCCTTCTACCAATCATCTCTACAATTCTCACCACTAAATTATCTTGAAAATGGTTTTTGTGCCCACAACAAGCAACATCTTGATCGCAACAAGCATATCTACACTCATTTGGAACTAGGAATCCATTGAAATCTATTATACAATGGAGTCTTCCGTGATGATTAGATTTCTTTACAAGTACTTTTGGTTCAATTGTTTAATAAAAAGAATACCTCTTCATTTGTTCTTAACAAGGCACCACCTTTCATTGGAACAACTCGTTCACACTAAAATATCTTGAAAAGGGCTTTTGTGCCCACACAAAGCAATATATTCACGGCGACAAGCACATATACACTCATTTGGACCTAGAAATCCATTGAAATCCATGCAATAGTGGAGTCTTCCATAATGATTAGATTTCTTTTCGAGTACTTTTGGAATAAATTGTAGAATAATAAGAATAACTCTTCATTTCTTCTTAACAAGGCTCCATCTTTCATTGGAACACCTGATTCACATTAAATTATCTTGAAAATGGCTTTTGTGCCCACAACAAGCAACATCTTCATGGCAACAAGCACATCTAAAATCATTTGGAACTAGAAATCCAGGGAATAATGGAGTCTTCCCTTATGATTACATTTCGCTAATAGTACTTTTGGTTCAATTGTAGAATAAAAACAATACCACTTCATTTCTTCTTAACAAGCTCCACCTTTCGCTGGAACAACCAGTTCACACTAAATTATCTTGAAAATGGCTTTTGTGCCAACACAAAGCAATATATTCATGGCAACAAGCACATCTACACTCGTCATCTACACTTGTTTGGACCTAGGAATCCATTAAAATCCATGCAACACTGGAGTCTTTCATGGTGAGTAGATTTCTTTACAAGCACTTTTGGAATAAATTGTAGAATAATAAGAATACCTCTTCATTTCTTCTTAACAAGGCTCCACCTTTCGTTGGAACAACTGATTCACACTAAATTATCTTGAAAATGGCTTTTGTGCCTACAAGAAGCAATATATTCATGGCAACAAGCACATGTACACTCATTTGGAACTAGGAATCCATTGAAATCTATGGAACAATAGAGTCTTCTAATTAGATTTCTTTGCAAGTATTTTTGGTTCAATTGTAGAATAAAAATAATACCTCTTCATTTCTTCTTAAAAAGGCTTCACCTTTTGTTGCAATAACTCGTTCACACTAAATTATCTTGAAAATGGCTTTTGTGCCCACACAAAGCATTATATTCATGGCAAGAAGTACATCTACACTCTTTTGGATCTAGGAATCCATTGAAATCTGTGCAACAGTGGAGTCTTCCATGATGATTAGATTTCTTTACAAGTATTTTTGGTAAAAATTGTAGAATAATAAGAATACCCCTTCATTTCTTCTTAACAAGGCTTCACCTTCCGTTAGAACAACTCATTCACTATCTTGAAAATGACTTTTGTGCCTACAATAAGCAACATCTTCATGGCAATAAGCACATCTACACTCATTTGGAACTAAAAATCCATTCAAATCCAGGGAACAATGGAGTCTTCCATGATGATTAAACTTTGTTACAAATACTTTTCGTTTAATTGTAGAATAAAAACAATATCACTTCATTTCTTCTTAACAACGCTCCACCTTTCATTGGAACAACTAGTTCACACTAAATTATCTTGAAAATGGCTTTTGTGCCAACATATAGCTATATATTCATGGCAAGAAGTACATCTACACTCATCATCTACACTCGTTTGGACCTAAGAATCCATTGAAATCCATGCAACAATGGAGTCTTCCATGATGATTAGATTTCTTTACGAGTACTTTTGGAATAAATTGTAGAATAATAAGAATACCTCTTCATTTATTCTTAACAAGGCTCCACCTTTCGTTGGAACAACTAATTCATACAAAAATATCTTAAAAATGGCTTTTGTGCCCACAATAAGCAACATCTTCATGGCAACAAGCACATTTATACTCGTCATCTAATACTCATCATCTACACTCGTTTGGGCCTCGGAATCCATTGAAATCCATGCAACAATGGAGTCTTCCGTGTTGATTAGATTTCTTTACGAATACTTTTGGAATAAATTGTAAAATAATAAGAATACCTTTTCATTTCTTCTTAACAAGGCACCACCTTTCGTTGGAACAACTGATTCACACTAAATTATCTTGAAAATGGCTTTTGTGCCCATAACAAGCAACATATTCAATGCAACAAGCACATGTACATTCATTTGGAACTAGGAATACATTGAAATCTATGGAACAATAGAGCCTTCCATGATGATTATATTTCTTTACAAGTATTTTTGCTTCAATTATAGAATAAAATTAATACCTCTTCATTTCTTCTTAAAAAGGCTCTACCTTTCATTGTAACAACTTGTTCACACTAAATTATCTTGAAAATGGCTTTTGTGCCCACACAAAGCACTATATTCATGGCAAGAAGCACATCTACACACTTTTGGATCTAGGAATCCATTGAAATCCATGCAACAATGGAGTCTTTCATGATGATTATATTTCTTTACTAGTACTTTTGGTTCAATTGTAGAATACAAACAATACCTCTTCATTTCTTCTTAGCAAGGCTCCACTTTTCGTTGGAACAACTCATTCACACTAAATTATCTTGAAAGTGGCTTTTGTGCCCACACAAAGCAATATATTCCTGGCAACATGAACATCTACACTCGTATGGAACTAGAAATCCATTGAAATCCATGGAACAATGGAGTCTTCCATGATGAGTAAATTTCTTTACTGGTAAATTTGGTTCAATTCTAGAATAAAAACAATACCTTTTTATTTATTCTTAGCAAGGCTCCACCTTTCATTGAAACAACTCATTCACACTAAATTATCTTCAAAATGGTTTTTGTGCCCACAATAAGCAACATATTCAAGGCAATAAGTACATTTATTGTCGTTTGCACATCAGATTCCATTGAAATCCATGGAATAATGGAGCCTTCATGATGATTAGATTTCTTTACAAGCACCTTTGGTTCAATTGTGTAATTATAAGAATATGTCTTCATTTCTTCTTAACGAAGGCACCTCTTTTCCTTAGAAGAACTCGTTCACACTAAATTATCTTGAAAATGGCTTTTGTGCCCACAACAAGCAAAATATTTATGGCAACAACCACATTTACACTTGTTTGGAACTTGGAATCCATTGAAATCCATTGAACAATGGAGTCTTCCTTGATGATTAGATTTCTTTACAAGTACTTTTGGTCCAAATTGTAGAATAATAAGAATACTTCTTCATTTCTTCTTAATAAGGCTCCACCTTTTGTTAGAATAACTTGTTCACACTAAATTATCTTGAAAATGGCTTTTGAGTTGACAACAAGCAACATATTCATGGCAATAAGTACATGTACACTCACTCAGAACTAGTAGATTTCTTTACAAGTACCTTTGGTTCAATTGTAGAATAAAAAGAATACCTCTTTATTTATTCTTAACAAGGCTCCACCTTTAATTGGAACAATTCATTCACACTAAATTATCTTCAAAATGGCTTTTGTGGCCACACAAAGCAATTTATTCAGGGCATGAAGCACACCTACATTCTTTTGGAATAAGGAATCCATTGAAATGCAAGCAACATTGGAGTTTTCCATGACGATTTGATTTCTTTACGAGTACTTTTGGTAAAAATTGTAGAATAATAAGAATACCTCTTCATTTCTTCTTAACATGGCTCCACCTTTTATTGGAACAACTAGTTCACACTAAATTATCTTGAAAATGGCTTTGGTGCCCACAATTAGCAGGATATTTATGGCAACAAGCACATCTACACTCGTTTGGAGCTAGGAATCCTTTGAAATCCATGGAACATTGGAGCCTTCCATGATGATTAGATTTCTTTACAAGTACTTTAAGCTCAATTGTAAAATAAAAAAAATACCTCTTTATTTCTTCTTAACAAGGCTCCACCTTTCATTGGAACAACTCATTCACACTAAATTATCTTGAAAATGACTTTTGTGCCCGCAAAAAGCAGTATTTTCATGGCAATAAGCATATCTACACTCATTTGGAACTAGAAATCCATTGAAATCCATGGAACATTAGAGTCTTCCATCATGGTTAGATTTCTTTACAAGTACTTTTGGTAACAATTGTAGAATAATAAGAATATCCCTTCATTTCTTCTTAACAAGGCTTCACCTTCCATTAAAACAACTCTTTCATATTAAATTATCTTGAAAATGGCTTTTGAGCCCACAACTAGCAACATATTTGTGGCAACAAGCACATTTACACTCATTTGGAAGTAGGAATCCATTGAAATCCATGGAACACTAGAGTCTTCCATGATGATTAGATGTATTTACAAGTACCTTTGGTTCAATTGTAGAATACTAAGAATACCTCTTCATTTCTTCTTAACAAGTGATGAGAACCATAGAGATGATGGGTGGAAGGCTTCAATGGATGCAAGAGGTCCATTGCACATTCTAAAAGGCCTAATAATGCAAGCTAGAGCTTTAATGGATGCAAGAGGTCCATTGCACATTCCAAAAGGCCTAATAACACAAGTTAGAGCCAGAAAGATGAAAGAAGTGTTAAATGGGCTGATTAAGAACATTTAGGCCAACCAAGCTTCAAATGGTGCGAATTCAAGCTTGAAAAAGAGTCCAAGCCTTATTAATATCACTAGAGTACTTAAAGAGTTAAGACCAAGTATTAGCAGTCACTCCAAATTAGGAGTTTATTTTCTGTGTAAGAATTTTTCCCTAGATAGAAATTCCTCCTAAATAAGGAATTGTCCTAAGTAGGAATCTGTCCCTCTTTAGGATTGCTATCTTAACCTATAAATAGGTACCCCTTGCAAGCTATGAGAGATTAGACAATTTATTAGACAACTTTGAGTGAAATAGAAAGCGAGGGTTTTTCTCCCTTAGTTCTTTTGAGAACTAACGAACTTAAAAAGAGGTAATTCTTCTTATGGCATTCCAATCGACTTATCACTCCCAATTTCTTTCTTTTCTAGAGTGTGGCATCCATTTCCTTCTTATATACCTTAGGTTTGTGTTCCTTCGAACGTTGGGTCTAGGGTTTATGTTATTAAATTCTGATTTAGCTTTTCTAGCTGATTTTTTGATTCTTTATGTGCATTAGATCCCTAAGTCGCGTCTTTTTGGGGTTTTCCTTATCAAAATTCGACAAAACAAAGGAGTTTTCCATCATGATTAGATTTCTTTACAAGCACTTATGGTTCAATTGTAGAATAATAAGAATATTTCTTTGTTTCTTCTTAACAAGGCTCCACCTTTCATTAGAACAACTCATTCACACGAAATTATCTTGAAAATGGCTTTTGTGCCCACAACAGGCAACATATTCATGGCAACAAGTACATCTACACTCCTTTGGAACTAGGAATCTAGTAAATTTGACGAAACAAACTAGTCTTCTATTATGATTAAATTTCTTTACAAGTACTTTTGGTGCAATTGTAAAATAATAAGAATGTCTCCTCATTTCTTTTGACGAAGGCTCCAGCTTTCATTGGAACAACTTGTTCACACTAAATTATCTTGAAAATGGCTTTTTGTGCCCACAACAGGGATCATATTCATGGCAACAAGCACATCTACACTCCTTTGGAACTAGGAATCCATTGAATTTCGTGGAACAAAGGAGTCTTCCATGATGATTATATTTCTTTATAGGTTTTTTTGGTTAAATTGTAAAATAATAAGAATATCTCTTCATTTCTTCTTAACAAGACTCCACCTTTCATTGGAACCACTCATTCACACTAAATTATCTTGAAAATGGCTGGTGTGCCCAGAACCGGCACCATATTCACTACAACAAGTACATCTACACTCCTTTAGAATAAAAAGAACATCAATTCATTTCTTCTAAACAGGGCTCCCCCTTTGATTGCAACAACTCATTCACACAAAAATATCTTGAAAATGACTTGTGTGCCCATAACAAACACTATATTCATGGCAAGAAAGACATATACACTCCTTTGGAACTGCTAATCTATTGAATTCTGTGGAACAGAGGAGTCTTCCATGATGACTAGATTTCTTTACAAGTACTTTTGGTTTAATTGTAGAATAATAAGAATATCTCTTCATTTCTTCTTAACAAGGCTCCACCTTTGATGCGGAAAACCCCAAAAAGACATGACTTAGGAACCCAATGCACACAAGGAATCAAAGAACAACCAAGAAAGCTAAATTAGAGTTTTATAACACAAACCCTAGACCCAACATTTGAAGGAACACGAACCTAGGGTATTCAAGAAGGATACAAGTGCCATACTCCAAAAAATAAAGGAATTGGGAGTGATAAGTCAATTTGAATGCCACAAAAAGAAATACCTTTTGATAAGTTCTTTAGTTTTCGAAAGAACAGAGGGAGAAAAACCCTTGCTTTCTATTTCACTCAAAGTTGTATGCTTTATTTTATGATCTTACAAGGGGAGCCTATTTATAGGCTAAGATAACAATCTTAAAGAGACACAAATTCTTACTTAGGACAATTCCTTATTTAGGAGGAATTCCTACCAAAGGACAAATTCTTACATAGAAAATAAACTCCTAATTTGGAGTGAATACTATTACTTAATCCTAACTCTTTATGTACTACAATGATATTAATAAGACCTGGACTCTCTTTCAAGCTTGAATTCACACCGTTTGAAGCTTGGTTGGCTTGAATGTCCTTAATTAGCTCATTTAGGGCTTCTTTCATCTTTCTGGCTCTAACGCATGTTATTGGGCCTTCTGGAATTTGCAATGGACCTCTTGTATCCATTAAAGCTCTAGCTCGTGTTATTGGACCTTCTGGAATGTGCAATGGACCTCTCTCATCCATTGAAGCTCTAGCTCGTGTTATTGGGCCCTCTAGAATATGTAATGGACCTCTTGCATCCATTAAAGCTTTTTACCCATCATCTCTATGGTTCTCATCATTCCCCCTTTCCTTGAAAGGATTTGTCCTTGAATCATCACCTTGTTTGTACTTGATGATGTAGGGAAAGGTTTGAATGAATTTGATCCACTTGGCATGTCTTTTGTTCAACTTTCCTTGTACAAGTAAGACAGGAATTGCACAAGGACTCATGCTTTCCCTTACATACCCTTGTGAAATAAGTTGCTCAACCTATCTTTGAAGCTCCTTTGTCTCCTTAGGATTACTCCTATATGCTAGCCAATTTGGAATGGATGAACCAAGGATGAAATCAATTTGATGCTTAATTCCTCTCTTAGGTGGCAATCCACTTAGGACATCATCAGGGAATACATCTTCAAATTCCTGCAATAGAACAACAACAACACTAGGCAAAGATGGCTCAAACTTCTTAGTGTTCAAATAAGCCTCTTTGTACAAAAGTATGATCACAGGTTGTTTGGCAAAAATTGCTCTTTTGACATCACTCTCTTTTGCAGAAAAACTCTCTTTTCTTCTCTTTCTCTTGTGTCCTCACATTTTCTCCTCTTTTTTATTTTATCAATCTCTCTTTTTTGTTCACTCTTATTTTTAATCCTTAATTGATCCTTATAAGCTTGTTGAGGTGATAATGGTACAAGGGTGATGGGTTTTTCATTCATTACAAAGGAATATTGATTCTTGAAGCCATCATGCATAACTCGCTTGTCAAATTGCCAAGGTTTTCCTAATAGAATATGGCCCACATGCATAGGTAGAACATTACAGAAAACTTCATCACGATACCTTCCGATAGAAAATGATATGATCACTTGCTTATTTACCTTGACTAAACCACTCTCATTCAACCATTGAAGTTTATATGGCCTAAGATGCTTTATAGTAGGTGAATCCAGCTTCTCAACCATAGTTGTGCTAGCAACATTATTGCAACTCCCACCATCAATAATCATACTACATGCCTAATCTTTGATGAGACACCTTGTCTGAAAGATGTTATCTCGTTGCATCTCATTTTTTTCCTTTACTTGCACATTTAATGCTCGCCTTGTGATGAGAGTTAGTCCATTAACTGGATACTCCTCTCCATCACTTTCACCCTCAGATGATGGCACAGAATCACCATCTTCATGGTCATAGGCTTGTCTCAATTTCCTTATTGCTTAAAGAGCCTTGCAACTCTACTATTGTATTAGCTTGCTCTTCCATCCTCTCCCTTATATCATTAAATATGGTATTCATATGCTCAAATTGTTGTTGCATAGTTTTGATCATGAAGGACACATCACCAGCTCCCTCCTGAGCTGCACCTTTGTCTTTGGACGTCATAGTATTACTTCTACCAAAATAATAAGATACCTCACAGAACACTCCCTCACATGTTTCACTCAAAAAAAGGTGTCACACTCCCTTGTGTTTACACTCTTTATGGCTTTTTCTTTATATGAACTTTCACTCTTGTCTTTTACCACTTAGATTTCTCCTTTCAGCTTTATAAAGAACTAAACAAAGTAAATCAAGAATATAGATTTTGAACAGAATAAGATAAATGGCATAGAATTGAACAAATTAGAGAACAAGGAATAAAAAATGAAAATGGATATCAAGGCAAATGAATTTAATGAGCTAAACTCACAAAAATCAGGAAAGGGATAGTTAAACCTAGAGGACAAACTTGGATAACAAAACAGGAAAATGGATGCAGAATTGAAGTTGAGCAAGAAAACTTTGTTATTATTATGGCCAATATGACCAAACTGTTAACTTTATCAGTAACTTGAATTTGAAGTCTTCTATCTTTCTATCCTTTTTCTTTTTCGTTGCTTTTTTTTTATTTCTTTTCTTTTGCTCAACACAAAACAACAGTAGAATACTTAGACACGGCAATTGGAATTGGAATTAGCACATTTTTTATAGGTCTAATCTCAAACAAACAAGCAAAGAGAAGGATTGTAAACAAATAGACTAGTGCATTTGAATGGTAATGCACTTAATAGACAAACTAGCTAGAAATAAATAAATCACAAGGTAGAAAATTGAAGAGTGAGTGCATTCAACCTAATTTAGAACCAGGTTTTCATACCAACTGATGCAGAAAACCCCAAAAAGATGTGGCTTAGGAACCCAATACACACGAGGAATCAAAGAACAACCAGGAAAGCTAAATTAGAGTTTTATAACACAAACCCTAGACCTAACATTTGAAGGAACATGAACCTAGGGTGTTCAAGAAGGATATAGATGCCACACTCCAGAAAAGAAAGGAATTGGGAGTGATAAGTCAATTTGAATGCCACAAGAAAAAAATACCTCTTGATAAGTTCTTTAATTCTCAAAAGAACACAAGGAGAAAAACCCTTGCTTTCTATTTCACTCAAAGTTGTCTGCTTTATTGTCTGATCTTACAAGGGGAGCCTATTTATAGGCTAAGATAGCAATCCTAAAGAGGCACAAATTTTTACTTAGGACAATTCCTTATTTAGGAGGAATTCCTATCAAGGAACAAATTCTTGCACAAAAAATAAACTCCTAATTTGGAGTGGTTGTTATTACTTAGTCCTAACTCTTTATGTACTGTGATGATATTAATAAGGTCTGAACTCTCTTTTAAACTTAAATTGACATTGTTTGAAGCTTAGTTGGCCTGAATGTCTTTAATCAACTCATTTAGTGCTTTTTTCATCTTCCTGGCTCTAGCCCATATTATTGGGCTTTCTAGAATGTGCAATGGACCTCTCACATTCATTGAAGCTCTAGCTCGTGTTATTGGACCTTTTGGAGTATGCAATAGACCTCTTACATCCATTAAATCCTTCCATCCATAATCTTTATGGTTCTTATCAACCTTTCATTGGAGCAACACATTCACGCTAAATTATCGTGAAAATTGCTTTTATGCTCACAACAAGCAACATATTCATGGCAACAAGTATATCAACACACCTTTGGAATCCATTAAATTCCACAGAACAAAGGAGGCTTCCATTATAATTGGTTCAATTGTAGAATAATAAGAATATCTCTTCATACCTTCTTAACAAGGCTCCACCTTTCATTGGAACAAATCATTCACACAAAATTATCTTGAAAATGGCTTTCGTGCCAACAAAAGGCATCATATTCATGGCAATAAGCACATCTACACTCCTTTGGAACTAGGAATCCACTAAATTCCATGGAAGAAAGGAGTCTTCGATGATGATTAGATTTCTTTACAAGTACGTTTGGTTTAATTCTAGAATAATAAGAACCTCCACCTTTCCTTGGAACAACACATTCACATTAAATTATCTTGAAAATGGCTTTTGTGCCCACAACAGGCAACATATTCATGGCAACGAGCATATCAACACTCTTTTGGAACTGGGATTCCATTAAATTACACGGAACAAAAGAGTCTTCTGTAATCTTTGGATTTCTTTACAGGCAGTTTTGGTTCAATTGTAGAATAATAGGAATTGCTCCACATTTATTCTGAAAAAGGATTGAGCTTTCATTGGAACAAATCATTCTCACTAAATTATCATAGGAATGGCTTTTGTGCCCACAGTAGGCTACATATTTATGGCCATCAGCACATCTACTCTTGGTTGGAATTAGGCATCCATTGAGTTCCATGGAACATAGGAGTCTTCTTCCAAGATGATTAGATTTCTTTACAAGCATTTTTGGTTCAATTGTAGAATAATAAGAATATCTCTTCATTTCGTCTTAAAATGGCTCCATTTTTCTTTGGAACAACTCATTCACTCTAAATTATTTTGAAAATGGCTTTTGCACCCATAATAGGCAACATATACTTGGCAATAAGCACATCTACACTCCTTTGGAACAAAGAATCCATTAAATTCCACAAAACAAAGGAGTCTTCCATCATTATTAGATTTCTTTACAAGCACTTTCAATTCAATTGTAGAATAATAAGAATATCTCTTAATTTCTTTTTAAGAAGGCTCCAACTTTTGCTAGAACAACTCATTCATACAAAATTATCTTGAAAATGTCTTTTGTTCCCATAATAGGCAACATATTCATAGCAACAAGCACACCTACACTTGTTTGGAACTAAGTATCGATTGAATTCCTTGGAACAAAAGTATCTTCCATGATGATTAGATTTGTTTACAAGTACTTTTGGTTCAATTGTAGAATAATAAGAATATCACTTCATTTCTTCCTAACAAGGCTTTGCCTTTCGTTGGAACAACTCATTCAAACAAAATTATCTTCAAAATGATTAGATTTCTTTACAAATACTTTTGGTGCAATTGTAGAATAATAAAAACATATCTCCATTTCTTTTAAAGGAGGCTCCATCATTCGATAGAACAACTCATTCACACTAAATTATCTTGAAAATGACTTGTGTGCCCACAACAGGCACTATATTCGTGGCAATAAGCACATCTACACTCCTTTGGAACTACTAATCTATTGATTCCCACAAAACAAGGGAGTCTTCCATGATGATTATATTTCTTTACAGCTTCTTTTGGTTTAATAGTAGAATAATAAGAATATCTCTTCATTTCTTCCTAATAAGGCTCCACCTTTCGTTAGAACAACTCATTCACACTCAATTATCTTGAAAATGGCCTTTGTGCCCACAACAAGCAACATATTCATGGCAATGAGTACATCTACACTACTTTGGAACTAAGGATCCATTAAATTCCACTGAACAAAGGAGTCTTCTGTCATGATTAGATTTCTTTACAATTACTTTTGGTTCAATGTTGAATAATAAGAATATCTCTTCATTTCATCTAAAAAAGGCTCTAGCTTTCGTTGGAACAACTAATTCACACAATATTATCTTGAAAATGACTTGTGCGCCCACAACAGGCACTATATTCATGGCAACAACCACATCTATACTCCTTTGAAACTAGTAATCTATTGAATTCCATTGAACAAAGGAGTCTTCCAAGATGATTAGATTTCTTTACAAGTAATTTTGGTTCAATTGGAGAATAATATGAATATCCCTTTATATCTTCTTAATAAGTCTCCACCTTTTGTTGGAACAACTCATTCACACTAAATTATCTTGAAAATGATTGGTGTGCCCACAACAGGCACTATATTCATGGCAACAACCACATCTATACTCCTTTGGAACTCGTAATCCATTGAATTCCATGGAACAAAGGAGTCTTTCATGATGGTTAGATTGCTTTACAAGTACTTTTGGTTCTATTGGAGAATAATATGAATATCTCTTCATATCTTGTTAATAGATCTCCAACTTTCATTGGAACAACTCATTCACACTAAATTATCTTGAAAATGACTGGTGTGCCCGCAACCGGCACTATATTCATGGCAACAACCACATCTATACTCCTTTGGAACTCGTAATCCATTGAATTCCATGGAACAAAGGAGTCTTCCATGATGGTTAGATTTCTTTACAAGTACTTTTGGTTCTCTTGGAGAATAATATGAATATCTCTTCATATCTTGTTAATAGGTCTCCAACTTTCATTGGAACAACTCATTCACACTAAATTATCTTGATAATGACTTGTGTGCCCATAACAAGCACTATATTCATGGCAACAAGCACATCTACACTCCTTGGGAACTACTAATTTATTGAATCCCACGGAACAAGGGAGTCTTCCATGATGATTAGATTTCTTTACAGCTTTTTTTAGTTCAATTGTAGAATAATAAGAATATCATTTCATTTCTTCCTAATAAGGCTCCACCTTTCGTTAAAACAACTCACTCACACTCAATTATCTTGAAAATGGCCTTTGTGCCCACAATAGGAAACATATTCATGGCAATGAGCACATCTACACTACTTTGGAACTAAGGATCCATTAAATTCCACTGAACAAAGGAGTCTTCCATTATGATTAGATTTCTTTACAATTACTTTTGGTTCAATGTTGAATAATAAGAATATCTCTTCATTTCATCTAAAAAAGGCTCTAGCTTTTGTTAGAACAACTAATTCACACAATATTATCTTGAAAATGACTTGTGTGCCCACAATAGGCACTATATTCATGGCAACAACCACATCTATACTCCTTTGGAACTAATAATCAATTGAATTCTATGGAACAAAGGAGTCTTCCACGATGATTAGATTTCTTTACAAATACTTTTGGTTCAATTGGAGAATAATATGAATATCTCTTCATATCTTCTTAATAGGTCTCCACCTTTCGTTGGAACAACTCATTCACACTAAATTATCTTGAAAATGACTGGTGTGCCCACAACAGACACTATATTCATGGCAACAAGCACATCTACACTCCTTTGGAACTACTAATCTATTGAATTCCATGGAACAAGGGAGTCTTCCATGATGATTAGATTTCTTTACAACTTCTTTTGGTTCAATTGTAGAATAATAAATATATCTCTTCATTTCTTGCTAATAAGGCACCACTTTTCCTTGGAACAACTCATTCACACACAATTATCTTGAAAATGGCTTTTGTGCCCATAATAGGCAACGTATTCATGGCAACAAGCACATCAACACTCCTTTGGAACTAGGAATCCATTAAATTCCATAGAACAAACTAGTCTTTCATTATGATTCTATTTCTTTACAAGCACTTTTGGTTCAAATGTTGAATAATAAGAATATCTCTTTATTTCTTCTAAAGAAGGCTCTGGCTTTTGTTGGAACAACTCATTCACATTAAATTACCTTCAAAATGGCTTGTGTTCTTACAACCAGCACCATATTCACAGCAACAAGCACATCCACATTCCTTTGGAATAAAAGGAATATCAATTCAATTCTTCTAAACAAGCCTCCACCTTTGATTGCAACAACTTGTTCACACAAAAATATCTTAAAAATGACTTGTGTGCCCATAATAGGCATTATATTCATCATGACAACAAGCACATCTACACACCTACGAAACTACTACTCTATTGAATTCCATGGAACAAAGGAGTCTTCTATGAAGATTAGATTTCTTTACAAGTACTTTTGGTTTAATTGTAGAATAATAAGAATATCTCTTCATATTTTTGTAACAAGTCTCCACCTTTCGTTGGAACAACTCATTCACACTAAATTACCTTGAAAATGACATGTGTGCCCACAATAGGCACTATATTCATGGCAACAAGCACATCTACACTCCTTTGGAACTACTAATTTATTGAATTTCATGGAACAAAGGAGTCATCCATCATGATTAGATTTCTTTATAAGTACTTTTGGTTCAATTGTAGAATAAGAAGAATATCTCCTCATATCTTCTTAACAAGGCTCCACCTTTTGTTAGAACAACTCTTTCACACAAAATTTTCTTGAAAATGGCTTGTCTACTTACAACCCCACCATATTCATGGCAACAAGCACACCCACATTCCTTTGGAATAAAAAGAATATCAATTCATTCCTTTTGAACAAGGATTCACCTTTGATTGCAACAACTCGCTCACACAAAAATATCTTAAAAATGACTTGTGTTCCTACAAACGACATTATATTAATGGCAACAAACACATATACACACCTTCGGAACTTCTCATCTATTGAATTCCACAAAACAAAGGAGTCTTCCATGATCATTAGATTTATTCACAACCACTTTTTGTTCAATTGTAGAATAATAAGAATAGCTCTTCATATCTTTTTGAAAATTACTTGTGTGCCCACAATAGGCATTATATTTAAGGCAACAAGCACATCTACAATCCTTTGGAACTATTAGTCTATTGAATTCCATGAAACAAAGGTGTCTTTCATCATGATTAGATTTATTTACAAGCACTTTCAGTTCAATTGTAGAATAATAAGAATATCTCTTAATTTCTTCTGAAGAAGGCTCTAGCTTTTGTTGGAACAACTCCTTCAAACCAAATTATCTTGAAAATGCATTTTGTGGCCACAACAAGTAACATATTCACAACAATAAGCACATCTACACTTGTTTAGAACTAGGAATCCATTAAATTCCTTGGAACAAAGGTGTCTTCCATGATGATTAGATTTCTTTGCAAGTAAGTTTGGTTCAATTGTAGAATAATAAGAATATCTCTTTATATCTTCTTAACAAGTTTCCACCCTTCATTGCAACAACTCATACACACTAAATTATCTTGAAAATGACTTGTGTGCCCACAACAAGCATTTTATTCATGGCAACAACCACATCTACACTCCATTGGAGCAACTAATCCATTGAATTCCATGGAACAATGAAGTCTTCCATGATGATTAGATTTCTTTAAAAGTACTTTTGGTTCAATTGGAGAATAATAAAAATATCTCTTCATATCTTCCTAACAATTCTCCACCTTTTATTTCAACAACTCATTCACACTAGATTATCTTGAAAATGACTTATGTGCCTATAATAGGCATTATATTCATGGCAACAAGCACATCTACACTCTTTTAGAACTACTAATCTATTGAATTCCATAGAACAAGGAAGTCTTTAATGATGATTAGATTTCTTTACAAGTACTATGGTTCGAGTGTAGAATAATAAGAATATCTCTTTATATCTTCTTAACAAGTCTCCACCTTACATTGGAACAACTCATTCACAGTAAATTATCTTGAACATGGCTTGTGTGGCCACAATAGGCACTATATTCATGGCAATAGGTGCATCTACACTCCTTTGGAACTATTAATTTGTTAAATTCCATGGAATAAAGGAGTCTTCCATGATCATTAGATTTCATTACAAGTACTTTTGGTTCCATTGTAGAATAATTAGAATTTCTCTTTTTTTCTTCTTAACAAGGCTCCACCTTTTGTTGGAACAACTCATTCACAGTAAATTATCTTGAAAATGGTTGTGTGCCTACAACAGGCACTATATTCAAGGCAACAAGCACATCTACACTCTTATGGAACTATTAATCTATTGAATTCCATGGAACAAAGGAGTCTTCCATGATGATTAGATTTGTTTACAAGTAATTTTGGTTGATTTGTAGAATAATAAGAGTATCTCTTCTTTTCTTCTAAAGAAGGCTCCAACTTTCGTTGGAACAACTCATTCACACTCAATTATCTTGAAAATGGCTTTTGTGCCCTCAACAAGCAACATATTCATGGCAACAAGCACATCTACACTCCTTTGGAATAAGGAATCCTTTCAATTCTATGGTACAAAGGAATCTTCCTTCATGATTCAATTTCTTTAGAAGTACTTTTGGTGCAATTGTAGAATAATAAGAATATCTCTTCATTTCTTCTGAAGAAGGCTTTAGCTTTCGTTTTAACAACTCATTCACACTAAATTATCTTGAAAATCACTTTTCTGCCCATAACAGGCAACATATTCATGACAACAAACACATCTACATTCCTTTATAACTAGGAATCCTTTGATTTCCATGGAACAAAGGAGTCTTCCATAATGATTAGATTTCTTTACAAGTACTTTTGGTTCAATTGTAGCATAATAAGAATATGTCTTCATATCTTCTTAACAAGTCTCCACCTTTCATTGGAACAACTCATTGACACTAAATTATCTTGAAAATGGCTTATGTGCCTATAACAGCCACTACATTCATGCCTACTTCTGCACTCCTTTGGAACTACTGATTTATTGAATTCCATGGAACAAAGGAGTCTTCCATGATGGTTAGATTTGTTTACAAGTACTTTTGGTTAAATTGTAGAATGATAAGAATATCTTTTCATTTCTTCTTAACAAGGCTCCAACCTTCATTGCAACAATTTAGTCACTCAAAATTACGCTAAAAATGGCATGTGTGCCCACCATAGGCACTATATTAGTGGCTACACTCCTTTGGAACTACTAATCTATGGAATTCCATGGAACAAAGGAGTCTTCCATTATAATTAGATTTCTTTACAAGTAATTTTGGTTCAATTGTCGAATATAAAGAATATCTCTTCATTGGAACAATTCATTCACACTAAATTATCTTGAAAATGGATTTTGTGCCAACAACAGGCAACATATTCACAGTAACAAGCACATCTACACTCAGTTGGAACAAGGAATCCATTGAATCCCATGGAAGAAAGGAGTCTTCCATCATGATTAGATTTATTTACAAGTACTATTGGTTCAATTGTAGAATAATCATAATATCTCTTCATTTCTTCTGAACAAGGCTCCACCTTTCATTGAAACAACTCACTCACACTAAATTATCTTGAAAATGGCTTTTGTGCCAACAATAGGCAACATATTCATGACAATAGGCTCATCTACACTCATTTGGAACTAGAAATCCATTGAATTTCATGGAACAAGGGACTCCTCCATCATGATTACAATTCTTTAGAAGTACTTTTGGTTCAATTATAGAATAATAAGAATATCTCTTCATTTCTTCTTAACAAGGCTCCACCTTTCATTGCAACAATTCATTCACACAAAATTATATTGAAAATGGCTTGTGTGCCCAAAACGAGCACCATATTCATGGCAACAAGCACATCTACACTCCTTTGCAACTTGGAATTCATTGAATTCCATGGAACAAAGGAGTATTCCATCATGATTAGATTTCATTGCAAGTAGTTTTATTTCAATATTATGGAATAATAAGAATATCTCTTCATTTCTTCTTAACAAGGCTCTACCTTTCATTAAAACAACTCATTCACACTAAATTATCTTGAGAATGACATTTGTGCCCACAATAAGCAACATATCTGCGGCAACAAGCACATCTACACTACCTTAGGACTAGGAATCCATTGAAATCCATAGAGCAAAGGGGTCTTCCATTACGATTAGATTTCTTCACAAGTACTTTTGGTTCAATTGTAGAATAATAAGAATATCTCTTCATTTCTTCTTAAAAGGTCTCCAACTTTCGTTCCAACAACTCATTCACTCAAAATCATCCTGAAAATGGTTGTGTGCCCACCATAAGCACTATATTAGTGGCTACATTCCTTTGGAGCTACTAATCTATTGAATTCCATGGAACAAAGGAGTCTTGCAATGTGATTAGATTTCTTTACAAGTACTTTTGGTTCATTTGTAGAATAATAAGAATATCTCCTCATTTCTTCTTAACAAGGCTCCACCTTTTTTTTTTGGAACAACTCATTGACACTAAATCATCCTTAAAATGGCTTTTGTGCCCACAATAGGCAACATATTCATGGCAATAAGCACATCTACACTCCTTTGGGAATTTTCAGCATAATTTTGTGTGAATGAGTTGTTGCAATGAAAGGAGGAGCCTTCTTAAGAAGAAATGAAGAAATATTCTTATTATTCTACAATTAAACCAAAAGTAATTGTAAAAAATCGAATCATGATGGAAGGCACCTTTCTTACATGGAATTAAATGGATTTCTTATTCCGAAGGAGTGTAGATGTGCTTGCTGCCATGAATATAGTGTTTGTTTTGGGCTTATAAGCCATTTTCAAGATAATTTTGTGTGAATAAGTTACTCCAATGATAGGTGGAGCGTTGTTAAGAAGAAATGAAGAGATATCCTTATTATTTTATAATTAAACCAAAAGTACATGTAAAGAAATCTAATCATCGTGCAAGACTCCTTTGTTCCAGGGACTTCAATGGATTCCTAGTTCCAAAGGAGTGTAGATGTGCTTGTTGCCTTAAATTTAGTGCCTATTTTGGGCACACAAGCCATTTTCAAGATAATTTTGGGTGAATGAGTTATTGCAAGGAAAGGTGGAGCCTTGTTAAGAAGAAATTAAGCAATATCCTTATTATTCTACAATTGAACCAAAAGTAATTGTAAAAAATCAAATCATGATGGAAGACACCTTTCTTATGTGGAATTAAATGGATTTCTCATTCCAAAGGAGTGTAAATGTGCTTGTTGTCAAGAATACAATGTCTGTTTTGGGCTCATAAGCCATTTTCAAGATAATTTTGTGTGAATGAGTTACTCCAATGATAGGTGGAGTGTTGTTAAGAAGAAGTGAAGAGATATTCTAGTCATGATTGAAAGGTGGAGCCTTGTTAAGAAGAAATGAAGAGATATCCTTATTATCCCACAATTGAAACAAAAGTACTTGAAAAGAAATCTAATCATTGTGGGCGATTGCTTGGTTCCATGGAATTTAATGGATTACTAGTTCCAAAGGTGCATGGATGTGCTTGTTGCCAAGAATATAGTGCTTGTATTGGGCATACAAGGTATTTTCAAGACAATTTTGTGTGAATGAGTTATTGTAATGAAAGGTGGAGCCTTGTTAGGATGAAATGAAGAGATATTATTGTTATTCTACAATTGAACCAAATGCACTTCTAAAGTTATCTAATCATGATCAAAAAATCCTTTCTTCCATGGAATTCAATGGATTCCTAGTTCCAAAGGAGTGTAAATATGCTTGTTGCCTTGAATTTAGTGTGCGTTTTGGGCATACAAGCCATTTTCAAGATAATTTTGGGTGAATGAGTTGTTGCCACCAAAGGTGGAGCCTTGTTAAGAAGAAATGAAGTGATAACCTTATTATTCTATAATTGAACCAAAAGTACATGCAAAGAAATCTACTCATCGTGGGTGACTCCTTGGTTCCATGGATTACTAGTTCCAAAAAAGTATAGATAAACTTGTTGCCAAGAATATAGTGGCTCTTCTAACCACACAAGCTATTTTCAAGATCATTTGGTAAGAAAGTGTTGTTATAATGAAAAATGGTGCCTTGTTAAGAAGAAATGTAGAGATATCCTTATTATTCTACAATTGAACCAAAAGTAGTTGTAAAGAAAACTAATCATCATGTAAGACTCCTTGGTTCTAGGACTTCAATGGATTCCTAGTTCCAAAGGAGTGTAGATGTGCTTGTTGCCTTGAATTTAGTGCCTATTTTGCACACATAAGCCATTTTCAAGATAATTTTGGGTGAATGAGTAGTTTCCACCAAAGGTGGAGTCTTGTTAAGAAGAAATGAAGTGATAACCTTATTATTCTATAATTGAACGAAAAGTACATGCAAAGAAATCTACTCATCATGGGTGACTCCTTGATTCCATGGATTGCTAGTTCCAAAAAAGTATAGATAAACTTGTTGCCAAGAATATAGTGGCTCTTCTGACCACACACGCTATTTTCAAGATCATTTTGTATGAAAGTGTTGTTGTAACGAAAAGTGCAGCCTTGTTAAGAAGAAATGAAGAGATATCCTTATTATTCTACAATTGGACCAAAAGTACTTATAAAGAAATCTAATCATCATGGAAGACTGTTTGGTTCCATGGAATTCAATGGATTCCTAGTTCCAAAGGAGTGTAGATGTGCTTGTTGCCTTGAATTTAGTGCAAGTTTTGGGCATACAAGCCATTTTTAAGATAATTTTGTGTGAATGAGTTGTTGCAATGAAAGGTGGAGCCTTGTTAAGAAGAAATGAAGAGATATCATTATTATTCTAAAATTGAACCAAAAGTACTTGTAAGGAAATCAAATCATCATGGGAGATTGCTTGGTTCCATGGAATTCAATGGATTGCTAGTTCCAAAGGAGTATAGATGTGCTTGTTGCAAAAAATATAGTGGTTTTTTTGAGCACACAAGTCTCCACTTGTTGTTGCAACAACTCATCCACACAAAATTATCTTGAAAATGGCTTGTGTGCCCAAAATGGGCACTATAGTTAGGGCAATAAGCACATCTACACTCATTTGGAACTAGGAATCCATTGAATTACATGGAACAAAGGGGTCTTTCATGATGATTAGATTTCATTAAAAGTACCTTTGCTTCAGTTGGAGAATAATAAGCATATATTTTCATTTCTTCTTAACAAGGCTCCACCATTCATTGCAACAACTCATTCACACAAAATTATCTTGAAAATGGCTTGTGTGCCTAAAATGGGCACTATAATCAAGGCAACAAGCACATCTACACTCCTTTGGAATTAGGAATCCATTGAATGACATTGAACAAAGGAGTCTTTCAGATGATTAGATTTCATTAAAAATACCTTTGCTCTAGTTGGAGAATAATAAGCATATATGTTCATTTCTTCTTAACAAGGCTCCATCATTCATTGGAACAACTCATTCACACAAAATTATCTTGAAAATGGCTTGTGTGCCTAGAATGGGCACTATAATCAAGGCAACAAGCACATCTACACTCCTTTGGAATTAGGAATCCATTGAATTACATGGAACAAAGGAGTCTTTCTTGATGATTAGATTTCATTAAAAGTATCTTTGCTTTAATTGTAGAATAATAAGTATATCTCTTCATTTCCTTTAAACAAGGCCTCACCTTCCTTTGCAATAACTCATTCATACAAAATTATCCTGAAAATGGCTTATATGCCTAAAATAAGCACTATATTCTTGGCAATAAGCACATCTAAACTCCTTTGGAACTAGGAATCCATTGAATTCTATGGAAGAAATGAGTCTTCCATCATGATTAGATTTGTTTAGAAGTACTTTTGGTTCAATTGTAAAATAATAGGAATATCTCTTCATTTCTTCTTAATTGATGGAAGCCATATTGTACCAACTCAAAACAACAAGGGAGTTGATGCTTTGCAAAACCTTGGAGGACCAATTACAAGGGCAAGGTCAAAGAAAATAAAAGAAGCTCTCAACAACTTGTTGTGCGACATTTACTATCAGGAAATTGCCAGCTACGAGTTAAGGATGATGGAGGCTTCGCCAAGGCTTGCAAACGTGTCATCTGTGGAGGAATTCAAGAACCATGACCTTGGGAAGGAAGTTGGATTTGGGAGCCCATGTTTGGGCATTTAAATGAGTTATTTTTCATGGGTTTTTATTATTATTTAGTGGGTTGGATGAAATTCCTAAATAAGCCCATCTTATTAACATATAAGAAAAGGTGGCTGGCAGATTGGATGAATTAGCTTAATAAGCCCATCTTATCAGCATATAAAAAGGGCTGGCTGGCAGATTGGACGAATTTCCTTAATAAACCCATCTTATTAGCTAGGGTTTTAGGGCGGTTAGCATATAAAAAGGGTGGCTGCAAGGGAGGACAGCAGATGATGAATGTATGAGCTATTTTCTCTTTTTCTTTGAGAACTAATTCTGAACTTTCATTCTTGAGTGTGTTGGTTCAACAGACTTATCTTCTTCAACATTTTGTTGTTGGGAGTGGCGTCTAAATCTTATAGTTCTGGTTCTTGGTTGTTTATAATCATTGGGTCAGAACTCCAAAATCCCTTAACCTTTGTTAGAACGATTCTATACCAATATTGGTGTTGGGTTCCGTTTACAAATAATTGGAGTTCATATCATTAACAAGGCTCCACCTTTCGTTGCAACAACTCCTGCACACAAAATTATTTGCACAATGGCTTATGTGACCAAAATAGGCACTATATTCAAGGCAACAAGCACATATACACTCCTTTGGAACAAGAAATCCATTGAATTTCATGTAAGAAAGGTGTCTTCCATCATGATTGATTTCTTTACAAGCACTTTAGGTTCAATTGTAGAATAATAAGAATATCTCATTACTTCTTTTTAACTTGGCTCCACCTTTTATTGCAACAACTCATTCACCCAAAATTATCTGGAAAATGGCTTGTGTGCCCAAAAAGGCAATATATTGATGGCAACAAGTACATCTACACTAATTTAGAACTAGGAATCAATTGAATTCCACGAAAGAAAGGAGTCTTCTACCATGATTAGATTTCTTTAAAAGCACTTTTGGTTTAACTGTAGAATGAGAAGAATATCTCATCATTTTTTCTGAACAAGGTTCCACCTTTCATTGCAACAACACATTCACACAAAATTATCTTGAAAATGGCTTGAGTTCCCAAAATAGACACTATGATGAATTCATTGAATTCCATGGAACAATGGAGTCTTCTATGATGATTAGATTTCTTTAGAAGTACTTTTGGTTCAAATATAGAATAATAAGAAGATCTCTTCATTTGTTCTTAACAAGGCTCCACATTTCGTTGTAACAACTCGTTCATACAAAATGACCTTGAAAATAGCTTGTGTGCTCACAGCAGGTATTATATTGTTGGCAACAAGCACATCTATGCTCCTTTGGAACTAGGAATCCATTGAATTCCATGGAAACAAGGAGTCTTCCATAATGATTAGATTTCATTACAAGTACTTTTGGTTCAATTGTAGAATAATAAAGATATTTCTACATTTCTTCTCAACAAGACTCCACCTTTTGTTGCAACAACTCATTCACACAAAATTATCTTGAAAATGGCTTGGGTGCCCAAAATAGGCATTATATTGTTGGCAACAAGCACATCTATACTCCTTTAGAACTAGGAATCCATTGAATTCCATGGAAACAAGGAGTCTTCTATAATGATTAGATTTCTTTACAAGTACTTTTGGTTCAATTGTAGAATAATAAAGATATTTCTACATTTCTTCTTAACAAGACTCCACCTTTTGTTGCAACAACTCATTCACACAAAATTATCTTGAAAATGGCTTGGGTGCCCAAAATAGGCATTATATTCTTGGCAACAAGCACATCCATAAACCTTTGGAACTAGGAATCTGTTGAATTCCATAGAACCATGGAGTCTTTTGTGATAATTTGATTTATTTAAAAGTACTTTTGGTTTAATTGTAGAATAATAAGGATATCTCTTTATTTCTTCTTAACAAGGCTCCAGCTTTCATTACAACAACTCATTCAAACAAAATTATATTGAAAATGGCTTGTGTCGCCATAACAGGCAATATATTCAAGGCAACAAGCACATCTACACTTCTCTGGAACTAGTAATTCATTGAATTCCATAAAAGAAAGGATTTTTCAATCATGATTATCTTTCTTTAGAAGTATTTTTGGTTCAATTGTAGAATAATAAGAATATCTCTTCATTTCTTCTTAACAAGGCTTCACTTTTCATTGCAACAACTCCTTCACACAAAATTATCTTGAAAATGGCTTGTGTGCCCAAAACAGGCACTATAGTCAAGGCAACAAGCACATCTACACTCCTGTGGAACTAGGAATCAATTGAATTCCATGGAAGAAAGGAGTCTTCCATCATGATTAAAATTTTTAGAAGTACTTTTGGTTCAATTGTAGAATAACAAGAATATCTCATCATTTCTTCTTAGCAAGCCTCCACCTTTTGTTGCAACAACTCATTCACACAAAATTACTTGGAAAATGGCTTATGTGTCCAAAATAGGCACTATATTCAAGGCAACAAGCACATCTACACTTCTTTTGAATAAGGAATCCATTGAATTCCATGTAAGAAAGGACTCTTCCATCATGATTTGATATCTTTACAAGTACTTTTGGTTCAATCATAGAATAATAAGAATATCTCATTAGTTCTTCTTAACAAGGCTCCACCTTTTGTTGTAACAACTTATTCACCCAAAATTATCTAGAAAATGGCTTGTGTGCCCAAAATAGGCACTATATTGATGGAAACAAGCACATCTACACTAATTTGGAACTATGAATCCATTGAATTCCACAGAAGAAAGAAGTCGTTTAAAATGATCATATTTCTTTAGAAGTACTTTTGGTTCAATTGTAGAATAATAAGAATATCTTATCATTTTTTATTTTAACAAGGTTCCACCTTTCGTTGTAACAATTCATTCACACGAAATAATCTTGAAAATGGCCCTTGCGCCTAAAACAGGCACTATGATGAATTCATTAAATTCCATGGAATAATGGAGTCTTCTATGATGATTGCATTTCTTTAGAAGTACTTTTGGATCTAATGTAGAATAATAAGAATATCTCTTCATTTGTTCTTAACAAGGCTCTATGTTTCATTACAACAACTCATTCATGCAAAATGATCTTGGAAATCGTTCACACAAAATGCTCTTGAAAATCGCATGTGTGCCCAAAATAGGCACTATATTCAAAGTAACAAGCACATCTACACTCTTTTCGAACAAGGAATCTATTGAATTCTATGGAGCCGAGGAGTCTTACATGATGATTAGATTTCTTTATAGGCACTTTGGATTCAATTGTATAATAATAAGGATATCTCTTCATTTCTTCTTAACAAGTTTCCACCTTTCATTGCAACAACTCATTCACACAAAATTATTCTGAAAATGGCTTGTGAGGTATATTCTTTATTTACTAACAATCTTACATATACAATGTCTAATGCTAAAGAAGGTAGTTTCCCACATGGAGAGGAGTAAGTAGTTGATCTAGATACAAATTGCTGATGAAATTCTTAGAGCAAAAGTTTGATAGGATTGACCAAATGTTTTAGGAAGTTCAAGACAGGATGGATAAAATAGACGGGGAATCGAGTGTCAATCCTAAAAGGCCAGCTGGGAGGGTCATGAAAGAGCAATTTGAACATGACTTTAGTGAAGATGGTGATGGTTATTATGATGACGGTGATAATGCTAATAGAAACTTCAGAGGTGGCTTTAGAGGAGGACGTAGTAATCGAAATAGTAGGGGAGTAAAGAGGCAATGGAAATGTTCATGATGGGTACAATGGAGGTTGGGATAACAAAAATAGAGTAGAGGAAGGAGTAGAGAAAAACTTAGTAGTATTAAAATGAAAATACCTTCTTTCCAAGGGAAAGCTGACCCTGATGTCTATTTAGATTGGGAATGAAGGGTAAAATTAATATATGAGTGCCACAACTTCTTTGAGGAGAAGAAAGTGAAGTTAGCTAGTTCACTGATTATGCTGTCATATGGTGGGACCAGCAAGTTACCACCAAGAGAAGAAATTTTGAGAGAACCATAGAAACTTTGAATGAGTTGAAGATTGTGATGAGAAGGAGATTTGTTCCTAGTTCTTATTATAGGGATTTGTATAACAAGTTGCAAAGCCTTATGCAAGGTTCCAAGAGTGTGGAAGAGTACCATGAGGAGATGGAAATTGCTATGGTTAGGGCAAATGTAATGAAGGATAGGGAGGCAACCATGGCTAGGTTCCTCCAAGGGTTGAATAGAAGCATAGCTGATATGGTAGAACAACAACACTATGTAGAGCTTGAAGACATGGTACACTTTGCCATGAAAGTTGAGAGGCAACTTAAGGGAAGGAGCACTTCTAGATATAATCAGAACTTAGGTTCATCTATTTGGAAGTTGAATTGAGGGAAGAAGGAAGAGAAGATGACTTCTAAGCTTAAAACCAATTCACATAGACCCCAGACTAGTGGGGGCAGCCAAGAAAGGGGCAAATTTGAAGAAAAACTTGAGAGCACCTAAGGAAAAACTAGAGACACCAAATGCTTTAGATGTCTGGGTAGGGGTCATGTGGCTTCACAATGTCCTAACAAAAGAACCATATGCCTTAAAGAGAATGGTGACTATTTGTCTGGTAGTGATGCTAGTGATGAAGACCAAATGCTGCCACTAAAGGATGCTAGTGATGTTGATGAAGGGATAGAGTATCCAGAACATGGTGGAAGACTTTAGTAGCAAGGAAAGCCCTAAGTGTGCAGGTTAAGGAGGAGGATGATGCTGAGATGCAACGGGAAAATATTTTCCATACTCGGTATTTAGTTCAAGATAAACTTTGTTACTTGATCATTGATGGCGGTAGTTGCACTAATGTAGCAAGTACAGAGTTGGTGGAAAAATTGAACTTGCCTACAACCAAACATCCTACACCATATAATTTGCAATGGTTGAATGACAGTGGAGTGGTGAAAGCAACTAAACAAGTTGTGGTTCCATTTTCCATTAAAAGATATAAGGACGAGTTGTTTTGTGATGTTGTACCTATGCAGGCCGAGCATTTGTTATTAGGCCATCCTTGGCAATTTGATAGAAAGGTTTTGCATGATGGTTACAAGAACCACTATTCTTTCACCATGGATGGAAAATCATTTACACTTGTTCCATTAACTCCAAAACAGGTGTATGAAAATCAAGTGAGACTTTATGAAAGTGAGCAAAAGAGGAGCGAAAAGAAAGAGAGAGTCAAGAGAAATGAAAGTGAAGGAGAGAAAAAGAAGGTAAACGCATGTGAGAGTACTAAGTACAAGGGTGGTCATGTTCACAAGAGTGAAGATGAAAGAAAACAAGTGAGTGTGTTTGCAAAAGGAGTAGATGTTAGGGTTGCCTTCCAAGCGAGACAACAAATAATCTTGATCCTTTATAAGGATTCTTATTTCTTTAACACTGACCTTGATTCATCTTTGCCTAGTGCCATTTCATCTTTGTTGCAGGATTATAATGATGCATTCCCTAAGGAGATCCTAGATGGTTTACCACCAAGGAGAGGAATTAAACACCACATTGATCTTATTCCTAGGGCTCACATTCCCAATAAGCCAACATATAGAAGTAATCCTGAGGAGACAAAGGAGCTTCAAAGGCAAGTTGATGAGTTGATAAAGAAAGGACGTGTAAGGGAGAGCATGAGTCCATGTGCAGTGCTAGTGTTGCTTGTGCCAAAGAAAGATGGATCTTGGAAGATGTGTGTCCATTGTAGAGCTATCAACAAAATAACAGTTAAGTATCAACATTCTATACCCAGGCTTAATGATATGCTAGATGAATTACATGGTGCATGTTACTTCTCTAAATTTGACCTTAAGAATGGGTATCATCAAATTAGGATGAGGGAAGGAGATGAATGGAAAACTGCATTCAAGACCAAGCATGGTTTGTATGAATGGTTAGTTATGCCCTTTGGTTTGACTAATGCACCTAGTACTTCATGTTTTGAGACCTTTCTTAGGAAAGTTTTTTGTGGCTTATTTTGATGACATATTAGTATACAGTAGGAATTTAGAAGAGCATGTTGAACATTTGCATTGCATGCTTGATGTTTTAAGGAAAGAGAAATTGTATGCCAATGTGTAGAAATGCGATTTTTACAAGGATCATGTTATTTTCTTGGGTTATGTTGTGTCTACTCATGGTTTAAAGGTTGATAAAGAGAAGATTAAGGCAATTCGAGAATGGCCTACACCTAAGAGTGTGAGTGATGTGAGGAGTTTCCATGGTTTGGCTAGCTTTTATAGGAGGCTCATTAAGGATTTTAGTACCATAGCTGCACCATTGAGTAAGGTGATTAAAAGGAGTGTGGGCTTCAAGTGGAGTAAGGAATAACAAGATGCCTTTGATTTACTTAAGACTAAGTTATGTGATGCACCACTTCTTGCTTTGCCTGATATTTCTAAGATCTTTGAAATTGAATGTGATGCATCAGACATTGGGATTGGGGGAGTTCTCATGCAAGAGAAATGACCTATTGCATTCTTTAGTGAGAAGTTGAGTGAAGCAACATTGAATTATCCAACTTAAGATAAAGAAATGTATGCACTTGTTAGGACTTTAGAAATGTGGCAGCATTACCTTTGGCCCAAGGAGTTTGTAATTCATACTAATCATGAGTCTTTAAAATACTTGAAGGGCAAGGTAAGTTGAATAGGAGACATGCAAAATGGGTTGAATTTATTGAAACTTTTCCTTATGTAATTCAATACAAATCAGGTAAGGAAAATGTTGTTGCTGACACATTGTCATATAGGTACACATTGATTAATACTTTGAGCATTAAGTTGCTAGGGTTTAAGCACATTATTGATTTGTATGCTAATGATGTTGACTTTAGTAACATATATGCTGCATGTGAGAAAGATGCCTTTGGTAAGTTCTATAGACATGAGGGGTATTTGTTTAAAGTAAATAAGTTTTGTATTCCTCAAGGGTCTATGAGAGCATTACTTGTGAGAGAAGCTCATGGGGGTGGTTTAATGGGACACTTTGGCATTCAAAAGACTTTTGATGTTTTAAATGAACATTTCTTTTGGCCACATAAGAAAAGGGATGTTGATAGAGTCTGTGCCAAGTGTATTACCTGTAGACAAGCTAAGTCTAGGGTTTTGCCCCATGGTAAGTATATGCCCTTAGAAATTCCTTAAGAACCTCAGACCAACTTCTTTATAGATTTTATTCTTAGGTTACCTAGGTTTAAAAAGGGCCGAGATTGTATTCTTGTTGTAGTTGACAAGTTTTCAAAGATGGTGCATTTCATTGCTTGCACCAAAATAGATGATGTCACACACGTTGCAGACTTACTTTTTAGAGAGATTGTTCGCTTACATAGAGTGCCGAAGAATATTGTGTCAAATCGTGATGCAAAATTTTTAAGCCATTTTTGGAAAACATTCTGGGGTAAGCTTGGAACAAAGTTGTTGTTTTCTACAACTTTCCATCCATAAACCGATGGACAAACTGAGGTAGTAAATCAAACTCTTGGTACATTGTTGCATGCTATTATTGGTAAGAACTCTAGAACCTAGGAAGAATGTTTGCCTTTTATGGAGTTTGCCTATAATCGTGTTGTTCATAGTAAATCAAACTCTTGGTACATTGTTGCATGCTATTATTGGAAAGAACTCTAGAACCTAGGAAGAATGTTTGCCTTTTGTGGAGTTTGCCTATAATCGTGTTGTTCATAGTGCCATAGGTTATTCTTCTTTTGAGCTTGTTTATCGTTTTAATCCATTATCTCCTTCGGATTTAGTACCATTGTCTATACAGGACAGGGTTAATTTAGATGGGAAAAAGAAGGCTGAAGTGGTTAGGCAACTTCATGAGAAAGCTAGGCTTAACACTGAGAGAAAAACCAAACAATATGAAACACAAGCCAACAAAGGTCGTAGGCATATCACCTTTAAACCTAGTGATTGGGTTTGGGTACATTTGCAGAAGGATATATTTCTTAAGCAAAGGAAATCAAAGTTGCAACCAAGGGGAGATGGTCCTTTTCAAGTGGTGGCAAGAGTTAATGATAATGCATATAAACTTGACTTGCCAAGTGAGTATAATGTAAGTGCAACATTTAATGTTTCTGACCTTTCTCCTTTTCTCTTTGATGATGTAAGTGCTGATTTGAGGACAAATCATTTTAAGGAGAGCAGGAATGATGGAAGCCATATTGTACCAGCTCAAATCAACAAGGAAGTTAATGCTTTGCAAAACCTTGGAGGACTAATGACAAGGGCAAGGTCAAAAAAAAAAAGGAAGCTCTGAACAACTTGTTGTGCAACATTTACTATCAGGAAGTTGCTAAGTACGAGTTAAGGATGATGGAGGCTTCACTAGGGCTTGCGAATGTGTCATATGTGGAGTAATTTGAGAACCATGACCTTGGGAAGGAAGTTAGATTTGGGAGCCCATGTTTGGGCATTTAAATGGGTTATTTTCATGGGTTTTTATTATTATTTAGTGGGTTGGACGAATTTCCTTAATGAGCACATCTTATTAGCTAGGGTTTTAGGGCGGTTAGCATATAAAAAGGGTGGCTGGAGGGGAGGACAGCGAATGATGAGTGTATGAACTATTTTCTCTAGTTCTTTGAGAACTAATTATGAACTTTCCTACTTGATTGTGTTGGTTCAATAGACTTATCTTCTTCAACATTTTGTTGTTGGGAGTGGTGTCTAAATCTTCAAGTTCTGGTTCTTGGTTATTTATAATCATTGGGTCAAAACTCCAAAACCCCTTAACCTTTGTTAGAACGATCCTACACCAACATTGGTGTTAGGTTTTGTTTACAGATAATCAGAGTTCATATCACCTATGTTGGGCACACAAGCCATTTTCAAGATAATTTTGTGGGAATGAGTTGTTGCAATAAAAGGAGGAAAAAAATGGAGAGATATTCCTATTATTCTACCACTGAACCAAAAGTACTTATAAAGAAATCTAATCATGATGGAAGACTCCATTGTTCCCTAGAATTCAATGGATTCCTAGTTCTAAAAGAGGTTAGATGTGCTTGTTGTCAAGAATATAATGTCTGTTGTAGGCAAACAAGCTATTTTCATGATCATTTTGTGTGAATAAGGTGTTGCAATGAAAAGTGGTGCCTTGTTAAGAAGAAATGAAGAGATATTCTTATAATTTTACAATTTAACCTAAAGTAATTGTAAAGAAATCTAATCATGATCGAAAACTCCTTTCTTCTATGTAATTCAATGGATTCCTAGCTCTAAAGGAGTGTAAATGTACTTATTGCCATGAATACAATGCCTATTTTGGGCACATGAGCCATTTTCAAGATAATTTTGTGTCAATGAGTTGTTTGAACAAAAGTTGGACCTTATTAAGATGAATTAAAGAGTTATTCTTATTATCCTACAATTGAACCAAAAGCACTTGTAATGAAATCTAATCATTGTGGAAGACTCCTTTGTTGCAAGGAATTCAATGGATTCCTAGTTCAAATGGAGTGTAGATGTGCTGACAGCCATAGATATAGTGCTTGTTATGGGCACAAAAGCTATTTTAAAGATCATTTCGTGGGCATGAGTTACTGTAACAAAAGGTCAAGCCTTATTAGAAATAAATAAAGAGATGTTCTCCCTATTCAGTTATCAAAGACCCCTTTATTTAATGCAATTAAATGGATTCTCCATTCCTAAGGTACATATAATCACTTGTTGCAAAGAAGATAAAGCTTGCTGCAAGGGCAAAAGTTATTTTCAAGATTATTTTGCATGTATGAGTTGTTGCAATGGATGGTGGTGCCTTGTTAAGAAGAAGTGAAGAGATATTCTTATTATGCTGCAATTGAACCAAAAGTACTTGTAAAGAAATCTAATCATGATGGAAGACTTCTTTGTTCCATGGAATTCAATAGATTCCACCGAAGGAGTGTAGATGTGCTTGTTGCCATAAATATAACGCTTGTTTTGGGCACACAAGCCATTTTGAAGATAATTTTGTGTGAATGAGTTCTTGCAGTGAAAGGTGGAGGCATGTTATCAAGAAATAAAGAGATATTCATATTATTGTACAATTGAAACAAAAGTACTTGTAAAGAAATCGAATCGTAATGGAAGACTCCTATGTTCCATGGAATTCAATGGATTCCTAGTTCTAAAGTGATGTAGATGTACTTGTTGCAATGAATATAACATCTGTTTTGGCATATAAGCCATGTTCAAGATAATTTTGTGTGAATGACTTGTTGCAGCGAAAGATGGAGCCTTGTTAAGAAGAAATGAATTGATATTCTTCTTATACTACAATTGAACAAAAAGCAATTGTAATGAAATCTAATCATGATGGAAGTCACCTTTGTTCCACAAAATTCAATGGATTCCTAGTTTTAAAGGAGTGTAAATGTGCTTGTTGCAAAGAATATAGTGTCTGTTGTGGGCACACAAGCTATTTTCAAGATCATTTTGTATAAATGAAGTGTTACAATGAAAGGTGGAGCCTTGTTAAAAAGAAAAGAAGAGATATTCTTATTATTCTATAATTTAACCAAAAGTACTTGTAAAGAAATCTAATCATGATCGAAGACTCCTTTGTTCCCTATAATTGAATGGATTCCTTGTTCCAAAGGAATGTAGATGTGCTTCTTGCCATGAATATAGTGTCTATTTTGGGCATATAAGCCATTTTCAAGATAATTTTATGTGAATGAGTTGTAATGAAAGTTAGAGCCTTGTTAAGATGGAATGAAGAGATATTCTTATTATACTAAAATTGAATGAAAAGCACTTGTAAAGAAATCTAATCCTAATGGAAGACTCCTTTGTTCCCTAGATTTCAATGGATTTCTAGTTCAAATGGAGTGTATATGTGCTTGCTACCATGAATATAGTGCTTGTTATGGGCACACAAGCTATTTTCAACATCATTTTGTGTGAATGAGTTATTGCACCAAAAGGTGGAGCCTTCTTAGGAAGAAATGAAGAGATGGTCTCATTATTCAGTAATTAAACTGAAAATACCTGTAAGAAGATAAAGCTTACTGCAGGGGCAAAAGTTATTTTCAAGATTATTTTGGGTGTATGTGTTGTTACAATGATTGGTTGTGCCTTATTAAGAAGAAATGAGGAGATATTCTTATTACTCTACAATTAAACCAAAAGTACTTGCAAGGAAATCTAATCATGATGGAAAACTCTTTTGTTCCATGGAATTCAATGGATTTCTAGTTTGAATGGAGTGTAGATGTACTTGCTGCCATGAATATAGTGCTTCTTGTGGGCACACAAGATATTTTCATGATCATTTTGTATGAATGAGTTTTTGCAACGAAAGGTGGAGCCTTTTTAGGAAGAAATGAAGACACAATTTTATTATTCAGTAATTAAATTGAAAATGCCTATAAAAAGATAAAACTTGCTACGAGGGCAAAAGTTATTTTCAAGATTATTTTGCGTGTATATGTTGTTGTAATGAATGGTGGTGCCTTGTTAAGAAAAAATGAGGAGATATTCTTATTACTCTACAATTGAACCAAAAGTACTTGCAAGGAAATCTAATCATGATGGAACACTCCTTTGTTCTATGGAATTCAATGGATTTCTAGTTCGGATGGAGTGTAGATGTGCTTGCTGCCATGAAAATAGTGCTTCTTATAGGCACACAAGCTATTTTCAAGATCATTTTGTGTGAATGTGTTATTGCAACAAAAGGTGGAGCCTTTTTAGTAAGAAATAAAGAGACGGCCCCATTATTCAGTAATTAAACTAAAAATACCTTTAAGAAGATAAAGCTTGCTGCTAGGGAAAAAGTTATTTTTAAGATTATTTGGCATGTATGTGTTGTTGCAATGAATGGTGGTGCCTTGTTAAGAAGAAACAAGGAGATATTTTTATTACTCTACAATTGAACCAAAAGTACTTGCAAGGAAATCTAATCATAATGGAACACTCCTTTATTCCATAGAATTCAATGGATTTGTAGTTCAAAAAGTGTGTAGATGTGTTTGTTGCCATGAATATAGTGTCTATTTTTGCCACAAAAGCAATTTTCAAGAGAATTTTGTGTGAATGAGTTATTACAAGGAATGGTGGTGTCTTGCTAAGAAGAAATGAAAAGATATTCTTATTATTATACAAGTTAACCAAAAATACTTGTAAGGAAATCTAATCATGATGGAAGACTCCTTTGTTTCATGGAATTTAATGGATTCCTAGTTCCAAAGGAGTGTAAACATGCTTGTTGTCATGAAAATAATGTCTGTTGTGAGCACACAAGCAATTTTCAAGATCATTTTGTGGCAATGACTTGTTGCAACAAAAAATGGATCCTTGTTAAGAAGAAATAGGGAGATATTCTTATTCTTCTACATTTGAACCAAAAGTACTCGTAAAGAAATCTAATCATGAAGGAAGACAGTTTTATTCCATGGAATTCAATGGATTCCTAGTTCCAAAGGAGTGTAGATATGCTTGTTGCCTTGAATATAGTGCCTATTTTGGGCACATTAGTCATTTTTAGGATAATTTTGTTTGAATGAGTTATTGCAATAAAAGGTGGATCCTTGTTACGAAGGAATGAAGAGATATTCTTATTATTCTACAATTGAATGAAAGTACTTTTTAAGAAATCTAATCATGATGAAAGACTACTTTGTTCTATGGAATTCAATCAATTTCTAGTTCCAAAGCAATGTAGATATGCTTATTGTTATGAATATAATGCATGATTTTGGCACATAAGCTATTTTCAAGCTTATTTTGTGTGAATGAGTTATGGCAATGAAAGGTGGAGGCTAGTTAAGAAGAAATGAAGAGATATTCTTGTTCTTTTACAATTTAACCAAAAGTACTTGTAAAGAAATCTAATCATGATTGAAGACTCTTTTGTTCCATGTAATTCAATGAATTCCTAGTTCCAAAGGAGTGTGAATGTGTTTGTTTCCATGAATATAGTCCTTGTTTTGGGCAAACAAGCCATTTTCAAGATAATTGTGTGTGTATGAATTGTTGCAACGAAAGTTGAAGCCTTGTTAAGTTGAAATGAAGAGACATTCTTATTATACTACAATTAAAGCAAAAGCAGTTGTAAAGAAATCTAATCATCATGGAAGACTCCTTTGTTCTGTGGAGTTCATTGGATTCCTAATTCCAAAGCAGTGTAGATGTGCTTGTTGTCTTGAATATAGTGCCTGTTTTGGGCGCATAAGCCATTGTCAAGATAATTTTGTATGAATAAGTTGTTGGAATGAAAGGTGGAGCCTTGTTAAGAAAGATTGAAGACATATTCTTATTATTCTACAATTGAACCAAAAGTAATTGTAAAGAAATTGGGTCATAATGGAAGACACCTTTGTTCCATGGAATTCAAATGATTCCTAGTTCCAATGGAGTGTGGCTGTGCTTGTTGCCATGAATATAGTTCCTATTTTGGGCACACAAGCCATTTTCAAGATCATATTGTGTGAAAGAGTTGCTGCAATGAAAGGTGGAGCCTTGTTATGTAGGTATGAGCAGATATTCATATTATTCTACAATTAAGCCAAAAGTTCTTGTAAAGAAATCTAATCATGATGGAAGACTCCTTTGTTTTATGGCATTTAATGGGTTCTTAGTTCCAAAGGAGTGTAGATGTGCTTGTTGCCATGAATATAGTCCTATTTATGGCACACATGCCATTTTCAAGGTAATTTTGTGTGAATAAGTTGTTACAATGAAAAGTGGAGCCTTGTTAAGAAGAAATGAAAAGATATTCTTGTTATTCTACAATTAAACCAAAAGTTCTTGTAAAGAAATCTAATTATCATGGAAGACTCCTTTGCTCTATGGAATTCAAAGGATTAGTTGTTCTAAAAGAGTGTAGATGTGCTTGTTGCCACCATTATAGTGCCTGTTTTAGGCATATAAGCCATTTTCAAGGTAATTTTGTGTGAATGAGTTGTTGCAACGAAAGGTAAAGCCTTGTTAAGAAGAAATGAAGAGATATTCTTATTACTCTACAATTATACCAAAAGTACTTAAAAAGAAATCTAATCATCATGGAAAAATCCTTTTTTCAATGGAATTTAATGGATTCCTAGTTCCAAAGGAATGTTGATGTTGTTATTGTGATGAATATAGTGCCTATTTTTGGCAAATAAGCCATTTTCCATATAATTTTGTGTGAATGAGTTATTGTAGGGAAAGGTAGAGCCTTATTAAAAAGAAGTGAAAATATATTTTTATTATTCTACAATTGAACTAAAAGTACTTCTGAAGAAATCTAATCATGATGGAAGAATCCTTTGTTTGATAGAATTTAATGGATTCCTAGTTCCAAAGGAGTGTAAATGTGCATGTTGTCATGAATATAATGCCTATTTTGGGCACATAAGTTATTTTCAAGATCATTTGGCGTGAATGAGTTATTGCAACAAATGGTGGAGCCTTGTTAAGAAGGAATGAAGAGATATCCTTATTATTCTACAATTGAACCAAATGTACTTGTAAAGAAATCTAATCATCATGGAAGACTCCTTTATTCCATGGAATTCAATGGATTCCTAATCCTAATGGATTGTAGATGTGTTTGTTGCCATGAATGTAGTGCTTGTTGTGAGCACATAAGTTATTTTCAAGATCATTTCGTGTGAATGAGTTATTGCAACAAAAGTGATGAGAACCTTAGAAAGGATAGGTCAATGGCTTCAAAGGTTGTAAGAGGTCCCTTGCATATTCTAGAAGGTCCAATAACACAAGCTAGAGTTAAAAAGATGAAAGACGCACTAAATGGGCTAATTGAGGACGTTCAAACCAACCAAGTTTCAAATAGTGCAAATTCATACTTGAAAGTGAGTCTAAACCTTATTAATATGATTTGAGAACTATTGGGTCAAGGCTAAGCAATAACATTCACTCCTAAATAAGAGTTTATTATCTGGGTAAGAATTTGTCCCTAAATAAGAATTCCTCCTAAATTAGGATTTGTCATGAGTAGGAATTTGTGCCTCTTTAAGATTGTTGTCCTAGCATATAAATAGGCACCTCTTTGTAAGCTCTAAAAAATCAGACAATTTTGAATGAAATGGAAAGTAGAGTTTTTTTCTCTCTCAATTCTTTTGAGAACTAAAAAACTTATGAAAAGGTACTTCTTCTTGTTGTGTTCAAATTGACTTAATGCTCCCAATTCCTTTCTTTTTTGGAGTGTGGTGTCTATATCCTTCTTAAATACCTTAGGTTCATGCTTTTGAATGTTGGGTTTAGGGTTTGTGTTATTACATTTTGATTTAGCTTTCCTAGATATTCGTTGATTTTTTATGTGCATTGGGTCCCTAAGTCACTTCTTTTAGGGTTTTTCACATCACATTCAATGGGTTTAGTAACCACCAACCTCGTTTCATGGAGTATCTTAATAATATAGGTAATCTTTCACATTAGTTTGAGGAAGCATATCATCTTTAAGATAAAATTTTACAACCTTATAAGACTTGAGCTATGCATAAATATTTTCTACAATTTATACAAAATTTATATGCTTTGGAATCAGAGGATATGTGATGGTTTTATCCAAGGCATACTCATAAATGTCATCTCAAAGTTTATCAACTTTTTTTGTTCTTGCCTCTACACCTTTAGCCAGTGATTTAACTGACTTTGCTGGGGACTGAGGCCCTTGCACTAGTGTCCTTTTACTCATTGATTAATTTCTTGCAAAAACTCATGAGTTAGGAAATCTGGTAATGCATTAGAATTTCCCTTTATAAACTAAATCTTAAAATTAAATACAAAAAGTATTCCTTGCCATCTTGCAAAAAGTTGTTTTGAGGCAAGATTTTTGACATCTTTAGTAAGGGTATCTTTTGTGGCCTTACAATTAATTTTTAAAAGGAATTTTTTATTTAATAAATCTCTTCCAAATTTCTAAATGCATAGCACAATAACCATAATTTCTTTTTTAATAGTAGAGCAATTAACCTTGGCTCCTTTCCAAATACCAGAAGTGAAGCAAACCAACTATTCTTTTGAGTTAATCCTTTGCTTAACAATTCCTGAATAACCTTTATCTAATGCATCTGTTTCAACAATTTTCAATGCATCAGGATTAAAAAGGGCTAAGAAAGGTAGTTCTTTAGATTTTAGCTTTAGTTTCTTAACCACTTTTGTATGTTCATTCTTCCATTCAGGAGGATTCTTTTTAGCCTTTCAAATAAAGACTTAACATTATGAGCTAATTCTCTATAAAAATCTAAAATATAATTCAGATATCCTAAAAACCTTTGCAATTGTTGCTTTTCCTTAATTTCATTAAGGAATTTAAAAGTAAACTCAATTGCTCGGTTAATAGGAATAATTGTACCATTTTTAACAAAGTGACCAAGGAACCTAACATTTGTTTGAAATAACTTCATCTTTCTTACTAATACAGCAAGACCTACCTTTTCAATAACCTTTAGGAAAAGGTTCAAATATTTAAAATATTATTCAATCATGTTAGAGAATACTAACACGTTATCAATATAAACAATAATGAATGTTGTATAAGTATTAAATATTTTATTCATATGTTTTTGAAACTCAGAGGGTGCATTCTTTAACCCCAAAAGCATTACCTTATGTTTGTAATGTCCAAATGATATTGTAAATGTCATCTTATACCTATCTTCTTCATGAATATGGGTTTGCCAAAATCTTGATTTCATATCAAAATTTGAAAATATTTGAGTTTCATAAAGCCTATTCAATAAATCTTTTTTAATAGGTATTGGATACCTAATCCATCTTAATGCCTTATTTAAAGGCTTATAATTAATAACTAGTCTTGGAACTTCTTGTTCTACTTCAACAACATTTTCAAAATACTAGACAACTCTATGGGCTATTGCTTTTTCTAATAATCCCCTTGTACAAGAGATCATTTATCTCCTTTTTACAAATTTACAAATGTCTTGGTCCCATGGCTATCGGCCGAGCTTTAGTAGAAATTTGACTTTTCTTAAAAGCCACCTTATAAGGTAATCTTACCACGTGCCTTTTCCTATCCCAAAAGGTAGTGGGAATCTTTACATAGACTAATGTTTCAAATTGTATCTGTATCTCCTATATTTTATTTTGAATAATTGGAGAGTAGATCTTTTCTTAAAGGGGTTTAACCTTTACTTCACTTTTCTTAAGAGATTGAATAAACCTCTCTTTTCTTCTTATTAATTTCTGAAGTAAATCTATCTCTCTAAATTAAGGAGAAGATATGAATTTAAAACTAATAAGCTTTCCATCTATCTTTGAGAAAATCCCTTTATCATTTATTTACTTAATAGGATATAACATATAAAGAAAAGGATTTCCCATAATTACATCTTGTTATAGGTTCTTAACCAATATAAATGGAATCTCAATATAGATTCCTTCATTGCAAATAATGGCTTGAGAAGCTTGTATTTAATAATGTTATGCAACTTATAAATAAACACACATAAATAAACAATATTGAATGCTTTGATACAATTTGAACCCTTAGGCATTAATGTAGCTCTATACTTTATATTCTATACACATAGCTAAAACAAACACACAACTAATGACATAATCCCATTTAATAATTCATGGCACATGATACCAAGCAATAAACATTAATAATGGATCTTTAACCTCTTCATTAACTGCACAAAATTATTCATAAACAATTCTTACCTTATGGGATAAAGTCAGATGATATAATCCCCATTTGAAACACCAGGTTTTAAACTAGTTTGGAAATTTTTTTGGGTCATTCGCAAGATTTATCTAAACAAACCAACTAAATTTCCTTTGCCTATTTTCATATATTAGGGCTTTTTCCTATGCTTCAATATAATCAAAGTAGTTAAAGGTTTTAACCTTCCACCATTCTTTCAATTCACGATTGTTGAAGAGATCAGCTTGTCAGTCATTTGGATAAAGAGTTTTCTTTACCTTAAATTCAGTATAAGCCCAATCTTTGAAGGCAAACCAAAAATAATTCCTGATCCTCTTTCAATGGGTTCAATAACCATCAAGCCTATTCATGGAGTATCTATTAAGAATACAGGCAATCTTGCACTTTATTTTGAGGAAACATATCATCATTAAGATAAATAGGCCTAAGCTATACGTAATTATTTTCTACAATACATAGAAAATCTATATGCTTTGGAATCAAAGGATATGTGATGGTTTTATCTAAGGCATGCTCATAAATGTCATCTCGAAGTTTATTAACTTCTTTTGTTTATAGAAATCTGGTATTGCTTTAGAATTTCCCTTTATAAATTCAATCTCAAAATCAAATACAAAAGTATTCTTTGTCATCTTGCAAAATTTTGTTTAAAAGCAAGATTTTTGACATCTTTAGTAAGGACATCTTTTGTGGCCTTACAATCAATTCTTAAAAGAAATTTTTGATTTAATAAATCACTTTCAAATTTATGAATGCATAAAATAATAGCTAAAATTTCTTTTTTAATAGTAGAGTAATTAACTCTAACTCCCTTCTAGACACTAAAAGTGAAGTGAACCAACTGTTCATTTGAGTTAATCCTTTGCTTAAGGATTTCTCCATAACCTTTATCTGATGCTTCTATTTCAACTATTTTCAATGCATCAAGATGAGAAAGGGCTAAGTAAGGCAATTCTTTAGATTTTAGCTTTATTTTCTTAACCACTTTTGTACATTCATTCTTTCATTCAATATGATTCTTTTTTAGCCTTTCAAATAAATGCTTAGCATCATAAGCTAATTCTCTATAAAAATCTGAAATATAATTCAAACATCCTAAAAATCTTTGCAATTGTAGCTTTTCCTTAATTTCATTAGGGAATTTAGAAGCAAACTTAATTGCTTGGTCAATAGGAACAACTGTACCATTTTCAACGAAGTAACTAAGGAACCTAAGCTTGGTTTGAAATAACTTCATCTTTCTTGCTGATATAGCAAGACCTACCTTTCCAATAACCTTTAGGAAAAAGTTCAAATGCTTAAAAAGTTGTTCAATCGTGTTAGAGAATACTAACACATCATTAATATAAACAATAATGAATGTTGTATAAGTGTTAAATATTTCATTCATGATTTTTTAAAACTCAGAGGGTGCATTCTTTAACCCAAAAAACATCACATTCCATTCATAATGTCCAAATAAAACTATAAATGACGTCTGATACCTATCTTTTTCATGAATCTAGATTTTCCAAAATCCTGATTTCATGTAAAATTTAAAAAATATTTGAGTTTCATAAAGCCTATTCAACAAATCTTTTTATTAGGTATTGGGTACCTAATCCATCTTAATGCTTTATTTAAAGGCTTATAATTAATAACTAGTCTTGGAACTCCTTGTTCTACTTTAGTAGCATTTTCAACATAAAATGCTAAACAACTCCATGGGCTATTGCTTTTTCTAATAAGCCCCTTTTGTAGGAGATCATTTATCTTTTTTTTTTGAAAGTTTCTATATGTCTTGGTCCCATGGCTATGGGCCGAGTTTTAATAGAAATTTGACTTTCATTAAAAGTCACCTTATAGGGAAATCATACCACATGCCTTTTCTTATCCCAAAAAGTAGTGGGAATTTATGCATGAATTAAAGTTTCAAACCTTATCCATATCTCCTATATTTTATTTTGAATAATAGGAGAGTTAATCTTTTTTTAAAGGTGTTTACCCTTTACTTCACTCTGAAGAGATTGAATACACCTCTCTTTTTTTCTTATTGATTTTTGAAGTAAATCCATCTCTCTAAATTGAAGAGTAGATATGAATTTAAAGCTAAAAATCTTTTCATCTATCTTTAAGAAAATCCCTTTACCATTGATTTCCTTAATAGGATATAACATATAAAGAAAAGGATTTCTCAAAATTACATCTTGTGATAGGTTCTTAACAAATATAAATGGAATCTTAATACATATGCCTTAATTACAAATACTAGCTTGAGATAGCTTGTATTTAATAACAAGCTTACTTTTATCCACGGTGTTTAACACTATCATTGTTTTCAAAGAGTATTTTGAAAGAACTATTCCTTCATTAATATAATTCATATTAGTGGTAGAATCAATTAAGGCTAATGTAGAAAAGACATATTCATTATTAACCACTATTATGATCTGAGTATGCTATTTATAAGTAATAACTCGATCTATTAGGTTAACATATTAAAGAGTACTAAATTCTTCCTTTAAAGAAGTATTTGTAATATCTGAGCAATTAGAAAAATCATTACCCTATTCTAACATCAATTCTAATATTGTTACTCTTCCTTTTAATTCTTTTATTTTAGTTTTTAACTTATTAATTTTAGCTTTAAGCTCTATAATATAAGGTTATATTGTTGCTTTAGTTTTTAAATTGATTATTTTTAATTCTTTGAATAACAATGTTTAAACTATCATCTTCTTTTAGATTTTTAACTTTATTTTCATTTTGAGACAAATAGAGATATTTTTCCAACTACTCTCTTTTTTCTTTTGGATCTAAAATTTTATCAATAAGATCCAAAATCATATTATCTTCTTTTGTAAGAACTAATTAGTCATTACTCTTACACAAAACTTAATAATATGTACATTGTCCATTATAACTATTATCATAATCTTCTGCAAAGGTGGTTTCTTCTTCAAGAATATGTGCATCAATGACCTCTTAAGGTCCTTATCAATAGATAATTCCTAAATTTTTTGTTTCATTTTACATTTGTTAGAGTAATGACCCACTTTTTTGCATTTATAGCAAACAACTATTTTCTTTTTCTTTTTTTTTTTTTTTAGAGTAAGCTTGTTTTTCTCTTTTAATTTTTCTTTTTCATAAAAGGGCATTTTTTTGAGAAATGGGTTTATAGCCCTTTTTTATTTTCTTTGGAAGCCTTATGGGTGGATAACCCATCTGTTCATAAAAGTCACTTGTGACTCTTTTGCCTTGTGCCTTTTCTTTTTGCAACTATTTATGCAATTTTATTTCATTACAAAGTTTAACTCCTTCAGCTACTACTTCAGTCGCTAACTCACCATACATATGACTAAAGCAGTCAATAACTCCTCCATGATAAGATTTTAATTTGTTTTTAACCCTTTTTAGAAAATAAGGTAGGTAACCTTGATAAAAACTTCTCTTTCCAAAATATACTTTGACTATCCTCTCTAGTAAAGACTTTTGAAAAGAAAATGTCTTTATACCACTTAAACTGGGATAAGGCTAAACATCTTAAATTAATAAGTGGTTCATAAGTTCTATCTACCAGTGAAGTAGCTAAGTGAAGAAACTAATTAGTAATTGTATAAATTATTATGTTAACACTATCAGATATTTGCAATCCTTGTTCTAACTTAACAGCATTAAAAATTTGAAACTTAACTTCATTCAGTAAATAAAAATCCTACTAACCTTTAAGTTGGCTTGTAACACCATTAACAATAAATCTTGCTACATCAAGGATAGAATTCTTATCCCTGACTTTTGCAATAGTAGCAAATATCATCATATAATGTAGTAGAATAAGGATTTGATTTTCAAACATTTTATCCAAATTCCATTCTATAATGCTATTATCATCATATTGTACATAATTATATGCAGATTGCTTCCTTAATAAGAGGTTGATTGGAGTAGGTCTAGGGTAGTAAAGTTTTATAGGTGCTTTATTAAAGGCCAATTTATTAATTTCCATAGTTCCTTTATGACTAGAGGATGATGGATCCTTGGAATTTTGTTATGATAAGAGCAACTCTTGAAAATTTTCAATATAATCTTCAAAAACTGAAGATTTTTCTTCTAATACTTGTTATTTCTTCTTTTCCTAATACAAAGGCATCTTTCTTTTTTTAATCCAAGGTTACTCAACCTTTTAACTATTTTGTCAACCATTTCTAATTTTTTAGGGGTTTAACCCCTCATATTATAATTTATTTTTTCTGACGTCATGGGTTTAAATAAGACCCTATTTTCAATCTCTAGTTTAACCAAAGGTCTTGGAGTTTCCTAAACTATAGGTTTTTGTACTACTTCATCTATTTTTTCTTTAACTCTATTGAGTTGATTTCCAATTGATTGAAGATACATCTTGGTATAATTCCTATGCTCTATAATAACATTTGTAAAGGGGGGGCACCTCCTTGTAAGGAGAGGCTATCACTTCTTTATCTTCAATTTTAATATTTAAATTAAGAGTAGGAGGGTGAATAGAATTAACCCAATTACCTTTCCATATAACATCTTCTTCATATGATTTTTCAAGAACTATACACTTTTCTGAGGTAAAAAAATCCAAAAAAGGTTTTTTCTTAAGCTTATAAACCTTTTCTAAGTAAGTAAATATATCAATTGGTTCTTCTATTAATTCCATATTTTTTAACATATATTTTATGGCATTTATACCAAATTGCCCTTTGATTTTCATTGAAAGTAACAAAGAAACATTTTCTTTTTGAGGTATTTTTAGGAAAGTAAAATAACTCTCTTAACTTTTATTTAGTTTTATCAATTTTTTCTAAAACATGAAGACTCTTATCTTCATCCAAATAGCCTATATCCAAGTAAGAAAGAGATTTGGGCCTATAGCCCTAACTACATGTACCCTGTGGTTCATTAACCACAAAGGCCAAAGTTAAGGGAGGAATGTCAACCTTGCACTAGGGTTGACTAACTTGCTTTTTTGACCTTTGAATACCATCTAACTTAGTGATGGCCACTGAGGAGGTAGAATACCTAAGTTTAACCTTTTCTTTACCCTTTTCAAGGTTTAACATCACACTTCTGAATGGTGCAAATTGAATTTCAGCATCCCCATCTTGATATTCAACATCTTCTTCAACTTGTCTATTAATTTGTTTAATAGGTTCAACAACCTTTTCTAAGATCCATTTTTCAAGTGAGACCTGATCCTAAGTTATAGTCTTTGGAATCATTATATTAGATTTTGACTTATTAGTCAAAAACAATATAGTGGTTCCTTTATCAGCATATCTTGCTGGAATTTCCTTGATACTAGGAATGGTGGTATTCATAACATTATAGTGTATCCTGTAAATAGTGATTAAATTCTCCAAAGTAGCCATCATATAAAATCCTTCACTTTTAATATCCAAACATAAAGCATGCATTCAATTGGATCTAATAATGACAAAGTAAAATTCAAAAAGTAAGAGAACCAAATAGGTCCATTACTTAGTGTGGATTCAATTACTCCTAATAAAGAGTCATGAAAACCATTGTGTCTTTTATCCCTAATACATATAATTGCCGAGTTATTTAAACCCAATATAGTATCAAGTTTTAATACTACATGTACCATAACAACATAAAGAAATTTATACTTATGTTGGTGTGAGCTAATAAGCTCTTATGATAACAAAAAGAAATCATTATAACCTTGAGTTAAGGGTAAAGATTGTTCAACATTTTTTATAACATAATCAATTTTTTAAAAGAAACTTCCTTATTTTTAAACTTAGGAAAAGGAAGAAGAAGGCAAAGTCTAGTTTTGTAAATAATTATTATCTAAATTTTTATTAATTATTATTTCTTTATTTTTAGAAAATCTACATTATCACTAGCTAAACTATGACTCCTAAATAATCTAACTGGTCCTAGTCTATCCATGACTCATCATATCATTGTCAATGATTTATGCCATAATCCTAACATGCTAACATAGTAACAACAAGTACAAAGGCAACCTATCTTAGGGTTTTAACAGCAAGTCACAGATGAATTTAAACCTTTAATATTACCTAAATGACCAAGTTTATCATATGGTATAAACAACAAATCACTCAGAACCTAAACCTGGGTTTAACTTTGATACCTACTTCTTCTATGAAAGATTGCTTGTATTATCAATAAATACTCCACGAAACAGACTTAAAGATTTTGGCTTGTCACTCAAAAAGGTCCATTCATTAAAAGTATGGGATAATAACCTATAAACAACAACAAATACTCCATTTATTGAGATAGCAACTTACAAACAATGAAAGTCAAATTCTAGCTTACAATCAATTCTTAAAAGAAATTTTTTATTTAATAAATCACTTTCAAATTTCTAAATACATAGCATAATAGCCAAATTTTCTTTTTTAATTATAGAGTAATTACTCTAGCTCCCTTATAAACACTAGAAGCAAAGTGAACCAATTGTTCTTTTAAGTTAATCCTTTGCTTAAAGATTCCTCCATAACCTTTATCTGATGTGTCTATTTCAACTATTTTGAATGCATTAGGATAGGAAAGGACTAAACAAGGAAGTTCTTTAGGTTTTACTTTTATTTTCTTAATTGCCTTTGTATGTTCATTCTTCCATTTAGGAAGATTCTTTTTTGGCCTTTCAAATAATGGCTTAGCATCATAAGCTAATTTTCTATAAAAATCTAAAATATAATTTAGACATTTTAAAAACCATTGTAATTGTTTCTTTTGGCTACATTTATTAAACCTAATGAGGTGGTAAATTAAGAATACATTACACAAAAAGGTAACAAGGTTAATTCTATTTTCCTTCCTACACTCAATTTAAATATTAAAATTGAAGACAAAGAGGTGGTAGCTTCTCTTTACAAAGAGGTGCTACCCTTTACAAATGCTATTATAGAACAAGGGAACTATACCAATTTGTACCTTCAGTTAGTTGGAAATCAACTTAATAAAGTTAAGGAGAAGATAGATGAAGTACTATTAGTAAACTCTAAGACCAATGCTTAAACCATAAATTGAAAAAAGGATTTTACTTAAACCCATGACAACAATAAAATAGATTACAATATGATGGGTAAAACCTTTGAAAAATTAGAAATGGTTGACAAAATAATTAAGAGGTTAAGTAACTTTGGATTGAAAGAAAAGGATACCTCTGTATTTGAAAAAGAAGAAATAATAGAGGAAGTATTAAAAGAAGAGTCTTTAGTTTCTAAAGATTATATGGAAAAAAATTCAAGAGTTGTTCTTATCATAACAAAATTCCAAGGATCTATCATCCTCTTATAAGAAAGGAACTATGGAAATTAATAAAATGGTTTTTAATAAAGCACTTATAAAACTATACTACCTTAGAGCCACTCCGGTGGACCTATTATTAGAGGAATAATCTGAGTACAATTATGGACAATATGATGGTAGTAGTATTATAGAATGGAATTTAGACAAAATGTCTAAAAATCATATCCTCATTCTATTATATTATATGATGATATTTGCTATAGTTGCATAACTTGAGGGTAATAATTTTGACCTTGCTATATCAAGGTTTATTGTCAATGGCTTCGCAGGCCAACTTAAAGGTTGGAGAGATTTTTATTTGCTGAATGAAGCTAAGTTTCAAATTTTTAATGTTGTTAAGTTAGAACAAGGATTGCAAAAATATGATATTGTTAATACACTAATTTATACAATTACTAATCATTTTGTTGGTTTAACTACTTTACTGGTAGATAGAACTTATGAACAACTTATTAATTTAAGATGTTTAGACTTATCCCAATTTAGGTGTTATAAAGATGTTTCTTTTCAAAAGTCTTTATTAGAGAGGATAGTTAAAGAATTTTTTGGAAAGAGAAGTTTTTATTAGGGTTACCTACCCTATTTTCTGCAAGGGTTAAAAACAGATTAAAATCTTATCATGGAGGAGTTATTGACTACTCTAGTTGTATGTATGGTAAGTTAGCGATTAAAGTAGTAGCCAAAGGAGTCAAACTTTGTAATGAAATGAAATTGCATAAACAGTTGTAGAAAGAAAAGGTACAAGGTAGAAGAGCCCTAGGTAATTTTTGTGAACATATGAGTTATCCACCCATAAGGCTTCCAAAGAAGAAACCACCTTGGAAGAAGAATCTATAATAGTTGTAATGGATAGTGTACTTATTATCAAGCTCTATGTAAGAGTAATGACATATTAGTCCTTACAAAAGAAGATAATATGATTATAGATCTTATTGATAAACTTGTAAATCCAAAAGAAAAAAGAGAGCAATTGGAAAAATATCACCATTTGTTTTGAAATTAAAACAAAGTTAAAAATCCAAAAGAAGATGACAGTTTAAACACTGTTATTCCAAGAATTAAAAATAATCATTCTAGTAGTTCTAGTTTAAAAACTAGAGCGACAATAAAACCTTTTATAGTAGAGCTTAAAACTGAAATTAATAAGTTAAAAACTAAAATAAAAGAATTAAAAGGAAGAGTAACAATATTAAATTCGATGTCAGAATAGGGTAACAATCTTTCTTATTGCTCGGATATTCCAGATACTTCCTTAAAGGAAGAATTGAGTACTCTTCAATATGTTAATCTACTAGATTGAGTTATTAATCATAAATGGTATACTCAGATCATAGTCGTAGTCAATAATGAATATGTCTTTTCTATAGTAGCCTTAATTGATTCAAGCATTGATATGAATTATATTAATGAAGGAATAGTTCTTTCAAAATACTTTTTGAAAACAATGAAAGTGTTAAACATTGCCAATAAAAGTTTATTGGCAAATAAAAGTCAAATTCTAGCCTATAATCAATTCTTTAAAAAAAAATTGATTTAATAAATCACTTTCAAATTTCTAAATGCATAACACAAAAGCCAAAATTTATTTTTGAATAGTAAAGTAATTAACTTTAGCTCCTTACCAAACACCAAAAGTGAAGTGAACCAACTATTCTTTTAAGTTAATCCTTTGCTTAAGGATTCCTCCATAACCTTTTTTTGATGCGTCTATTTCAACTATTTTAGATGCATCAGGATGAGAAAGGGCTAAACAACGTAGTTCTTTAGATTTTAGTTTTATTTTCTTAACTGAACTTTTTAGTTTTATAGTATAAAAACAACTTTTTGAAACTTAGAGTATGCATTCTTTAACTCGAAAGGCATCATATTTCAGTTATAATGTCCAAATGGAATTGTAAATGTTGTCTTATACCTATCTTTTTAATGAATCTAGATTTGCCAAAATCCTAATTTCATGTCAAATTTCAAAAATATTTGAGCTTAATAAAGCCTATTCAATAAATTGTTTTTATTAGGTATTGGATACCTAATCGATTTTAATACCTTATTTAAAGGCTTATAATTGATAACTAGTCTTGGAGTTCCTCGTTCACTTCAGCAGCATTTTCAACATAAATTGTCAATAACTCCATAAGCTATTGCTTTTTCTAATAAGCCCCTTTTGTAGGAGATCATTTATCTTGTTTTTGTAGTTTTCCAAATGTCTTGGTCCCCTAGCTATAGGTTGAGTTTTAACAGAAATTTGACTTTCGTTAAAAGTCATCTTATAGGGCAGTCTTACCACGTGCCTTTTCCTATCCTAAAAAGTGGTGGGAATCTTTATGCAAACTAATGTTTCAAACCTTATTTGTATCTCCTATATTTTATTTTGAATAATAGGAGAGTAGATTTTTTCTTAAAGGTGTTTAACTTTTACTTCACTTTGAAGAGATTGAGTAAACCTCTCTTTTCTTCTTATTGATTTTTGAAGTAAATCTATCTTTCTAAATTAAGGAGTAGATATAAATTTAAAGCTAATAAGCTTTCCTTTTATCCATGAGAAAATCCCTTTTATCATTTATTTCATTAATAGGATATAGCATATGAAGAAAATAATTTCCCAAAATTACATCCCGTGATAGGTTCTTAACCACTATAAATGGAATCTTAATATAGATCCCTTTATACAAATAGCAATTTGAGTTAACTTGTATTTAATAAGAAGCTTACTTTTATTAGTAGTGTTTAACACTTTTGTTGTTTTTGGAAACTATTTTGAAAGAACTATTCCTTTATTAATACAACTCATATCAGCGCCTAAATCAATTAAAGCTATTATAGAAAAGGCATATCCTTTATTGACCACTATTGTGATTTGACTATGCCATTTATGAGTAATAACTCGATCTATCAAATTAACATATTCAAGAGTACTCAATTCTTCCTTTAAGGAAGTATCCAGAATATCTGAGGGATCAAAAAGAATGTTACCCTATTTTGACACCAATTCTAATATTGTTACTCTTCCTTTTAATTCTTTTATTTCAATTTGTAACTGATTAATTTCAGCTTTAAACTCTGCAATAGAAGGTTTAATTGTCACTCTAGCTTTTAAAGTAAAATTACCAAAATGATTATTTTTAATTCTTTGAATAACAATTTTTAAACTATAGCCTTCTTCTAAATTTTTAACTTTATTTTCATTTCGAGACAAATAGAGATATTTTGCCAATTGCTCTCTCTCTCTTTTTTGGATCTACAATTTTATCAATAAGATCTAGAATCATATTATTTTCTTTTGTAATGACTAATAAGCTATTACTATTACACATAGCTTGAGAATAACTACCCCTTTCATTACAACTATTATCAAAGTTGTTTGAGAAGCATAAGTCCATCTTTAAGTCGTTGTCCCTTGGTCCTTACAAACTATGGGCTGAAGACATGAAAGCCCAAATCTTGGGACCCATGTTCATTGCACTTGTCTTGTACATCCAACTACCTAAATTATCAAGGTCCATTTCTTTGCAAATTAAACGAGCAAAAAAAAAATTGAAAAAAATATGGTAATAATTTATCAGCAATTTAGCTTTACAAAAAATATTTCCCTCACTAAACATTAGAAACTCCCAATATTGTAAACCCACCACTCTTCCCTAACCTAGCTTATGACTTTTGAAAGCTTATTTAAAAGATCAAACATGGGACAACTTATCTAAGGCATGCTGATACTCCTAATCATATGAATGGACTAACTCAGAAGTTGGTCTATATTACATCTTTAGACTAGCTCTAGAAGGGTCCATTCATCATGGTAACCAAAGAGATTGGCTTGCCAGTCTTTTAGATAGAGAATTTTCTTTACCTTAAATTTGGCATAAGCCCAACCTTTGAAACCATAACTAGAGCTACTTCCTGATCCTTTTCTAATGGGTACAATAACCATCAAGCCTGTTTCATAGCGTATTTGTTAATAATACAAGAAATCTTTCACATTAGTTTGAGGAAACATATTATCTTTAAGATGAAATTTTGTGACCTCATTAGGCCTAAGCTATGCATAACTAATTTTTTACAGTATATAGAAAATCTATATGCTTTGGAATCAAAGGATATGTATGGTTTTATCCAAGAAATGATCATAAGCATCATCCTAACGTTTATCAACTTCTTTTGTTCTTGCCTCTACACCTTTAGTTGGTGAATTAATCAACTTTGATGGGGACTAAGGCCCTTGCACTAGTGGCCTTTTACTTATTGATTAATTTCCTGCAAAACTTATGAGTTAAGAAATTTGGTAATGCATTAGAATTTCCCTTTACAAACTCAATCTCAAAATTAAATACATAAAGTATTCCTTGCCATTTCACAAAAATTTGTTTAAAAGCAAGATTTTTGACATCTTTAGTAAGGATTTATTTTGTGGCTTTATAATAAATTCTTAAAAGAAATTTTTTATTTAATAAATTATTTTTAAATTTCTAAATGCATAACACAATAGCCAAATTTTCTTTTTTAATAGTAGATTATTTAATTGTAGCTCCCCTATAGACATAAGAAGTGAAGTGAATCAACTGTTCTTTTAAGTTAATCCTTTACTTAAGGATTCCTCCATAACATTTATCTGATGCATCTGTTTCAACCATTTTGAATGCATTAAGATGAGAAAGGGCTAAACAAGGTAGTTATTTAGATTTTAATTTTATTTTCTTAACTACCTTTATATGTTCATTTTTCCATTCAAGAGGATTTTTTTTTAGCCTTTCAAATAAAGGTTTAGCATCATAAGCTAATTCTTTATAAGAATATACAATATAATTCAAATAGCTTGAAAACCTTTGTAATTGTTGCTTTTCCATAATTTCATCAGGGAATTTAGAAGCAAACTTAATTGCTTGGTTAATCGGAACAATTGTACCATTTTTGAGGAAGTGACCAATGAACCTAACCTTGGTTTTAATATTTGTGAAAGGCGCCTCCTTATAAGGAGAGGCTACCACTTCTTTATCTCTAATTTTAATATTTAAATTAAGAGAAGAAGGGTGAAGAGAATTAACCCCGTTACCTTTTTGTGTAATGTATTCTTTATATGCCTTTGGGGGGCCATGCATATTATGTAGCTATTTTATAAATGTAATAAGTTGAATAATGTCTCAATTTAAGCCCAATTCTTTATTTAGTAGTATGTTGGGCAATAGCTTAATGGTTTGGTCAAACTAACCATAATAATGATTTAGTCCTCTAGCTTGACTCTACATCCACGATCTATTTTCTAATTCTATTGTCTAAGTACTTGTTTCCTTTAAGTCTACTTCTTTAAATTTTATTTTCCTTGACATCCCTTTTTTATTTTTTGATATCTTATTTTCTATTAGGCCAATTCTATCTTTGTTAGTTTATTTTGTGGGTTGGTTCACCTCATATTAATCTTCTTTATTTAACTTATTTAGTTCCTTAAAAAGTTGAAAAGGGAAGTTAAGTGTGAGCTCATTATAAGAAAATCCACTAAAGAGAAGTAAACACAAGCGTGTAAAGGATGATTCATTCATGCACCAAGCTTTACAACAATGGTTTGACTACATGAATGTTGTGCTTGGTGAGATGAAAGATCGAATGGAGAGGCAAGACGTCATTATAGTTGATTTGAAAACATGAGAATCTCCTAAAGCATAAAGACAAGAGAGGCATAATCATCATAAGGACAATGGTGATGATTTTGATGATCCAGCTACTTTGGTCAAAATCACCAATAATAAAAATAGTTAGAGAGATTTTAGGAGGTGAGACACCTATGATCTGATTTGGGTAGTATTAAAATGAAAATCTCTTTGTTCCAAAGGAAAAATTATCCAAAAACCTACCCAAAATAGGAGAAGAAGGTTGAGTTAGTTTTTGAGTGCCACAACTACTTCAAAGATAAAAGAGGTAAGACTTGATGCTATTGAGCTTACTAATTATATTATTATTTCATAGGATCAGCTTGTTTTGATCAAGAGAAGGAATCATGAGAGGCCTATTGATAGGAATTAAGAGAAGATGAAGGCTATTATGATGAAGAGGTTTATCCCTAATCACTATTATTGGGATTTGTACCAAGAGTATGGAGGACTACCATAAGGAGATGGAGATTGTCATGATTCAGGCTAATGTGGAGGAGGATAAAGAAGAAACATTGGCTCAATTCATGCAAGGGGTGAATAAAGACAACACCAATGTAGTTGAATTACAGGATTATGTGGTGTTAGAGGACATGTTGCACATGGCAATGAAAGTTGAGAGGCAACTCAAATGGAAGGGTTCTACACATTTTAGCCACAATTCGATTTCCACTTTATCCTAGAAGCCTAATTGAAGCAAAAGGGAGGAGAGGGCTGATTACAAGCCTAAGGCCAAATCTTACAAGAGTAAGGAAGTGAGTTCTAGAAAAGAGAAAGGTATACTAATTCTTAACCTAGCAAAAATAGAGATGTTAAATGTTTAAGTGTTTGGGAAGGGGACATATTGCATCTTAGTGTTCAAATAAGCATACAATGGTGTTATAGGGTAATGGTGACATTGAGACCAAAAGTGAGTCCATGCCTCCATTAGAGGATGCAAGTAATGGAGATTAGTATCCATTTAAGGGAGATGTGTTGGTCATTAGATGAGCATTAAGTGCACAAGCCAAGGAATGTGATGGGGGTAGCTATACAAATGTAGGTAACACTAATTTGGTTGAAAAGGTTAATTTACCTACCATGCAGCACCCTAAGCCATATATGCTTCAATGGTTGAATGAATGTGGAGAAGATAAGGTAAATAAGTAGGTGTTAGCATCATTTAATATTAGGAGATATAATGATGAGGTCTTATGTGATGTAGTACCCACACATCTTGGTTATATTTTGTTTGGAAGACCATGACAATATGATTGATGAGAAATGCATGATGTGTGTAGTTTTCATGGTCTAACTAGTTTTTATAGATGCTTTATTAGAGATGTTAGCACCATTACTACACCCCTAGTTAAGGTTAAAAGGAATGTGGACTTTAAGTGGGGTAGTGATCAAGACAAGACTTTTAATTTGATCAAGGAAAAATTAAGTTATGCACCCTTACTTGTTTTAACTAACTTTACCAAAACTTTTGAGATTGAGTGTGATGCTTTAAGTATTGGCATTGGAATAGTTTTGATATAGGAAAGGCAACCAATTGCCTATATTAATGAAAAGCTAAGTGGAGTAGCCCTTAATATCCTACTTATGATAAGGAGATGTATCCATTGGTACTAGGTTTGGAGACATAGTAGCATTACCATTAGCCTAAGGAGTTTGTCATCCATATAGACTATAAATCCTTGAGATACTTTAAGGGGCAAGGAAAGCTGAACAAAACATGTCATTAAGACCCTTTCCTTACGTCATTAAATATAAACAAGGTAAAGAGAATGTGGTGGCTAATGCATTATCTTGAATGTATGCCCTTATTTCCACTTTGAATGCAAAATTATTGGGATATGAGTACATTAAATACTTATATGTTAATGATCAGAAGACAATAACTTTTGAAAAATTCTTTAGGCTCAAGGGTTACTTGTTTAGAGAGAACACATTATGTGCCTATAAGTTCTTTGCAAGAGATACTAATATGTGAGACTTTTGGGGGTGGTCTAATGGGTCATTTCAAAGTTAGGAAAACACATGAAACAAGATGTTAAGAAAGCATTTGAGAAGTGCATATCATGCAAACAAACCAAATTTAGAGTTTTACCCCATGGCCTGTACTCTCTTTTCTCCATACCTAGTCAACTCTAAGTTGATTTATCTATGAACTTTGTATTAGGGTTAATGCAATAAAAAAAGGATAAAGATTCTATATTTGTTATTGTTGACAGGTTTCCAAAGATGACATACTTCATCCCATGCCATAAAATTGACAATGTGAACAACATGACAAAATTGTTCTTCAAAGAGGTACTACATTATCGTTCTTAACTACCTGCCATCCACAGATGATGCAGAATTGAGGTTGTTAATTAAACACTTTTTACATTATTGCATGTTATTATCCACATGATTTTGAAAATATGGTATGATTGTTTGCCACATGTAGAGTTTGCACATAATAAGAGTGTTCATTTTACTAATCACTCTCTATTTAAAATTCTATATGGTTTTAATCCTTTGACTCCTTTGGATTTGATGCCTTTATCTATTAATGAGTATGCTAGCTTAAATGGTGAACACAAGGTAGAAATGATGAAGAAGTTGCATGAGAAGGTGCAACAACAAAGTGTACAATGAGTTGAGTAATATTCATCATATACGATCAAAAGGAAAAAGAAGGTAGTGTTTGAACTTGGTAATAAGGTTTGGGTACATATATGCAAGAAAAGTTTCTTAGCTCTAAGGTGTTCAAAGGTGCAACTTAGAGGGGATGGTCCATTTCATGTAGTGACCCAGATTAATGATAATGCGTAGAAGTTAGACCTTCTCGGTAAGTATAATATGAGTAAAACATTTAATGTTATTGATCTTTCTCCTTTTGATATAGGTAATGATTCGTGGACATATCCCTTTAAGAAGTAGGGGAATGATAAGATTCATGGAGTTGTTGATGCCTAGAAGGCTTCTAAGGATCCATTAAGCATTCAAGAAGAGTTAATGACATGTTCTAGAGCTAAAAATATAAAGGAAGCACTTAATAGGTTAATTGAGGAAATACAAACCAACCAAGTAACAAATGGTCTAAATTCAAACTTGAAAAGGGACCAAGGCTTCATTAATATGATTTTAATGCTTGATGGGACATGGGTTAAGTAATGAAATTATAAGTGTTCTTATATTTTAGGAGATCACTATCCCTACTGTAAGGGTTAAGGTTGTTACTTTATCTAATAAATAGACTTGATTTTATTGTTAAAAGATATAGACAATCAATGAAAAAAAGTGAGAATTTTCTCTTTTAATTCTTTATTGAATTTTGTGAAATTATCAAGATTATTGTCTTGTGGCATTTTGACCCAACTTATCACTCCTAAATTCCTCATTTTTAGAGGGTCGCACCCATATCCTTCTCTGGGTTTTGAATTCCTTGTTTTGCTTTTGGGTTTCATTATGCTCTTTAGAGTTTGCATTAGATTGTGTCATAGCAACAAAAGTATAAGCCATGTTAGCAAGAAATAAAATGATAGTTTTATCATTTAAACATTGAACAATTCAAACAATGTTAAAAAAAAGGAGATCAATTACTTGTTTGTATGATAAACTTTAAAGCATTATGACTACCAAAGGTGTATTGATGTGTTTATCACAATGAATATAATGTTTATTGTGTACACAAAAGTTAACTACATGATCATTTTAGGGTGAATGAGTTCTTACAACAAAAGCCAAAGCCTTGTAAGTAAGAAATGAAGTGACAATGTCATCTTTTATTTACTTAACTATTCAAACCATGTATGAAAAGCTAATCTAGATTAATGACCCATATGCTTGATGGACTCAATGGATTAATGATGAGATACATGGAGGAGTTGATGCATGTAGGGCTTTTAAGGATGCACTAAACATTCAAGAAGAGCCAAGGGCACATTCAAGGGCTAAAAAGATGAAAGAAGCACTAAATGGGCTGATTAAGGATAATTGGTCTGACCAAGTAACAAATAGCATGAATTCAAACTTGAAAGAGGACTAAGGTTTCATTAATATGATTGGTGTGCTTAATAGGCCTAGGTTAAAAGATAAGAGTTTACAATAAAATAGGAGTATTCTTATATTTTAAGAGTATATCATTGTTTGTACTTCCAAGATTTTAGGGCCGTTATTTTAGCCTATAAATAGGTTTGATTTCATTGTTAAAGGGTAGATGATTATATGAATGGAAAAGTAAGAATTTTCTCCTTTGATTTGTTTAAAAAAAAAGAACTTATCAAGAACTAACTCTTTTTATGGCATTTAACCTAACTTATCACTTTCAACTTTGTTCTTTTCTAGAGTGTGGTGTTCATATTTTTCTTTGTAACCTAAGTTCGTGTTCCATTAAACATTGGGTCTAGGGTTTGCATGACTAAAATCTGATTTACCTTTCTTGGTTTAATGTTAGATTACTTATGTGTGTGAGGTCCATATGCCATGCCTTTTAGGATCACATTAGTTGGTATTAGAGCATGGCTCTAAATTAGGTTTGTTTAGTTAAATTTTAGTTTTTTCTTTTGTTCTTTTTCTTGGCAGCATTATATACATTTTGTTCTATGGATCCGCAAATGCTAGCTTTAACTTTTCTTCTTGACTACATTTTTTATTCATTGAATTTGAAGGATCCATTATGGAGTCGATTCATGGAGGGCTTTTAAGGATCCATTGAGAAATTTAGAAGGGCCAGTGACATGTTTCAAAGCTAAAAAGATGAAAAAAAAGTACTAAATGGGCTGATTAAGGATATTTGGGCCAACCAAGTAACAAATATTATGAATTCAAACTTAAAAGAGAACAAAAACTTCATTAATATGATTGAACTGTTTAATAAGATAGGATTAAGTAACAAAATCCACTACTAAGTAGGAGTTTGTTATAAAGTAGGACTTTGTTATAATATAAATAGTTTACAATAAAATAAAGTGTTCCCATATTTAGGGAGTATATCATTGTCTCTACATTTAGGGTTAGGGTTGTTACTTTAACCTATAAATAGGCTTCATATCATTGTTAAATGATATAGATTGTTAGTGAAGAAAAAGAGAGAATTCTCTCTTTTAATTCCTCATTGAAATTTGTGAACTTATCAAGATTATTATCTTGAGGTGTTCTGACTTAACTTGTCAATCCCAAATCCCTTCTTTCTAGAGTGTGGCATCCATATCCTTATTTATACCTTTGGTTTGTCTTCCTTTGAACATTGGGTAAAGGTTTTACTTTTGTTAAATTTGATTTAACTTTCTTGGGGTTTTGAATTCCTTATTTTACTTGTGGGTTTCATTGTGCCCTTTGGGGTTCACATTAGTTGGTATTAAAGTTTTAAGGTTTAAATCAAATTTGCTTATCTAAATTTAAGTTTTTCCCTTTTTCTTCTTAGTCGCCATTTATAACTTTTGTTCTTTGAATCCACCAAATCCTCATTTAACTTTTCTTATCTTTAAATTCATACAAAAAGAAAAAATAAAAACAAAACAAAACAAAGAAAGAAACAAAGAAAAAAAAGCATAAAAATAGAAATGAAAAAAAAATCCACTCTGAGGCAATAGCTCAATGGTTTGGTCAAGCTAGCCATAATAATGATCTAGTCCTCTAGCTTGACTCTACTTCCATGATCTATTTTCTTATTCTATTGTCCAAGTACTTGTTTCCTCGGAGTCTCCTTCCTTAATTTTATTTTCCTTGACGTCCTTTTTTAATTTTCTAATTTCTTGTTTACCATTAGGTCAATTCTATCCTATTAATTTTATTTTCTGAGTTGGTTCACTTAAAATTAATCTTCTTGATTTTTTTTGTTTAGTTCCTTAAAGAGCTAAAAAGGGAAGTTAAGAGTGGTACAAAGCAAGAGAGTGAGCTTGTTATAAGAAAAGCCATTAAACATAAGTAAACACAAGGGTTAAGTAAAAATAATTAAGAGAAACAAGTGAGGGAGTAAGCATGAGATTATTTCTCATGCTTTTGGTGTGGGTTAGCAACATGACTTCAAAAGATAAGGGAATGAGTGAAGAAGGCAGGAAGGATGATTTGTCCATGCTCTAGGCTATACAATAACAATTTTAGAGCATGAATGTTGTGTTTGGTGAGATAAGAGATTGGACAAAGAGGCAAGATACTATTATAGCTGATTTGCAAAAGGGAGAGATACAGGAATCTCCTAATGCATGAAGACAAGAGAGGAGTAATCATCATGATAGCTATAATGATGGTGGAGATAATGATGTTGATTTCGATGATCCAACTACTTTGGTTAGAATCACCAATAATAAAAATGGTTAGAGATTTTAAGAGGGGAGATACTCATAATCTTGATATAGGTAATATTAAAAATCTAGATGCCTCCTAAAGAAGGACAACACATTGAACATAAAAGGCTCTTAGGGAAGACCAATACCTTGGAATGCGCCATGTAATAAATAGAAGTAAATGGAAGTTGAAGGGATGTGATATCTACCATTAGATTAAGGAGAGATCTAATGGTTGTGGCTTGTCCAATACTTGTATAAAAGGGGACCTTCTCCCCCTCATTTGTATCATCTAATTCAAATTCCTCTATTTTAAGGGAAAAATGATCCAAAAACCTACCTAGAATGGGAAAAAAAGGTTGAGTTGGCCTTTGACTACCACAACTATTATGAACAGAAAAAGGTAAAACTTATGACTTTGAGTTTACTAATTATGCTATTATTTGGTGGGATCAACTTGTTTTGAGTAAGAGAAGGAATCATGAGAGACCTATTGATACATGGAAGGAGATGAGCACTATCATAAGGAGGATGCTTATCCCTAATCACTATTATAGGGATTTATACCAAAGCCTGTAAGGGCTCACTCAAGGCACTAAGAGTGTAGAGGACTACTACAAGAAGATGGAGATTGTCATGATTCAAGCTAATATGGAACAGGATAGAGAAGTAACCATAGTTTGGTTCTTGCATCAACACGATAAAAACATTATCAATCTAGTTGAATTACAATATTATGTGAAGTTAGAGGACATGGTACACATTATAACAAAAGTTGAGAGGCAACTCACATTAATCTAAAAAACCCCAAAACGACATGGTTTAGGGACCTAATGCATGCACGGATTCAAAGAATATCTAGGAAAACTAAATCAGACTTTAATAACATAAACCCTAGACCCAACATTCAAAAGAACACAAACTTAGGGTATTTAAGAAGGATATAGACACCATACTCTAGGAAATAAGAGAATTGGGAGTGATAAGTTGACTTGAACATCATAAAAAGACGTACTACTTAATAAGTTCTTTAGTTCTCGAAAGAACCAAAGGAGAAAACCCTTGCTTTTTACTTCTCTCAAATTGTTTGCTTTTTTAGAGGTTACAAGGAGCTACCTATTTATAGGCTAAGATAGTTATTTTAAAGAGGGATAAATTCCTATTTAGGACAAATCCTTATTTAGGACAAACTCCTATCTAGGATAAATTCTTATACCACTTTTATAACATTCACTTATTTAAGATAAACTCCTATTTAGGAGTGAATGCTATTACTTAGCCCTGGCCCATTAAGTACTCCAATCATATTTATAAGGTCGCCTTGACTCTTTTTCAAGCTTGAATTTGCACAATTTGTAGATTGGTTAGCCTGAATATCCTTAATCAGCCCATTTAGTGCTCCTTATCTTTTTGGCTATAGCTTGTGTTATTGGACCTTTGGAATGTGCAATAGACCATTTGCATCCTTTGAAGCCTTCCACACATCATCTCCAATCTTTTCATCACACATGGAAGGGGTTTACATGGTTTAGACAAAATTTGGGTTCCACTTTATCTTGGAAGTTTATTTGGAGCAAAAGTGAGCAAAGGGTTGATTACAAGCCTAATACCAAATCTTCTAAAAATAAGGAAGTGAATTCTAGCTAAAAGAAAGGTAATTCTAATTCCTAACCTACTAAAAATAAACATGTTAAATGCTTTGTGTTTGGAAAGAGGAGATATTGCATCTTAGTGTCTAAATAACCATACAATGGTGTTATAGGGTAATGGTGATATTAAGACTAAAAGTGAGTATGATGATGACTTTGTGCCACCATTAAAGGATGCAAGTGATAGAGAGGAGTATCCAATTAGGAGATATATGTTGGTCACTAGATGAGCATTGAGTGCACAATCTAAGGAAGATGGTGAAGTGCAAAAAGATAATATCTTCCATACATGGTGAACCATCAAAAATAAAGTAAGTAGATTAATCATTGATGGGGATAGCTATACAAATGTAGTTAGCATTGATTTGGTTTAAAAGTTTAATTTACCTACCATGAAGCACCTTAAACCATATAAACTTCAATGGTTGAATGAATGTGAGGGGGTTAAGGTGAATAAGCAAGTGTTAGTATTATTTATTATTAGGAGATATATTGATAAGGTTTTATGTGATGTAGTATCCATGCATGCTGGTTATATTTTGTTATGTAGATCATGGCAATATGATTAATGAGTAATGCATGATGGGTTGAAGAATAGTTACTCTTTTGTAATAAATGATAAATCTATTAGTCTTGTACTTTTGACACGTGAGCAATTTTATGAAGATCAATTGAGGATTAAGAAAGAGAGAGAGTGAAAAGTAGGAAATGAGGTCTAGAGGAGGAAAGAGGAACAAAAAGGAGAGAGAAGAGATAAGACTAAAAGAAAAGAAGAAAGAGGGCAAGAAACAAAATTTGAGAGTTTGTATGCAAAAAAGAGTGATGTTAAGAGAGCTTTCTATTCAAAACAACTTATAATTGTACTTTTGTGCAAAAAGGCTTGATTTAGTATTAATGAACTTTTCTCCTCTTTGTCTATTGTTGTTGTTCCTCTTTTATGGGAATTTGATGATGTTCTTCCCCAAGAACTAAGTGGTTTGCCACTATTGAGGGGAATAGAATATCAAATTGAATTCATCCTAGGTGCAACAAATCCAAATTGGCCAGCCTATAAAAGTACTCTTGAGAAGACAAATAAACTTCAAAGGCAAGTTGAGGGGCTGATGGAAAAGGGCTATGTGATGAAGAGTATGAGTCCATGTGTAATTCCAATATTATTTGTGCTTAAGAAAGATGGTAAATGGAGGATGTGTGTTAACTGTTGAGCGGTCAACAAAATCATTGCAAAGTATTGTCATCCCATACCTAGATTAGATGACATGCTAACATGCTAGATGAATTGCATGGTGCATTTGTCTTTTCTAAAATTGATCTAAAAAGTGGATACCATTAAACTAAGATGAGAGAGGGAGATGAGTGGAAAACAACTGTCAAAACTAAATATGATTTATATAGAAGTCTTGTTATGCCATTTGTTGTCACTAATGCATAAACCACTTTTATGTGATTGATAAATAATGTTTTGCATGTATTCATTGGTGAATTTGAAGTTATGCATTTTGATTATATTTTGATATGCAACCAAAGCTTAATTGAGCATCTTGATTACTCACATTATACTCTATGTGTTTTATACTTTGAGAAATTGTATACTAACCTTAAGAAATGTTACCTTTGCACTAATTAAGTCAAGTTTCTGAATTATGTTAGGAGTGCTAAGAGTATTGAGGTAACAAGGAAAAGGTTAGGGCAATTTGTGACTAGCCTACACTTAAGATAGTGATGTGTGTACTTTTCATTGTTTAGCTAGTTTCTATTGATGCTTTATTAGAAACTTTAACACTATTGCTACACCCTTAACTAAGGTTGTTAAAAAGAACGTGGGCTTTAAGTAAGGTAATAATGAAGACAACATTTCTAATTTGATCGAGAAAAAAATTAAGTTATGCACCCTTACTTACCTTACTTGACTTTGCTAAATCTTTTGAGATTATGTGTGATGTTCAAGTGTTGGCATTGGAACTATATTGATGCAAAAAAGACAACCAATTGCCTATTTTAGTAAAAAGTTAAGTAAAATAGCCCTTAATTATCCCACTTATGATAAGGAGATGTATGAATTGGTACAAGTTTTAAAGACATAGTAACATTGCTTTTGGCCCAAGGAGTTTGTCATCCATACTAATCATGAATCCTTGAAACACTTGAAAGGGCAAGGGCAGTTGAACAAAAGACATGCTAAGTGGGTTGAATTCTTTAAGACCCTCCCCTATATCATTAAATATAAACGAGATAAGGAGAATGTGATGGCTGATGCATTATCTCAAAGATATGCCCTTGTTTCTACTTTGAATACAAAATTATTAGGATTTGAGTACATTAAAGATCTAATAAGTTAATGATCCTGATTTTTCTAGTGTTTACAAAACTTGTGAGAAAATGGCTTTTGGAAAATTCTATAGGCATGAAGGTTGTCTATAAGTTCCTTAGGAGAACTATTTGTGAATGGTCTAATGGGTCATTTTAGAGTTAGTAAAACCCTAAATGTCCTAGTTAAGCATTTCTTTTGGCCACACATGAAACAAGATGTTGAGAAGGTGCGTAACAACTGCATAACATACAAATAGGCCAAATCTACAATTTTACCGCATGACTTACACACTAAATTACCCATGCCTAGCCAACCTTATGTTGATCTATCTATGAGCTTTGTGTTGGGTCTACCATGATCAAAGGAAGGTAGAGATTCTATATTTTTTGTTGTTAACAGGCTTTCAAAGATAATATACTTCATCTTATGCCACAAACTTGATGATGCAAACAATGTGGCAAAATTATTTTAATCCTTTGGCTCCTTCAAATTTGATGTCTTTACCTATTGATGAGAATGATAGGTTAGATGGTGAACATAAGGTGGAAATGGTGATGAAGTTGCATGAGAAGGTGTAGCAACAAATTGCACAACAAATTGAGCAATATGCATCCCATGCCAACAAAGGGAGAAAGAAAGGGGTGTTTGAATTTGGTGGTTGGATTTAGGTGTAAATGCACAAGGAAAAGTTTTGGGCTCAAAGGCATTTAAAGCTATATCCTAGAGGGGATGGTCCATTTCAACTAATGGTATGAATTAGTGATAATGCCTACAAGTTGGACCTTTCTAAAGAGTATAATATGAGTGCAACATTTAACATTGTTGATCTTTCTCCTTTTGATATAAGTGATGATTTGAGGATGAATCCTTTTAAGGAGAGGGGGGATGATGTGATCCACAGGGGGCTTTTAAGGATCCATTAAGCATTTAAGATGGGCCAATGACATGTCCCAAAGGTAACAAGATGAAAGAAGTACTAATTGGACTGATTGAGGATATTCAGGCTAACCAAATAACAAATGGCATGAATTCAAGTTAGAAAGAGGACCAAGGCTTCATTAATATGATTAAAGTGCTTAATGGCCTAGAGTTAAGTAATAAAATCCACTCATAAGTAGGAGTTTTCTATAAAGTAAGAATTTGTTATAAAATAGGAACTTACAATAAAATAAGACTGTTCCTATATTTTAAAAGTATATCATGGGTTTTATTTTTAGGGTTAAGGTTGTTACTATAATGTATAAATAGGCTTGATTTCACTATTAAAAGATATAGATCATTGGTGAAAAAAGAGTGAGATTTTTCTCTCCCAAATCTTTGTCGATCTTTGTGAACTTGTCAAGATCATTGTCTTATGACATTCAAACCCAACTTATCACTCTCAAATCCCTTTTTCTAGAGTATGGTGTCCATATCCTCCTTACCTTTAGTTTGTGTTCTTTTAAACATTGTGTCTGGTTTTATACCTTAAGTTCATGTTGCTTTTAACATTAGGTAAAGGTTTTATTTTTGTTAAATCTGATTTAATTTTCATAGGGTTTCAAATTCCTTATTTCTTTTGTGGGTTTCAATATGCTCTTTGGGGTTCACATCAAAAGCCCTTGTATATCTTTTCTTGTCTTTAAATTCATGCAAAAAGAAAAACAAAAGGAAATGACAAAAAAATAGAAAGAAAAAAATAGAGAAATAAGAAAATAAGAAAAAGGAAAACCAAAAAAGAAAAGAGAAGTAAAGCTATTTAAATAGGTCAAAGAGAGATAATAGCTTTAATTCCACCATTAAACATCTTACAACATAACGGAACCCTAAATAAAAGGAGTAGACCTTATTGTTGTCTAGTTCCTCCAAGGATTGAAATCTAATTATTCTCTCTAATGTATTGTGATTTAATCTCGTTGTTTTTGTCTAACCCACAACCTTTATTCATTGAGGTGACTTTCATTAAGGTTATTTAGTTCAATAAAGAATTGATGAAAAAAATCTGATTGGTATAAGGCAAGAGTCTAAACATATATTGCAAATAAGGCTTAAAGAGAGTAAACAAGAGGACATGTGACACCATTTTTGAGTGAAACACGGGAGGGAGTGTTTTGGGTGGAATCCTAATCATTTTGTTTAAAATTAACAATATGTCTTCCAAAGAAGAAGGTAAAGTTGAGAAGGGAGGTAGACAAAACAAAAATGTTAAATGTTTTAAGTGTTTGGGAAAGGGACATGTTACATCTCAATGTCCAAATAAGCATACCATGGTGTTGCAAGGTAATGGCAATATTGAGATCAAAAGTGAGTCAAATCCATGCCACTATTGAAGGATGCAAGTGATAGACAGGAGTACCTAGTCAAAGGATCTCAGTGGCTAGAGGAGCATTAATTGCATAAACCAATAAAGATGATGAAGTGTAAAGGGGTAATATCTTCTATACATAATGTTAGATAAAAAATAAGGTATGTAGCATGATCATTGATGGGAGTAGTTGTACAAATGTACACAACCTTGGTTGAAAAATTTATTTTATCTACCAGTAAACACCCTAGGCTATATAAACTTTAATGATTGAATGAATGTGACAAAAATAAGGTAAATAAGTAGGTGTTAATACTATTTACTATTAGGAGATATAATCATGAGGTCTTGTATGATGTTGCACCCATATAAGTTGGGCATATTTTGTTGGGAAGACTATGGCAATATGATTAACATGTAATGCATGATGGGTTTAAAAATAAATACTTTCTTTCAATAAATGATAAACTTATTACCCTTGTACCTTTAACACCTTGACAAGTTTAGGAAGATTAATTTAGGATTAAAAAAGAGGGTGAGAGGAAAAAAGAAATTAAGGTTGAAAGGAGAAAGGAGATGAGCTTAAGAGAAAAAAAGGAAGAGAGAAATAAAGAAAAATTGAAAACTTGTATGCAAAAGAGAGATATGATAAGATCTTTTTATTCAAAATAGCTTATGGTTGTACTTTTGTACATAAAGGCTTATTTTAGTATCGAGGAGCTTAATCTTCTTTACCTAGTGTTGTTTCCCTTTTAAAAGAATTTGGTGCAACAATTCTAAACTGACTAGCCTATAGAAGTAATCTTAGGGAGACAAAAGAGCTTTAAAGGGATATATGAGTGACAATATGAGTCCATGTGTAGTTTTAGTATTGCTTAACAAGGGGGTCATCTAATGGGTCATTTCAAAATTAGGAAACCCTAGATGTTTTAGTTGAGCATTTCCTTTGGCCACACATGAAACAAGATGTTGAGAGGGTATGTAAGAAGTGCATAATATGTAAACGGGATAAATTTAGAGTTTTACATCATGGCTTATACACCCCTTTACCCTGACTTAGTCAAAACTAGGATGATTTATCTATGGACTCTGTGCTAGGGCTACTGCAGTCAAAAAAGGGTATGGATTGTGTATTTGTTATTGTTGATAGGCTTTTAAAGATGGCCCACTTCATTCCATGTCATAAAACTAACAATGGAAACAATATGGTTGAATTGTTCTTTAGAAAGGTAGTGCCCTCACATGGTATGTCTTAAAGCATTGTTTTAGATTAGGATACAAAGTTCTTAAGCTACTCCTCAAAGATTTTGTGGGGTAAGTTAGGCACTAAATTCATGTTCTCAACTACTTGCCACCAACAAATAGTTAGGCAAACCAAGGTAGTTAATTGAACTCTTTCTACTTTATTGCATGCTATTATTTGAATGAATTTGAAAACATAGGAAACGTTTTTGCTATATGTAAAGTTTGCAAATAATAAGAATGTTCATTTTGCTACTAGTTGCTCCATTTAAAGTTGTGTATGGTTTTAATCCTTTGACTCATTTGGATTTGATGCCTTTGCATGTTGTTGAGCATGCTAGCTTAAATGGTGCAGCAACAAATTAAGTAATATGCATCCTATGCCAACAAAAAGCTAAAAAAGGTGGTGCTTATACCTAGTGATTAGGTTTGGCTGCGTATGTATAGGCAAAGGTTCCTAGTTAAAAAGCACTCAAAATTGCAGCCTGAAGGAGATAGTTCATTTCAAGTAGTCGCAAAAGTTAATGACAATGCCTATAAGTTGGACCTTCTTAGTGAGTACAATATAAGTGCAACATTTAATGTTTTTAATCTTTTTCCTTTTGATGCAAGTCTTGATTTGAGGATGAATGATGACAAACATGGAGAAATTGATCCATGGAGGGCTTTTAAGGATCCATTAGGCATTCATGAAGGGCCAATGACACGTTCAAGTATTAAAAGGATGAAAGAAGCACTAAATGAATTGATTAAGGATATTTAGGCCAACTTAATAACAAATGGCATAAATTCAACTTTGAAGTAGGTCTAAGGTTTCATTAATATGATTGGAGTGCCCAATGGATACAAAATAGGAACTTACAAAAAATAAGATTGTTCCTATAGTTTATGAGTATATCATTGTCTTTACTTTTAAGGTTGTTATGTTAGCCTACAAATAGGCTCAATTTTTTGTTAAAGGGCAAACAATTATGTGAATTGAAAATTGAGAATTTTCTCCTGCAATTCTCTTAAGAATGAAAGAACTTATCAAGAATGAACTCTTCTTATTGTATTCAACCTAACTTATCACTCCTAAATTTGGCTTTTCCTTGAATATGACATCCATATCTTTCTTTATACCTTAAGTTCATGTTCATTTAAACATTAGGTTTATGGTTTGCATGATTGAAATCTAATTTACCTTCCTTAGGTTCTTGTTTGATTCCTTATATGTGTTGGATCCCTAAGGCACATCTTTTAGGGTTCACATCAGAACATGTTTATCGTAATGAATATAATGTTGATTAAGGCACAAAGTTAATTTCTCAATCATTGAACCATTTAATCCTTGTAGGAAAATGTAATGAAGATCAATGGCTACATGTTAGATAGACTTTTATGGATTCAAACAAGCATGTCAACTCACCTTTGGTACCCCAAATCCATTGAATCACATCAAATGAAGCAATCATTGAGTTTGACTAGCTTTTCTTGCATGGTTTGAGTGATTGATTGCCTAAGAGATGAGACACAAAGGTTAATTTCATTATCATTTCTTTTAAAAGAGTTTGTACAATAAAAGGAGAAGCCTTATTAGCCAAAAATAAAGTTACAATTTAATCTTTTAGACAATTAACCATTCAAACCATATAAGAAAAGCTAATTAACATTAATGACTCTTAACGGATTAAGAGCTCTAAAGGTTCCACACATGCTAGTACTAATGACACCTATGTTTGATGGAACTTTTCAAAATTGGTAAAAAAGGGCTAATAAAATTCCTTGATGCCTTTGTTTGATGAAATTCAATGGATTTTGAGTGCCAAAGTTAGTTGTTGTAATGAATATAATGTTGTAATTCCAAGGCCAAATTCACATGTTTGTTGTAATGAATATAATGTTGGATTTTGTGTGAATGACTCCTTGGAACAAAAGGAGACTTCTTGTTTGCATGAAAAGAAGTTATGGGCTCATGAATCAAACCATTTAAACACATTAAGATGAGCTAATCATGATCAATCACTTAATTATTTAGTGAAATTCAATGGATTTAAAGTATCAAGGTTCTTATGAGGCACTTGTTGAAATAAATATAATATTTCTTATGGACACAAAACTTTACTTCATGATCTAACATGTAAAAGACTCCTTATAAGGAATGGAGAAGTCTTATTATCAAAAATAAGGTCTTTATCATTAATATGTGAAAGCTAATCATGATGGATGGCTTCTTGGTTTGCTTGAATTCAATGGATTCAAACTACACATGGTATATTAATATGTATGTTGCAATAAAATTAGTGTTTAGTGTACACATGACTCCTTGATTGCATGATCATTCTAAGTGAATGACTCCTCATAATGAAAGGAGAAGCCTTATTGCAAAAGAATTTATTGATAGTCTCATGTTTCAAGGAATGAACAACTCTTATAAAAAAGAAAGATAATAAAGAGTAGTAGCATCTTTATTGGATAAAGTTTATCAAATTCATACTACCAAGGCATGATAAGGTGCACCTCATAATGAAATCAAGGATTAAAGTAGAAATTTAAGTTAATTTTATGATTCATTTATGTGAATGAGACTCCTTGGAATGAAAAGATAAGTCTTATTAGGTAGAATTAAAGTTATTAGAGCCTAGTTGTTGGTAAAAGTTTTAGTCTTATGTTTATTTCATAGTTGCAACCCTAAGTCATGTTGCCTTTATTACTCGTGTAAGTCATGGCTAAGGGTGGAAGAATGGTGGCATAAAGTGTTGACAGTATAAAATATGGATAGGTTAAGACCTAAGAAGCTTTCCAGAAGTAATAGTCTTAGTAGAAGTAGGAATAAAAAAATAGTTATTAAGGAAAATTTAGATAATAATTATTTACAAAATTAGATTCTTCCTTCTTCCTCGTCTTCCTATGTTTAGAAATAGGGAAGTTTCTTCTAAAAAATGGATTATGTGATCAAAACTATTGAAGAAGTGTTACCTTTAACTTAGGATTATAGTGATTTTCTTTTTCTTATCACAAAAACTTATTAGTTCTCATTAATAGAAATATAAATTAATTCACATAAGGATGGTTCAAGTAGCTTTAAAGGCTGCTACTAGATTAAGTTTAAATAACTTAGCAATTATCTATGTTAGGGATAAAAGACTTACTAGATTCCATGAATTATTAGGAATAGTCAAATCAAGCTTAAGTGATGGACTATTTGGTTCTCCTTGTTTTTTGAACTTTACACTATCACTATCAGATATGAACTTAATGCATGCTTTATGTTTAGACATAAAGACCAAACAATTTAATATGATGCTTGCTTCAGAAAATTTGATCCATACTTATAAGATAAGCCTTATTATTGCAAAATTGTTGATAGTCTCAAGTTTTAAGGAATGAATTATTCTCTCTTGGTTTACAGAGTGAATCAATGGTAATAGCTCCTTTATTTGACGAACTTCAATGGATTCAAACTAACCAATGTAAAATTTCAATCATAAAGTAATCAAGAGACAACCTCATGTTTCAAGTAATGAAAAATTATCTCATAGTAAAGAAAGCTAATCAAGAGTAATATCTTCTCTATTAAATGGACTTCAATGGATTGTAAACATGTTCTTGTCACAATGTATATGATGTTTTATGGAAAAACAAAAATTAACTTTATGATCATTTTGTATGAATGAGTCATTTTACTGAAAGGAGAAACCTATGAAAGAAATGAAGTGATGATTTAGTTTTTCACGAAATAAACCATTCCATAGTGTAAGGACATGTTTGTTGAAATGAATATAATGTTTGGTCTAGACATAAAATTTAATTTCACAAACATTTTGTCTAAATGAATCCTTAGAGTGATAGGAGAAACCTTATAAGCAAGAAATTAAGAGATTGTCTCATTCTTTATGAATTGAACTATTCAATACCTATTGGAGAAGTTGTTCAAGATTAATGACTGTTTGATGAAATTCAATGAATTCAGAAAGCCATAGTTGTAAACACATGATTGTTGCCTTGAATAAAACTTTTAGTGTAGACACCATTCAACAAAACAACAAATCATTTTAACAAGAAATGAATTAAAAAAACTCATTCTTCAAGAAATGAATCATTTTATAGCCATAAGATATGCTAATCAAGAACAATGACTCTGTCGTTTGGTGGAATACAATGGATTTAAAGTGTCAACAGTGTAAAGAGATGCTTGTTCTAATGAATATAATTTTTGATCCAAATATAAAAGTTAATTTCATTAATATTTTGTGTGAATGTGTCCTCACAAAGATAGGACAAATGTTGTTAGCTAGAATTGAAGTTATGTAGAAACAAAAGCTAAATTCGTGATTTTGATAGATAAAATAGTTAGAAGGTTAAAAAACCTTGGATTAAGAGAAAAAGAAGTCTTTGTCTTAGGAAAAGAGGAACAAGAATCTTCAAAAGTTGAATATTACATCGAGAAAATAAAATAAATGTTCTTATTAGAAGAATAAAACCTATGATAAAACAAACATCACTTCTTATGAGAAAAAAACTATAAATATTAACAATATGACTTGTAATAAAGTCCCCATAAAATTATATTATCCTAAACTAACCTTGGTCGACTTCTTATTAGAGGAGCAACCTAAATACAATTGTGTACAATATGATGGTAATAGTGTTGTAAAATGGAACTTGGATGGGATGTTTGAATATTAAACTCTCGTTTTACTTCAGTATATGATGATGTTTGTTATTGCTGCAAAATCAAAGGGTAATTATGATCCTCAAATAGCAAGATTTATAACAAATCAAGTTAAGTTCTAGATATTTAATATTGTAAAAATAGAGCAAAACCAATCATTTTATTGGTACAACTACATTAAAAGTATATAACACTTACAAGCAACTCTTTAATTTGGGGTGTTTAGACCTATCTCATTTTAAGTGGTACAAAGATGCTTTCTTCTTTAAAGTTTTTACTAAGGCATATAGCTAGAGTATTTTCTAGAAAGAAAAGTTTTTTTTTTTTTTTGGGTTACTTGTCCTATTTGCTGAAAGGGTGAAAAATAAACTAAAATTCTATCATAGTAGAGTTATTAATTACTCTAGTTATACCTATGATGACTAATTGCAAAGGTTGTAGTTGAAGGAGTTAATTTTGTAATAAAATAAAATTGCATAGGTAGTTACAAAATAGGAAGATACAAGGTAGGAAGGTCTTAGAAGATTTCTGCAAACAGATAAGTTATTCACCCATGAAATATCCCAAACAATTCAGAAAAAGGGTTATAAATGCATAGCTCAAAAGAAATCCTTTCATAAAAAAGAAAATTTAAAAGAAAAGAAAAGTCTTAGTTCGTAGAAAAAGAAAATGGTCCTTTATTGCAAATATGAAAAAATAAGGTATTATTCTAATAAATGCAAAATAAAATGAAAACTTCAAGAATTATTTATAGATGAAGATCTTAAGAGGTTAGTTATGCATATCTTCTTATCAAAAGATAAATCTAAGGAATTAGACTTAAAAGTAGATATTCTCAAAGAAGAAGTAACTACCTTTAAAGATGATTCTAATAATAGTTGTGATGGTCAATGTAACTATTATCAAACTTGATGTAAAAGTACTGACTTATTAGTTCTGGTGAGAGAAGATAATTTGATTTTGGTTCTTATTGATAAAATTTTAGATTTATTGACAAAATTTCAGATCTAAGAGAAAAAAAAGAACAGTTAGAAAAATATCTTTATTTATCTTAAGATGATATTAAGATCAAAGAACTAGAAGAAGATTACAATTTAAAAATTATTATTTAAAGAGTTAGAAATAATCATTCTAATTTAAAAACTAAAGCGATAACAAGAAAACCTTCAGTTAGAGAGTTTAAAATTGAAATCAATCAGTTGAAAACTAAGATTAAAGGATTAAAACAAATGATGTTAGTTCTAGAATCTGTGTTTGAAAAGGAAGAAGATCATCCTAACATTCCAAACATTTCTTTAAAAGAAGTATTAGGTACTCTTTAATATGTCAATTTATTTGATAGTGTTATCACTCATAAATGGCATACTTAGATTATGGTAGTAATCAATAAAGAGTTTATCTTTTTAACAATCGCCTTAATTGATTTAGACACTAACATGAGTTGTATTAATGGAGGAATAGTTCCTTCAAAACACTTTTCAAAAACAACTGAAATGTTAAACACTATTGATAAAAAGCAAACTTGTTATTAAGTACAAGTTATTTTATGTTGCAATATTTAACGAAGGCATTTGTATAGAAATTTTGTTTGTATTGGTTAAAAATCTATCACAAGATGTTATTTTAAAAAATCCTTTTTTGCACATGTTATTATCCTATTAAAGAAATTAGCAATCAAGGGATTTTCTCGAAAATAGTTGAAAAGCTTTTTAGCTTTAACTTCGCATCTACTCTTCAATATAAAGAGATAAATTGACTTTAAAAAACAATGAGAAGAAAAGACAGATTTATTCAATCTCTACAAAGTGAAGTAAAAAATGAATATTTACAAGAGAAAATCAATACTCCTATTATTCAAACTAAAATACAAGAAATACTAAAAAAGGTATAAACACTAGTTTATGCAGAAATTCCTACAACTTTTTGGAATAAGAAAAAGCATGTAGTAGAATTAACATATAAAATGACTTTTAATGAAAGTCAAAGACCTATAAAGGTTGAGCCCATAGCTATAGGTCAAAGGCATTTAGAGATTTGCAAAAATAAAATAGATGATCAATTAAAAAATGACTTATTAGAAAAAGTAACAGCCCATAAAGTTGCCCAACATTTTATATGGAAAATTCTATTAAACTAGAATGAGGGGTTCTAAGATTGGTTATTAACTACAAGCTTTTAAACAAGTCCTTGAGATGGATAAGGTATTTTATGCCTAATAAAAAGGATCTGTTCAACAAGCTTTATAAAGTTTAAGTATTTTCAAAATTTGACATGAAGTCTAGTTATTGCCAAATCTAAATTCATGAAAAGGATAAGTATAAAACAGTATTGATAATTCCTTTCAGACACTATGAATGGAATGTAATGCCTTTTGGATTAAAAAATACACCCTCTAAATTTCAAAAAATTATGAATAAAATATTTAATTTTATTAAGCATTTATTATTGTTTATATCAATGATGTGCTAGTATTTTTTTAACACATTTAAGTAAGATTTTAAACACTTAAACATATTTCTAAAGGTTACTGAGGATGCTAGTTTAGTCATATAAGCTAAAAAATGAAGTTATTTCAAACCAACATTAGATTCCTTGGTCATTTCATTAAAAATGATACTATTTTTCTTGTTAATCAAGAAATTGAGTTTACCTAAAAAATATTTGATGAAATTAGAAAAAAGCAACAATTAAAATGGTTTTTAAGATGATTGAATTATATTTCATAATTTTATAATGAATTAGCTCATGATGCTAAGCTTTTGTTTGATAGATTACAAAATAATCCTCCTAAGTGGATAGATAAACATACGAAAGTAGTTAAGAAGTTGAAAATAAAAACAAAGGAACTGCCATGTCTTTGTCCTCCTCATCTTAATGCCTTCAAAATAGTTGAAATTGATGCATTAGATAAGTGTTATGGAGGAATCTCTAAATAAAGGATTAACTTAAGAGAAAAGCTTGTTCTCTTCATTTTAAAAGTTTGGAAAGGAGTTAGAGTTAATTACTCTACTATTACAAAAGAAGATGTATTCAAAATTTTGAAAGTGATTTGTTAAATAAAAAATTTCTTTTAAAAATATATTGTAAGGTAGCAAAAGATGTCCTTATTAAAGATGTTAAAAACATTGCATCTAAATAGATCTTTACCAGATGACAAGGAATACTTTCTACGTTTGATTTTGACATTTAGTTTATTAAAGAAAATTCTAATTCTTTACTTGATTTCATAATTCATGAATACATGTAAGGAACTAGGACATGACTAAAAGGCCTCTTATACAAGGGCCTTAATCCCCAGCAAAGTTAGTTAATTCACCAACCAAAGATGCAAAATCAAAAGAAGTTGATAAACTTCGTAGTGATGTTTATGAGTGAGCATTGGATAAATCCATCACGTATCATTTGATTCCTAAACACATATTTCTTATGTTCTATGTAAAATAATTATTCTCAATTAAGACCAAATAAGGTCACTAGATTTTATCTTAAAGATGGCATGTATCCTAATAGTAGTATGAAGGATTACTTGTATTATCAATAAATCTTACATCAAATAGGCTTAGTAGTTATTAAGCCTATAGAAAGAGGATTTGAATTTGGATATAACTTTAAAGATTGGGTGTATGCCAAATTCAAGATAAAGAAAATTGTTTATCCAGAAGATTGGAAAGGTGATCTCTTTGGCTATTAAGAACTAATAGAATAGTAGAAGGTTAAGACTTATAATTATTTCAACTATATAAAGTCTTATTGTAATAAGCAAAGGAAATTTAGTTGGTGCATTCAAGTATTTCTTCTGAATAGACCAAAAAATTTCTAAATTGGTTTCAAACCTAGTTTTTTAAGTGGGGTTTACATCATATAACTCTACCCTATAAAGTGAGAATTGTTTATGAACAATTTTGTGAAGCATATAAATGAGATTAAAAACTCATTTTTAATGTTTGCAACCTGGTATCATGTCCCATGGATCATCAACTGGGATTACCCTAGTATGGTTAAATAGGTTAATGTGTCAGATGTTGATATCAAGCGTATTCCATGGCCATTAAGACAGATTAATATTTGATGGTTGGAAAAGTTTGACTTCTTTAATGATGGGGTTTGATGAAAAGCTTGGAGATGAGGCATGGAAGGGTTCAAAGGATGCAAGAGATCCATTGCATATTCTAGAAGGTCCAATAATACAAGTTAGAGCCAAAAAGATGAAAAAAGCACTTAATAGGCTGATTGAAAACATTCAAGCCAACTAAGCTACAAATGGTGCAAATTGAAGCTTTAAAGAGAGTTAAAGTCTTATTAATATGATTAGAGTTCTTAATGGGTTAGAGTTAATTAATAGCATTCACTCCTAAATAAGAATTTGTCCTAACTAAGTGTTTGTTATAAAAGTGGAAGTTTTTTGCATAAGAATTGTTGTTCCCACAGCCTTGTATGGGTTGTAATTGTTGTCAACTAGGGTTAAGTGTGCAAGAGAGTAAAGTCACATGGAAGGGCAGTAAAGTCACATGGAAGGGCAAGAAAGTAAATCCGCCGCGTAAGGGCAAGAACGTAAATTTGCCATGTAAGCCCTATTAGGGTTTCATGGAAGAGAGTATATAAAGGCCTTGGAAGAAAAAACTAGGGCAGAGGGCCAACACAATTGAAAAAACAGCAACCTTACAGCAACCGGCCAAAAGGAAGAGAGAGCAGAACGGCAAGAGATCAGAAACAACACCACCAGGAGAGCAAACCAGAAACGTCACCACCGGGAGAGCAAACCAGAACGTGTGACCTCCTGCAAGCAAACCAGAAACGCCTCCTGCAAGCAAACCAGAAACAGATCCTGCAAGCAAACCAGAAACGCCTCCTGCAAGGAAACCAGAAACATGTCCTGCAAGCAAACCAGAAACGCACAACCAGCAAGAGGAGAAATAAGAAACAGACCACCTGGAAGAAAAGACAGCAGACCTGGTATCCATGAGACCACCCGGAAGAGAAGACAGCAGACCAGAAGCGTGAGGCAGGCCGAAAGACGTGAACCAGAAAAACCAGTAACGTGAGGCAGGCCAAGAGACGTGAAATGACAGACCAGAAGCGTGGGTGTACGTCAGGAGACGGCGTGAGACCAGAACGTGCAACAGCGTGACAGACCAGAAGTGTGAGGACAGGCCATGAAACGGTGAGACTGTGAAATAGGAGATGGGTGAGACCGTGAGACGGTGAAAGCAGGAGTTGTGTGAAACAACGTAGAGAAGGAATTCAGCGAAGCATCGGAAAGAACTCAACGTATTTCCAGATTTCTTCAAGAGAGGTTAGAGAGCGTTGCGGTGAACTTCTAAGCGGCAGTGGAGCAGCCTTTTAATTCAACAGAGGCAAGACAAGCTAGAAGAAGGGTAGACACAGTAAGTGACACTCTTTGTATTGTACTTGCTTAGTAATTGCAATAGTGAAAGGAGCAGAAGATTAAGACATCCATTGCACCTAGAATTCTCAAGTATAGTGGATAGTCTCGATAAGGGAGAGTCCCTACCACCGTGGATGTACGTCACATTGACGGAACCATGTAAATCTCGTGTGTCCTTAATTTGCTTTACGTTCTGTGTTTTGAATTGAGTTGTGAATGCAGCTAAAGTATCAGCCAACCCATAACCTAATGAAGACCTAAACAAGAACATCTGAATTGTCTATTAGGCAAGGTGTCTGAAAGGTGACTTTGGGGACTATTGTGATTAGTAGGTAGCAATAGATCTACCTTAGTCGAATATGAGAAAGAGTTCGCTTTTAAGAAGAGATTGAAGTTGTTCACTTTCCTGTGAATTGCGAATTGTGGTGATACTGATTCACCCCCTCTCTCAGTATCACAAACTAGTAGATCCTAGGGTGAAGTTGGGAACTTCAATTGGTATCAGAGCACAGGTTCACCAGGATAAAGCTTAACAGCTTGGTGTACTAGTTTGAAGAGCTCTAGAAATTTTAATTTGTTCAGCATACTAAGAAATGGACACCGGTACCAGCACCAGCACTACTTACAGCAAGAAGGTTCCAATCTTCAACGGAACCAACTACCATATGTGGAGAGCGAGAATGCAGGTGGTACTTGCAACCATGGGCATGAACTTGGTGAAATCTGTACAGGAGGGTTTTGAGCCTCCAGAAGAAGGTAAAGATCCAACCCCAGAGGAATTAAGACAGTTTGAGACAAATGGGAAGGCCTCAAATGTCATCATTTCAGTATTGACAGATGCTGAATATGCTAAAGTTATGGACTGCAAATCTGCCAAGGAGATATGGGACAGATTGCAGAAAGTCTATGAAGGTGATGGCAGAATGAAGGAGGCCAAGCTTCAAGTTTTCAAGGAGATATATGAATCTCTCAGAATGCAGAAAAATGAGACAGTCCAAGAGTTCTTCACCAGGGTTATTGATGCTGTAAACGATCTTAGAAGTCATGGGAAGAACAAGAAGGACTCATCTATTGTGAAGAAAATTCTGAGAATTCTGCCTGAGAGGTTTGCCTCAAAGGTGGCAGCTATAGAGGAGAGTAGAGATCTCAATTCTATGTCTCTGCATGATCTCCAGTGCAATCTCATTGCATATGAGATGAGAATAAAGTCAACTGAGAGCTCCTCAACGTCAAAGGTATCAAAGGAGGCAGCTTTCAAAGCTATGAAACACTTGAAGATAAAAGAAGAGGAAAAATCATCCAGTGAGGATGATGATGATGATGAGGAAGAAAGTGAAGGTGAAGTGTTGGCATACTTCACAAGGAAATTCAAAAAGGGGTGTAAAAAGGGAAAAGGACAGTTGTCCTTGAGATGTTATCGTTGTGGACAGACTGGACACTTTGCTTCTCAGTGCAAAGTGAAACTTGATGATGAAGATGAAGATGGTGATGATGAGCAGAATTCAAAATGGAGAAGACCATCATTCAAGTCAAGGAAGTCCAGCAAGAAGACTGCTAGCCCATAGAAGAAGAAGAGAGGCTCATTCAAGAGTTATATGAGCCAAACAAAAGAAGCCGATGAGGAGGAAGATGTAGACTCATCAGATGAGCATGCCTTTATGGCATCAACTCAAGGTGGTAGTTCAACCTCTGAAGAGGAAGAGGAGGTTGATGAAGAAGAACCAGATCTTGAAGCTGAGTTGGAAGCAGCTTCAAAGGAGATAATCAGAAGGGGCAGAACCATAAGAAAGTTGGAGGCCCACATAAAACAAGTTGAAGCAAAGTCTGAGGAAGCTAAAAGTCAAAAGGATGAAACAAGGGCTGAACATATTGACTTGAAGAGAAGATTTGAAGAACAAATCAAAATATGTGAAGACCTTACTATGAAGCTTGGCTCAAGGACTTCAACAATTGAAGAAATGGAGATAGAGTTGCTGAGACTTCAGCAACAACTCAAAAGGAGTGAAGAGAACGTGCAGAAGCTTGAAATGATAGGAGAAACAAGTTCTGCAAGAGAAAAGAAGAATGAAGAGAAAGTGCAGCAATCTGAGGCTGCATTGCCTAAAGATAATAAGAATGTGCCACAGAAGTTGAAAGAGAAGGTTGTGACTCAGGAGAAGATAGCTGAGAATAAAGAGGGTTTGAAGAAGCAACCTAGGGTGGCAAACAAAAATGAAGAAAAGAAGGTCAGCCAGCAAAGGGCTATGGCTGAACAGAAGAAGGAGAAAAAGGTGGCTGAAATGAAAGCCACACAAGCAAAGAAGCCAGCCACATTGCCTACACAGCAAGTAATGAACAAAAGAAAACAAGCTGTGATTAGACCCAAGAAGAGGCAGTTTCAAGGTCACTATCTTTATTGTGGAGTTTGGGGTCATAAGGCAAGTAACTGCTGGTGGAGAAGGCCAGTATATGTCTCCAACTTGAGAAGATATGATGCTGCATACAGGGGGAGACAATACAAAATTCAGAGGAGAACACCTGTCGTGAGTTCTTGCACATACTATAAAAAGCAAGGACACACTGACAAGGATTGTTGGTGGAAGCCCAAACCAGTGGTTTCAAAGAACAAGTTTGCTATATTGGGAGACTTGGAACAATGTGAAAGGTGTGGGCAGGATGGCCATAATGCCAAGAGATGCATGACACTTCTCCCTAAGCAAGAGAAGGCACTCAATGGCATAGTGAAAACAAGCAGTGTAGTCAAAGCTGAGAAAAAGGAGAAAGCTATCTTCCAGCCAATTCAAAAGAAGGAATATAAAGCTAAAAGGGAGGTGGCTAATCTACCTGAAATTGCACTCAAAGCTGACTACAAGGATAAGCAGTGGATCCTTGACAGTGGATGCACTTCACACATGACAGGAGACAAAAGTAAATTGTCAAAGCTAAATAAGTCAAGAGAAGGCAGAGTCAAGTTTGGCAATGATGATTCACTCAACATCAGTGGTCAAGGGTCAGTAAATATTGGAAAAGGAAAGCTGAAAGATGTTCTGCATGTTGAAGGACTCAGATATAATCTAGCATCTGTCAACCAACTATGCAATGAAGACCATAAAGTGATATTCACAAAAACAGGTTGCCAAGTAAAGAGTAAAGAAGGCAATACTGTTGCAGTTGGGAAAAGAACAGCTGGAAATTTATATGTAATTGATGAGGACAAGACAAACAGCTGTTTACTTACAAAAGAAAAAGAAAATCAACTCTAGCATCGGAGGCTGGGACACTTAACACAGATGAACATGAGGAAGCTGACCACTACTCATGCAATCAGAGACATTCTAGACCTTAAGAGAGAGAGGGAGTATGTCTGCTTAGCATGCTCTAAAGGAAAATAGGTTAGAAAGCAGTATAAGACCAAAGAGGTCAGTTCTGAGGTAGTGCTTGACATTGTACATACTGATTTGTGTGGGCCGATGAGAACAAAAGGGTTGAATGGTGAGAGGTACTTCATCTTGTTTGTTGATGATTATTCCAGAAGGACCTGCATCATGCACCTCACACATAAGTCAGAAGTTTTGAAATGCTTCAAGAGATACATAAGATTGGCTGAAAATGAGAGTGGAAAGAAGGTCAAAGTATTGAGGTCAGATCAAGGCACTAAATTCACAAATGGAGCTTTTGAAGATTACCTTGAAAAGCATGGAATTCACCATCAGATGGCAGCAGCAATAACTCCTCAACAGAATGGGGTGGTAGAGAGGAAAAATAGAGTTGTGGTTGAAATGGCAAGAACTATACTGCTAGAATCCAAGTTTCACACAAGATTTTGGACAAAAGCAACATTTATAGTCGTGCACCTATTGAACAGAGTTTCTCTAAGGCCCAATACTGATAAGACTCCATATGAGCTATGGAGTGGGAAGAAGACAACAGCCAAGTATCTTAGAATCTTTGGTAGCCCATGTTTTGTGAAGAACAAGGAGCAAAACTTGGGAAAATTCCATGCTAGGTCAGATAAAGGCATCTTTGTGGGATACTCAGCAAAGACAAAAGGTTACAGAGTTTTTCTGCATAAATTGGGAAAAGTGGTCACTTCCAGTGATGTGAGAATAGATGAAAACTGGAAAACAACGTATAATGGAGAAGCTGAGGATAGTGAAGAAGATGACTTCAAGATAGATGAAGAATCTGACCAACATGAAAAGTGGGAAAAGAAGTAAGTTCAAACTCAGAGAAGAGTGAGTCTGAAGATGAAGAAGGCGATTCTCTTACAACTAAGACTGTGCAAGAAAGAAAGACAAAGAAGACATGGACCAGTGCTCATCAAGGAAATCAGATAATAAGTGACCCATCAGCAGGAGTTACAACAAGAAGAAGAATTGTAGGAGCTACTGCTTTACTCTCACAAGTTGAACCTAAATCTGTTGAAGAGGCTGCACGAGACAAAGCCTGGATCAAAGCTATCAATGAGGAGCTAGATCAAATCGAGAAGAATGAAACATGGGAGCTGGTTCCAAGACCCACTAACAAGAATGTCATAGGAACAAAATGGGTGTTTAAAAATAAATACAATGAGGATGGCAAGGTGGTGAGGAACAAGGCTAGGCTGGTTTGTAAAGGCTACACTCAGATAGAAGGAGTAGATGTTGATGAAACGTTTGCACCAGTAGCAAGGTTAGAAACTATCATAATGTTCTTAGCTTTGGCAGCACATAAGAGGTATAAAGTTTACCAGATGGATGTGAAATCAGCCTTTCTGAATGGGCTCCTAAAAGAAGAAGTGTATATTGAACAACCTGATGGAGTACAAATCAATGAGGATGAGACACATGTGTGCAAGCTGAAGAAAGCCTTGTATGGCCTTAAACAAGCCCCAAGAGCATGGTATAGCAGGCTGGACGCGTATTTGAGAAATGCACATCCAGTAAGAGGAGAAATAAGAAACAGACCACCCGGAAGAAAAGACAGCAGACCTGGTATCCGTGAGACCACCCGGAAGAGAAGACAGCAGACCAAAAGCGTGAGGCAGGCTGAAAGACGTGAACCAGAAAAACCAGTAATGTGAGGCAGGCCAAGAGACGTGAAACGACAGACCAGAAGCGTGGGTGTACGTCAGGAGACGGCGTGAGACCAGAACGTGCAACAGCGTGACAGACCAGAAGTGTGAGGACAGGCCGTGAAACGGTGAGACTGTGAAATAGGAGATGGGTGAGACTGTGAGACAGTGAAAGCAGGAGTTGTGTGAAACAACCTAGAGAAGGAATTCAGCGAAGCATCGGAAAGAACTCAACGTATTTCCAGATTTCTTCAAGAGAGGTTAGAGAGCATTGCGGTGAACTTCTAAGTGGCAATGGAGCAGCCTTTTAATTCAACAGAGGCAAGACAAGCTAGAAGAAGGGTAGACACAGTAAGTGACACTCTTTGTATTGTACTTGCTTAGTAATTGCAATAGTGAAAGGAGCAGAAGATTAAGACATCCATTGCAACTAGAATTCTCAAGTATAGTGGATAGTCTCGGTAAGGGAGAGTCCCTACCACCGTGGATGTACGTCACATTGACGGAACCAAGTAAATCTCGTGTGTCCTTAATTTGCTTTACGTTCTGTGTTTTGAATTGAGTTGTGAACGCAGCTAAAGTATCAGCCAACCCATAACCTAATGAAGACCTAAACAAGAACATCTGAATTGTCTATTAGCCAAGGTGTCTGAAAGGTGACTTTGGGAACTATTGTGATTAGTAGGTAGCAATAGATCTACCTTAGTTGAATCTGAGAAAGAGTTCGCTTTTAAGAAGAGATTGAAGTTGTTCACTTTCCTGTGAATTGCGAATTGTGGTGATACTGATTCACCCCCCCTCTCAGTATCACAAACTAGTAGATCCTAGGGTGAAGTTGGGAACTTCAAGAATTTGTCTTAGATAAGAGTTTGTCCTAAATAGGACTTTATGTCTCTTTGAAGGTTGTTATCTTAGCCATAAATCGGCACCTCTTTGTAAACTCTAAAATTGGACAATTTGAGAGAAATAAAAAGTGAGAGTTTTCTTTTAATTATTGTTGTGTTTAGCCAAACAAAAGAAGCAGAAGAAACGAATAAAAATACATCAAATTCAAGTTATTAATAAAAGTTAAACGGTTTGGTGAAATTGTCCATAATAATAATATAGTGTTTTTTGCTTAACTCCAATTCCACCATCTATTTTCTTATTATTTTATTTATATTTGTCCTCTAGGTTTAACCCCTAGCATATTTTATGTAAGTTTGGTTCATTAAATTTGTTAGCCTTGATGTCTTTTTTCATTTTTCTTTTTACTCCATGTTTTCCAATTCATTCAATTTTACCCCATTTACCTTATTTTGTTTTAAACCAATCCTTTTGATTTAGCTTGTTTAGTTCTTTAAAGAGCTAAAAGGGAAAATTTGAGTGGTAAAAAGAAAGAGTGTAAGTTCATATTAAGAAAAGGTAATAAAAAGTGTAAAACATGAGGGAGTGTGACACCCTTCTTTTAGTGAAACATATGAGGAAGTGTTTTGTGAGGTATCCTAATTATTTTGTGCAGAAATAATACTAAGACTTCCAAAGACAAAGTTGTAGCTTGGGAGGGAGTTAGCGATGTGTCCTTCATGATCAAAGTTATACGACAACAATTTGAGCACATGAATACGAGATTTGATGATATGAAGGAAAGGATGGAGAAGCAAACTAATACAATAATAAAGTTGCAAAGGAGGCATAAGGGACTCTGAGGTTCCTAAAGCAAGAAAGAAAGTGAGATAAGCCTATGACCATGATGTAGAAGATGATGAATTTGATGATCAAACTAATATCGTTAGAATTGCCAACAATAGAAAGGATTAAAGAGATTTTAGGATGTTAGATAACTATGATCATCATTAGGCAGTATTAAAATGACAATTCCTTCGTTCCAAGGTAAGAATGAACCTAATGTGTACATAGAATGGGAGAAGAAGGTTTAATTGGTTTTTGATTGCCACAATTACTCCAAAGAGAAAAAGGTAAAGCTTGTTGTTATTGGATTTACTGATGATGCTATTATCTAGTGGATCAACTTGTTTTGACTTAGAGAAGGAATTGTGAGAGGCCTATTGATACATGAGAGGAGATAAGGGCTACCACAAGGAGGAGGTTCCTCCTTAATCACTATTATAGGGATTTGTACCGAAGGCTACAAGGGCTTACTCAGGGCACCAAAAGTATGGACAATTACCATAAAGAGATGGAGATTGCTATGATTAGGGCAAATGTAGAAGAAGATAAAAAAGCAACCATGGCTTAATTTTTGCAAGGGCTAAATAAAGACATAGCCAATGAAGTTGAGTTATAACACTATTAGGAATTAGAAGACATGGTGCACGTGGCAATAAAAGTTGAAAGACAACATAAACTTTGTTCCACACAATATAGGTAGAATTCAGGTTCTATTTTATCTTAGAAGCTGAATTGGAGTAAAAAGGATAAGAAGGCTGATTGTAAGTCCAAAGCCAAGCTATATAAGAGCAAAATTATGGGTTTTAGCAAAGAGGTAGGTAATTATGATCCTAACCAAGTAGAAATAGAGATGTTAAATGCTTTAAGTGTTTAAAAAGGGGTTATATTTCATCTTAATGTCCAAATAAGCGTGCAATGGTCTTTAGAGGTAATGGTGATGTTAAGACTATAAGTGAGTTAGATTGTGTCATTATCAAAGGGTGAAAATGATGGAGAGGAGTATCCAGTTAGTGGAACAGCTCTTATCATAAGGCAAGCATTGAATATGGAAGTGAAGGAAGAGAATGATGTGCAATAAGGTAACATTTTTCATACAAAGTGTCTCATCAAAGATAAGGTATGTAGTATGATTATTAATGGTGGGAGTTACACTAAAATAGCTATAATTATGATTGAAAAGCTAAATTTACTTACTGTGAAGTATCCTAGGCCATATAAGCTTCAATGATTAAATGAGAGTGGTGAAGTTAGGGTAAGCAAACAAGTGCTTATGTCATTTTTTATTGGAAAGTTCCGTGATGAAGTTTTATATGATGTTATACCTATGTATACAGGGCATATTCTATTAGGAAGGTCATGATAGTTTGACAAGTAAGTTATGCATGATGACTTCAAGAACTAATATTCCTTTGTAATAAATGTAAAAGCCATCAATCTTGTACCATTAACACCATAACAAGCTTATGAGGATCATTTGAAAATTAAAAATGAGAATGAATAGAAAAGAGAGGGATAATTAAAAAAAAAAAGAGAAGAAAAAGTGAGGACACAAAAGAGAGAGAAGAAAAAAGAAAGTTTCTATGCAAAAGAAAGTGATATTAAAAGAGCATTTTATGCCAAACAGTCGATGATTATACTATTGTACAGAGAGGCTTATTTTAACACTAACAAGTTTGACCCATCTTTATTTAGTGTTGTTATTTCTCTTATACAGGAATTTGAAGATGTATTCCTTAAGGATGTTCCAAGCAAATTACCACCTAAGTGAAGAATTGAGCATCAAATAGATTTTATCCCTAGTGCATCCATTTCAAATTGGCCAACCTATAGAAGTAAACCCAAGGAGACAAAAAAACTTCAAAGGCAAGTTAAGAAACTTCTGTATAAAGGATATGTGAGAGAAAGCATGAGTCCTTATATAGTTCCTATCCTACTTATACCCAAGAAGGATGGGACTTGGAGGATATGTGTTAACTGTTGAGCAGTCAACAAAATGACTATAAAGTATTGTCACTTTATACCTAGGTTAAATGACATGTTAAATGAGTTGTATGGTTCATGTGTCCTTTTTAAAATTGATTTGAAAAGTGGATATCACCAGATTAGGATAAAAGAGAGAGAGAGATGAGTGGAAAACTAAGTATGGTTTATACGAATGACTTGTTATGCCATTGGGTCTCACTAATGCATTTAGTACTTTATGTGATTGATTTAACATGTTAGATGAATTTTATGGTTCATGTGTCTTTTAGATTAGGATACCAAGTTCTTAAGCTACTTTTGGAAGACTTTGTGGGGTATTGTTTTCTCCTTTGATTCTTTCAAGAACTAAAGAACTTATTAAGAAGTAACTTTTATTATGGCATTCAACTCAACTTATCACTCTCAATTCCCTTCTTTCCTAGTGTGTGATGTTCATATTCTTCTTAGAACTCTAGGTTCATGTTCATTTAAATATTAGGTTTGGGTTTGTGTGATGAAAGTTTGACTAGCTTTCTTAAGTATTGTTTGATTCCTTGCAGGTGTTGGGTCCCTAAACCATGTCTTTTAAGGTTCGTATCAAGGTTTATATTGGCAAAGGAGTTATTTGCATCAATAGGCCTAAAGCTTAAGTAAGAGAGGAATTGAGCATCAAATTGATTTTATCCCTTGTGCATCCACCCTAATCTGGCTAGCATATAGGAGTAATCTCGAGGAGACAAAGGATCTTTAAAGGCAAGTTGAGGAACTTATGTTGAAAGGATATGTGAGGGAAAGTATGAGTCCCTGTGCAATTCCTATCTTAGTTGTACCTAAAAAGGATAGGACTTGGAAGATGTGTGTTGATAGTCAAGTAGTCAACAAAATCACTACAAAGCTTTTTCACACCATACCTAGGTTAAATGACATGTTCAATGAATTGCATGGTTCATGTGTCTTTTCTAAAATTGATTTGAAAAGTGGATATCACTAGATTAGGATGACAGAGGAAGATGAGTGGAAAAAAACTTTCAAAACTAATAATGGTCTATAAGAATGACTTGTTATGCCATTTGATCTCACTAATGCACTAAGCATTTTTATGCAATTAATGAATCATGTTTTGCACCCATTCATTAGTAAATTGTGGTTATGTATTTTGATGACATTTTGGTTTATAGTAAAAGCCTAAAATAACATTTTGATCATTTACATTATATTTTAATTGTTTTATATTTTGAGAAATTGTATGCTAACTTCATGAAATATTCATTTTGTACTGACCAAAGCATATTTCTTGGCTATGTTATGAGTACTAAAGGTATTAAGGTTAATGAGGAAAAAGTTAAGACAATCTATGATTGACTTACACCTAAGTTAGTCAGTGATGTGCATAGTTTTCATGGTCTAGCTAGTTTCAATAGACACTTTTCTAGGGATTGTAGCACCATTTCTGCATTACTAAGGTTATCAAAATGAACATGGATTTTAAGTAGGGTAGTGATCAAGACAAGGTTTTTCACTGCATTAAGGAAAAATTAAGTACCCTTACTTGCTTTACTTGACTTAGTAAAAAGTTTTAAGGTCAAGTATGATGCTTTAGGTATTGGCATTGTAGTTATTTTGACACACGAAAGGTAACTAATTGCCTACTTTAGTGAAAAGCTAAGTGGAGAAAGCCTTAATTATCCTACTTATGATAAGGAGATGTATGTATTGGTATAGGATTTGGAGATATTGTAACACTACCTTTGGCCCAAAGAGTTTATCTTCCATACTGACCATGAATTCTTGAAGCACTTGAAAGGACAAGGAAAGTTAAACAAAAGACATGCCAAGTGGATTAAATTCACTGAGACCTTTCATCATCAAATTTGTGACTCATTGTTGAAACCCCAAGTCGTGCTGCCTTTGCACCCATATTAGTTATGTTTAAGCGTGTAGGGTTGTGGCTTAAGACGTTGACAGTGATATAATGAGGCATGGATAGGTTAAGACTTGATAGATTATTTATAAGTGATAGTTTTTCAAGGAATAAAGAAATAGTAATTAATGAGAATTTAGATAATAATTACTTACAAAATTGGACTTTTCCTTCTTCATCTTCTTCTTAGGTTTATAAACAGGGAAGTTTCTTTTTTAAGTTCAATTATGCTATTAAAACTATTAAAGAAAGCTTTTCCATTAACTTAGAATTATAATGATTTCTTTCTATTATCCTAAAAGCTTATTAGCTCACACCAACAAAAGTATAAATTTATCCATGTTGGAATGGTGCAAGTAGCATTAAAAGCTACAACTTGATTGGGTTTAAATAACTTGATAATTATATGTGTTAGAGATAACAAATATAATCATTTCCATTACACCTTACTAGGAGTAAGTGAATCTACTCTAAATGATGGACCCATTTGGTTCTCTTATTTCCCTAATTTTAGCTTGTCACTATCAGATCCAAATTTGATGCGTACTTTATGTTTGGATATTAAAATAAAATGATTTGATATGATACTTATTTCAAACAATTTAATCCTTACTTATAGGATACATTATAAAGTTATGAACACCACTGTCCTAGGAATTAAAGAGATTTGCCTACTAGTCTTCTAGATAAAAAATTTTCTTTTCCTTCAATTTGGCATAGGCTCAATCTCTAAAGCGATAACTAGATCCACCTCCAAATCATTGTTCTACAGGTACAATAGCCACTGAGCCTATGTTTCATGAAGTATTGACTAATAACACAAGCAATCTTTTACATTAGTTTAAGGATACATATCATCTTTAAGATAAAATCATGTAACTTCATTAGGTCTAAGCTGAGCATAATTATTTTCAATAACACATAAAAAGTTTATATGCTTAAGAATTCAAAGATATGTGATGGATTTATTCACAACTACTAATAAACATCATCACAAATTTTATCAACTTCTTTTTCTCTTGCAATTGCACCTTTAGTCAGTGAATTAACTGACTTTTTTGGGGACTGAGGCCCTTGCATAAAAGGCCTTTACTCATTTTTTAGTTCCTTGCAAAAATTAAGGAGTTAAGAAATCTAGTAAAGAATTAGAATTTCCTTTAATAAACTTAATATCAAAGTAGGATAGGAACAACATAAGGACTCATGTTTTCCCTTTTATATGCTTTCAAAATAAGTTCCTCAACCTACCTTTAAAACTCCTTTCTCTCCTCAAGATTACTCTTATATATTGGCGAGTTTGGGATGGATGCACTAAGGATGAAATCAATTTAATGCTCAATTCCTCTCTTAGGTGGCAATCCACTTGGGACATCGTTAAGGAATACATCTTCAAATTCTTGCAATAGAGTAACAACAACACTAGGCAAAGATGGGTCAAACTTGTCAGTGTTAAAATAAGTCTCTTTGTACAAAAGTATGATTATAGGTTGTTTGACATAAAATGTTCTTTTGACATCACTTTCTTTTGCATAGAAACTTTATATTTTCTTCTCTTTCTCTCTTGTGTCCTCACATTTTCTCCTCTCTTTTCTATTTTGATTGTCCCTTTTTTTTCAATCTTTCTTATATGTTCACTCTTATTTTTAATCCTTAATTAATCCTCATAAACTTGTTGAGGTGATAATGGTATAAGAGTGACACATTTTTCATTCATTACAAAAGAATATCAATTCTTAAAGCCATCATACATAACTCGCTTGTCAAACTACCATGACTTTTCTAATAGAATATAGCCCACATACATACATACAACATCACATAAAACTTTATCATGGTACCTTCCGATAGAAAATGACACGAGCACTTACTTATTTACCTTGACTTCACCACTCTTATTTGACCATTGAAGCTTATATGGCCTAAAATGCTTCATAGTAGGTTAATTTAGCTTTTCAACCATAATTGTGCTAGCAACATTAGTGCAACTCCCACCATCAATAATCTTTCTACATACCTTATCTTTGATAAGACACCTCATCTAAAAGATGTTATCTCGTTGCACCTCATTTTCTTCCTTCACTTGTACATTCAATGCTTACCTTGTCATGAGAGCTACTCCATTAACTGGATACTCCTCTCCATCACTTTCACCCTTTAATGATAACATAAAATCATTATCTAATTAACTTGTAATTAGTCTTCTCATCCCTTTTTACTTTAATATTGCTTCCAAGGTAAGGTAGAACTTGAATTCTTTCCAAACCATGTGGAACCCTTTCGTTTAAGTTGTCTTTCAACTTTCATTACCATGTACACTATGTCTTCTAATTCCACATAGTGTTGCAATTTGACCACATTAGCTACATCTCTATTTAGCCCTTATAGACATCAAGCAATGGTTGCCTCTCTATCATCTTCTACATTTTCCCTAATCATGGCAATCTTTATCTCCTTTTAGTAGCCATCTATATTTTTGGTACCCTAAGTAAGCCCTTACAGCCTTTGGTACAACTCTATATAATAGTGATTAAGGACTAACCTCCTCCTTATAATAGCCTTCATCTCCTCCCATGTATCAATAGACCACTCACGATTCTTTCTCTTAGTCAAAATAAGTTGATCCCACTATAATAGCTTAATCAATATATTCAACGGTAGCAAGCTTTACCTTTTTCTCCTTGGAATAGATGTAGCAGCCAAAAACCAATTCAACCTTTTCTCCCATTCTAGGTATGTATCAAGATCATTCTTACCTTGGAATGGAGGAATTGTCATTTTAATACTACCCAAATCACAATCATAAGTGCCTTGCCTCCCAAAATCTCTCTAATTCCTTCTTTTGTTGGTAGTTCTAATCACAATAGTTCGATTATTAAATTCATCATTTTTTACATCATCTTCATGGTCATAGGCTTGTCTTAATTGCCTTCTTGCAGTAGGAACCTCATAGTCCCCATGTCTCCTTTGCAACTCTGCTATTGTAGTAGCTTGCTCCTCCATCCTTTCATTCATATCATCAAATCTAGTATTCATGTGCTCAAATTTTTGTTGCATAGGTTTGATCATAAAGGACACATCACTAACTCCCTCCTAAGCTGCACCTTTGTCTATAGAAGTTATAATATTACTTTTGCACAAAATGATTAAGATACCTTACAAAACACTCCCTTATATGTTTCACTCAAAAGAAAAAGGTATCACAGCCCCTCATGTTTACACTTTTTATGGCTTTTTCTTAATATGAACTTGCACTCTTGCCTTTTACCACTCAAATGTCCCCTTTCAACTCTTTAAAGAACTAAACAAACTAAATCAAGAGGATTGATTTTGAATAGAATAAGATAAATGATGTAGAATTGAACTAATTAGAGAACAAGGAGTCTTAAAAAACTAAAAAAGGATATCGAGGCAAGTGAATTTAATGAACTAAACTCACAAAGATCAAGTTAAGGGGCAAAGCCTAAAGGACAAACTTGGATAACATAAAAAGAAAATAAATGCTAGAATTGGAGTTGAGTAAGAAAACTATATTATTATTGTGGCCAATATGACTAAATTGTTTAACTTTTATCAATAACTTGAATTTGATGCCCTTTCTTTTTTTCATTCCTTTTTTTTTTCCTTTTCTTGTTCTTACTCAACACAAAACAATAGTAGAATTCTTAGAGATAATAATTGAAATTGAAATTAGCATGTTTTTGATAGTTATGATCTCAAATAAACAAGTAAAGTGAGAAGGGTTGCAAATGGATAGATTAGCTAATTTAAATGGTAATGCACTTAATAGGCAAATTAAATAGAAATAAATAAATCACAAGGCAGAAAAATGAAGAATTAGTTGATCCAACCTAATTTAGAGCTAAACTTTGATACCAACTGATGCAGAAATCGCTAATACAAGAAATCAAAAAATATCCTAAAAGGCTAAACTAGACTTTAATAACACAAACTCTAAACCCAACATTTAAAGGAACATGAACCTAGGGTATTTAAGAAGGATATGGACTCTACACTCTAGAAAAGAAAGGAATTAGAAGTGATAAGTCAAGTTGAATGCCACATAAAAAGGTATTTCTTGATAAGTTCTTGAAAGAATTGAAGGAGAAAACCCTAACTTTTTATTTCTCTCAAAGTTATTTGATGTTTTAGAGCCTATAGAGGTGCCTATTTATAGGCTAAGATAACAATCCTAGAGAGGCATAAATTCTTATTTAAGACAAATCCTTATTTAAGAGGAACTCCTATCTAGGACAAATTTTTACACAAATAACTTTCACTTTTGTACAATCACTTATTTAGGATAAACTCCTATTTAAGAGTGAATGTTATTACTTAATCCTGACCATTAAATACTCCAATAATATTAATAAGGCTTGGACTCTCTTTCAAGCTTGAATTCACACCATTTGTAGCTTGGTTGGCTTGAATGTCCTCAATTAGCCCATTTAGTATTTCTTTCATCTTTTTGGCTCTAACTCATGTTATTGGGCCTTCTGGAATGTGTGATGGACTTCTTGTATCCTTTGAAACCTTCCACCCATCATCTTTAAGGTTCTCTTCAGAGAAACAACAACAATAGGTAAAGAGGTGTTAAGTTCAGTAGTACTAACATAAGCCTCTTTATACAAAAATACAATCATAAGTTGTTTTAAATAGAAAGGTCTTTTAACATCACTCCTTTTTGTATAGAAACTCTCAAATTTTCTTTCTTGCCTTTCTCCTTCTTTTCACTTAGTCTCATCTCTTATTTCTTCTTTGGGTTCCTCTTTCCTCCTTTTGACCTCAATTCTTATTTTTTGCTCACTCTCTTTCTTAATCTTCATAAACTTGTCGACATGTTAAAAGTACAAGAGTAATAGGTTTATCATTTATTAGAAAAGGGTACTTATTGTCAAACCCATAGTGTGCGCATCATTACTTGTTGATCATATTGTCATGGTCTTCCCAACAAAATATAAGCAGCATGTATGGTACTGCATCACACTTCCTCATTAATATATCTCCTAATAGTTTATCTTAACCTCCCCACATTTATCCAACCATTGAAGTTTATATAGCTTAAGGTGCTTCATGGTAGATAAATTAAGCTTTTTCAACGAAATCAGTGCCTAGCTACATTTGTGTAGCTATCCCATCAATGATCATTCTACATACCTTATCTTTGATGTGACAATGTGTATGACAGAGATCATCTCTTTGCATTTCACTATCTTCCTTTGCTTATGCACTAAATGCTCATTTGGCCACCAACACATCTACCTTTATTAGATACTCCTCTCTATCACTTGCATCCTTTAATGGTGAATCTCAATATCACCATTACTTGACACTATGATGCAATATGTCCCCTTCCCAAACTCTTGAAACATTTAACATCTCTATTTTTACTAAGTTGAGAATTGGAATTCCCTTCCTCCTAGCTAAAGCACACTTCCTTACTCTTGTAAGATTTAGCCTTAGGTTTGTAATCAACCATTTGCTCCCTTTTGCTCCAATTAGACTTCTAGGATAAAGTGGAGCCCTAATTCCATTCAAATCATATAACACCCTTCCATTTGAGTTGCCTCTCAACTTTCATCACCATGTGCACCATGTCCTTTAACTCCACATAATTCTCTATGCCGATAATGTCTTTATTCAACACCTACAAAAACTAAGCCATGGTTGCTTCTCTGTCATCCTCCATATTAGATAGAATCATCTTGTAGTAGTCATCCACACTCTTGGTGACTTAAGTGAGCCCTTATAGCCTTTGGTATAAATCCATATAATAGTGATTAGGGATAAAACTCCTCCTTATGATAACTTTCATCTCCTCCCATGTATCAATAGGCCTTTCATGATTCCTTCTCCTAGTCAAAACAAGTTAATCCCACCAAATAATAGCATAATTAGTAAACTCAATGACAATGAGTTTTTCCTTTGGAATGGAGGAATTTTCATTTTAATACTACCTAAATCATGATTATAGGTGTTTCTCCTCTTGAAATCTCTCTAATTCTTTTTATTATTAGTGATTCTGACCAAAGTAGCTAGAATATTGAAATCAACATCATTATCTCCACCATCATCATAGTTATCATAATGATTATGCCTCTTTTGTCTTCGTGCTTTAGGAGATTCCCATGTTTATCTCCTTTGCAAATTAGTTATAAAAGTATTTTTCCCCTCCATCTAATCTCTTATCTCATTAAACACAATGTTTAGCTCTCAAACTATTGTTGTATAGTTTTGAGCATGAACAAATCATCCTTCTTGTCTTCTTTACTCACTCCCTTATTTTTTGAAGTCATGTTGCTAACCTGTACCAAAAACATTAGAAATAATCTCACACACACTCTTTCACATGTTTTTCTTAATTATTGTTAGTTAACTCTCATTTTTATTTCTCTTTTATGGCTTTTCTTATAATGAGCTCACACTCTTGCCTTTTACCACTCTTAACTTCCCTTTTCAACTCTTTAAGGAACTAAACAAGCTAAATCAAGAAGATTAATCTTATGCAAACCAACTTACAAAATATAATAAATAGGATAGAATTGACCTAAACAAGAAATTAGAAAATGAACAATGGATGTCAAGGAAAATATATTTAAGGAAGTAGACTCAAAGGAAACAAGTACTTGGATGATAGAATAAAAAAAAAATTGTGGGAGTAGAATCAAGCTAGAGGACTAGATCGTTTTTGTGGCTAATTTGACCAAACTGTTAAGCCATTGTCTCAAAGTGGATTTTTTTTGTTTCTTTTTTTACATTCCTTTTTTTTTCTCTATTTCTTTCCTTGTTTTGTTTTTTTTTTTTTTTGGGTATGAATTTAAAGACAAGAAAAGTTAAACAAGGGTTTAGTGGATCCAAATAAAAAGAGGTTATAAAAAGCAACTAAAAAGAAGAGTAAGAGAAAACTCAAATTTAGATAAGCAAACATGATTTAAGCCCTAAAGATCTAACACCAACTGATGTTGAACCCCAAATGGCATAATGAAATCTGCAAGCAAAATATGTAATTCAAAACCCCAAAAAAGTTAAAATCAAATTTAACATAAGTAAAACCTTGACCTAATGTTCAAAGGCATGTAAAACAAAGGTATAAAGAAGGATATGGATGCCACACTCCAAAAAGAAGGGATTTGAGATTGATAAGTTGGGTAAGAACACCACAAGACAATAATCTTGATAAGTTCACAAAGTTCAATAAAGAATTGAAAGAGAAAACTCTCTTTTTGTTCACCAATGATCTATATCATTTAACAACGAACTCAAGCCTATTTATAGGTTGAAGTAACAACCCTAACACTAAAAGTAGAGACAACAATATACTCTTGAAATAGAGGAACCCTCTTATTTTATTGTAAACTCTTATTTTATAACAAACTCCTACATTGTACCAAACTCCTACTTAGGAATCGATTTGTTACTTAACCCTGATTCGTTGATCACTCCAATCATATTAATAAAGCCTCTATCCTTTTTGAAGTTTGAATTCATAACATTTGTTACTTGGCTAGTCTGAATATTTTCAATCAGCCCATTTAGTGCTTTTTTCATCTTCCTATCTATGAAACATGTCATTAGCCTTTCTTAAAGGCTTAATGGTTCCTTAAAATCCCTTTATGCATTGGCTCCTTCATGAATCTCATCACTTTTCAGATTCAAAGAAGAAAAGTTAAAGCTAAGGTTTGTGGATTCAAGGAACAAAAGGTATAAAATCCTACCAAGAAGAAAAAAAGTGAAAAAACTCAAATTTAGATAAGCAAATTTGATTTAGAGCTAGGCTCTTATACCAACTAATGTGACTCCCTAAAGACATGGCATATGGACCTAACAGACATAAGGAATCAAACATTAATCTAAGAAAGCCAAATTAGATTCAATCATGCAAACCCTAAACTTAATGTTTAAAGGAACATGAACATAAAGTATAAAGAAAGCTATGGACACCATACTTTAAAAAAGAACAAATTCCAAAGTGATAAGTTAGTTGAACACTACAATAAGAGTTAACTCTTGATAGGCTCTTTAGTTCTTAAATGAATCAAAGGAAAACATTCTCACCTTTCCATTCATATAATCATCTACCCTTTAATAATGAAATCAAGCCTATTTATAGGTTGAAATAACAACCTTAAAACCCTAAAAATATAGAAAATGATATGCTCTTAAAATATAGGAACAATCCTATTTTCAAACAAACTCCTACTTTATAACAAGTTCTTACTTATGAGGGGATTTTATTACCTAACCTTGACCTATTAAGCACTCTAATCATATTAATGAAGCCTTAGTCCTCTTTCAAGCTTGAATTCACACTATTTGTTAGTTGGTTGGCCCAAATATCCTTAATTAACCCATTTAGTACTTCTTTCATCTTTTTAGCCCTTAAATGTGTCCTTGTCCTTTTGTGAATGCTTAATGAGTCACTAGAAGCCCTCTATGTATTGGCTCTTCCATGGATTTCATCATTAATCCATTTAGTCCATCAAACATGTGGGTTCTTAATCTTGATTAGTTTTTCATACATGATCAAAATGGTTAAAAGATTAAAAGATGAGATCATCACTTCATTTCTTGCTTACAAGGCTTCCTCTTTCATCGCAAGGACTCATTCACACAAAATGAACATAAAATTAACTTTTGTGTCTATAATATGCATTACATTAATTATGATAAATATATTAATACACCTCTAGTAGTTTGAATGCATTAAAGTCTTTCACACAAATAAGTCATTGATTCCTTTTTTAACACATTGTTTGAATTGTTCATTGTTTAAAAGATAAAACTATCATTTCATTTCTTACTAACATGGTTTATACTTTTGTTGCAAGGACACATTCTAATGTAAACCCTAAAGAGCAATATGAATCTCGCAAGCAAAAAATGGAATTCAAAACCCCAAAGAAGGATATGGATGCCACACTCTAGAAAGAAGGAATTTAGGAGTAATAAGTTGGGTCGGAATGCCATAAGACTATAATCTTGATAAGTTCGCAAAGTTCAATGAAAAACAGAAAGAGAAAATTCTCACTTGTTTTTTTCACCAATGATCTATATCTTTTAACAATGAAATCAAGCCTATTTATAAACTTATGTAACAACCCTAACCCTAAAAGTAGAGACAATTATATACTTTTAAAATATAGGAACATTCGTATTTTATAACAAATTCCTACTTTATAACAAACTCCCACTTAGGAGTGGATTTCTTACTTTATACCAAACTCTTACTTAAGTGTGGATTTTATGACTTAACCTTGGTCCATTAAGAACTCTAATTATATTAATAAAGCCTTAGTCCACTTTTAAGTTTAAATTCATGCCATTTGTTACTTGGCTAGCCTAAATATCCTTAATTAACCCATTGACTGCTTCTTTCATCTTTTTAGTTCTAAAACGTGCCCTTCTTAAATGCTCAATGGATTGTTAAAAGCCCTCCAAGCATTAGCACCTTTATGAATCTCATCATCCCCTTACTCCTCAAAAGAATTCTTCCTTGAATAATTATTTGTATCAAAAGGAGAAAGATCAATAACACTAAATGTTGCACTCACTTTATACTAACCAAAAAGGTCCAACTTATAGGTATTATCATTAATTTGTGCCACCACTTGAAATGGACCATCCCTTTTAGGTTGTAACTTTGAATGCCTTAGAGCTAAGAACCTTTCCTTGCACATATGCACCTAAACCTAATTACCAAGTTCAAACACCACCTTATTTCGTCCTTTGATGATATGAAATGAATATTGCTTAGTTCATTGTGCTACACCAACTCCTTCACCATTTCTACATTGTGTTCACCATTTAAACTAGCATACTCATTAATAGGAGTAAAATTCATAAGAGTCAAAGGATTAAAATAGTACACAATTTTAAAGAGAGAGTAAATAGTAATAGAACGAACACTGCTATTATATGCAAACTTTACACGTGACAAATAATTTTCCCACATTTTTAAATTCATATGAATAATAGATTGCAGAAATGACAAAGAGTTTAATTAATGACCTCAATTTTCCCATCTGTCTATGTATGGAAAGTAGTTGAGAAAAATAGTTTAGTACCTAATTTACTTCACAAAGTCTTGCAAAAGTGTATTGTCCTAATTTGAAATAAAGCTTCAAGATTTACAATGCAAGCGTATTACATCTTTGAAAAACAATTCTGCCACGTTGTTTGCATTGCATTGTCAGTTTTATGACATGAGATGCTACCTTTGAAAACCTGTCAACAACAACAAATACTGAACATTTTCCTTTTTTTGATTGTGGTAGCCCTAACAAAAAGTCGATAGATAAGACAACCCAAGGTTGGCTAGGTATGGGTAAAAGAGAGTACAAGCCATGGGGTAAAACTCTAAATTTGGCATGTTTACATGTTATGCACTTCTTATACATCCCCTTAACATCTTGTTTTATGTGTGGCAAAAGGAAATGCTCAACTAAGATATCTAGTGTTTTCCTAACTCTAAAATGGCCCATTAGACCACTCGTTTAAGCCTCACAAACAACTAGTTCTTGTAAGGAACTGATAGGCACACATAATTTGTTATCTCTAAACAAATAACCCTCATGGCTATAAAATTTTTTGAAAGTTGTTTTTTTAGGATCATTACCATATAAGTCTTTAATGTACTCAAATCCTAATAATTTTGCAATCAAAGTAGGAACAAGGGCATATCTTTGAAATAATGCATTAGCCACTATATTTTCCTTCCCTTGTTTATATTTAATGATGTAGGGAAAGGTCTCAATGAATCTGACCCACTTGGCATGTCTTTTGTTCAACTTCCTTTGCCCTTTCAAGTGTTTTAAGGATTTGTAGTTAGTATGGATGGCAAACTCCTTGGGCCTTGAGCCAAAGGTATTGCTGTCATGTCTCAAAAACTAGTACCAATGGATACATCTCCTTATCATAAATAGGATAATTAAGGGTTGCTCTACTTAGCTTTTCACTAAAGTAGGCAATTGGTCACCTTTCCTACATCAAAACAACTTTAACGCCAATACTTGAAGCATCACATACAATCTCAAAAGTTTTAGCAAAGTCAAGTAAGGCCAATAAGGTGTATAACTTAATTTTTCCTTAATTAAATTAAAATCATTGTGTTGATCACTATCCCACTTCAATTCCATGCTTTTGTTAAGAACCAAATCAGTGCTATCTACATTTGTACAGCTAGCCCCATTAATGATCATGCCACATACCATTTCTTTTGTGTGGCACTATGTATGTAAGATATTATCTCTTTACACTTCATTATCTTCCTTGGTTGTGTACTCAATGTTTGTCTTACCACCAACACATCTCCCTTTACTGGATCCTTTCCATCACTTGCATCCTCTAATAGTTTCATAGAGTTATGATCGGACTCACTTTTGGTCTCAATATCCCTATTATCTTGCAACACCATTGTATTACCTTTAGACTCTAAGATATAAGATGTCTCTTTGCCAAACACTTAAAACATTTAACATCTTTATTTTTCCAAGGTTAGGAATTTGTATTACCTTTGTCTTGGCTAGAACTCACTTTCTTACTCTTGTAAGACTTAGCCTTAGGCTTGTAATTCAACTTTCATTGAGCAATGGTTACTTCTCTATCCTCCTCCACATTAGCTCTAATCAAGGCAATCTCCATCTCTTTATGTTAGTCCTTCATACTCTTGTTGCATTAAGTGAGCCCTTGCAGGGGTACAAATCTCTATAATAGTGACTAGAGATGAATATCATCCTTATGATAACCTTCATCTCTATCCATGTATCAATAGGCCTCTCACAATTCCTTCTCCTAGTCAAAATAAGTTGATCCCACTAAATAATAGCATAATTAGTAAACTTAATGACAACAAGTTTTACTTCTTTTTTCTCTTTGAAGTAGTTGTAGTAGTCAAAGAGCAACTTAACCTTTTTCTCCCATTCTAGGTAGGTAGGATAATTTTTGCCTTGGAATGGAGGAATTTTCATTTTAATATTGCCGAAATTATGATCATAGGTATCTTACCTCCTAAAATCTTTCCAACCTTTTTTCTTATTGGTAATTTTAACCAAAGTAGTTGGATCATCAAAATCAACATCATTTTCTATGTCATCATCATAGTCATCATGATTATTATGCCTTTCTTGTCTTTGTACATTAGGAGATTCTCATGTTTGTCTTCTTTGAAAATAAGTTATAATAGCATCTTGCCTCTCCATTTGATCTTTTATCAGACCAAACACTATTCATACGCCTAAACTATTGTTGTATAGCTTAGAGCATGAATGAATCATCCTTCATGCTTTTGTCTTAGATATTGTTACTCACCCTCATGTTTACTTCTCTTTAGTGGATTTTCTTATAATGATCTCACATTCTTCTCTTTTACCACTCTTAAGAAGCTAAATCAAGAACGTTAATCTTAAATGGACCAAGACAGAATAAAATAAATAGGACATAATTAACCTAATGGAAAACAAGAAATTAGAAAATAAAAAAAGGAGATCAAGGAAAATAAAATTTAAGGAAGTAGACTTAAAGGAAACAAGTACTTGGAAAATAGAACTAGAAAATAAATTGTGGAAGAAGAGTTGAGTTAGAGCACTAAATCATTATTGTGGCTAGTTTGACCAAACCATTGAGCTATTGCCTCAAAGTGGATTTTTTCATTTTCTTGGTCGCTCTTTTTTTTTTCTTTCATTGTTTTCTTTGTTTTTTCTTTTGTATTCTTTTTTGCACGAATTTAATGACAATAAATGATAAACTAGGGTTTTGTAGATTCAAAGAACAAAAGGTTATGAAGGGTGGCTAAGAAGAAGAATAAGAGAAAATCTCAAATATAGACATGCAAACCTGATTTAATCTCTAATGCTCTAATATCAACTAATGTGAACCTTAAAAAGCAGAATGAAACCCACAAGTAAAATAAGGAATTCAAAACCCCAATAAAGTTAAATTAGGTTTAATGAAAATAAAATCTTGACCCAATATTCAAAGGAATATGAACCAACGGTATAAATTTAACTCATATTAGCATAACTATAAATTTATCCATATTAGGATAGTGCAATTAACATTAAAACCTACTACTATATTAGGTTTAAATAACTCAAGAATTATATGTGTGAGAGACAAAAGACATAATCGATTTCAAACTTCTTATTAGAAGTAATTGAGTCTACTCTTAGTGATGCAAACCCTAGAAGATGTGGCTTAGGGACCCAATCCACACAAGGAATCAAATAATACATAAGAAAGTTAAGCTAGACTTTAAGCAAAACAAGGAATTCAAAACCCCAAGAGAGTTAAATTAGGTTTAACAACAATAAAACCTTGACCTAATGTTTAAAGGAGCACAAACCTAAGGTATAAACTTAGGCCTAATGTTCAAAGGAACACAAAGCTAAGGTATAAAGAAGGATATGGATGCCACACTCTAGAAAGAAGGGATTTATGAGTGATAAGTTGGGTTGGAATGCCACAAGGTAATAATATTGATAAGTTTGCAAAGTTTAATGAAGAATTGAAAAAGAAAATTCTCACTTTTTTTACACTATTAACCTATATCTTTTGGGAATGAAATTAAGCTTATTTATAAGTTGGCATAACAACCTTAACCTTAAAAGTAGAGACAATCATATACTCCTAAAAGATAGAAACACCTCTATTTTATTATAAACTACTATTTTATAACAAACTCCTACTTAAGAGTGGATTTTATTACTTTACCTTGGCCTATTAAGCACTCCAGCCATAATAATGAAGCCTTAGTCCTCTTTCAAACTTAAATTCATGCCTTTTATTACTTGGTTGGCCCAAATATCCTCAATCAGCCTATTTAGGGCTTCTTTCATCTTTTTAACCCTTAAACGTGTCATTAGCCCTTTATGAATGCTTAATGGATTCTTAGAAGCCCTACATGCATCATTCCCTCCGTTGATCTCATCATTCCCCTCTCCTCAAAAGGATTCATCCTTAAATCATCTCTTGCATAGAAAAGATTAGATAAAAGAATTGTTGATCTTGATTAACTTTTCATGCATGGTTTGAATTGTTCATTGCCTAAAAGATAAGAGGGTCACTTCTTTTCTTTCTAACAAAGACTTCTCCTTTTGCTGCATAAAGTCATTTACATAAAATGTTAAAGACATTAGCTTTTGTGTCTTCACTAAATATCATATTCATTATGACAAGCACATCCTTTCACCTTTGATTGTCTAAATCCATTGAATACCATAAAATAAAAGAGTCATGGATCTTGACTAACTTTTCTTATTGGAGTGAACTATTAAATTCTTGCTAATAAGGCTTGTTCTTTTGTTGCACAAAGACATTCACACAAAAATATCAAGAAATTAATTTTTGTGCCTTTAACAACCAATAGATTCATTATGGCATATACATTAATCTACCTTTGGCACCCGAAATCCATTAAATTGCATTAAACAAAATAATCATTAATTTTGATTAGCTTTTTTTACATGGTTTGAATGGTTCATTAGTTAAATGATATGGCCGTTATTTCATTTCCTACCAATTAGCCTTCTCCTTTCCTTGCATGGATTCATTCACACAAAATAATCATTAAAATAACTTTTTTGTCTACATAAAACATAGCCTTAAATATTACAAACACATTAAGTAGTTGAAATCCATCAAAACAAGGGTGTCATTGAACTTGATTTGGTTGTCTAATCTGAACCCCAAAGAGCCCAATGAAACCCATAAGAAAAATAAGGAATTCAAAATGCAAGAAAGTTAAATTAGGATTAACAAAATTAAAACCTTAACTTAATGTTCAAAGTAACATGAACTTAAGGTATAAACCTAGACCCAATGTTTAAAGAAACATTAACTAAAGGTAAAAAGAAAGATATATATACCACACTTTAAAAAGAAGGGATTTGGGAGTGATAAATCCCTTTGGAACCCCATAAGATAATAATTTTGATAAGTTTCCAAAGTTCAATGATGAACTAAAAGACAAAATTCTCATTTTTTCCTTCACCAATGATCTATATCTTTTAACAATGATATCAAGCCTATTTATAGGGTAAAATAACCCTAAAAATAGTGACAATGATATACGTTTAAAATATAGGAACACTTTTATTTATTTTAAATTCTTATTTTATAACAAACTCCTACTTATGAGTAGATTTATTATTTAACCTTAGCCCATTAAGCACTCCAATCATATTAATGAAGTCTTAGTCCTCTTTCAAACTTGAATTCATATAAACAAATATATAGAAGCTAATTTAAGCATAATGATATAAAAGAAACAAACTTAAAACAAATAATAACAAAATTAAAATACTTATAGAAACAAAACCTTCATTGAACATCAAATGTCGTTACAAGCTTATATTTTACAAAGGGGAGGGAAAAGAAGAAAGAGAGAAGAAAACTTAGAGAAATAAAGAAATTAGACTTTGCCTCTTCTAGCTAATAGAGGTTTTAATACATGGAAAAAGTGATAACCATAATTGAAGGCATCTTCCTTTTGCAAATTGGGTTATCCCATTTTCCTCTAATTTTGTTAAAGTAGCTTTATTAAAACTATCTTTTAGGTCTTATGGCAATTTGTCTACCAATAGTTGTTTATCCTTTTGCCCTTTATAACTTATATGTGTCCTAGGAATCTTGTATAATATCATTATTGAGATGTGTTTGACTACTTTTAGTTTGGTTTGCTTAGGTGTCTTAATCTGGTTAGAGCAAAGTAGCCATCATTTCCATTAACCTTTCTTTTGATACAAACTCCATTAAAGCCTTTAATATCTCTTCCAGACTAGTAAGAGTGGGCTTTGGTAATGGAGCCTTAGGTCCATTTATACAAATGACTCTTTTTCCTATATAGACTTCATCTTTTAGTTTGGAATAACTTCATCTTTTTGGTTAAAATGGCTGAATCAGTATTTTCAATAACCTTTAACAATAGGTTTAAATGTTTAAAATGTTGCTCAATTGTGTTAAAACATCCTAATGCATCATCAATATAAACAATAGTAAATACTTAATAAGTATTAAATATTTTATTCATAATTTTTTGAAATTTAAAGGGTGCATTTTATAACCCAAAAGGCATTACATTCCATTCATAATGTCCAAATGGAACTATAAATAATACTTTATAATCATCCTTTTCATGAATATGGATTTGCCAATAACTAGATTTCATATCAAATTTTAAAAATATTTGAGTTTCATAAAACCTATTTAGCAAATCTTTTTTATTAGGTATAGGATACCTAATCTATCTAAAGGGTCTTATTTAAAGACTTATAAAATAACCAATCTCAGAACTTTTGGCTCTAATTTTACAACATTTTTCACATAAAATACTAGGCAACTCCATGACTTGGTACTTTTTTTAATAAGCCCTTTCTCTAAGAGATCATTTATTTCTTTTTTTTTATGCATCCCTAAATGCCTTGGTTTGATAACTATAGGCCTAACCTTGGTAGGTATTTGACTTTCATTAAAGGTCATGTCATATGGTAAGTCTACCACATACATCTTCCTATCCCAAAAAGTAGTAGGGATTTTTACACAAACCAAATCCAAAGGAGTCAAAGGATTAAAACCATATACAATTTCAAATAGAGAGTAACTAGTAGGAAAATGAACACCCCTATTATATGCAAATTTGATATGCGGTAAACAATCTTTCCATGTTTTCAAATTCATTTGAATAATAGCATGCAACAAAGTAGAAATAGTTCAATTAATCACCTAAGTCTGCCCATCAGTTTATGAATGACAAGTAGTTGAAAACAATATTTTAATACCTAACTTTCCTTACAAAGTCTTCCAGAAATAACTTAAGAACTTTGTATCCCAATCTGAGGCATGTCAAGCAAAACGTACTACTTCTCTAAAGAATAATTCACCTATATTGTTTGCATCACCAATTTTATGGCATGGGATAAAGTGTGTCATCTTTGAAAATTTGTCAACAACAACAAATATAAAATCCCAGCTCCTTTTTGACCACGACAACCCTATTACAAAGTCCATAGATAAATCAATCTAAGGATGACTAGGTATAGGTAAAAGGGTGTACAAGTCATGGGGTAAAACTCTAGATTTAGGTTGTTTGCATGTGTGGCCAAAAGATACCCTCTCAACATCTCATTTTATGTGTGGCCAAAAGAAATATTTAGCTAAGACATCTAGGGTTTTCCTAACTCTAAAATGACCCATTAAACCACCCTTGTGAGCTTCTCTCACAACCAACTCCCTTAAAGAGCTCATAGGCACACATAAACGATTTTCCCTAAATAAAAAAACCCTTATACCTATAAAATTTCTCAAAGATTGACTTCTCACATGCTTCATACAAATTAGCAAATTCAGGATCTTTCACATATAATTTTTTAATATATTCAAATCTTAATAATTTTGCAGTAACTTTAGAGATAAAAGCATACCTACGAGATAATACAACAGCTACCACATTTTCCTTACCTTGTTTATATTTGATGATGCAAGAAAAGGTCTCAGTGAATTCAACCTACTTGGCATGTCTTTTGTTCATCTTTCCTTATCCCTTTAAGTGCTTTAAGGATTCATAGTCAATATGCATGACAATCTACTTAGGTGAAAGGTAATGTTACCATGTCTCCAAAGCTCGTACCAATGCATACATCTCTTTATCATAAGTAGGATAATTAAGGCTTGCTCCACTTCGCTTTTCACTTAAGTAGTAAATTAAACACCTTTCCTACATTAAAACAACTCCAATGCTAATACCTAAAGCATTACATACAATCTTAAAAATTTTGCAAAGTTAGGTAAAATAAGTATGGGTGTAGAACTTAATTTTTCCTTAATGTAATGAAAAACCTTGTCTTGATCACTATCCCACTTAAAACCCACATTATTTTTAATAACCTCAATTAATGGTGCAACAATAGTCCTAAAGTCCCTAACAAAGTGTCTATAGAAACTAGTTAGACCATGAAAACTATGTAAATCACTAATTGACTTAAGTGTAGGCCAATCACAAATTGCCTTAACTTTTTCCTCTTCAACCTTAATACCTCTAGCATTCACAACATAGCCAAGAAATATAACCCAATTAGTATAAGAGGAACATTTTTTGAACTTAGCATACAATTTCTCAAAATGTAAAATAATTAAAATAGAACGTAAATAATCAAGATGCTCTTCTAAGTTTTTGCTATAAACCAAAATATCATCAAAATACACAACCATAAATTTACCAATGAATGTATGCAAAACATGATTCATCAATTGTGTAAAAGTGTTTGGTACATTAATGAGATCAAATGGCATAACAAGCCATTCATATAGACCATACTTAGTTTTGAATTATGTTTTCCACTTATCTCCCTCTCTCATCCTAATATGGTGACATCCACTTTTCAAATCAGTTTTAGAAAAGACTCATGAACCATGCAATTCATCTAACATGTCATCTAACCTAGGTATGGGGTGACAATACTTTACAGTGATTTTATTAAATGATTAATAGTCAACACACATCCTCTAAGTTTCATCCTTCTTAGGTACAAGTAGAATATGAATTGCATGGGGACTCATACTTTCTCTCACATATCCCAACATAAAGCATGCATCAAATTAGGATATGATATTGATAAAGTAAAATTAAGAAAACAAAAAAACCAAATAGGCTTATCACTTAAAGTAGATTCAATTACTCCTAATAAGGAGTCATGGAAACGATTATGTCTTTGGTCTCTAACACATATAATTACTGAGTTATTTAAATCTAGTCTAGTAATAGGTTTTAATACTACTTGTATTATCCCAATATGAATAAATTTATACTTTGGCTAATGTGAGCTAATAAAGTCCTAGGATGGCAAAAAGAAATCATTATAACCCTAAGTAAGAGTAAAGCTTCCTCAACAATTTTATTAACATAATCAACTTTAGAAAAAAAGCTTCCTTGCTTATAAACCTAGGAAAAAGATAAAGAAGGAAAAGTCCAATTCTTTAAATAATTAATATTTAAATTTTTGATAATTACTATTTCTTTATTCTTATAAAAACTATCACTTCTAAATAATTGATCAAGTCTTAACCTATCCATACCTCATCATATCACTATCAACCACTTAAGCCACAACCTTATATGCCCTTACATGGCTAACATAAGTACAAAGGTAGTGCAACTTAGGATTTTAAGAATGAGATACTGAGAGGAAAATACTTTTTTAAAGTGGAATGCTAAATTATTTTCCTTTATCCTCCACTTTTGCTAAAGTAACTTTATTAAAGCTAACCCATAACATCTTGTCCACCAAAGGTTGCTTGTCCTTTTCTCTTTATAACTCATATAAAAGTCTTTAATATCTCTTTAGGATTTGTAAGAGTGGGTTTTGGTGGTGGAGTCTTAGGACCATTTATACAAATAACTCCTTTTCCTCTGTACACTCCCTTATAAAAAAAAAAGTCAAAATTTTCCCACCATCAGATATTAATCCACCTTGCTAGTCATGGTACATGTCTAATATTAACATCTAAGATATTAGCTTATTTAGCTATAATGGTATAGTCCCATTTAATAATCCATGGAACATGATATTAAGCTGCAAACATTAATAAGAGGTCTTTAATCTCTTTTTTTACTATATAAAACTATTTATAAATAGTTTTTACTTTATGGGGTAGAGTTAAAGATGTAAACTCCATTTAAAAAACCACATTTTAAACCAATTTGGAAATTTTTCAAATCATTCGATAAATGTATTTGAATGAACCAACTAAATTTCCTTTACCTATTCTCATACAATAAGGCTTGTTTTCATGCTTAAATATAATCAAAGTAATTGTAGATTTTAAACTTCCACCATTCTTTTAGTTCTTAGTAGCCAAAGAGATCCACTTGGCAATCCTCTGGATAATGAATTTTCTTTATCTTAGATTTGGCATTCTTTGAAACCATAACTAGATCCATTTCTAGATTCTCTTTTTATGGGTTCGATTGCCATTGAGCCTATTTCATGAAGTATTTGTTGATAATACAAACAATCCTTTATATGATTATGAGGATACATATCATATTTAAGATAGAAATGAGTGAACTCATTAGGTATAGGTTGAGCATAATTATTTTTAATAGCAAATAAGAAATCTATGTGCTTTGGAATTAAATAATATGTGATGGATTTATCTAAAACTCATTCATAAGTATTATCACAAAGTTTATCATCTTCCTTTTCTTTTGCACTTTTAGCTAATGAATTACCTGACTTTGCTAAGGACTAAGGCCATTGTATAAGAGGTCTTTTACTCATTTCATAGTTCCCTACAAAAGTTCATGAGTTAGGAAATGTGGCAAAGAATTATAATTTCCTTGACTAAACTCAATGCCAAAATCAAACACAAAAAGATTTGTCTAAAGGTGATATTTTTAACATCTTTAGTAAGGACATCTTTCATTGCCTTACAGTCAATTCTTTAAAAAAAATTTTGATTTAACAAATCACTTTCAAATTTTTGAATACATAGTACAATAATTAAGATTTATTTTTTAATAGTAGAGTAATTATCTCTAGGTCCTCTTTAGACTCCTAAAATGAAGCGAATAAGATGTTCTTTTAAGTTAATCCTTTGTTTAAAAATTCCTTTATACTGCTTATTTGATGCATCAATTTTAACTATTTTAAAAGTATCATGATGAGGAAGAGTTAAACATAACAGTTAATTTTATCTTCGTAACTACCTTGGTATGCTTATTTGTCCATTTAGGGAGATTTTTCTTTAATCTTTCAAATAAAAGCTTAGCATTATAAACTAATTCTTTATAAAATTTTGAAATATAATTCAAATATCCTAGAAAACTTTGCAACTATTGTTTTTTTCTAATTTCATCAAGAAATTTAAAGGCAAATTCTATTGCTTGGTCAATAGGAATAATAGTACCATTTTCAGTGAAGTGACCAGGAAATTTGACCTTGGTTTGGAATAACATTATCTTTTTAGCCAATGCAACTAATCCAACTTTTTCAATAACTTTTAAAAATAGGTTTAGATGCTTAAAATATTATTCCATTGTGTTAGAAAATACTAACACATCATCAATATAGATAATAGTAAATGTTTTATAAGTATTAAATATTTTATTCATTATTTTTTGAAATTCAAAAGGTGCATTTCTTAACCCAATAGGTATTACATTCCATTCATAGTGTCTAAATGGTATTGTAAATACTGTTTATACTTATCCTTTGATAAATTTGGATTTGATAATAATCAGATTTCATATCGAATTTTGAAAATACTCGAACTTCATAAAACCTATTAAGCAAATATTTCTTATATGGTATAAGATACCTAATTCACCTCAAGGTTTTATTTAATAACCAATATTGGAACTCCTCGTTCCAATTCTGCAACATTTTCAACATAAAATGTTGGATAACTCCATAGGCTATTACTTTTCATAATAAGTTATTTCTTTAAGAGATTATCTATTTTTATTTTTTACAAATCTCCATATACCTTGGCCCCATAGCTATGGGTCAAGCCTTAGTAGGAATTTGGCTTTCATTAAAAGTCATTTCATATAGTAATTCTACCATATATTTTTTCCTATTCCAAAAAGCTATAGGAATCTCAACATAGATTATTGTTTCTAACTTTTTTTGTATTTGCTATATTTTGACTTGAATAACAGGAAAATTAATTTTTTCTTATAAATGTTTATTTTTTACTTCACTTTGAAGAGATTGAATAAATCTCTCCTTTCATCTTATTGGTTTTTGAAGCAAATCTATGTCCTTATATTGAGGAGTAGATGTAAACTTAAAACTAGGAAAGTTTCCACCTATTTTTGAGAAAACCCCTTTATCATTATTCTCCTTAATAGAATATAATATGTGCAAGAAAAGATTTCCCAAAATAACATCTTGTGATAGGTTCTTAACTAGTACAAATGGAATTTCAATACAAATTCCTTTATTGCATATAACAGCTTGAGATAGTTTATATTTAATAATAAGATTGCCTTTGTCAACAATGTTTAACACTTGTGTTGTTTTTGAAAAATATTTTGAAGGAATTATCCCTTCATCGATACAATTCATGTTAGCACCTGAATCAATTAAGGCTATAGCAGAGAAGATATACTACTTATTAACTAGTACAATAATCTAAATATGCCATTTATGAGTAATAACTCTATCAATTAAGTTGATAGATTGGAGGATATTTAATTCTTCTTTTAAAGAAGTATCTAGAATATTAGAAGGATTTTTATCCTTTTCTGTTATTAATTCCAATATTGATACCCTTTCTTTTAATCCTTTTATCTTAGTTTTTAATTGATTAATTTTGACTTTAAACTCTTTAATAAAAGGTTTTATTACTACCTTTTTAGCTTTTGTACAAGAATGGTTGTTTCTAATTCTCTAAATAACTATTTTTAAACTGTAATCTTCTTTTGGTTCTTTAATCCTAGTTTCATTTTAAGAAAAATGCAGATATTTTTCCAATTGTTCTTTTTTTTTTTTCTTTTGAATTTGTAATCTTATCAATAAAATGATGCAAAAAAACTACAAAAAGACATGACTTAGGGACCCAACGCATGCAAGGAATCAAAGAATATCTAAGAAAGCTAAATCAGATTTTAATAACACAATCCTTAGACCCAACATTCAAAGGAACATCTTTGAAAAACTATCAACAATAACAAATACAAAATCCCTACCCCTTTTTGATCATGGCAACCCTAATACAATGTTCATAGATAAATCAACCTAAGGATGTCTAGGTATAGGTAAAAGGGTATATAGGCCATAAGGTAAAACTCTAGATTTAGCTTGTTTGCATGTTATGCATTTCTCGCATACCCTCTCAACATCTTGTTTGACATGTAGCCAAAAGAAATATTCAATTAGGACATCTAGAGTTTTTCTAACTCTGAAATGACCTATTCAACCACTTTTATTGGCTTCTCTCACAAGCAACTCCCTCAAGGAACTCATAGGCATGTATAAACAATTTTCTCTAAATAAGAAACCCTCATGCTTATAAAACTTCTCAAAGGCTAACTTCTCACATGCTTCATACACATTAGCAAAGTTAGGATCTTCCATATATAAATCTTTAATATTTTCAAATCATAATAAAGTGTAGAGATAATGGTATACTAGTGAGATAATGCATTAGTTACCACATTTTCTTTACCTTGTTTATATTTGATGGTGTAGGGAAAGGTCTTAATGAATTTTATCCACTTGGCATGTCTTTTGTTCAACTTTCCTTGTCCCTTTAAGTGCTTCAAGGATTCATGGTCTGCATGGATGACAAACTTCTTGGGCCAAAAGTAATGTTGCCATGTCTCTAAAGCTCATAACAATGCATACATATTTTTATCATAAGTAGGATAATTAAGGCTTACTCCCCTTAGCTTTTCACTAACATAGGCAATTGTGCATCTTTCTTACATCAAAATAGTTTCAATGCCAATACCTAAAGCATCACACTCAATCTCAAAAGTTTTGCAAAGTCAAGTAAAGCAAGTAAGACTACAGAACTTAATTTTTCCCTGATGCAATTAAAAGTCTTATCTTGATCATTACCCCACTTAAAACTCATGTTCTTTTTGATAACCTTAGTGGTGCAGCAATGGTGTTGAAGACCCTAACAAAACATCTAGAGAAACTAGTTAGACCGTGAAAGCTACACACGTCACAAATTGACTTAGGTATAGGCCAATCATGGATTGCCCTAACTTTTTCCTCATTAACCTTAATACCTTTAGTACTCATAATATAGCCAAGAAATATGACTTGATTAGTACAAAAAGAATATTTCTGGAAGTTAGCATACAATTTCTCAAAACATACAATAATTAAAATAGAATGTAAATGATCAATATGCTCTTTTATACTTTTGTTATAGACCAAAATATCATCAAAATACACAACCACAAATTTATCAATGAATGAATGCAAAACATGATTCATTAATTGCATAAAAGTGTTGGGTGCATTAGTGAGACCAAATGCCATAACAAACCATACTTAGTTTTGAAAGTTATTTTCAACTCATCTCCCTCTCTCATCCTAATATGGTGATATCCACTTTTTAAATCAAATTTTGAAAAGGCATATGAACAATGCAATTCATCCAACATGGCATCTAACCTAGGTATTAGGTGACCATACTTTATAATGATTTTGTTGACCTCTAAACCCTAAACCATACTTTGTAATGATTTTGTTGGCATTTAACCTAGGTATTAAGTCCTATCTTTCTTGGAAGATGTTATCTTATTCCACTTCATTTTCTTCCTTTGCTTGCACATTCAATGCTCACTTTGTAATGAGAGCCACTCCATTAGCTAGATACTCCTTTCCATCACTTTCAACCTTTGATGATGGCACATAATCATCATCTGATTCACTTGCAATATCACCGTTACCTCTTAAGATCATTGCACACTTATTTGGATATTGAGATGCAATGTGACCCCTTCCTAAACACTTAAAACATTTACCATCTCTATTTCTACTTGGTTGGGGATCATAATTACCTGCCTCCTTACTAAAACCCATATGTTTGTTCTTGGATAGCTCAGCTTTGGACTTGTAATTTACCTTCTCATCCCTTTTACTCTAATTCAGCTTTTAAGATGAGATAAAACCTAAATTTTGCCCAAACTATGTTAAACCCATTCGTTTAAGTTGTCTTTCAACTTTTATTGCCATATGCACCATGTCTTCTAATTCCACTTAGTGTTGTAGCTAAACCACGTTGGCTATGTCTCTTTTTGGCCCTTGCAGAAATTGAGCCATGGTTGCCTTTCTACCTTTTTCTACATTTAGTCTAATCATGACAATCTTCATCTCCTTATGGTAGTGCTCCACACTTTTGGTGACCTCAGTAAGCCCTTACAGCCTTTGGTACAACTCTCTATAATAGTGATTAGGGATGAACCTCCTCCTCATGATATCCTTCATCTCCTCCTATGTATCAACAAGCTACTCATGATTGCTTCTCTTAGTCAAAATAAGTTGATCCCACTAAATAATAGCATAATCAGTAAATTCAACAACAACAAGCTTTACCTTTTTCTCCTCAGAATAATTGTGGTAATCAAAAACTAATTCAACCTTCTTCTCCCATTCTAAGTATGCATCAAGATCATTCTTACCTTGGAACAGAGGAATTATCATTTTAATACTACCCAAATCATAGTCATAGGTCCCTTGCCTCCCAAAATCTCTCCAATCCCTTCTATTGCTGGCAATTCTAACCACAATAGTTTGATCGTGAAATTCATCTTCTTTTACATCATCTTCATGGTCATAGGCTCATCTCAATTGCCTTTTTTCATTATGAGCCTAATAGTCCCCATGCTTCCCTTGCAACTCTGCTATTATATTGGCTTGCTCCTCCATCCTTTCACTCATATCATCAAATTTGGTATTCATGTGCTCAAATCGTTGTTGCATACCTTTGATCATGAAGGAAATATCATTAACTCCCTCTTAAGCTACACCTTTGTCATTAGAAGTCATAGTATTACTTCTATAGAAAATGATTAAGATACCTCACAAAATACTTCCTTAAATGTTTCATTTAAAAGAAGAGGGTCAAGAAGAGGTACCTCTTGATAAGTTTTTTACTTCTCAAAAGAACTAAAGGAGAAAACCCTTGTTTTTTATTTCTTTCAAAGTTGTTTGATGTTCTAAAACTTACAAGGAGGTTCCTATTTATAAGCTAAGATAGCAACCCTAGAGTGAATGCTATTATGTAGTCTTAGCCTATTAAGTACTTCAATTATATTAATAAGGCCTTTACTTTCTTTCAAGCTTGAATTTGCACCATTTGTATCTTTTGAATTTGCACTATTTGTATCTTGGTTGGCCTGAATGTCCTCAATCAGCCCATTTAATGCTTCTTTAATCTTTTTGGCTCTAACATTAGTTATTGGACCTTCTAAAATGTGTAATGGACCTCTTGCATCCTATGAAGCCTTTCAAGCATCATCTCTAAGCTTCTCATCATAACATCTAATATCAAATTATCTTTTTTTGCAAGGACTAATAAGTTATTACTTTTGCATAAAACTTGATAATAGTTGCATTGATTGTTACAACTATCACCTGACTTGTCTTCAAAGGGGGTATCTTCCTCAAGAAGATCTACCTAAAAATCTGATTTTTTATATTCATCTTCTATTAAAATGGTATGTATGAATGACCTCTTAAGGTTTTCATCTACAAATAATTCTTGAATTTTTTATTTCATTTAACATTTATTAGAATAATGTCCTATTTTTCTTTTTCTTTTTCTATGGAGTAAACCTTTTGTTTTCTTTTGATTTTTCCATTTATAAAAGAATTTATTTTGAGGTATGGGTTTATAACCCTTTTTACTAAATATTTTAGGATATTTTATAGGTAGATAACCCATTTGTTCACAAAAGCCTCCTAAGACTTTTTTGCCTTGAATTTTTGCATTTTAAAATTACCTATGTAGTTTAGTTTAATTATAGAGTTTAACTCATTCAACTACCACTTCAGGTTAAATCCATAGGTGTAATTAAAGTAATCAATAACTACACCATGATAGGATTTTAATCAATTTTACACTCCTTTAGAAAATAGGGTTGGTAAGACAAACAAAAATCTTTCTTTTTAGAACATACTCTAACTATCTTTCTCTACGAAAAACTTTAGAAAAGAAAATATCTTTGTACCACTTAAAGTGGGATAGATCTAAACACATCAAATTAATGAGTTGTTCATGTCTTATCTAACAATAAGGTAACTAAACCAATAAAATGATTAGTAATTGTATAAATTAATATATTAATACTATTAGTAAATTGCATTTCTTACTCTATTTTTATAGTATGAAATATCTAAGATTTATCTTCTTTTGACAAGTAAAAATTCCACCAATCGTTAAGTTGCCTTATACACCCATTTAGTATAAATCTTACTAGTTGGGGGTTAGAATTACCTTGTTTATATTTTGCAGTAGTAGAAACATCATCATCATATGGATATGGTCTATGTTTGTGTTCTTTTGAATGTTGGGTTAAGGTTTTTGCTTCTTTTTTTAACTTAATTTAACTTTTTGGGGTTTTGAATTCCTTATTTTTCATGTGAGTTTCATTATACTCTTTAGGGCTCACATCAGAAATAAAGCCATTATCTCCTTTTGGTCTAATTAAATAGGGTTTACTTCTCTTTTTTTTTTTATTCTTTGTCTTTATTTCTTCTTTATCTTTTTTTTTTTTTGTGTTTTTCTGTATGAATTTAAAGAAAAGAAAAGATAAGCATAGGTTTTTAGATTCAAAGAACAAAAGGGTATAAAATGTAGCCAAGAAGAAAAGATAAAACTAGGGTTTGCGGGTTCAAGGAACAAAAGGTATAGAATGTTGCCAAGAAAAAGAACAAGAGAAAAACTCAAATTTAGTCAAGCAAACCTAATTTAGTGTCAGACTTTGATACCAATTGATGTGAATCTTGAAAGACATGGCTTAGGGGCCTAACACACTTAAGGAACATAAACCTAATGTATAAAGAAGGATATGGACACCACACTCCACAAAAAATTAATTTAAGGGTAATAAGTCGAATTGAATGCCACAAAAAAAAAATTTCTTGATAGGTTCTTTAGTTCTTAAAATAATCAAAGGAGAAATTCTCATTTCTCATTTCACATCATTGTCTGCCCTTTTAACAGTGAAATCAAGATTATTTATAGGCTAACATAATAGCCTAAAGCCCTAAAGGTAGAAACAATGATATATCCCTAACATATAGGAACACTTATATTTTATTATAAACTCCTATTTTATAACAAACTCATACTTTATGATGCCTACTTAAGAGTGAATTTTATTACTTAACCCTGCCCTTTTAAACATTCTAATCATATTAATGAAGCCTTGGACCTCTTTTAAACTTGAATTCACATCATTTGTTACTCAATTAGCCTGAATATCCTTAATAGCCTATGTAGTCTTTCTTTCATCATTTTAACCTTTGAATGTGTCATTGGCAATTTATGAATGCCTAATGGATCCTTAGATGCTCCCCATGCATTGGCTCCTCCATGGATCTCATCAATTAAAGACTTGCAAGCTAATGATCTTAATTTAAGAGTAAAAATATGAATGAAGAACTAAATGGGCTAATTGAGGATATTTAGGCCAACCAAGTAACAAATGATATGAATTCAAGCTTGAAAGAGGACCGAGGCTTCATTAATATGGTTGGAGTGCTTAATGAGTCAGGGTCTAATAATAAAATCTACTCCTAAGGAGGAGTTTGTCATAATGTTAAAGTTTGTTATGAAATTAGAGTATACAAAAAACATAAGAGTGTTTCTATATTTTAGGAGTATATCATAGTCTGTATTTTTGAGATTTTACGGTTATTATGTTAGCCTATAAATAGGTTTGATTTCATTGTTAAAGGAAAGACTATAATGTGAATTTAAAAGTGAGAATTTTCTCCTTCAATTCTTTTAAAAAATAAAAAACTTATCAATACCTAACTCTTCTTGAGGGAATTCAACTAAACTTATCACTCTCAAATTCATTGTTTTCTAAAGAGTGACATCTATATACTCCTTTATATCCTAGGTTCATATTCCTTTAAACATTGGGTCTAGGGTTTGCATGATTGAAACTTGATTTAACTTTCTCGGGTTCTTGTTTGATTCCTTGTGTGTGTTGGGTCCCTAAGCCCTGTCTGTTGGGGTTCACATCAGTATATGGCACCATTTATGAGTAAAACATGTAAGTGAGTGTTTTATGAGATTACCCTAGCCATTTTGTGTAGAATTGACAATATGTTTTCTAAAGATAAAGGTGTTGCTAACATGGGAGGCACTGATTTGTCATTCATAATCAAAGCTATACAATAGAAATTTGAATGCATGAACACCATAAGTGATGATATGAAGGATAGGATGGATGAGTAAGCCAATATAATAGTAAAGTTGTAATGTATGTATGGGGTTATGTGGCTCATAAAGTAGGAAGGAAAAAGAGATGAGACCCTGGCCATGTAAATGATGTTAAAGATGATGAATTTTGATGATTTAGGTACTTTGGTTAGAATTGCTAATAATATAAATGGTTGAAGAGATTTTAGGAGGCACAATGCCTCTAAGCATGATTTTGGCAGCATTAAAATGAAAATTCTTCCATTCCAAGGAAAAATAATCCTAAAGCCTACCTAGAGTGGGATACAAGGGTGGAGAAGAAAATGGTCTTTGACTACCATAATTACTACAAAGAGAAAAAATGTAAAACTTTCTACTCTTAAGTTTACTAATTATGTTATTATTTGGTGTGATCAAATTATTTTGACTAGGAGAAGCAATTGTGAGAGGCTTATTAGTATAAGGGCTGAGATGAAGGCTATCATGAAGAGGAAGACTATTATAGGGATTTGTACCAAAGGCTGCAAGGTTGACTCAAGGCACCAAGAGTATGGAGGACTATCACAAAAAGATAGTGATTGCTATGATTTAGGAAAATGTAGAGGAGGATAGAGAGATAACCATGACTCAGTTCTTACAAGGATTAATAAAGATATCACCAACATAGAGAAGACATGGTGCATATGGCAATGAAAGTTGAGAGGCAACTCAAATGAAAGGGTTCCACATGGTTTGCATTGAATTTAGGTTCCAATTCATCTTAGAAGCTGAATGGAAGCAAAAGGGAGGAGAGGGTTGATTACAAGTCCAATGTCGAATCTTACAAGAGTAAGAAAGTGAATCCAAGGAAGGAGAAAGGTCATTCTAAATCCTAACCTAGTAAGAATAAAGATGTTAAATCTTTTAAGTGTCTATAAAGGGACATATTCCATCTTAGTGTCTAAATAAGCATATGATGGTGTTGTGGGGTAATGGTAATATTGAGATTAAAAGTGAGTCTGATGATAACTCCATGCCATCATTAGATGATGCCAATAATGGAGAGGAGTACTTAGCTAAGGGAGATGAGTTGGTGGCTAAACCAACATTGAGTGCACAAACTAAGGAAGGTGATGAAGTGCACAAAGATGATATCTTTCATACATATGTCACATCAAAGATAAGGTATGTATTATAAACATAGATGGGGATAGCTATACAAATATTCTAGTAGCACTACTCTAGTTGAAAGCTTAATTTACCTACCGTAAAGTACCCTATGCCATATAAACTTCAATAATTAAATAAATGTGGGGAGGTTAAAGTAAATAAGTAGATTTTAGTATTATCTACTATTAGGAGATATATTGATAAGGTCTTGTGTGATGTTGTACCTATACATACTAGCATATTTTGTGGGAAAGACCATGGCAATATGACCAATGTGTAATGCATGATGAGTTTAAGAATAGGTGCTCTTTTGTAATAAATGATAAATTTGTTACTCATATATCTTTGACACCTTGGCAAGTTTATGAAAATTAATTAAGGATTACAAAGAGAGTGAGAGAAGAAACAAAAAAGAAATTGAGATTGAGACAAGAAAAGAGGGAAAGAAAGAAGATATGAGGGATAAAAGCCAAACAAAAGAAGAGGGCAAGTGAGAAAAGAGTTCGTATGCAAAAAAATGTGATGTCAAGAGAGCTTTCTATTTGAAACAACCTATGATTGTACTTTTGTATAGGGAAGCTCATTTTAGTACTAACAAGCCTAACCCCTCTTCCCCTAGTATTGGAATCTTTTGCAGAAATTTAGTGATATTTTTTTTTGAAGAACCAAGCAGTTTGCCACCTATAAGGGGATATAATATCAAATTGAATTTATTCCTAGTGCAACAAATCCAAACCAATTGGCCTATTAAAGTAATCTTGAGGAGACAAATAGGTTTTAAAGGAAAGTCAAGGGATTTATGTTAAAGGGATATGTAAGGGAGAGTATAAGTTTGTGTGTAGTTAAAGTATTGTTTGTGCCCAAGAAGGATGAGACTTGGAGAATGTGCACTGATTGTAAAGCAGTCAGCAAAATCATTGTAAAGTATTAGCATCTCATACCTATATTAGATGACATGTTAGATGAATTGCATGGTCCATGTGTCTCTTTTAAAATTTATTGAAAATATGGGAAGATTGTTTGCCACATATAAAGTTTGCATATAATAAAAATGTTCATTCTACTAGTAGTTACTCTCCATTTAAAATTGTGCATGGTTTGAATCCTTTAACTCCTTTATATTTAATGCCTTTACCTATTGAAAAGTATGCTAGTTTAGATAGTGAATCCAAGTTAGAAATGGTAAAGAAGTTACATGAGAAGGTGCAGCAACAAATTGCAAAACAAAATGAGTAATATGAATCTTATGCTAACAAAAGGTGAAAAAAGGTGATGATTAAACTTGATGATTGGGTTTGAGTGCATATAAGTAAGGAAAAGTTCCTAACTTATAGGCATTCAAAACTATAGCCTAGAGAAGATGGTACATTTCAGGGGGTGGTACGGATTAATGATAATGCCTATAAGTTGGACCTTCCCAAGAAATACAATGTGATTGCAACATTTAATATTTTTTCATCTTTCCCGTTTTGAGTTAGGTGGTGATTCAAGGATGAATCCCTTTGAGGAGAGGGGAAATGATGAGATTCATTGATGAGGCAAGGCATGAAGGGCTTATAAGGATCCATTAAGCATCCAAGAAGGGTCAATAACAAATTCAAAAGCTAAAAGAATGAAAAAGGCACTTAGTAGGTTGATTAAAGAAGTTTGGGCCAAAGAAGATAATTCAACTTGAAAGGTCGCAAAGCATACCATAATGTGTGTCAAGGCTTTATTAATTGCATAAGTATATTGAATGGGTTGTGTTTTAAGTGATTGTAAGAGCTTCTACAAGAATCCCTAAAAGATAAGAGCATACTTGTCGTCATTCCCTTTAGGAAGTTTGCCCTTATCTCTAGGGTTCTTAATTCAGCCTATAAATAGGCTTAATTTCATTGTTAAATAGGACAAATCATTAAGTGAAATAAAAGTGAAATTTTTCTCCTTTAATTATTTCAGGAACGAAAGAACTTATTAAAAAACTAACTCTTCTTGTGGTGTTCAACCTGATTTATCACTCTCAAGTCCATTCTTTACAAAAATGTGGCATCCATATCCTTTTTTCTACCTTAGGTTCATGTTCCTTTAAAGATTGGGTCTAGGTCTTGCATGATAGAAATCTGATTTAGCTCTTTTGGGTTCTTCTTAATTCTTTGTGCACCTTAGGTCCCTATGCCATGTCTTTTGGGGTTCACGTCAAGTTTTAATTAGAGCAAAAATATATTGTTTAGACTCATTGGTAAGATAAAAATTCCACTAACCTTTAATTTGTCTAATGAACCCATGAATTATTGATTGTGTCATAAACACTAGTGACACGATAACATATGCTAGCATGCTATTAGCAGTAGAGTAACCTTTCAAGCACAATAATATCTCCTTCTACTAGATAGCTAGATTCTATAAGCCATATTGTACCAGCTCAAATCAACAAGGGAGTTGATGCTTTGCAAAAAACCTTAAAGGACTAATGACAAGGGCAAGGTAAAAGGAAATAAAGGAAGCTCTCAACAACTTGTGCAACATTTACTATCGGGAAGTTGCTAGGTACGAGTTAAGGATGATAGAGGCTTCACTAAGGCTTGCAAATGTGTCATCTGTGGAGGAATTTGAGAACCATGGCCTTAGGAAGGAAGTTGGATTTGGGAGCCCATATTTGGGCTTTTAAATGGGTTTTTATTATTGTTTAGTGGGTTGGACGAATTTCCTTAATAAGCCCATCTTATTAGCTAGGGTTTTTAGGGGTTAGCATATAAAAAGTGTGGCTGGAGGGGAGGACCGCAAATGATGAGTGGATGAGTTATTTTCTTTGGTTCTTTGGGAACTAATTATTAACTTTCATACTTGAGTGTGTTGGTTCAATAAACTTATCTTCTTCAACATTGTTGTTGTTAGGAGTGGCGTCTAAATTTTATAGTTTTGATTCTTGGTTGTTTATAATCATTGGGTCAGGACTCCAAATCCCTTAATCTTTGTTAGAACGATCTTATACCAACATTGGTGTTGGGTTCCATTTACATATAATTAGAGTTTGTATTAGATTCCCTAGTGCTTTTTAAGGGGGTAGTGCATGTCTCTCACCAAAGTTAGCCAACATCAGTGTACAAATTTGAGTTTAGGCCAACGCTATGAGGACTTGTTACAAGTGACTAACCAATGCTTTGAGGATCGACTACAACATCAATGGGCTATTGGTGCATGGGCTTTGGGCTTAGGTAGATGTGGTACATGTTTGATTGTGGGCAAACTAGTAAGGCAAGGGCTTGGAGTGTGGACCAAATCAGATGGTACTCCATACCCTATGAAATTACAAGAACATGGGGTTGTGCCACCCCAAAATGTGGGCACACATGTTGGTGGCAGAAATGGCAAGCAAGCTAGAGCCTTATCTGAAGTGATGCGTAAGCCTGTTCTCCTTGAGAGAAAGAGAACATGGGCAGCCAAAAGAGAGTGGTTGATCAAGAAGCCCTAATGATGTGTCAAGCTCTCATCCAACATAGTTGTATGTTCTAGCCAATGAAGTGGGGAAGAGCTCTTAAGAGAGGGGAGCCCTATTAAGCATGATTGGGTTGGTAGCCAAGTCATTCATATCCTCGGGTAGTTAGGGGTGTCAAGTACAACTCTTATAGATAGGTGTAATGTGTTAGCCAAGGCTGCATACAAAATTATGGAGAGCAACACTAATGCAAGGTCTTTGTCTAGTCCTTCGTGAGAAAGTAGTAAAGGTTGGGAAATGATTTCTATAAGAGTGTTTAAGTCTTGTGTGTGTTAAAATGGCTGCAAACAATCATTCCAAGTTTAATCCTCAATGTTTCCAAAAGCTGCTCAAAAATTTGCTATCCTAGTTTGAAATGATGGTATGAGGAACAAATGGGCCAATTAAGGTTGTTAATTGAACTCTTTTTACTTTGTTGTCTGCTATTATTCAATTAAATTTCAAAATGTAGGAAGATTGTTTGCCACATGTAGAGTTTGCATATAATAGGAATTTTATTTTGCTACTAGTTACTCTCTATTTGAAATTGTGTATTGTTTTAATCCTTTTACTCTTTTGATTTCTTTGCTTTGACTTGTTGATAAGTATGCTAACTTGGATAGTAAACGGAACGCTAAAATGGTGAAGAAGTTGCATGAGAAGGTTATAAGATTCATGGAGTTCTAATGCATAGAGGGCTTCTAAGCATCCATTGAGCATTCAAGAAGAGCTAATGACACATTCTAGATCTAAAAGGATGAAAGAGGCATTTAATGGGTTAATTAAATAAATTTGGGCTAAGGAAGCTTATCCAAGTTTGAAGGGCAACAATGTATATCTTAATGCAGACCAAGGTTATATGAATTGTATAAGTATACTAAATTGGCCTAAGTTAAGTGATTATGAAGAGTTGAAATAACAAAGTAGTGGAATTAATGTGTTAGGCCAATTGCGAAGTCTCTAAAATGAAGGACAAGGAGTGGATGGATCATAGAACTAGTTATAGGATTGGTTTGTTGTTGGAAGGTTGGACTGGTGTCGATCATAAGTTAGTTGGTGTACCAGTTTGATGCTAGATGTGTGGCTCTATGAATCTAACCGAACCAACCCATAAATTGCAAAATAAATTAAGTAATATGTATCTCATGCTAACAAAGGGTGAAAGAAGGTAGTATTTGAATCTAGTGTTTTGGTTTGAGTGCATGTGCACAAGGAAAGGTTCTTAGCCTAACAGTACTTAAAGCTATAGTCTATAGGAGATGGTCTATTTCAAGTAGTGGCATGGATTAATGACAATGCTTATAAGTTGGACCTTCCTAGTGAGTTTAATATGAGTGTAACATTTAATGTTTCTAATCTTTTTCCTTTCGATGCAAGTGACGATTCAATAATGAATCCTTTTAAGGAGAGGGGGATTGATTAGATTTATGGAGGATCTAATGCAAAGAGGGCTTCTAAGGATCCATTTGGCACTCACGAAGGACCAATGACATGTTCAAAGGCTAAAAAGATGAAAGAAATATTAAATGGGCTGATTAAGGATGTTCAGCCTAACTAAGTAAAAAATTTCATGAATTCAAGTTTAAAAGAGTTCCAAGGCTTCATTAATATGATTTGAGAGTTTTATGAGTTGAGGTTGAGTAATAAAAATGACTCTTAAGTAGGAGTTTGTTATAAAATAGGAATTTATAGTAGAATAGGAGTGTTCTTATATTTTAGAAGTATATTATTGTTTATATTTTTAGGATTTTATGGTTATTATGTCAACTGATAAATAGGCTTGATTTTATTATGAAAAAGTAGATGATGATGTGTATTGGAAAATAAGAACATTTACCTTCAATTCTTTTAAAAACTAAAAAACTTATCAATAACTAACCCATCTTGTGATATTTAACCTAACTTATCACTCCAAATTTTTTTCTTTTTTAGAGTATGACATCCATATCGTTCTTATACCTAAGGTTTATATTCCTTTAAACATTGGGTCTAGGGTTTGCATGATTGAAATCTAAGTTAGCTTTCTTGGGTTTTTGCTTGATTTCATGTGTGTTGGGTCCTTAAGCCACGCTTTTTGGGATTTACATCATTAATGTCCTCAAACCCTAGTAATTTCTTAGTCAAAGTAGAAAAAAGACCTACCTTTAAGATAATGTATTAGTCTCCACATTCTCCTTGCCTTACTTATACTTAATCACATGAGGAAATGTCTTAATGAACTATACCCACTTGGTATGTCACTTATTCAATTTTTCTTGTCCCTCAAAATGCTTCGAGGATTTATGATTAGTATGGATGAACTCTTTAGGCGATAAATAGTGTGGCCATATTTCTATGGCCTAAACTAATGGATACATCCTCTTATCATACATAGGGTAATTAAGAGCTACTCCATTCAACTTCTTACTAAAATAAGCTATAAGACACTATTCTTGCATTTGAATTGATCCTATGCTAATATCTGAAGCATTACACTCAACTTCAAAAGTTTTAGTAAAATTAGGTAAAGCAAGTAATGGTGTAGAAGTCAATTTGTTCTTAATCAAATCAAAAGCCCTCCATGCATTGGCTCCTCCATAGATCTCATTACCTCTTCGTGACAACTTTTGTCAATGGTGCAACTATAGTGCTAAAGTCCTTAATGAACCTCATGTAAAAGCTAGCCAAACCATGCACTTCATTAATAGTTTGAGGTGTAAGCAATCCTAATAGCCTTAAAGTTCTCCTCTTCAACCTTAATTCCTCTAGTACTAACAACATAACCAACAAATACAATTTGAATTGCATAAAAGGAACACTTTTTTAAGGTGTAGGCAATCCTAATAGCCTTAAAGTTCTCCTCTTCAACCTCAATTCCTCTAGTACTAACAACATAACCAACAAATACAATTTGAATTGCAAAAAGGAACACTTTTTTAAAGTTTGCATACTTCTCTTTTCTCAAAATGGTTAGAACACTTTGTAAATGATCAATGTGTTCATCTAAAATCTTGTTATAAACCAAAGCATCATCAAAGTAAACAACCACAAATTTACCTATAAAAATGTGTGAAACATGGTCCATTAGTCTCATAAATGTACTAAGAGCATTACTTAACCCAAATGACATAACTAGCCATTCATACAACCCATATTTTCTTTTAAAGGTTATTCTCCACTTATCACCTTCTCTCATCCTAATTTGATGATATTCAATTTTAAGATCAATTTTAGAAAATACATAAGACCCATGCAATTCATCAAGCATAAAATCTAATCTAGGAATGGGATGTCTATATTTTACAGTAATTTTGTTGACCACTCAGCAATTGGCACACATCCTCTAAGTATCATCCTTCTTGGGCTCAAGTAAAATAGAAAATGCACATGAATGCATGCTTTCTTACATATATCCCTTCAACATGAGTTTCTCAACTTGCCTTTAAAACTCCTTTCTCTTTTTTAGATCAGTCCCATATGCTGGCTAGTTTGGAATGGACCCACTAAGGATAAAATCAATTTGATACTTAATTCCCCCTTTTAGGTGGTAAACCACTTGGAACATTACCAAGAAATACATCCTCTAATTTTGTAAAAGAGAAATAGCAACATTGGACAAAAAAGTGTCAAGCTTGTTAGTGTTAAAATGAGTCTCCTTGTACAAAAGTACAATCATAGGCTATTTGGCATAAAACACTCTTTTGACTTCATTTTCTTTTGCACATAAACTATATTTTGTCGTCTCTTTCTTGTGTCCTCGCTTTCTCTCCACTCTATTCTATTTCAACTGTCCCTTTCTTTTCACTCTCTCTTTTCTATTCACTATCATTTTAATCTTCAGTTGATCCTTATAAGGTTGTTGAAGTGTTAATGGTACAAGAGTGATAAGTTTTCCCTTCATTGTGAAGGAATATCAATTTTTGAAGCCATCATATGTCATTTGCTTGTTAAACTAGCATGACCACCCTAATAGAATATGGTCTGCATGCATACACATAACATCACATAAGACTTCATCATGGTACCTTATGATAGAAAATGACACTAGCACTTACTTATTTACCTTGACTTTATCACATTCATTTAACATTAAAGCTTATTAGCCTATGATACTCCATAGTAGGTAAATTCAGCTTTTTAACCATAACTATAGCTACATTAGTGCAACCATCACCATCAATAATTATACTTCATACCTTATCTTTGATGAAGCACCTCATATGAAAGATGTTATCTTGTTTCACCTCATTCTCTTCCTTAACTTGCACATTAAATGCTCACCTTTTGGGAGAGTTACTCCATTAGCCAAATACTCTTCTCTATCACTTTCACCCTCAAATGGCAGCACTTAATCAACATCTAACTCACTTTTGGTCTCAATGTCACCATTACCACTCAAGACTACATACTCATTTGGACATTTAGATACAATGTGACTCCTTTCCAAACACATAAAACATATAACATCTCAATTTCTATTGGGCTAAAGATCAGAATTACCTATCTCCTTACTAGTACCCGCATTCTTGCTCTTGGATAGCTTGGATTTGGACTTGTGATCAGCCTTCTCGTCCTTTTTACTCTAATTTGGCTTCTAAGATGAATTAGAACCCAAATTTCTATCCAAACTGTGTGGAACCCTTTCGTTTGAGTTATCTCTCAACTTTCATTGCCATGTGTATCATGTCTTTTAATTCCACATAGTGTTACAACTCAACCACATTGAGTGTGTCTCTATTCTGCCCTTGCAAAAATTATGCCATTGTTGCTTCCCTATCTTTCTCTACATTGGGTTGAATCATTGCAATCTTCATCTCCTTATGGTAGTCCTTAACACTCTTAGTGCCTTGAGTGAGTCCTTGCAATTATTAAAACAAATATGTGCAATAATGGTCAAGGATAAACCTCCTCCTCATGATAGCTTTCATCTCCTCTCATGTTTCAATAACCTAGTCGTGGTTTCTTCACCTATTCAAAACAAGTTGGTCTTACCAAATAATAGCATACCTAGTGAATTTAATGGCAGCAAGTTTTACTTTTTTCACCTCAAAGTAGTTATGGAAATCACATACTAGCTCCACCTTCTTCTCCCACTCCAAATACGCATAAGGGTCATTTTTCCCATGGTATGAGAGATTCTTCATTTTGATGCTTCCGAAGTCACACTCAAAAGAATCACACTTTCTTGCTTGCCTCCTACCACCTTCATTATTGGCAAATCTAATTACTTTGGCTTGATCATCAAAATTGGCATCATCATCATCAAAGTCTTCATTGTGATTACACCTCTATTGCCTTAATGCATTAGGAGCTTCATTTGCCTGTCCCCTTTGCAAATCAGCTATAATATTTTCTTGTGTCTCCCTCTAATCTCTCATCTCACCAAACACAACATGCATGTGCTCAAACTATTGTTGCATAGCTTGGAGCATGAATGAAACGTCCTTCCTGTCTACCTCACTCACTCCCTAATCTTTTGAAGTCATGTTGCTAATTTGCATAAAAAAAAAAAACATTAGGAATAACCTCACACGCACTCCCTCCTATATTTCTCTCAATTATTGTCACTTAGCCCTTGTGTTTACTTATCCTTAATTGCTTTTTTTATAATGAGCTCACACTCTTGCCTTGTACCACTTTAACTTTCCCTTTCAGCTCTTTAAGGAACTAAACAAGCTAAATGAAGCTGAAGTTTTGGCGATTAAGTCAAAAATAAAAGAAGGATTGAGAGAGTGACTTGTAGAACTTTGAGTGAAAATTTCAATTATGCATGTTGTTAGGAAAATGGCCATATCTCTCAATTGATACATTGGAATTGAGTGATTCCAATTGCAAACTAACAATGACTTGTAGATCTACAACTTTTGTATTTTGAGTTTTTGTAGATAAGTGCTGCAGAGATATTTATTTAGGGGAAGAAGTGAATGAAACAGAATTGGTCTGAACATGAAAACAAGAAGGGACTTCAATAGTTGCTCTTCTAGACTTCCAATGAAGTTGGTGGGGCATCAATTCTTCTGGATTGATGGCTATAACTCTTCAAGGATGTAGACTTTGAAAAACTCTGACTTTTCAAGGATGGAGTGAAAACTCTTCTAGGTTTTCATGGGTATAAACTCTTCAAAGCTCAAAAGAATGCCAAAGGTAATTTCATTCATCCCATCAAGTCTATTTTCTACATAATATCGATTGCCTTTTAAAGCAAAACAGACAATAATGAAAAGACTCAAATCAAGCCTAGGAACTAGGAGCCAATAAAGAAAGATTATCAAAACAGAATATTTTCAATGTATGGGAAGGAAATGACAAAGTCAACGATGAGAATCTTGTTAGTTATGGAAAGTCAATGATGAGAACCTTGTTGGTTATGGACTTGTCAAGAAGACTAATGAGCTTGAATGTGAGATGATCTTCTAGGCTAAGCAAATGTTGTGGAACTTGCCAATGAGGGCTTGTTGGTGAGAGACACGATGATACAGGCTGCATCACTATGTAAGCAAATTTAATCAAGATCAATTACTTCTTTGTTTAATGAAATTTCATGTATTCAAAGCACCAAAGGTGTAAAGTTGTGCTTGTCCCAATGAACATAATGTTTAGTGTAGGCACAAAGGTTAATTTTATGATCATTTTGTGTGAATCACTTCATGCAACAAAATGAAAAGCCTTACTAGTAAAAAGTGAAGTGACAGTCTCTTCTTTTAAGCAATGAACCTTTTAAACCAAGTAAGAAAAGCTGTCCAAGATTAATGAGTCCTTTCTTTGACGAATTTCAATAGATTTAGAGCACCTAAGGCATAAGGACATGCTTATCCTAATGAAAGTATTGTTTGAAGTTGACAAAAAAGTTAATTTTGAGATCATTTTGTGGTAAACAGTCCTTGCAACTAAAGGAGAAGTCTTGTTAGGAAGAAATAAAGTCATGACTTCTTCCTTTAAGAATTAAACCATTATTAATTCAACAAGGAATTCAATATATTTAGAGTGCCAAAGGTGTATTGGTGTGCTTGTCGTAATGAATATAATGTTTGGTGCAGACACAAATGTTAATTTCAAGATCATTTTATGTTAATCTATTATTGCAATTAAAATCAATTTGATACTCAATTATTCATCTAGGTGGTAATCTGCTTAAAACATCCTTAGGGAATACATCTTCAAATTCCTACAAAAGAGAAATAACAACACTAGGCAAAGATGGGTCAAACTTGTTAGTGTTAAATTAAGCCTTTTTGTACAAAATTATAATCATAGACTATTTGGCATAAAAGACTCTTTTGATATCACTTTTTTTTTTGCATAAAAGCTTTGTTTTTTCTTCTCTCTCTCTTGTGTCCTCACTTTTTCTCCTCTCTTTTTTGTTTTGGTTATCCCTCCCTTTTCAATCTTTCTTTTGTATTTACACTCATTTTTAATCATCAATTGATCATTATAAGTTTGTTGGCATGTTCATGGTACAAGAGTGATGGGTTTTTCATTCATTACAAAGGAATATTAGTTCTTGAAGCTTTTATGCACCACTCGCCTGTCAAACTACCATGGCCTTCTTCATAGAATATGACATGCATGCATAGGTACAATATCACATAAAACTTCATCATCGTGCCTTCTGATAGAAAATGGCATGAGCAGTTGCTTATTTACCCTAACATTACCACTTTCATTCAACCATTGATGCTTATATAGCCTAAGATGTTTCATAATAGGTAAATTTAGCTTTTTAACCATAATTGTGCTAGCTACATTAATGCAATTCTCATCATCAATAATCATATTATACACCTCATATAAAAGATGTTATCTTATTGCACCATATTCTCTACCTTCACTTGCACATTTAATGCTTGCCTTGTAATAAGAGCTACTCCGTTAACTAGATACTCCTCTCCTTCACTTTCACCCTTTAATGATGGCACAAAATCATCATCTAACTCACTTGTAGTCTTAATGTCACCATTACCTCTCAATACCATCACATGCTTATTTTGACATTAAGATGCAATATGACCCCTTTCCAAACACCTAAATCATTTAACATGTCTATTTTTATTTGGTTAGAGATCAGAATTACCTACCTCCTTTAGAACTCACATCCTTGCTCTTGGATAGCTCAGTTTTGGACTTGTAATTGACCTTTTCATCCTTTTTATTCCAATTTGGCTTCCAAGATGAAGTGAAACCTAAATTTTACTTAAATCATGTGAAATCCTTTCATTTTAGTTATTTTCCAACTTTCATTGTCATATGCACCATGTCTTCTAATTCCACATAGTGTTACAACACAACTAGATTGGCTGTCTCCATTTAGCCCTTACAAAAATTAATCCATGATTGCTTATCTATCATCTTCTACATTTGCTCTAATCATAGCAATTTCCATCTCCTTATGGTAGTCCTTCACACTTTTGTTGCCTTAAGTAAGCCCTTGCAGCCTTTGGTACAAATCCTTATAATAGTGATTAAGGATGAACCTCCTCCCCATGATAGCCTTCATCTCCTCCCATGTATCAATAGGCCTCTCACAATTCCTTCTCTTAGTCAAAACAAGTTGATCCCACCAAATAATAGTATAATCAGTAAATTCAATGGTAGCAAGCTTTACCTTTTTCTATTCGAAGTAATTATGGCAGTTAAAAACCAATTCGACCTTATTATCCCATTCTAGGTACACAACAAGATCATTCTTACCTTGGAATGGTGGAACTATCATTTTAATTCTACTCAAATTAGGGTCATAGATGCCTCACCTCCTAAAATCTCTCTGATACCTTCTATTGTTGGCAGTTCTAACCATAGTAGCTCGATCATCAAATTTGTCATCTTCTACATCATGTTCATAGTCGTAGGCTCATCTTAATTGCCTTCTTGCATTAAGAACCTCATGGTCCCCATGCCTTTTTTGTAACTCTACTATTGTATTAGCTTACTTCTTCACCCTTTCCCTCATATCATCAAATATGGTATTAATGCACTCCAATTGTTGTTACATGGCTTTGATCATTAATAACACATCATTAATGCCCTTCTAACCTACACCTTTGTCTATGGAAGCCATGGTATTACTTTTACACAAAATGATTAGAATACCTTACCAAACACTCCTTCATGTGTTTCACTCAAAACAAGGTGTGACACTCCCTTGTGTTTTACACTTTTTTGTGGCTTTTTCTTAATATGAACTTACACTTTTGCCTTTTACCACTCAAATTATCCCTTTCAACTCTTTAAAGAACTAAACAAGCTAATTTAAAAGGACTAATTTTGAACAGAATAAGGTGAATGGAGTAGAATTTAATTAATTGGAGAACAAGGAATCAAAAAAAATGAAAAAGAATGTCAAGGCAAACGAATTTAACTAACTAGACTCACATAAATCAAGATAAGGGGTTAAACCTTGAGGATAAACTTGGATGGCATAACATGAAAATAGATTATTGGAGTTGAGTAAGAAAACTATATTATTATTATGGCCAATTTGACCAAACTGTTTAACTTCTATCAATAACTTGAATTTGATACTTTTTTTTTTTTGTTCCTCCCTTTTTTGTTACTCCTTTTTTTTTTCTTATTTTCTTTTACTAAACATAAAACAATAGTAGAATACTTAGAGATAGCAAATGGAATTGAAAATAATATGTTTTGATAGTTATGCACTCAAACAAATGAGCATAGTAAGAAGGATTGCAAATGGATAGATTAATGCGTTTGAATGGTAATGCACTCAATAAACAAATGAAATAGAAATAAATAAATTACAAGGTAGCAAATTGAAGAATTAAGTGATCTAACTTGATTTTGAGCCATGCTATGATACCAACTAATGTGAACCCCAAAAGACATGGCTTAGTAACCCAACACACATAAAGAATCAAACAATGCCCAGAAAATCTAAGTTAGATTTCAATCACACTAACCCCAAACCCAATATTCAAAAGAGCATGAACCTAAGGTTTTTAGAAGAATATTGATGTCACACTCTATAAAAGAAGGGAATTGGGAGTGATAAGTCAAGTTGAACACCATAAGAAGGGCTACTTCTTGATAAGTTCTTTAGTTCTTGAAAAAACTAAAGAAGAAAACTCTCGTTGTTTATTTCTCTCAAATTGCCTAATTTTTAAGTTTACAAGGAGGTGCCTATTTAAAGGCTAAGATTACAACCCTAAAAGAGACGTAGATTCCTATTTAGGTCAAATAACTATTTAAGACAAATTCCTACCTAGGATAAATTCTTATTTAAAAAATTTCTACTTTTGTAACAAGCACTTATTTAGGACAAACTCCTATTTAAAAGTGAATGCTATTACTTCAACCTAACCCATTAAGCACACCAATTATATCAATAAGGCCTTGACTCTTTTTTAAACTTGAATTCGCACTATTTGTAGTTTGGTTGGTTCAAATGTCTTCAGTTAGCCCATTTAATACTTATTTCATCTTTTTGGGTCTAACTTTTGTTATTGGACTTTCTGGAATATGCAATGGATCTCTTGCATCCTTTGAAACCTTCCACACATCATCTCCAAGCTTCTCATCATTGTTAAAAAGAATTGAAGTGACAGTCTCATATTATAAGCATTAAACCATTCAAACCATATAAGAAACCTAATTAAGAAAATAACTATGAGGTTTAATGGAATTCAATGGATTAAGAATATTAAAGTTGTATTCATGAGTTTGTGGCAATGAATAATGTTTTATGTAGATACCAAAGTTAATTCCATGATCATTTTGTGTGAATGACTTATTACAACAAAAAGAGTAGCCTTGTTAGCAAGAAATGAAGTGACAGTCATATCTTTTAGGTAACAAACCATTCGATCCATTTAGGAACTACTACTTATAAACAATGACTTATATGTTTGATGGACTTTAATAGATAACATGCTTATCTCTATTAATACAATGCTTGGTGTAAACATAATAGTTAATTGCATGATCATTTTATGTCACTAACTCCTTATGAGGAAAGGAGGAGCCTTGTTGGTAAGAAATGAAGTGAGAGTCTCATCTTCTAAGTAATGAACAATTTAAACAATGTAAGAAAGGTTACTCAAGATTAATGACTCTTATGTTTGATGGACTTTAATGGATTAAGACTAATAAAGATGTATTGATGTTAATGCAAGAAAATGTTCCCAACTCAAAGGTGTTCAAAGCAATAGCTTAAAGGAAATGGTCCATTTCAAGTGTGGCATAGATTAATGATAATGCTTATAAGTTTGACCTTCCCAATGAGTACATGAGTGAAACATTTAATGTTTCTAGTCTTTCTCCTTTTGATATAGGTGATCATTTAAGGATGAATCCTTTTAAGAAGAGGGGGAATGATGAGATTCATGGAGGGCTTTTAAGTATTTATTAAGCATTCACAAATGGCTAAAGAGGCTTATTCAGGCTTGAAGGGTGTTAAAGCATATCTTAATGTAGGTTAAGGTTTTATTTATTGTATAAGTATGCTAAATAGACTTGTGTGTTAAGTGATTATAAGGGTTTCTATAATAATTCCTAAAAAATAGGAGTATGTTTGTTGTTAACCAATTTAGGAAGTTTGTTCTTATCTTTAAGGTTGTTAATTTAACCTCAAAATAGATTTGATTTCATTGTTAAAAAGGGTAGATCATTAGGTGAAATAAAAGGTTAAAATTTTCTCCCCCAGTTCTTTCAAAAACTAATGAACTTATCAATAACTAACTCTTCTTATGGCTTTCACCTTGACCTATCACTCCCAAATCCGTTATCTTTTGGAGTTTGGCATCTATATCTTTCTATATACCTTATGTTCCTATTCCTTTAAACATTTTGTTTGGCATCCATATCTTTCTCTATACCTTATGTTCCTATTCCTTTAAACATGATTAAAATTTGATTAGCTTTCTTGGGTTCTTATTGGATTCCTTATGTATATGTTAGGTCTTTAAGCCATATCTTTTAGGGTTCACATTAATAAGAATAACTAATTAAGAACAATGACTCCTTAGTTTGATTGAATTCAATGGATTTAGTGCATTAATGACATGATGGCATGCTTATTCCAATGAATATATAATGTTTTATGTAGACAAAGAAGTTAATTTTTTTTCTTGATCTTTTTTGGTTAATTAGTTCTTGCAACTAGAAGAGAAGTCTTGTTAACAAAGAATTGAGTGATGACATCATCCTTAAAGAAATCAACCATTCAATCCTTGTATGAAAGCTAATCAAGATCAGTGACTCTTTTGTTTAATGAAATACAATGAATTCCAAGTACTATAAGTATAAAGGCATGCTTATCCCAATGAATATAATATTTTTTTATAAACACAAAAATTAATTTCATACAACAAAAGGGAAAACCTTATTAGTAAGAAATGAAGTGACAACCTTATCATTCATGAATGAATCATTCAATTCCCATAAGAAAACTTAGTCAAGATAAAAGTTGATGTGACCCCTAAAGAGCACAATGAGACTCATATACAAACAAGGAATTCAAAATCTCAAGAAAGTTAAATTAGGTTTAACAAGGGTTAGAAAAAACCTTGACCTAATGCTTATTATGAAAACATAAACAAAAGATATAAATCATAATTAGAATGCTACAAGAGGTCAAAACAAAGAGAAAGGTCTCTCAAATTTATTTAAAAATTAATTAGTTAGCCTCCATAAAAGAGGGTTACATGCTTATATATAGAGTTCAAAACAAAATAGGAAATCCACAACATAATAAGAAACAACAAACTTGCCTAACAAACTATTAAATAAAGGATTGGTGGATTGGACTTAAATTAAGATATTGTTTAGCCCATTAGAATTATAAAATAACTATATAACATGTATGCCCCCCCAAAGAAACAAGGTATGTAGCCAATTTAGAATTTAGTGTAAACTCCTTAAATAAACTATGCTTGAACTTGTATAAATTTTATTAAGTACTGATGTTCCTCCAAGTCTTATTCCTTTTATTATGTGTTGCTTTTAACCCCAATAACTTTAATAAGCCCATTTAAAGCTTCTCACATTCTTTTAGCTTTAGCTTTTGTTATTGACCTTTATGTATATGCAATGGATCACTAAATGTGCTAACGTGATAAACTATCCACTTATCATAGCCTTTATCTCCTCCAAAGTGTCAATAGGGCACTTTTGGTTTCTACACCTATTTTACAAAAGTTGATCACACCAAACTATGGCATAATTAATGAACTCCTGATGTGAAAACTCCCCTAAAAGACATGCCTTAGGGACCTAACACACACAAAGAATCAAAGAATATCCAAGAAAGCTAAATCAAACTTTCATAACACAAACCTTAGACCCAACATTCAAAGGAACCCAAACCTAGGGTATTTAACAAGGATATGGGTGTCACACTCTAGAAAAGAAGGGAATTAAGAGTGATAAGTCATGTTGAACACCATAAGAAGAGGTACTTCTTGATAAGTTCTTTAGTTTTTGAAAGAACCAAAGGAGAAAACCCTTGCTTTTCATTTCTTTCAAAGTTGTTTGATCTTCCAAAGCTTACAAGGAGGTGTCTATTTATAGGCTAACATAGCAATCCTAAAGAGGCATAAATTCCTATTTAGGACAAATTCTTATTTAAGAGGAATTCCTATGTAGGACAAATTATTACATAGACAACTTTGACTTTTATACAATCACTTATTTAGGATAAACTCTTATTTAAGAGTGAATACTATTACTTATTTAAGAGTGAATACCCACTTATAGCTTGGTTGGCTTGATTGTCCTCAATTAGCCCATTTAGGGGTATTTTCATCTTTTTGGCTCTAGCTCGTGTTATTGGGCCTTCTAAAATGTGTAATGGACCTCTTGTATTCTTTGAAGCCTTCCATCCATAAAACAATTATAGCAATCAAACACTAACTCAACCTTCCTTCCCTATTTTAGGTAGACATCAAGATTATTCTTACATTGGAATAAGGGAATCTTCATTTTAATGTTGCCTAAATCACAAGCTTGCCTTTTTTTTCCCACCTTCCAAAATTTTTATGTTCTCTGTTAAACCTATGTCTTCAACCCCTTTATCTCTCATACTTTTGCCCATGTTGAAATTTTAGGATGATTTGTTCATACTCCAAGCTATACAACAACAATTTGAGCACATAAATGTTGTGTTTGGTAAGATAAGAATCAAATGGAAAGGCAAGATGCTATTATAGCTTATCTGTAAAGGAGATAGACATGAGAATCTTCTAATGCATGGAGGCAAAAGAGGCTTAATCATCATGATGAGTATGATGATGTTGATTTTGATGATCCAGCTACTTTGGTTAAAACCACTAATAATAGAAATGGTTAGAGAGATTTTATAAGGTAAGACACCTATGATCATGATTTAGGCAATATTAAAATGAAAATTCCTCCATTCTAAGGGAAAAACAATCCTAAAACCTATCGAGAATGGGAGAAGAAGGCTAAGTTGATCTTTAATTGCCATAACTACTATGAAGAGAAAAAGGTAAAATTAGCTACTATTAAGTTTATTGATTATACTATTATTTGGTGAGATCAACTTGTTTTGACCATGAGAAGGAATCTTGAGAAGCCTATTGATACATAGGAGGAGATAAAGGTAACCATGAGAAGGATGTTCATCCCTAATCACTATTATAAGGATTCGTACCAAAGGCTACAAGGGCTTACTCAAGGCAATAAAAGTATGAGGACTACTATAAAGAGATGGAGATTGCCATGATTCCAACTAATGTAAAGGAGAATAAAGAAGTAACCATGGCTCAATTCTTACAAGGACTGTATAGAGACATCACCAATGTAGTTGAATTGTAGTATTATGTGGGGTTAAAGGGCATAGTTCACATGGCAATGAAAGCTAAGAGGCAACTAAAATGAAAGGGTTCTACCTGGTTTGGATAGAATTTGGGTTCCACTTCATCCTAAAAGCCTAATTAGAGTAAAAGGGAGGTGGGGGTTGATTACAAGCCTAACGTTGAATCTTACAAGAGTAAGTGAGTTCTAACCAAGAGAAAGGTAATTCTAATTCCTAACATAAAAATAGAGAATTTAAATGTTTTAGGTGTTTCGAAAGAGGACATATTGCATGTCAATGTCTAAAAAAGCATGCAAAAGTGTTATGGGGAAATGGTGATATTGAGGCCAAAAGTGAGTTCAAAGATGATTCCATGTAACCATTAGAGGATGCAAGTGATGGAGAGGAGTATCCAATTGTAGGAGAAGTGTTAGTGGCTAAGTAAGCATTAATTGCACAAGCAAATGAAGATGATGAAATGCAAAGAGATAATATCTTCCATACATGGTGTCACATTAAAAATTAGGTCTATATTATAATCATTAATGGGGTAGTTGTATAAATGTAGCTAGCATTGGTTTAGTTGAAAAGCTTAATTTACCTACCATGAAGCACTCTAAGCCATATAAGTTTCAATGTTTAAATAAATATGGGGAGGTTAAGATAAATAAGCAAGTGTTAGTATTGTTTACTATTGGGAGATATAATGATGATGTCTTGTGTGATGTAGTACCCATGCATATTGGGCATATTTTATTGGGAAGACCATGATAATATGATTGACGAGTAATGTATGATAGGTTTAAGAATAGATACTTTTTTGTAATAAATTATAAACTTATTACTCTTATACCTTTGATACCTTTGTAAGTCTATGAAGATTAATTGAGGACTAAAAAAAGAGAGAGAAAAGCGAGAATTAAGGTCAAAAGGGGAAGAGAGGAATAAAAAGGAGAGAAAAGAGATAAGATTGAGAGAAAAGAAGGAAGAGGGCAAGAGAGAAAATTTGAGAGTTTGTATGCAAAAAGGAGTGATGTTAAGAGAGCTTTTTATTCAAAATAGCCTATGATTGTACTTTTGTACAAAGAGACTTGTTTTAATACTAACAAACTTAACCCCTCTTTACCTAGTGTTGTTGTTTCTCTTTTGTAGGAATTTGATGATGTTTTTCCCTAAGAATTATGTGGTTTTCCATCATTGAGAGGATTAAAAGGTCAAATTGAATTCATCCCTAGTGTAACAATTTGAAATCGTCCAACTTATAAAAGTAATTTTGAGAAGTTTATGATAAAGGGCTATGTAAGGGAAAGTATAAGTCCATGTGCAGTTCCAATCAATGGTGAAAGAGGCACTTAAAGGGTTGATTAAAGACATTTGAACCAAGGAAGCTAATTCCAGCTTAAAGAGCAACAAAGTATATCTTAATGCAAGCCAAGGCTTTATTAATTGTATAAGCATGCTAAATCAGCCTAAGTTAAGTGAATGTGAAGAATTGAAGCAACAAAGTAATGGAATGAGTGAGTTGGACCTATCATGAAGTCTGAAAAATGAAGGACAAGGAGTGGACTAGTCGTAAAGTTGGTTACAAGACTGGTTCCTTGCAGGAGGTGGACCGGTTTGAAAAATGGAGGATAAGGAGTGGAATGGTCATAAAATCAGTTATAGGACTAGTTTGCTACTGGAAGATTGGACTTGCACTGGTTGTGGCTGGTTGGTAAATAGGTTGATGTTGGATGTGCAGCTTTGGGAATTGACCCCAATTCGTTTGCTATTAGCTTATTTAGGAAGTTTTTCATTTTTCTAAGGTTAGAGTTGTTACTTCATCCTATAAAGAGGCTTGGTTTCATTGTTAAAAGATATAGATCATTGGTGAAAAGAAAAAGTGAGAATTTTCTCTTTCAATTCTTCATTGAATTTTGCAAAGTTATCAAGATTATTGTCATGTAGCATTCCAACACATCACTGCCAAATCCCTTCATTCTAGAGTTTGACATCTATGTCCTTTTTTATACCTTTGGTTCATGTTCCTTTGAGCATTAGGTCAAAGTTTATACCATAGGTTCATGTTCCTTTGAACATTGGGTCAAGGTTTTGTGTTTTTTAAACCTAATTTAACACTCTTGGGGTTTTGAATTCCTTGTTTTGCTTATGGGTTTCATTGTGCTCTTTGGGGTTCACATTACTTTTATTTCACTTAATGATCTGCTCCTTTTAAAAATGAAATCAATCCCATTTATAAACTAAATTAAAAACCTAGAAATAAGGGCAAACTTCCTAAAGTGGATGCCAATAAGTCTACTCTTATTTTTTAGGGATTATTGTAAAAACTCTTACATCACTTAACACATAAGTCTATTCAATATACTTATATAATGAATAAAGTCTTGCCCACATTAAGGTATGCTTTGCCACCCTTTAAGCTTGAATTAGCTTCTTTTGCCCAAACTACTTAAATTAGCCTAGTAAGTACCTCTTTTATTGTTTTAGCTCTTAAATGTGTCATTGCCCCTTCTTGAATGCTTAACGGATCCTTAGAAGACCTTTATGCCCTGACTTGTCCATGGATCTCATCATTTGCCTCTCCTTAAAAGGATTCATCTTTGAATCATCACTTGCATCAAAAGGAGAAAGATGAAAAACATTAAATGTTGAACTCACATTGTAATCATTAGGAAGGTCCAACTTATTGACATTGTCAATACTTTGTGCCACCACTTGAAATGGACTATCACCTTTAGGCTGCAGCTTTCAACACCTATGAGTTAGAAACCTTTCCTTGTGCATATACACCCAAACCTAATCACAAGTTTCAAACACTACATTCTTTTGCCCTTTGATGGCATGTGATGCATATTGCTCAATTCGTTTTCCAATTTGTTGCCACACCTTCTTATGCAACTTCTATACCATTTCAAACTTGCATTCACCATCTAAACTAGCACACTTATCAATAGGTAAAGGCATCAAATCCAAAGGAGTCAAGGGTTAAAACTATACATAATTTCAAATTAAGAGTAAGTAGTAACAAAATGAACATTCTTATGCGGCAAACAATCTTCCTACTTTTCAAATTAATTTTAGAAAAGACACATGAACTATGCAATTCATCTAACATGTTGCCTAATCTAGGTATGTGATGGCAATAGTTTACGATGATTTTGTTGACTGCTCTATGGTCAACACACATTTTTTTAGTCTTATCTTTCTTGAGTACAAGCAATACTTGGACTACATATAAACTTATGCTTGGCCAAAACCTTATCGATTTATCTTTGAAGATACTTTGTCTCCTCAGGATTACTTCTATCGGTTGGTTGATTTGGAATTGTTGCCCTAGCAATAAATTCAATCTAATATTCTATTCCCCTCAAAGGTGGAAAAACTACTTGGTTCTTTAGAAAAGTTATTACCAAATTCCTACAAAAGTAAAATAGCAATACTAGGTAAAGAGGGGTTGAGTTCATTAGTGCTAAAATGATTCTCTTCGTACAAAATGATAGGCTATTTCAAATAGAAAGATCTCTTAACATCACTCTATTTTGCATAAAAACTCTCAAAATTTCTAACTTGCCCTCTGCCTTTTTTTCTCTTAGTCTCATCTTGTTTCTCTCTTTTCTCTCCCTTTTTTCTCCTCTCGACCTCAACAACTTTTTTTGTCTCTCTGTTTTTTAATTCTCAATTGATCTTCATAAATCTTGTTGATATGTTAAAGGTACAAAAGTAATAGGTTTACCACTTATTATAAAAGACTACCTATTCTTAAACCCATTATGCATTACACACCAATCATATTGATTTGATCTTTCCAACAAAATATGCCCAATATGCATGGGTATAACATCACACAAGACCTCATCGATATATCTCCCAATAGTCAACAATACTAAGACTTGTTTATGTACCTTAACTTCTCCATATTCATTCAACCATTGAATCTTATATGGCCTAAGGTGTTTCATGATAGGCTTTTCAACCAAATCAAAGCTAGCTATCCTCATCTATGGTCCCTTATCTTTGATATGGCACTATGTAAGGAAGATATTATCTCACCGCATTTCATCATCTTACTTGGATTGTGCACTTAAAGCTCATTTAATCGCCAACACATTTTCCTTAGTAAGGTACTTTTCTTCATCTCATGCATTGTCCAATGGTGGCATAGAGTCATCATCAGAGTCACTTTCAATCTTAATATCACCATTACCCTACAAGACCATTGCATGATTATTTGGACACTAAGATGTAATATGTCCCCTTCCTAGACACTTAAAACATTTAATATCTCTATTTTTACTACATTGGGAATTAGAATTACTTTTCTATTTCTTAGAACTCACTTCCTTACCATTGCAATATTTGGTGTTGAGCTTGTAATTAGCCCTCTCCTCTCTTTTGCTCCAATTTGGCTTCTAGGATGAAGTGGAACTTAAATTTTTTCCAAATTGTATAAAACCCTTTCATTTGAGTTACCTTTAACTATCATAGCCATATGCACCATGTCCTCCAACTCTATATAATGTTGTAATTTAACTATATTGGTGATGTCTTTATTCAATACTTGCAAGAACTAAGCCATGTTTGCTTCTCTATCATTCTCCATATTAGCCCTAATTATAGCAGTCTTCATCTTCTTGTGATAGTTCTTCATACTCTTGGTGCCTTGAGTGAGCCTTTGCAACCATTGGCACAAATCCTTATAATAGTGATTAACAATGAAACTCCTTTTCATGATAGCCCTCATCTCTTTTCACATCTCAATAAGCCTCTCATGATTCTTTCTCCTAGTCAAAACAAGCTAATCCAGCAAATAATATCGTAATGACTAAACTCAATGGTAGCAAGTTTTACCTTTTTTCTCTACAAAGTAGTTGTGGTAGTCAAACACCAACTTAACCTTCTTCTCTAATTCTAGGTAAGCTTCATGATGAGATTCATGAAGGTGCCAATGCATGGTGGGCTTCTAAGGATCCATTGAGCATTCAAGAAGGGCCAATGACACCTTCTAGAGCTAAAAGGATAAAATAGGGACTTAACTAGTTAATTAAAGATATTTGGACCAATAAAGTTAATTAAACTTGAAAGGCAACAAAGTATATCTTAATGTGGGTCAAGGCTTTATTAATTTTATAAATATGCTAAATAGACCTAAATTAAGTGATTATGAAAGGTTGAAGCAACAAAGTGATGAAATTAGCGAATTGGACTTATCATGAAGTCTAAAAATTGGAGGATGAGGAGTGGACCAATTCTCAAAATAGTTATTGGACTAGTTTTGTTAGAATGTTGGACTAGTGCCAATCATGAGGCAATTGGTGAACTAGTAACCAAACAAAATATGACCAAAGTGACCCTAATTTTTTTGTTGTTAGTTTATTTAGGAAGTTTTTCTTATTTCTAGGGTTTAGGTTATTAGTTTAGCTTATAAATGAGCTTGATTTCAGTGCTAAAAAAGATAGATCATTTGTGAAAAAAAAAATATAAAGAATTTTCTCTTTTGGTTTTTCATTGAACTTTGTAAAATGATGAAGATTATGTCTTGTAGCATTTCAACCCAACTTATCACTCTCAGATCCCTTATTTTTGGAGTATGACATCCATATCCTTCTTTTTACCTTAGGTTCATGTTTATGTAAATATTGGGTCAAGGTTTTACTTTTATTAAACTGATTTAACTTTTATGGGGTTTTAAATTCCTTAATTTGCTTGTGGGTTTCATTGTGCTCTTTGGAATTCTCATCACTTTAGGATCATTTTTCCCCAAAACACAAGAATTTTCATTTAATACTACTGAAATCATGGTTATAGGTATCTCACCTTCTAAAATCTCTCTAACCTTTTTTATTATTGGCAATTTTGACCAAAGTAGTTAGATCATCAAATTCATCATCTTCTACATCATCAATATGGCCATAGTCTTGTCTCTCTTGCCCTCTTGCATTGGGAGCCTCATAACCCTTATATATGCATTGCAACTTTGCTATTATATTGGCTTACCCCTCCATCCTATCCCTCATATCATCAACTCTAGTGCTTATGTATTCAAATTGTTGTTGCATAATTTTGATCATAAATGACAAGTCATTACCTCCCTTATCAACTACACCTTCATCTTTGGAAAACATAGCGTTAATTCTGCACAAAATGGCTGGGATACCTCACAAAACACTCTCTCATGTATTTCACTCAAAAATGAAACTATACAAGAGCTTAAAGGTATATAAAAGGATATAAACACCACACTCTATAAAAGAATAGACTTAGGAGTCATAAGTTGAGTTAAACTCTACAAGAGGAGTTAGCTTTTAATAAGTTATTTAGTTCTTAAAAGAATTAAAGGAGAAAATTCTCACTTTTGTTTCGCTTAATGATTTGCTCCTATTAACAATGACAGTAATTCTATTTATAAGCTAAATTAAGGACCCCAGAGATAATGACAAATTTTCTAAAGAGGATGACGACAATTCTACTCCTATTTTTTAAGGATTATTATGGGAACCCTTATAATTACTTAATACAAAAGACCATTCAACATACTTATACAATTAATAAAGCCTCAACTCACATTAAGGTATGCTTTGCTACCCTTCAAGCTTAAATTAGCTTCTTTGACTAAAATTTCATCATTTACCCCACTAGGTGCTTCTTTCATCCTTTTAACTCTTGAACATGTCATTAGCCTTCTTGATTGCTCAATGGATCCTTAGAAGCCCTTTATGCTTTATCTCCTATGTGAATCTTATAGAAATTGAAAATGGTTAGGCAACTTCCAATTGTGTTAATATGTTACTTTTGTACAATTATCAATCATTTTATTGGTACAACTATCTTACAGTTAGATAAAACTCATGAGTAACTAATCAATTTAGGTTTTCCTAATTTATTCCACTTTAAGTGATATACAAATGTGTTTTCCTAAAGATTTTTATGAGAAAAAGAAGTCAAGTGATTATTGGGAGGAAAAGTTCACTTGACCTTTTATGTTATTTGGAGAAAAAAAAAAGAAATAAGTTTAAAGTCAAACATTAAGGAATAATTCCTTATGAGAAATACGCGTATGGAGAACTTGCTATCAAAGTAATTGCTGAGAGAGTTTCTCTCTGTAATGAGATTAAACTTCACTAGTAGCTAAAAAATGAAAATTTTGTGAATAAATAATTTATTCACCTATTACTTTTCCTAAAATATGAGAATTATAAACCTTTTCCAAAAAAAATAAAACAAAAAAGAAAAGGTGTTTTCAAAAAAGAAGAAAATTCTTATTAGGCAAAGGGAAAATCCAAGACAAAGTTTAAAAAGACTATTGTCTATTGTACATGTGAAGAAATTGGTCATTATGCTAATAACTATATGGTCAAACTAATTGAGGGGGAACTTACGAAATCATTAATGTACATTTTCTTATCAGAAAGTGATTAGAAATATACTTCATTTAAGATGATGACACTTCTAATACTACTTTTGATGAGAGTTGTAAGGGTTAGTGGGATAATTTTAAGGCTTTGTGTAAAAGAAATGGCTTATTAATCCTCAATAAAAAAATAATATGATTTTGGATCTTATAAATAAAATCCCAAATCCAACAGAAAAGAGAGACATGTTGGAGAAAGATTTACATATGTCAAAAGGAGATGATGCAACATGCTAAAAGTTTTGATCCATAGGAAGAAAAGAACCAATTATATAAGAGCTTAAAGTGTCCTTTAAACATTAGTTTTAGGTCTCAAGTGATTGAAATCTTATTTTACTTTTTTGGGTTCTTATTCAATTTCTTATGTGTGTTAGGTCTCTAAGCCATATTTTTTTAGGTTCATATTAGTTGGTATCATAACTTGGCTCTAAATCAAGTTTGCTTATCTAAATTTGAATTTTTCTTTTGTTCTTCTCCTTGGCAACATTATATACCTTTTTGTTCCTCAAATCTACAAACTCTAGTTATACTTTTTCCTTTTGGCCATATTTTATACCCCTTTTGTTTTTAATCTGCAAACTCTAGTTTATCCTTTCTCACTTTTAAATTCATGCAAAAAAAAATGAATGAAAAGAAAAGAGAAAAAAAGGAAAGTAAAGATTGTAATGATCTCTTTTTATTTTAGAAGTAAATCTTGTTTGACTAGGTCAAAGGAACATATAAGCTTTTTTCCTTCTTAATTGGGCACCTTACAATAGAAGGAAACACTAAATTAATGGAGCAAACCTTATTTCTTTCCAATTCCTACAAGGATTCAAATATAATTATAGGAATGACCAAAAGCTTCTTCATATGTGCTTACCTTTTATACAAAAAACCATTTAAACCATATAAGAAAAGCTAATCAAGATCAATGATTCCTTTGTTTTATGGAATTCAATGGGTTTGAAATACCAAAGGCGCATCAACTTGCTTGTCACAATGAGTATATTGCTTGGTGGAGACAAAAAAGGTTAATGTGATTATCTCTTTGAGTAAATGACTTTATGCAATGAAATGTGAGGCCTTGTTAGCAACAAATGAAGTTATAGTCTCATCTTTCAAGCAATGAAGCATTCAAACCATGTAAGAAAAGCTAACCAAGATCAATAACTCCTTTTTTTTTATGGAATTCAAAGGATTTAGGGCACCAAAGGTTTTGAAACATGCTTGTCCCAAGGAAAATAATGTTTTGTGTAAATGAAAACATTAATTTCATGATACTTTTGTGTGAATCACTCAATGCAACAAAAAGTGAAGCGTTATTACCAAGAAATTAAGTGACCATCTCATATTTCAGCTAATAAGCCATACAAACCAAGTAAGAAATCTAGCCAAAACGAATTCAATGGATTCAAACTACTCATGGTCTGTTGATGTGTATGCTGCAATAAAATCAATGTTCAATGTACATATAACTCATTGATTACATGATCATTCTAAGTGAATGATTCCTCATAATGAGAGGAGAAGCCTTATTGCAATGGAATCTATAGATAGTCTTATGTTTCAAGGAATGAGCGACTCTTATAGAAAAGAAAGATAATCAAGAGTAATAGCATCTTTATTAGATAAAGTTCATCTAATTCAGACTACCAAGGCATCTCATAATGAAATCAAGGATTGAAGTAGAAATTTAAGTTAATTTTATGATTCATTTATGTGAACAAGACTCTTAGGAATGAAAAGATAAGCCTTATTAGGTAAAACTGAAGTTATTAAAGCCTAGTTATTGGTAAAAGTTTTAGTGTTATGTCTATTTCATAGTTGAAACCCTAAGACATGTTGCCTTTATTGCTTATGTAAGTCATGGTTAAGAGTGGAAGAGTGGTGGCATAAATTGTTGATAGTGATACTATAAAGGATGGATAGGTTAAGACCTAATTGGCTTTCTAAAAGTAATAGTCTTAGTAGAAGTAGGAATGAAGAAATAGTTATTAAGAAAAAATTAGATAATAATTATTAACAAAATTAGACTCTTTCTTCTTCCTTGTCTTCCCATGTTTATAAATATGGATGTCTCTTTCTTTTTTTTAAAAAAAAAGGATCATGTGATCAAACTTATTAGTTCTCATCAACATAAATATAAATTCATTCACATAGAAATGGTTCAAATAGCTTTAAAGTCTACTACTAGATTAAGTTTAAATAACTTAGCAATTATCTGTGTTACGGATAAAAGACATAGTAGATTCCATGACTCATTAGAAATAGTCAAATCAAGCTTAAGTGATGGACTATTTAGTTCTCCTTGTTTTCTGAACTTTACACTATCATTATCATATTTAAACTTAATGCATGCTTTATGTTTAGACATAAAGACTAAACAAGTTGATATGATGCCCACTTCAGAAAATTGGATCCTTATTTATAGGATAAGCCTTATTATTGCAAAATTGTTAATAGTCTTAAGATTTAAGGAATGAACGATTCTCTCCTAGTAAACAAAGCAAATCAATAGTAGTAGCTCCTTTATTTGATGAACTTCAATGGATTCAGACTAACCAATGTAAAAGTTCGATCATAAAGTAATTAAGAGACAACCTTATGTTTCAAGTAATGAACAATTCTCTCATAGTAAAGAAAGCTAATCAAAAGTAATATCTTCTCTATTAAATGGACTTTAATGGGTTGTAAACATGTGCTTGTCCCAATGTATATGATGTTTTGTGGAAAAACAAAAATTAACTTCATAATCATTTTGTATGGATGAGTCATTTGATTGAAAGGAGAAACCTTTGCAAGAAATGAAGTAATGATTCAATTCTTCATGAAATGAACCATTCCATAGTGTAAGGACATGTTTGTTCAAATGAAAATAATGTTTGGTATAGACATAAAATTTAATTTCATGAACATTTTGTGTAATGAATCCCTACAGTGATAGGAGAAACCTTATTAGTAAGAAATGAAGAAATTGTCTCATTCTTTATGAATTGAACTACTCAATACTTATTGGAGAAGTTGTTCAAGATTAATGACTCCTTTGTTTGATGGAATTCAATGAATTCAGAAAGCCATAATTGTAAACACATGATTGTTGCCTTGAATATAACTTTTGGTGTAGACACCATTCAACAAAAGAACAAACTATTTTAACAAGAAATGAATTGACAAACTCATTCTTCAAGAAATGAATCATTCCATAGCTATAAGAAATGCTAATCAAGAACAATGACTCTATTGTTTGGTGGAATACAATGAATTTAAAGTGTTAACAGTGTAAAGAGATGCTTGTTCCAATGAATATAATGTTTGATCCAAATATAAAAGTCAATTTCATTAATATTTTGTGTGAATGTGTCCTCACAATGATAGGACAAATGTTGTTAGTTAGAAATGAAGTTATGTAGATACAAAAGTTAAATTCATGATTCTAATAGATGAAATAGTTAAAAGGTTAAAAAACCTTGGATTAAGAGAAAAAGAAGTCTTTGTCTTAGGAAAAAAGGAACAAGAATCTTCAAAAACTGAAAATTACATCAAGAAAATAGAAGAAATGTTCTTATCAAAAGAATAGAAAGCAATGATAAAAGAACCATCACTTCTTCTGAGAAAAAACTTATAAATATTAACAAGATGACTTGTAATAAAGTCCCCATAAAGTTATATTATCCTCAACTAATCTCAGTTGACCTATTTTAGAGGAGCAACCTAAATACAATTATCTACAATACGATGGTAGTAGTATCATAGAATGGAACTTGGATGGGATATCTGAACATTAGATTTTCATTTTACTTCATTGTATAATGATGTTTGCTATGGTTGCAAAATCAAAGGGTAATTATGATCCTTAAATAGTGAGATTTATAACAAATGAAGTTATGTTCTAGATATTTAATACTGTAAAAATATAGTATAACTAATCATTTTATTGGTACAACTACATTATTAGTAGATAACACTTATAAGCAACTCCTTAATTTAAGGTGTCTAGATTTGTCTTATTTTAGGTGGTACTGAGATGTTTTCTATTTTAAATTTTTTACTACATAATATAGCTAAAGTATTTTATGGAAAGAAGTTATTTTTTGGGTTACCTATCGTATTTGCTGAAAGGGGGAAAAATGGATTAAAATTCTATCATAGTAGAGTTATTGATTACTCTAGTTGTACCTATGGTGACTAACTGTAGAGGTTGCAATTAAAGTAGTTAACTTTGCAATGAAATAAAATTGCATAGGTAGTTATAAAATGGGAGGATACAAGGTAGGAAGGTCTTAGTAAATTTATGTAAACAAATAGGTTATTCACCCATGATATATCATAAACAAATTCATAAAAAAGATTTATAAACCCATAACTCAAAAGAAATCCTTGAAAAAAAGGAAAATTTAAAAGAAAAGAAAAGTCTAAGTTTGTAGAAAAAGAAAATGACTATCTATTACAAATGTAAAAAATTAGGGTATTATTCTAATAAATGAAAAGAAAATTCAATAATTATTCACAGATGAAGATCTTAAGAGGGTTAGTTATACATATCGTCATATTAGAAAATGAATCTAAGGAATTAGACTTAGAAGTAGATATTCTCAAAGAAGAATAAACTACCTTTAAAGATGATTCAAATAATAGTTGTAATGGTTAGTGTAACTATTATTAAACTTTATGTAGAAGTAATAACTTATTAGTCCTTGCAAAAGAAGATAATTTGATTTTAGATCTTACTTATAAAATTTCAGATCCAAGAGAAAAAAAAGAACAGTTAGAAAAATATTTTTATCTATCTTGAGACAAGATTAAGGTCAAAGAAACAAAAGAAAATTATAGTTTAAAAACTATTATTTAAAGAGTTATAAATAATCATTCTAATTTAAAAATTAGAGCAACAACAATAGAACCTTTAATTAAAGAGTTTAAAACTGAAATCAATCAGTTGAAAACTAAGATTAAAGGATTAAAACAAACAATGTTAGTTTTGGAAACTATGTTTGCAAAGGAAGAAGATCATCCTATCATTTTAGACACTTCTTTAAAAGAGGAATTAAGGACTCTTTAATATGTCAATTTATTTGATGGAGTTATCACCCATAAATGGCATATTTAGATTACAATAGTAATCAATAAAGAGTATATCTCTTCAGCCATTGCCTTAATTGATTTAGGTGCTAACATGAGCTATATTAATGACAGAATAACTCCTAAAGCAACTGAAATGTTAAGCACTATTGATAAAAGGCAAGCTTGTTATTAAGTACAAGTTATCTTATGTTGCAATATGTAATGAAGGAATTTGTATAGAAATTTTGTTTGTAAAGAAGGGCTTATTAGAAAATGTAATAGCCTATAGATTTGCCCAGCATTTTATATAGAAAATGCTACCAAACTAGAATAAGGGGTTATTAACTACAAGCTTTTAAACAATCCTTTGAGATGGATTAGATATCCTATGCCTAATAAAAAGGATTTGCTTAATAGGCTTTATGAAGTCTAAGTATTTTTAAAATTCGACATAAAGTCTAGTTATTGCCAAATCCAAATTCATGAAAAGGATAAGTATTAAACAATATTTAGAGTTCCCTTTAGACACTATGAATGGTAGCCTTTTGGTTTAAAAAATTCACCCTATAAATTTCAAAAAATTATGAATAAAATATTTAATACTTATTTAGCATTTACTATTGTTTATATCGATAATGTGCTAGTATTTTTTTAACACAATTGAGTAACATTTTAAACACTTAAGCATATTTTTAAAGGTTATTAAGGATGCTAGTTTAGTTGTATTAGCTATAAAATGAAGTTATTTTGAATGAACATTAGTTTCCTTTGTCACTTCATTGAAAATGGAACTATTGTTCTTATTAACCTAGCAATTGACAACTTTCACTTTTATACAATCACTTATTTTAAAAAAAAAAAACTCCTATTTAGGAGTGAATGCTATTACTTAGTCCTGACCCATTATGTACTCTAATCATATTAATAAGACCTTGACTCTCTTTCAAACTTCAATTTGCACCATTTGTAGCTTAGTTGGCTTGAATGTCCTCATTTAGCCCATTTAGGGCTTATTTCTTCTTTTTGGCTCTCATTCATGTTACTAAGCCTTTTAGAATGTGCAATGGACCTCTTGCATCCTTTAAAGCCTTCCACCCATCATGTATAAGGTTCTCATCATTCACTCTCGCCTTGAAAGAATTCATCCTCGAATTATCGCCTACATCAAAAGGGGAAAGATCACAAATATTAAATGTTGCACTTAAATTATACTCACCAAGAAAGTCCAACTTATAGGCATTGTCATTAATTCGTGCTACAACTTAAAATGGACCATCTCCTATATACTATAGCTTTGAATGCCTATGAGTTAAGAACTATTCCTTGTGTATATGCACCTAAACCCAATCACTAAGTTCAAACACCACCTTCTTTCGCCTTTTATTGACATGAGATGCATATTGATCAATTCATTTTTTGATATGTTATTGCACCTTCTTATGCAATTTTTTCACCATATCAACCTTGCATTCACCATCTGTACTAGCATACTCACCAACAAGTGTAGGCACCAAATCCAAAAGAGTCAATAGATTAAAACCATATAAAAGTTCAAATAGAGAGTAACTAGTAACAGAATGAACACTTTTATTATATGCAAACTCGACATGTAGTAAACAATCCTCCAATGTTTTCAAATTCATTTGAATAATAGCATGCAAATGAGTAGAAAGAGTTTAATTAACCACCTCAATTTGCCCATTGGTTTATGGATGACAAGTAATTGAAAATAATAGCTTAGTACTTAACTTACCCCATAAAGTCTTCCATAAGTACCTTAAGAACTTTGTATCCCAATTTGAAATAATGGTCTAGAGCATGCCATGCAAATGTACTACTTTTTTAAAGAATAAGTCAACCACATTGCTTACATTGTCAATTTTATGGCATAGGATGAAGTATGCCATCCTTAAAAATTTATCAACAATAAATACATAATCCTTACCCCTTTTTGATTGTGGCAACCCTAGTATAAAGTTCATAAATAAATCAACCTAAGGATGGCTAGGCATAGGTATGAGCGTATACCTAGGGTATAAATAAAACTCTAGATTTAGTTTGTTTGCATGTTATGCATTTCTCACATACCCCCTCAAAATCTCATTTCATGTGTGGCTAGAAGAAATGTTTAGTTAGGACATCTGGGGTTTAAAAGTCAAAAGAGCATGTTATGCTAAACAGTCAATGATTGTATTATTGCTCAAAAAGGATTATTTTAATACTAGCAAGTTTGATCCATCTTTGTTTAATGTTGTTATTTCTCTTTTGTAAGAATTTGAAGATGTATTCCCTTAGGATGTTCCAAGCAGATTACCTCCTAAGTGAGGAATTGAGTATCAATTTGATTTTATCCTTGGTGCTTCCATTCCAAACTAACAAATCTATAGGAGTAATTCCAAAGAGACAAAGGAGTTTCAAAGGAAGGTTGAGAAACTTATGTTAAAAGGATTTATGAGAGAAAGCATGAGTCCATATGTAATTCCTATCCTACTTATACCCAAGAAAGATAAGACTTGGAGGATGTGTGTTGACTATCAAGCAATCAACATTGTAAAGTATGGTCACCTTATACCTAGGTTAGATGACATGTTAGATGAATTGAATGGTTTATATGTATTTTCTAAAATTGATTTGAAAAGTGGATATCACTATATTAGGATGAGAGAGAAATATGAGTGGAAAATAGCTTTCTAAACTAAGTATAATCTATAAGAATGGCTTGTTATGTCATTTGGTCTCACTAATGCACTAAGTACTTTTATGTAATTGATGAATCTTGTTTTGCATATATTCATTAGTAAATTTTTTATTGTGTATTTTGATGATTTTTTGGTCTATAGTAAAAAACTTAAAAGAGTATTTAGATCATTTACTTTCTATTTTAATTGTTTTATGTTATTAAAAATTGTATGCTAACTTCAAGAAATGTTCCTTTTGTACTAACTAGATCATATTTCTTGGTTTTATTGTCAATACTAGAGGTATTGAGGTTAAGGAGCAAAAATTTTAGGACAATCCATGGTTGGCCTACACCTTGGTCAGTTAGTGATGTGTACAACTTAAATGGTCTCACTAGTTTCTATAGACGCTTTGTTAGGGACTTTAGCACTATTGCTACATCACTAACTGAGGTTATTAAAAAGAACATGTATTTTAAGTGGGATAGTGATCAAGTTATGGTTTTTAATTATATTAAATAAAAATTAAGTTCTATACCCTTACTTTCTTTACTTGACTTTGTAAAAGCTTTTGAGATTAAGTGTGATGCTTGAGGTATTGACATAAGTGCTATTTTGATGTAGGAAAGGCATCCAATTTCCTACTTTAGTGAAATGCTAAGTGGAGCAAGCCTTAATTATATTATGTATGATAAAGAGATGTATGCATTGGTATAGGCTTTAAAGACATGGCAACACTACATTTTCCCTAAGGAGTTTGTCATCTACATTGACCATAAATCCTTGAAGCATTTGAAAGGACAAGAAAAGTTGAACAAAAGACATGCCAAATGGGTCAAATTCATTAAGACCTTTCCTTACGTCATTAAATAAAAACAAGGTAAGGAAAATGTGGTAGCTGATACATTATCTCGCAAGTATGCCCTTATCTTTAAAGTTATTGCAAAATTATTAGGATTTGAATATATTAAAGACTTATATATGAAAAATCCTAACTTTGCTAATGTGGATGAAGCAAATGAAAAGTTAGCCTTTGAGAAATTTTATAGGCATTGGGTTTCTTATTTAGGGAAAATTGTTTATGTGTGCCTATAAGTTCTTTAAGGGAGTTGGTTATGAGAAAAGGTCATAAGGGTGGTCTGATAGGTCATTTTGGAGTTAAGAAAACCTTATATGTCTTAGTTAAACACCTTTTTTGGTCACATATGACATGAGATGTTAAGAGGTTATGTAAGAAATATATAACATGCAAATAGGCTAAATCTAGAGTTTTACCCCATGGCTTGTACACCTTTTTACCCATACCTAGTTATCTTTAGGTTAATTTATCTATGGACTTTGTATTAGGGTTATTATAGTGAAAAAAGGATAGAGATTTTGTATTTATTATTCTTGATAGATTTTCAAAGATGGCACACTTCATTCCATGTTGTAAAACTGACAATGTAAACAATGTGGCTGAATTATTCTTTAGAGAAGTGTACATTTGCATGACAAGCTTTGAAGTATTGTTTTAGATTGGGATACAAAGTTTTTAAGCTTCCTCTAGAAGACTTTATGTGGTAGGTTAGATACTAAGCTATTGTTTCAACTACTTGTCATTCACAAACTAATGGGCAGACTGAGGTGGCTAATCAAACTCTTTCTACTTTGTTACGTGCTAATATTCAAAATGAATTTGAAAATATGAGAAGATTGTTTACCACAAGTAGAGTTTGCATACAATAGGAGTGTACATTCTGCTACTAATTACTCTTTATTTGAAATTGTATATGGTTTTAATCTTTTGCCTCCTTTGGATTTGTTGGCTATACCTATTAATAAGTATGCTAGCTTAGATGGTGAATACAAGGCCGGCATAGTGAAGAAATTGCATAAGAAGGTATGACAACATATCAAGTGATGATTTGAGGAAGGATCTTGTCGAGGAGATAGGGGAATGATAAAAAGTTTAAAGATGATGTATTGAAGGTTTTAAAGAATGCAAGAGATCCATTGAACATTCTAAAAGGCTCAATGATGCAAGTTAGGGCCAAAAAGATGAAAGAAGCACTAAATAGGTTGCTTAAAGACATTTATGCCAACCAAGTTACAAATGATGCAAGTTTAAGCTTAAAAAAGAGTCAATGCCTCATTAATATGATTAGAGTGTTTAATAGGCCAAGGTTTAAGTAATAGTATTCACTCTTAGATAGAAGTTTGTCCTAAATAAGTGTTTGTTAAACAAGTGGAAGTTTTATGAATAAGAATTTGTCTTAGATAGGAGTTTGTCCTAAATAAGGATTTATATCTCTTTTAGGGCTATGTTAGACTATAAGTAGGCACCTTCTTGTAAACTCTAAAATTAGACAATTTGAGAAAAATAAAAAGCGAGAGTTTTCTCCTTTAATTCTTTCAAGAACTAAAGAAATTATCAAGAAGTAACTTTTCTTGTGATGTTCAATTTAACTGATCACTCATAATTCCCGTCTTTCTTAGAGTGTGGCATCCATATTCTTCTTAATACCCTAGGTTCATGTTCATTTGAATATTTAGTTTGGATTTGTTTGGTTAAAGTCTAACTTAGCTTTCCTAGGTATTGTTTGATTCCTTGCATATGTTGGGTCCCTAAACCCACATACAAGAGAGTCGTACTCAATGAGAAAGTAGTTCAAATCAAAAGGATGATATTATACAAAATTCTTAAGACCTTTATGAGCTATAAAAACAACAAAATTACTTTTAGCAATAAACCTATATAATTGCTTAGCATAATTGCTTTCAAACAATAAAGTTACAAAAATGCCCAACATCGACAACTTTTATAAAGCTAAGAATCTATTAGCTTTTAAAAAGTAAGGAATCTTGTAGGACACAAAGAAATGCTCCTTACCTTTTCTCCTACTATAAATAAGGACACTTAAGTCTAAAGCAAAATAAGTTTTTCTTTACTTTCTTTATGGAGTCTAGTTTTTCCTTCTTTCTTTTGAAATCCTTTATTCTTTTTCTTATAAAATAGTGGAGCTTGTATCATCAATCAATGAAAACTATCTTTTGTAAGTTTTATAATCCTTAATGGAGCCAGTGTCAAAAGAAAGGTTATTAGAAATGATGATTGCCTTACTCTAACCAGAAGAAGACACATAGGCAGACAAATAAAAAGTAGTCAAAGACACCTTAATGATGATATCATGCAAAATTCCTAGGACCATATAAGTTGTAAAAGGAGAAAGCCAATTTTGATGGAACAATAATGGAGGGACCTATCAACAAGCTTTATTAAAGCTACTTTAAAAAAAAAGAGAGAGAAATGACATCTTTGCTTTAGAAAAGCAAGATTCCTTCAATAATGGTGATTACCATTTTATATGTATAAAGAAAACCTCTTAGCTACTCAAGGGTAGCAGAATTTCTTTTTCTAGAATTAAGTTTGCTTTTCCCTCTATCTCTTCTCTTCCTCTATAAAATATAAGGTTGCAACAACATTCAATGTTCAATGAAAGTTTTGTTTTTGTAAGTATTTTGGTTTTGTCAATTTTTGTTTTAAGTTTCTTTCAAGGAGTAGGGGAATGATGAGAAGCTTAGAAATGATGCGTGGAAGGTTTCAAAGGATACAAGAGGTCCATTGCACATTCTAGAAGGCCTAATAACATGAGCCAGAGCCAAAAAGATGAAATAAGCTCTAAATGGGCTAACTAAGGACATTCAGGCCAACCAAACTACCAATGGTACGAATTCAAGTTTGAAAGAGAGTTAAGACCTTACTATTATGATATAAGTACTTAACGGGCCAAGACTAAGTAATAGCATTCACTTCTAAATAAGAGTTTATCCTAAATAAGTGATTGTAAAAAAGTGAAAGTTTTTTGAGTTCCTCTTAAAATAGAATTTCTCTTAAATAGGAATTTATGCCTCTTTAGAATTACTATGTTAGACTATAAATAGGCAACTCCTTGTAAACTCTGCAACATCAAACAACTTTTAGAGAAATAAAAAGCAAGAGTTTTCCCCTTTGGTTCTTTTGAGAACTAAAGAACTTATCAAGAAGTACCTCTTCTTGTGATGTTCAACTCGACTTATCACTCTTAATTCCTTTCTTTTCTAAAGTGTGGCATCCATATCCTTCTTAAATACCCTATGTTCATATTCCTTTGAATGTTGGGTCTAGGGTTTGTATTATTAAAGTCTGATTTAGTTTTCCTAGATATTCTTTGATTCTTTATATGCATTAGGTCCCTAAGCCTCATCCTCTGGGGTTTTCTACATCAGTGGGTATAAAAGCACAACTCTAAATTAGGTTAAATCAACTAATTTTTTAATTTGCTGCCTTCTGATTTATTTAATTTAGTTTAGTTTGTCTATTAAATGAATTACCATTCAAATGCACTAATCTATCTATTTACAACCTTTCTTACTTCACTCGTTTATTTGAGATCATAACTATTAAAAAAATGCTAATTTCAATTCCAATTGTTGTCTTTAACCATTCTATTGTCGTTTTGTGTTAAGCCAAACAAAAAAAAGGAAAACAAAGGAACAAAAAAAAAAGACGTCAACTTCAAGTTATTGATAAAAGTTAAACAATTTGGTCATATTGGCCACAATAATAATATGGTTTTCTCACTCAACTCCAATTTTGCCATTTATTTTCTTATTATGTCATCCAAGTTTGTCCTTTAGGTTTAAACCCCTATCTTGATGTTTGTGAGTTTAGTTCATTAAATTTGTTTGCCTTGATATCCTTTTCCATTTTTTTGACTACTTGTTCTCTAATTAGTTCAATTCTACGTGTCATTTATCTTATTCTGTCCATAATCAATCCTCTTGATTTAGTTTATTTAGTTCTTTAAAGAGCTTATAGGGGAAATTTAAGTGGTAAAAGGCAAGAGTGCAAGTTCATATTAAGAAAAAGCCATAAAAAGTGTAAATACGAAAGAGTGTGACACATTTTCTTTTGAGTGAAACATGTGAGGGAGTGTTTTGTGAGGTATCCTAATCATTTTGTGCAAAAGTAATAGTATGACTTCCTAAGACAAAGGTGTAGCTCGAGAGGGAGTTAGTGATGTGTCCTTTATGATCAAAGCTATACAACAACAATTTGAGTGCATGAATACTAGATTTGATGATATAAGAGAGATGATGAAGGAGCAAGCTAATACAATAGCAAAGTTGCAAGGGAGGCATAGGAACTATAAGGCTCTCAATACAAGAAGGCAATTGAGGCACGTTTATGACTATGAAGATGATGAATTTGATAATCAAACTACTATGGTTAGAACTGCCAACAATATAAGGGATTAGAGAGATTTTAAGAGGCAAGACACCTATGAACATGATTTGGGTAGTATTAAAACAACAATTCCTCCTTTCCAAGGTAAGAATGATCCTGATACATACCTACAATAGGAGTAGAAGGTTGAATTGATTTTTGACTGCCACAATTATTTTAAGGAGAAAAAAGTCAAGTTTGTTGTTGTTGAATTTACTAATTATGCTATTATTTAGTGGGATAAACTTATTTTGACTAGGAGAAGAAATTGTGAGAGGCCTATTGATACATGGGAGGAGATGAAGGTTGTCATAAGAAGGAGGTTCATCCTTAATCACTATTACAAAGAGTTGTACCAAAGGTTACAAGGGCTTACTCAGTGCACTAAAAGTGTTGAGGACTACTACGAAGAGGTAGAGATTGTCATTATTAGGGAAAATGTAGAAGAAGATGGAGAGGCAACCGTGGCTGAATTTCTACACAAGCTAAATAGAGATATAACCAATATGGCTGAGCTACAACACTACGTGGAAGTGAAGGAAGAAAATGAGGTGCAATGAGATAACATCTTTCATATGAGGTGTCTTATCAAAGTTAAGGTATGTAGTATGATTATTAATGGTGGAAGTTGCATTAATGTAGCAAGCACAACTATGGTTGAAAAGTTAAATTTACCTACTATAAAGCATTGTAGGCCATATAAACTTCAATAGTTGAATGAGAGTGGTGAAGTCAAGGTAAATAAGCAAGTGTTCATGTCATTTTCTATCAGAAGGTACCATGATAAAGTTTTAAGCGATGTTGCACCTATACATGTCGGTCATATTCTATTAGGAAAGGCCATGGTAGTTTGACAGACGGGTTGTGCATGATGGCTTCAAGAATTGATATTCCTTTGTAATGAATGAAAAGCCCATTACTCTTGTACCATTATCACCTCAACAAGTTTATGAGGATCAATTAAGGATTAAAAATGAGAGTGAATATAAAAGAAAGATTGAAAAAAGAGGGATAATCAAAATAGAAAAAAGGAGAAAATGTGAGGGCACAAGAGATAAAAAAGAAAACAAAAAATTTCTACACAAAAGAAAGTGATATCAAAAGTGTATTTTATGTCAAACAACCTATGATTTTACTTTTATACAAAAAGGCTTATTTTAACACTAACAAGTTTAACTCATCTTTGACTAATGTTGTTATTTCTCTTTTGCATCCATTCATTGGTAAATTTATGGTTGTGTATTTTGATGATATTTTTAGTTTATGGCAAAAGCTTAAAAGAGTATCTTGATCATTTACATTGTATTTTAATTGTTTTATATTTTGAGAAATTGTATGCTAATTTCAAGAAATGTTCCTTTTGTACTAAACAAATCACATTTCTTGGTCATGTTATGAGTGCCAAAGGTATTGAGGTTAATGAGAAAAAGTAAAGGTAATCGCTGATTGGCCTACACCTAAGTTAATTAGTGATACGAGTAGCTTTCATGGTTTAGCTAGTTTCTATAGACACTTTGTTAGGGACTTTAGCACCCTTGTTGCATAACTAATTAAGGTTATCAAAAAGAACATGAGTTTTAAGTGGGGTGGTGATCAAGACAAGACTTGTAATTGCATCAAGGAAAAATTAAGTTTTACACCCTTACTTGCTTTACTTAACTTTGCAAAAACTTTCGAGATTAAGTGGATGCTTCAGGTATTGGCATTGGAGCTATTTTCACATAAGAAAGACACCTAATTGCCTACTTTAGTGAAAAGCTAAATGGATTACGCCTTAATTATCCTACTTATGATAAAGAGATGTATGCATTGGCATGGGTTCTGGAGACATTACAACATTACCTTTGACCTAAGGAGTTTGTCATCCATACTAACCATGAATTCTTAAAGCACTTGAAGGGACAAGGAAAGTTGAACAAAAGACACATAAAGTGGATTGAATTCATTGAGGCCTTTCCCTACATCTCAAATATAAACAAGGTAAGGAAAATATGGTAGTTGATGCATTAACTCATAGATATGCCCTTATCTCTATACTTATTGCAAAATTATTAAGATTCGAACATATTCAAGATTTATATATGGAAGATACTAACTTTACTAATGTGTATAGAGCATGTGAGAAGTTAGCCTTTGAGAATTTTTATTGGCATGAGGGTTTCTTATTTAGGCAAAATCATTTATGTGTGCCTATGAATTTTTTTAGGGAGTTGGTTGTGAAAAAAGCTCATTGGGGTGGTCTACTGGGTCATTTTGGAGTTAGGAAAACCCTAGTTGTTCAACTAAACATTTTTTTTGGCCGCACATGAAACGAATGTTGAGAGGGTATGTGAGAAATGCATAACGTGCAAATAGGCTAAATTCAAAGTTTTACCTTATGGTCTGTATACCCTTTTCCCATACCTAGCCATCCCTAGGTTGATTTATATATGGACTTTGTATTAGGGTTGTCATGGTTAAAAAGGGGTAGGGATTATGTATTTGTTGTTGTTGATAGATTTTCAAAGATGGCATACTTCATCCTATGCCAAAAAATTGATGATGCAAGCAATGTGGTTGACTTATTCTTTAAAGAAGTAGTATATTTGCATGACATGCCATGGAGTATTGTTTCAAATCGGGATACAAAGTTCTTAAGTTACTTCTAAAAGACTTTATGGGGTAAGTTAGGTACTAAGCTATTGTTTTCAACTACTTGTCATTCATAAACTAATGGGCAGGGTAAGGTTGTTAATTGAACTCTTTATATTGTTTAGCATGCTATTATTTGAATGAATTTGAAAACATGGGAAGATTGTTTACCGTATGTTGAGTTTTCATTTAATAAGGTGTTCATTCTACTATTAGTTACTCTCCATTTGAAATTGTATATGGTTTTAATCCATTGACTCTTTGGGATTTGGTACTTATACCTATCGATGAGTATGCTAGCTTAGATGGAGAATGCAAGGTTGACATGGTAAAAAAATTACATGAGAAGGTGCAGCAACATATTGAAAAATGAACTAAGCAATATGCATATACGCAAGGGATGATTCCCAGCTAAGAGGCATTCAAAGCTATAGCCTATAGGAGATGGTCCATTTCAAGTTGTAGCACGAAGTAATGATAATACCTATAAGTTGGTCCTTCTTAGTAAGTATAATATGAGTTCAACATTTAATGTTTTTGATCTTTCCCCTTTTGATGTAGGTGATGATTCAAGGATGAACCCCTTCGAGGAGAGGGGGAAATGATAAGAAGCTTAGAGATGATGCATGAAAGGCTTCAAAGGATGGAAAAGGCCCATTGCACATTCCAGAAGGCCCAATAACACGAGTTAAAGCTGAAAAGATGAAAGAATCACTAAATAGGCAGGCCAACCAAACTACAAATTGTGTGAATTCAAACTTGAAAAAGAGTAAAGACCTTATTAATATGATTGGAGTACATAATGGGTTAGGACTAAGTAATAACATTCACTCTTAAGTAGGGGTTTATCCTAAACAAATGATTGTATAAAAGTGAAAGTTTTCTAAATTCCTCCTAAATAAGGATTTATCCTAAATAGGAATTTATGCCTCTTTAGGAATGCTATCTTAGCTTATAAGTAGGCACCTCCTTGTAAGCTCAACAACATTAAACAATATTGAGAGAAATAAAAAGAAAGGGTTTTCTCCTTTGGCTAATGACAATACTTATAATTAGACCTTCCTAATGAGTACAACATAAGTGCAACATTAGAAGGAGAAATCATTTTAATGCAAGTGATGATTTGAGGATGAATCCTTTTAAGGAGAGGGGGAATGAAGAGATCCTTAAAGGATTTAATGAATGTAGGGCTTCTAACAAATTCATTGAATATTCAAGAAGGGCCAATGGCATCTTTAAGAGCAAAAAAGATGAAAGTGGCATATAGTGAGCTGATTGAGGAAGTTTAGTGAAGGTTTACCAATATATCAATAGGCATCTCACGATTCCTTTTCTTAGTTAAAACTAGGTGATCCCACAAAAAAATAGCATAATCAGTAAACTTAAAAACAAGTAGTTTTACCTTATTCTTTTCGAAGTAGGTTTAATAGTCAAAGACCAACTCAAACTTCTTCTCCTATTATATGTAGATTGTAAGATCATTTTTCCTTTGGAATGAAAGAATTTTCATTTTAATATTACCCTAATCATGGTCATAGGTGTCTCCTAAAATCTCTCTAACCATTTCTATTATTGGTAATTTTGACTAAAGTAGTTAGATCATTAAAATTAGTGTCACTGATTCCATCATTATTATAATTATTATGATTATTACACCTCTCTTGCCTTTATGCATTAGGTGTTTCTTAAGTGTGTTCCCCTTATATATTAGCTATAATAGCATCTTTCCATTTTATTTGATCTCTCATCTCACTAAACACAACATTCTTGTGCTCAAACTATTGATGCATAGTTTGTAACATTAACAAATCATCCTTATTTTCTTCCTCACTCACTCCCTTATCTTTTGAAATCATGTCGCTAACCTGTACCAAAAATGTTAGAAATAGCCTCACACACATTCCCTCACTTGTTTCTCTAAATTACTATTACTCAACCCTTATGTTTGCTTCTCTTTAGTAGCTTTTCTTATAATAAGCTCACACTCTCCCCTTTTGCTACACTTAAATTTCCTTTTTAACACTTTAAGAAACTAAACAAGCTAAATCAAGCAAATTAATCTTAAGCAAACCAACTTACAAAATAAAATAAATAAGACATAATTAACCTAATGGAAAATAAGAAATTAGAAAAAAAAAAACAACATCAAGGAAATAGAATTTAAGGAAGTAGACTTAAAGGAAACAAGTACATGGATGATAGAATAAGAAAATAGATTGCAGAAGTAGAGTTAAACAAGAGGCCTAGATTGTTATTGTCGCTAATTTGACCAAATCGTCAAGCCATTACTTCAAAATGGATTTCTTTTCATTTTTTTGTCACTCATTTTTTCTATTCCTTTCTTTGTTTTGTTTTTTCTTCTTTTTTTTGCACGAATTGGAAAACAAGAAAGGATGGACTAGGGTTTGCTAGATTCCAAGAACAAAAGGTTATAAAAGATGGCTAAAAAGAAGAGCAAGAGAAAAACTCAAATTTAGATAAGTAAACCTGATATAAACCCTACAACTCTAATACTAACTGATATGAACCCAAACGAGTACAATGAAACCCACAAGTAAAACAAGAAATTCAAAATCTCAATAAAGTTAGATCAAGTTTAACAAAATTTAAACCTTAAACCAATGTTCAAAGGAACATAAGCCTAAGGTATAAACCTAGACCCAATGTTCAAAGAAAAATGAACCAAAGGTATAAAGAAAAATATGTATGCCACACTCTAGAAAGAAGGGATTTGGGAGTGATAAGTTGCATTATAATGCCATAAGACAATATTCTTGATAAGTGCACAAAGTTTAATGAAGAATTGAAAGAGAAATTTATCTTTTTTTTTTTACCAATGATATGTATTTTTTAATAATAAAATCAAGCCTATTTATAGGCTGAAGTAACAACTTTAATCTTAAAAACAAGAAAAACTTCCTAAATAAACTAACAGCAAACAAATTGGGGTCAATTCGGTGAAATTTGTAAAGTCACATGTCCAACATCAAACTAGCTCACCAATTAGCTCATGATCAGTGTTAATCCAACCTTCCATCAACAAACTAGTCTTGTAACTAGTTTTAATATTAGTCCACTCCTTGTGCTTTGTTTTTGAGACTCCGCGATAGATCCAACTCACTAATTCCATTACTTTGTTGCTCTAACTCTTCACAATCACTTAACTTAGGCCAATTTACCATACTTCTACAATTAATAGGGCCTTAGCATGCATTAAGATATAATTTATTGCCCTTTAAGCTTGAATTAGCTTCCCTAGCCCAAATGTCTTTAATCAACCTATTAGGTGCCTTTTCCAACCTTTTAGTTCTAGAACATGTCATTAGCCCTTCTTGAATGCTCAATGGATCTTGAAAAGCCTTCCATGCACTAGCACCTCTATAAATTTCATCATAAAGCTGGAGCCTTGTTAGGATGAAATGAAGATAGGGTCTCATTATTTAGGAATTATACCTATGCTTACTTTAAAGAAATGTAAATAATGATCAAGGCCACCTCTACTTAAGGGAATTTAATGGATTACAAGTGCAAAAGGGGCATAGACCCACTTATTGCACTGAGTATAATGTTTGTTCGAAGAAAAAAAGTTATTTTCAAGATCATTTTGCCTAATTGAGTTATTGCAATGAAAGCTAGAGACTTGTTAGGAACAAATGAAGAGATTGCTTCATTATTCATGATTTGAACCAAAAGACTTGCAAGTAAATCTAATTATTACTAAAGACCCCTTTTTTTTGATGGACTTTAAGGGATTCCTAGTTCTAAAAGTGTGTACAAACATGCTTGTTGCAATGAATACAATGCTTATTATGGCACAAAAGTTATTTTCAAGATCATTTCATGTGAATGAGTTGTAGCAAAAGGTGGAGTCTTGTTAGGAAGAAATGAAGAGATGGTCTTATTATTCAATAATTGAATCAAAAATACTTATAAGAAAAGCTAATCATTAACAATGACTCGTTTGTTTGATGATATTGAATAGATTTTAAGTTCTAAAGTTGTATATCATTGCTTGTTGTAGTGAATACAATGCTTATTGCAAGCGTAACAGTTATTTTCAAGATCATTTTGAATGAATGAGTTGTTGCAACGAAAGGTAGATCCTTGCTAGGAAGAAATGAAGAGTCAATCTCATTATTCAGGAATTGAACCAAAAATACTTGTAAGAAAAACTAATCATTACCATAAACTCCTCTGTTTGATGCAATTCAATAGATCTTTAGTTCTAAAATTGTATATAATTGCTCGTTGTAATGAATAAAATGCCTATTGTGGGCATAAAAGTTATTTTTCAGATCATTTTGCATGAATGAGTTGTTGAAACGAAGGCTAAAGCCATGTTATGATGAAATGAAGAAATGGTCTCATGAATTCCAAGTACCTATGCTTAATTAGAGAAAAGTAAATAACAATTAAGGCCACCTTTGCTTAACGAAATTCAATGGATTCCAAATGAAATGAAGAAAGGGTCTCACCATTTGAGAATTGAACCATTGCATGTTTGTAAGAAAAGTTAATATTGGCCAACATTTTCACTTATATGATGGAATGACAAAAATCAAATTCTCGTTCTACTCCATTGTATGATGATGTTTGCCACTATTGCAAAATTTAAAGGAGGTAATTCTAATGTTAAAATAGTAAGATTTATAGTAAATGAGTTTATTGGACAACTTAAAGGTTGGTGGGATTTTTATTTGTTAAGAGAAGCTAAATTTTAGATATTTAATGTTGTAAATATAAAGTAAGGAATGCAACTTATTAATAGTGTTAATGTAATAATTTATACAATTACCAACCATTTAGTTGGTACAACTATCTTACTGGTAGATAAGACATATAAGCAATTTATCAATTTAAGGTGTCTAAATCTATCTCACTTTAAATGGTATAAAGATATCTTCTTTTCTAAAGTTTTTACTAAAGAAGATAGCCAAAGTATGTTTTAGAAAGAAAGATTTTTGTTTAAGTTACCTACCCTAATTGTTGAAAGAGTAAAAAATAGGTTAAAATCCTATCATGGTAGAATTATTAAATACTTTAATTTCACCTATGGAGACTTAGCTATTGAGGTGGCAACTAAAAGAGTTAAACTCTACAATGAAATAAAACTGCATAAGGAGTTACAAAATGAGAAAATTCAAGGTAGATATTTTTGAATAAATGAGTTATTCACCTATAAAATATCCTTAAAAATTCAAAACGAAGGGTTAGAAATGCATACTTAAAAAAAAAAATCCTTTTATGAAAAGATAAAATTTAAAGAAAATAAAAATTCTACTCTGCAAAAAACGAAAAGGAAAATTGTTATCTGTTATAAATGTAAAAAAAAGGATATTATTCTAATAAATCTAAAATGAAACAAAAAATTCAAGAGTTATTTGTAGATAAAGACCTTAAGATGTCTTTAATGCATATCTTTTTATTAGAAAATGAATTTGAAGAATTAGATTTAAAGATAGATCATCTTAAGGAAGAAACCAACTTTGAGGATAAGTCTAGTGATAATTGTAACAGTCAATGCAACTATGATCAAACACTATTGATAAGATTATAGATTCAAAAAAGAATAAAAAAAAAGAGAAAAAATAGAAAAATATCTTCGCCAGTCTTGAAATGAGATTAGAGTCAAAGAACTAGAAGAAGATTATAATTTAAAAACAGCTATTCAAAGAATTAGAAATGACCATTGTAGTTCAAAAACTAGAAAAACAACAAAAGAACCTTCTATTAGAGAGCTTAAAGATAAAATTAATCAGTTGAAAATTGAGATAAAAGGTTAAAAAAAAAAAAGGTATTAGTGCTAGAATCAGTAATTGAAAAGGATGAAGATTCTCTTGATATTCCAAATACTTCTTTAAAAGAAAATTAAGTACTCTTTAATACATTAATTTAATTGATAAGGTTATTAACCATAAATGTAATACTTAGATTACTGTGGTAGTCAATAAGTAATATATCTTTTCTTCCATGTTCTTAATTAATTCAGGAACTAATATGAATTGTATTAATGAAGGGATAGTCCCTTCAAAATACTTTTCAAAAATAATAGAAGTGTTAAATACTACTAATAAAAGTAAACTTGTTTTTAAGTATAAACTATCTCAACCTACTATATACAATGAAGAAATTTGTATTGAAATTTCATTCGTATTGATTAAGAACTTGTCACAAGATGTTATTTTGTGAAATTTTTTCTTGCATATGCTATATCCTATTGAGGAAATTAGCAATAAAGGGATTTTCTCATAAATAGATGGAAAGCTTATTAGCTTTAAATTTGCATCTATCCCTTAATATAAGGAGATAGATTTGCTTCAAAAAAAAAAAACAAGGAGAAGAAAAAAAGAGAAATTTATTTAATCTCTTTAAAATGAAGTCAAAAATAAACATTTATCGAAGAAAATTAATACTCCTATTATTCAAGTGAAGATATAGGAATTACAAAGAAAGTTAGAAACAATATTCTATATTGAGATTCCTACATCTTTTTGGAATAGGAAAAAGTATATGGACAAATTACCATATAAAGCAACTTTTAATGAAAGTCAAATTCTTACTGAGGCTCGGTCTATAGCTATGGGGTCAAGGCATTTAGAGATTTGTAAAAGGGAAATTGATGATCTCCTAAAGAAAGGATTTATTAGAAAAAGTAACAACTCTTAGATTTACCTAGCATTTTATGTTGAAAATGCTGCAAAATTGGAGCGAGGAGTTTCAAGATTAGTTATTAACTATAAACCTTTAAATAAGGTCTTAAAATGGACTAGGTATCTTGATGAGAGCTTGGAGATGTGCATGGAAGGCTTCAAAGAATGCAAAAGGTCCATTACACATTCTAGAATGTCCAATAACACAAGTTAGAGCCAAAAAGTTGAAAGAAGCACTAAATGGGCTTATTAAGGACACTAAGACCAACCAAACTACAAATGGTGTGAATTTAAACTGAAAGAGAGTTAAGGCTTTATTAATATGATTAGAGTACTTAATGGGCCAAAGTTAAGTAATAGCATTCACTCTTTAAATAAAAGTTTATCCTAAATAAGTAATTGTTATAAAAGTGGAAGTTTTTTGTATAAAAATTTTTCATAAATAAAAGTTTGTCCTAAATTAGAATTTCTCCCAAATAGGAATTTATGCCTCTTTGGGTTAGCTATTTTAGCCTATAAATAGGCACCTTTTTCTAAACTTTGGAAAATTAGACAATTTTGAAAGAAATAAAAAATTGAGGGTTTTCTCCTTTAGTTCTTTTGAGAACTAAAGAACTTATTGAGAAATACCTCTTCTTGTGGGTTTGTGTTATTAAAGTCTGATTTAGTTTTTGTAAATATTCTTTGATTCCTTGCATGCATTAGGTCCCTAAGCCACATTTTTTTGGCATTTTTCGCATCAATTAGTATTAGTGCCCAATTCTAAATCAAGTTGGATCAATTAATTCTTCAATTTTTTTGTGTTGTGATTTATTTATTTTTGTTTAGTTTGTCTATTAAGTGCATTGCCATTCAAATGTGCTAATCTATCTGTTTGCAATTCCTCTTACTTTGCTATTTGTTTGAGATCATAGTTATCAAAACATGTTATTTTCAATTTCATTTACTATCTCTAAGTATTTTACTATTGTTTTGTATCGTGCGAAAAAGAAAAAAAAAGGAACAAAAAAAGGGCATCAAATTCAATTTATTGATAAAAGTTAAATAGTTTGGTCATATTAGCTACAATAATATTATAGTTTTCTTGCTCAACTCCAATCCTACTATCTATTTTCTTGTTATGTTATCAAAATTTTTCTTATAAGTTTAACCCCTTATCTTGATTTATGTGAGTGTAGTTCATTAAATTCATTTGCCTTGATATCCTTTTTTTGCTTTTTTTTTCCAACTCCTTATTCTCCAATTAGTTTAATTCTACCTAATTTACCTTATTTTGATCAAAATCAATCCTTTGATTTAGCTTATTTAGTTCCTTAAAAAGCTAAAATGGAGAAATTTGAGTAATAAAAGGCAAGAGTGCAAGTTCATATTAAGAAAAAGCCATAAAAATTGTAAACACAAGGGAGTGTGACACCTCTTCTTTTAAGTAAAATATGTAAGGGTATGTTCTGTGAGGTATCCTAATCATTTTGTGTAGAAGTAATACTATGACTTATATAGACAAAGGTGTAGCTTAGGAGGGAGTTAATGATGTGTCCTTCATGATCAAAGCTACGCAACAACAATTTGAGTGCATGAATACTAGTTTTGATTATATAAGGGAAAGGATGGAGGAGAGAGCTAATCAAATAACAGAGTTGTAAAAGAGGCATAGGGACTATGAGGTTCCTAATGCAAGAAGGCAATTGAGATGAGCCTATGACCATAAAGATGATGAATTTGATGATAAAGCTATTGTGGTTGGAATTGCCAACAATAGAAGGGATTGGAGAGATTTTAAAAGGTAAGGCACCTATGACTATGATTTTGATAACATTAAAATGACAATTCCTTCATTCCAAGTTAAGAATGATCCTAATGCATACCTAGAATGGGAGAAGAAAGTTGAACTAGTTTTTGACTATCACAACTATTCCAAGGAGAAGAAGGTAAAGCTTGTCATCATTGAATTTACTTATTATACTATTATTTGGTGGGATCAACTTATTTTGATGAGGAGAAGGAATCATGAGTAACCTATTGATACATGCGAGGAGATAAAAGCTATCATAAGCAAGAGGTTTGTCCCTAATCACTATTACAAGGATTTGTACCAAAGGTTATAAGGGCTCACTTAGGGCACTAAAAGTGTGGAAGATTACCACAAAGAGATGAAGATTGCACCAAAATTCTAATCACTATTACAAGGATTTATACCAAAGGTTATAAGGGCTCACTTAGGTCACCAAAAGTGTGGAAGACTACCACAAATAGATGGAGATTGCACCAAAAGTCTTGTAGGGTAATTGATATGAACTCCAATTATTTGTAAACGGAACCCAACACCAATGTTGGTATAGGATCGTTTTAACAAAGGTTAAGGAATTTTGGAGTTCTAACCCAATGATTATAAACAACCAAGAACTAGAACTTAAAGATTCAGACGCCACTCCCAACAACAAAAACATTGAAGAAGATAAGTCTGTTGAACCAACACACTCAAGTATGAAAGTTCATAATTAGTTCTCAAAGAGCCAGAGAAAATAGCTCATACATTCATCATGTCTGTCCTCCCCTCTAACCACCCTTTTTATATGCTAACCCCTCTAAACCCTAGCTAATAAGATGGGCTTATAAAGGAAATTCATCCAATCTACCAGCCACCCTCTTTATATGCTCATAAGATGGACTTATTAAGGAAATTCATCCAATCTGCCAGTCACCCCTTTTTATATGCTAATAAGATGGGCTTATTAAGGAAATTCGTCCAACCCACTAAATAATAATAATAACCCATGAAAATAACCCATTTAAATGCCTCAACATGGGCTCCCAAATCCAACTTCCTTCCTAAGGTCATGGTTCTCAAATTCCTCCACAGATGACACATTCGCAAGCCTTAATGAAGCCTTCATCATCCTTAACTCATACCTAGCAACTTCTTGATAGTAAATGTCACACAACAAGTTGTTGAGAGCTTCCTTTATTTTCTTTGACCTTGCCCTTGTCATTGGTCCTCTGAGGTTTTGCAAAGTATCAACTCCCTTATTGATTTAAGCTGGTACAATATGGCTTCCATTAGTAATGGTGATATTGATATTGAAAGTGACTCTAATAATGACTCTATGCCACCATTGGACAATGCACGTGATAGAGAGAATTACCCTATTGAGGGAGATGTGTTGGTGACTAAATGAGCTTTAAGTGCACAAACCAAGGAAGATGAAGAAGTGCAGAGAGATAATATCTTTCACACATAGTGCCACATCAAAGATAAGGGACCATAGATGAAGGTAGCTAGCATTGATTTGGTTGAAAAGCTTAATTTACCTACCATAAAGCACCCCACGCCACATGAGATTCAAAGGCTAAATGAATATAGAGAAGTTCAGTTATAGAAGTAGGTGTAAGTATTATTGACTATTATAAGATATATTGATGAGCTCTTGTGTGATGTTGGACTCATGCATACTGGGAATATTTTATTGGGAAGGCTAGGGCAATATGATCAATGTGTAATGCAAAATGGGTTTAAGAATAGGTAGTCTTTTATAATAAGTGGTAAACCTGTTACATTTGTACCTTTGACACATCAACAAGTTTTATGAAGATTAACTAAGGATTAAAAAAGAGAGAGAGAAAAAAAGAAGTTAAGGTTAGAAGGAGAAAAGAAAGAAAGAAAGGAGAAAAAGGAGATGAAACTGAGAAAAGAGAAGGAAAGGGTAGGTTTAATATAAATTATCACTATCCCATACTTAAAAGGGATGAGAATTAAAGGATGTCCATTAACTATAGAGCATTCAACAAAATTACTACAAAGTATCACCATCTCATACTTAGATTAGATTATAAGTTAGATAAATAGCATGGTTTATATGTCTTTTCTAAAATTAATTTGAAAAGTGTATATCACCAAATTAGGATGAGAGAGGGAGACAAGAGAAAAACACCTTTAAAAAATAAGTATGGTTTGTATAAATGACTTGTTATGCCGTTTGGTCTTACTAATATTTTGATCACTTTTATGAGATTAATGAATCTTATTTTACATGCATTTATTGGTAGATTTATGGTTGTTTATTTTAATGATAGTTTGGTTTATAGTAGGAACTTAAATGACTATATTGATCATTTGTGAAGATATACTAATGAGTTATTATGTAATGTTATACCCATGCATACTAGTCATATTTTGTTAAAAAGACCATGGTAATATGATCAGCATGTAATGTATGATAGTTTAAGAATAGGTACTCTTTTGTAATAAATGATAAACCTTTTACTCTTGTACCTTTGACATATTGGTGAGTTTATAAAGATCAATTGAGTATTAAAAAAGAGAGTATGAAAAAAAAAACAGTAATTTAGGCCAAAAAGAGAAAAAGGGGAAAGAAGGGAGAGAGACAAGACTAAGAAAAAAAAGGAAGAGAGCAAAATAGAAAATTTGAGAGTTTATATGCAATAGAGAGTGATGTTAAGAGATCTTTCTATTTGAAATAGCCTATGATTATACTTTTGTACAAAGAGAATCATTTTAGCATTAATGAGCTCAACCCCTCTTTGCCTAGTCTTGCTATTTTTCTTTTATAAGAATTCGGTAATAGTTTTTCTAAAGAACCAAGCCATTTTACCACCTTTGAGGGGAATAGAATATCATATTAAAGTTATTGTTGGGGCAACAATTCCAAACCGACCTACCTCTAGAAGTAATCCTGAGGAGACAAAGTATCTTGAAAGACAAATTGATAAGCTTTTGGCAAAGCATGAGTCTATATGTAGTTCAAGTATTGCTTATGCTCAAGAAAGATGAGACTTAAAAAATGTATGTTGACCATAAAGCGGTCAACAATATCATTGTAAACTATCACCATCCCATACCTAGATTAGGCGACATGTTAGATGAATTACATAGTTCATGTGTCTTTTCTAAAATTAATTTGAAAAAGTGGGATGATTGTTTATCGTATAAGAATGTTTATTTTGTTACTACTTACTCCCAATTTGAAATTATGTATCGTTTTAATTGCTTGAATCCTTTGGATTTGATGCCTTTACCTATTGATGAGTATGCTGGTTTAGATAGTGAATGCAAGTATGAAATGGTAAAGAAGTTACATAAGAAGGTGTGGCAACAAATTGCAAAACAAATTGAGCAATATGCATCATATGTTAGCAAAAGGTGAAAGAACATAGTGTTTCAACCATGTGATTGGGTTTGGGTGCATATGCAGAAGGAAAGGTTTTTGACTCATAGGTGCTGAAAGCTGCAGCCTAAAGGTGATGGTCCATTCCAAGTGGTGGCATAGATTATTGACAATGTCAATAAGTTGGACCTTCTTAGTGATTACAATGTGAGTGCAATATTTAATGTTTCTCATCTTTCTCCTTTTGATACAAGTGATGATTCAAAGATGAATCCTTTTAAGAAGAGAGGAATGATGAGATCCATGGACAAGTCAGGGTATAAAGGTCTTCTAAGGACCTATTAAACACTTAAGAAGGGGCAAGGACATGTTCAAGAGCTAAATGATGAAAGAGGTACTTAATAGGCTAATTGAAGTAGTTTGGGTGAAAGAAGCTAATTCAAGCTTGAAGGGTAGCAAAGCATACCTTAATGCAGGCTGAGAATTTATTAATTGTATAAGTATATTGTGTGTTAAGTGATTGTAAGAGTTTCAATAATCCCTAAAAAATAGGAGTAGACTTGTTGTCATCCTCTTTAGGAAGTTTGTCCTTATTTCTAGGGTTCTTAATTTAGCCTATAAATAGGTTTGATTTCATTGGTAAAGGGAGTAGATCATTAAGTGAAATAAAAGTAATGTGAACCCTAAAGAGCATAATGAAACCTATAAGTAAAACAAGGAATTCAAAACCCCAAAAGAGATAAATCTGGTTTAACAAACACAAAACCTTGACCCAATGTTCAAAGGAACATGACCTAAGGTATAAACTTAGACCTAATGATCAAAGGAACATGAACCAAAGGTATAAAAAAGGATATAGATGCCAAACTCTAGAAAGAAGGGATTTGGGAGTGATGAGTTGGAATGCTACAAGACCATTTTGATAAGTTTGTAAAATTCAATAAAGTACCGAAAGAGAAAATTCTCACTTTTTTTTTTCACCAATGATCATCTTTTAACAATGAAATCAAATCTATTTATAGGCTAAAGTAACAACTCTAACCTTAGAAATAAGAAAAACTTCCTAAATAAGCTGATAGCAAACAAATTAGGGTCAATTCACAAAGCCGCACATCCAACATCAAACCTATTTACCAATTGGCTCATGACTGGCGCAAGTCCAACCTTCCAGCAGCAAACTCATCCTATAACTGATTTTATGACCATTCCACTCCTTATCCTCCATTTTTCAAACCAATCCACTTCCCATATGGAACCAATCCTATAACCAACTTTATGAACAATCCACTCCTTGTCCTTCATTTTTTTAGACTTCACGATAAGTCCAACTCACTCATTCCATTACTTTGTTATCACTTAGGCTGATTTAGCATGCTTATACAATTAATAAAGACTTGGCTCACATTAAGATATACTTTATTACTCGTCAAGCTTGAATTAGCTTCCTTGGCCCAAAAGTTTGTAATTAACCTATTAAGTGCCTCTTTCACCATTGACTGGAATTGCACATAGAATTATTCTTTACCCTACTAATGTAGAAAACCCTAAAAGATGTAACTTAGGGACCCAACATACAAAGGAACATAAACCTAGGGTATTAAAAAAGGATATGGACATCACACTTAAAAAAATAAAGGAATTGGGAGTGATAAATTAAGTTAAATGTCACAAGAAGAGGTACTTCTTAATAAGTTCCTTAGTTCTCAAAAGAACCAAAAGAAAAAACCCTTGCTTTTTATTTCTCTCAAAATTGTCTAAAGTTCCAGAGTTTATAAAGAGGTGCCTATCTTGGACAAATTCCTATTTAGGATAGAACCTTATTTAGGAGGAACTCCTATCTTGGACAAATTCTCACACAGAAAACTTTCACTTTTTTACAATCACTTATTTAGGATAAACTCCTATTTAAGAGTGAATGTTGTTATTTAGTATTGGCTTATTAAGTACTCCAATCATATTAATAAAGTCTTAACTCTCTTTCAAGCTTGAATTCACACCATTTACAGCTTTGGTTGGCCTGAATATCCTTAATAAGCCTATTTAGTGCTTCTTTCATCTTTTTGGCTCTAGCTTATGTTATTGGGCCTTCTAAAATATACAATGGACCTCTTGCATCCTTTGAAGCTCTACATGCATCATCTTTAAGCTTTTCATCATTCCCCCTCTCCTCAAAAAGATTCGTCCTTGAATCATCACCTACATTAAAAGGGGAAAGATCAGAAACATTAAATGTTGCACACACATTATACTTATTAGGAAGGTCCAACTTATAGGTATTGTCATTAATTCATGCTATAACTTGAAATGGACTATCTCCTCTAGGCTATAGTTTTGAATGCCTCTAAGCTATGACCATTCATTGGGCATATGCACCCAAACCCATCACTAGGTTCAAACACCACCTTCTTTCCCCTTTTGTTGACATGGGATGTATATTGCTCAATTTGTTTTCCAATTTGTTGTCACACCTTCTCATGCAATTTCTTCATCATGTCAACCTTGTGCTCACCATCTAAGCTAGCCTACTCATTGATAGGTATAAGTACCAAATCCAAAGGAGTCAATGGATTAAAACCATTTACAATTTCAAATGAAGAGTAGCTAGTAGAAGAATAAACACTCCTATTATATACAAACTCAACATGTAGTAAACAATCTTTCAATGTTTTCAAATTCATTTGAATAATAGCATGTAAAAGAGTAGAAAGAGTTCAATTAACCACCTCAGTCTACCCAATTGGTTGTGGATGACAAATAATTGAAAACAATAACTTGGTACCTAACTTACCCCACAAAATCTTCTAGAAGTAGCTTAAGAACTTTGTATCTTGGTCTAAAACAATGCTCCGTTGCATGTCATGCAAAAGTATTATCTACCTAAAGAATAAGCCAACCATATTCCTTGTATCATCAGTTTTATGACATGGGATAAAGTGTGTCATCTTCAAAAATCTATCAACAACAACAAATACATAATCCCTATCCCTTTTTTATCACAACAACCCTAATACAAAGTCTATAGATAAATCAACCTAAGGATGGCTAGGTATGGATAAGGGGGTATACAAGCCATAGGTTAAAACTCTAAATTTATCCTATTTGCATGTTATGCATTTCTCACATACCCTCTCAATAACTCATTTCATGTGTGGCCAAAAGAAATGCTCAATTAGAACATCTAAGGTTTTCCTAACTCTAAAATGACCTATTAGACCACCCCCATAAGCTTTTCTCATAACAAATTCCCTCAAAGAACTCTACGTGTAAATGATCTTCTAGAAATAAGAAAACCTCATGCCTATAAAACTTCTTAAAAGCTAACTTCTCACATGCTCCATACATATTAGCAAAGTTAGGATCTTTCATATATAAATCTTTTATATATTCAAATCCTAATAATTTTGTAGTAAGTGTAGAGATAAGGACATACCTGTGAGATAATACATTGGCTACCACATTTTTATTACTTTGTTTATATTTGATGATGTAAGGAAAGGTCTGAATGAATTCGATCCACTTAGGATGTCTTTTGTTCATTTTTCCTTGTCCTTCAACTACTTCAAGGATTCATGGTCAATATAAATGACAAACTCCTTGGGCCAAAGATAATGTTGCCATGTCTTCAAAGCCTATACCAATGCATACATCTCTTTATCATAGGTAGGATAATTAATGCTTACTCCACTTAGCTTTTCACTCAAGTAGGCAATTGGGTGTCTTTCTTGCATCAAAACAACTCTAATGCCAATACCTAAAGCATCACACTCAATCTCAATAGTTTTTGCAAAATCAAGTAAAACAAGTAAGGGTGTAGAACTTAATTTTTAATTTTTCCTCTAGGCAATTAAAAGTCTTGTCTTGATCACTACCCCACTTAAAACTCATGTTTTTCTGATAACCTTAGTTAGTGGTGCAGCAATGGTGCTAAAGTCCCTAACAAAGTGTTTATAGAAACTAGCTAGACCATGAAAGCTACACACATCACTAATTGACTTAAGTGTAGGCCAATCACAAATTGCCTTATCTTTTTCCTCGTTAACCTTTATACCTTTAGCACTCATAAAATAGCCAAGAAATGTGATATGATTAGTACAAAAGAAACATTTCTTTAAGTTAGCATACAATTTCTCAGAACATAAAACAATTAAAATAGAACATAAATAATCAAGATGCACTTCTAGGTTTTGCTATAAACTAAAATATCATCAAAATAGACAACCACAAATTTTCATTAATCGTATAAAAGTGCTTAGTGCATTAGTGAGAACATATAGCATAACAAGCCATTTATATAAATCATACTTAGTTTTGAAAGTTGTTTTCCACTCATTTCCCTCTTTTATCCTAATCTAGTGATATCTACTTTTCAAATTAATTTTGGAAAAGACACATGAACCATGCAAATAGTGATTTTGTTGATCGCTCAATAGGCAATACACAAAATCTAAGTCTTATCTTTCTTAAGTGCAAGTAAGACAATAGTCCTATCCTTTCAAAATAAGTTCCTCAACCTACCTTTGAAGCTCTTTTGTCTCCTTAGGATTGCTCCTATATGCTAGCCGATTTGGGATGGAAGCGTCAGGGAAAAAATCAATTTGATACTCAATTCCTTTTTTAGGTGGCAATTCACTTGGGACATCATCAGAGAATACATCTTCAAATTCTCATAAGAGAGAAATAACAACACTAGGTAAAGATGGGTCAACTTATTACCATTAAAATAAGCCTCTTTGTACAAAAGTACAATCATAGGCTGTTTGGCATAAAATGCTCTTTTGTGTAGAAACTTTTTGTTTTCTTCTATCTTTCTCGTGTCTTTTCTCCTCTCTTTTCTCTTTTGATTATCCCTTTTTTCTTAATGTCTCTTTTCTATTCACTCTCATTTGTAATTCTTAACTAATCCTTATAAGATTGTTGAGGTGATAATGGTACAAGAGTGACGGGTCCTTCATTCATTACAAAGGAATACCGATTCTTAAAACCATCATGCATAACTCGCTTGTCAAACTGTCATGGCCTTCCTAATAGAATATGGTCTGCATGAATGGGTACAACATCACATAAAACTTCATCATGGAACCTTCTAATAGAAAATGACACAAGCACTTTCTTATTTACCTTGACTTCACCACTCTTATTCAACCATTGAACCTTATACGGCCTAGGATCTTCATAATAAGTAAATTCAACTTTCAACCGTAGTTGTGCTAACTACATTAATGCAACTTTCACCATCAATAATCATATTACATACCTATCTTTGATGAGACATATTGTATTAAAGATGTTATCTTGTTACACCTTATTTTCTTCCTTCACTTGCACATTCAATGCTCGTCTTGTAACGAAAGCTACTCCATTAACTAGACACTTCTTTCCATCACTTTCACCCTCTAATGATGGCACGGAATCATCATCTGACTCACTTGTAGTTTCAATGTCACCATTACCTGTCAAGATCATTACACACTTATTTGGACATTGAGATGTAATGTGACCTATTCCCAAACATTTAAAACATTTAACATCTCTATTTCTACTTGGTTAGGAATTAGAATTACCTACCTCCTTGCTATAACCCACATTCTTGCTTTTGGAGAGGAGTAATCATCATAATGATTATGATGATGGTGGAGATAATGATTCTAATTTCAATGGTCTAGCCACTTTAGTTAGAATCACTAATAATAAAAATAATTGGAGAGATTTTAAGAGGAGAGACACCTATGATCTTGATTTGCATAATATTAAAATGAAAATTCCTTTGTTCTAAGGGAAAAATGATCCAAAAACCTACTTGAAATGAGAAAAGAAGGTTAAGTTGGACTTTGACTACCATAACTGTTCTGAAGAGAAAAAGGTAAAACTTGTTACTGTTAAGTTTTCTAATTATGATATTATTTGGTGGAATCAACTTGTTTTAAGTAGGAGAAGGAATCATAAGAAACCTATTGATACATAGAAGGAGATAAATGCTATCATGAGGAGGAGGTTCATCCCTAATCACTATTATAAGGATTTATACCAAAGGCTACAAGGCTTTACTCAAGGCACCAAGAGTGTGGAGGACTACTACAAGGAGATGGAGATTGCCATGATTTAGGCTAATGTGGAAGAGGATAAAAAAGCAACCATGGCTTGGTTCTTATGAGGGTTGGATAGAAACATTGTCAATCTAGTTGAATTACAATATTATGTGGAGTTAAAAGACATGGTGCACATGACAATGAAAGTTGAGAGGCAACTTATGTTAATGCTAAAACCCCAAAATAACGTGGTTTAGGGACCCAATGCATGCAAGAAATCAAAGAATATCTAGGAAAGCAAAATCAAACCTTAATAACACAAACACCAAACCCAACATTCATAGGAAAGTGAACTTAGGGTATTTAAAAAGGATATGGATGCTATACTCTAGAAAATAAGAAACTCAGGAGTGATAAGTCAAGTTAAACACCTCAAGAAGAGGTACTTCTCGTTAAGTTTTTTAGTTCTTGAAAGAACCGAAAAAGAAAACCTTTACTTTTTATTTCTCTCAAATTGTCTACTTTTTCAGAGATTACAAGGAGGTGCTTATTTAGAAATTAAGATAACAATCCTAAAGAGGTATAAATTCCTATTTAAGAAAAATTCTTATTTAGAACAAACTCCTATTTAGGATAAATTCTTATACATAAAACTTCCACTTTTATAATAATCACTTATTTAAGATAAACTCTTATTTAGGAGTGAATGCTATTACTTAGCCTTAGCCATTAAGTACTATAATCATATTAATGAAGCCTTGACTCTCTTTCAAAGAAGACAATCTACAAATCATGTGAATTCAAACTTGATCTTGCAACATCAAGAGGAGAAAGATAAAAAACATTAAATGTTGCACTCATATTATACTCACCAGGAAGGTCCAACTTATAGGTATTATCATTAATTTGTTCTACAACTTGGAATGGACAATCTCCTTTAAGCTGTAGTTTTGAACACCTTAAAGCTAAGAATCATTCCTTGCACATAAACACCCAAATCTAATCACTAAGTTCAAACACCACCTTCTTTTGCCCTTTGTTGACATGAGACGCATATTGCTTAATATGTTTTACAATATATTACCGCACCTTCTCATGCAATTTCTCCACCATGTCAACCTTGTGTTCACCATCTAAGTTAGCATACTCATCAATAGGTATAGGTAGCAAATCCCAATAAGTCAAAGGATTAAAACTATATACAATTTCAAATAAAGAGTAACAAGTAGTAGAATAAACACTCCTATTATATGCAAACTTAGCATGCAATAAACTATGTTTTTAAATTCTTTCAAATAATCTTATCCAAAAGAGTAAAAAGAGTTGGATTAACCACCTTAGTTTGCCCATTAGTTTATAGATGAAAAGGAGTTGAAAATAATAACTTAGTACCTAATTTACCCCACAAAGTTTTTCAGAAGTAGCTTAAGAACTTTATATCCCAATTTGAAACAATGTTCCGCAGCATGCCTTACAAACATACTACTTCTGTAAAGAATAAGTCAGCCACATTCATTGCATCATCAATTTTATAACATGGGATAAACTATGCCATCTTTAAAAATCTATCAACAACAACAAATACAGAATCCCAACCCCTTTTTTATCACAACAACCCTAGTACAAAGTTCATAGATAAATTAACTCAGGGATGACTGGGTATGGGTAAAGGGGTATACAAACCATAGGATAAAACTCTAAATTTAACCTATTTGCATATTATGCATTTCTCATGTACCCTCTCAACATCTTGTTTCATGTGTGGCATAAGAAATGTTCAATTAGGGAATCTAAGGTTTTCCTAACTCCGGAATGACCCATTAGATCACCCCCATAAGCCTCTTTCACAACCAACTCTCTCAAAGAATTCATAGGCATGCTTAAATGATTTTTCCTAAATAAGAAACCCTTATGCCTATAAAACTTCTCAAAAGCTAACTTCTCACATGCTTCATACACATCAACAAAGTCAAGATCTTTCACATATAAATCTTTAATATATTCAAATCCTAATATTTTTGCAGTAAGTCTAGAGATAAGGGCATACTTACAAGATAATACATCAACTACCACATTTTTCTTACCTTATTTATATTTAATGATCCAAGGAAAGGTCTCAATGAATTTAATCCACTTGGCATGTCTCTTGTTCAACTTTCCTTGTCCTTTCAAGTGCTTCAAGGATTCATGGTTAGCAAGGATGACAAACTCTTTAGGCTAAAGTTAATGTTGTCATGTCTTTAAAGCTTGTACCAATGTATACATCTCTTTATCATAAGTAGGATAATTAAGACTTCCTCCACTTAGCTTTTCACTAAAGTAGGCAATTGGACATTATCCTTACATCAAAATAGCTCTAATGCCAATACCTGAAGCATCATACTCAATCTTGAAATTTTTTACAAAGTCAAGTCAAGTAAGTAAGGGTGCAAAACTTAATTTTTACTTAATACAATTAACAGTCTTATCTTGATCACTACCCCACTTAAAACCCATGTTTTTTTTTTATTAACCACAGTTATTGGTGCAACAATGGTGGTAAAGTCCCTAACAAAGCATATATAGAAACTAGCTAGACCATGGAAGTTATACACATCACTAACTGACTTAGGTGTAAGCCAATCACGAATTGCCCTAAGTTTTTCCTCATCAACCTCAATACCTTTAACACTCATAACAAAGCCAAGAAATATGATTTGATTAGTACAAAGGAATATTTCTTGAAGTTAGCATATAATTTTTTAAAACGTAAATAATTAAAATGTTCTTCTAGGTTTTTACTATAGACCAAAATATTATCAAAATACACAACCAAAAATTTACCAATGAATGGATGCAAAACATGATTAATTAATCGTATAAAAGTGCATGGTGCATTAATGAGACCAAATGGCATAACAAGTCATTCATACAAACCATACTTATTTTTTAAAACTATTTTCCACTCATCTCTCTCTCTCTCTCATCCTAATTTGGTGATATTCACTTTTCAAAGCAATTTTAGAAAACACACATGAACTATGCAATTCATCTAACATGTCATCTAACCTAGGTATAGGGTGATGATACTTTATAGTGATTTTGTTAACTACTTGAGAGTCAACTCACATCCTCCTAGTCTCATCCTTTTTAAGGACAAGGAAGACAAGAACCAAATAAGGACTAATACTTTCCCTCTCATATCCTTTTAACATAAGTTTCTCAACATACCTTTCAAGCTCCTTTATCTCCTCAAGATTACTCCTATATGCTAGCCAATTTAGGATGGATCAACCAAAGATAAAATCAATTTGATGCTTGATTCCTCCCTTTGATGGCAATCCACTTGGAACATTCTTGAGGAATACATCTTTTAATTCCTACAAAAGATAGATAACAACACTAGGCAAAGACAGGTCATACTTGCTAGTGTTAAAATAAGCCTCTTTATACAAAAATACGATTATAAACTATTTGGCATAAAATGTTTTTTTGACATCACTTTCTTTTGCATAAAAACTTTTTGTTTTCTTCTCTCTCTCTCTCTCTCTCTCTCTTGTGTCTTCACTTTTTCTTCCTTTTCTTCTATTTTGGTTATTGCTTTCTTTTCAATCTCTCTTTTATGTTCATTTTCACTCTTATTCCTCAATTGATCCTCATAAGCTTGTTGAGGTGTTAATGGTACAATTTTCATTCATTACAAATGAATAGTTATTCTTGAAGCCATGATGGATAACTCACTTGTCAAACTACAATGGCCTTCCTAATAAAATATGGCCTGCACGCATCAGTATAACAACACATAAAACATCATCATGGTACCTTCCTATAGAAAATGACACAAACACTTGCTTATTTGCCTTGATTTCACCATTTATATTCAACCATTAAAGCTTATATGGCCTAGGACACTTCACAGTAGGTAAATTCAGCTTTTTAACCATACTTATGCTAGCCATATTAGTCCAACTCCCATCATCAATAATCATACATATACCTTATCTCTAATGAGACACCTTGTATGAAAGATGTTATCTCATTGCATCTCGTTACACCTCATTTTCTTCCTTCACTTTCACATTCAATGCTTGCCTTATAACGAAAGCTACTTCATTAACTGGATACTCCTCTCCATCACTTTCACTCTCTAACGATGGCATAAAATCATGATCTGATTCACTTGCAGTTTGAACATCACCATTACCTCTCAAGATCATTACACACTTATCTGGACATTGAAATGCAATGTGACCCCTTCCCAAACACTTAAAACATTTAACATCTCTATTTCTACTTGGTTTAAGATTAGAATTACCTACCTCTTTACTATAAGCCACATTCTTGCTCTTGTATAGCTTATTTTAGAATTATAATCAGCCTTCTTGTCCTTTTTACTCCAATTCGGCTTCTAAGATGAGGTAGAACCCAAAATTTGCCCAAACCATGTGAAACTCTTTCATTTAAGTTATCTTTCAACTTTCATTGCCACATGCACCATGTCTTTTAATTTCATGTAGTGTTGCAACCCAACCACATTAGCTATGTCTCTATTTAACCCTTCCAAAAATCGAGTTATGGTTACCTCTCTATCTTCTTATATATTCGCCTTAATCATGGCAATCTTCATCTTCTTATGGTAGTCCTCTACATTTTTGGTGCCTTAAGTGAGCCCTTATAGCCTTTAGTATAAATCTCTATAATGGTGATTAAGGATGAACTTCCTCCTTATTATAGCCTTTATCTCTTCCCATGTATCAATAGTCCACTCACAATTCCTTCTCTTAGTCAAATTAAGTTGATCCCACCGAAAAATAGCATAATTAGTAAATTCAACGGCAACAAGTTTTACCTTTTTCTCCTCTAAATAGTTGTGACAATCAAAAAAAAATTCAACCTTTTCCTCCCATTCTAGGAACACATCAAAATCATTCTTACCTTGGAATAAAGGAATTATCATTTTGATGTTGCCCAAATCATAGTTATAGGTGTCTTACCTCCTATAATCTCTTTGATCTCTTTTATTGTTGGCAGTTCTAACCACATAAGCTCGATCATCAAATTTATCATCTTCTTTGTCGTAGGCTCATCTCAATTTTCTTCTTGCATTAGGAACCTCATAATCCTCATGCCTCCTTTGCAACTCTACTATTGTATTAGCTTGCTCCTCCACCCTTTCCCTCCTATCATCATATTTGGTATTCATGCACTCAAATTGTTGTTGTATAGCTTTGATCATAAAGGACACATCACTAACTCCCTCCTCAACTACATCTTTTTCTTTGGAAGTCATAGTATTACTTCTAAACAAAATGATGAGGATACCTCACAGAACACTCCCTTATGTGTTTCACTCAAAAGAAAGGTGTCACACTCCCTCATGTTTACACTTTTTATGGCTTTTTCTTGATATGAACTTGCACTCTTGCCTTTTACTACTCAAATTTGCCCTTTTTACTCCTTAAAGAACTAACCAAGCTAAACCAAAAAGATTGATTTAGAATAAAATAAGGTAAGTGGGGATATAATTGAACTAATTAGAGAATAAGGAGTTAAAAAAAAATAAAAAGGACATCTAGGCAAACAAATTTAATGAACTAGACTAATATAAAACAAGATATAGAGTTAAACCTAAACGAAATACTTGGATGACATAACATGAAAATAAATGGCAAAATTAGAGTTGAGGAAGAAAACTATATTATTATTTTGGCCAATATGACCAAATCGTTAACTTTTATTAAAAACTTGAATTTAATGTTTTTTTTTTGTTCCTTTTTCTTTTCTTTTGCATAACACAAAACAATAGTAAAATGTTTAGAGATAGCAAATGGAATTGAAAATAGCATGTTGTAATAGACAAATTAAACAGAAATAAATAAATCATAAGGTAGCAAATTAAAGAATTAATTGATCCAACCTGATTTAAAACTAGACTCTGATACCAACTGATGTGAAAAACCCTAAAAAGATATGGTTTAGGGACCCAATGCATGCAAGGAATCAAAGAATATCCAAGAAAGCTAAATTAAATTTTAATAACATAAATCCTAGACCAAATATTCAAAGGAACATGAACTTAGGGTAATTAAGAAGGATATGGACACCACACTCCAAAGAAAAAGAGAATCAAGAGTGATAAGTTGAGTTAAACACCACAAGAAAAGGTACTTCTTGATAAGTCTTTTAGTTTTTAAAAAAATCGAATAAGAAAACCCTTACTTTTTATTTCTCTCAAATTATTTTCTTTTTCAGAGGTTATAAGGAGGTGCTTATTTATATGCTAAGATAGCAATCCAAAAGAGGTATAAATTCCTATTTAGGACAAATCCTTATTTAGCACAAACTCTTATCTATGATAAATTCTTTTTTAGAAAATTTCCACTTTTGTAACAATCTCTTATTTAAGATGAACTCCTATTTAGGAGTGAATGCTTTTACTTAGCTCTTGCCCATTAAGTACTCCAATTTTATTATTAAGGTCTTGACTCTCTTCTAGATTTGAATTCACACAATTTGTAGATTGGCTAGCCTAAATGTCCTTAATCAGCCCATTTAGTGCTTTTTTCATCTTTTTGCCTCTAACTTGGGTTACTGGACCTTTTGCAATGTGCAATGGGCCTCTTGTATCCTTTGAAGCCTTCCATGCATCATCTCTAAGCTTCTCATCACACATGGAAGGGTTCTACACAATTTGGACAGAATTTGGGTTCCACTTTATCTTGGAAGTGTATTCAGAGCAAAAGGGAGCAAAGGGTTGATTATAAGCCCAAGAACAAATCTTACAAAAATAAAGAGGTGAATTCTACCTAAAAGAAAGGTAATTCTAATTACCAACTTACTAAAAATAGAGATGTTAAATGTTTTAAATGTTTGGAAAGGAAGACTAAACACTTAAGGTAATTCTCAATATCACTATTACCCCGTAACACCATTCTACGGTTATTTAGAATCCAATGGTGTTTCGGGGTAATGGTGATATTGAGATTAAAAGTGAGTATGATGATGACTCTATGCCACCATTGGAGGATGCAAGTGTTAAGGGGGATGTGTTGGTCACTAGACAAGCATTGAGTGCACAAACCAAAGAAGATGGTAAAGTGCAAAGAGATAATATCTTTCATACATGGTGCCCTATCAAAGATAAAGTATGTAGAATAATCAATGATGGGGATAGCTATACAAATGCAGTTAGCACTAATTTGGTTTAAAAGTTTTATTTAACTACCATAAAGCACCTTAAACCATATAAACTTCAATGATTGAATGAATATGAGTAGGTTAAGGTAAATAAGCAAGTGTTAGTATCATTTATTATTGGGAGATATAGTAATGAGGTTTTGTGTGATATAGTGTCCATGCATGCTGGTTATATTTTGTTGGGTAGACCATGGAAATATGATTAACAAGTAATGCATAACAGGTTAAGGAATAAGTACTCTTTTGTAATAAATGATAAACCTATTACTTTTGTACTTTTAATACATAAGCAAGTTTATGAAGATTAATTGAGGATTGAGAAAGAGAGTGAGTGAAAAGTTGAAATTAAGGTTGAGAGGAGGAAAGAGGAATAAAAAGGAGAGAGAAAAGATGAGATTGAGTGATGTTAAGAAAGCTTTCTACTCAAAACAACTTATGATTATGCTTTTGTGCAAAGAGGTTTGATTTAGTATTAATGAACTTTACTCCTCTTTGCAGTGTTGTTGCTTCTCTTTTATAGGAATTCAATGAAGTTCTTCCCCAAGAACCAAGTGTTTTGCCACTATTAAGGGGAATAGAACCTTAGATTGAATTCATCCCTAGTGCAACAATTCCAAATTGACTAGCCTATAAAAGTACTCTTTAGAAGACAAAGGAGCTTTAAATGCAGATTAAGGAGCTTATGGAAAAGGGCTATGTGATGGAGAGAATGAGTCCATATGATGGAGAGATGGTAGATGGAGGATGTGCAATGACTGTTGAGCAATCAATAAAATGATTGCAAAGTAACCTCATCACATGCCTAGATTAGATGACATGCTAACATGTAGATGAATTGCATGGTTCATGTGTCTTTTCTAAAACTACTTTAAAAAATGGATACCACCAAATTAGGATAATAAAGGGAGATGAGCAAAAAACAACTTTCAAAACTAAATATGGTTTGTATGGATGTCTTGTTATGCCATTTGGTGTCACTAATACATAAACCACTTTTATGTGATTAATGAATCATGTTTTGCATATATTCATTGGTAAATTTGTAGTTGTGCATTTTGATGATATTTTGATTTGTAACCAAAACTTAATTAAGTATCTTGATCACTTACGTTCTATTATATGTGTTTTACGCCTTGAGAAATTATATTCTGACCTTAAGAAAAGTTACTTTTGCACTGATTAGGTCAAATTTCTGGGCTATGTTAAGAGTGATAAGGGTATTGAGGTTAACAAGGAAAAGGTTAGGGCAATTTGTGACTAACCTACACCTAAGATAGTGATGTGTGTACTTTTCATGGCCTAACTAGTTTCTATAGATACTTTGTTAAAGACTTTAGCACCATTACTACACCCTTAATTGAGGTTGTTAAAAAGAACGTATGCTTTAAGTAGGGTAGTAACCAAAACAAGGCTTCTAATTTGATCGAGAAAAAATTAAGTTATGCAACCTTACTTACCTTACTTGACTTTACTAAAACTTTTAAGATTGATTATGATGTTCAGGTATTGGCATTGGAACTATTTTGATGCAAGAAAGACAACCAATTGCCTATTTTAGTAAAAAGTTAAGTGGAGTAGCCCTTAATTATCCTACTGATGATAAGGAAAATGTATGCATTGGCCTAAGGAGTTTGTCATCCATACTAATCACAAATCCTTGAAACACTTGAAAAGGTAAGGGAAGTTGAACAAAAGACATGCCAAGTGGGTCAAATTCATTAAGACCTTTCCTTACATCATTAAATATAAACAAGGTAAGGAGATGTAATGGTTGATGCATTATCTTGATGATATGCCCTCGTTTCTACTTTGAAAACAAAATTATTGGGATTTGATTACATTAAAGATTTAATATGCTAATGATCCTGATTTTGCTAGTGTTTAGAAAACTTGTGAGAAAATGGCTTTTGGAAAATTTTATAGGCATGTGGGTTGCTTATAAGTTCCTTACAAGAGCTAGTTGTGAGTAAGGCTTGTACAAGTGGTCTAATAGGTCATTTTGGAGTTAGGAAAACCCTAAATGTCTTACTTAAACATTTCTTTTGGTCACACATGAAACAAGATGTTGAAAGGGTGTGTTAGAAGTGCATAACATGCAAATGAGCCAAATTTAGAGTTTTACCCCATGGCTATACACTTAATTACCCATATCTAGCCAACCTTATGTTGATTTATCTATAAACTTTGTGTTAGGGCTACCATAATCAAAGAAAGGTAAAGATTCTATATTTGTTGTTATTAACAAGATTTCACAGATGGTATACTCCATCTTATGCCATTAACCTGATGATGCAAACAACATGGTAAATTTGTTTTAATCCTTTGACTCCTTCAAATTTGATGTCTTTACTTGTTAATGAGTATGATAGGTTAGATGGTGAACATAAGGGGGAAATAATGATAAAGTTGCATGAGAAGGTGCAATACAAAATTGCACAACAAACTGAGCAATATGCATCCCATGTAGACAATGGGAGAAAGAAAGTAAACCTAGTGATTAGGTTTAGGTGCATATGCACAAAGAAAGGTTCTGAGCTCATAGGCATTTAAAGTTACAGCCTAAAGAGGATGGTCCATTTCAAGTGGTGGCACGGATTGATGATAATGCCTACAAGTAGGACCTTCCAGATGAGTACAATACAAGTGCAACATTTAATGTTATTGATATTTCTCCTTTTAATATAGATGATGATTTAAGGATGAATCCTTTTAAGGAGAGGGGGCATAATATGATCCATGGAGGGCTTTTAAGGTTCCATTAAGCATTTAAGAAGGGCCAATGACACATTCCTAAGCTAACAAGATGAAAGAAGTACTAATTAGGCTAATTGAGGATATTCGGGCCAACCAAGTAACAAATGGTATGAATTCAAGTTAAAAAGAGGACCAAGGCTTCATTAATATGATTAGAGTGCTTGATGGGCTAAGGTTAAGTAATAAAATCCACTCCTAAGTAGGAGTTTGCTATAAAGTAAGAGTTTGTTATAAAATAGGAGTTTACCATAAGATAAGAGTGTTCCTATATTTTAAGAGTATATCATTGGCTCGAATTTTAGGGTTAAGGTTGTTACTGCAATCTATAAATAGGCTTGATTTTACTATTAAAAGATATAGATTATAGGTGAAAAAAAAGGCAGAATTTTCTCTTTGAGATCTTCATTGATCTTTGTGAACTTGTCAAGATTATTGTCTTATGACATTTAAACCCAACTTATCACTCTCAAATCCATTCTTTCTAGAGTGTGGTGTCCATATCCCCTTTACCTTTGGTTCATGTTCCTTTGAACATTGTGTATGGGTTTATACCTTAAATCCATGTTCCTTTTAACATTAAATCAAGGTTTTACTTTTGTTAAATCTAATTTAACTTTCATAGGACTTTGAATTCCTTAATTTTCTTATGGGTTTCATTGTGCTCTTTGGGATTCACATCAAAAGCCCTTGTATATCTTTTTTTTGTCTTAAAATTTGTGCAAAAAAGAAAAACAAAAAAAAGAAATATTGAAAGAAGAAAAAGAAAAACCAAAAAAAAAAAAGGAGAGAGAAATAAACTTGTTTAAATAGGTCAAAAAGAGATAACAACTTTATTTCCATCTTCATTAGACATCTTACAACATAAGGAAACCCTAAGTAAAAGGTGTAGACCTTATTGCTGTCTAGTTCCTCTAAGGATTGAAATCTAATTATTCTCTCTTAATGTATTGTGATTTAATCTTGTTGTTTTTGTCTAACCTATAACCTCTATTCATTATGTTTTCCTAAATTTGTTTGGTTTTGATTTGCTGGAATTAGGTAGTTACAAGGTGACTTTTGGTTAAGGTTGTTTAGTTCAATAAAGAATTAAGGGAAAAATTTTGAGCGGTATAAGGTAGGAGTGTAAACACATATTGTGAAAAGCCCTTAAAGAGAGTAAACACGAGGACGTGTGACATCATTTTTGAGTGAAACATGGAAGGGAGAGTTTTGCATGGTATCCTAACCATTTTGTGTAAAATTAACAATATGTCTTCTAAAGAAGAAGGTAGTGCTAAAAACAAAGGTAGTAAAAACAGAGATGTTAAATGTTTTAAGTGTCTAGGAAGGGGACATATTGCATCTTAGTGTCCAAATATGCATACCATGGTGTTGTGAGGTAATGGTGATATTGAGCTTAAAAGTGAGTTAGATCTATGCCATCATCAAAGGATGCAATGATGGAGAGGAGTACCTAGTTAAGGGAGATGTGCTAAGGGCTAGAGGAGCATTAATTGCATAAACCAAGGAAGATGATGAAGTGCAAAGAGGCAATATATTCTATACACAATGTCAAGTCAAAAGGAAGGCATGTAGCATGATCATTGATAGGGGTAGCTATACAAATGTACACTGCATTAGTTAAAAAGTTTATTTTATCTACCATGAAACACCTTAGGCTGTATAAATTCAATAATTAAATGGATGTGGCAAACTTAAGGTAAATATATAGGTGTTATTATGGTTTACTATTAGGAGATATACCAATAAGGTCTTGTATGATGTTGTACTCCTGCAAGTTGGGCATATTTTGTTGGGAAGAGTGTGACAATATGATCAACATGTAATGTATGATGGGTTTAAAAATACTCTTTTGTAATAAATAATAAACTTGTTACTCTTATACCTTTAACACCTCGGCAAGTTTAAGAAGATCAATTGAGGATTAAAAAGAGGGTGAGAGGAAAAAAGAAATTAAGGCTAAGAGGAGAAAGGAGGGAAAGAAAGGAGAGAAAGGAAATGAGCCCGAGATAAAAGGAGAAAGAGGGAAAAAGAGAAAAATTGAAAACTTGTATGTAAAAGTGAGTGATGTTATGGGAGCTTTCTATTCAAAATAGCTTATGATTATATTTTAGTACAAAGAGGCTCATTTTAGTATTAAGGAGCTTAACCTTCTTTACCTAGTGTTGTTTCTCTCTTGTAGGAATTTGGTGATTTTTTTTCTTTAAAGAACCAAGTGGTTTACCACCTTCGAGGGGAATAAAACATCAAATTGAATTCATCATTGGAACAACAATTCCAAACTGACAAAGGAGCTTCAAAGGGATAGATGAGTGACAACACGAGTCCATGTGCAGTTCTAGTATTGCTTAAAAGAGTTGGGTATAAGAGAAGCACAAGGGGGTCATCTAATGGGCCATTTCAAAGTTGGCAAACCCTAGATGTCTTAGTTAAGCATTTCCTTCAACCACACATGAAACAAGATGTTAAGAGGGTATGTGAGAAGTGCATAATATGTAAACGGGTTAAATTTAGAATTTTACCTCTTGGCTTGTTACCCCTTTTCCAATACCTAGTCAAAATTAGGCTGATTTATCTATAGACTTTATGCTAGGGTTACTATAGTCAAAAAAGGGTATGAATTATGTATTTGTTGTTGTTGATAGGTTTTTAAAGATGACCCACTTCATCTCATGCCATAAAACTAATGATGGAAACAATATGCTTGAATTGCTCTTTAAAGAGGTAGTGCCCTTACACAGTATGCCTTAAAGCATTGTTTCAAATCAGGATACAAAGTTCTTGAGCTACTTCATAAAGATTTTGTGGGCTAAGTTAGGAACTAAATTCATTTTCTCAACTACTTGCTACCTACAAATAATTAGGCAAACCAAGGTACTTAATTAAACTCTTTATACTTTGTTGCATGCTATTATTTGAATGATTTTGAAAACATGGGAAGATTTTTTGCCACATGTAGAGTTTGCACATAATAGGAATGTTCATTCTACTACCAGTTACTCTATTTGAAATTGTGCATAATTTTAATCCTTTGACTCCTTTGGATTTGATGCCTTTGCATGTTGTTAAGCATGCTAGCTCAGATCGTGTAGCAACAAACTGCAAAACAAATTGAGCAATATGCAACAACTTATTGTGCCCAAATTTATTCTTTCCTTAGGTGTGACATCCATATTCTTCTTTATACCTTAAGTTCATGTTCCTTTAAACATTAGGTTTATGGTTTGCATGAATGAAATTTGATTTAGCTTTCTTAGGTTTTTGTTTAATTCCTTATATATGTTAGATCCCTAAGGTATGTCTTTTGGGGTTCACATCAAAACATGTTTATCATAATGAATATAATGTTGATTATGGCACAAAAGTTAATTTCTTAATGATTAAACCATTCAATCATTACAAGAAAATGTAATAAATATCAATGGCTACCATGTTAGATCGATTTCTGTGGATTCAGACAAGCATGTCAACTCATCTTTGGTACCCCAAATCCATTGAATTGCATCAAACGAAGTAATCATTAAGCTTGACTAGCTTTTTTTGCATGGTTTAAATGATTAATTGCTTGAGAGATGAGACATAAAGGTTAATTTCGTTATCATTTCTTTTGAATGAGTGTGTGCAATGAAAGGAGAACCCTTATTAGCCATAAATAGAGTTACAATATAATCTTTCAGGAAATTAACCATTCAAACCATGTAAGAAAAGATAATTAACATCAATGACTCCTAAGTTGGATGGAATTCAAAGGATTGAGAGCTCTAAAGATGCAAGGACATGCTAGTCCCAATGACACCCATGTTTGATGGACCTTTCAAAATTAGTAAAAAAAAAAAGCCAATAAAATTCCTTGATGCCTTTGTTTGATGGGATTCAATGGATTCTAAGTGCCAAAGTTGTAACAACATGTTTGTTGTAATGAATATAATGTTTCATGTAGGGTCAAAAGTTAACTTCATGATCTTTTTGTGTGAATGACTCCTTGCAATGAAAGGAGATATCTTGTTTAAAGGAGAATTCTCCATTCAAACACATTAAGACAAGTTAATCATGATCAATCACTCAATTGTTTTGTGAAATTCAATGGATTTAGAGTGCCAAAGTTATAATGAGGTACTTGTTAAAATAAATATAATATTTCTTATAAACCCAAAACTTTACTTCATGATCATGACATGTGAAAGACTCCTTGCAAGGAATGAAGAGATCCTATTATCAAAAATAAGGTCTTTATCATTAATATGTTAAAGCTAATCATGATGGATGACTCCTTGGTTTGATTAAATTCAATGGATTCAAACTATACATGGTTTGTTGATGTGTATGTTGCAATAAAATCAATGTTCAATGTACACATGACTCCTTGATTGCATGATCATTCTAAGTGAATGATTCCCCGTAATGAAAAAAGAAGCCTTATTGCAAAGGAATCTATTGATAGTCTTATGTTTCAAGGAATGAACATCTCTTATAGAAAAGAAAGATAATCAAGAGTAATAACATCTTTACTAGATAAAGTTCATCAAATTCAAACTACTAAGGCATAATAAGGTGCATCTCACAATGAAATCAATGATCGAAGTAGAAATTTCAGTTAATTTTATGATTCATTTATGTGAATAAGACTCCTTGAAATGAAAGGATAAGCCTTATTAGGTAGAATTGAAATTATTAGAGCCTAGTTACTAGTAAAAGTTTTTATCTTATGTATATTTCAGAATTGAAACCTTACGTCATGCTGCCTTTATTCCTTGTATAAGTCATGGTTAGAGGTGGAAGAGTGGTGGCATAAACTATTAACAGTGATACTATAAAGTATGGGTAGATTAAGACCTAATTGGCTTTCTAGAAGTAATAGTCTTAGTAGAAGTAGGAATAAAGAAATAGTTATTAAGAAAAATTTAGATAATAATTATTTACAAAATTAGACTCTTCCTTCTTCCTCATCTTCCCATGTTTATAAACAGGGAAGTTTCTTCTAAAAAAACTAATTATGTGATCAAAACTATTGAAGAAGTATTACCCTTAACTTAGGGTTATAGTGATTTTTTTTTTTTTGTTATCACAACAACTTATTAGTTCTCATCAACAAAAATGTAAATTCATTCATATAGGGATGGTTTAAATAGCTTTAAGGTTTGCTACTAGATTGAGTTTAAATAACTTAGTAATTATTTGTGTTAGGGATAAGAGACATAATAGATTCCATGACTCATTAGGAATAGTCAAATCAAACTTAAGTGATGGATTATTTAGTTCTCCTTGTTTTTTGAACTTTACACTATCATTATCAGATCCAAACTTAATGCATACTTTATGTTTAGAAATAAAGACTGAACAATTTGATACGATGCCCACTTTAGAAAATTTGATCCTTATTTATATGATAAGCCTTACTATTGCAAAATTGTTGTTAGTCTCAAGTTTTAAGGAATGAATGATTCTTTCCTTGTTTACAAACAGAATCAATAGTAGTAGCTCTTTTATTTGATGAACTTCAATGGATTCAAACTAACCAATGTAAAAGTTTGATCATGAAGTAATTAAGAGACTACCTCATGTTTTAAGCAATGAACAAATCTCTCATAGTAAAGAAAGCTAATCAAGAGTATTATCTTTTTTATTTAATGGACTTCAATGGATTGTAAACATGTGGTTGTCCCAATGTATATGATGTTTTATGGAAAAGCAAAAATTAAATTCATGATCATTTTCTATGAATGAGTCATTTTACTGAAAGGAGAAACCTTTATAAGAAATGAAGTGACGGTTTAATTCTTCACGAAATGAACCATTCCACAGTGTAGGGATATGTTTGTTGCAATGAATATAATGTTTGTTCTAGACAAAAAATTTAATTTCTTGAACATTTTGTATGAATGAATCCCTACAGCGATAAGAGAAACATTATTAGTAAGAAATGAAGAGAATCTCTCATTCTTTATGAATTGAACTATTCAATACTTACTAGAGAAACTATTTAAGATTAATGACTCCTTTGTTTGATAGAATTTAATGAATTCAGAAAGTCATAGTTGTAAACACGTGATTATTGCCATGAATATAACTTTTGGTGTAGACACCATTCAACATAAGGACGAACCATTTTAACAAGAAATGAATTGACAAACTCATTCTTCAAGAAATGAATCATTCCATTGCAGCCAGAATTGTTAATCAAGAACAATGACTTTATTGTTTGGTGGAATATAATAGATTTAGAGTGCCGACAGTGTAAACAAACTTTCACACTTATGTACATTTCAAATAATGAGGCAATGGAAATAGTACTAATTCAGCAAAAAGGATTCTATAGAGAGTAAAATAATTGGATTCCCTCATTACATGCTGATTTCATCAGACCAAGGATTCCCTTTAATTGGATTTTATAGAGAATAAAATAATTTTCGAGCTATCTTTTCCATCTCTAAACATCTTGTAATTTAATAGATGCTCTTGTCATCATTATATCCCTTGTCAAATGGAGTTAGAGATCTTGGTCTTTAAGACCAAGACAAATAATGCAAACGTTAGAGTAGGGTCTACAAGCAAAAGTGTGAAATTTGGGACATAAGAGAAATATATTGGTCCATCACAAAAACTTGACTCAATAACTCTTAATAAGAAATCATGAAATTGATTATCCCTTTTGTCTCTGATACAACTAATGGCCTAATTATTTAATCTTAATTTGGTTCCCAAATTTAAGGCAACTTGAATGATTCCAATATCCAAAAATTCATACTTTCTTTTATGAGATCATATAAGCTCTTAAGAGAGTAATAAAAGGTCATGATAACCTTGAAATAATGTTATAATCTCTTTAATAGTCTTTATAACATAATTAGACTAAGAAATAAAACTACCACTAGATTTATAAATATGTGAAAAAGATAAGGGTGGTAGTTTTCAATTCTACAAAAAGTTATTATCTAAATTCTCACTTATAATAATTTATTTATTTTTCTTAGTATTATTTCTACTACTACCATAAACATGCAAACCTTTAAATAATCTATTCATCAACCCTTATTATAGGATGATTTCATTAGACCTAGGATTCTTTTTTAATTCTTTATGGAAAAAAATAATTCTTAGGTTAAATCTTTTATATCTACACATTTTGTAATATAATAAATGCTTTTGTCATCATTATATCACATGTCAAATAGAGTTAAAGTTCTTTTGTAAGACAAAGAAATAAAACCTTTTTTGCCTATATCTTGTCTTAATATATAGAGATAATGTAAACATTAGATTTAGGTCTATCAGGAAATGTGTAAAATTTGTGAAGTAAGAGAAGAAATATATTGCTCAATCCCAAAAACTTGACCTAATAAGGAATTACAAAATCATTATCCCTTTTATCTATGGTACAAATAATGTCATAATTCTTAAATCCTAATCTGGTTCCCAATTTTAAGACAACTTGAACAATTCCAATATGCAAAAATTCATACTTTTTTTTATGAGATCTTATAAGCTTTTAATAGAGTAATAAAAAGTCATTATAGCTTTAAAATAAAGGTATAACCACTTCAACGGTCTTTAAAATATAATTAGAGAATGATGAGAAGCTTAGAGATGATAAATGAAAGGCTTTAAAGGATACAAAAATTCTATTGCACATTCCAAAAGGTCTAATAATACAAGCAAGTGCCAAAAAGATGAAAGAAGTACTAAATGGATTAATTAAGGACATTTAGGTCAACCAAACTACAAATGGTGTGAATTCAAATTTGAAAGAAAGTCAAGGTCTTATTAATATGATTAGAGTACTCAATAGGTCAAGACTAAGTAATAGTATTCATTATTAAATAGGAGTTTATCTTAAATAAGTGATTGTATAAAAGTGAAATTTTTTCTATGTAAGAATTTATCCTAAATAAGAGTTCCTCCTAAATAAGAATTTGTCCTAAATAAGAATTTATGCCTCTTTATGATTGCTATCTTAGCCTATAAATTGGCACATCCTTGTAAGCTTTGGAACATCAAACAACTTTGAGAGAAATAAAAAGCAAGGGTTTTCTCCTTTAGTTCTTTTGAGAACTAAAGAACTTATAAAGAAGTACCTCTTTTTGTGGCATTTAACTTAACTTATCACTCCCAATTCCCTTCTTTTTTGGAGTGTGGTGTCTATATCCTTCTTAAATACCCTAGGTTTGTATTTCTTTGAATGTTGGGTCTAAAGTTTGTGTTATTAAAGTTTGATTTAATTTTCTTGGATATTCTTGATTCCTTGTTTTCGTTGGGTCCCTAAGTCAAATCTTTTGAGATTTTCCGCATTAAACCAAGAAATAAAGCCATTATCTATATATATATATATATATATATAAATGAAGAAATAAAGGTGGTAGTTTTCAATTTTACAAAGAGTTGTTATTTAAACTTTCGCTTATAATAATTTCTTTATTTTTCTTACTATTATTACTATTACTATTATTGCCATCAACATGCTAGCCTCTAAATAATCTATCCATCAACCCTCATTACATGATGATTTCATTAAACCAAGGATTCCCTTTTAATTGGATTCTATAAAGAATAAAATAATTCTCAAGCTATCTTTTTCATATCTAAACATTGTGTTATATAATAGATGCTTTAGTCATCATCATATCCCACGTCAAATAGAGTTAAAGATCTTGGTCTTTAAGACGAAGACAAATGCTTAAATAAAACTTTTTTTTGTTATTTCATGTTTTAATATCTAAAGATAATACAAACGTTAGAGTTGGGTCTACAAGCAAAACTGTGAAATTTGGGAAATAAGAGAAATTCATTGGTCCATCACCAAAACTTGACTCAATAGCTCCTAATAAGAAATCATGAAATCAATTGTCCCTTTTGTCTCTAATACAAATAATGGCATAATTGTTTAATCTTAATTTGGTTCCTAGTTTCAAGGCAACTTGAAAGATTCCAATATCCAAAAATTCATACTTTCTTTTATGAGATCTTATAATCTCTTAAGAGTGTAATGAAAAGTCATGATAACCTTGAAATAATGTTATAACCTCTTTAACAATCTTTATAACATAATTAGACTAAGAAACAAAACTACCACTAGATTTATAAATATGTAAAAACAATGAGGGTGGTAGTTTTCAATTCTACAAAAAGTTATTATATAAATTCTCACTTATAATAATTTATTTATTTTTCTTAGTATTATTACTACTACTACCATCAACATGCCAACCTTTAAATAATTTATTCATCAACCCTTATTATAAGATGATTTCATTAGACCTAGGATTCTTTTTTAATTCTTTATGGAATAAAATAATTCTTAGGTTATATCTTTTATATCTACACATTTCATAATATAATAAATGCTTTTGCCATCATCATATCACATATCAAATAAAGTTAAAGTTCTTTTGTAAGGCAAAGAAATAAAACCTTCTTTCCTATATCTTGTCTTAATATTTAGAGATAATGCAAACATTAGATTTGGGTTTACTAGCGAAAGTGTGAAATTTGTGAAGTAGGAGAAATATATTGCTTAATCCCAAAAACTTGACCTAATAACTACTAATAAGGAATTACAAAATCATTATCCCTTTTGTCTATGGTAAAAATAATGGCATAATTATTAAATCCTAATCTAGTTCCCAATTTTAAGACAACTTGAACAATTCCAATATGCAAAAATTTATACTTTCTTTGATGAGATCTTATAAGCTTTTAAAAGAGTAATAAAAAGTCATTATAGCCTTAAAATAAAGCTATAATTGCTTCAATGGTCTATAAAATATAATTAGATAATGTTAAGAAGCTTAGAAATGATGTGTGGAAGGTTTCAAATGATGCAAGAGGTCCATTGCACATTCCATAAAGCTTAGTAACACAAGTTAAAGCCAAAAAGATGAAAAAAGTAGTAAATGGGCTAATTGATGACATTCAAGTCAACCAAACTATGAATATGATTGAAGTACTCAATGGGCCTAGACTAAGTAATATCATTTACTCCTAAATAAACTTTATCCTAAATAAGTGATTATATAAAAAGTGAAAGTTTTCTATGTAAAAATTTCTCCTAGATAGGAGTTTGTCCTAAGTCAGGATTTGTTCTAAATAAGAATTTATACCTCTTTAAGATTGCTATCTTAACTTATAAATAGACACCTCTTTGTAAACTTTGGAATATCAAACAACTTTGAGAGAAATAAAAAGCAAGGGTTTTCTCTTCAGTTCTTTCAAGAATTAAAGAACTTATCAAAGAGTACCTCTTCTTATACCATTTAATTTGACTTATCACTTCCAACTCATTTCTTTTCTAAAGTGTGTTGTATATATCCTTCTTAAATACCTTAGGTTTGTATTTCTTTGAATGTTGGGTCTAGAGTTTATGTTATTAAATTATGATTTAGTTTTTCCTAGATATTCTTGATTCCTTGTGTGTGTTGGGTCCTTAAGTCACGTCTTTCTAGGTTTCCCACATCAGACCAAGAAATAAAAACCACTAAATATATATATGTGAATGAAGAAGATGAAGATGGCAATTTTCAGTTTTACAAAGAGTTATTATCTAAACTTTTACTTATAATAATTTCTTTATTCTTCTTACTATTATTAATGTTACTATTATTGCCATCAACATGCTAGCCTTTAAATAATCTATCCATTAACCCTCATTACATGATGAATTCATTAGACCAAGGATTTCCTTTTAATTGGATTCTATAAAGAATAAAATATTTCTCGAGCTATCTTTTCCATATCTAAACATCTTGTAATATAATAGATGTTTTTTCCATCATCATATCACATGTCAAACAAAGTTAGAGATCTTGGACTTTATGACTAAGACAAATGCTTAAATAATTTTTTTTTTTTTGTTATTTCATGTTTTAATATCTAAAGAATTTGGGATGTTAAAGTAGGGTCTACAAGCAAAAGTGTGAAATTTGGGATGTAAGAGAAATATATTGGTCCATCACAAAAACTTGACTTGATAACTCCTAATAAGAAATCATGAAATCAATTGTCCCTTTTGTCTTTGATACAAATAATGGCAGAATTGTTTAATCTTAATTTGGTTCCTAACTTTAAGGCAACTTAAATGATTCCAATATGCAAAAATTCATACTTTCTTTGATGATATCTTATAAGCTCGTGAGAGAGTAATAAAAAGTCATGATAACCCTGAAATAATGTTATAACCTTTTTAACAGTCTTTACAACATAATTAGACTAAGAAATAAAACTACCACTAGATTTATAATTTTGTGAAGAAGATGAGGGTGGTAGTTTCTAATTTTCCAAAAATTTATTATCTAAGTTATCACTTATAATAATTTATTTATTTTTCTTAGTATTATTACTACTACTATACCATTAACATGTCCACCTTTAAACAATCTATCCATCTACCCTTATTATAGGATGATTGCATCAAACCAAGAATTCTCTTTTAATTTCATTCTCTATAAAATAAAATAATTCTTAGGGTATATCTTTTATATCTACACATCTTGTAGTATGCTTTTGTCATCATTATATCCCATGTCAAATAAAGCTAGAGATTCTAGTCTTTAAGACCAAGAAAAAGTTTTAAATACAACCTTTTTTTCTATATCTTGTCTTAATATCTAGAAACAATACAATCATTAGATTTGGGTCTATAGGCAAACTAATTTTCTTTCGCAATAATGGCATTGGTAAAGGGTTATACTTTATGTGGTGAAACTATAACTTCATGGTCTTTTATCTTAACACTTAGATAATGCAAGTAGCTGAATACTAATAACCCTTTTTTCCTTTTCTTGTAACATATTCTTGATATGCTTTTTCAAAGACCATCCATTCCTTTGAAGCATAAAAATTTAGGAAAGAATTTTTCTTAATTCTATAGACCTTTTCCAAATAAGTAAAAATATATATAACTCTTATATCATTAATATATATCTTATGTCATTTATGTCACATTTCTCGTTCCTTTTCATTAAAAGGTCATAAAGAATCATTTTTTAATAATATTTTCAAGAGAGTAAAATAATTATTTTACCTTTTCATTTACCTTATTAACAGTCTCACAAACATAGACATCTATCTTCATCCCAATATCTTATGCCAAAGAGAGAAAGAAAGTTGAACCTATAAGCCTAATTGGATGATTCTAGTAATTCATTAACCACAGAGACAGAAGTTAAGGGAGGAAAGTCAACTCTATATTGAAGTTGACTAACCTACTCTTTTGTTTTTCTAATACTTTTTAGTTCAGTGATTGACATTAAGGAGGTAGAGAACCTAAGTTTAACCTTTTTTCTTCCTTTTTTGAAGTTTAACCTTACATTTCTAGATAAACAAATTAGATTTTGACATCCTTATCTTTAAATTCAATTTCTTCTTTTATTTGTTTATTAAATTGTTTAACAAGTTCAACAACCTTTCCTAGTGTTTATCTTTTAGGTAATTTAAACTAATCCCAAGCCATTGTTTTAGGAATTATAACATTAGATTTTGACCTATTAGTTAAAAATAATGTAATAGTCCCTTTATTTGCATATCTTGTTGTAATTTCTTTAATTCCTAAAACAGTAGTATTCATAACTTTATAATGTAACCTATAAATAAGGATTTTGAAGTAGACATCACATCAAATTCTTTAGTTTTAATATCCAAACATAAAGTATACATTTAATTAGGATCTAATAATGATAAAGTAAAGTTTGAAAAATAGAACCAACTAGGTCCACCACTAAGAGTGGATTCAATTACTCCAAATAAGGAGTTATGAAAGTGATTATAACTTTTGTCTATAACACATATAATTGTTGAGTTATTTAAACCCAATATAATAACAAGTTTTAATACTACTTGAACCATCCTAATATGAATAAATTTATACTTTTGTTGATGAGAGCTAATAAGCTCTTAGGATAGCAAAAGGAAGTCATTATAACCTTGAGTTAATAATAAAGCCTCTTCTATGGTTTTAATTACATAATCAACTATAGAAAAGAAATTTCACTATTTATAAACCTAGAAAGATGAAGAAGAAGAAAGAGTTGAATTCTACAAATAATTATTATTTAAATATTCACTAATTATTATTCTTTTATTCTTATTCTTAGAAGAATTATCACCTATAAACAATCGATTAGGTCTTAACCTATTTATGTCTTACCATATCATTGTCAATGTCTTAAGCCATAACCCTACACACCTACACATGGCCAACACAGGTATAAAGGTAGCATACCTTGGGGTTTTAACAATAAGACTCCAATGAATTTAAGCTTTCAACCCAATCCACCTAAAATGATTAGTGGTAACTCCAAATCCATATCATACTACCATAGTGTCATAAACACCACAACTACTTCCAATGCTCCAAAGGGTTAGACATCACATTGTCCTATGGGTCTGTTAAACTCCCTCCATCTTAAAACTCGTAGCAATAACTTGGTGACTCCACTAGGGATTTTTCCTCACAAGATTGGTTGCTTTAACTTATTTTTATTTATATGCTTTCATTTATTTCCTATATGATAATTTATTTATTTATCTCTCTTATTTAGTATTTATAATTATCATTTACATTGTAACCTTGACCACACACACTCACATAAGTGAACCTAACCTATACCTTAGATAACTTAGATAAGATAAAGTACAAATCCTTCATGTAGCCTATAGCTTCCATGTTGGAAAGTCCCAAAATATCTTACCTAGGCAAGTAACTCTTGCTTGAGCCTCCAATAATGAAGGAGTGAGAACTCTAGGAACCTCTGACCTAATTTAGATTTGTTAAACCACATTTCTCATTGTCAAACTAGTTAAGTTATCCATCTATTAAATCTATCCTATACAAGACAAGAAACTTAATATATCCCTACCTTATTTATTACATTATACATCAATTCATTTTATTTTTAGTCTTTATTGTAATACTTTACAACTCATACTTTAATTTGTATTCTCTTTACTAAACATATTTCTTGTGCTTTTCTTTGCTATGTTCCTTATGGCATCTCATGACATCCATTCAGGCTTATCCTATTTTGCCCATCTTAATAAACAGTGCAAGGAAATAAACTATAAGGAGCTCATAACTAGTGAGGTATATAATCCTAACTAGATTCTACACAAGAAGGATCGAAGATAGAGTCAAGGAATTAATTGGCTACATGGATGAGATTCAAACTTCAATCGAAGGAAAAATGGTTATAGGGGACATAATTCCTTAGGAAAGCTCTCTTGCCTCATCCAATGGAATATTTTAGACAACCCTAATGGGCCCCTCCTAAAGATAAATAACAGTTGCACAATTATTTGGCACTAAGATATATGCACCTAATGTTACCTTAACAAGTCACCCTATTGATACCACACCCAACAAATTTAAAACTACACTTGAATTGAAGGATGAAGCGATAAAAAGTGTTGAACCTTTTATAAAACATAAGATGGATCTCTTATAAGAGGTAACAAGGGTAGGGGCATCAAACAGGACAATGTTCACACTCTTTTAAATGCCTCGGACCTCTATTTAGTTCAAGATGTACTCTTTTTGTCAAAATTCATGATTTTAAAATTTGAAAAGTATAGTGACAGGAAACCACCTTCAGACCACCTGACCATGTACATCTAAAAGATGACAACATAAACTTATAATGAAAAGCTCTGAATGCATTACTTTTATATAGGTTAATAAGCATGGCTTCTTAGTGATGCATCAATTAAGATCAAAGAAATGTCAGAACATGGAAAGAGTTGGTAGCTATCTTTATGGCCAAGTTTAAGTATACCTTTAAGTTGGAACATACTTGGATGGATCTTTAAGTCATAAAAAAAAGAAGGCCAAAAAGATTTTTAAGTAGTATGCACTATAATGACACATAATAGTTGTCCAAGTCCAACCTCTATTGTTAAAAAAGAATTAGTCTTAATTTTTTTCAATACCTTGAAAGACCTTTACTATGATAGGATGGTAAGAAGTACATTTGGAAACTTCATAGATTTGGTGATTCGAAGAGAAAGAATCAACGAGGGTATTTAAAAGGACAAAATTGTAAATACTACTACTAACACTATGACATCAAAGAAAATTGGCATGACTAAAAAGAAAAAAGGTGAGGTCTAGGCTACTAAATCTGACAATTAATTAGGACCACACCCTATTTACTAACCATTTAGCAACCTACAAGGATAGTTTAACCCTTAACTATCATATTAGCCTTACACCATAGTAGCCTTATCATCATACCTAAACCCTCAACCATTACCTTCTCCACTAAATGTTCATGTGCCAGCATCATTGGGTAATCAAGTTGACCTAAAAAGGTAAGAAAGAAGGAAAATTGACCTTATATGGGTGTCATATTCAAAGTTATTGCCTTAGCTCATTTAAAATGAATTAGTTACCATTATAGCTAAGGAATAACTAAAACCACCTTACCTTAACTGGTACAACTTCAATGCCAAGTGTGAGTACCATGGTAGATAAATTGGAAATTCTATAAACCATTGCTAGACCCATAAGCATAGAGTTTAAGAGTTGAGAGATGAAAGCTAGATTGACTTTTCAAAAGCCTAATGTCAATACTAATTCCTTTCCTAAGTAAACGATCATGAATCAAATTGAGGAGTATATAGATAATGATCGTCAAGGACCACATTCGAATTTCTTCAAAATTGGCATGATAGAGGTTGTGACATTAATCTGAAGGTGTGCACTATCTAACCCCCAAAGAAACCCAACACAAAAAATATATCATCTAATTGCTTAGACCACATCTCTTCCTCTAACACTTTATTATTCCTATCAAAATGGTAAGGTAATTTTGTGGGACTACAGCTATTGAGTAGACTTCCATAATTGAGCATTAGCACTAGAGTTAGCACTTGCAATAACATATATTAAGAAGTGGGAGATGTTACAATCTAGAATATATTGAAAAGCTTAAGCAAAGGCAAGATAAAGTTATTGTGACCTCAGAAGATATTGAAGAAATTCCTCTTTAAAATACTGGGGGAGTAAAGTCATTTACTAAACATAAACCTAAGTCCAAAGAAACCATTACTAATCAAGACAAGTGATTGTTCCTTAACTATGTCAAGTAGAACAAGTACACTGTATTTGAGTAGTTCAATTGAACCCTAACCAAGATCTTAATTCTTTCTTTGTTAATGAATTTTGAGTTTCATCAAGATCCTTGCTACATATTCTCAATCAAACATATGTCTTGCTTGACATTTCTTTGGCTAGCTTTGACCATGTTGTTAATAATATCATGACAACTATTTGCAAACAAAGAGATTTTAGTTAAGGGGCATAACCATACCAAAGCATTATACATTTTGATCATCTGCCATGGTTGCAACATGTCCTATGTCCTCATTGATAATAAATAATCCTTGAACATTATGCTTAAAGATACTTTGGAGCAATTACCAATTGGCATTACTATCATGAAACCAAGTCATATGATTGTTTAAGCATTTGATGTTACAAAGTATAAGGTCATAAGGACCATTATTCTCCTAAGACCAAGTACTTTCATTGTGTCCTTTCAAATTATGGATATTAAAACTACCTACAATTGCTTATTAGATCACCCTTGTATCCATGTAATAGGAGCCATTCCTTCCACCTTACATTAAAAGGTGAAGTTCATCACAAGTGACTAGCTAATTAAGGTTTAAGTAAAATATGATTTACTTATCTTTAGACCTTCAAGAATGTCTTATGTTGAGGTAGCTGAAGGAGCATTGGAAAGTGCTTTTCAATCTTTTAAAATTGCAAATGTGACTCCTTAGTTAGAGGTTTCATTCATCAAGATTTCACCCTAGCCATCCAAAACATTACTAAAAATGACCAAAGTGATGATGAAAAATGGACATCACCTAGGCAAAGGAATTGAATAATATCTTCAAGGTATCATCAACCTATTACAACCTAATGGGCAATAAGATTATCCTAGAATTAGTTATTGACCTAATCAAGACAATGTCACCTAAGGATACCTAAAAGACAAAGTAAATGAGCTTATATTTCCCCTAACTCACTACTTCAAGAGTGTAAAATTCATTCATCAAGCCTATAATAAGTGTAATGGGTCAATTAAAGTTACTATTAAACTTGACACTTAAACAATCCACATGATCTTTGAAGAACAGTAAGAAGAGCTACCTTAAGTTCCACTAATCTAGCCATATAACACTAGTGCCCTTGTATGCAACTGGCAAGTTTGGTAAATTCTCTAGTTACTTGAGTCTCTTTCTAAGTAATGCAACCTAATTCCCTTGGTTGTTGACACCTATGACATTAAAGGGTAGCTATGTAATAAAATGGGTGGCTTTTGGTCATATGTCAACCAATGATACATGGTTATGTTAATTGCAATTAGGTTCCTAATTTTATCATATAAAGTGTCATCTTAGCATGTGCATAAGTCATTATAACAACACTCATTCATTTTCCTTAGTTGTTTATCTATTGCTCGAGATGGTTAAAGACAAGACCAATAGTCTAACTAGTACTTGTCTTAAGACAAAATCTTAAAGTACCCTTGATATGCCAACCTTAAATGATTTCTAAGGAAGAGAGGCAATCCATAGCTAAGATCGAGCCATTCTTGACTAAGAACCAATATAGTTTAATTTCTTAGATGAAGAAATCCTAGCCATAGATTAGACTTAGGAAGATAACAAGAATAATAGATGTGGTTTGATGGGGCATTCAATGCATTAGGGAATCGAATTGGAGTAATCCTCATTTTTCTCGAGGGCTAACAATATTCAATTACGGCCAAGTTGTACTTTGAATATGCTAATAGAGCATAATATAAGGCATGCATAATGGACTTATTGTATGCCTTGCAAATAAAACCTAAAAATCTCAAGGTATATGGTGACTCTGTATTGATTATCTATCAACTACTAGATAAGTGAGAAACATAAGACCATAAGCTTGTTCCCTATCATTAGTACATGAAAAAACTAGTGGCATAATTTGATTAGATCATCTTTAACTATATGCCTTGAGAAAATAATCGTATTTTTTATACTTTGACAACAATGTATAAGATGGATTTTTTAGCTAATGCTTAAGTGATCTATGTCAATGTCCATCATATTCCAACTTATTATATGCACATCTATGTCAATGTCCATCATATCCCAATGCACGTAAGGAATCAAAAGACAGCCAAGAAAGCTAAATTAGACTTTAATAACACAAATTCTAGACCTAAGATTCAAAGGAACATGAACCTAGGATATTTAAAAAGGATATGGATGTCATACTCCAAAAAAGAAAGGAATTGGGAGTGATAAGTTAATATGAATGTCATAACAAGAAGTACCTCTTGATAAGTTCTTTAGTTCTCAAGAGAACTAAGGGAGAAAACCCTTACTTTTTATTTCACTCAAAATTGTCTAATGTTCCAGAGCTTACAAAGAGGTGTCTATTTATAGGCTAAGATAGTAATTCTAAAAAGGCATAAATTCCTACTTAGAACAAATCCTTATTTAGGAGAAATTCCTATTTAAGGACAAATTCTAGCACAGACAATAAACTTCTATTGAGGAGTGAATGCTATTACTTAGCCTTGACCCATTAGGTACTCTAATCATATTAATAAGGTCGAGACTCTCTTTCAAGCTTAAATTCATACCATTCAAAACTTAGTTGGCTTGAATGTTCTCAATTAACCCATTTTGTGCCTTTTTCATCTTTTTGGCTTTAGCTCATGTTATTTGGTCTTTTGGAATGTACAATGGACCTTTTACATCCTTTAAAGCCTTCCACCCATCATCTTTAAGGTTCTCATTAGTAGCTAAAGGGGTAATAATCATGAAAAAAGTGTATATGAGACGATATGGATTAAATGTTAGTGGCCTTTTCATAGTCAAAAAGATCTTAATAGTAGGATACTACTAGTCAACTATGGAATTAGATTATTTCTAGCATGCCTAAAAATGTCACAAATATCAAATACATATAGATCAGATATATGCAACGCTTGTTTCATTATATGTTATGTAGGGAATGGATATGATTTGGTTTCATTACACCAAAAATATCAAATGGGCATCGATTCCTCCTAGTGGCAATAAACTACTTCACAAAATGGGGTGAAGTAGCATCTTGTGCAAGCATCACTCACAAAGTGGTCATTAAGTTCATTAAGAATGATATCATATGTCAAAATGGTGGGCCAAAACAGTTGATCACAGGTAATGCCATCAACTTAAACAATAAAATGATAGTTAACCTCTATGACTAGTTTAAAATTATCATAACTTTATCCTATGTTGGGCAAAAATAAACAAAGCAGTTGAAGTGACAAATAAAAATCTCAAATAGAAACATCCTCTACAAGTGCAATTATGACTTAGTCTTATTATGATATATAGTGTGACTAAGGTAAGAATAATCATGCAAGCAAGAATAATCATGAAAGAAGTGCTTACGATCCTATATGGATCAAATGTTAGTGGCCTTTTTCATATTCAGAAAGATCTTAAGAGTAGGATACTACTGGTCAACTATGGAATCAAATTATTTCTAGCATACTTGAAAATGCTACAAATGTCAAATACATGTAGATAAGATATATGTAACACTTGCTCCATTGCATGTTATGACATTCTTATAGTCATTCTCCATATGGGAAATGAATGTGATTAGTCCCACTAAGCCAAAAGTATCAAATAGGCATTGATTCATCCTAGTGGCAATTGAATACTTCACAAAATGAGTTAAAGCAACATCTTACACAAGTGTCACCTATAAGGTGGTCATTAAGTTTATCAAGAAAGACACCATATGTCAATATGGTATGCCAAAATGGCTCATCATAGGTAATGTGATGAAGCCTGATGTAGGCTACTCGGACGTTAGGATCAGGAGATTGACTTGCACACGCGGAACAGGATGAACAGTAATTACGATCCTGCGCAAGCTCGGGAAAATGGGTGTAACTTCGTCGATACAGATCGGAATGGCCTGATTCAAAAGCCAAATGAACAAAGACTTCTGAATTAACAATTTCTCTGTTTTGAGTTTTCTCAAATAAGCACTGTAGGCAGGATGAAATCGGGGTGGAAATGGACAGATGTAAATGGACAGAACAGAGGAAAAGATAAAACTTTGTTGGTTGCTTTTCCAGGCCTCCAAGGAAGTGGATAGGGCACCGATTCTTCTAGATCGATGACTGTAACTCTTCAAGGATGCAGATTTGAAAAACCTCCGACTCTTCAAGGACGGAGTGAAAACTCTTTAAGGTTTTCAGGGATACGAACTCTTCAAGGTTCAGGATAATTGCTCAACGCAAAATTTTTTTATTTTTTTCATTCATCAAATTCATCTATCTAATACATAAAGTCGATGGTCTTTTGTAGCCAAAGAAAAACAAATGAAAAGACTCGAGCAAATGAAGAGGCTAAAGAGCATTAAAGATCCTAGAAGGCATAAAACATTAAAGAACTTAGAAACTAGAAACTAGGTAAATGTTCAATGTCCTCTTGATCATCCCAAAGTATCTTTTAGGCTTCCAATGTATAGGGAAAGACAAGGACTTCATTATGGCATGGGCTTGCAAATGAAACTCTTGGTCTTCGGATTGTGTCCCTTCGATATCTCCTCGACTGGTCGAGCGACTTGTCGAGCTCGGATGCGGGCTGATCTCCTTGGTTGAGTAAGCTCATCTTCAATGCGGGCGGCATTATCAATCTGGCCTGCATCATCCTCCCCTTCTTTAAAAGAATTCATCCCCAAATTCACGTCATCATCAGAGGAATCACCAGCATAAGGTGTTAAATGTCGAACGTTGAAAACATCATGTGTTTTTATATGAGAAGGAAGCCTTAAGCGATATGCATTGGGATTGATACGTTCAAGGACTTCAAGATGACCTAGCTTACGATCACTAAGCTTGTTATAGGTTCCAACAGGATGACATTCTGGTGGTAAGTAAGCCCAAACAAAATCTCCTGGTTCGAAGATAACTTCACGTCGTCGCTTATCGACATTCTTTTTATAGGACTCTATCTTACTTTCTAACCTTTGGCGCACATCTTCATGCTCCATTGGACTCATCCGATAATGAGCCAAATTTGGTAGGGAAGCACCAAGCATCAAATCGATTTGGTGCTGAATGTCTCTCATAGGAGGGAGACTTGCAGGTAAGTCCATCGAGAAAACAACCTTGAATTTTTCCAAAAGTGGTCAAACTTCAAGAGGTATGGAAGAAGCAACTTCACTTGCCTTGTGAAGTAAAACATATATAATACGAACCCCTTTTAGAGCACCTTTCATGTCCTTCATCGAAAGCCATGTAGGAGATGAAGACTCTTCGACAACAAGAGTTTTTAAAGGCTCCTTACTAGGTGCTAATATAATTTTCTTCCCTCCAAATTCAAAAGAGTACGTATTTCGATAACCATCATGAGTAGTTCGCCTATCGAATTGCCATGGTCGCCCAAGAATGACATGACTAGCATCCATTAGTAGAACATCGCACCATATTTTGTCGAAATAAACAGAACCAATGGATAGATTAACAAGGCAGCGTTTGGAAACGGTTATCTCGGTACCTTTCGACAGCCACGACATCTTGTAAGGTGTGGGATGCGCCTTTAACTCCAACTGTAGCTTGTTCGCTGCCATTTCAGAAATTATGTTCTCACAGCATCCAGAGTCAATAATCAATTGACATACCTTCCCTTTAATTGTGCAAGCGGAATGAAAAATGTTGGTGCGCAGCCACCTATCTCCGGTCTCATCACGAGGAACTAGAAAGATTTTTCTCACCATCAAAAATTCACCAGAATCAGCATGCACTATTTGCTCATCACCTACGGACTCTTTGACATCATTCACCTCTTCTTCGAGTGGATCCTTCACATGCTCATCAGAATCGTTATCCACTAAGAAGGCTTTGCCGGCTTGTCGATTTTTGTTCTTTTGGCAATTGCTAGCACGATGACCCAACTCACCACAAGCATAGCAACGAATATCGAACGTAGTTGGTTGCTTCAAAATGTTGGGCTGATTAGGAAACTTACTAGCGGTTTGTGTCATAACCTCAGCAACTTTGGTGATGCCAGGGGTACTCCTAACGGGTCGATTGGTCATGATAGAGGATGGTTGCCTCCTCGAGCGAGAACGCTCTACCTTGAGTGCTCATTGGTGTGCATCTCCTAAGTCCCAAATGTCAAGGACTTCCAGGGCATCTTGAATATGAAGTTGAAGGTCATTCAAGTACTTGCTCACAAGCATTTCCTCCGGATCTTGAATGTTGTTGCGAATCACCAACTCATTGAATTCATTGGTGTATTGGTCCACTGTTCGTGTACCTTGTCTCAGATTTTGGTACCATTGATAGAGCTCTCTCTTGTATCCCTTAGGTAGGAAATACTTTCGGATCTTATCTTCCATCTTTCTCCATGAGGTAATTGGTGCTTTGCCAACAGATTGGCGAGTTTGCTTCTCACGCCTCCACCAAGCGAGGGCTTTACCTCTAAATCGCATAGCGATGATCCCGACTCGACGATCCTCAGGAACATTTTGATGCTCAAACACTTCATTAACAAGTGTTAGCCAGTCAACAATTTCTTCAGGAGATTCATTACTTGAGAATTCTGAGATATCCTTTTTAACTTTTTTTTCCCACTCCGGTTCACGAATGTTTTGCTCGTGACGTCAAACATTCCTCCGATTGCAAAATGATCGAACATTCCCCAAAGATGAAGAGTCACCATTGTAATTTTCGGTCCTGGAACGAGATGGTGAATTGTTTCTTTCTGCCCTCAAACGCTCAACTTCCCGCGTCAACTCATCAATTTGTTGTTGCATATGTTGCTGCAAATTGTCAGCGAGCGTATGCACTTCATTCAATGGGATGGTTCTGCCTCCATGACGTCTAACTTGTCTTGGTGGCATGGTTCTCTCCTCCAAAGCTCTAATACCAAATGATGAAGCCTAATGTAGGCTACTCAGACATTAGGATCGGGAGATTGACTTGCACACGCGGAACAGGATGAACAGTAATTACAGTCCTGCACAAGCTCGGGAAAATGGGTGTAACTTCGTCGATACAGATTGGAATGGCCTGATTCGAAAGCCAAATGAACAAAGACTTCTGAATTAACAATTTCTCTGTTTTGAGTTTTCTCAAATAAGCACTGTAGGCAGGATGAAATCGGGGTGGAAATGGACAGATGTAAATGGACAGAACAGAGGAAAAGATAAAACTTTGTTGGTTGCTTTTCCAGGCCTCCAAGGAAGTGGATAGGGCACCGATTCTTCTAGATCGATGACTGCAACTCTTCAAGGATGCAGATTTGAAAAACCTCCGACTCTTCAAGGACGGAGTGAAAACTCTTTAAGGTTTTCAGGGATACGAACTCTTCAAGGTTCAGGATAATTGCTCAACGCAAAATTTTTTTATTTTTTTCATTCATCAAATTCATCTGTCTAATACATAAAGTCGTTGGTCTTTTGTAGCCAAAGAAAAACAAATGAAAAGACTCGAGCAAATGAAGAGGCTAAAGAGCATTAAAGATCCTAGAAGGCATAAAACATTAAAGAACTTAGAAACTAGAAACTAGGTAAATGTTCAATGTCCTCTTGATCATCCCAAAGTATCTTTTAGGCTTCCAATGTATAGGGAAAGACAAGGACTTCATTATGGCATGGGCTTGCAAATGAAACTCTTGGTCTTTGGATTGTGTCCCTTCGATATCTCCTCGACTGGTCGAGCGACTTGTCGAGCTCGGATGCGGGCTGATCTCCTTGGTTGAGTAAGCTCATCTTCGATGCGGGCGGCATTATCAATCTGGCCTGCATCATAATGCCACCAACCTAAATAATCAAATGATGTTTGACCTCTGCAATTAATTTAAAATTAAGTATCCTAACTTTTCCTTGTGTCACCCAAAAATGAATAAGGCAGTGGAAGTGGCAAATAAAAATCTCAAGTGAATAATGGAAAAAATGACAATTACATACAAAGACTGGCACAAGATATTGTCATTTATGCTGTATGCTTACCACACCATAAGACGTACTTCCATAGGGGCAACCATGTTTGCATTGGTTTATAGGACTAAGGCACTTTTACTAGTTGAAGTCAAAATTCCTTCCTAAAGGGTTTTAATGGAAGTGGAACTTAAATATGTGGAATGAGTCAAATTTAGATATAACTAACTAAATCTCCTTAAGAAAATGAGGCTATGTGTAACCTACCTCAAACAATTACACTAAAGTCAAATAAGGGGAGTACATCGAAGGAAAATGTGTTTTAGGTACTTCAAAGAAAAAGACTTAATCCTATAAAAGGTCTTACAAAATCAAAGTGACCTAAGGGGTGAGTGGGTGTCAAACTATGAAGGTACATATATTGTAAAGAAAACATTCTCAAGTAGAGTATTAATTCTGACAAATATAAAAGTCAAAGATATGCCAAACCTCATAACACAAATATGATCAAAAAATATTTTGCCTAAACATCAGTCAAAATTGAAATTAGTTCATTATCAGTTACTGGCTAAGGATAAGAGCATAATGAATGAGATTAGAAAGGGTGTAAAACATAATCAAAGAGGCAAGATTTGCCCATGAAGGGGCATTTAGACCATACTCATGCTGAGTTACTAAATATACAATTTGTCTTAATCCCTACAACATTAGTCTAGTTATCAATTTTACCACTTCATCCCTAAATACATCATTTTCTTCAATCAAAATCACAAAAGATTATTGTTTCCTCTCATTCTCATTTACAAACTAGATGTCCTGTGCATAATAGCTTACTTTTGAACCCTAACACAAGTGCAATTAATATAATCTTATTAATTTGGCTAATATGTGCTACTGTGTATCTAAAATAAAAGTAGCATAGATTTTATTTCTTTGTTTGAGACTCTTAGGGATACAAGGAGTTCTTTTTAATGTCATATCTAGAGCTCTCAAGTAGTATTAACAAGTAGGGATGGATTGATGAGTGAAGATTCCTTATAGGGCTAAGATTGAGAAATAATTAGGCTAATGAATTGGGCATGTTTCAGCAAGAAAGGACCCTCAAGTTTCAAACAAATATTTTAGGTATAAACATATAATTCCAAAAACATTACAAAGGGGAATATTTGCATCTCCTTAAAGCAAGACAATCCTTTTAAAAGCAAATAAGCGAAAAAAAAAAAAAGTCCATGGTAACCTTAATCATTTTAAGCCTGAAAGAAAAGAGAGAAGAGAAAAAGCTAAAAAGGCAAAGTAAAATTAAAAGGCATGACAAGAAGTGGGAAGCTCCAAATCAAGGGTAAATCATTAGTTGTGATGAATCAAAAACTAGAGAAGATTTCTAGATGATGACTCTCCTTATGAAATCATTTGGAAGGACACAAACAAAACCTTGATAGGTGTGTTAGGGCATGCTCCAATTTTTACCAACCATGAGTATTGTGCATGTTGCGTAACCAATATTATGTGTACACAAGCATATGTACAAACAACAATACTTAATAAAACCAACTTACAATAGCAATTTTGGATGAGTTTAAGTACACTTCACATCCACAACCCAAGCAATAAGGTGAAGTGGCCATCTTAAGCCAATTCAAACAACTTGTCAACTTACTTAAAAAATTTCAATTGTAAATGGTAGTTGGGAACCATTCTACACAATCTTGAAAATGTGTTCTGCATCTATAACTCGAGCAATAAGGTGATGCAGCCATCTTAAGCCAATTCAGATAACTTGTTAGCTTATTTAAAAAATTTCAATTGCACATTGCAGTTAGGAACCATTTTGTGTGAGTTTGGAAATGCATTATGCATCCATAATTCAAGCGATGAGGCAATGCAGTCATTTTAAGCAAGTTCAAATGACATTGTAGTTTACCTCTGAATTTTTTACTATAAATGACAATTAGGAATCACTTTATGGAGGCTTGAGTATGCTTCACATCTGCAACCTAAATGATAGGGTGATGTAGTTATTTTGAGTAAGTTCAAGTGACATACCAACTTACTTTTGAGACTTCGACTAAGAATGGTAGTTAGAAACCCTATTTGCACTAGCCTAAGCACACATTAAAGTCCTCGCATGTCACATGATGCAATCATGATACTCACAATCCTTGCAAAATAATCCCAAATAGAGCGATCATTTGAATGCTAGCTAATGTCATAGAATTTGAATTTGTGGCATATCAAAACCCTTACCAACGAGGAAAATTCCTAGTGAAGAACATTTGTAGTTTCTTACAATGTCATAAGACCCTCAATAGGGTTTTAATCCGATCATCATTGAATTAGTCACCCCCTAACATACAAATAATAGTCCACCACCTTGATTCAACTAGGTGCACGTCATGGGATCACTCCTTAATCTTGAGCGTACTCTCAAACATGCTTGCCTAAAGTGGGGGGCATTTTCATATGGGTACCCAAAAGGCAAAAGGTCTTTATTTGTTCCTTTGTACTAAAGCAATTCACAAAGAGGGTAGCTGCTATGGAATATGATTGCAATTAGGTCACAGTTTTTTTATTTGAAAAAAAGGAAAAAATGAAAATAAAAAAGAATAAAAAAGCAAAAATAATTTCATTGCTGCAAATTAATTTACAAAGTCCAATACACAAATAAAAAGTCTAATACACAGTATATAAGTGCAATAATATCAATTCCCTAAGAGGCTTCCAGCTCTCTTGAAAGTCCAAATACCGGATTCAAGTGCAAATTCTGCAAGTTAATAGCCCACAAAATATTAGATACATGCAAAAAGGAGAAGCAATCTCAACCATTCAACGAAAAGCAAAAACAATAGATAGGATCAAGTGCCCCTCCTCTATGAAAAGGAGGGTCCCTTTACATTGAAATAAAGGAAGGGGACATTAGAGGAGACAACAAAAAGAAAGACAACAAGACAGCACAACAACAAGAGAGCATTTAAGAGAGCCAAGAAAGGAATAAAAAGATAGCAGTAGCAACAACACCACCACCATCCAATACCAACAAAAAAACAACCTGACTCAACAAAGGAGAAGCTACTCAAACTAGGAAAAAGAATGTCTAGATGCAAACCCAAGTTAAGAAGCTACTCTCACGTATCATTAAAGGTGGAGATAAAGGCACCCATAACAGTATTATAAGTCCCTTTTCATGTTTTTTTTCTTCATTTTTATTAAACACTGCATCTAAAACTCTTAATTAAAGTAATAAACAAACTAATCCAATTCTAGTTTAAGCTTCCAATAGTGATATGGTAAGCACTCCCTTAGCAAGCTAGTAGTGTATTGTAGTCAAGGAAAGTTGAGTAATAAATTTAACACAAAGGAAACAAAGAAAAAACAAGAAAAGAGAGAAAGGAGTGTATTGACCTTTGATAAAGGCTTACTGGCGCCATCACGGGTCACCAGTGACATCACTGGAAAATGTCACAAGCACCATCACAGGAGCCATCAGTCATTGATCCACGCATTGTTGAAGGTTGCGTGCAGAAGAGAGGCTACGTTACATGCAAATTGACAAAAAAATAGAAGCTCGTCATCACACCGCCAAAGTATGCTGTGACGGAGTTAGGCTTTGGATGTGTTAACTCGCGTAGTACTTAATCGATCTTGCGTATGAAAATGAGTTAAGTAAACTTTGGAGAATTTGAGAGAATCACCGAAAAACGTTAGGCGATAAGTAAGGACTTGCGAGAGCCGTATGAAAAGAGAGTACAAGAAAGATTTGCTAAGTGAATTTGTATTGAATATGTAAAGATATGTAGAGCTATACAAAGATATGTAGAGCTATACAAAGATATGTGCAGAGATATGCAAAGATATGCAAATATGTTTTTATAAGTGAGAGGAGTAACCTATTTATAGTTGTTTTACCTCCTCAATATGTGGTTATAAATGACTATTTAGAATATTTATAATAAATGTTCTAGAGAAGGTATCTGAGAGGTCCCTTCAAGAAGGTTTTAGGATGTCTTGGAGATTTGTTCCTTCCAGAATTTTCTAAGCTGCCTTAGTACAATCTATTGGAAATCTTTAGACGTGAACTTTTCTGTAAGTTTCCGGAACCTTCTTTTACTGGATTTGGGCAGCAAAGAGGACTGGGCAATGCCAACAGCCCAAAGAAGTTCATCCTAACCCGATTTTTGTCTTCTCACGTGTTTGATGAGATGGAGAAGAAGTTTCCCGTGACAATGCGCTGTCATTAGTTATCATTGTTGCACAAACTGACAATGGTAGATTCCTCGAGCACCTATCTATTTGACGGTGCCTTCCACATGCCAATCTAAGGCCAACGAAACCTTGTCACTAGTGGTAGAGAGAGAGAGAATGGCTGAAGGAAAGGATAGGTGTAGAGAGAGCAATACTAAAAAAATAAAAAGGAAAGAAAAATAAGAAAGAAAGAGAGACAACGTGAGGGATCGTCCAAAAGGGACCAAAGAAACCAAACAAGGAACAAAAAAAGAAAGAAAAAAAAAAGGGAACATAAAGTTCTACGAGACGGTGCCATTTTAGGCAAACCCAACTTAGTCCTTAGACACAAAACGACGTCAACCCTTTTTAAAATTTTCCAGACCATTTTATTTTTCGATACATAAGACCACGGTAAAATGCATTTGAATTATCTTCAAAAGAATTTCCAAAAATGTTCATCTTTACTCTTTAGTGCATAGGATCACATAAAAGGTATCCAAATTATGTTTAAAAAAATTTCTAAAAAATTATATTTTATTTTCTAGTACATAAGATCATCTTGAAAATTATCTGAATTCTTCTTAATAATTAAAAAAAAATAAGAAGAAGAAGAATTTATTTTTATTTTTTAGTATATAATATTATCTTAAAAAGCATCTAAATATTTTCAAATATTTTCAAAAAAATTAAATTTTATTTTTTACTATGCAAAATGGCCCAAAAAGCATCCAAATCACTTTTAAATATTTTAGAAAAAAGGTTGTCCATTTTTTTAATGTACATGATCACTATTGAAAACATTTGAACCCGTTTAAAAATTTTCAATAAAATCCCTTTTTTTACAACTTGTCCGAATTCCCCAAAACCCAAGGGTATGCATTTGTGTAAGAAAGAGAGAAATAAATATAATATTGATATAAGCATATAAGTAAAAGTAGGTAAACAATGTACTGTTAGGTGCGATGGGCGCTTGGGTTGACTATAGTCTCCGCCAAATGTAACCGTAATCCCAAATTCTGAATAATTATGGTAAACGCAAACTAGGTCGAATAACTCATGATGTTTTAATTGCACATAAAATGATTGGAGCAATTCCAAATCCATCTCATACTACTATAGAGCCGCAAATGCCCTGGTCGCTTCTAATGCTCTAAAGGGTCAGACATCATGTTCTCCTCTGCATCCACAAAACTCCTCCTATCCCAAGAACCCGTTGTGACACTTGATTACATGCATTGTGTCCAAAGGTTGCTAGGGTTTTGAACCTACATTGTCTTCGACCATTAATTTATGAACAATTATACATAATGGCATAACCAGATGCGTTAGATATAATTGCAATTTAACACAATGGGTAGCCACTTATTTGGTGCATATTTTTCATTTCATCAATTCTAGTTAGTAACTATGTCAAAAGTAAGACCTTCAAGAATTTGAGATAATTTACTCAATAAGGCTTTTCCAAGATCCATCATTTCACTTCTCCAATTTATAGGTTGTAAAATGAAAAAGATTAATGTAAGAATAAAGGTTAAAAAATCACGGATGGGGTAGACGGAGTGAGATCTAGAAGGACAATTGTAGCTAAGTATCACTAATCAATAATAATCAACTATAACTGACGATTCGTATCGCACCTTGTCCACCCCTTTATCATTTTTGTGTCCTCCCACTTTTTTTCATATTCTTCTACATTGGCTATACGAGGAAGGATGTCCAATTGCCTATTAAAATGAACACTTACAAACCTTGCAACCCCACAGATACTTTACCAATCCAAAAAAAAAAAAAAAAAAGAAACATAAATAGGAAACCTAGTACAATGCAAACTATGAGTAAGCGTGTTGCTCCACCCAACCAAGGCAAGACATAGGAATCTTGCCAAGTGTTTTGTTCTACCATAGGAAGTTTTAAGCATCCGCTTTCTAATCTATTAAAGTTCTAGTAACCCTTTTTTCCATAGCCTAAGCAATGTGTTTTATTACTTATTGATGTAAAGGGTGGTTCAAGTGTGATTGTTTGTAAATATGGCATGCTAATTTGATGATCTAGACGTCAAGCATGATAATAAACGAGCTCTTAGACTGCCTTATGGTGAAATGTTGGATGAGGTGGTCTCATTGAGAGGCTAATTAAGGACCATGATTATTGGACTAGTTCAGCATCTAAGGGCACATTGGATAAGGTGATTCTTGACTTATAGACTGTGAGAAATGAAGCAACCATCACTTGTTTTGACCATTTAAGAGCTTGCTAGGGGTCCATTGAGTGAAGGGATGAATGCTGCTAATTCGAGTGGAATGGTCAATTCTTCTACATTAGTTACTCCATGCCTACAGCTGAATCCAAGTGAGTCATCATGACTCTATACCAAAAGATGGGGAAAGAAGTGTAGCAAGAGGTACACTTGAATTATTGACTTGGTGGAGCTATTAGGTGGTTATACATAGTTGGTTACATGTGCCGTAGGCCACACCATTAAAATATTGTGTGCACTAACAATTAATCCATTAGTTGGACTAGGTTATGGTGTAAGTGACTGTGTGTTTGTATTTTTGGGACGTTCACATGAAGAAGGCAATAGAACTCAGTAGGGGTTTATTTTGAGTTCAATATTGCACCCCTTTCTAACCTTTTGGTTTTATGCATTTAATATACACTTGAAAAAACAAACTGAGGTATATATGATGCATTCAAATAACTATAAGTAAGTGCACTAGTCACTAAAATAATATAAATAGTGAATAAAGTATCATCCTATAAGGATTGAAAGTAAACAAGTACCAAAAAACTAATTAATCCAAACTTTACTTAGAAGACTAATTTTAAAGTTTAGAAAACTAAATAAGAAAAAATAAAATTTAAATAGAAAAATCAATTGCTAAATATAATGAGATTAAATCATGAGAGAATGTACTAGGCTTTTCAGGTTCTCCGCACCAAACTTACATTGAATGTTTCCTAAACTGCCATCAAGAAAAGGGTTGATACATGGGACAATAGAATTTCCTATGTTATTCAATACTCTTTCATAAGTTATATTGAATTTACTTTTACTTATTAACCTACTATATCTCTATGTAGACTGAAATAGATAAAAGAGCATTAAGTTCTTTGAAAAAGTCTGGCTTAAGTAGATCGTTTCACAATTGACATGTCACTATAGTAGGAATTATATTTATAGGTCTTTATATTTCATTCAATTCATGATATGTATTATTTAATATAATGCAAGGAATCTCTTCCCAGTCTCAACTATGTGGATCAAATCAATTTAAAAGGTGATTAGGCTTTTAAAAGTATTAAGCACAATAACACATACTCATTATAAAAAGATAATTCTTGAAAAGCATAAAAGCAAAGAAAACTATATAACCATAGTTAGACTACACTATAGCCTTAGTTAAGAAAATTAGTTCATCCAAAAAGCAATAAAAACCAAATTAAACATTCAAAATAATAAAAGTTTTAGGAGAATAGAATGATGAAATAGCCTTGGGATCATTTCCTTGAAGTTGTCGTTACTCTTTTTCTCTTGATCTTTTCATGTTCCTCTCTTTTTTTGGTGCATAGTTCTCTATTATCTTTTTTTCATTTTTCATTGGTTGTGTACATTTTTTTCTCTTACTTGTGCACTTTAATTAGTCAACTATCCAAAAATTTTATAAAAAAATCAATTCTCTAAAGAAATCTTTTGGTCATCTAGTCAACCATATTGACTAGTCAAATTGGCCAAGCAAAACTTTTTACCCAAAACACAACTTTTTGCAATGCACACTTTTCCATGTGGTCGACCATAGTAGCAGGGTTGATTGGCTTATCAAAACTTTTTTTAACTTTACATCTTTCCATTTTTTTCTATATAATGTTTGGTCAATAAGCCGGATTGATTGATACATTACTTTCTTCACTCTTTTTTCTCTCTTTTTTTTTTTTCAGAAAAGAAAGATTCTTTTCCTTAATTCTCTTGAAGGATGCTTATACTTTTCTAGGTTAAAAGGGTTATGGAAAGGCTCAAGGGGGTAATTAGGGATAAAATATAAATAAGGTTAGCTTGAAGACTCAAACAAAATAAAGATGATCTAAATCATCTCTCTAGCAATGCAATTATATAGGACTTTGGCTCAAGGGATATTAAACAAGTTCTAGAGATTTGATGAGATCCATGGAGAAATCAATGCATGGAAGGCTTCTAAAAATCCTTTAAGTATTCATAATGTGTGGCATGTTCAAAGGCTAAAAAGATAAAAGAAGTACTAAATAGGGTAATTTAGCATATTTGGGTCAACCAAGTTACAAATGGCATAAATTCATACTTGAAAGAGGACTAAGGATTTATTAATATGATTAGAAGGTTTAATGAGCTAGGATTAAATAATAAAATCAACTCCTAAGTAAGAGTTTGTTATAAAGTATAAGTTTGCTATAAAATAAGAGTTTACCTATATTTTAGGAGTATATTATTGTCTTTACTTTTAAGGTTTTTAAGGTTGTTATTTTAACTTATAAATAAACTTGATTTCATTGTTATAGAGTAAACAATTATGTGAAATAAAAATTAAGAATTTTCTCCTTCAATTCTTTTAAGAACCAAAGACCTTATCAAGAACTAACTCTTCTTATAGCATTCATATTGACTTTATCTCTCAAGTTTGTTCTTTTGTGAAGTGTGTTGTCCATATCCTTCTTTATACTTTAGGTTCATGTTCCTTTAAGCATTAGGCCAAGGGTTAGTATGATTAAAATCTAATTTAGTTTTCTTGTGTTTTTACTTGATTCCCTATGCATGTTAGGTCCTCAAGCTCCATCTTTTGAGATTCACATCAATTGGTATCAAACTTTGGCTTTAAATCAAGTTTGCTTATCTAAATTTGAGTTGTTCTCTTGTTATCCTTCTTGTTATCCTTTACAATTTTGTTCCTTAAACTTGAAAATCCTAGTCTTATCTTTTCTTCCTAGTTTCATTTTATGTAACTTTTGTTCTTTGAATCCATAGACCTTAGTTTATCTTTTACTTTACTTGAATTCATGACAAAAAAAAAAACAAAACAAAGAACAAAAAACAAAATAAGAAAAAAAACAAAATAGTGAAAGAATAAGAGAAGAAAAATAAAAAGAGAGAAGTAAATCATATTTAATTAGGTCAAAAGGAGATAGAGGTTCTATTTCCTTCTTAATTAGACATCTTACAACATAAGGAAACCTTAAATTAAAAGAGTAAACCTTATTGTTTTCTAGTTCCTACAAGGATTCAAATCTTATTATTTTGTCTTTGTGTATTGCAATTTAATCTTATTATTTACTTCTAGCCCATAACCTTTATTCATTATACCTTCCTAAATTTCTTTGATTCTAATTTGTTAGAATTAATTAGTAACAAGGTGACTTTGATTGAAATTGTTTAGTTCAATAAATAATATAGAGAGAAAATTTAAGTGGTCAAAGGAAGAAGTGTAAACACATATTGAGAAAAAACCTTAAAGAGTGTAAACTTAAGGTTGTGTGACACCATTTTTTAGTGAAACATGTAAGGGAGTGTTTTGCAAGTTATCTGAGCCATTTTGTACAAAATTAATATTATGTCTTCCAAAGGGAAAGGTGGAGCTAAAAAGGGAGGCAGTGATGTGTCATTTGTGATCAAAGTTATGCAACAACAATTTGAGTGCATGGACACTAGATTTGATGATACAAGGGAGAAGATGGAGGAGTCAGCTAATAGAATAACATAATTGCAAAGAAGGCATAGGAGTTATAAGGTTCCTAATGCAAGAAAGCATGAGTGACAAGACTATGGTCATATAGATGATATAAAAGATGATGAATTTGATGATTTAGCTCCTTTGGTCAGAATTGCTATAATTAAAATGGTCAAAGAGATTTTAAGAGGTAAGACACCTATGATCATGATTCTAGTAGCATTAAATGACAATTCCTCCACTCCAAGCAAAAAATGATCCAAAAGCATATCTAAAATGGGATAAAAAGGTTGAGTTGGTATTTGGATGTTATAACTATTCTAAAGAGAAAAAATAAAATAAAATTACTACTATTGAATTTACTAATTATGCTATTATTTGGTAGGATTAACTTATTTTGACTAGGAAAAGGAATTGTGAGAGGCCTATTGATACATGAGAGGAGATTCATTCCTAATCACTATTATAGGGATTCGTACCAAAGATTGCAAAGTCTCACTTAAAACACCAAGAGGGTAGAGGACTACATAAGAAGATGAAGATTGTCATGATTAAGGATAATATGAGGGAGGATAGAGAAGCAACTATGGCTTGGTTCTTATAATAGCTGAATAGAGGCATCTCTAAGGTAGTTGAATTATAGCATTATACAAAGTTAGAGGATATGGTGTACTTAAAAATGAAAGTTGAGAGGTAACATAAACAAAAGGGTTTTACATGGTTTTAATAGAATTTAGGTTCCACTTCATTCTAAAAGTCAAATTAAAGCAAAAGGGAGGAGAGAGTTGATTACAAGGCCAAGATCGAATTATACAAGAGTAAAAAAGTAAGTTCTAGCAATGAGAAAGGCAATTCTAATTCCTAACCTAATAAAAATAGAGATGTTAAATATTTTAAACATTTAGGAAGGGTAGGAAAGGGACATATTACATCTCAGTGTCCAAATAAGTGTACCATAGTGTTGTAAGTTAATGATGATATTAAAACACAAGGTGAGTCCAGTGATAATGCTAAAGTCATATTAATTGTTTGGATTAATATATTTATAAGATTTATATGTGAAAGATCCTAACTTTGCTAATATGTATGAGGAATACAAAAAGTTAGCCTTTAGAAAATTTTATAGGCATAAGGGTTTCTTATTTAGGAAAAATCATTAATGTGTATCTATAAGTTCCTTAAGGGATTTTAGAGTTAAGAAAACTCTAGATGCCTTAGTTGAGGATTTCTCTTGGCCACACACGAAACAAGACGTTGAGAAGATGTTTGAAAAGTGCATAACATACAAACAAGCTAAATTTAAAGTTTTACCCCTTGGCTTGTACACCCATCTACCCATACCTAGGTAAACATAAGTTGATTATTGATGGACTTTATGCTAGGGTCATCATGGTCGAAAAAGAAAAGGGATTTTGTATTTGTTGTTACTAATAGGTTTTCAAAGATAACTTACTTTATCACATACCATAAAACTAACGATGTAAACAATGTAGCTGAATTGTTCTTTAGAAAGTTAGTATGCTTGCATGGCATGTCTTGGAGCATTGTTTTAGATTAGGATACAAAGTTCTTAAGTTAATTTTAGAAAACTTTATAGGGTAAGTTAAATTAATGTTCTTAATTACTTGTCATCTTCAAATAGATGGGCAAATTAAGGTAATTAATCGAATTTTTTCTACTTCATTGTGTGTTATTAGTCTAATGAATTTTAAAGCCTAAAAAGATTGTTTGTTGCATGTAACATAGGTTTTCAAAGAATGTTCATTCTACTACTAGTTACTCTTCATTTGAAATTATTTATGGTTATAATCCTTTGACTCTTTCAGATTTGATGCCTATTGAAGAGTATGCTAACTTAGATAGTGAAGGCAAGGTTGAAATAGTGAAGAAGTTTTATAAGAAGGCACAACAACAAATTATAAAACAAATTGGGCAATATACATTTCATGCCAATAAAAGGTAAAAGAAGGTTATGTTTAAACTGGATAATTGGATTTTGGTGTATATACGCAAGAAAACGCTCCTAGTTTAAAGGCACTCAAAGTTGTAGCCTAAAAGAGATGGTCCATTTTAAGTAGTGTCATGGATTAATGACAATGTCTACAAGTTACACCATTACAATAAGTATAATATAAGTGCAACATTGAATATTTCTGACTTTTCTCCTTTTGATGCAAGTGATGATTTAAGGATGAATCTTTATGAGAAGAGAGAAATGATGAAATTCATGGAGGAGTCGATGCATAAAGGATTTCTAAGGATCCATTGAGCATTCATGAAGCACTAATGATAAATTCAGGGGTTAAAAAGATGAAAAACGCACTCAAAAGGTTAATTGAGGATATTAGGGTCAACCAAATTACAAGTGATATGAATTTAACAAATGAAATGAATTTAAGCTTGAAAGAGAACTAAGGCTTTATTAATATGATTAAAGGGTTTAATGAGTTAAGGTTATGAAATAAAATTCACTTCTAAGTAGGAATTTGTTATAAAATAAAAGTGTTCCTATATTTTAATAGTATATCATTGTCTCTACTTTTTGGGATTGTTATTACAGCCAATAAATAGGTTTGATTTCATTTTTACAAAGCAAACAATTATATAAATTGAAATTTAAGAATTTTCTCCTTCAATTCTTTTAAGAATTAACTCTTCTTGTGGCATCCACCTAATTTATCATTCTTAAATTCATTCCTTTCTAGAGTATGGTGTTCATGCTTTTCTTTATACCTTAGGTTTATGTTTCTTTTTAAACATTAGGTCTAGGGTTTATACAATTGAAATTTGATTTACCTTTTTTCGGTTCTTACTTAATTTCCAGTGTATGTTGGGTCCCCAAGTCTCATCTTTTGGAGTTCACATCAAGATCACATTTGAGATCATAAAGTTATTATCATATTCATATAAGTTTTCTCTAAGCATGAAACAAATGTCATGGATCATAACCATTATTCAAAATTTCACAACTCAACCATAAGAAAATGAGAACACATGAATTAAAGATTAAACAAGAATAATATTCATCAGTTTATTTAAGCCATGTTTTGTAATCATCATTCATTAAAGCAACGAGAAAACAAGCATATCAAGGGAAATTTCATTCCAATAAACAAATCATGCAAAGATGGGTAACCATAAGGAAGAGCAACAAGAAGTGAACAAATCCCCCCAAACTTAAAATTAACATTATCCTTAATGTTCTAAATATCCAAAAATAAAAAATAAAGAAAAGGATACTTCCTAAAAACATGGGTTACCATGCTTTAAGCCTTTTGTTTATAGTCCTAAGCCTAACTCTTTATGGTTTCATTCTAGCACATGTAGCTAAATAATGGTTTCAAACTTGTTAAATCCATCATCTATATAGTCCTTTAATCTTTGACCATTGACCTTGAATGTTTATTTTGTGTCATGAGAAATTTCTACCATTCAATAAGGAAAAACTTAGGTTATCATAAAAGGTTCAAACTAATGGGACTTCAATTCACCTAGAAAAAGTCACAATTGACAGTTATAAAGTAAAACTTCCTTACCTACTACAAAATTATGTCTCATTAAGTATTTTTCATGCCACATCTTCGTGTGTTCTTTATAGATTTTGGCATTCTCATAGGCTTCATGACAAAATGCATCCATCTCATTCAATTGCAGCAACCAAATTTGCCTTGCAGCTCACATATCAAAATTTACAACTTCCATAGCTTAATATGATATATGCTTAAATTCAATAGGCAAATGACATTTTTTTCAAAAACTAACCTATATAAAGACATACCACTAAGAGTCTTAAAAGTTGTCTTAGATGCCCAAAGTGCATCATTTAATTTCAATAACTTTTCAAAAGCATTCACAATCTTTTCCAAAATCCTCTTGAATTCCCTATTTGAAAACTCCACTTGTTTATTAGTATGGGGATGATATGAGGTAGTTATTTTGTGTATAACACCATATTAGCTCAAAAGATTTTTAAATTGTTTGTTGCAAAAGTGATTTCTCCCATCACTAATGATTGCCTTGGGTGTTCCAAAACTTGTAAAAATGTGTTTTTTTAAGAACTTGAAAACAACCCTAGCATCATTAGTTGGATTAGCCATAACTTTCACCCATTTTGACATATAATCCACGACCATAAGTATGTATTCATTATGAAAGGATTTAGGAAAGGGAGCCATGAAATCTATGCCCTAAACATTAAATAATTTAACAAAAAGACTATTGTTCAAAGGCATCTCATTCCTTTTAAAAATATTTCTGGTCCTTTGACATTTAGCACACGAGGCTACAAAAACATTAGCATCTTTAAAAAAAATAAGGCCAACAAAATTTTGACTAAAGAACCTTTGTAGTTGTTTTGGTTACACAAAAGTGCTAACCAACATCTTAATTAAGGTAATCACAAAGAATGATTGTCATTTCTTCTTCAGACACATACTTTCTAATAATCTAATTTGCACAAACATTATATAAGAACAATTCTTCCCAAAAGTAGCGTTTAACATTGGAAAAAAGAAATTTCTTTTGTTGATAAGATAGATTAAGGGAAAGAATATTACTTGTTAAATAATTGGCAAAATTAGCATATTAAGAAAATGATGTAATTTGAATAAAATAATACTCATATGGAATTCTTCTCTGATAGGATTCTCAGCTAGCTTCTTTAAATTAAGGACCTCAAGCCTTGATAAGTGATCAACCACTAAAATTTTAGTCCCTTTTTTTTTATCTCTTTACAACTATAAAATCCATTTGATTAGTGAAGGCTTAGCATCTCACTTAGTAAATAAATACTTGAGAACAAATTGGTTAGTATAAATAATAACCTTAGCCAAAATCAAATAAGATCAAAATTTATCAAAAGCATATACTACTACCAAAAGCTCTTTCTCAATTGTTGTAAAATTCTTTTAAGCCTTTATCAAGGTATGAATGGAATAGTGTATGGTTTGAAATTTCTTGTCTTTTTCGTGCCCTAGAATAGGTTTTATTGTAGTATTACTTGCATCACACATAAAATCAAATGGTAACCCCTAATATGTTGCCACTATGATAGGTGCATTCACTCACTTCTCCTTCGACGTGTTGAAATCTTAGAAGCATTTATCAAGAAAAATTAAATAGAGTTTTTTTTAACCAAAAGATTAGATAAAGTTTTGCAATCTTATAAAAGTCCTTGATGAATCACCTACAAAATCTTGCATTGCCTAAAAAGCTCCTTACTACTTTCATTGAACTTGGTGGAGGTAATTTTTCAATTACTCCTACCTTAGCTTGGTCTACCTTAATTTCGTTATAAGAAAGCTTATAGCCTAGAACTATTCCTTGTACCATAAAATGATTTTTTTTTCCCAATTCAAAATAAGGTTAGTTTCCTTATATCTTTGCAAGATTAGATCCAAATTATACAAACAATTATCAAAAGTGAAACCAAAAACTGAAAAATCATCCATAAAAATTTCAATGAATATTTCAACCATGTCAAAAAAAATTGTTATCATACATCTTTAGAAAATAATAGGTGAATTATACAAACCAAAAGGCATTGTTTTGTATGGAAAAGTGTCATAATGGCAAGTGAAGGTAGTTTTCTCTTAGTCCTTTGATGAAATAGAAATTTGATTATAACTTGAATACCTATTTAAGAAGCAATATAATTCATGACTAGTAAGTCTTTCTATCATTTCATTAATGAACAATAAAGAAAAATAATATTTTCTAATGGCATCATTCAACCTTTTAAAATTCATACAAACCCACTAACCAATCATTATTCTAGTAAAAATCAATTCATTTGATCATTCTTAATAACAATGATACCTCCTTTTTTAGGTACTACTTAAACTAAACTTACCCATGAGCTATCAAAAATAAAATAAATTGTACCTGTATCCAATAATTTAATCACATTAGCCTTAAGCAAATTTTGCATGCCTAGGTTTAGCCTTCTATAAGGTTAGATTGTGAGCTTATAACCCTCTATGAGAATTTTCTAGACACAAATTAAACAATTAATTTTGTTGATGTCAACTATTGTCCATCTTAGGACTTTCTAATGCTCCTTAAAACTTTAAGAAGTTTTTCCTTCATTAAATCTATCAAAGATGAAGAAATAATCACATGTAAAAAGGAAAAAGCTTTCTAAAATGCATATTATAAATGAGAAGGTAAAGGTTTAAGCACAATTGTAAAGGGCTCCTTAATTAAATGCTTTAACAAAAAATTTTAGGGTTTATCATAAACTACATCTTTAGCTCTTTAGCTCCCAAATATGGTGGATTTACCTTCAACAAATTAACCCTTTCCCTTGTATTCTCATTTTCAATTGTAAGAATTAGGCAAATTAAGATAAACTTTACTATTAGTGAAAAAGTTTCCCCATAATCTATATTCTCTTGTTGGGTATAATCTTTCTTTACCAAGTAGGCCTTATACCTTTCTATGGATCCATCTGCTTTACACTTGATTTTGAGAACCCATTTGTTCCCAATAGCTTTATATCCTTAGGGAAAATCTTCCAAGTCCCAAACTTAAATAGATTTCATGGTTTCATCTCTCCTTCCATTACTTTATCCATTATTTTTTAGTAAGGTATAAGGGAGTCTTAATTTACTATTTTAGGCTTTTCCTTATCTTGAGGGACAATCATAAAAACTTCCCCATCAATCTCAAAAGGGCAAGGTGGGATATTTTCATGATTGTTTTTGTGCAATATGGGTTTTTGCAAACCTTGCACAGTTTATGGCATAACACTCCTCCTCGAACGAATTGCTTAAGACATTTCCTTAACAATTTAAGTTGGTGGATTTAGTGTGTTATAGCCATCTAAATTACTCCTCTCATATAGATAAAAATCCTTATTAATATCACACCTACTAGGAAAACTATTTTTTAAGAATATGATCTTATATGATTTGTCTTCATAGTATCTTATAAAGATACATTTTTTTCCTCTTAGACCCAATTTCCCATATGTATAAAATGGATCATGAACGTAAGACATTGACCCCTTATAGTCGTAAATTACTTAAGTCAAACTTTCATCTTAACCATAATTCATATGATATGGAAGTAAAAAATTTAAAAGGTAAATGGTTAAGTACATACACAACTATTAGTAAAGTATCACCCCAATAATTTATTAAGATATTCATTTGTACCATTATGAACCTAACCATCTCTAATAAGGTTATGTTTCTTCTTTTTGCAACACCATTTTATGGCAAAGTCTTAAGAACAATTAGTTATTTAATTATACTCTTTTCATTATATAGTTCCTTAAACTATTTAGAAAGATATTCACATCTTTAATCAGTTTTTAAGGTTTTAATTTTTTTACCCAACTAATTATTTACCATACATAAATATTTTTTAAAACATTCTAATACTTCATATTGATAGGAAATTAGATAAACATAACCATACCACATATAATCATTTATGAAAGTAATGAAATAATAGACTTCATGTCTCACCCTCACATTTATTGACCATATATGTTAAAATATACTAATTGTAATGGAAATTTGGCTTTAACAACTTTGCCAAATGGTTTTCTAGTTGCTTTTCCTACTTGATAGTGTTGATATATGGGCTAATTCAATTTTAACTAGTAAGCCTAAAAGACCCCATTGATCTAATTTATTCATTCCCTCTTGCCCAACATAACCTAGTCTACCATGCCAAATATTTGTATTTATGATATAATAATAAAAAAGAAACTATTATAGATATTAAACACATCATATTTAATATCCAACGTAAACAAACCATCTAATAGATATCTATAACCAACATAAGAAGTATCATCATAAATATTTACAGTACAATCTTCAAAAATAAGTTTACAGTCTAAAAAAAAACATGAATAAAAACAAAATTCTATCAAATTTTAGGTACATAAAGAACATCATGAAGTAGTAGGGTTTAACCATCTTATATTTCTAATTTACAAGTGTCAATCCCCTTAACTTTTACCCTCATGTTGTTCCCAATATACACCTATCTTAAACCAACTCCAATTTAATGGAGCTTTATATATGTTTCTTTATTCTTAGCTTTATGGTCTATAGCCCTTAAGTCTACAATCCACAAAAGGATCAGATTTAGTAACCAATACTAAGCTAGCAACATTAACTAAATAATGAGAAGCGTAAAGGATACCTTTTTTGACTTAATGCATTTACAAGTAAAATGACCCAGTTTGCCACAATTGTAGTATGTCATTTTGGTCTTATCTTTTTCTTGTCATTGCATCCCTTGTAATGGTCATTCTTGTTCTTCTTTCATAATTGTCCATTCCCTTTTCCTTTCTTATAATGCTTATAATGGCATTAGTATTTTAAACTAGAGATAGCCTTTAAACTAGTCTCAACTTTAGTCACATTCACTTGACTAGAAGACCTAGCAGCCCTCAGACACTCCCTTTCTAAAATCAAATGGTATAGGATATCTTCAAAGGACCTAATAGTCTCATTAGGCATCATACTAATATTCATGTGCTCTTAGTTCGAAGCAGTTATGTAAATAACAACCTAAACTTGCTACTCATTTATAAGGGTATGACTAGCTACTTTAAACTCTTTAATCATATTAAACATCACCCCCAAGTATTGTCTTATGTTATGATATAACTTCTTCATATAGATGTCAAAATTGGCTGCTAGCTCTCCTAGCCTAGTGGCTAGAGTACCCCTAAACGTTTTTTTCAAAGCCAATTACGTCTCTTAAACAATCTCATGCTCCTTAAACTCATGAATGACCTTTGTATTCTTAGGTAAAGCTGTGCAAGTCATATGGTTCTCTCTTTTAAACCTTAAAGGCCTCTTGGTCTTGCCTTTACTAAGTTGAGGAACCCTCTCCAAGGTCTCTACCATGACATGGTTGACAACTTCCAACACTTTATGCTCTTCAAGGATATACTAAACTTTATGGTACTAGATGTTATAGTTTTCACCATTCAACTTATCCTCTTTTTTAAGCTCATTAACAATATTTTTTGTAGATATGGTTACCATAACCTTGAGTCCAAAATTAGTACTAGCATTTTTAACCATTCATTTTTGCACCAATATTGAAATAAATTAACAATAATATAAATTAGTTAAAGAATCAAAAGCTCATAATATACCCAATCATCTTTTTTGATACTAATACTAGATCATTCTAATTTATTTCAATTTGTACACAACTTAAATTCTTAAGTGAAGACTCTAAGAATCTTACCAATTTAAAAACTTTCACTTTTTAATTAATCTTTTGTGTACGCAAAATATATGTGTTAAGTATTGAAAATAATAATTGAAAACATATATCAACATAACAAACTTTTACAATAAGGTTTTACATACATAATGACAAATATAAAAAATACATAACATAAAAAATAAAATAATACTACAATAATATCATCCATCATAATTAAGAATTAAACATTCTTTTTTTTTTAACATATGGTTTAGAAAAGGTCATAAGTTTAAAATAAATAAAAACTAACTGGTAAAATCCCACCCTTCTTAGCATCTTGGATAAGTCTAGGCCCAACTCTCAAAAGCCATGAACCCATCTCCATTTTGACAAAGTGGATATGTTTAGTGTGTTCTAACTCACGACACATTTTAGCCCTCCATTAGTCTATCAACAAATTAAGTACAATATCAATCTTTATCTTTTCTTTAAGTTTTTAGTCATTAAAGTTTCAAAATGATTGATTAAGAATCTCATATGTTAGACATGCTCTATAAGCTCCTCATCATTTTTCATTTTGTATTCTTTGAAAGTGCGAAAAAAAAAAATTCATTGGCTACCTAAATTTCTCAGTTATTCAAGGAATTCAAAATTTATTCTTCTAAGACAATTTTAATGGTCATTTTAGTTAGAGTACACATTAGACGAGTTATATTTCATTTTTAAATAAAATTGAAAAGATATTAAAAATTACTAATATAAAAAAATCACTTTTATAAACAACCAATTTTTAAAAATATAATAGTATAATCTTGTAAAGTACAAAATTAGAAAAATTTTGGCATAAATTTCATGTTTTTTTTTATATTCTTACTAATTATTATGAATTTTTAAAAAAATAATTCATTTTTAGAATAATTAAAAATGACATTAAATGATGTATTCTTATTAGTTAGTATGCAACATGTCGCATTCTCTAATTAGTTGGTGAAACATGAAGTCAAAATGACATTTTTTAACTTTAATCAAATTCACCGCATGAGATCTTCTCAATGGTAATCATCATATGTATTAGTAGTCTTCCTTATACCAAATTAGTCAAATAGACTCTTTATTTCACTCACTTGTCTAGAGAATGTAGCGCACTCATCATTATTTAAACCTCTAGCAATCTTAAAATTTTGACATATGTCATAATTTAACTTTCTTAATTCATTAAATTTTCAAAACACCTTATAAAAATATATGTTTTAAATAAAATTTAAATACATGAGATTAAAATTCATTTTTGAAACTATTGTTCTTTTCTTAAAATCTTAAATTCAATTTAAATTTTAAAACTCCATTACTCTCAATTAGCACATCCAAAATAATATATGTAGTAAGGCAAATAATTTTCTTATAAAATACATCCAAACAAAATGAAATTATTACAACATATTGCACAATTTATTATTTCATCACATGCAAAATTTCATCAAAAGTTAACAACAAATATGAGAAAAATAAATTTCTAAACATATCAACTCAAAATATACATAAAAATTACATATAAAATAATAAAAAATCTTAAATAATAATTTTCATACTCTTTTTTATACTAAATTTAGTTTAGGAATGTTCTAATACTAATGTAAAATTAAAAAGTTAGAATTATAATTATTATTAATAACTTCTAAAAATTAGTAGTAAACTGATTATTGATAAACTGAAATTTTTTTATAATTTAGGTGATATCATTGTATTATTCAAAAAAATATATTATGAAAATCAATAAAAAATATATATTCTTTATTTTTTAAAAAGTGAGAAATTGATCATTTTTTGTCTACTTTTGAAAATGTTTAGAAAAAATGTTTTATTAATATAGATGATTTTTACATATTTTTTGTAATATGTATTTTCAATAGAGAGGAAACTTTAACTTACTCTAATTTTTCTTTAATGGGTTAAGTTAGTTTATCGCAGACAGATTAACTCAGTCGAAACAATATTTACACACTCACTTGATTGAAACAAGTTGGAGAAAGCGTGAATCAAATGTTAATGATATGCTGTCTTTAAATGTCTTTTTTTTTTTTTTTTTCAAATAGGATTCTTTTTATGAGATCTCATTTATATTATTTGCTTGAACGAGGGCTCTCACCCTTGATTGAAATACTTCGTTACCGTAATTTTGAGAAAAAGTTGGAGCAGAAAATATGGTTTTTTGTAAACTACAAATCTTTTAATAATCCTAGATGAAGCTAGTGAGAAATTGGAGTTCATTAGCGTAGAAAAGGAGAAAAAACGGATAATGTTGACATTTTGTTGAAAGAAAAATGAAAAAATCAACTCTATTAATATTTCAAGCTGTGGTTATAGATATAACGTTAGTATCTAATCACCAAGCTGGGTTTTGTTTAGGGGTTTTGGACTTCTCACGGGGTAATTGAATCCTGTTGGTGTAGTTTTAAATGTAAGCATTTCTGTTGCAGCATCTTTTTATAGAGCAGAGCGAGGTAGTCTGGTAACTATATCTTTGCTATTATAGTATGAAATGTACAAAACGTTTTTTAATAAATAAAAGTTTCCACTTTTGCTCAACAAAAAAAGAAAAAAGAAGAAAAGTAAGTGAGATGTTCATATATAAACACTTCTTTTGAACAACTTAAATTATAAAGTTTTCTCCCAACTCATTATCCACGGAAAAGAGAAAGCAGAGGTTATCAACATTGAAACGGCTAGTTTAGGTTAAATCTACGGATTTCTTTCTTGCGCAGGGTGCATATGACTCAGCCCAAGCTAGAAAATTATTATAAATGGGTTAAATACAAATTTAGATATTCAACTTTATCAATTTTATTAATTTAAGTCGAGTACTTTATTGTTGGTTAAATTAAATCATGAATTTTTAATTTTTAGTTAATTTGAATTAAGTATTTTAAGTTTTGTTAATTTAAGTCATGAACTTTTCAAATTCATTTGATTTGAGCCAATCCATACCATGGCAATTTACATTGATACACACTATTGTTGATTTGGGTTGAAACTCTAAAAATATTTTAATTTAACTCCTGAATCTTCACATTTTACCAACTTTAGTGTAAAAGTATTTTTATTTAACTTATAAACTTTCATATTTTGCCATTTTAAGAAATTTGTAAGAAACTTTAAATTTAAAGAGTGTTTATTAAAATAATTTTTAATAAAATATTATAAGAAAAATTTTAAAATAATTTTTTAAAATTTTTTATTAAAATATAAATAAATTTATGTTGAATAATATAAAATAATTTAAATTGACAATAAAAATTTTATGTGTCAATTTACAATTTTTAAGTTATTTATCATTTTATTATTACCAGATAAATAATAATGAATAAAAAATAAAAATTATTATCAATTGAAATAAATAAATAAAATTTTAAGAATTTATAATTTAAATTGATTAAGATTAAAATACATGATTTGAATTGATTGAATATTAAAAATTTGTGAATTAAATTGATCAAAATTAAATTAGGAAGAAAACAAAATGAACAAAGATGGAGAAAATTTAGAATTAACTTTTTAAAAATTAGCAGCAGTTACGTTACATGCATTGTGTGACCAGGCAAAAGGGTAATACATCTGAAAAGTTCAAATTAACGTAGGTGTCAATGGAAAAAAGAAAAAATAATAAAATAAAATCAGAGCTTTTATTTGTGGAGAAATACATCTGGAAAGTTCCACATCCTTCGGGGTTCTTCTTTCCTGTACAATGGACATGTATGTTCCAGACGGATCCTGGCCTTCTCGTCTCTTATATAGTCGTCTCTCCTCGGTTGTCCATTCGGGAATCAGATCCAACACAGCACGACCGAAACATCGTCAGCACATAAACCACCCACAACCTTTGTTTCATAGTTATAAGCAAAGCACAGAGAGAGAGAGAGAGAGGGAGAGAGAGAGAAATAAAAATGGGGGTGGATTATTACAGGATATTGCAGGTCGACAGGAATGCGAAAGATGAGGATTTGAAGAAGGCTTATAGAAAGCTTGCTATGAAGTGGCATCCCGATAAAAACCCTACTAACAAGAAGGAAGCTGAGGCCAAATTCAAGCAGATCTCTGAGGCCTATGAGGTACTATCTACATTAATCATCACCTTGCTGCTGCTGCTCTTTCTCCTCATCCTTCTCTCATCGCTCCTTAATTATCGTCATCTTTATTATCGTCGCAGTCTCCGTTTCATTAACAAGCTCAAGATTTTCTTCTATGTTTTAAGATTTATTAAAACCTTTAAACCGCTCTCTCTGCTCATGAGTTGAACGAATGCTCCGTGAACTTAAGCCTACTAATTAAGGAAAATTGCAGCTTTTAACGTTGAAATTTGATCGTCTGGGTCTTGCTGATTCCTAACTTGGATTGCCTGGACTTTCTACAATTGTCCATCAAATTTTCTCTCTTTCGTGGCGCTTCTCTGCTTTTCTCATTATGATTTTGCTGGTGGTTTAATTGACTTCTAACGCTAGCAGAAAAATTTTTATAACGGGAGACTTGATTTGTGGCCTTGTTATTGTCTAGGTTCTAAGTGATCCTCAAAAGAGAGCAATATATGATCAGTATGGAGAAGAAGGGCTTAAAGGGCAGGTGCCACCCCCGGATGCAGCGGGTGGTCCTGGAGGAGGAGCAACCTTCTTCACAACAGGAGACGGTCCAACAACTTTTACATTCAATCCCAGAAATGCTGATGACATTTTCGCGGAGTTCTTTGGCTTTTCCAGGCCGTTCGGAGGAATGGGAGGCGGTGGTGGCGGTGGCGGCATGAGGGGTGGTTCAAGGTCCTTCGGTGGTATATTCGGAGACGATATTTTCAGTTCTTTCGGCGATGGACGTCCAATGAGTTCAGCTCCCCGCAAGGCCCCTCCAATTGAGAATGCATTGCCTTGTAGCCTTGAGGAGCTCTATAAGGGGACCACTAAAAAGATGAAAATTTCGAGGGAAATAGCTGATGCTAGTGGGTAAGTAGTGCTGCTTTTATTTAGTCATTACAATAATTCTTCTAGTTACTCCGGTCTATGTCTTTTACTTGTCGCTCCTGTGTTGCTGTTGGTCTGTGTTTCTGCAGTATAACTGGTTATTTCTAAGGTTGACGATTTGAGTTTTGTTTTAAACTTGGCATTGGACAAATGATGTGGGAGCTGATTTTCATTCATTTTTCAACAAAATGCTCCGTATTTTAGCGGGTATAGAGGATTTAAATGGCTGTCTTCTCCTTGGTTGTCATTTTTGTTGTATGTATTGTCTTCTTGTTTACATTCCGTTATTTATCTAGCCGTGCAAGAGTTCATTTCGGATAAGGCTATTCACGTTAGCGTGGTAATGGCTACCATCCCCATTGTTGTTGAGGCAAAAATTTCAGATTAAAATCTTCGTAATGATACGTTAAGGATAAATTGCATTTTTTCTCTTCAGCAATACATTGCGTGGCTTCTATACTTAGCATGACCTGTACGCGTCTTGCTTAAATTATGTTGAAATAAGCGCAGCGCACAAAACACTATTGGCTAAATAAGTTGTCATGTCTTTTAGTCATCTTATCTTCTCTTTGTCCAGGTGAAGCTTTAAAATTTTAGCTGTCAAACAACGTTTTAGCTATCTGGGTTGTGACTATATAAGCTTGCAATGACACAGGAAAACGTTGCCAGTTGAGGAGATATTAACCATTGATATCAAGCCTGGGTGGAAAAAGGGAACAAAAATTACTTTCCCGGAGAAAGGAAATGAGCAAGCAAATGTCATCCCTGCAGATCTGATTTTCGTTATTGACGAAAAGCCCCACAACACATTTACAAGGGAAGGTAATGACCTAGTTGTTACGAAGAAGATATCTCTTGCAGAAGCTCTGGCCGGTGTCACTTTCCAGATTACAACTTTGAATGGTAGAAGCCTGACCATCACCATTAACAATGTGATCCATCCAGACTACGAGGAAGTTGTTCCTAAAGAGGGTATGCCTATGCCAAAGGACCCCTCAAAGAAGGGTAACTTGAGAATCAAGTTCAATATCAAGTTCCCAGCACGTTTGACTGCTGAGCAGAAGGCAGGAATTAAGAAACTATTGGCCCCCTAAAATGGAGTCGGCCAGCGAGATCCAATCTCTTGTAAATATTTTTTGAAATATCTGCGAGTCTATGGTACTTGTCTTGTGTATCCTAATATTAAATTCGTTATATTCCCATGAATAAGCCAGAAATGATATACAAAAGTTAAAAATTAACCCGCAAATGCACTCTGGAACGGCGCAGGAGGGGTAATATACCAAAAAAAAAAGAATTCTGGTTTTTGTAGAATTTTGTTTAAATGAACTTATTGTGACATTACGGTTAATAGATGGAAACGCCTACTGACGGAAGAAAAATATGAAGCAAAACATTATGAGAATTCATGTGAGATGAAGAGTTTGCTGGGTTAAATGGGCTTGAGTCATAATTTACTTCATTTTTCTCAATTAGTCAATCAAAATTATAAAAAAAAAATCTAAATTAAAATGAAATATAAAAATGAAAGTGAATGAAGACGTCCAGCACTGCCAACAATTATTCAGAAAATGAAAAATCTCTTAACAGTTAGCGACCGCTACTGTTGATATCCCTTCTCAGAATTCTGACGGCAATAGTAAGATGCTGAAGTACTTCAACAGTGGTAAGGAAAAGCGGAAACAATTCCTTACCAATACTCTCTGGCTCCTTGTCCATGTAGCAGTCTCACTCCTTTATCGGACCTGCGAGACCAATTAGGCTGATTTACTGCCACGAAAGGGGAAGTTTCGTATGGATCCGGAGGCAGTTGCCGTGCTCTAACTCGTCAAGGAACCAATCGGCATTGCTTGGATTTGCAGTCTCGCTCGGGAAGAAAAGAACTTTATTTTTAACTAGGTATGTTGATTTTTTTTTTTTTTTTGACTCTGTTTCTGCTTTGTCGAGAGATTGACAGAAATTATGATTCTCTCTCTATACTTGTACATCAGAGCTTGAAATTTAGGATTTATCTGGTTTTTTATTAAATTTTAGTAAAATTTAGGAAGCAACGTGAAAATGAGGTGTTCTGAGATTTTGAAGCAAATATTTGAGTAGTGGATTTGGGGTTGGTGGGATTTTGGGTGTGTGTCAAAAAGATTTTTTAAAGTTTTGTTTTTCATTTTTAGTTTTATTTAATTTTAATTTTTGTGCTATTAATTTTATTTTAAATTTTTGTTCAACGACATTGGGCAGAAGCTTTTAATTTTGAGAGGAATTATGTGGAATATGTTTTTAATTTTATATTTTAGTTTAATTAAAAATTTACTTTTAGACTTTTATAATTTTAAATAAAATAAATTAAGTGAAGTGGACCTCAAGTCCATTTGGCTTAACAAGTTCTCTGTCTGAGGTGAATTGCGTTACTTGTCTTGTTTCTGTCTACTAAACTTAACATCGTGGTAGATCAAATTGTTTTTTTTTTTTTTTTTAAAGGGCATAATCCAAGCAGGTCAACAAAAGTTATAAAAAATATATAAACCTGAGAAGGGGACGATAAATTTAGACCATAATATATCAACAACACTAACAATGAGTGAAAATGAATACGGAAAATTCCACACAAGAATAGAACAGACTGCCTTAAAAAATTCATCCCAGTAGATGCACCAAACCGAGCCAGACCTCAGCTTAGTTACAGAGTCTTCAGATTCTTACGTTCAATATTGCGGGAAAAAGATGCAATCACATTGCCCAGAAACCAAGTTAAAGTCATACAGATGTTTGCAGAGACTCAAAAACGGGCCATATGCTTCACATTTTTCTACTTTTCATGGAATCCCTCTTCAATCATCACGATAGATTGATGAACAGACAAGAAATGAGAAGGAACAGAGATAATCTTGGTGAATACCATTAAAAGGTTCCCAATATTTTCCTCTGAATTCATCCAAGGTTTAATTGTGAATTGCTTTGTCAGTTGTACAGAGTCTGGTGGGGATCTGCTAAAAGAATCTACAAGCACCCAAAGCAAAAGTGTGAGAAGTGCTAAGAAGAGAGAGCAATGCACATAAAAGACAATGTAGCAAATGCTAAAAATAAGGATGTGAAGACAACACATTCAGGTGACACTTAAGGCGTAAAATATTTTAGAACAGTTAAAGTAACTTTTAAGCCACAAGATTTTCACTTTTGTCCCATGGAATTTGTACAAAGATCCTGTTGGCTCTAAACAAGTCTTTCCATTTGAAGGCAAAGATGAGATTCCTGATTGCTCCAATTCTATCAATGAATTGTGGTAGGGTTTTGTTTTCTTCACAAATTTGCTCCTCGATAATAAGATCGATAACTTTTCTACACAAGAAGTAAACCTGGGGTTCCTTGCCGAGGCTCCGGGAATAAGGCCTCAAATTCCCTTCATGCAATTTGATCACTCTACATTTTATTAGGATACCTTTAAGCCTAAAGGTTTAAATCTGCCCAAAGAAGTAAGCCTGAAACTTGTGAGTACAGATCTCATTACCTTTAAATGACTCGAGATTTTGCAAAGTATCATAATCAGCGTGAACCATGGACGGAAACTCCTTGCTAGCAGCTGCTAATTCCACGAGTTCCAGCTGTTCATCCTCTGTAAGGTCCGAAGATTCTTTGGCAGTTCTGCGTGCAGTTGCCTTCTCAATGGGAGCTGTTGCATTTCACCACCTCTCTCTCTCTCTCTATGGAGCTCTTCCTTTTGCCTCCTCTTTTCAGCCTTTAAAATAATCCGAATGAAGGGAATGATCAGAATATTTGCATCTGTTTGAGAACTAAATATTGGGTGCTTGCAAAGAGTGGATTCTCACCCTAAATACTCCTTGTGCAAAGAACTTCTCTCTTTGCTTAAGTTCATGTCTCTGCTCACGTAGTGATCTTTCCTCTTCTCATTGCCTTCCACGCTTCAATCTCTTTTCTTCGTTTCATCTGTCACTGTCCTGCCTTTCAATATCCTTCCTCATTCGTTCTTCATTCTACCAAATTAAAAAAAAAAAAAATCCATATTTGTTGGTCAGCATCTCGTAAAGATGATAAAAATTACCTATCGCCTTAGTGTATCTTGTCTCTCGTGCATCCAATTTTGATGTATTTCAATTTTCTTGGTAGTACTAGCCGTTTGCAAGGAATTTGATAAGAAGATTAAAGATGATGTATGAAAAGTTTCAATACACGTTCTAAAAGATCTAATAATATAAGATAGAGTCAAAAAAATAAAAGAAGTACTAAATGGGTTGATTAAAGATATTCAGATTAACCAATCTACAAATAATACGAATTCAAACTTAAAAAAAAGTTTAAACCTTATTAATATAATCGAAATACTTAACGGGTCAGACTTTATTAAGAGAATAACTTTAAAAAGATATAAATTTCTATTTAGAACAAATCATTACTTAGAACAAACTCCTCTATAGGATAAATTATTATATAAAAAACTTCTACTCTTATAATAATCATTTATTTAAAATAAACTCTTATTTAGAAGATAATGCTATTTCTTAGTATTGACACATTAAATATTTTAATCATATTAATAAGGTTTACATTCTCTTTCAAGATTGAATTCACACCAATTGTAATTTAGTTGGTCTGAATGTCCTCAATCAACTCATTTAGTACTTTTTCAATTTTTTTAGTTATAAATTGTGTTATTGGATCTTATGAAATGTGCAATAGACCTCTTGCATCCTTTGAAACATTCCACACATCATCTTTATCTTCTCATCATTGGGTTTTAAGTGGGGTAGTGATCAAGACAAGGATTTTAATTGTATTACGAAAAAATTAAGTTTTACACCTTTACTTATTTTACCTAACTTTGGAAAAAATTTTGAGATTAAGTGTGATACTTCAGATGTTGACATTGGAGTTATTTTGATATAGGAAAGGTGTCCAATTGCCTACATTAGTGAAAAGTTAAGTGGAGTAAGTTTTAATTATTTTACTTATAATAAAAAGATGTATGCATTAGTACAAACTTTAAAGACATAACAACACTACCTTTGGCCTAAGGAGTGTATCATCTATATTAACTATGAATCCTTGAAGGACTTGAAAGGACAAGGAAAGTTGAATAAAAGACATTCCAAATGGATTGAATTCATTGAAACATTTTTTTTATATCATCAAATATAAATAGAGTAAGGAAAATGTGGTAGTTAATGTATTATTTCATAGGTATGCTCTTATTTATACACTTACTACAAAATTATTAGGATTTGAATATATTAAAAATTTATATATGAAAAATCCTAACTTTACTAATGTGTATAGAGTATGTGAAAAGTTAACTTTTGAGAAGTTTTATACATATGAGGGTTTATTATTTAGGAAAAATCGTTTATGTGTATTTATGAGTTCTTTGAAGGAGTTTGTTATGAGAGAAGCTTATAAAGGTAGTCTAATGGGTCATTTTAAGTTGTTGCGATCAAAAAGGGGTAGAAATTTTATATTTATTGTTGTTGATAGATTTTCAAAAATGACACACTTCATCTTATGTCATAAAACTGACGATATAAGTAATGTGGTTGACTTATTCTTTAAAGAAATAGTACGTTTGCATAGGATGCAGTAAAGTATTATTTTAGATAGGGATACAAAGTTTTTAAGCTACTTCTGAAAGATTTTGTGAGGTAAGTTAGATGCTAAACTATCATTTTTAACTACTTATCATCTATAAATTGATGGATAGACTGAAGTGGTTAACCAAACTCTTTCTACTTTTTTTATGTACTATTATTCGAATGAATTTGAAAATATTGGAAGATTATTTATTGTATACCAAGTTTGCATATAATAGGAGTGTCCATTTTGCTACTAGTTACTCTTCATTTGAAATTATATATGGTTTAATCTTTTGATTCCTTTGGATTTGACACCGATACTTGTTGATAAGTATACTAACTTAGATGGTGAATGCAAGGCTAACATAGTAAAGAAATTGCATAAGAAAGTGTAATAACATATTATAAAATGAACTGAACAATATGCATCTCACGTCAACAAAGGGTGAAAAAAGGTAGTATTTAAACTTGGTGATTGGATTTGAGTGCATATGTGTAAAGAACAGTTTCCAACTTAGAGACATTCAAAGTTATAGCTTATAGGAGATGATCCATTTCAAGTAGTACGAATTAATAACAATGTGAAGTTCCCAACTTCACCCTAGGATTTACTAATTTGTGATACTGAGAGAGAGGGTGAATCAGTATCACCACAATTCGCAATTCACAGGTAAGTGAACAACTTTAATCTCTTCTTAAAAACGAACTCTTTCTCAGATTCAACTAAGGTAGATCTATTGCTACCTACTAATCACAATAATCCCCAAAGTCACCTTTCAGACACCTTGCCTAATAGACAATAAGGATGTTTTTGTTTAGGTCTTCGTTAGGTTATGGGTTAGCTGATACTTTAACTGCGTTCACAACTCAATTCAAAACACAGAACATAAAGCAAATTAAGGACACACGAGATTTATGTGGTTCCGTTAACGTGACGTACATTCACAGTGGTAAGGACTCTCCCTTACCAAGACTATCCACTAGAATTCTAGTTACAATGGATGTCTTAATCTTCTGCTCTTTTCACTATTGCAATTACTAAGCAAGTACAATACAAAGAGTGTCACTTACTGTGTCTACCCTTCTTTTAGTTTGTCTTGCCTCTGTTAAATTGAAAGACTGCTCCACTGCCGCTTAAAAGTTCACCGCAACGCTCTTTAACCTTTCTTGAAGAAATCTGGAAATACGTCGAGTTCTTTCTGATGCTTCGCTAAATTCCTTCTCTAGTTTGTCTCACATAGCTCTTGCTTTCACCGTCTCACGATCTCACCCGTCTCCTATTTCATGGTCTTATTGTTTCACGGCCTATCCTCACGCTTCTAGTCTGTCACGCCATTGCACGTTTTGATCTCACGTTGTCTCCTGACTTACACCCACGCTTCTGGTCTGTCGTTTCTTGTCTCTTGGCCTGCCTCATGCTATTGGTTTTTCTAGTTCACGTCTTTCGGCCTGCCTTACGCTTCTAGTTTGCTGTCTTCTTTTCCAGGTGGTGTCACGGATACCAGGTCTGCTATCTTCTCTTCCGGTGATCTCACAGATACTAGGTCTACTGTCTTCTCTTCTGGGTGATCTCACAGATACCAGGTCTACTGTCTTCTCTTCCGGGTGGTCTGTTTCTTATTTCTCCTTTTGCTGGTTGTGCGTTTCTGGTTTGCTTGCAGGACGTGTTTCTGGTTTCCTTGTAGGAGGTCGCACGTTCTGGTTTACTCTCTCGATGGTGACGTTTCTGGTTTGCTCTCCCGGTGGTGTTGTTTCTGATCTCTTACCATTCTGCTCTCTTTTCGGCTGTCTCCTCTTGACCTCTGTTCTTTGTTTAGCACCCTTTCAGTTGTCTCCTCTTTTTCTCCTTTTTTTTGCTAACAGTGGGGTTCCCTTTTGGTATATTATTTTCTCTTATTTTTGGCTAGTTGTTATAGGGTTATTGTTTATTCAATTTTGTTGGCCCTCTTTTTGTTTTGTCTTCCAAGGCCTTTATATACTCTCTTTCATGAAACCCTAATAGGGCTTACGTGGCAGATTTATGTTCTTGCCCTTATACGGCGAATTTACTTTCTTGCCTTCCTTGCCCTTCTATGTGGCTTTACTTTCTTGCACACTTAATCTTAGTTGACAACAATTACAACTCATACAAGGTTGTGGGAACAACACAATGCTTATAAATTAAACTTTCCTAGTGATTATAATGTGAGTGCAATATTGATGCAAGTTAATATTTAAGCACAAATCCTTTCAAGGAAAGAAAGAATGATAAGAAGTTTAGAGATGATGCATCACAAGCTTCAAAGGATACAAGAGGTCCATTGCACATTTCAAAAGGTCTAATAACACAAAGTAGAACCGAAAGATGAAAGAAGTATTAAATGAGTTGATTGAAGACATTTAGGTCAACCAAGATACAAATGATGTGAATTCAAACTTGAAAGAGAGTTTACACCTTATTAATATAATTGAAGTACTTAATAGGTCAGCCCTAAATAATAGCATTCACTTCTAAATAACAATTTGTCCTAAATAGGAATTTATATGCCTTTAAGATTGTTATTTTAACGTATAAACATGCACCTCCTTATAACCTCTGAAAAATTAGACAATTTTGAAAGAAATAAAAAGTGAGGGTTTTCTCCTTCGATTTTTTTTAGAACTAAAGAACTTATCAAGAAGTACATCTTTTTATGGCATTCAACTCGACTTATCACTCCCAATTCTCTCTTTTTTTTTGGAATATAACGTCCAAATCTTTCTTAAATACCCTAGGTTCATGTTTTTTTGAATATAGGGTCTAAGGTTTGTGTTGTTAAAGTTTAATTTAAGATTCCTAGATATTTTTTGATTCCTTACATATGTTGGATCCCTAAATCATGTCTTTTTAGGGTTTTTCGCATCAAAATTGCATGCATGATTACTAATCCTCAACAAGTTCAAAATAAATAAATAAATAAGAAAGTGTATAAAGAATGTGACTTTTGCCTTTCCTCTGCATTTGTAGATTAGTTTCAACTTAAAAGATTTATTGATGACAAAAGACACTTGGACTTTTTGGTCCCATACTTGGTTGACCAATGGAATGAGTACTTATTATGATGTCTATCAATAAAAGATGCCTATTGTAGGAGACTATCATCATTCTAGTAAGGAGATGGGAAACAAGTTCATTCTTCTCTTGAAGTGAAAAGCGAGCATGCAATATTTGACCTTGGACACGTGAACCTTGGATAAGGGTTCTTTACCACGCATAAATGGTAAATCATGATAAGGAGATTGAGCAACTTATCCAAACATATCAGATCTAATGCTCAACTACATGTAGAGAAGTTGATATGTATGAACAACTCTTGTAAAGGCTTGGAAAAATTTTATTAGGTTATAATGATTGGTAAATATACAACTTCTTATATTAAAATGTTTTATATCAAATAAAAATTGTGTTCATTAAATCAAACTTATACTACCATATCATAAAATACTTATGCAAGAATTTTCAAGTGTGTTATGTTTTGCACATGACTTTAATTCAAAGGCCCAAAGGTAGCAGAACATACCAAAACCCAACTCCTTAAATTTGACATGAAAATAAATCACACAAAATAATACAAAATCATGAAGACTAAAATTGATAAAGAAGAACCTTGTTAAGATTTTAAATGATATGACATGCAAATGGCTATTAATTTTAAATTTTCTAAGAGAAAAATGAAATGTAAAGTATGTAGATATATTTTTATTACCTTACATCAAAGTGTAAGCTCAAAGTGTAAAGTAAGTAGATACATCGTCATAAGAGATGGAAGAGAAAACATGATTCTTGGCAAACATATATAATAAAGGATAAAAGAGAAAATATGATTCTTGAGAGATATAAATTCATTCATTAGTGGTGATTGCATGTTTTATTTTTTGATAACTTACTAAATTTGGTGTGCCTTGTCAATTATCCACCTTTGTTATAGGTACATCATATTTATGTTAGTGTATGTGTTAGTTGCTAATGTATTAATTACTATTATAAATACATATATGATATTTCATGTATATAATATATATCAATTAAAGATATTTCTTATTTTTAGTATTATTTATATAACAATATAATTATCAATAAATTTTAAAAATAAAATTTATGAAAGAAATATATTTTGCAAATATGTTTAGAATGAGATTATAATTATGACATACTTATTATATTAAAGTATTATATTTAAATATTTTGGTTGATGCACTATCAAGATTAGACATTAATAGGACTATAAGATGAATATACGTTATGTTTTTTTTCTTATAAAGATTAAAATATGAAAATATTTAAACAAACATATAAGTCCTTATTAGTTGAATAAATTCATTAAATTGACTCACTATAAGAATTCCTAAATAAAAGATTACTTGTATGAGAAAATTCTTATGTCATGGTCATGTAAGTGTCTTTATACTTGAAATTATCAAAGTATCTCATGTAAGAATTTATATATTTTGATCTCACTTCTAAGTTGTCCTAATCAAGGATATAGATAGTTAAGTGATTAGTGAAGGACTTGTCATCTTGAAATAATTATTGAAGAATATTTTGTTTGTTCTCAATGAATATCGATTTAAGAAATTATTGCACAAAATAGAATGATGAAGAATAAGTAGTTATGATCTTATTAATGGAATTAATGAGCATATAAATGTTTAAAAACTAATAAAATTAGACAATATAAAGTAAATACTAATTCTACACTTATATCTAATTAGAAGATTAATACAATGAAAACATTGAATTATAATAAAAGACTATCCATTAAAGGGATTAATCAAATTACTTAGGTAATTTTAACATTTAAGTGGTTATGATATGTAATTAAACATTAATCTTAATTTATAAATATGAATGAATTAATTAGAAATTTAATGATAAATTAAAAGAGTTTAATTTATCTAATTATTTAAAATTATAATTTATATTCATTGTTCATATGTTAGGATTCCAACGGGTCACACACATAAAGACACTCAAGGAAATGTATAATAGAGATTAAGTTCAATTTGATTGAAAAGTTTGAGAAATGTATAAGGTTAAATATATGTTATTTGAGAATATAGAAATTAAAGTGTAATTTATTGAAAATTGGCACAAATCACCTAAATAAGGTTCTAAAATTATAATCCCTATAAATACTTCATGAGATGGTCATATATTATAGCATAACACATGAAAAGTTACTAGCCTCCTTCTCCCTCTCTCTTTAAAAGAATTTTATGTTATGGAAATTATTTCCTCCTTATTTGTGTGGATTATAATTAGAAGCCAGATGCCTGTATAGTGATAATTCTTGATAACTCATCAATAAGTCTGAAAGAGAAGAAACATTGAAGATTTTTTTTGATAATTATTTTATCTTCTAGATTAGATTGTAATTATATTTAATAAGTACTTAATTTACTATTAAGAATACAAAATTTTAAATTTTTGTTTTAACTGCATATTTATATGATAAATATTTTTGCAATCCCTAACAATTTCTATTATAATTTTTTTTTTTAAAAAGAAGTGGTTGAAACTAGAATAAATTGGGCTTAATTTTATAGTTGAAGTTAAAAAGAATATATGCTAGGCAGATTAAGCATCGTGATTATTCTACTGCTCTAATGATGCAAAGAAATAAATAAATGTTGGTCCATTAATATATCTGACATTAAATGAATCAAAAATTTTGAGAAACAAACTTTGTTAGATTTTGAATCATGTTGCTAACATGCTTTTCCCCCATAAGATTACCTTGACCACTTTTGCTATTCTAATATTTATTCTATGTATTGAAATCTAGTAGAGTTAGCAAATGTAGCCTTAACTCTAAATGTTGAACAAGGCAATATATACCAATTATATGCATTGTAAGCTAACATCTAAGTTATAAACATACAAATCAGTTCCAACTAAAACTCATCATAAGTTTGTCATTAAGAATTCTAATGAAAAATGTAGGCACTCAACATCCACGTAATCCTAAGAGTGCATAAGGAAAGGAATTTAAATTAAAAGAACAATTACTAGGGATGATTAGAGGAAATGTACTACCCAAATTGATGATGTCCATAATTGTTAAGATATGTTAAGATGCATATATCTATTTATGCCCTAAATGCATAAGGTAATAAAGGATCAAACTCCATCTAAAGAATTGTTCTATCCTCCCTCAATGTCTCAGTTGACTGTGCCTCCTCACAAGTTCACAAATTTTAGTGATGACTTATGATACCTTCGCATCATTGGCGCATCATCCATATCCATATTCCTAAGCTCTATTTATAGGCTAGAGCTTGAACCAAACCTTAACCTAGACCCAAAGGTAGACTTATAGTCATTACTAGGCTTAAGTATTGTTACGACCCTCCTATCCTCAAATGGGGACTCCATCAAAGTTGCTCCTTTAAGCAGTTTGTTGCAAGGAGTTTCCTTCTTGTCCTTTAATCTTATATGGCAAAACCATATCTGTAATTACCTATCTAAGAGCCTTAATTTGTCAAATAGTTTTGAACACATTACCTCTAATAAGTATATCTCTATTAATTCAACAATCAATAAAGTACCAAAAAAATTAATAAACTACCCCTTGAAGCTAGGATCAAGTTAGACACCATGGTGTTGAAGCATTACTCACTAAGTTCCAAAATTCTACTTAGAGGCAATCTTTACTCTTATTTTCAAAATTTTGTTAAAGCCATTACTTTCAAATGAAGGAAAGATAAATGATGTTTCCTTTAAAGCTATCTTACCTTCTTTTGTTATTATTTAGCTTTGTACTTGAATTTCAAATAGAAGTAAGTATGCTTGATTGATCAAGCTTTCTTTTATACTTTTTGCAATTCTTAGGATTAGATTTGAATTAGTTTGAATTTTTATTTAAATGTCTTTATTTTTGTATTTGTATTAAAGCTTAGTATAAATATGTAATGATGTACCAAAATCTCTTCTTTATAAGACTCAAGAGACCTTAACACCATTACCTTTGCTAAGTTGATAAATGCTCTTCAAGTTCAAGAGTAGAAGAAGCTCATAAGACAAGAAGACATTGGTGAGAGTGCTTTCCAAGTCAAGCACATGTAAAATGCACAAAAAAAAAAAAAAGAAGCAAGGAGTAAAGTAAGGAAAAAAGGTTGTTGACAACAAACCTAAAAGGAAGAAACAATATCCACCCTATGAATATAGCAGTAATACCAACCATTTGCCTAAATTTTGATGGAGAAGGCCTGATATAATTTGCAACTTGTGTAAGAAGAAAGGAAATTCTAAAAAGATCTATAAAAAGAAACAAAATTAGCAACAATAGGATCAATAAACCAAATTAGAAGCTCAAATGGTAGGTAATGAACAACAACTATAAGAGCAACTTTTTGTAATTATCAATAGCATCTCCAGTAAGAGTTATGACACTTGACTTGTGGACAATGGTTATACAAACATCATATCTCCAAACCTTGATGTTTTTTAAATCTCTTGATGGTTTATATACCTCTAAAGTCAATATTGGCAATGAACATCTCCTTTAAGTAAAAGGAAAAGGCATTTCTTTCATCTCTCTTCACTTAGATACAAAACTAATTTCTAATGTTTGTATATACCTAATATAAGTTAAAAATGGATGCTTTTATGTCTTCAAAAACAAAGTTTTTGTAATATTTGACACAAATGGTGTTGAGCTTACTTTTGTTCTTATGAAAGAGAAGATTTTTAATCTAAACCTAAAAGACATTCATCACCAAGCTTTACTTGTTTTTAGTGATGAGTTAACTTTGTGGCATAATAGGCTAGGCCACATTCATTATGCTAGTATGAATTACCTAAAGGCTCTTATAGATCAAACTCCTTTTGAAGTTTGGTTTTAACACTAGCCCTTGCCTAATTACCTAAAGATATTTGGATACATATGTTTTGCTCATGTTCCAAAGCAAAGAAGAGACATATTACAACCAAAAGTAGTTATAGAAATTTTTATTGACTATACTAACACAGCTTGCAATTATAGAATTTATCATGTTCATTCTAAAAAAGTTTCAATTTTTAGGAATCTTATATTTAGGGAGAATGGACATTGGAATTGGGACAATTTTGAAATTAATCAAACTGAAGCTTAGCTTAAACAAGTTCCAAGACTATCAAATCCAAAAATTGATTTAAGTGATGGTGAAGATGATAAAGATTACCTAGTTTGAGGAATAAAGAGCCTTTCTAATATTTATGAAAGAGCAAATAAAGTTATTTTTCGAACCTATAAACTGTAAAGAAACTTTAAAAATTCCCTTTTAGAGGAAAACCATGTAAGAAGAGATACAGTCTCTTAAAAAAATAATAAAACATAGGCACTAGTCTCTAAACTAAAATAGATGTTAGTTGTTAGTGTGAAGTGGATATTTAGGACCAAGTACAAAGTTGATGGAACAATTAGTAAACTTAAAACTAAGCTACTAGCTAAAGGATGTTCATAGGAATATGGAGTTGATTATTATGAAACATTTACTCTAGTAGTTAAGATGGATACCATCAAATTGCTTATTCCAATTGCAACATATAAGGGTTAGACAGTGTATCAACTTGATGTGAAATCTACTTTCCTTGATGGTTTTCTAAAGGAGAAGATCCTTATGAAATAACCTCCCAACTTAATCAAAAAATGAGAGGAAGGCAAGGGATACTTACTAAGAAAGTCACTTTATGGCTTAAAGTAAGCCCCTAAGTGCATGATACAATAGGATCAATGATCACTTGCTAAATCTTGGCTTTAGTAAAAATGAAACTAAAGTTACATTGTATGTCAAGGCTTAAGGAGATCAAGTTCTTTATATCTCCCTCTATGTTGATGATTTACTAATCATTGAATGTTACAATCAGCTAATTCAAATAATGAAAGTTATGTTTGACATGAATGATGTTATAGAGATATCTTTACTTCTTGGCTTGGAACTAAAGCAAACTAAACAATGTGGCAATTCAAATATGCTAAAAAGATCCTCAAGAAATTTCAGATAATTGGCTACAAGAACATTGGCACCCCTTTGGCAACTAGCAAAAAGAGGATGGAGCTGAGAAAACCATGCCACCAAATATAAGAGTCTTATAGGCTATTTGTTATATCTCTTAACTATTAAATCTGATATTATGCATATAGTAATTCTTTTTTCTAGGTTTATACATTCCCCAAGTGAATTCCACTATAAGGCAATATAAAAGGTATTAAGATATTCAAGGGACTATCGAGTTAAGAATCATGTACAAGAAAACAAGTGAACTAATACTAATTGGGTATAATAACAATGATTGGATTGGACCTCTAATATATATGAAAGGCATTTCAAAGTTTGTATTTAACCTTAAAGTAAACATTTTTAGCCAAAACTTAGAGAAGCAAGTCATTGTTGCTTAATCAACAGCAAAAGCAAAATATATAACTATTATATTTACTATGACCTAAGTTATTTAGATTAAGAAGTTGCTTTCTAACTTGAATTTGGAGTAAACTAAGGCTACTTTAATTTATTATGATAATCAATCCACCATTGCCATCCGAAAAAAAAAAAAAAGAATAAAAAACCTTGTATTACATAGGAAGACTAAATGTTTCAAGATTAAGTTGCACTTCATCAGATTAGTATATGAAAGCAAAGAGGTGAATCTAGTAAATTACTCTTCTGATAAGTAGCTAGCTGACATTTTCATTAAAATATTGTCAAAACAAAAGTTTAAAGCTCTACAAAGAAATTTGGGTGTGTAATACTTTAGCATTAAGGGGGAGAATTAAAGCATTAGTATCAAGCTAGACACCATGGTGTTGAAGTATTACTCACCAAGTTGCAAAATTCAACCATGTGGCAAGCTTCCCTTTTATTTTTCAAATTTCTATTAAAGTTGTTACTTTCAGCAGAAGGAAAGGCAACCATTCTTCCCTTTCAAGCTATCTTAGCTTATTTTGTTGTTATTTAGCTTTTTACTTGAATTTCAAATAGAAGTATTCTTCATTGATCAAGCTTGCTGTCATATTTTTTGTAATTCCTAAGATTAGATTTGAATTAGTTCAAATTTGTATTTGAATGTCTTTACTTTTGTATTTGTATTAGAGCTTGGTTCAAATTTGTAATGATGCACTTGTTCAAATCTTTGTACATAATGAAGTTTTTCAAATCTTTGTACATAATGAAGTTTTTAATCAAGGATATAGACGAACCACTTTAACAAATTTGGTTTTCTTTCTTGTCTCTCCATTGCTACACTAAACTAGAAGGTTTTTGGTTGTGGTTGTGCTTCATTAAGCCTTTGTAATACCAACACCACTAAAAGCACTTACAAATTAACAAAAAAAGGGAAAAAAAAAAAACACAGATACAACTATGTCCATGCAAATTTCCATAATAGGTGGATTAAACTAAGTCGACCCAATAAGTATGACATTAATAAATAGGCAACTAAAAGGCTTGACGGTTACAAAAGTAACCCTTATATAATCACCCCTTCTCATTCTCTATAAGATGAACATGTAGAGACACTGGTCTCTAAATTAAAGAAGTAGAGAGAACAAAAGTCTACGGTTGTTTTTACATTTTAAGGTATTTAGGCCGTAGAAAATTGGTGATTTCTGATGTAATTTGCTTTTGTGTTGTCCATGATGCTGTGAAAATTAGTGATTCAACTCGCTATCTTGGATTGTGAGATAAACTCCAGTTGAAGTATTTTACTTTTAATAATAATTTTTGTGTGTAGTTGTTTCTTATCCCGATGGCATGTTTTTTCATTGGTATTATGCCAGTTCTAGGGTTTGCTTTTAAAAAAATTAAAGCCCTTAAACGGAAGTCTCACACTTTGAGTTTTCTTGAAAGAAAATTATATAGACTCATATTATCTTATATAAGCTTGCAAATGCCATATTATATGCTTCAATCTTTGATGCGCACACGCGAAACTCAGGGAAATTAAGCAGGGACTGAAAAATAATCGAAGAATCTATTCCAAACTCAATCAAATTATAGAGGATACAAAGATTTTTAGAAAGAGAAAAATAACAGAATAGTGTTGCGATTTGAGAGAAAGAGACAGAAGGCTTTGATTAGCAATTTTGGAATAAGTGACTATTTTTTTATGACAAAATCTCCTGCTTGAATAATACGAAATTAGTAAATAAATGAAGTGATCAATAAAATTATTTTTTAATAAATGTTGTTTTTATATTTATCTCTCTAAACTTATCTACATAAATATAATTGTAAAGTCGAGAAGGATCGTGGCACTCACTCAAGAAGAATATAGTTCTTTTGGAATTCGTTTACACATCTCATATGCCTTCTCCTACTACAAATTTATGCATATATGCTCGGTTATATTCTATTGTGGCTTCAACAACAAGAATTTCAAAATTCAAAGTAGAACCTGTCTAGTAATTCCCGCTCAGATGCCTTCAACTGTCTGTAAGGTCCAAATTCCAAATTATTTTCCAGCTTTTACGTGTCCGTTCCCATAGCTGCTTCGTGTTTCCGTATCAATCTGATCTCTGTAAAAAGAGAATCAATTTTGAAGTTTTTGACGAAAAGCAGAAATTCTGTTAATGAAAAAATCGCGTCCAGATTTGCTGAGGAAGATGACGCGTTTGTGCAAAGGGTTGCGTGGGACATTAAAACAGACTGCAGCGTGTAACATGTAACTCTAGAATTTCTTGGTTGAAGTACTTGCCATGTGCTCTGCAGTTATGATAATTATAATGAGTCCCACCACATGAGCAGAGAGAAGAATTAACATGGAAGCCTAGAATGGGGTGGTAAGTGAGCTTTCCTGTTAAAAAATTATTATTTTTTCAAAAAAAAAATTAGATTTTTCGTCCAAAAACACTAAATCTGTAATAATAGTAGTAAAATGTACAATAAATAAAAAATAATGTGCAATGAAAGTGAAATTCATTTTTTAGTAAGTTGGTTGAGCATATTATTGTGATTTTTGCATATCTTACTATTTTTGTTGCGTATTAGAAGTATTTTAGTGAAAAACATTAAAAATTCATTTAAAAAACAAAAAGAAAGAAAAAACTAAACTGATTCTTTGTTGTCCCATTTTCTCTTTTCCGCCTATCATTTTACAATAATAATAAGCAAAGGTAAGTGGCGCACTTTTGCACGTCAAAAGGCCTGTAGTGTGCGCGCACCGTGATTGTCCTCGTGCATAAGGGCGAGTGCGAAACTGTCAAGGAAATTGCTGGAACGGTTTTGGCACATGCACAGTTGGTGCACTCAAAGATGACAAAATCAAGCAACCTGTGTTTTTGGACCAATGTCATGTAAAACCACCACCTTGCTAGATAACTTAATAATGGCCTAAAGTGAGTTACTACGCGTGTCAAAAGGCCTGTGCGGTTTCTTTGGAAACTAAGGTTTCAACTTGTTCAAAAACAAGAAACAAAGGTTTCATGATGAACTAATTAGTGCGTACCACGTGTCTTGTTAACCCAATGGTTTATGTTGGACACAGAACCTGGCTATCGCCGCCAGTGTCCAAGAATAACTTAAGTGCTCTAAATGTGAGGCCTTTGTATACTAGGTTTTGCAATAAAAATGAATATAGATTTTGTTGCAAAACAAATAATTATATAGGCTAATTTTACTATGAAGTGATAGGCATATATTATTGTCTATGTCACATAACATGCATGTTAAAAATGACATGATGAATCTTAATCTCAATGAAAAATACAAATTCGAATGGGAGTTCATAGATTGAAAGAATTGAGAATAATTCTCATCTATAGAATTAAAATTTTACAAAAATTAACTAAAATAATGATAATTAGATATTGAATATGAGAGATGCTAACAAGCATAGTGAATTTTTAATCACATACCTTTTGCTCTATTACCCTTAGTTTAGTTGAATTCATTGCAAAATAAATGTACATGTGTTGTTATATTAGCGTTATCATGTGCTAGTGTCTCTTTGTTCTGTCCATAAATCATGGCAACTAGATCTTGCTTTGAATGAATTAGATATGAATGGAAGAAATTAAGGAATTTATTTTTGCAAAATCTAGTATAATTCAAAGAGAGGAATGTATGGAAGACTTTATATCATGTCATGTTTTAAATTTAGAAGTGAATATATCACATACCATAAAGAGATTAGGAAACCATTTAGTCTATAACAAATTATTAAAAGTTATATGTTACTTGTATAAAGATGCTATAATATGAAACTTGATCTCATTAAAGGCTTTGAGAAATATTTTATTTGTCAAATGAAATGGTTTGCTCTAAATATAGACTCTAGAGGTATATTCATGATTGAGCTTAAAGAGCCAATATGAATGTTAAAATCTTCACAAAACACTCATATTGTAATATTTGACCATATTAATAAAAAATGATGTTAGTTGCTAAAATTAATTATATCAATTTTGACCTTTAATTAAGTAGTAAATATAAGTTGCTATTTAATCTTTTCCAATGAGTTAGGAGAATGTATAAAGCATGACATAAAATGATTGTATTTGGTAATTTTATAATTTTATGACATTAAATGTCATTTGCACTCGAAGATAAGCATTTAAAAGTTGCTAAGTCTTCTTTAATATGGCTTAACTCATCAAATATGATTTTATTACTTCTATATGACTCGAGTGGTAAGTACATTAGTAGATGTGGTTTGGAAAGGAATAAAAAGGGCAAAAGTAATTGTTATGAGATGTGAACATGTTAATGAACAAAAGGACAAAACCAATTGTTGAGGTTATGATAAGTAAGGTCAAAAGCTCTTAAATGCATTTAGGCATTAAGCTTATAATAATAATAAAAAAATAGACCTATAGTTTACCTTTTATTCGCATTTAAGATTCTCAATTGGTATTACTCATTGGATCTTATCCTAAGTGGATGGTAGTTTTTGAGTAACGAACTATATATTATGAGAACTTAGAACATGAATGAAGCATTGTTGAATGCTATGAAGATGTAATGGATGTGTAGAGATTTGTTTGAATGCCAAAGGATGTTGTAACTTACAAGTGAAATTGCATGGTGGTTAAATTTAATTATTACATGATGTCCAAACTTGTTAAAGTTAGGCAAGATTTGGTTTTTGTCATAATCCTTTCTTTTTGGGTTAGAGCCTAAACTCTCATACCCATGGTATAAATGTTTCATGTGATATCATTTATTATAGCTTTTGCCTAAGGATTGAATTGTGTGGACAATAAAGTTCATATTAATGATTGCTTTTCCTTGGTTACATCAAGTTAAAGAGAGTATTGATGTCAACATTGTGTATAAGAGATTATGTCATGTTGTGTAACAAAAGATTAAGAGTTAAGATAGATAAAAGTCTATTAAACTCACTCTTTTATGTTGATAAGCCCAAATACAACTATGACCTAATTAGAAAAAAAAATTCAAGTAAGGTAATCAAAACTATATTCCTTTTGTATTAATCCATTTTGATATTTATAAGCTAATGAATGCAAAGAAAATGTATTGAACTCACATTTTCATTAAATTTTTAGATGACTTCAAGCTTTTGGTCATATATATAATCTCTTACTAGTTTGAGTATTATGATGCTTTTAAACAATATTTGTGTGGTTGAGAATCAATAAAATAAATGAATAAATAAATAACGGGTAAGTCAAAATGATAGTAATTGATCAAAGTATGAGTATCTATTCGAGCATTACATTGAGCTTTATAATAAAAATAAAGAAATGATGCCACTAGCTATTTAAGGAACTTTGTAATAAAATATTATTGTAGTAGGAGAAATAGCAAGTTGTAAAAACTTGTAAGGTTAATGATAATGTGAGAAAGAAATTTACAAATATCATAATTAAAGATGCATAAAAGAGTGTGTCTTATATTTTTAACCCTGTGCCTTGAATTTACAAGATGTAAGAAGTTTGATTTATGTAGTTTATAACTTTAAGATGAGTTATTACCATTTATAACCTTTCACTAAAAAGTGAGACCTATGCCTAAAGATGCAAGAGATGTATCTTCAAAGACCTAATGAATATTGTCAAAGGTTGCTATATTCATTTTTAAGCAAACATAAGAGAAAATGAGTAAATTAAACTTATGAGATATCACATTTTGAAAGAAAAGAAGAAAAAGAGTTTTTAGTAGGAATGTAGTTGAATAAGTTTTTTAATTTATGGTGAATTAAAAGATTATGAACTAAATGGTTTGCTAAGTTGTTAAGTTGAGATATGCAATGATGTGTCTTATCACACTTAAGTTAGTAAGAGCATTTAGCTATTAGGAAGTTTTGTTGCATAAAAGTAGTCATAGAATAATCTCACTTGAGAAATTTAAGTATTGAAAGAGATGCTAAGATAGCTATTAGTAAAGATGATTGAGAGTTCAAAATAATTTGAAATCCTCTCATGCCTTACTTATTGTGAATGGTATATAACAATAAAAGAGAAAGCAATGAAATTTAATCATGTCTGAGACATGATAGATTTCTATTTAGGTGCAAAAAAAAATTGAGAGTTAATAAAATGTTAAATATACGTAATGTAGATGGATACAAAGACATCAAATTCATTTAACGGCGAAGAAAATGTGCTCAAATAAGAAGGTTTTTATTTATACTATAAACTTTAAGATATACTTGATTCACCATAAACTCATCATTGTTCCACATGTAGATCTAGAATTACATGAAACATATGAGGAAGTTGTATTCCTATGTAGAGAATTGGCTAAAATATAAATGCATTGAATGCATCGTGATGCCATTATGATATGTCAAGAGCACAAAGGTTGTAAACTCTATTACTTAATATTTGACCTAAAACAATTGACTCATATGTGGTATTGAAATTGCACTAGACAAATTTCATATGTGAATTTATGATGATCCATAAGGACCATTATATGTATGTTAAGTGTTTTGGCCCTTAATTTGCAAATCTATATCTTTATGGTGGTAAACACATGAGTAATTACAGATTATATGGAGTTCATGAAAATTATTAAAGTATGATTATCATATACTTTAGGGTAAAAGGACAAGGATGAGTTACACTAACATAATTGTCCTTAGTTTAATGATCAAAATTAATGAATTGTTTAAGAAAAGCTCTTAAACAATTTCATTAGAAAAATATAGCCATATTAACATTCCATAACTAAGTCAAGAAATTTGAGTCTTATAATGTATTTATTAACTTCTTAAATTATGTAGTGAAATAGTAATAGTATTGCAATTTAGTACTATAAATGGCAAGTGGTATTATATGTTCCAATTATATAATGGACCTTCAATTCAATAAAAGTTTTGATTTCATACATGTAAACAAAATGAAATCAATTTGATATATGGATTCTTCATGAATGTTATGTGTTACTATTTTGGTCACTAGAAGTGATATAAAGAGAGAAATCGCAGTTAATATGGCGTTAAGTTGTTATTGAAAATAATGACTTGATTAAGCAAAAAAATGGTGGATTAACTTGTTTGCTTGCTTAATGGTGAGACTATTGCATACAAAAGCAAGAAGTGTACCCATATATCCTTATGTAAATAGAGACAAAGTTTGTCGCAAGTGTTTAGTTGCAAGGAGTGATAATATTTCCTTGAAAAGATCTTTAAAATGTTGGAAATTGTCATAGACTGCAAATATCTTTAGATGAAAATTTAGTAAGTGGTACTTATGTGAAAGATCTTAAGCAAGACATTAAGCTTAGTTATATTGACTTAAAGTAAAACTTAATAACAGATATGGCAGCATAAATGAAAGAGTCTCTTATTTAGTTTTGTGAAATTGATTAAAGACTCATATATTTACATAAATTGTAATATGTTGATGTTAATATAGAATTATAGCAACAATTAAATATGTTATTAACACATATACAAATATTTGAATATATTGTTGAAAGGTATGCCATGTAGGTTGAGATTGACTTGTTTACACGACCAATCACTTATATTGCCTGGAGAGTGAGTGAAGATGAAACCATTTGAGTGAAGGGAACAATTTAGAGAAAATATCATTCAAATTTGTTAGTCAACTTGAAAGAGTAAAGATAAGGTTTCAAAGATAAAGACTAAATTAAAATTAAGCTGGCATGGATTATCCATTATTTATATAACACATGCAAAGTTTGATGTTATATCTTAGTTTAGCATTTTGAAAAGTAAGTACTTAGAGAGCAATTGAGCCAAAATCTATATGATGAGTTATGAAACTAAGTAAAATGAGATAAATTCTCAGGAAGAGAAAACTCACTTTAATACATGATTTATACCAAGCCTATTAATTGAATGACAAATAAAAGATGTAGAAGAATTGATCCTTGCTTTTTCATTGTGAGTCCCTTAAGGCAATAATAGAGTCTTTATGCATGCTTTATATTATTTCCAACTACATCTTGAGGAGCTAATTTAATGATTGTTACTTTAGTATGTTACTTATAGTCACAAGAGATTTGATCTTACAGATATGTCTAAGAAAACAATTGGATTAATACTAATAGCTATAAGAGTGGAAGGAAAACTATTATTGTCAAACTTCTCATTATATATATTCATTGACTGGTTAATTATATCATCTCAATAAGGATTGGGTATGACTATTAAGTATAACTAGAGATACATAATGAGAAAATACATCAAGTTTAGCCATTGAGGGATCAAGTAAACTATGATTAATGTGACAAAATAAGTCTTAGGCATTGCAAGATATAATTATAACTATTATTTTATCTAAAGGTTATAGCTATTATATTGTCCTTAATAAGCATATAATTTGGGCTCCCAAGTGTAGGTGTGTTCACAAATCATACAACTCATTTACCAAATATAAAAGGATGTTTAAGAAAATCAAATAAATACATGGTTAGGTTAAGAGTATCAATCATGTGAATAAGAGATGTTGGTTTATGGGTTCAGGTTAATGCCTATAATAATTTGATTAAACTAACCTAAACTAATAAGTATGACATTAATAACTAGGCAACTAAAAGGCTTGATGGTTGTATAAGTAACCACTATATAATCTCTTTATGATTCTTTGTAAGATGTACAACACATGGAGACACTAGCCTCTAAACTAAAAAAATAGAGAGAACAAAAGGTCTATGGTTGTTTTGATATCTTGAGATGTTTGGGTTGTGAAAAATGAGTGATTTCCAATGTGATTTTACTTTAACCTTGCATTGTTCATGATGATGTGGAGGTTAGTGATTTAACTTATAATTTTAGATTATGAGATAAGCTCTAGTTAAGTTATTTTACTTTTAATAGAAATTTTTGTATGGAAATTTATGTCTTTAATTTCCAACACTATGTATATGTACATAATAAGTAGAAAAATAACCAAAAAAATAAAAAATAAAAGAGATCAAACAATAAAAAAAGAAAACTCAAAACAATCATTAGAACAAATTAAAATCACACCATTAACATAGGATAACATACAAATGCATCTAAACAAAGAAATAATACTAACAAATCACACACAAAAAAGGACACAATAAATGTGAAATTCAAGTAAGAAAACATAGGGAGATTGTGTGTGTGTGTGTGTGTGTTTCTTTCTCTTCCTTTTTATTTTTTCTTTAATGTTCTTTTTGTTTTTTCTATTTTTTCTTTCATATAAAAAAAAGATAAATAATGTCCTTGAGGAGACACCACAATGGTTAAAAGTTTAAGCATTTATCTAGGGATCTTAGGTTTTAACTTTAGGAAAAGGGTGCAAGAATAATAAGAATATGAAAAACTAATCTTATTATATAGTTCACAACACAATGGGTCTCTTAATGGATAAAAAATAAATAATATTGCAAATTTTGAAAACTTTTGGGGCTATTAGTGCTTTCATTATATGCAATAAGCAAACTAATAAATTATGCAAGCATGTATATTTGTTGTTATGATCTACAAAGTTTTGCAAGAATAAATCCAAATAAGCAAAATTAAAGCCATTGTGAAATGTTTAGTTTATAAAGTTGAGTTCAATATGTGATTAGTCTTATATTTTTTGCTTTTAAAAATGCCTTTGGTAAAATAACATTTAAACATTCTATATGTAGTAGATTTTAAGGTGTTCAAGAATTTGATAGTTCTAAATCTAAAAGTCAATAAATTCAATAGCAAAATCTTACCTTTTGTAAGTACCCGTACCTCATATCACTTAGGACATTAAATCTTGGTGCAAACAACTTGGGGATATATATTTTTGCAACAAATATCACTCTTCTCTTAATTTAATTATTTTTCTTTTCTTGTTTTCTCTTAAGGTCATAATACTATGCTATTATAACACACTTTTTATTTCTTTTTGGCAGACTAACTTCTTTGAAAAACTTAGAATAGTTGGACATATATAGGAACAATCTAAATGTAACTAGAATTGTTAATGATCTATTAAGATTGCAAAAGTTAGAGGTGTTGAATCTTGAGGGTAACCTCATCATAAAGGGTAGTTTAAAATCATTGGGTGTTATCATATATTTAAGAATTTTGTCTTACATACTACCACCTATATAGAATCTTCTCATTACAAAGAATGTAAATATAAGGTAACTTTACAATGAAACTTAGAATCGATCTAGTTTAGAGGCATGATATAGGTCAAATCAAACAAGTTTGAGTTGGGTTATTTTGAGTTTAGATCATTTTAAGTTAGGCTATTTACAAGTCACATTACATTAGAGTTGGATTGTGGGTTTGGGTCACTCAAGTTATGGTAGGTTTGGATCAACCATAGGTTGAAATGCTAATTTTTAAGAAAATATTTTTTTATTTTTAACTAATTTTTTATTTTATATGTGAATTATATTATTATTATTATTTATACACATTATATATTATAAATAAAATTATATATTATTGTTATTATTTATATGTTCACATTATATATTATTACTATATTATTATATTATAAGTGAAATTACATTTTTTCAATGTTTTTGCATATTAATTTGTTTTGAAATTATAGAAGTATATTATACACATTATGCATATTTATATTATTTATGATATATTATTATTAGAATAGATAAAATTATATTATTATTTTTATTTTTATATTAATTTATATAAAAAATATACAAGTATATTATACACATCATTTATATTTATACAATTTGTAACATGTGTATACAAATATATTAAAATGAATAATATAATGTTAATATAAAATATTTAAATATATATTAAATAGTTGTTTAGTAGACAAAAATTTTATATTTATGGGATCTAAAGAAATATTAGATGTATAGAGTTTTACTCTTATTTTTACAAAAGATTGTTGATATGACTCCAATCCATAATCATCATATTTTAATAAACGAAACTTTTCATTACACCAAACCTTTGTTTTGATGTGGAATAGTGTGAGAAAGAAAATTGTGAGAAAAAAATAATTTTTTTATTGGTTATTTGAATAAGTTAGAAATTAGTGGGAAAAAAAATTAATAGAAAGTAAACTTTTTCATTTGAATTTTGTAAGAAAGTAGAGATATTAAAAATTAATATTTATAAAATGATGATTATATCTTTAATAGATGAATTGAGGATTCTTCTTTTTTATTTTTTTGTAACTAATCATAATTTAAAAAAAAAAAATGACCGGTGTAAATACTTTCATGTTATCAAATCAAATTATTCATCTAATTAACATGATTTCTTTTTTCATCTTAATTTTTATTTTGTAACACTTGGTAATGTAGTGTTTAGAAGGCCAACCAAAAAGCTATGCGTGTAGCTACAAATTCTCAAGAGAATGTAAGGTGTTGACCAAGAAAGGAAAAAAAAAAAAGTGAATTGGTTGGCGTTGCTAGTCCAATGAGTGTTGTTTTGGAAGATATTTAGGCACATGATGTTAGAATAAAATGTTGATTTTATTATGTTGATTTTCTATACATATTAACAACTGTGCCATATTTACTAAATGAAATTGAAGGCATCAATGTAATAACAGAAATTTAGATGCTTTGTACTAGAGAGATTATTTTGAAGTTTGTAAAGGTTGAGGCTATGAATCTAGAATGCAACTCTCCTGTGATGCACCTTTAGATGCATTCTTCTTTCCTTAAACATCCAGACATTTATACTTTGTTTTTATTTATGGACTCGATTTGGAGGTAGAATTAGTATTTGGGCATCGAATGAAATATCTTGTTTTGTTCAATGGCTCAAAATTGGATCTTTTGTTAGTCCTTTTGCTTGCTTGCATTAAAGCTGGCTTTAGCACTTCACTATGATTATTGGCAGCACTTGTGCTCCTTGCCTCTTTGTTTCCAATCATAACAGGTTAAGTGAATTAAATTTTTTACATTAGAACAAGATCTTGCATTGTGACCAAGTTTTTTACATTTACCACATCACATAGTGCAAGCCCTCTTTTTGTCAAACCTTGCTTCTCAATTTTCTCTTGTTATCAACTTCTTTGGCCTTCTGACCTTCCTCTTCACACCGAGTGACCAAATGAGTTTGTTTCCATACATTAGAGTCAACCTTCCTCTTTATGGGCAGCCAGATATTTTTTCACAATGAGATAGTCAACACACAAGTCCTCTAAATTTCCTCTAGTGTGACCAACACAACAAGCAACATGTTTGCAGAGAATTATTAACAACATCCATCCCTTGCAACTACATGTTTTTGTTTTAAGGCTCCTTGAGAATTTCTTTGCAACATCAAAAACTTGAAACTCTTCATTACTAACAAGAATTAACTTCAAATGCCTAACAGCTACTAAAATTTTCTCTAACCTCTGTCTCACCTTTAGTGTTACTCTACCCTCCCAACTACCTACTTTTTCATAGCCCTTATGCAATCTTGCCATAAATTTGATTGTAATATGCCCTAAATGGGTGACTATATACTTGTTTCTAAACTTTCCTATATGATGGTTTAATGACTCAATCATATTATTTGAGAAAGGTGTCCCAATGCATGTTGACTTCAGAACTGTGACCATTCAGAACTGTGACCAATCATTTTAAGTGTAATTAGAATACCATAGTAACTTGGTCTGCATTGTCAAGAATCTTTGGAGTCTGGGAGCTCAATTATGTTTAGCAAATGCCGCAATCAACCCAAATGCATGTTGCATACGATGGTACTGTAATTTACACATTTCTATTGTATTTTTGTCTATATTTTATTTATTTATTTTTCTCTTCCTACTTTTTTGGAATGCTTTAAGTAATCTTTTTTAGTGACTTTATTTATAAAAAAAAGGAAAATCAGAAAAGAAATAACATTATTCTAAGCTCACTTAAAATGGCTAAAATTGGGTTGCTATCGAGAACTCTACGTCCTTGTTTGTTTGGATATTTTTTTTCTTTTTTCTTTTTTTACATTTTTCTTTCGTTCTTCACACTGTTTTTGGTTTTCCATTTTTTCCTTTTTTCTTTTTTTCTTTCCACGCAAAGTTTTATTTTTGTTTTTTTTCCCTTTCCTTCCACACATTGTTTTGTTTTTTTTTTCTCTTTTTCTTTCTTGTCTTTTTCCTCAACTACAGACCCTCCCAATAGTTTCTTTGTCCTCCAAAAACTCAAAATTGAGTTTTCATAGTCTAATTCTTACCCCCTCTAACAAGCCTCTTCATTCACTAAATTTCAAGTTTTTGAACTTGTAAACACCTTTGTAACAATTTTTAAAGGGTGCTTCTAGTAAGAGACATTGAAATATGACTTTAAAACAATGTTTTTGGGTTGAATTTGGAATGGATGTTGTACCGAGAGGAGGATGGTCGACTGTCAATCTTTGATTGGGGCAAAAAAATACATCGATGGGTAAATCACATGATGCTAAACTCTTTGACATCAATGTTGTATTGCAGTGGTGGCCAGAAGGGCGGTGGATCAAAGGTTGAAATTGGCAGGAGCATCCACCGATTACAGCTTCTTTCAGCGAGTGAAGAATACCATTAGGATTAGTAGGATAAGGCGCGCCAACCAATGTTGTCCTAGAGCAAAAATGTCATTAGTCAACTGCAAGTGCAGTGACGACACAATGATGGTGTGTTTCCCACCTTCCTTTTGTTACCCCATCTTCTTGTGTAAATAAATTGACTTGCAAGGATTCCAAAAAAGGTGACGTTGTCCAATTTTGGTGACAGACAACCATGGTCGACAACCCCTACGACTACTGGATGCAAATTGTTTCGAGTATTTTTCATTTTTCTTTCCAATGTTACATTTGTGTTGACATTTAAATAAAGTAGTAAAAAGGAAATAGAAGAAAAGATTACCTTTTTGGTGTTCTTACAAAGTGGTGGATAAAAAAACAAAAAAAGGATCAAAATGTACTACAACCTCCATATAAGTGATTTCTTGCCAATTTTTCAGTGATTATATGTGTGGTTATGTGTGTAGGGTGCTAATATTTTTTGTTGATGGAAAATTACCACTTGTCATACTGATTTAATTCATTTTATTTACTTATGTCAATTTTATTACTCACTAGTAAAATAATAAGATTGTTTGGATATTTAGCCATTAATACTTGATCTGGTTATGATTAAGGGTGAATTTTGGGATTATTTGTATAAATGGGTCCTTAAAAATGCAATAAAAATAAAAGGATCTTCAAAATTAAGTTGTGTACCTTAGTTCCCAATGCTGCTAGCTCAAGGGAGAAATTTCTTTATTTGTTTTGATATCTGTGCATATTCATAGGATGCTTTATGGTTTTTGACTTGCTTTAAGTGCTATAATGATTTATTTTGGATACAAAAAGGAGCTTTGATGCATTTAATTGCTCATTATTGTTTTCTTGGCCAACAAATATTTGCTTGACCTCCTAAATTCTAATTGCCTCTTTGTTGTATGCATCTTATTTCTAAATGCCTATTCTGGCCATTTATTTTGGCCCTCTTTACCTCTTAAATGTGTACTATCTTTGTAAGCCCTTTAGATCTCTAATAAATGCTAGCATTTTATAGAAAAATTGGCTTGATCTCGATCATCAATCTCTAATTGCTTCTTTGTTGGTTTATTTTAATATTATATATGTCTTTAACTTGTAATATTTGCACTTAGATCAATTGATTAGGCTTTAAAGAAAGGATTGGACAGATACTACCACTTAGCTTGAGACCTTTGAGAAGGGGTGAGCACCCTTTGTAGTACGCTGATGCAATTAGTACCTTAAAAGCAAATTTTTAGCTCTAGGTTTAATCTAAGAGTTACATTGATTGTTAGCTCTCCTTTTAAATGACATAACTATATATTAGATTTTTAATTGTATATTAGATGTTAATTTTATTAAGAGTTTATCTTTCCTCATACTTAGAGAGAATTTTTTTCTAATCCAAGCATATCATTACTGTCTTTTTGCCTTGTTTCTTGCTCTTTTGCCATGTCTTCTAATTTTGCCTTTTTTTTCTTTTTTGATCCACTGCTTGGACCATTTTTTGACTATGGATGGGCTTTTTTTATATGCTTGCTTGAATTACTGATTGGTAGTCTTAGCTTGCTTGCATTATTAATTCACTTTTACTTGTCAATATTGCCTAAGAGATTTAAGCATGGCTTTTGGAATGATTGCTTGTAGCCTTAAATGTCTCAAACAAAGAAATACAATCTATGCCATATTTATTTTTGTATGCCCATTGGCACATATCAGTAAAATAAATAAGATTATATCAACTGCATTTGTTTCAAGATTTGAAAAAAAGTTGTTATTCATAAAGTAATTAATTTATGTGCAGTAATCAAAAAGAGACATAAAATGGAAAAAAGATTGTGAGGCTAAGGTTATAAGGGTTAATAAAGACTGATAGTGTAACTAGTAACTTGTCTGAGTCCAATCCAACTACTTTATTAAGGGTTATTCAAATGCCCCTTACATGTAAACCCTATCTGCATAATCATATATATTGTCCTTTCTAATCTCTTTTATTAGTTGGTAGTTGGTGATTGGTCCATTTCATGCTTAGTTATTGCTTAAGAAAAATACTTTTTAACTATATCTACATTAATGGACATCTTCGTCATCCATATCAATCAAAATCAATGTCCCACTTAAGAATCCCTTTTTTGCAACATATAAACCTTCGTAATTCAGAGCCTACTTGCCCCTTTGGTTGCTTTAAATGGGCAGGACCCTTTTAAGGACTAAGCCACCTTCTTTGAAGTATCAAGACCACCTTTAGGATACTCTCAGGATTTAAGGTAATGCTTTAATTCATAATACCATGGTTTGTCATTTATCTTTCATTCTATATTCATGTAGTGTGCTGGAGTGTAATGGGCATTAAAATGGATCACTAAGGCATTAGCTTCATAATCAACCTTATACATTATTGTTGAAGTTGTCAAAGCATTAGAGATTTAATTGTTCTCTTAAGATGTGGTTAAAAGTGATATAGTCAAATTACACCATTAAATTTTTTATGTATTGGTGATAAAGAACAATCTTATATAATGGTTGATAGATCACCAATACTAAGTCACCATATACCTTGAAATTCATGGTCTCCTTCTATAAGTTATATAATGAATCCATTGTACATGCCTTGTATTTTATCATATTGTTGGTACAATTGCTTGCTTGTAAGAGAAATGAGGATAGCTCTAATTTCATACCTTAATGCATTGAATGCCCCATTAAACCTTATCGCCATTCATTTGTTGTTTTGTCACCATTTTCTGTAGTTTGATCTATGGCAATGATGTCTTCATTTGCGAATTCAAACTACAAGGGCTTGTAATCAAGAATGGCTAAATCTACCAAAAAATCTATTAGCGTGCAACCTTTGACAGCTTTATGATTAACATATTGAATTTCATATTCCAACAAATGAACCTATTATGGGCCACCTATCATGATAATGCCAATTTATCAAAGATATATTTGAGGAGATCATCTTTAACAATAAGCCAAATGGTGTGATGCAACATATATTGCCAAAGTTAGTGGGTTATCCACACTAAAAAGCAACAAATTCTCACCAAATATGAATATCAAGACTCATAATTGGTGAATCTCTTACTGAGGTAATAGATAGCCTTTTCTTTTCTGCTTATTTCATCGTGTTGTCCCAAGACAAAATCAATGCATTGTTCCCATATAATGAGATATAATATAAGAGGTTGGTGTGGGACTGATGGCATTAGAACTAAAGGGTTAGAGAGAAAATTTCTGATTTTTTTGAAGACTTCTTGACATTAGTCTTCCTATTACCTTGGATTGCTATTTCAAAGCATTCCATATATAGGTTCACAAGTTATAATTAATTAGGATAAGAATTTGAAAATGTATTTAATTCTTTCTAGGAATCTTCACACTTCTTTTGGTGTCGAAGATGTAGGTATTTCCTATATGACTTTAATTTTGTCAGGAATAACTTTGATACCTTTTTAACTTACTATAAAGCCTAGCAATTTGCCCAAGGTTTCCCTAACAGTGCATTTGGCTACATTAAACTTAAGTTGAAATTTCTTCGTCAATTGAATAACTTCTTAAGAACTATCAAGTGATCTTCGTATGCTTAAGATTTGGCGATCATGTCATTGATATAAACGTCAATTTCCTTATGCATCATATCATGGAATAGAGTGACAATTGCTCACTAATAGGTGGCACTTGTATTCTTAAGGCCAAATGGCATGAACTTGTTGTAGAAGGTGCCTCATATTATGATGAATGTTTTTTCTTCATATTCTTAAGTGTCATCTTAATTTGATTGTATCTTGAGAACCCATCCATAAAGGAAAACATTGAATGGAATGTTATGTTATCTACCAAGACATCAATATAAAGCAAAAAGAAGTTGTCTTTAAGGCTTACCTTATTCATATTCCAGTAATCTACACACATGTAGACTTACCATCTTTTTTCAACACTAGCATGATGTTGGCTACCTAATTTAAGTAGTTTACCACCTAAATGAAGCCTACATCCAATTGCTTTTTGAATTCCTTCTTGATCATAATAAGACATCAAGCTTTATTCTCCTGAACTTTTGTTGCATAGGTATGCATTATAGTCTTAATGGGAGTTTAAGTACTACCATATTAGTTTTCAAACCTGGCCTAGTATGACCAACCAAATACATTTATGTATTTTACAAGCAATCAAATCATACTTTGCCTACTTCCTTAAGGAAGCCTTATGCAAATTGTAATTTCCCATTAGCAACCTGTAATGGCTAGGTTGACAAATTCAACTAGCTCCTTTTTTACTATAGATCACCTTTCTTTTTGTTTAATCAGTTGCTAGTGATCTAACAGGATTTCTTCATCCTCAGGATCACCCTAGGTTGGCATGTCAAGGGTACTTGCAGATTTTATGTATTTTTTAAGCAATCGAATCATACTTTACCTACTTTCTTAGGGAAGCCTTGCATTAACTTTAATTTCTTGTTAGCATCCTATAACACCTAGGTTGACAAATTCATCAAGCTCCATTTTGACTATGGATCACCTTTCTTCTTGTTTAATTAGTCACTAGAGATTTAATGGGATTTCCTTATCCTTAGGATCATCTTAGGTTGGCATGTTGAGGGTACTTTTAGATTTTACCCTAAGATAAGCACAAGTTAGATTATCAATCTCATCTTCTAGTGTCTTGGATAATAAATGAGAAAGTATAAAAAATGAACAATCATTGTTAGAATGATATAGGCAAATGGTAAGACAATAATTTATGTGAAAGTTATGGATGCAAATGACACAAGCATAAATTATTGGCTAACAAATAGCAACAAGTCACTTATTTTATTAAATAGCTTTTTTTGGATTTCATGGGCGTTAACATACAAGGGGTATTTAGATTGCATTACTTTTCAAAAGACTTAAGTGGTTGAGGAATCTCCCAAGCCTGGCAATTCATAGGGGGGTCAGACTTACATAGCTAAATCAACACTATTTGAAGTGGCGATTCTTCTTCTCCTCTATAGATTGCAAGGATTATTAATGCACTATATTTAACAATGAATTTAGTTAATGTATCACGATCATCCTGGGCTTGATTAATAAACTCTACACTGTTGAAGTAATGAGTTAAGGGTAACATAAGCTCAGTTACCTTGTCTTCCAAGAATCCTTGAATATTATTGTTTTGGTTGGCTTAATATTCGATTATAGAACGATCTTGCTGCCCATTAGGTTGTATAAAGGTAGTTGTACCATATAGATATTTCCCAATTCCTTTGCCTAAGGGATAACCATTTCTCATCATTACTTTGGTTGCTTTAGCAATGCTTCAGATGGCTAGGGTGGTATTTTAAGGAATGACTCCTTTGCATAAGGGGTCACATTTGCAATTTCAAAGGAATGAAATGCACACTCCAATGTTTCTTTAATTGCCTCAACATAAGGCATTCTTTAATCACCCATAATGAATTTCACTTTTTGGTGCAAGGTAAAAGGAATGACCTTTACCATATGAATCCATGGATAACCTAACAAGCAACTATAAGTAGTCTTAATGTTTATGAACTAGAAACGTATGTTAAAAGTGCATGGCCCTAACTATATTAGGAGTTTAACAATTCCTCTGACCTTATGTCTTGTGCCATTAATTGCTTGAACGGTCTTATGACTTGGCACTATGACGATGATGTCAGTTGGTAGCTATTTTAGAATGTCTTTAGGCACGACATTCAAAGATAATCTATTATTAATGAGGACATGAGACATATTTTAGTTGCAATAAATAACTAAGATATGTAATGCCTTGGTATAATTATGCCCTTCAACTAAAATCTCATCATTTAAGAATAAGATGCAATTGTTTATCAAGATGTTGTTGATGATGTGATTGAGGTTGGCCAAGGAAATGTCAAGGGAGACATATGCTTGATTAAGAACACATAGCAAGACTTTTCAATGAGACTTTGAGTTAATTAGCAAAGAGAGAATTAAGATCTTGGCTAGAGTTAGACTAAGTTACTCCACCATATTGTACTCACTCTACTTGATGTATTTGAGGAACAACCCCTCATCCTTATCAACAATGATTTCCTTAGGTTTAGAACTATGCTTGGTAAATGACTCTCCTCTCTCAATGTCATGTTATGGAATTTCTTCAATGCCATTTAAAATCATAATGACCTTTTCTTTTCTTTGGTTAAGTTTTTCTATATATGTTGGATTGTACCATCTCTCACTTCAAGCGATTTCCCCAACTTTAGTGATATTGAACATCATTGTAAGTGTCAAACTTGATATTGGTGCTTGATCGAGGGAAGCTATTTGACAACTATAATCCCATTGAATTACTTCCCTTTAATATAGGGTAAATAGATGTCGGAGGAAAAGGTGAAGCCAAAGTAGTTAAACAAAATTCTTTTGGTAATGCCAAAAAGGTGGATACATATAAGTTAGTACTTCGATCATGGTGATTTCATAAGAGCTGAGATCTAGTCTTTGGCTACTATTTTTGAGACTTTAATTTAATTTAATTTACTTCCTTATGATTGGGGAAAAGATTAGCATTGATTTTAGGTTTTCTTTTGGCTTTTTGCACAGTTAATTTATCCCTTATCTCTTAACTCTTAAACCTTGTGCTTAAGAACCTAACAATTGTTAGTAAAATGTCTTAATTTGTTCATCATGATACTCATACTTAGCGTTAATGTCGTACCAATAAGGATAAAGTGGCTTTAACTACTCCCAAGTTATAACAGCAACCAACCCATTTTGGATTAACTAAGGGAGCAACTCTAAATAAAAGACTAGTATAGGGTCAATTTTCTTCCTCTCTTACCTTTTGGGCTCAATATGGTTGCTTAAAGGTATCAACAAATGAATGTTCAAATGTAAAGATCGTGGTTGAGGGTCTTGGTATGCAAATAGAGTTATCATGTTGTGTGATTAATATGACTATTGAGGGTTAAATTGTCTCCTTATGTTGCCAAACAACTAGTACATAAGGTATAAGCCCTTCCAATTATCATATTTAGTCATTTAGACCTCTCTTCCTTCCTTGGGGTCACTCTAGTTTTCTTGAACATTGGAGTGTTAGTAGTTATATCAGTGATTTTGTCTTTCCAAATGCCCTTGTCAATTCTTTCTCATGTAATGACCAAATTAGTGAAGCTTTCAAATGCACTTTCTACCATTTGGTGGTAGTATGAGGCTTTTAATGTGCCAAGAAAAGCAAAGATCAATTATTTTTCTAGTAGTCGAGGTTGGACCTAAACAGAAATATTGTGCCATCATTGAACATATTACTTAAAGGTCTCTTCTAACTTTTTTTTCCATGGCTTAAAGATCCATTTAGGTGGGTTTTAATTCAAAGATGTACTCGAATCTAGCTTTAAAGGCAGTTACTAGCTCTTTTTGGGTCCTAATATTTCTTTGATCCTACTTGATGTACCAGTGAAAGGGCATGCTTATCAAGTTATCTTGTAAACAATGCATAAGAAGTATTTCATCAAAACCATATGCTACCATCTTTTAGATATACATGGTCACGTGACCTATGGGTGGTCCCAAGCCATCATACTTTTCAAATTCTGAGACCCTGAATTTTGGTGAAAGACTATAACTTGAACTAAATAGAGATCTAACATGCTTAAGAAAGTATACATATCATCCCTTTTGATGGCTTCAATTTCCTCTTACAAGAGATTGATCTTCTACTTTATAGAATACTTTGTATTTCTCTTGCTTTCATACTTTAATTCAAGAGTGATTTGGAACTAGCCTAAGGAAGCATTAATAGGGTAAGGTGTAGGAGTGACCAACAGTTATGCGATGGGGATTTGTGTAGAAGGAGTAAGCATTGGCAACTATGAACAAATAAATAGTGTTATAGATGCTACTAATGCTGAGGTTGCTTGAAACAACCCATTGGTTGGGACAGAAGGATTTTCTTATAGTATATGATGTCTATAGTTATTTTCTCTTTAACAAATGTTTGGGTTATTTGTTACACTTACTCTTTTAATCCATTGATTGAAGCATAAATCCTATAATGCATTAGGCTAATTCTTTAACCTTATCCTTCATTCTTTTTGCATGTGATCAGGTTAGAATTATGTTTAATGCATAAAATACTTGGACATACATATACAATACTTGGGCATGCATAATATATTTAAGTATGATGATGGAGTTATTAATGACACAAGTACTGAGCATAATAATAGAAAAGTGCCTTTCTATTTAGGTCCATATGCCCATCGTAATGGTAAATGTTGGCTTAGAACAAGGCTTAAGGAGGAGCACTTAAATCCATACCATTACATTCACAAAAAAAGGTTTTGACATATCTCCAAGAGACTGAAGTAATGTAGAGACTAGCCAAGACATTGAGAGGAAAATTAAAAATCTTATAGACAAATGGGCTATTGCACATTCTGGTCTCCTTACTTTGCTACTGAGGATGTTTCTCTACTCAAAAAAAGGGTTAAAGAGCCCAAACCATTTGTACTACAAAGATTGGGTGTTTGGGTTCTACTCCTAATATCTCATAAAGGCATTGACCCATGGTCAATATACTAGCATGCCAATTGTAAATTGTCTTACTAGGTACACAAGCAAACAAAGAACCTCCTTAAGGAAATTGTTGAAGTGCTTTGGGGCAATAAAGAAATAGTTTATAAAAAGGTACTACGGATGCTAATCTATAAACTTAAGAAGGGCATTGGTGATCTTATAATGCCTTAAAAGGAGCCTTTGTAGTTTATTTATCATGAAGATTTCATGTCTTTGAAAAGTGTCTTTAACGACTACTTCCACTAATGTTATTAGTAAAATGTCTACAAAATTGGGTATAAAAGGATTTTGGTTATTGTTGGGAAAGCTAATCCTTAGCAACTTGGGAGGATTATCTACTTCTTCTTCTAAGTCAAACTCTAAATCTTTAAGTTATGGGACATAGAAAACTTCTGGTGGCTAAGAAGGGCTGGCCATGGCTTCACATTATCGAAGTTAATGCATACCTATTTCATGAGATTAAATGTTAAGGTGCATTGCCCAAAGTTGGATTGTTGTTATGACCACTTCCCTTGTCATGATTTTTTCCTTTAAAATAATTGAAACCTGGCACACTCGTAAGTGGTGTGTGATTCAGTCCCCTACCACCATGACAATTATTAAGTCCTTCCATTGAAAAAATTACATGTTTTTTATGATGTAAATAAAGTACATTTTGTCATAGTTATGATTGGAAATGACTACCACTTTAAAAAACCTTATAGCAAACACTTAACTTATCCTTACACGAGCAACTTGAGTACTACAACCTTCCATCTAAGTCATACAAGTTTAATTATAAGACCTTTAAATATGCATATTTAAGCAATTATGTATGATGTTAAATCAGATGTTATGATATGCTTATGGACATCATTCACTTAGAATTGTAAAGGCTATCATAAAAAATCATAACAAGATAAGCCTAACCCTTTTCTATATTACAAGGTCAAAAGTGAAAAGACATTTTCAAATTAAATTGCTTATAAGATGGGGGATATCTTTCTTCATTGATATTTAAACTTTAAAAGGTTAGAAAAGGTTACAACATAGATTTTTATACAAAACGAGTGATGAACTCGTAATGCCGAAAAGCTTCTTTAAGAAAATAGTTAAAACACTCATCAAATGGATGCAAAGTTAGGATTTCAGCTTGCAATTCTTTAGCTTTATTGACCATGCCTCTAACTCTACCCACTATCTTTTTAATCCATTATGATATTTGTACTTCTCACCTATAATAAAGTATCGTCAATTGTCAAAACTAAATGGTCAGCTCCTAGATTTAGATGTCTTGTGCAGCTAATTACAATTCCAAGCCTTGATTTCCCTAAGTGAGTAAATTTACCTATTATGCCAAATTTTGGTTCTCCCAGGTGAGCAAATTTACCCATCATACTAGATCCCAATTTTCCTAGGAGAATTGGTCCACTTGTTGAATCATATTCTAATTGTCTTTTGTGAGTAAATTGGTTCGGGTGACATAAATCTTTTATTATGTGAAAAGTATAGCATTTGCATCATTTACTTGTTTTTGTAAGGGAGTTTTCTCCTGTTAGAGATTTTGATTCTAGTTTAATGTGAATTAGAGGACATTTTGCAATAAGCCTTGATCTAGCCCCATTTCTCTCACATTTTAAGTGACTAATTAGCTTCTATGAGCTAAGAGGCCAAATCTTCATTTCTCCTTTAGGAAGTTTCTAATTATTAGAGAAGCTAATTGATCTGATCTAGATCTCCTAAAAAGTTTGGTCGATGATGACATGGAGAAGTAACTTCTTTTGGCATTAAGAAATTAGGTTCATCCAATCTCAATGACCACTACACTTGGTCATCTTCAATTATGGCTTTTCCCTTGAGAAGAACTCAACTTGTTAACTTATCGAGAATGTAAATTCCATGTCTTTGAGTTACATACCATGATTTATACCATTCTGATAGGGGTTGATTGGAATATGCATAACTTATCTTGATAACATGATTGCACATATGTATAATGGGTCAAGAAGCTTTAGAGCATTAAGGTCATCATAGGCAAAGCAAATACCTTCCATTCCTCTAGTGAATGACACGAACTTCTTTGATCTTATATGCTTAATAACTATTGTAAGAGTATATGAAATTATTAAAGTTATTTTGATGAGAATGATCCATAAATATCCTCTACATCTATACAAGATTGAGTCTCTTCTAAGCTATTTGATGTGCAATCAAAAATCTCACTATTAGAAATGGATTATCCATTTAGAAATCTCCATCATGTAAGGCCACTCAATTTTGTTGAATTTTTTTAGTAAGGGCTTATCCCTTGCGGCATATAGGATGAGTGAATTGGTAGAGAAGAGTGTCTACATGGCTCAAAAGCCAAACAAATAGTAAAATTGAAATGCCTCAAAACTACCCTTTTCCTTGAATTTAACAAGAATTTATAAACAAGATCATCTCAATAATTATGGCTGGAATTGGATTGATTTCATCCTTTGTCACCCTATGAAACAACTTGAAGACCCATTCATGGACATGTTTGATTACTATAGGGAATAATGTCAACTTATAAATGAGTAAGGTCATATAGGTGAATTTTGCCTCAAGATACTCCGTTATATGTTTAATGATATGATTTGTTGGAATGCATTTCTCTTAATGTCATGCCTTAGTTGTAATTAGATCTCACTCTACTTTTGATTGATCAGTTTTGATAACTTGTTCACATTATTGATGTTAAGGATTAAAGAATACATACCTTTGATTAAGAGTAATTGGCAAGTTTAGCAAGTTTTTAATATCTTTCACTAAAGGGACCATATCTACTTGTTGGGTTCAAATGTCCAACAAGTACCTAAAGTTGCCATAAATTTCTTAAAAGGCACGTGTTCTGCCAAAGATCTAAGTGTTCCATATTTGCTTAAGGACAGGGAATTCTGATGGCTTCATGATAAAACCCCTTAGCATCTATACAGGTCCTAAGGAAACATAGTCCTTAGCCTACCTCTAAAAGTCCTCCAAATATGTTTTGACATAACTATCAGAATGTTTAGTGATGATCATATCAACTAGTTACATGCTTTGAAATAGTAGCTAATACTTTAAGAGGTGAATGATATTTAAAATGAATGATATAAGGTGACATAAGAAATGACAAAAACAAAAAGAAAATGTGTTAATGTTAGAGGAATAGGTGTAAACATAAATAGCAAAATAACACAATAGAATTAAAAGGTATAAATGATGTAATGATCAAGGTGGAGACAACTTAAACTTTCTGCCCTATAAAAGATGGATCTAATAGGTACATGACTCTATTGGTAAAATGATGAGTATGTAGTTTATTGGATCTAAATTAGGCTAAAAGTCCCTAGATTGCCTCATTCCTTACTACTCAAGGCTCAAGTAGGGGTCACCAATCAGAGTGAAAGATTTTAAAACTATTATATAAGGAAGCCATAGGCTTCATGAAGGACTTATAATTTCTCTCATCTAAGTTGAAAGGTATAGGTTGAGTTTCAGCTTTTGTGCATGTGTGTAATCGGGATTATAATGGAAATGACAATTTTAAATATTAAAACAAGATAGGCAAATAAATAAAATACTAAATAGGAAATAAATAAAAGCATAAAAACAAAAACAAGTTAGTGCAGCTTGTCTCTCGAAGAGAGCCTAGTAAAGTCACCAAACTATCACGACTAGCCTCCTAATAAGGGAAAGGGCTTAATAGATGAAAATGTGAGAAAAGTGTTATGATGCAAATAAAAATTCTAAACATTAAAATAAGAGAGTTAAATAAATAAAATACTAAACAAGAAATAAATAAAAGCATAAAAAAAAGCAAGTTAGTGCAACCTGTCACTTAAAGGGTGCCTAATAAAGCCACCAAACTATCATGACAAGCCTTTTAATGAGAGGAAAGGCTTGATGGACAAAAATGTGAGGAAAGTGTTATAATGCGTGTTGACTTTGAAGTCATCGCCAATAATTTTAGGTGCAATTAGAACACTATTAATGAGTTAGTCTACATTTTTAGGATTCTTTAAGGTTCAAAAGCTTGTTTATATTTGGCAGATGTCGTGGTTAACCCAAACACTCATTGCAAATAATAGTACTATAGTTTACTCATTTTCATTTATATATTTTCTTTTCAATATTTTATTTATATTTTTCCTCTCTTTTTTTTCAAAACACTTTAAATAACCCTTTTTAATGACTATTTATGAAAACGATAACTGAAAAGGAAATGACATTATTTTGAACTCACCCAAAGCACCTAAAACCTAGTTGTCACTAAGAACTTTATATCTCAATTTTTTTTTTGATTTTTTCATATTTTTCTTTCTTTTTTTCATTTTTTCCTTTTTTTTGCTTTTTCTTCCTTTTTATCCCTTTTTTGTCTTTCCTTCTTCATATTAGTTTTGGTTTTTCCTTTTCTTTTTCTTTTTTCCTTCCACACATTGTTTTGTTTTTTTTTTTCCTTTCCTTTCAAACATTGATTTTTTTTTCCTTTTTTGTCTTTTTCCTCAGCCACACACTCCCCCAATAGTTTGTTTATCCTCCAAAAAATCAAATTTGAGTTTTTATGGTCCAATTATTGCCCCCTCTATAACAAGTCTCTTTATTCATTGATTTTCAAGTTTTTAAAACTACAAACACCTCTATAACAATTTTTAAAGGGTGTTTCTAATAAGAGACAATAAAATCTTACTTTAAAATAATATTTTTTGGTTGATTTTGGTATGAATATTGTACTCAAAGGAGGGTGGGTAGTCATTAGTGGCACAATGCCACTAGTCTCCAATGAATGTAAAAAAATATATCGACAAGTAAATCATGAGACGCTAAACTCTCTAGTGTCAATTTCGTATTGTAATGGTAGTCAAAAGGGGTCAATCAAAGGTTAAAACTAGTAAGAGTATCTGCCTTTAAGCCTTTGATCAAGGTAAACTAAAGCTCTTTTGGGTGAGTGAAATTAAGATGAGTGGGAGAGGCCTACTGGCCGGTGTTGGCCTTGGATGAAAATGCTACCAATTAACAAAGCGTGTCACGGTAGCACAGTTAGGGCTAGGTGTAAAGTAAGGAATGTCAATTTTACATTTGGGCTTTTGAGGTTTTTAGTGGAGACATATTTATTATTAAGAAGTTACAAAGCAAGCACACTTATGTTAAGAGTGAAAAAGTGAAGGGAGCAATTGTTAAATGGATTGTCAGGGAATCACACTTATTACCATATCTTAAAGTAGATGGAAACATGAGAATCAACCTTATGTATAAAGTACTTAAGGATTCTTATGAAGTGGAATCTCATTTCATGAAGTTATGGAAAGTAAGCGAGATATGGAATGGATTGAAGGCTCCCATATTAACTCACTTAAGAAGCTTCCAAAATATGTTGATTTATTGTTAACAAATAATCTTGGGTCACTAACAAAGTTTAGTTGTGAACCAAAGGTAGACTTAACAAATACATTACCACTAGTGTTCCAGAAGGTATTTGTCTATTTGAAAGCCTGTTGGGATGGCTTTATGGCTAGCTACAGACTCTTTATTAGACTAAATAGGTTTTAGTTAAAGGGTCCTTACCTAAGGGCCTTATTGGCAACTGTGTTTATAGATGGCAATAATGGCATATTTTCCATTGCATATGCTACAGTTGAAAAGGAAAGAAATGAAAGTTGGGTCTATTTTTTTGGACCTTCTATATACAAGCATTGGAGATGCAATAAAAAGAAAGTTTTTGACATTTATATTAGATAGACAAAAGGTAACATATTTATTGTCTTTGTTGAATAGATTTAATTCAATGTCTTTAACATTTACATATACTAATTATAGTTGTGTTATTTGCATGCCAAGGGCATCATAAATATAGGTAAGAAGTATTTTTTGAATGTAGTCCATATAAAGTGTGTGTTATATCCATATTTTCTCAACCTTATTCACTCACTTTTGTGCTAGATTGATTTTGTAAATTTGAATCTCAAATTGTTGTTTAAACGTGAAAAAGTAAATAAAGTAGTAAAGAAAATAAAGAAAAGAATGAAAAACAAAAAATGATAATTAAATTGTTACTAATGTCTAATATACATTTAAAAGTCCAATATATAATCTCGTCTCTAGACTTGTCTCTAGAAAAGAGAGTTAGCTAATGCAGCTCTTAGACTAAACCTAAAGTTAAAAATTTGCTCTTTTAGGGTATTAGTCGCATCATTGAACTACAAAGGAGTCCACCCCTTCTCAAAGGCCTTAAGGTAAGTGGTAGTATCCATTCAATCCTTTCTCCAAAGCCCAATTGTTTGATCCAAATGTGAATTCTACAAGCCAAAGACCCACACAATATTAAATAATCTAGTAAAAAGCAATTAGAGATTCGTGATCAAGATAAAAGAGAGTGTACATTTGATAGGAAAAAAGGGCCAACATAGGCATTTAAAGACAAAAGACACATGAAAGAGAGGCAGTTAGAATTTGGGAGGTTAAAGGAATCTTTGTTGGCCAAGAAAACAACAATGAGCAATTAAATGCATCAAAAATCCCTTTTTGTGTCCAAAATAAATCATTGGAGCATTTAAGGCAAATCCAATACCATCAAGCATCCTATAAACATGTATAAAAAGTGGAGAAATTTCTCTCTTGGGTCAACAATGTTAGCCATTAAGGTACCCATAGCTTAATTTTGAAGATCCTCTCATTTTTACTACATTTGTAAGGATCTAATTGTACAAATAATCCTAAAATCTAGTCATTAATCATGACCAAATCAACTATTAATGGCTAAACATCCAATTAATCTCACTATTCACTAATGAGCAATAAAATTGGCATAGGTAAATAGAATCAATTAAGTCGGCATAACAATTGGTAATTTTCCATTAATAAAAAACATCAACACCCATAATCACTAAGAAATCACTTATTTGAAGGTTGTACATCGTTTGATTCTTTTTTTTTTCTACTACACTACAAGAACACCGCAAAGGTAATCCTTTCTTTTATTTCCTTTTTACTACTTTGTTCAAAGGTCAACATAAACATAACATTGGTAAGAGCAATAGAAATAAACCTAAAAAAAATCTGCATCTTGTCATCAAAGGGATTGTCAATAGCAGTTTCCATTCACCAAAATTTGGAAATGCCACCATTTTTAGAATCCTCGTGAGTGCACCAAAAAAGCCTTCAATCCATTATATAGCTTGCTTCCTTTCCACAACTTCATGAAATGCGATTCCACTCCATAAGAATCCTTAAGTACTTTAAACATATGGTCAGTTCTCATGTTTCTATCTACTTTAAGATATGGTAAAAATACCCTAACAATCCATTTAGCAATTGCTCCCTTCACTTTTTCACCCCTAACATAAGTGTTTTTAGTTTATAACTTCTTAATAATAAATGTGTCTCTACTAGGCACCTCAAAAACCTAAATGTAAAACTGATATTCCTCACTTTACACCTAGCCTTAACTACATGCTTTTGATTTTTGGTATAGCATAAGTTGACAACTTCCCACTCTACATGCTCTCTTAAGACCTTCCTAAAGGCATAAACACCTATGTTTCTCTCACAATATTACTCTACCACATCTTCATAACTAAATGGTGTGCTTTTCATCCCATAATTCAGATCAAGTTTCTTCAAGTTGATTGTTGTCTCAACTCCATCCTTATCAATTGAAATCTCATGATCTAACCCACTCCAATCTAATGATTCATTGGTTGTAAAATAATACAAATCACTACCATTTCCACCATCACCACCAATCATACCATCTAGCATTTGCCCTTATAGTTTGTCTTTATCAATAGCTTCCTTAAACCACTCATCATCCTTAAAGTCTATGTAGTCATACTCCTTATTAAACACCTTAAAATCTAAGACTTCACTTCACTACCATCTACACCATCATCATCGTTTTCTTCTTGAATAATTTTTTCTTTCCTTCTTCTAGGCAAATTGCTTTGTTGTAGGCTTTTTGGACAGCTTCCTTTGTGCTACTTTTTCCCTCACTCCATGTTTTAATCCAAGACTTTTAGTGGGAGTGGTGACTTAGGCACTTTGTATAGTATGTGTGGCCTATACAAAGCTATCAATAATACTCCAACTAAATGTTTTTTCAAACTAAAGTTTCTATGATAAAGTATTGTTAAAGCTCTTCTATTTACTTTTGTCCTCATCCTTAGACTTTTATTAAGCATTTTTTTGGTTTGAACAACATCAATGATAGCTTTAATAACTACAAATTCACTATCCATAACTCTATCATTCATCCCAACTTCAACACTCTACACAACTTCATCGTTCTTTTCAACTTCATTATCCATAACATGAGGTACAAAAACATTACCATCACAAGTATCTAGTGGTGTGTACGCATAAAGAATCTTGTATGGTAGTGACTTGGCCCTTAAATCAACTTTGAGATACAAGTGAATTATGTCACTCTTTTTTCCATTAATTACCCCTTGCAAATCTAGCTCACCCTAGACCTACATGTCTCTAAGAGTTTTCAATGTGAAATGTTTGGACTTCACATCATAGATTGACTTATACACCCTTATCACATCAATATAAGTAGCAAAGTTTTTATCTATAATGTTTTTGATTTATTCCTTGTCTTCATAATGCACAACAAAGGTTATCATTGTGCCAACTACACAAAACAAAGGTATAAAAGGTTAGGAAACACAAATATATTATGTGTAAGTCTCATTATAACTAGCAAAAAACAATAAAATAAAATAAAATAAAAATTAACAAAAGTATATAACAATTGGCTATTAAATTTTTTTAATTCAGACAAGAATAAAACATATAAAGAACCTAGAAAGGAAAAACACATAAAAGTCACATTTCTTGGTGCAAAAATGTTTATTTTTTAACCTTAAAGCCTTAAAGAATTCCTAAAAAAAATGCATCATAATACTTTTGATTTTTTAATTTAAATAACCTCTAAATAAATGATATTTAAATCTTTAAATTAGTTAAAGTATTTAAACCTAGAAATAAAAAAAAAACACATAAAGACTTTTAGTAATTACAATCAAATCTCCTAATGCAAAAATCTTCAAATTTTTAATCTTAAAACCTAAAAAACAAAAAATGAAAACCCTACAAAATGCATCACAAGATTAGAAATTATTTTATTTAGCAAACCCTAAATAAATAATATTAAATACCTTAAATTAATTAAACTATTACAATCTAGAAATAAAAAAGATGCAAATAACCTTAGATGCTTCAATTGATTCCCCTAGTGTGAAAATAACCCCAATTTTTTAACCTTATACAAAACCCTAAAAGATGCATCATAATCCTTACTTAACAAAATTCAATTTTTTTAACCCTAAAAAGAAACAACGCTTTAGAAAATAACAACAAAACATCACGATACATACCCGTTCACAAGAACTAAAATTAACTTACAATTTCTTTCAAAAAAAAAGAGAGACGTTGTAACAAATTAGAGAGCTTTTGTGATTTTCAATGTTAGATTGCTTAAAAAAAGATTGCATTTTTTGTCTGCATTATATATCTATATATATGAGGGTAAGTTGGCCTGTTCACGCTTTTTGTATGCTTTGATTGACGTTGTGTAGTCACAGGATGTTTTAAGTAATTTATGAAACAAGAGAATACAATCCGTAAATATGCCTTATTTATAAGAAGTAAAGTGTAATTTAGCCATGTTTGGCTTCACAACAGCACCAAGTTACAGGAGGAGTTGGTTTCTATTGCCCGTAGTGCAGAGAACAGAACGAGAATCACAATTTGGCAATAATCAAGTGGCTTCCCTAAAAATTGGAAGTCATGGCGTTAAAACAGAACAAACCTTAATTTATTAATTGTATAGGTTGGAGTATCTGACATAACTATTAGACTACAGTAACAGCAGTGCTACCACCACAGTCGTGGCAGAAAAAAAGCCAATAAACATTAAAAATGGACGTTCAGGAAAGAAAGCAAGAAGTCATGGCATTTTGATTGATACCTTTTCTATCTCGTTGGGTATACATTCATACCCCATTGCTGCTAAGACCTTGCTCTAAGGAGGAAACAAGAAGGACCAGGATCGATTTCTTCACACGTGGCGTTGGTAATAAAGGTGAGGGTAATTTAGTACTTTCAAAAATTAAACCTACTCCAAATAAAAAATCAAGTCTTGATGGTAGCATCTGTCCAACGTTTCGTCACCATTTTTGTGAGAAGAGCTCTTAGTGGAACCCACACCCATTTTCTCACGAATTTAAAACTATTTTCTTTCCCAAGTCATATTCAAACATACAATTATTCCTCGGCAACCTCTTTTTTTTATTTTAAACTAGTTTCTTTCCCATTCATTTCAAATAAACCACACACCGGCTATGTTTGTACTTCAAAATAATTTAATAAATTTAATAAAGTAAAAATTATATAAATTAAATATAATATATTGATGTTATATAATATATAAAAATAATATAAGTGCATATGTAATATGTATATATTTATTATGTATAAATAAAATAATAAAAAATTAAATAATAAATTTATTTTATTTTTATGAGTAAATGTTTATAAAATTTATAGTGAAAATAATAGTAACTTACTTTTTTTTACATAAAATTTTTAATAAAAATATTACATTTTTGCATTTTTTAGAAAAAAAAGTTAGTAGAATAAATTGAGTCATATCATATTAAATCAAATTTAATTTTAAACTTTAAGTCATTTTTTGGTTAAATAATTTTTGGGTCAAGTTTAGTTTGAGGTTTTACAAGTGAATTCAAATTGACTCAATGAGATGGGTCAGAGTTCAATACTTTTAATTTTGTTTAAGAGTTCAATACTTTTAATTTTGTTTAAGAGTTCAATACTTTTAATTTTGCTTACTTAATATTTTTTTTCTATTTAATATATTTATAAACTTAGTACATTTGAAGAATTTAAAAATTTTAGATTTTTGTGGGAATGATCTTCATGGTTCCTTGGAAATTTTGTCAAGTATTGCTTGTTATTTTATATGGGGTTTTTGCGTGTTTAATAAATGCAAGTAGCAAAAAGTTTTATTTAAATCATATAAAACTTGATAAAACTCTTATTTTCTTGAATTTACAATTAATTTAAATTTAATCTCTAATATTTTTCTTTTTCTCTATCCTTTCTTTTCTTTATTTCATTTTACTAGTATCTTTCATATTTACTAGGAATTTAATATTTTGCATAAACTATTCATACTTATTTAAGATCCCTATAATTTCTATTTGTAAAAATGTCTTACTAAATACTTCTTCTATCCTCACAATTTCTTTTAATGCTGCCCATCAACTTTTTCCTTTTCCAAAACTCATCAAAGTGTACATAACTATTCTTTTTAAAAGCATTCTTAGTTTTTCCTTATAAAGAAAGAACTTCCTCTCAATATTGTAAAAGATCAACTAGACAATCATACAAGAGATGAATAACTAAAAAGATTACATGGTTACTTATCTAGATGAAAAAGGTAAATTTGCTAGTATAAAAAATAAAAGAATAATTCAAAGGTTTCCAAACACAAAACTAGTAAGAAATAATTATAATGTTTTTTATTCCAAATAAGTAATATTATTATTTCTCAAATACTTAATTGAAATTGTATCTTTCTAAATTATTTTTCAATTTTATCCTATTTTTATATATATTTGTTTTATTTTTGAGATAGATTTAGCAATTTTCAAGAATTTGTAAATTCTAAAGTTGAGTTTTAATGACTTTTTCTAAAAACATTTTTCAATTTCTTATCGTATGACTTCACTCAAAGTTTTATCTTTAACTCACAGTAATATAAATGGATCTCTTTTGGGGCCAATTCTCTTTTTACTCAATTGCTAATTACATAAAGTTTGAAGTGTTGATTTTATCATGTGATAACCACAAGCTAAAGGTCTAAAATCACTATTCACATAACTAGCTACCTATATTTTAGATTAAGTTTCTTATCATGTCAAAATGTAGACTCAATAATATTCTCCAATTTCTTACTCACCAAATTTAATAAACAGTTGTTAATCTCTACCATAATAACCTCACAGGAAACTTACCCAATTAATTGCTAAAAAAATTCCAAATTAGAGTTTCTAAGTCTTAGAAATAACTCCTTTATGGGTTTATTTCATTTATTCTCTCATTTTAACTTTGGCATAAAATAGACAAATATCTCAAACAATCACTTTCATGGGCAGCTTCAACAAAATATTGGGGATATTATTTCAAATATGGAAATATTTAATTTTTTGGCAAATGTTAAAGTGCAAAGGGATGTTGAAAGAGCTTGTGTCAAGTGTATTACCTACAGAAAAGTTAAGTATAGGGTTTTGCCCTATAGTAACTATATGCCCTTAAAAATTCCTTGTAAACTTTGAACCAACATTTCTATGCATTTTATTCTTGGGTTACCTGGTCTAAGAAAGGCCGAGATTGTAGTCTTGTTGTAGTTGACAAGTTTTCAAAAATGGTGCATTCATTGCTTGCATTGCACCAAAACAGACAATGGCACACATATTATAGACTTATTTTTTTAAAGAGATTGTTCGCCTACATGGAGTGCCAAAAAGTATTGTGTCAGATCATAATGCAAAATTTTTGAGTCATTTTTGGAAAACATTATGGGGTAAGCTTGGAACAAAGTTGTTGTTTTCTATAACTTGTCATCCACAAACCGATGGATAGACTGAAGTAGTAAATCAAACTCTAGATATATTGTTATGTGTTGTTATTGGTAAGAACTCTAGAACTTGGGAAGAATGTTTGTCTTTTATAGAGTTTGCCTATAATTGTGTTGTTCATAGTGCTATAGGTTATTCTCCTTTCGAGCTTGTTTATGGTTGTAATCCATTATCTCCTTTGGATTTAGTATTATTGTCTATACAGGACAGGGTTAATTTAGATGGGAAAAAAAAAGATTGAAGTGGTTAGGCAACTTCATGAGAAAGCTAGGATTAACATTGAAAGAAAAGCCAAACAATATGAAACACAAGCCAACAAAGGTCATAGGCATATCACTTTTAAACTTGGTAATTGGGTTTGGGTACATTTGTAAAAGGATAGATTTCCTATACAAAGGAAATCAAAGTTACAACTAAGGGGAGATAGTCCTTTTCAAGTGGTGGCAAGAGTCAACAATAATGCATATAAACTTGATTTGCCAGGTGAGTATAATATGAGTGCAACATTTAATATTTCTAGCCTTTCTCTTTTTCTCTTTAATGATGTAGGTGCTGATTTAAGGACAAATCATTTTGAGGAGAGAGAGAATGATGGAAGTCATATTGTACCAGCTCAAATCAATAAAGGAGTTAATACTTTGCAGAACCTTCGAGGGCTAATGACAAGGGCAAGGTCAAAGAAAATAAATGAAGTTCTCAATAACTTGTTGTGCGACATTTACTATCAATAAGTTGCTAAGTACGAGTTAAGGATGATAAAGGTTTTACTAGGGCTTGCAAATATGTCATTTGTAAAGGAATTTGAGAACCATGGCCTTGGGAAGGAAGTTGGATTTGGGAGCCCATGTTTGGGCATTTACATAGGTTATTTTCATGTGTTTTTATTATTATTTAGTGGGTTGGACGAATTTCCTTAATAAACTCATCTTATTAACTAGAGTTTTTAAGGGTTAGCATATAAAAAGGGTGGCTAAAGAGGAGGACCGACAAAATGGGTGGATGGGCTATTTTCTCGAGTTCTTTGGGAACTAATTCTGAACTTTCATACTTGAGTGTATTGGTTCAATAGACTTATCTTTTTCAATGTTGTTGTTGTTAAGAGTGACATCTAAATCTTATAGTTCTAGTTCTTGGTTGTTTATAATCATTGGGTCAGGACTCCAAATCTCTTAACCTTTGTTAAAACGATCATATACCAGCATTGGTGTTGGGTTCCGTTTACATATACTTGGAGTTCATATCATTTGGTATCAGAACCTTGGCTCTAACTCAAGTTAGTTATATTTTTTTTTTGTTATCATCTTTTTCATGTATTCTTCATTATTGGTTGAATAATCAAAAAAAAAAAATTGTGTATTTCCTGGGTTTCCTTTTTGATATTTGTTTCTTATACAAAAATACCCATTAGTTAACCAAAAAAAAAAAAACAGCTTCATTGCTCAATTGGTCATTTACTCAATTATTTTCAATAATTGATTATTATCTGATTGCACTGTTCATATCATTGAATTCCTTGTTATTCTGTTTGCTTTATTGTCCATCTTATTGATCATGTCACTTCTCTGAAGAGATAGGTCTAGGATTGATATATTCAAGTTTTGTTTGTTCTAAATTTAGTTTGCTTGAAACTATTGAAAGAGCTCTTAGAGTCTTGCAATTCATTGTGTGAAACACGAGAGTTAAGGACTACTATAGTTAAATGGAGAGCAAACACACAAGGGAGTGAGTTTTGTAAGGTATATTCTTTATTTACTAATAATCTTGAATATACAATGTCTACTACTAAAGAAGGTAATTTTCCACATGTAGAGAAAGAAGTAATTGTTTCAGATTTCAAATTGCTTATGAAATCCTTAGAGCAAAAGTTTGATATAATTGACCAAATGTTTGGGGAAGTTCGAGACATGATGGATAAAATAGAAAGGGAATCGAGTATCAATCCTAAGAGGCCAATTATAAGGGTCATGAAGAAGTAATTTGAACATAATGGTGATGATTATTATAATGACGGTGATAATACTAGTAAAAACTTCAGAGGTGGCTTTAAAGGAGAACATGGTAATAGGAATGGTAGAGGTGTAAGAGGCAATGAAAATGTTTATGATAGGTATAATAGAGGTTGGGATAATAGCAAAAGGAAGGAGTAGACAAAAATCTTAATAGTATTAAAATGAAAATACCTTCTTTCCAAGGGAAAGCTGACCCTAATGTCTATTTGGATTAGGAACGAAGGGTATAATTAATATATGAATGTCATAACTTCTCTGAGGAGAAGAACTTTAAGTTAGTTATGACAGAGTTCATTGATTATGTTGTAGTATGGTGGGACCAACAAGTTACTACTAGAAGAAGAAATTTTAAGCAAACCATAAAAACTTGGAATGAGTTGAAAATTGTGATAAGAAGGAGATTTGTTCTCAGCTCTTATTATAAGGATTTGTATAACAAGTCGCAAAGCCTTATGTAAGGTTCCAAGAGTGTGAAAGAGTACTATAAGGAGATGGAAATTGCTATGGTGAAAGCAAATGTAATGGAGGATAGGAAGGCAACTATGGCTAGGTTCCTCCAAGGGATGAATATAAGTATAATCGATGTGGTAGAACTGTAACACTATGTAAAGTTTAAAGACATGGTACACATTGTCATGAAAGTTAAGAGATAACTTAAGGGAAGGAGCACTTCTAGATATAATCAGAACTTAGGTTTATCTTTTTGGAAGTCAAACTAGGGAAGAAGAAAAAGAAGATGACTTCTCAGCTTAAAACCAATTCACATAGACCCAAGACTAATGTAGGCCACCTAGAAAGGGTAAATTTAAAGAAAAACTTAAGGACACCTACGGAAAAACTAGAGACATCAAATGTTTTAGGTGTCTAGGTAGGGGTCATGTGGCTTCACAATATCCTAACAAGAGAACCGTGTACCTTAAGGAGAATGGTGACTATATGTCTAGTAGTGATGCTAGTGATGAGGACCAAATGCCACCACTAGAAGATGCTAGTGATGTTGGTGAAGGGATAAAGTATATAGAGCATGGTAAAAGGCTTTTAGTAGCAAGGAGAGCCCTTAGTGTGCAAGTTAAGAAGGATGATGTTGAGATACAGCGGAAAAATATTTTTCATACTCGATGTTTAGTTCAAGATAGACTTTATTGCTTGATCATTGATGAAGGTAATTGTACTAATGTAGTGAGTACATAGTTGGTAAAAAATTGAACTTGCCTACAACTAAACATCTTAAGCCATATAATTTGCAATAGTTGAATGATAGTGGAGTGGTGAAAGTGACTAAACAAGTTGTGGTTCTATTTTTCATTAGTAGATATAAGGATAAGTTATTTTGTAATGTTGTGCCTATGTAGGCCGAGCATTTGTTATTGAGCCGTCCTTGGCAATTTGATTGAAAAGTTTTGCATGATGGTTGTAAGAATTGCTATTCTTTCACCATGAATGGAAAATCATTTACACTTATTTCATTGACTCCAAAATAAGTATATAAAGACCAAATGACACTTTATGAAAGCGAGCAAAAGAGGAGTGAAAAGAAAGAGAGAGTCAAGAGAAAAGAAAGTGAAGGAGAGAAAAAGAAGGTAAACACATTTGAAAGTGCTAAGTACATGAGTGGTTAGATTCACAAGAGTGAAGATAAAAGAAAACAAGTGTGTTTGCAAAAGGAGCAAATGTTAGGGTTGCCTTCCAAGCTAGCAGCAAATGATCTTGATCTTTTACAAGATTTCTTATTTCTTTAACATTAACCTTGATTCATCTTTGTCTAATGCTATTTCATCTTTGTTGCAAGATTATAAGGATGTTTTCCCTAAGGATATCCCAGATGGTTTACCACTAAGGAAAGGGATTAAACATCATATTGATCTTATTCTTAGAGCTCTCATTCCTAATAAGCCAACATATAGAAGTAATCTTGAGAAGACAAAGGAGCTTCAGAGGCAAGTTGATGAGTTGATGAAGAAAGGACATGTAAGGGAGAGTATGAGTCCATGTGCACTACCAGTGTTGCTTATGCCAAAGAAAGATGCATCTTGGAGGATGTGTGTCGATTGTAGAGCTATCAACAAAATAACAACTAAGTATCGAGATCCTATACCCAAGCTTGATGATATGCTAGATGAATTACATGGTGTGTGTTACTTCTCTAAAATTGACCTTAAGAGTGGGTATCATCAAATTAAGATGGGGGAAAGAGATGAATGGAAAACTGTATTCAAGACCAAGCATGGTTTGTATAAATGATTAGTTATGCCCTTTAGTTTGACTAATGCACCTAGTACTTTTATGAGATTAATGAATCATGTTTTGAGACATTTCTTAGGAAAGTTTGTTGTGGCTTATTTTGATGACCTATTAGTATACAATAGGAATTTAGAAAAACATGTTGAACATTTGCATTGCGTGCTTGAGGTTTTGTGGAAAGAGAAATTATATGCCAATTTAAAGAAATGCGATTTTTGCAAGAATCTTGTTATTTTCTTGGGTTATGTTGTGTCTGCTCATGGCATAGAGGTTGATAAAGAAAAGATTAAGGCAATTCAAGAATGGCCTACACCTAAGAGCGTGAGTGATACGAGGAGTTTCCATGGTTTAGGTAGCTTTTATAGGAGGTTCATTAAGGATTTTAGTACCATACCTGCACCATTGATTAAAGTGATTAAAAAGAGTGGGTTTTAAATGGAATAAGGAACAACAAGATGCCTTTGATTTGCTTAAGTCTAAGTTGTGTAATACACCACTTTTTACTTTGCCTAATTTTTCTAAGATCTTTGAAATTGAATGTGATGCATCAAGCATTGGGATTGGGGAAGTGTTCATACAAGAGAAATGACCTATTGCATTCTTTAGTAAGAAGTTGAATGGGGCAACATTGAATTATCCAACTTATGATAAAGAAATGTATACACTTGTTAGAACTTTAGGAACATGGCAGCATTACCTTTAACCCAAGGAGTTTGTAATTTATACTAATCATGAGTCTTTAAAATACTTGAAGAGGTAAGGTAAGTTGAATAGGAGACATGCTAAATGGGTTGAATTTATTGAAACTTTTCCTTAGGTAATTCAATACAAATTAAGTAAGGAAAATGTTGTTGCTGACGCATTGTTATGTAAGTACACATTGATTAGCACTTTGAGTGTTAAATTACCGGGGTTTGAGCACATTATTGATTTGTATACTAATGATGTTGACTTTAGTAACATATATGCTATATGTGAGAAAGCTACTTTTGATAAGTTCTATAAACATAAGGGGTATTTGTTTAGAGTAAATAAGTTTTGTATTCCTTAAGAGTTTATGAGAGCATTACTTGTAAGAGAAACTCATAGGGATGGTTTAATCGGACACTTTGGCATTCAAAAAGACTTTTGATGTTTTAAATGAACATTTCTTTTGGCCACATATGAAAAGGGATATTAAAAGAGCCTGTGCCAAATGTATTACCTATAGACAAGCTAAGTTTAGAGTTTTACCCCATGGTAAGTATATATCCTTAGAAATTCCTTGTGAACCTTAGACCAACATTTCTATGAATTTTATTTTTGGGTTACATAGGTCTAAGAAAGGTCAAGATTGTATTCTTGTTGTAGTTAATAGGTTTTCAAAGTAGCACATTTCGTTACTTGCACCAAAATGGATGATGTCACACATATTGCAGACTTATTTTTTAGAGAGATTATTTGCCTACATAGAGTGCCTAAGGGTATTATGTCAAATCATGATGCAAAATTTTTAAGCCATTTTTGGAAAACATTGTAGGGTAAGCTTGGAATAAAGTTGTTGTTTTCTACAACTTGTCATCCATAAACCAATGGAGAGACTAAGGTAGTAAATCGAACTCTAGGTACATTATTACATGCTATTATTGGTAGGAACTCTAGAACCTGGAAAGAATGTTTGCCTTTTGTGGAGTTTGCCTGTAATTGTGTTGTTTATAATGCTACAGGTTATTCTCCTTTTGAACTTATTTATGGTTGTAATCCATTATCTCCTTTGTATTTAGTACCATTACCTACACAAGATATGGTTAATTTAGATAGGAAAAATAAGGCAGAAGTGGTTAGGCAACTTCATGAGAAAGCTAAGCTTAACATTGAGAGAAAAACCAAACAATATGAAACACAAGCCAACAAAGGTCATAGGCATATCACTTTTAAACCTGGTGATTGGGTTCGGGTACATTTGCTGAAGAATAGATTTCCTATGCAAAGGAAATCAAAGTTGCAACCAAAAGGAGATGGTCCTTTTCAAATGGTGGCAAGAGTCAATAAAAATGCATATAAACTTGACTTGCCATGTGAGTATAATGTGAGTGCAACATTTAATATTTCTGACCTTTCTCCTTTGCTCTTTGATGATATAGGTGTTGATTTGAGGACAAATCATTTTGAGGAGAGCAAGAATGATGGAAGCCATATTGTACCAGCTCAAATCAACAAGAAAATTGATGCTTTGCAAAACCTTGGAGGACTAATGACAAGGGCAAGGTCAAAGAAAATAAAAGAAGCTCTCAACAAGTTGTTATGCAACATTTGCTATCAGAAAGTTGCTAAGTATGAGTTAAGGATGATAGACGCTTCATCAGGGCTTGCAAATGTGTCATCTGTAAAGGAATTTGAGAACCATGGCCTTAGAAAGGAAGTTCGATTTGGGAGCCCATGCTTAGGCATTTAAATGGGTTATTTTAATGAGTTTTTATTATTATTTAGTGGGTTGGACAAATTTTCTTAATAACCCCATCTTATTAGCTGGGGCTTTTTAGGGTTAGCATATAAAAAGGGTGGCTAGAGGGAAGGACTGATAGGATGGGTAGATGAGCTATTTTCTCTAGTTGTTTAGGAACTAATTCTGAATTTTCATACTTAAGTGTATTGGTTCAATAGACTTATCTTCTTCAACGTTGTTATTGTTAAGAGTGATGTATGAATCTTATAGTTCTGATTCTTGGTTATTTATAATCATTGGGTCAGAACTCTAAATCTCTTAAACTTTGTTAAAACGATCTTATACCAACATTGGTGCTAGGTTCCGTTTACATATACTTGGAGTTTGTGTCAAAAATGTTCCCGATTGTATGCTTTCTTTGTCCAACAAGCAAAAGTTGAGTTGGTGACAAAAACTAGATCCAAGTAACCTTCTTGAATTGATGTGTAGATTGAATTTATCATGAAACTAGCTAATAGAAGAAATAACAATAGAACTTGAAAATTTTAGTTGGATATGGGTATCGAACTTGCTTCATAATCAATTAATTGGCTTGATTCCAAGAACTTTAGAAATTTTTGAGCAAATAGAGAGCCTTAACCTTTCCTACAATGAATTGAATAGAGAAATCTCATCAGAATTAATTAGTCTACACTTTTTATGGTATTATATTATGGCTTTTAATAACTTATCAGGTAAACTTCCAAACATAAAGGGTCGATTTGCAACATTTAATAACAAAAGTTACAAAGGAAATTCATTTTTTGTGGAGTTCCATTGGATACAATTCGTAGTGTTGACTTACCACAATTGTCATCATGTTCTAATGCAAGTGAAGTAAAATGGCACAACATCAATGATCGTGTGTCCTTCTTAGCCAATTTTGTGGCAACCTACTTCATATTCTTGTTAGGTTATAGGATTGTGTTATGTATCAACCGTCACTATTGATAAAGGTTGTTCATGTTCATTGAGAATTTCATGGATGAATGTCATTACTTAGTTTTTTATACTATTCCCAAATGGTTTGCTAAAGTATTTAGGAAGCCATTTTTTGCCTAATTATTTTACTAGATTATGTACTTACATATTTATGTGACAATATTGGACATGTAGTCCTTGAATTTACTTACTATTATCATGTTGTTATTGTTGTTGTTGTTGTTGTGTTATGTGTCATGACCATTAGGGGAGAGTTAGATTCAAGAATTATATTCATTTCTAACAAGTTTTCCTTAGCCTTATGATATGGAACTATATTTGGATAATGAAGTAAGATTTCTCAATGTTGAAAAAAAAAAACACACACAAGGTCTTGCAAGGCCAATATTTGATGAGAATAATAGAACATGAGAAGTATTGGGATGCACTCCAAAGCAAGAGAGCAAATAAACTAAAAAATATTGAAAATAAAATAAATGATAAGCATTAGTTATTATAGACAATCATACAAACTACATAAAAGATTTACAAAAAATATGTGAACTTATATTTAATATGACAATAATTAATTTGTTAGAGAAAATTATAAAAGACATATATATATTTCTTATAAAGTTCAAATGTGTCAACTTAGTTGATCAGCTCTACTGTATACTCTTTCATTTTTTGAGTAATAACTAGAAGAGACCAAAGCAACAAAATTCACATTAATAATAACCATAATGACAAAATAATTATACTCATTTGAAGCTCAATTTGTTTTTTCTTGGTGTAAAGGCTCACAATTAGACATAATAAAAGTTGACTAGACTTAACTCACTCAAAATCGACTAAATTTGACTTGTATTGAATAAAAGAAGCCAACAACTTACAATCCAACCAAATTTAAAATTAAAATAATTTAAAATATAAATAACTCAAATTTTAAATAATATATATCTAAAATACCTTAAATTTAAATAAATTAGAAATTGAAATACCCGAAATATAGTATACTCAATAAATCTAAAATATTTGATATCTAAACTTTTTGATACTAGAAATAACTCAATCCAAAATCAATCTGACCAATCCATTTGCCACCTCTGTTGTTAATAGTTGAGTGGTTCATATGCAATTTTAATTACAAAAAATGATGAAAATAATATTTGCAGTACAAAAATAAAATTCATACAAATAATTGGACTTCTTAAAGCTCAAAGTTTCGCATTTTGCAAAGTCCAAGCACAAATTCGATGCCACAACACGGTTTTTCCCCGAACTCCCAAAAAAACAAAAGAAATCCATCCACCTTCCCAACACGAGTCATGAATATGGCCAGATTAGCCATCCATGTTTCAAAAACACCCTTTAATTAATTGGTTTGTTAGGTAAGATTAACTTATTAATTGTTAATCTTGGTTACCGATATCCCCACTTAATTATAATCTTGGTTGCTGGTATCTTTGTCAAAACATTTAATAATACTGTCTTCCATTCATGACCCATATGATTGATTGAGTGTTCCCTTGGCATCTATATATATATATATATATATATATATAGCGAGAGAGAGAGAGAGAGAGAGAGAGAGAGAGAGAGAGAGAGAGAGAGAGAGAGAATTCTATTTTATTCTTTCTCAAAGATAAGACCAATATTAAATCTTAATTAAGAATAAAAAGCATATTTATTGTTTTTCAAAAGATATTTCAGTAATTAAAAATTAAATTTTTATTTTTAAAATTTTATGTTTTAATTGTGAAAAAATATGTGTGAGATTAAAAATAAAAAAATTATTTTTACTATACATCTCATAATTTAATGAACCAAAATGAAAAGCACTTCTTATTTGTTTAAGCTAAATCGAATCGGAGTTTTGATTGATTCTATATTTTTTTTGGTCTTATCGACCTGCCGGTCAGTTGCTCTTTTCTTAAAAATTACATGGAGGAATAATTTATGGATATTCATGTAACTCTAATTTATTGTATTAAAAATTATAATTACCACAATATGCTCCAATAAGTTAGATTAAGGTCCCATTGCAGGTATATATGTCAAACCGTACGTTTGACACAAGCTGTGAGATGTTTTCTTGAAAAGGAAAAAATGTAACAGCAAACCAACAGCATAGAACCACAAGAGAGAAAATAAAAAAAAAAAAACAAAAAGACAAAAGACACCCAGAAGTCAAGAGGTGCCACAAATTTTTCAAAAAGCATCAATGACCAAATCGTCACTGCAAAGCAATTAAAAGAATGAAACAGAAGAAAAGTGACCCAAGAAACTACAAATAGCCAAAAGCCGAAAAGGAACCCGAAAGAAAGGCCCTGTCCGGTAAACTTTTTCTCTTTTCTCCCTAATGTCAAAGTGGATTCCTTCACGCAATCGTAGGAGGAAAAGCAATGACAACAAAAGGGAAACAAAGTTTCCACAACAGCAATCAAACACACAGCAGAGCTAGTAGTTCACCTAGAGCCTAAATCTGAAATGCGACCCAAGTTAGTAGTTCACCTAGAGTGTTGGTATATTAAAAAATAGGTGTTTGTCATGCTTTTTTTTTTTTTTTTGTACAACAAGTATATAATTTTAGACAATTTAAATTTATTTTATTATATTCAATTTTAACTAGGTCTCACTTAATTTTTTTACTTTTTACTGATATTTGTCATTAAATTAAATTTTAATCCATATATTTTAAATAGCACATATTTGATTGTGAAAGTTTCCTAAACTTTGTAAAAAATCTAAATTGATATATATTTTATATTCTTACCAATTTATCTATTTGTACGGGACTCATCATGTATTTAATATGTCAACAATGATACAAACTAAAATTCAAGATGATAGAAAAATTAAATTCTTTTAATTTATTAATTAATCATTTATATTTCTAAATCAAAATTGAAATCTACAAATATATCATGAATACATATCCATTAGGAATGTCAAAATGATTTTATTAATCTTTCAAAGTACAATCTATTCATATTGTTCAATCTTTCATTATCCAAATATTCTAATTTGACATAGAATATATAGTTAATATCTACTCTATATATTGTCTAATTGTTTGTTTTTCTTAATTTTTAGTTTTTGATTCCATTATTACATTCAAAGACTCTTTATCAAATCCTTAATACACCTTGGCCTAAGTATCTTGAATCAAAATTAATACAAAATAATGGAATTATCACATATTTTAAAGTAATAAGTCCTTTATCAATCATTAAATTATTTTAATATAATTCATACTATATCTAATACTTACTCACCTAAACGATCCATGACTAAGACAAACTCTATACTAAGATTAAAGCATGGCAATTGCTCAATAAGGTAACTTGGTATCTTAAAACTAGAAATCATTAATACAATCATTACATGAGCAACTCCATAATTATAAACACACAAATAATCTTCAATTTTAAAACCTTTTTGTCAAGTTATTTTACTGAATTTAACTTTTAACAAACAACTATAAAACCCTATACCCTATTTTATTAGATCAAGTTTTTTTTATTATAAAAAGAAAATAAAATGTATTAATTTCACAACTCTATGACTATATTATTTTCATAGTAAAATAATTTGATGAATTATCTTAATTATAATTATTTATATAAAATAATTTATTACATAAATTTTATTTTTAAAGTAAATAATAATCATATAAATAAACTAAAGATAAATATATATATATATATATATATATATATATATATATATATATATATATATATATATCACTAGTTATGTGATATAATAAAAAATAATTGAATTCTTAATTTTGATGACTAGTATTTAAATTTTGGCAATGATAAAAAAATAAATAATATCTTTTATTAAATAATATGAATAAATTGTCTAATAATAAAAATAATTAATTAATTGACTACACAAACAAATGCAGAATAACTTTTGTTGAGCCAAATTTATGAAATACTCAGATACTTTTCAATTTTTTTAATGAAATGTGTGAAAGGCTATTTCTCAAGGAAGAAAAAAAAAGCGAGAAAACAAAGAAGAGAGAAAGAGGCATGGATTTACAAGGCACACACGAGCTGGTGGTGTCTGACGAGGCAGCCAGAGTCTGATGCTGCTGCTGCTACTACTGTTGCTGCAAAGTCCTCGCCCCCTCGTTTCTTGTTTCAATGCCACACCTTCGCTGACGCCCGCATGAATTATCATTCAGTGCCAGTTAATTTTGTCCTTTCATTTATGAATATCACAAGCTCATTTAATTATTTCCCTCTAGGTTTTGTGCTTTAAAAAAATTCAAATTCTTTGAAGACATGAATGCATAACTGCGTAAAATACAACCTACTTTCTTCCCCATCATTCCTCCTTTTTCCCAGGTTCGAACATAAGTATATGAACTGATTTGGGTTTCTCTTGTTGTCATTATAAGATTATAATTGCCTTGCCTTTCAATTAATACATGGGATTTGGACTTTTAACTAGTAATCTTTACGGATGGAGACACCTATACAAATTTGAAATTCAAATTTTTGTCGGAGTTAATTAGGTTAAAAAAAAAAAAAAAAAGGTGATTGTTGCGGGAGACCTATGCATGGGTCATTGCAATTTCTATTTTGATTCCGAAGTCCGTGGTTTTGGTTTCGTGCTCAGGAAACTAGAACCGGACCGGTTATTCACAATTTGGTTTCAATCCAGAATAGGACAGTGTCGCTTTTGGTATTTAATAGGATTGAAAAATGAAAAAAAATAATTGAAAAAGTTGTTTTGACTGGCTTCTAATTTTTTCCTCCATTTAAAACGGTTGATTTGGAGCTGTTAATTGCTTATTGGCAGTTTCTGTTGTGTTATGTTTCTGTACTTGTATGATTTCAGTTATGATAATAATTTAATTTTAGTTCAAACAAAAACCATGCTCAGATCTACTTCATGGTTGTTAAAAGAGTGACTAAACCAATACCATAGGAGCTAAACTTATTGACAATTGCATCTATTTGTGTTGTAATGATTCTCCAATTAACTAAGTTCCATATCAAGAGATTTAAGCTTAGTTTCATGCTTACATTTATTTTCAGATAGTCTTTCTTGGCTTATTACTATCATGGATCAACCAAATTTAAGACTTATAGTAAGCTTAGTCCAGATGTTGATTTAATCAAGTGTATTATTGTTAATGGTAGAGCAACTGAATTTTTAATTTTAACAGGCAGGTTCAAATATTGACTCCAATGAAAAAAAAACCTGTACTCAAGATATGAGTAAATATGACTGCATAATCTTTTTTACGATCAAGAATCATTAAATAATTTGGAAACAAAATCAGGATAAAAAGAGCATCGAGCCAACCCCATCCTCCAAAAACCAGCTAAACAATAAAGCAAATATTAGAGCAAAATACTATATATGGTGGAACTATAGCCATATTTTATCCTCCTTCTGACATAAACCCACTCAAGTTGCCCCATAAAATCTCAAAAAGGTAACCTTTTAAAGCCCCACCGTCTCTCTAATCTCCCTCTCTCCCAATAAGCCAAAACAAAGAAAGAAATCACAAGATTTTGTGTTCGAGTGTAACCCTTTAGCCTCTCTCATGGCATCTTCCACTTGTAATAACACCAACACCACCGCCAGCGCCGATGTCGTCGCCGCCGCTGCCACCACCACCACCCCACTTACCTATGGAACCGACTCAAGCTCTCCCAACACCACCTTTGTCCAAGCCGACCCATCAACCTTCCGCACTATAGTCCAAAAACTGACCGGACCACCCGACGACCCATCAACTCAAAAGCTCCCTCTATCCCACCCAACTCGATCCGCCACCGCCCCAGGCCCCAAACGGCTAGCATTCCAGCTCCAAGATCGGCGAACAAGCGCCAAGAAGCTCCAAATCAACCTCCACGACAACAACAACACCAACAATGTTTGCAACCATCATCATGACCTCTTCTATCTCAGACAGAGAGGGTTCTTGATGTCTCCTGTTTCTCCACTTGACTTCTTTGCCGGGCGTGTGAGCCCGAGGTCACCATGTGAAGAGTTCTCCGCACATGGGAGCCCAGGGGATGGGGCGGAATCGGAGCAAACAAGGGCTATTGCTGAGAAGGGGTTCTATCTGCACCCAAGTCCTTTGAGCACGCCTAGAGGAGATGAGCCACCTGAGTTGCTGCCCCTGTTTCCTCTTAGCTCTCCTAGAGACAATAATAATGGTCATGATGATGATAATTATGGCAATTCTTGTACTTAAATTGTAAACTATCTAATTAGAAGGCTAATTAATTAATTAATTAATTAATGTTGCTAGTTATTTTTGTTGGGTTAAAGAAATGAAAAAGTATGTATGGTATCCCATGGTTTCGTCAAAGGGATTGCATCTTCAAGCTATACGCCAAGCTGACCTTTAAACTAAATCCACTAGAGAAGCAACTCCAAGGCTTTAGCAAGAAAATCTAATACTCACATAATTGTTTATGCTTATGATGTATATTTAGTCCCACCAAATATTTTGAGAGAAATTTGATTTTATGACATTTTATGGAATGAACAATCTTCCTTCCTACTAGATCACAGTGTTTGTTGTTTTAATGTTATTATTTGTTAAATGTTGCTTGCAATATTACATTGCCAACGAAGTAGTACAGAGGTAATTAGGTGGGCTGTTCCATGGCTAACAAATATGGCTTGTTGCTTTTGTCCTTGTTCTCATGGTTGCTATATATGAGAATGTTTGATAACTGATTCCCTTCTTCTTCTTTTTTCTTTATTATAATCACAACCCAATTGGGGAATTCTGAATGTAGTTGAATAATTAATAATGGTTTTGTTGGTACTAGGTATTAATCTCAAGTTTTGGAACAATAGGTCAGGTGGAAGTATGACTTCTTGGTTCAATTATATAATCGTTTTTTTGGAAAATTTTTTGGTGATTTGTCAATTTCTTAGTCCTGTTGTAGATGACATGCATTTGAAATCTTTTCTCATCCTAATTAGTATATCTAGCCTCACTTGAACTTGCCTAACCCAGACTATAAAACTATAAAAGAAAGGGATAAACAAAATTTTCACTTATGTTATTTCTTTACAGAAATTTCATGCAATTAATATGCCACTTGGTTCCCAGTATAGACCTATCAGTTAAGCTATATAATAAAAATTATTTTTTTTGAATTTTTATAAATTTTATATTTTTATCGTTATTAAAATTTAAAATTTTAAAAATAAATATTTAATTTTTTTACTCTTTGCGGGTGTAAAAGCGAAAACTATTTATTTTGTCATCTCCTGCACGGCAAATCTAAATTCCTTACTCTAATGTCCTAAAAGCAAACAGTACGACAAAAGCTGAGAATCGTTCGATATGCCGACAGGACAGGCACCATTTTTTGACAAACATAGGCTAGGATTTGTCCTGGCCTGCGCTTAATTTTAATGCTGATTGACCTGTCAGGGTAGCTTTATTGCAGAGTGACTGCAACAAATCTACCCCGACATTGGTGTAGACCTGACGCAACGGTTTCAAAAGTTCAAAATCATAGGTCCATCTCAGCCGCCAAATCCTTGATGAACGGTTTAGATGACCTTTTGTTTTTATCTTTTTTTTAGCGAGGACGGAGTGTAACGTGGTTTTCCACCTTTTAAATTTGGAATGTTTGGATAAAAAAAAATAGTAGGCTCAAATATAGGCATACCAGTCATAATAAAAATTATAATTTTAAAAATTAAATCAATTAATTCAATTAAAAAATTAATAATTAATTTATAATCCGGTCCAATTTAATTCCTACAGATAGAGGAAACCAAACCAATTAAAAGACTACTAAATCGATGGTTCTGCAGTGTGTCACGTTGCCCAAATTAGTTTTCAAAAATAGTTGTGCCAAAAATGTATGTGGAGCAGGGAAGGGTGAACCCACAAGCAAGCAAAAGCCACCACTAATACAACTCGTGAGACTATATATATATATATATATATATATATATATATAATTTTAACTATTATATATTTGTTAAATAATTATATGATAATTTTTTATTAATTTAATAAAATAATATAAATTAATAAGAAAATTATACTGTATTTTTATATATATTAATAAATATTTAAATTAAATTAAATAATTAAATTAATTTTTATTATAATTTTAATAACTTTTTAATTTGAATTAATATCAACATATTTTCTTAATCTTGATTTAATGATATTCTCAATTCTAATTCTTATTTTAGTTTGACAAATATTTTATATTTCAACGATTTTATAAGAATGTTTATTATTTAATTTTCAAACTTATAATATACTAATTTAATATTTTTTTTATCAATATAATCTCTCAAAAAATGAAAATTAATATCAATATATTTACTATTTCCATGTATTATTGGATTTTTAACCAAATTTATTATATAAATATTATTAATAAATATTTTTGTAAGACCGTTAATTGGAATATAAATCTCACTTAACAAATTATACAACTAAATAACTTAACAAGTACTTGAAATGGTAGTTACACACTTTGCTTTATAGGTTGAAAGTGTCACACTTAATTGTTTCTTGGATGATCATAAGCAAATAGTAGTTTTAAAGTTGAAATAGTAATTAAAAGTATTTTTATAATCATCAATATCTCCACCCCCAATTACTATCAGAATAACTAATAAGAAAATAACTTTTACATGAAGAATAAAGTAAGTTATAATCATAAGGGTTTATATATATATATATATATATATATTGTATAATCATTTTAGCAACTTACTTATAAGGTTGGCAAGACTTTACAAACTTGCTAATCAAACTAGTCTATAAGATATATCAAGTTTTATACTTGTCAAATATCTCAAACTTCCAACAATTTACTTAAAGCATGTAAAATTAGCAAGTACTTTATTGTCTTCATGAGACAATTTAATGTCAACTTATAAAGGAGTTCACACAAAATTGCAACCATGCATCTAAAGCTTCTTTAAAAACTCCATAACTTATTGTTTTTAACAAATAAAGATTCCATCATCGCCTTGAATCATTTCAATGCCAAGAAAGTAAAACATTAGGCCCAAATCTATCATCTTAAATTCATGCATCATAAACTTCTTAAAGTCTTTAATTATTCTTAGATTATAACTTGTAAAGATCAAATAATCAACATATGAACACACCATTAAAATACTACCAAAATAATTGACTTTCACATATAAAGTATGTTTAGAATACACTCCTAGAAATCGATCTTATTGAAACAAGAATTAATATGTTTGTTCTATACTCTGGGTGCTTGTTTTAGGCCACATGATGCTTTCTTTAATTCAAACACTTTCTCGTCACTTTCTTCACAAAATCTAATGGTTGCTTAACAAACACTTACTCTTTAAAAGGGCTACTAACAAAAGCTAACTTCAAATATATTTGATGAAGTTTCAAAGGATTCTACACAACCAAAACAATTATAAGTCTAACAGTCTCCATTCAAGTAATAGGGGAGAATACTTCATAATAGTGATGACTAGGTTATTGTTCAAACTCTTCTACAACTAATCTTACTTTATCTTTCTCTACTTCTTTATTTAACATCTTATAAGTCTTGAAAACTCACTCACATCAATAGCTTTATGACCTTGTGAAATATTAGTAAACTTTCATGTTTTATTGTTCTCAATGGCCTTGACTTTTCATTTCTACCATTGACCCACTTTGTATCTTCAATCACCTCATTAAATGATACAACTTTACAATTTACAAATATGAAAAAATGCACCAAATTCTCATTTTCATGAATGATATTATTAGGAATTACCTCTAAATTTTGTAATTTAATAGATTCTTGATGATTTTTCTTAGTTTTTCATTTTTTTTGAACTTGTGATGTATGATTTTATACATCAATTGATGGGACTTCCTCATTTTCATTAGGGATTGTAACTTGAGTTTCATTTTCTCCCATAATAGTAATTGTCCGTCTCTAAGAGGTATTCTGCTTTTCAGTAAAAATCACATTTTTACTCACAATTACTTTCTTTGTCATAAGATTAAATAATTTATATCTTATTTTAATGTAACCAAGAAAGATAGTTTTTACTTCATGATTATTTAGTTTTATTCTTATCTTTGTTAGAACATAAGTATAAATAATATAACCAAAAACTTTAAGACAAATCATGTACTTTTTTTATTGCAACTACAATATGGTTATACCATAATATGAGTGTCTATAAATTCTTTTCAACTTTCACCTTATCATTCACTTGCTCTCCATAAATTCTAATTAATTTGTTAAGGAAACAAATTTACTTATGTAAATTGAAATAGTTTTTAAAACTTCAATTTGCAAAAACTTAAATTGATCTTGTAAGGTTTGAAGTTTAACCTTTTCAACTTTATTTGCAAATTGGAATGACGTTGTCAAGGTATTCCATGCATATTTTGATGAAATTTCTCCTATAATCTTCTAAAAAATGTCATCAAATATTATCATTTACCCTCTAATAAGTGAAAATAAAATGCCTTTTATCCTTCTTTTATAACTCTCGATAAGCTAGTCTTTGTGCTTCTATTGTATTTGTTATAAGTGATATAACTCTATTCTTCACAATACTTAATAATTTATTATAATCAAACAAAAGTTTCATTTACACACACCATTGATTGTAATTTTTTCCATTCAAAACAGGAATTGAAATAGGAATCATATCATTCATATCAAAATTCATGATTTACAAATCAATTCCTAACTTTTATATATTTTCTAATTTGGTTGTTACACTTTTCTTATTTGTGATATGACACCCAAACTTTGATTATTTTTTATCTGACCCTTAACTTTTATTTATTTCAATTATGACCCTTAATTTCTATTATTTGCTATTCTAACTTGATTTTTTTTCCTACTTCTTCTTTTTATTCTTGGTGTTAACTTTAACAACAACTGGTGATATGCTAGCATGCCATTAGGTAGAGGAGGTAAATCAGCAATTGGGGAGTTGAACAAACAGTAGTTTGGTGTTGTGGCAGCGACTAGAAAAGGCATATCATGGGTAGAGGTCGATGGCTGGAGCATTGGGTTTTTTTTTTTTATTATTGCATTTTGACAACTTTTTGGGCATATGGAGGGCAAATTTGAGGTTATTGATGTTTGGTAGTGCAGGGGGTAGTTTCTAGTAAGGTAGACAGTGACTTTTAGCAGCGTATGGTGGTTGGTAGTGGCGTTGTAGCAACAATGAGCGATAGTTCTAGTGATGAAATCTAGTAGTCTAATGGTTTTTACAAGTTTAACAACTCTTATGGTAGCTCTAACAAAACTTATATGCTTTCCCTTATAGATCAAAATATCGCTATAATACTACTATCAGACAAGTATACGATAATACTCTCTTTTATTAATATGATAAAATATCATACATTAATAATAAAACCGTATAATGTCTTTATATATATATATATTAATAGATATTTAAATCTATCCAAATGATAAAATTAAATTAGGATTTAACTAGATTGACTTTTACTATAATTTTAATAATCTCTAAATTTGAATTAACATCAACAATATCAAATTAAATACTATATTATTGTACTTAATTATTTAAATTTAAACCATCTTTTTATATTATAAATTACATTTTATTAAATTTATTATTTACAATATTTGTAATACATGTAAAACTCATAGTTTATATATTATTATATTTGTTCATTAATATTTTATATATAATGTGTATAAATTTTAAATTTTATATATTTAATATTAATTACCAATTCAATTAAAATAGTTTTTGATCAAACCAATGAAATAGATTAAACCTTAAAAGTCTAGCTTTTGGGTTCAATGAACATTTTGATTATGAAAACATGCAATAAAACTCACTTTACTGAACATTTTGGTTAGTTTTTATTTCCAATCGATATTTTGTTCCAAGAATCATATTTCACCCATCATGAACAAGGATGCACAAACATGACACTTTATGGCATATGCTATGTTTGTCATGTGTTAGAAAAGGTTTTTAAAATCAAACTACATTGGTTAGTTGGATTGGTAAAATAAAAAATCAAATCTAAGTTCAATTTGCTCTAAAAACATTGTTGGTTTTAATAATTGATGACCAAACCAATGAACTAGTTAATTGGATTGTAAATTGGTGAACTAATCATGATCTATTTGACTTAATTGCTTTTAAAATTTAGTGAAAAATTAAGGAGTTAAATAACCTTGAACATAAGTTATAGAAGATATGAATAGTAGTTTTTACCACTATACTAAGAATAATGATATAAATTGTTTTTCTACATTTTATTTTTTGAAAATAAGAATCACACAATTTTATAACTTTTTTTTCTTCTTTTTATTTTTAAATTCTAAAGCATAAAATTTAGAGAAAATATTAATATGATGTATTTATTTATATTGAAACCAAAATGCATAAAATTATATATTATATTATATTTATACTTTTTAATCTAGATTATCTTATTTATATTAAAATATTTTATTTTGTAATAAAAAAATATATTGATCACTTTAAAATAAAAATATATAAATTATATTATACTTTGTGTTAAATTTATTTGATTTAAATCACTTACATTAATAAAACATTGCATTAATTAGCTTTTCATTCTTATTATATACAAATTACACACACACACACACACACATATAGATGACTTATATTTTATATATAAGTATATTTTATTTATCAATATTTTTATATAATATATATAAATATTATTTTTTTATATATTTAATATTAAATACTAATTTTACCTATTTAATTATAATGAAATCAATTGAACTAATTAAAACTTAAACCTCTAAATTTTTTAGTTTAATAACTAGTTCAATTCTTAAAATCTTGGTACAAGACATGTATACATTTAACACACGTTTGGCATATGTCTAGCATGATAAAATGCATTCTATAAAAAAAAAAAATGAAAGAAAAGAATGGGACATAGAGAAGACACTAATGGCATGTTTATGACATTTTTGTAAGTGTGACAATAAAAATAAAAAATCAAATCAAAAGTTTATGTTACTTGCAAGTGAAAGCCTATATTGTACATTTATATGTAAATGACACAATAACCCTTTTGTTTGGATTTGTATTAATAATTGTCACTAAGGTTATTACATAATAATAAATACAAAATAAATCACTAAGAATTCACTTATAAATGACTTTAAAATATGAATCATGATGGCATGAGTAACCACTCACACAATTCATCTTATGTCTAAAATGCAATTTTTCGTTTATCGTTAAGTCTGATATGGAAAATCCCAAAAAGACGTGGCTTAGGGACCCAATGCACACAAAGAATCAAAGAACAACCAGGAAAGTTAAATCAAAGTTTAATAACACAAACCCTAGACCCAACATTCGAAGGAACACAAACCTAGGGTATTTAAGAATGATATGGACGCCACACTCTAGAAAAGAAAGAAATTGAGAGTGATAAGTCGATTGGAATGCTACAAGAAGAAATACTTTTTGATAAGTGCGTTAGTTCTTAAAAGAACCGAGGGATAAAAACCCTTACTTTGTATTTTACTCAAAGTTGTCTGATTTATTGTCTGATCCTTTAGAACTTACAAGGGGTGCCTATTTATAAACTAAGATAACAATCCTAAAGAGGCACAAATTCCTACTTGGGAGAAATCCTTATTTTGGAGAAATTCTAGACAAATTTCAGCATATACAATAAACTCCTATTTAGGAGTTAATGTTATTACTTAATTTGACCCATTAAGTATTCCAATTATATTAATTAGGCTTGGACTCTCTTTTGAACTTGAATTCGCATCATTTGAAACTTGGTTGGTCTGAACGTCCTTAATCAGCCCATTTACTACTTCTTTCGTCTTTCTGACTCTAACCCGTGTTATTGGGCCTTTTGGAATGTGCAAAGGACCTCTTGCATCTATTGAAACCTTTCACCCACCATCTCTACAGTTCTTATCATTCCCCCTTTTCTCAAAAGGATTCATCTTCGAATCATCACCTTGTTTATACTTGATGATGTAGGGAAAGGTCTAAATGAATTTGATCTACTTGGCATGTCTTTTGTTCAACTTTCCTTGTACAAGTAAGGCAGTAACTACACAAGAACTCATGTTTTCCCTTACGTGCCCTTTTGAAATAAATTCTTTAACCTGCCTTTTAAACTCTTTTGTCTCCTTAGGTTTTACTCCTATATGCTGGCCAATTAAGGATGGATGCACCGGGGATGAAATCAATTTGATGCTTAATTCATCTTCTAAGTAGCAATCCAAATGGGACATCATCATGGAATACATCTTCAAATTTCGGCAATAGAACAATGACAACACTAGACAAAGACGAGTCAAACTTGTTAGTGTTAAGATAAGCTTCTTTGTACAAAAATATGATCATAGGTTGTTTGGCAAAAATTGCCCTTTTGACATCACTTTCTTTTGCATAGAAACTTTCTATTTTCTTCTCTTTCTCTTGTGTTCTCACGTTTTCTCCTCTCTTTTCTCTTTTTTCAATCTCTCTTTTCTATTTACTCTCATTTTTAATCCTTAATTGATCTTCATAAGCTTGTTGAGGTGATAATGGTACAAGAGTAATGAATTTTTCATTCATTACAAAGGAATATCAATTCTTGAATCCATTATGCATAACTCGCCTATCAAACTACCATGACCTTCCTAATAGATTATAGTCCGCTTACATAGGTACAACATCATATAAAACTTCATCATGGTACCTTTCGATAGAAAATGACACGAGTACCTGCTTATTTACCTTGACTTCATGACTCTTCTTCAACCATTGAAGCTTATATGGCCTAGGATACTTCATAGTAGGTAAATTCAGCTTCTCAACTATAGTTATGCTAGCAATATTAGTGCAACTCCCACCATCAATAATCATACTACATACCTTATCTTTGATGAAACACCTTGTCTAAAAGATGTTATCTCATTACACCTCATTCCCTTCCTTTACTTGCATATTCAATGCTCGCCTTGTGATGAAAGTAACTCCATTAACTGGATACTCCTCTCCATCACTTTCACCCCTCTGATGATGACATAGAATCATCATCTTTATAGTCATAGGCATGTCTCAATTGCCTTCTCACTTTAAGAGCCTTATATTCTTCGTACCTCCTTTGCAATTCTGATATTGTATTAGCTTGCTCCTCTATCCTCTCTCTTATATCATCGAATTTGGTATTCATGTGCTTAAATTGTTGTTGCATAACTTTGATCATGAAAGACATGTCAACAACTCCCTCCTAAGCAGCACCTTTGTCTTTGGAAGTCATCATTTCTTCTGATTAAGAGCTAGGCTCTGATACCAACTGATGTAGAAAACCCCAAAAAGATGTAGTTTAAGGACCCAACACACACAAAGAATCAAAGAACAACTAGGAAAGTTAAATCAAAGTTTAATAATATAAACCCTAAACTCAACATTCGAAGGAACATGAACTTAGGGTATTTAAGAAGGATATGGACACCACACTCTAGAAAAGAAAGAAATTGGGAGTAATAAGTTGATTGCAATGCTACAAGAAGAAATACCTCTTGATAAATTTGTTAGTTCTCAAAAGAACCGAGGGAGAAAAACCCTTGCTTTGTATTTTACTCAAAGTTGTCTGATTTATTGTCTGATCCTTTAGAGCTTACAAGGGGTACCTATTTATAAACTAAAATAGCAATCCTAAAGAGGCACAAATTCCTACTTAGGAGAAATCCTTATTTTAGAGGAATTCTGAACGAATTTCGGACAAATTCCAGTACATACAATAAACTCCTATTTAGGAGTGAATGCTATTACTTAGTTTGACCCATTAAGTATTCCAATTATATTAATTAAGCCTGGACTCTCTTTTGAACTTGAATTCGCATCATTTGAAACTTGGTTGGTCTGAACGTCCTTGATTAGCCCATTTAGTACTTCTTTCGTCTTTTTGACTCTAACCCGTGTTATTGGACCTTTTGGAATGTGCAAAGGACCTCTTACATCTATTGAAACCTTCCACCCATCATCTCTACGATTCTTATCTAATGCAAATTTTGTGGTATCCACTACAAAGTCTATCTTGGAATACTAATTAGAACTAGTTAACATATCTAACATATCCCTTAGCCTAGGAATGAGAAACTTGTGCTTAAGAATAATCTTCTTAATAACTTAATTATCAACACATGTCCTTCATGAACCATCCTTTTTTAAGGGTTAACAAAGTAGAAACAATATAAGGATTAAGCATATAATGCACAAAACCCTTGGAAAGCAATTCTTTTATTTGCTTGTTTAACTCCTTATATTCCTTAGGATTTATCTTATAATGTGAAAGATTAGCTAGGTATGGGCCATAAACTAAATCAATGGCATGTTGTAGGTCTCTTGTAGGTGATAGCTCACTAGGAAGACCACTTTCCATAATATTAATGAAATCATTTGACAACCTATCAAGTGTAGAAGGAGTGTCAACTCTAAGTATGCTAGATCGTGGACTCATCTTTTTAGCAACAACAATTATCAAGTAATCATTACTTCGTAACTCTCTCTCAAATGCCTTATAATCTAAGATATAAAGACCTTTTTGGGTATAAATAGGATATGAAGATTTAGACTTTAACTTGATATCCTTAATACAAGGCTATATGAAATCCAAAATAATGCTCTTAACTTCATATTTAAAGACATATGTATTTTTCTTATCATGATTGTCACATTAAGATCATAAAGCCAAGGACAACCTAAAAGGACATGGGCTAAATCTATAAGCAAGACATCACAATAAATCTTATCTTTATAATTGGCTAATTAAATGGAAACTCAACATTGCTTAGTGACTAATAAGGTAGTTTTGTTGATTTAAGTCAACCTAAAAGTTGTGAGTGTGGTTTTGCCTTGAGGTTTAACCTAAAAATGGTAAACTTAGATTGAAAGATTTAAATTTTGACTCGGTGTCCTTAACATAAGGCTTGGTGGGATTCAAAATAATGTTCTTACCTTCATAGTTAAAGACATATGTATTTTCCATACTATGATTGGTCACATTAAAATCATAAAGTTAAGGACAACCTAAGAGGACATGAGCTACATTTATAGGCAAGACATCACAGTAAAGTTTATCCTTATAATTACCTAATTAAATGGGAATTAGACATTATTTAATGACTATTAAGGTAATTTTGTTGGCCCAAGTCACCCTACAAGTTGTGAGTGTGGTTTTGCCTTGAGATTCAACTTACAAATGGTAGACTTAGCAACAATATTCATTGTATTCTTTTGATTAATGACCAATTTACAACTATGATCTCCCAACTTGATGTAAGTGTGAAAAATACTTGTATATTTCCACATATCATTCTCTACAACAATAGACAAAACACACCTAACAACATTACAACACTAGTTACCATTTTTTGGTCAAGTCTGCTTGGTTAGGTTTCTTGACATCAAACTAGTTGAAGTTGTTAGAAAGTAGAAACATTTCTTTTGCATTAGTTGTAAGTATTTACCACCATGGGACCAGTCTAGGTTCTATTTCAAATTATATATGAAGATGGGGAGGCTGCATATATAGGTTGAATTCTTGGACATGAATTGATAGGTTAATTCCAATGCTTGATGTCCCAAAAATTGTAATCTATTGCATAGTTGTGCAAACTTCGTGCTTTTTGAATAGGCTAGAGTAACGAAAGATTGGTACAAACTTTGATGGAGTGTTTCAAGTAACAAAAACCATGGATTATTGCTAGCTAGTACTTTTGATGTGTCTCTTCCAGTCGCTATTGCATTAACATCTTCATCTGTTGCATAATTTATAACTTAAACCCAAATATTGGTCAACTTAGTTAGATAGTACCGTACTCCTTCCAAAATTAAAACCAAAAAAAAAAGAGTTTTAATTAGATTGTATAAGCTACCTCTATAGTGAAACAACATTAGGTTATATTTTTGCCAAAAATGAAGGATCTATTGCCTATTTATTATTGGGAATTAGGTTGCGTAAATTATGTAATCCGTTGCACAAGTGACAGTGTTAGCAACCTTTCTAGCCACTTACTAATTTGGACCGCTCAATACTATTTGCAAGCTCTCGACTGTACATGATTTATGTTATTGTAAAACTTAGCACGGCATAGTTTGTACATGGTGACATTAGCAATGGTTATACTGTTGTCCGTCCGATGATTTTGTCGATTTTCAGGTGCTGCATCTAGGGTACAAATTCGAAACTATCTTGTTAATTTATACCGACAAGGTTTGTAACAAGGAGATGTGACCAAACAACAACCAGATATGAGAGGAAATTACCTAATAGACAGAAAAAATTTTCAATCCAAAAATTTAGTGTTGTATGCTTAAAATTATTAGACATGCAATTGGGCTGCTAAAATATGCAACAGAAGAGCCAAAATTTTGCAACCAGACATTATTGATTAAACTAATTGGTCATTACAGATTATATCTTGACTGTTGCAAACTTTGAAGAATTGGTTTCAAATTAATGATCTTTACCGGGATAATTCAAATTTAAAAAGAAAAAAAAATTCTAAGGTTTATATTTAGAGAGACGTCAGCATGACAACATGAATATGCCAGTCTAGTTAAAAATCTGGCTGAATCTTCGGCTACCTATTTATATTTTGCATAAGTCACTCTTGCAAGACTAGTAAACTGAGTTATTGAGTCCCAACACTATCGCGAAAGAAGCAATTGTTGGGAAAACATATAGCTGCTTATTATCGAAAAAAATAAAATCTTTTTTGGAATTTCGCATTTCCTTAATTATTATTAGGGTTTTAAGTAAAATTTCAAAATTTTCACCGTAAAAATTATTAAATATTCAACTAGACTGTTGAAATGTGCGATGAAAGAGCCAAAATTTTGCAACCAAGAGTTAAAGATCAAATTAATTGGCTGTTGCAAATTTTTGAAGAATTGATTTCAAATCCAATGATTTTTAGTGGGATAATTGATTGCTTTTTTTTTTTTAAAAAAAAAGGAAATTTCTAATGCTTATATTTGGATTGACGTCAGCATCATGCCCTGCTTAGGCCAGTTCGGTTAAAATCTAGTTGAATCTTTGCCTACCTATTTATATTCCATGAGTTACTTTCGTAAGACTAGTAAGCTAAGTTACCAAGTCCCGACACTCTTGTGAAAGAAGCAATTGCAGGGAAAACATGTGGCCGCTTATTACCCAAAAAAATCAAATCATGCTTAGAATTTCACATTTCCTAGATTATTATTAGCTTTTAAATACATAGAATATTCACCAAAGGAGAGCCGAAATTGATTAATAATTTATTATTTATTTCACAAAATTTCAAATTTCTTACGCTAAAAATTATTAAATATACAACTAGGGTGCAAAAATATGAACAGAAGAACCAAAATTTTGCAACCAGGCGTTATTGATCAAATTAATTAGTCGTTGTAGACTACATTTTGACTGTTGCAAATTTTCAAGAATTGGTTTCAAATCCAATAATTTTTGCCTGGATAATTGAAATTTAAAAGAAAAAAAATGAAAAATCCTAAGATTTATATTTTTGAGTGACGTCAACGTCACACCATGCATATGTCAGTCAGGTTAAAAATTTGGCTGACTCTTCGCCTACTTATTTATGCATTGCATATGTCACTTTAGCAAGACTGGAAGGCTGAGTTATTAAGTCCCGACACCATTGAGAAAAAGCAATCGTTGGGAAAACATGTGGCCGCTTTTTATCCAGAAATTAAAATCTTGTTCGGAATTTCACACTTCCTAAATTATTAGAGTTTGAGTACAGAGTCAGATTTCTTAAATTATTATTAAGACTTGAGAAATATATATATACCTTTTGTAAAATTTCAAATGTCTCACGGTAAAAATATGCAACATAATAAATAGATTATACAATAAATTATGAAAATATCTAATGACAACTGTTTGTTTTTTTATTTTTTGAAAATATCTAATTACACATTTTATCATTTTAATTACCAACCCTAATATATTTTAAATAATAATAATAAAGTTGAGGGATCAAAATTGAATTTGACTGAATTCAGTTAATGCGTAACAATTGCAGCAAATCAAATAAAAACTTTATAATCTTAACATGCATCCCAGGGTTAGTGATTAAGTGTTCCCCATTAAGTTGCACGAGTCCCCATCCAATGTTGGCGATGGCAACACTAGCGTAAGTCTAGCTGAAATTGCAACGATGTGTACGACGTAACGGTTCTCGTTTATTTTTCACAAACACATATTAAAGGTGCCTTAGTTATATATTTTTCTACTGAAAAAAATTATTAGAAATCTCGTGTTTGTGAAGGTAGAACAACAATGTACTGTGTCATATTGACCATACGCAAATTAAATCATAGATCAAAAGATGGGCAAAATTAATGTGTTTCGAAAGTTTCAGAGGTAGAGACATCATACCATGGAACGAAAAACAGTGGTAAATATATTGAAATATAATGATTTTGATAAAGCAAAAATCACAATTATTGGTTTCATCATTGAAAAAATTCAAAGCGAGAACGCTATTGCATATTTTGAAAGGGTAAGTGTCCAAGTGCCTCGAAGATAACCCTCTCGTCGATAGAATTCCATACAAACTTGCCACCGTTGCCATCCCTCTTCCCTTTCTCTTCATTTATCTAAGCGGCCATCGCTTTTGCCAACTCGGTGAACTTTCTGAATCTGGCCCATTGGGGATCACCCATCAATTCCGCCAAATCAACTCCAGCAGCGCGTGTACCGAATGCCTCCTCCCCATTTCGGTGATCAACCGGATGATCTGTCGAGGGCAACACCTGGGAGACTAAGCCGCCCGCATACATGGAAAATTAATTCATTTAGACAAATTCTTTTTTCTTTGCATCTGCACAATATTCAATGTATCATCTCACCATAGCCCTCGTGCCATTGCTTTTCCCTCCGCCACATTTGTCTCCTTCATTTGCAGGACATCCATTCAAGCTACACGCTTCCTCTTTTATCTTCACATTCATTATGTGTGTTAGATGATTTTCGTTTTATTAATATACATCAACTACTGAATAAAGTACTTTTTCAAACAATCTGTAAAACCCAAAGGTCCCATTTTTCAGCTTCCATATTCTCTGTCACTCGCAGCATTACAATTGCTGAAGACATAACATAGAGTTATATCACTCCCAACATACTTGTACACGTTCACCGCCCTTCCTTGCACCGCAACTTCTTTCCTTTGTGCTTTTACTGCATCTAAATGCTCCAATATATGCTACGTTAGAGCTTCAGTATCATTAAACACAATTGGAATCACTGAAATTACGGTTTTCTTCTACCTCGAATTACGCAGTTTTTTTTTGTTACAAATTTAACTCTTCATTTAGCCTAGATATCATAATTTTCTTGGGGTTTCCAGGCAACTTACCTCTTTCAGGCTTCAGAGGACACAAATCCAATCCGTTTCTACCTTGTCCACACAAAATAACGAGCAGAACCCTTGCCACCTGATGGGAGAAGAGGAGGCGCAGCAGAGTATAAATAGCCCAAAAAAAAAAAAAGTTTCTCCCGCTTGTTTGAACCTGTGAGGAGATAATTGAATAATAAAAATGACAATATAGATAAACCACACAAGAGAACACACCAATTTTATGTAGAAAACCCCTTCAAATGAAAAAAGAGAAAAACCACGAACATTCTAAATTAGAGGTCAGCTCTAATATAATCAAGTGTGTACAATAGAGGTACACAACCTCAATTACATCAAACAAAATGAACAAAATTCAATTTGGATTAAACAAGAGACTTGTGAGTTAAGTAAGACAAACCAACCACGTTCTGTCAAGTTCAACTCAACAAGTACACCTCAAGGCAGTAATCCAACTGTTCAATATGAACCTCCAGATGTCCCCTATCAGTTGTCCAAAATTTAGCTCAATCGGACCACAGATCAATAATCATCCACACGGTTTACCAATTCTGCCACAAATGAGAGAACACAGAGTTACCAGAATTGAGAGGTTTCGGTTCGAATGGAAAACTTGACCTTACAGTTCACAGAAACCCAATCCAACCGTTCACAAATAAGATCTATGTGTCCTCCAACTACTGACCAAAAATAAACTCGATCGGACCACAAACAACCTTTCAATTATATGGTTGATCAAAACTGCCACAGATCAGAGAACAGAAAGTTATCAGAATTGAGAGGTTTCGGTTCGAATAGAAAACTTACCCTTACAGTTAAGAGAAACCAAATCCAACCGTTCATAAACAAGATCTATGTGTCCTCCAACTACTGACCAAAAATCAGTTTGATTGGACCACAAATAATCTTTTAATTATACGGTTGATCAAAATTGCACATAAAAAATTGCCTAGAATATAGACCTACGAAAACTGAAAAAAAGTAGGACTTACAGTACTCAAAATCCAATTTCCACCGTTCAGAAATAAGAACCAAATGCCTTCTATCAACCATCCAAGTTTGAAACTGATCAGACACCGATATCTATTTCAAATGTAAGATCAAAGAATCTGTCTCCTTTTTTTTTTTTCTCTTCCTTTCGGCGGCCCTCCTTTGTTTTTTTTTTTTCTCTCGGCTGATGACTCTCACCTCGTTATAGGTTTTCTGACTTTTTTTCTTTTTGTTCTGCCAAACCAACAACACTCTCCTCTCTTTCTTTTATTTTTATTTTTATTTTTTGTTTTTAAAACAAAGGGGTATCTATTCTAATTATTTTGGGTTACGACTCCAACCCCAAAATATTTGGGTTATTTATCTACATAAGAAGGAACCAATAAACCCAACAATTCTCCCTCTCTTGACTCTGTGGAAATATTGGTCATTCCATCTAATGTACAACACAACTCAAATTTCCATTTTAATAATGTCTTCATCATCATATCAACAATATTATTATTTGTATGAATCTTTTCAAGTGTTAACTGTCTAGAATAAAAAATATCGCGTATCTAATGATACTGCACGTCAATATGTTTTGACTTAGCATGAAAAGTTGGATTCTTACCAAGATGGATAACACTCTGGCTATCATAATACAACACATAATTTGATTGTTGAAAACCAAGTTCCTTCATAAACCTTTTCATCCAAAGCAACTTTTTAGACACTTCAGTTATTGCAATAAACTCTGCTTTTGTAGTGGACAATGCAACACACTTCTGCAATCGAGATTGCCAACTCACTGCTCCCCCTACAAGAGTAATCACATAACCTGAAGTAGATTTTCTGGAGTCAATGTTACCTGCCATATCTGAATCTGTGAATCCAATAAGGATAGACTTATCACTCCCAAAACAAAGTCTCAAATTAGTGGAGCCTTGTAAATATCTCATTATCCACTTCACTGTATCCCAATGCTCTTTACCGGGATTTGAAAGGAACCGACTAATTGTGCCAACTGCATGAGTTATATCAAGTCTCGTGCATACCATTGCATAAATCAAACTACCCACGGCTAATGCAAATGGAACTCTTTGCATCTCTTCCTTCTCTTTCTCTGTGGAAGGACATTGATTAATGGATAATTTAAAGTGTGTAGCAAAAGGAGTACCTACCACTTTAGCTTTATCCATGTTAAACCTCTGAAGTACCTTTTCAATATATTGCTTCTGGGATAGGTACAACCTTTTCCTTTTTCTATCCCGAGTGATTGACATGCCGAGGATTTTCTTTACTGGTCCCAAGTCCTTCATGGCAAAGGACTTGCTCAACTTTTACTTCAACTTGTTCATTCTAGTAGCATTACAACCAACAATAAGCATATCATCAACATAAAATAGTAAAATGATAAAATCATCATCAGTAAATTTCTGAACGAAAACACAATGATCAAAAGTAGTTTTTTTATAGCCTTGCTCCCCCATAACAGACTCAAACTTCTTATACCATTGTCTCGGAGCTTGTTTCAAGTCATACAAGCTTTTATTCAACCTGCACACATAATCCTCTTTTCCTTCCACCTCAAATCTCTCAGATTGTTCCATATAAATTTCTTCTTCCAAGTCACCATGGAGAAAAGCTGTTTTCACATCCATCTGCTCAATCTCTAAGTCATGGCTAGCGGCCAAACTTAACACAACTCGAATGGAAGACATTTTCACCACCGGTGAAAAGATCTCTTTAAAGTCGATGTCTTGTTTCTGACTGAATCCTTTGACAACCAATCTGGCTTTATATCGTGGACGTGAAGTATTTTCTTCTTACTTTATTTTGTAAATTCACCGATTCTTCAAAACCCTCTTACCTTTAGGTAACTTTACTAACTCATAAATAGAGTTATCATATAAGGATTTCATCTCATCTGTCGTGGCATCGATCCAGTGCTGCTCGTGCTCACTTTCAATTGCTTCTGTATAACACTTAGGTTCTCCCCTATCAATTAACATCACAAACTCATCAGGAGAGTATCGAGTAGAAGGCATTGGAATTCTATTGGACCTCCATGGCTGAAACAGAGGTAAAGGTATGTGCGGATGATCTTCTATTAGAGCATCAATATCACCTGCACCCTGCATATTATGATCCTATTGAAAATTCTCATCATGTTCTTGAATATCACCATAAACATCAATTAAATCATTTAAAGATGTCTGAGAAAATGGAATAATATCAGCAGAATTATCATTAACCTAAGGAATTGACTTCTCAATGTGTTCAATGTTTTGATCCTCAATGAACACAACATCTCTACTCCTTACAAGTTTTTTCTCAACCGAATCATATAAACGGTACTCGAAGTCATCTTCACCATAACCAAGAAAGATACACTGTCGAATCTTCATATCTAACTTCCCTCTTTCATCTTTAGAGACATGAACAAAAGCCTTACAGCCAAAGACTCGTAAATGGTCATAAGAGACTTCCTTACCAAACCAAACTTTGTCCGGAACATCACTTTGTAGCGGAGCACTAGGAGACAGATTAATTACATGTGTCACTGTATTCAAGGCTTCACCCAAAAAGGATTTAGGTAATTTTGCATCTGAGAGAAGACATCTGACCCTCTCAATCAATGTTCTGTTCATCCTTTCTGCTAAACCATTTAACTGTGCTGTCTTAGGAGGTGTTCTCTAATGTCTGATCTCATACTTTCTGCAGTATTCATCAAATGGACCACTATACTCACCACCATTATCAGTGCGGATACATTTCAGTTTCTTACCAATCTGTCTCTTAACAAAGACATGAAATTGTTTAAATACATCAAAGACTTGATCTTTAGTCTTCAATGCATAAACTCAAAGCTTCCTTGAGTGATCATCAATAAAAGTTACAAAATAAAGAGCACCACCAAGTGAGCGTACTTTCAAAGGACCACATACATCAAAATGCACCAATTCAAGCAACTCTGATTCCCTTGAAGGTGAGTGACTTTTAAATGTAACTCTATTTTGTTTCCCAGCAAGACAGTGAGGACATTTCTTTAAAACTACACTCTTTATATTTGGAAGTTGGTTCTTTCTTGCCAAACAATCCATCCCATTTTCACTCATATGACTGAGCCGTTTATACCATAATTCAATGGAATTATCATTCTCTACTGCATTTACAACATCTTTGAAGATAACAGCTTACATGAAATATAAACTAAAGCATTTCCTACCTCGTGCCACAATTAAGGAGCCTTTGGTAAGCTTTCATTGACCATCACTGAAGGTACTGCAAAAACCTTCATCATCCAGTTTTCTCGTTGAAATCAAATTCAAACGGATATATGTCTAACATCCCTTAATGTCAGCTGTGCTCCATTGCCGGTCTTTAAGCAAACACCACCAATGCCAATGACCTTTGCTAAGCCGTTATTACCCATCTTCAAAACTCTAAAATCACCAGGAGTATATGTTGTGAAGAACTCCATTCTTGAAGTAACATGAAGAGAAGCACTACTATCTATGACCCAATCAGTCTCATGAGATGCCAAATTAATCACATCCTCATCATAAACAATAATGAGGTCACCAAAACCAGAAGTGGATGCAGTAGCAATACGATCATTACTCACATTCTTTTTCTCGTGCCTATCACTGTCATCTTTATTTTCTCTCTTCCATTTGTAACACTTTTTCTGAATGTGACCCATCTTCTTGCAGTAATGACACTGGACATTCTTGTACTTAGATCGTGACTTGCTTCGGCTCTTACTTCTACCATTTTTACCATTTCCTTTTCTTTGACTTCTCCCCCTATTTTTAGTAATTAAAACCTCTGATTTGGATGATAGATGAACCCTGAGATTTCCTTCTCATCTCCTCATTCAACACACCACCCTTTACAAGTTCCACTGATAAAACACCACCAAAGGCAAAATTAGCAAGAGACATTCGAAAAGTCTCCTAAGAATCAAGTAAGGTAGCAAGTAACCATAACCTGAGAACTTCGTCATCAAACTTAATGCCCATGCCTGATAACTGATCAATAAGACCCTGAAACTCATTTAAGTGGTCAGCAACAGAACTCCCTTCATTATATCTCAACTACATCATTTTTTTTAACAAGAACAACTTGTTATTACCAGACTTTGAAGCATACAAAGTCTCAAGTTTGCTCCATAAAGTCTGTGCATACGTCTCATTGCAAATGTGATTATAAACATTATCATCAACAAATTGCAGTATAAAACCACAAACCTGTTCATGCTCAAACTCTCATTCTTCATCAGTTTTAGACTCAGGTTTCATAGTAGCAAATACTGGCAAATGCAATTTCTTCACAAATAGGAGATCCTTCATTTTACTCCTTCATATATGATAATTCGTGTCATTCAAACAAACCAATTTATTCATATTCAACTTCATCATTTAAACAAGCCAAATACACCAATCAGACTCTGATACCACTCTGATGGGAGAAGGGGAGGTGCAGCGGAGTATCAATAGCCCCAAAAAAAACTTCTCCCGTTTGCTTGAACCTATGAGGAGATGATTGAATAACAAAAATGACAATGTAAATAAACCACACAAGAGAACACACCAATTTTATGTGGAAAACCCCTTCAAATGAAAAAGGGGAAAAACCACAGACACTCTGAATCAGAGGTCAGCTCCACTATAATCAAGTGAGTACAATAGAGGTACACAACCTCAATTACATCAAACAAATTGAACAAAATTCAATTTGGATTAAACAAGAGACTTGTGAATTAAGCAAGACAAACCAACCACCTTCTGTCAACTACAACTCAACAAGTAGACCTCAAGGTAGTAATCCAACCGTTCAAGATGAACCTCCAGATGTCCCCTATCAGCTGTCCAAAATTTAGCTCAATCGGACCACGGATCAATAATCATCCACATGGTTTACCAATTCTGCCACAAATGAGAGAATACAGAGTTACCAGAATTGAAAGGCTTCGGTTTGAATGGAAAACTTGACCTTACAGTTCACAGAAACCCAATCCAACTTTTCACAAATAAGATCTATGTGTCCTCCAACTACTGACCAAAAATCAGCTCAATCGGACCACAAATAATCTTTCAATTATACAGTTGATCAAAACTGCACACAAAAAATTGCCCAGAGTATAGACCTATGAAAACTGAAGAGAAATAGGACTTACAGTACTCGAAATCCAATCTCCACCGTTCAGAAACAAGAACCAAATGCCCTCTATTAACTATTTAAGTTTGAAACTGATCAGAAACTGATATCTATTCTAAATGTAAGATCAAAGACTCTGTCTTCTTTTTTTTTTTCTCTTCCTTTCAGCAACCCTCCTTTGTTTTTTTTTTTCCTTCTCTCTCGGCCGACGGCTCTCACCTCGTTATAGGTTTTCTAACTTTTTTTCTTTTTGTTCACCCAAGCCGACAACACTTTCCTCTCTTTCTTTTATATATATATATATATATATATATTTAAAATAAAGGGATACCCACTCTAATTATTTTGACTTATGATCCTAATTTCAAAATATTTAAGTTATTTATCAACATAAGAAAGGATAAATAAATCCAACACGACCTAGATGGTTCTCACTCACAACAAATTTGCACTGCTCCAGTTCTTCGCGATTCCACCATATGTTGCTATTCGCCGGGTCACACCAAATGCTGCCACCGAACGCTTGTCGTACACAAAGCACCGCCAGCCATAAATTCTTCCCTGGTTGTGCCCACGTTTATTTCACTCCAAGCTCATAGCCGGTGGCTAAAGAAACGTCGATTCCGATAGTTTTTGTCGTTTGAGTGGTTTCTCAAAGAATTTTCTGCTTTGGGTTAAAAGAAAAAAATGAAAAGAAAATTGGTTCATTTTCAAATTTCAAAATTTACCCAAAACCTTAATCTAAAAGCCCACATTCAAATTTTCTTTTTTATATTTTATTATTTCTTGTTGGTGGGTTCCGTTGTCTATCTAAGCTCTAGATACTCTCAGGATAAAATCTTCAGGCTACCTATCAAACCCCTTCGACATAATGATCAAATCTTTATGATATATGTTGTAATATCTTATGAATTTGAAAAATAAAAGTTACTTTTAATATTTCTCATGATGCTATATTAAAGTCATTATAATATACTAAACTAGGGTAGAATTTCAAATGGATTTAAATACTTTGTTAAAATAGTTTAGATAAAGTACATGTATTTTGATGATAAGAAAAAAAAAAAATTCATCTACAACATTTACGTTCTTTTTTGTTTTCGCTAATCTTGTCTTTTTCTTTTTGTAAAACTTTTTCCATCCCTCTTTTTCCTTAGTTCACCACTATTCTTGTTATGTGGTAGTTCAACAAGTGCTACATAATCTATATGTTGCAAGGTTAAGTGCCATGCTAGCGAATTTTGATGATATGACAATAACAATTATTTTTCAATATTTTTTTAGAAATTACTACTAGAATTTTCTTAATTTAAGAGTTTAAAAAGGGAAAAAATTTAGGAAAATTAAAACAAAATAATTTCGAAAATGGAGACGCAAACGCAGACCCCCTGTCTTCTTCTCCAACACAAGGTTTTGTTGGCAAAGATTCTTGCTCCTCAGCCTAGGATATTGATAAAAACTACTGCTGCCATCCATTGTTTTTGGAAGACGAGCTAGCAGGCACTGGAGGACGAATCCTGAGATGGACTTTGAGGTTCTCGGACAATGACATGCCAGTGAAGTTGGAGGAGTACAACGATGGCAACAGCAGGTCTGGTTGGGGAATTTCAGGGATTCCTACAGAAAGAATGTCGTGGATCGGAAACGAAGGGATGTCTGGTACCTCTAAACTTGTTGTCGACGTCGAAGAGTAGAAGTGTTTTGTGGGAGGATTTGTGAACAGTGTATGTCTAGCCTATCCGCGAGGGTTTCGCAGGACAGCGGACGTGGTTCGACAAGGCGCAGGGCTACTCGTCGTCTCTACTTTCAAAATTCTTTTGGTTTAATTTTCTTAATTTTTTTAAACTCTTAAATTAAGAAAATTCTAATATTAATTTCCAGAAAATATTGGAAATATTTTTCAAAATTAATTAATTAGAATTTTTTTAAAAAATTAGTTAGAAAATTAATAAATTAATTTTTTAAGATTAATTAGAAAGTTTTTGAAATTTCTGAAAATTAAAAAGTAATATTTGGAAATTTTTTTAAAAAAATCCTGAAATTTTCTTTTAAACTTTTCAGAAATTACTTTCTAATTTTCAAAAATTTGAAAAAATTATCATGTCATCAATTATTGCTGACATGAGGAGTGATTATGTATGTGTTCACTTATGTGACGAGTGGCTGACAGTTACGGAACGAAATTAATGTTAAATTAGTGAAAAAAAGTGAAAAGGGTGATACAAAAAATATAAAAGGTGAAAAAAAAAATTTTAAAAATGAAGTGGACAAAAATAAAAAAGGGTGCAAATGTTGTGAGTGAAATTTTATTTTCTACCTATTTTGATTATTAAAAAGTTGGTGTTTTAGAATAATGAATAATTATTGTATATAAAAACTAATCGTGATAAAATTATAAAAAAGAAGTCATACTTGCAATTTACCATAAAATGTTGAAATGATAAGAGAATAATTGAAAAATATGAGTATGAAATAATTTTTAGGTCCCCCAAAAAAACTATGTTTGTCCTACGCATTGGCCAAAAAACAACTACCAACAAGTTATGGAGACTTTGAACATATCCAAAAGCCCTATGAACAAAAACAAAAATGGGGCAAAATGACAATATGGACAAAACAATTGTGAACTGACGGAATGGGCGAAATTGACCCAATTATGGACTGATAATGTGTTGTTTGCACAATATTGTTGCGTGGGTGCACATTTACCTTGCATATATGCATATGACATATTTTAAAAAAAAAAATCTATTGTCTACACATTATTGTTGCTTGTACCTATATCATAAATGTTGTAGTGCAAATTTACTTTACCTGTGTACAAATCATATAAAGAAATAAAAAAATAAAAAATAAAAAAATAGTGCATGAAACCCACGGGGACCTGTATGTCACATCCCCTCTTTCCCTTACTGCTTATCTGGACCTTATCTAGATGGCTCATCCCTACTGCGGGTCCAAGCCAGAGAGATAGAGCGCTTCAATCTCTTTACTGAATAAACACCCCTTTTGCCCAAGCTTACACATTAAGCAGGTATCTCAATCGACACTCCAAATCCCCCAAGTCCTCAGCAAATATTATTCCATTGATTGATGCAAATGTATACATAAAAGCCACTTTGTTCTCTAACAATGTCGAGACCAAAGTGCTTAGGATTCTAGTGAACAGATTGCTTAGGATTTTCTTATTTCTATTCTTTCACTATTTATCATCTTTCTTGTTTTAGTCCTTATATCCATTTGTAAAATGAAGACTGAAGAATTAGAAGATACTCTCCCAATCAAGATTCGTGCATAATGTCACGGGCGAGTTATGTCACGGACGAGTTATGTCAGGGAGGAGTTATGTTACGAACGAGTTATGTCACGGACGAGTTATGGTACGGACGAGTTATGGTACGGACGAGTTATGTCACAAACGAATTAGGTACGACTTGACTCTTACACCAGATAGGAAAAGAGGATCTTGAATCATATAAACTTGAATACTGCACACCCTAACAAGTTGCTTTTTGGAGAGAAAGTAATGACCATGACAGATAGTATCAAAGTTTATTAGACCCCGACTCCAGTGTCTCCTACCAAGCACCTCGTGTGGAAGAAGTAGGCAATGGAGCCCCGATTCCCGACGAGGACATAGATGGATTTGGTGGGAGAGAATGTCATGGATGGGTTATGTCACAAATAGGTTAGGTATGACCCGACTGCACATTGGATAGGAAGAGAGGATCTTGGATCATATAAGCGTGGCTTAGATCATATAAGCGTGGCTTAGATCATATAAGCGTGGGTGCTGCACACCCCAACAGGCTACTTTTTGGGAAGAAAGTAATGACCTCGTAATAATAAGTATATCCATTAATGGATATTGATGATGCCACAGATGGTTTTAATCACTAAAGAGTTATTAGACAAGGACGTTTGGGCACAGTATATGTAGCTATATTGCCAAGAGTAAAGGTAGTTACGGTTAAAAGAATACAAACACTTTTTGTTTTGGGCAATGCTAGAATATTGGGGTTCTCTTCAATGTTTATGACTCTGTTTTCAATTCAACATCCCAATATAGTGTCTATAATGGGTTTTCACAAGCTCTTAGTGAAAAAATAATTGTCATAGAGCTTGATGGTATGTTGAGTACAGATTATTACTTGCATGAAAATGATGATGGGCTGTTAGCGCATTTTCAAAAAGGAACAAAGGAAAGTGAGAGACAAAGTCCAATATAAAAAAAGAAACATAACTTTTAAAGGGCTCATAAATTGAGAAAATTGACATATGTCTACTTGACTTAAAAGATATACTATGGAAAGTGCCACACATTCACATATTTCTAGGACGTAGAGGTGCATTTCAGGTATTTTTATAGGCATACTTATGTCAAGGGGTCATTATGTTTTCCCTAAAAGGTAGTCTCTTAAGGTGTGCAACACCCACGTTTATATGCTTCAAGATCTCTCTCTTCCAATCCAATGTAGGAGTCAGGTTGTACCTAAGAACCAACCCATTGCTCTGATACACCTATCACATTTTTTCCCACCGAATCCATCGATGTCCTCATCAAGAATCGAGACCTTCTCCTGCCTATTCCTTCTACATAAAGCGCTTGGTGGGAAACACCGGAGTTAGGTTCAACTTGGCTTTGATACCACTTGTCACAGGGCCATTACTTTCTCCCTAAAAGGTAGCCTTTTAGGGCATTCATTACCCATAATTTTATGACTTAAAATCTCCATCTTCTTATCCAATGTGGAAGTCGAGTTGTGTCTAAGGACCAACCTATTATTCTGATACACCTATCACATTCTCCCCCACCAAATCCATCGATGTCCTTATTGAGAATTGGGACCTCCCCCTGCCTACTCCTTCCACATGAAGCGCTTAGTGTGAGACACCAGAATTAGGGTCGGGTTGACTCTAATACTACTTGTCATGGGACCATTACTTTCTCCTTAAAAAGCAGCCTATCAGGGTATGCAGCGCCTATATTTATATGACCCAAAATCCCCCTCTTCTTATTCAATGTAGGAGTCAAGTCGTACCTAAGGATCAACCCATTGCTCTGATACACCTATCATATTCTTCCTCACCAAATCCATTGATGAGAAAGGAGTAGGTAAGGGAGGTCCCGATTTTCGACAAGGATGTGATGAGTGTATCAGAGCAATGGGTTGATCATTAGGTACGATTTAACTCCTACATCAGATAGGAAGAGAGGAATCTTGAGTCATATAAGTGTGGGTGCTACATACCCTAATAGACTACTTTTTAGGGAAAGAGTAATAATCTCATGACAAGTGGTATCAAAGTAATGAATTGGTTATTAAGTATAACTCAACTCCCACATCGGATAGGAAGAGGGAGATCTTAAGCCATAAAGATGTGGGTATTGCACACCCTGATAAGTTGCTTTTTAGGGAAAAAGTAATGAGCCCGTAACAAGTGGTATCAGAGTCGACTTGACCATAATTCTGGTGTCTCTCGCAAAGCACTCTATGTGGAAGGAGTAGATAGGGGGAGACCCCGATTTTTTATGAGGACATCGATGGATTCGGTGGGGGAGAATGTGCCAGGCGGGTGTATCAAAGCAATGAGTTGGTCTTTAAGTACGACTCGACTCTCACATCGGATAAGAAGAGGGGAATCCTGGGCCATATAAACGTGAGTGTTGCACACCTTAACATGATGCCTTTTAGAGAAAAAGTAATGATCCTATGACAAGTGGTATTAGAGCCAGCTCGACCCCGATTTTGTTGTCTCTCGCTAAGTACTCCATGTGAAAAGAGTAGATAGGGGGAGGCCCCGATTATCGACAAGGATGTCAATAGATTTGGTGGGGGAGACTGTGACGGGTGTATCAGAACAATGGGTTGATCCTTAAATACAACCTAACTCCCACATTGAATAGGAAGAAGGGGATCTCAGGCTATATAAATGTGGATGCTGCACACCCTAAAAGGCTACCTTTTAAGGAGAGAGTAATGATCTCGTGACACTTAACACTTGGGCAATTGGTATGTGTAAGTAATACGGAGCAAATTAATACATTAATTAATTATATTTTTGATTAATTAATATTTATTAATAATTATATTTATACATATATTTTTTATTAATAGTTACATACAAGTACTAAATTTTTTAATATCCAAGAGAAATACTTGTTCAAAGTTATTAATTTTTGTCTAAATAACTAAAACAATTATCTATCATAATAGTTATAAATAAAAATAGTTATATGTTTGAATAGTTATATACTTAAGGTAATTATATAACTATATGTAACTGACTTTAACAAAATTTCGTAAAAAAATCTATGTTGATTTTGTTTTATTGTAAAGAAATAGAATAAAATACCAATAATATTATTATCCACAAACTTTTTTATTATCTTGATTCCATAACTTTATAAGTGTAATAAAGAATTTGATTTTATTTTAGAGGGGATTCACATTAACTTTAGTATAGTAATTAAAGTGCAAATTTTGTTTTAAGGATAATGACATTGTTACACAACTTGAAGTGGTTCTGTAAATTTCAATTTTTAAATCTTTATTCTAACAATCTTAAGGTTAGAATTACTTTTACGTTTATGGTTAGAATTTTGAAAGAGTTGACTTTTAATATCATGAAATTAGAGAGGTTTGATAGAGGCAATTTTATAAGCTGCGTAGAAAAAGATTGACTTTTTATTGACAATAATCTATATGATTTATATTTTGAATACTACAAGAGTAAAAGAGACAAAAAAAAAAAAAAGAAACTATTACTACTACTAGGAAAAGGTAAAAATAGGGGCAAATGATGGGCTTTACAAAGGGCATATTCTAAATGCAATGAGTTATTTATTATTTGATGTCTACTACAACTTTCAAATAGCAAAGGAACTCTAGGAGAAATAAGAATTAAATAACATGTAAAAAGATGCAACTAGTAAGAAATTTCTTATCTCTAAATTTAATAATTATAAGATGATTGATAGCAAACCAATAATGGAATAATTTATTGCTTTAGGTAGAAAAATTATTTGTAATGAGTAGTCAATATCATGCAAGTTTCAAAAAAAGATGACAAAGTTCGTATGTGCATAGACGATAGGGACCTAAATAAAGCAAGCCTTAAAGCATTGATATTTAGAGGACAACATTGTTGGCCATTCAATGTTTTTATTTATGGATGAGTTTTTGGGTTATGATTAAGTTAAGATGGCTTATGAAGACATGGAAAAAACATCTCTTATCTTCTACTATAAATTCATGTCATTTAGTCTTAATAATGTAGATGTTATCTATCAATGAGTAATGGTCATCTTTTTTTATGATATGATGCATAAAGAGATCAAAGTTTATGTTAATGACATTATTACTAAGCCTTAAGTAAGTGAAGATCACTTGCTAGTCATTAGAAAACTTTTCAACTGACTAAGAAAGTTTTAGCTTAAACTTATTCTAGCCAAATACACTTTTGGAGCAACGTTTGACAAGTTGTTAGACTTCATAGTAAGTCAAAGGGGCATCGAGATTGATTTTGACAAAATTAAAATTATACAAGAAATGCCCCAACCTTTTACACCAAAAGAGGTGTAAGGATTTTTTAGAAGGATTAATTATATGGTCCAATTTATATCCCAACTCATCGCAACATGTGAGCCCATATTTGGGATGCTTTAAAAAAGTAATCCAAGCCAAAAAGATGATAAATGTCAAGAAACATTTAATAAGATTATACATTATCTTTCCAATACCCTAATTTTAATGTTGCATAAATCACTCGTATTGTATCTTATTGTTTGGGAGTGATATTTAGGTTGTATTTTGAGACAACATGATGCAATGGGTAGTAAGGAAAGAGCATTCTACTACCTCAATAAGAAATTCATTGATCATGAAACTTGATATTCACATTTGGAAAGAATTTGTTGCACTTTGGCATAGGCAACATATTAACTTTAGCAATATATGTTGTAGCATACAACTTGACTTATTACTAAAAGTGATCCCCTTAAATACATCTTTGAAAAGTCAACATTGTCAGGATAAGCTACTTGTTGGTAGGTTTTGTTGACCAAATATGACATTTAATGTATTAATCATAAAACCATCAAAGGTATCATGATAACAAATTTCTTGCTAGACCAGACTAATCTTGAGTATTAACCAATGTAATTTATCTTTTTAGATAAAAACATTTTAACCATAAATCAAACTCAAGAACATGTCAAAGAGGCAATATATAAGTGGCAAACATGATTTGATGAGGCATCCAAAGCATTGGGTTATGGAATTGGAGTGGTCCTCATTTCTCTTGAGGGTCACCAATATCTAATTGTGGCCGAGCTATAATTTAAATACACTAACAATATAATGGAATATGAAGGATGTGCAATGGGCTTATTTTATGCCTTGAAAATGAAAGCTAAAATTCTTAGGATATATGTAACTTAGTATTAGTCATCTATCAATTATTTGATGAATGGAAAATGTAAGACTATAAGTTTGTTTCCTATCACTAGTACATCTAAAAATTAATGGCACAATTCAATTAGATCACCTTTAACTATATATCTAGAGAAAATAGTCATATATTTGATACATTAACAACTTTAACAGTAATGTACAAGATGAATTCTCAAGTCAATCATTAAGTGATCTATGTCAATGTCCCTTACACTCCAACATATAACATACACATTGAAAAGGAGGTAAATGGTAAGCCATGGTATTATGACATAAGATTTACCTTAAACTTCAAGAATATCCTAAAGGTGCAAATGAAAATGATAAAAGAACTTTGTGAAGAATGACAATGAATTTCTTCTTCAATGGAGACATTCTCTATAAATGCAACTATGACTCATAAAAGAAGCACACAAGGGCTTATGTGGGTCATATGCTGGTGGCCTTTCCATGGTAAGAAAGATTTTAAAATTAGGATATTATTGGTCCATTATTGAGTCATATTGCTTTTGGTATGCTTGAAAATGCCACAAATATTAGATACATATAGATAAAATACATATAACACCTACTCTATTGTATGCTATAATATCTCTATGACCATTCTCCATATAGGAATGGATGTAATTGGTCTTATTACACCGAAGGTATTTAATGGATATTGATTCATCCTAATGACAATTGATTACTTCACCAAATGGGTTAAAGCAACATCTAAAGCAAGTATTACCCTTAAAATGGTCATCAAGTTCATTTAAAAAGACATCATATGTTAGTATGAGGTACTAGAATGACTGATCACAAACAATGCCATTAATTTGAATAATAAAATGATGACTAACCTTTGCAACCGATTTAAAATCAAATACCATAACTTTGTTCCATACAAATCAAAGATGAATGAAATAATTAAAGCAACTAATATAAATCTCAAATGAATCATTGAAAAAAATGATAGTTATAAATAAAAACTAGCACAAGATGCTATTATTTGTACTGCAAGCATACCACACCACAATACATGCCTTTATGAGGGCACCCCCTTTTGCATTAGTTTACGAGATTGAGGTAGTTATGCTAGTGAAAGTTGAAATTTCATCCTTAAGAGTGCTAATTAAAGCATAACTAGAAGAGACATAGTGGGTTAGGATTAGATATGAATAACTAAATCTTATTGAGGAAAAGAGGTTGAATGCAATATATCATGGACAATTGTACCAAAATCAAATAAACTGAGCACATCAAAGAAAAATATGCTCTAAGCACTTTAAAGAAGGGGATTTTGTTCTAAAAAATTCCCACTAAAACAAAGTGACCTAAGAGGTAAGTGAGTGTCAAACTTTGAAGGTTTCTAAGTTGTAAAAAAGACATTTTCAAGTGGAGCACTAATTCTAGCATATATGGATATTGAAGACATATCACATCTCATTAATTTAGATGTAGTCAAAAAATATTTTTTCTAAGTAATTAATGAAGATTGAAATTAATTGATCATTAATCATTAGGTAGAGACGAGAGCATAGTGAATAAGATTATAAAGGATGTAAGAAATAATCAGACATATAAGGTTTGCATGTAAGTGGCATTTAGATTATACTTAGGCCGAGTTATTGGCTATACTGTTGATTTTAACTAACCCTCATAACACTAGTCTTATAAGGTTTTTGCAACCTTATGTCTAAATGTATTGCTATCCTTATTCAAACCATAAGAGATTGATGCTAAAATGGCTTCCGACAACAAATTAAAAAGAAAAGTAGAAAGAAAGCAAAGTAAAATCAAAAGGCGTGAGGGAATGAGAAGCCCCAAAGCAAGGATAAAACATTAACTATGGCAAATTAAAACCAGAAAAAAGATTTCTAAATAATGGTTTTTTCCATATGAACATTGGGGGAAGGATATTAATAAGTAAGGATCAAGGAAGGAAAATCCTTAACAATATTATCCTAGTACAAGTATGTAAGTAAGCAACTACAACTAATAAAACCAAGCTACAATAATAATTTTATGCAAACTTGAGAATGCATTTTGCTTCTACAATCCATAGGCAAAGCAACCATCTTGAACAAGTACTGACAACATATTAGGTTACTTCTGAATTTCAACTGTATATGGCAACTAGAAGTAGTTTTGTGTAAACTTAATAATGTGTCTTACATTTGCAAGCTGAGCGATAAGGTGAAGTAGTCATCTAATATAACTTTAGATGGCATACCAACTTATTTCAAAAATTTTAACTGAGAATAATGATTGGAAACTTTATGTACACCAACTTAAGTACACCTTAAAATCCTCATATATCTTAATAATCAATATTTGTAGATTAATCCTAGTAGAGCTATTAATTAGACATCAATCAATTCTATAAAGTTTATAGTGTGAGTAAGAAAAATTCTTAATAGAGAACATTGTAATTTCTACCAACATCATAAGACCCTTGACAGGGCTTTCACATGATTATCATTAACATGGTCGCCTCTTAACATACAAATGGTAGTTAGCTGCCAACTAGATATACATTGTGGGCTTATTCCCTAATTTTGAGTGTACTCTTAAATAGGCAAGCTTGGAACAAATGCATTGCTACATAGACACTCAAAAGCCAAACAAAACAGAGATCTATGAAGATTTTGTTAGTTCTTTTGTACCAAAATAACTCACAAAGAAAGGCAACTATTGTATCCCTATTTTGTCCCCCTTAATTGAAAATAACCTCTCTTGCTCTCTTTTGTGTTTAGACATGTGCAAGGTTAATTTACCAGCTAAGTATAATTGCAATTAGATCTTTGTTTATTTATCTGGACACAAAAAGGAGAAAAGAAGTAGTAAATAAAAAAAAGAAATAAAAAAGAAAAAAATGAAAATATAAAAGAAAAAATGTAATTGTATTGCTGCAAATTAATTTCCAATGTATAAAGCATGTTTTGCTCAAAAAATGAAGAGTTAATAACCCTCTTAGTCCTTAGACTAAACCCAAAGTCAAAAAAATTGTTTTTAGGTATAAGTCATATTATTAAACCATAAATAATGACATCTCCTTCTCAAAAACCCTACATTAAGTATCTAAGTGTAATAATATTAGTCTATTAGTCCTCTTTTTAAGACCTAATGGTTCAATTAAAGTGCAAATTTTACAAGTCAATAGCCCATTAAATATTAAAGATGTGCAAAAAGGTAAGCTAATCTTAACCATATACCAAAAGACAACAAAAAGCCATAATAAAATTCAAACAAGCATGTTTGAATTTCCAATATAGAAATAAAAAGAAATAAAAAAGAAAAAAAATGAAAATATAAAAGAAAAAATGTAATTGTATTGCTGCAAATTAATTTCCAATGTATAAAGCATGTTTTGCTCGAAAAATGAAGAGTTAATAACCCTCTTAGTCCTTAGACTAAACCCAAAGTCAAAAAAAATTGTTTTTAGGTATAAGTCATATTATTAAACCATAAATAATGACATCTCCTTCTCAAAAACCCTACATTAAGTATCTAAGTGTAATAATATTAGTCTATTAGTCCTCTCTTTAAGACCTAATGGTCCAATTAAAGTGCAAATCTTACAAGTCAATAGCCCATTAAATATTAAAGATGTGCAAAAAGGTAAGCTAATCTTAACCATATACCAAAAGACAACAAAAAGCCATAATAAAATTCAAACAAGCATGTTTGAATTTCCAATGTAGAAATAAAAAGAAATAAAAAAGAAAAAAAATGAAAATATAAAAGAAAAAAATGTAATTGTATTGCTGCAAATTAATTTCCAATGTATAAAGCATGTTTTGCTCGAAAAATGAAGAGTTAATAACCCTCTTAGTCCTTAGACTAAACCCAAAGTCAAAAAAAAATTGTTTTTAGGTATAAGTCATATTATTAAACCATAAATAATGACATCTCCTTCTCAAAAACCCTACATTAAGTATCTAAGTGTAATAATATTAGTCTATTAGTCCTCTCTTTAAGACCTAATGGTCCAATTAAAGTGCAAATCTTACAAGTCAATAGCCCATTAAATATTAAAGATGTGCAAAAAGGTAAGCTAATCTTAACCATATACCAAAAGACAACAAAAAGCCATAATAAAATTCAAACAAGCTTCACTATAAATGGAGGATCCCCTTTTGCATAAAAAGGGGGCATGAATGAAGGGACCAACATTAATCATAAAAGCCATAATTAGAGAGCATAAGAGAGAAAAAATCATAAGGCAGCTCCATAAAAGAAAGTAAAAAAGTGCATTAAAGCCAATTAACACACAAAAGAGTTAAAGACAATTTAGGAGCAAGAAAACCAATGAAAGAGCATAATTAAGAGTCTTTAAGGCCATAAAAGAGAGGCAATAACAAGAATAAAAGAGAAAACATCATAAAATACCCAAAGAATGCTCAAGCAATAACCTAGGAGGAGGAATAATTCCTTTTAGCCAACAAGGGTGGGAAAAAGGCACCTACAATAAGACTATGAGACCTTTTTACTCCTCCTTCCATTTTCATTACACTTTTTAAGGATATAGTCACACATAAATAATCTAAATTGAGCTTAAAATCATGATTAAACTAAAGAATAAAATTGAAACCAAGTATTAATGGCAATAAAGAACTTTAACACATCAAAGGCCCAATCAGACATCCAGTATCCAAAAATTGGCCAAAGAGCACTTATTATATACTTTGGTGGCCCTCCTAGTATTTAGGTCGGTGCCATCATAGGAGTCCTTCAACATTGACCTATACCATCAATAGGGAGTACTCAGTTTATTCTTTGTTTTTTATTTTTATCCGTTACCCCAATTTTAATCTTTTAGTAATCAATTTTTTCCTTTGTTTCTCTTGACAAGTAACTTAGTATAACAAAAGGAGAGGGCCACAAAGTCCTCTATTCAAGTAGCTAGCCCAAAATGTCCTAGGTGTCAAAATTTAGCTATAAAGGTTAAAAAAAACTTCTTGTTTTTATTTTCTTTACAAAATTTACTTATATGTGAATAGAAATAAGTACAATAATGCATTTTATTGCTTCAAAATTGAACTAATTAGTTTTGTACTATTGTATTTCACAAATTTCTTTTGCTACAATGCACCATAAGTCTAAATTTATATGCTAGCAAGTAAAGTGATTTTTCCCCATAAATAAGTGCCCCCCTTTTCTAGTTATGCTACCATTTATGCTCTTTTATATGTTTTAGACTCATAATGATTTAATAAGCCTAAGAACTTATATGTTTTGCTAAAAATAGATGCCCTTGTGCCCTCTACTGCTATCAATGGTTATTCTAGTTACAATTGTTTAACTCCTATAAATGAGCTATCTCTAATTGCTGATGTTTAAAGAATATATATATTTTTCCTTTCTTTAATGTTCTTTTTTGCTATTTAGATGATGATTTTTGTTCTCTCACATTTTTCTTGGATGTTTAATCAGTCCTTATCATAAAGGAAGAAGCTACCTTTAATAGTCGCCTTCTCTGGTGGTGAGTTGCTTTGGTCATTCTTATTAATTGTGAATTTTGTAGAGTATGGGAATCCATACAAATACTATTAAAATTACACCTTTTTGCTATAGCTTTCTTGTTAATTCTCCATAAAATGTTGGCTTTTTACCTTCAATTAAGTATTTTGGGCATTATTTTAACTACTTATTTTCTTTGGCTACATCTTTTATTTGTGGGATAAAAGGGTTCCTTTTTACAAGTGTTTAGAAGATTGATGTTATATAATTGGGCTTTGGAGTCTCTTGGACTTCCTAAAGTACTTTATGGACCTACTAACGCTCGTCAGTGGTGTCCTATCAGTGGTGTCCTATTAGCTGATTTTTTTTTTCTCCTATTATATGTATTTTGGGCTATGGGCCCTTTCTTTTATAACTTGTATCTTTTATTCTTCTATTTACTTTATTGGGCTAATGAGAATTAAATAGTATCCTTCTTACTATAAGTTTCAAAGGATAGGGCCTCTATGAAGGTCTAATGTTGTGTTGGGCCTTAATAAAAACTATACTCTACTTAGATAGCTCTTGGACCTTAACTAATGCCCGATGACCGGAAGCTCTATTAGGACACTATTGGGCTTTTGTTTAAGGGTCCAATGAGGGTTAAGGCTCTTCTTTTGGGTCCATAATGGATTGGGCTTTTGTACTGACCTTTATAAATAGTTTTTTATTTTTATTTTCTCTTTTCCTTTTTCTCTTTTTTTTTCTTTCTCTCTTCTTTATCTTTTTTTTTTAATTTTCAATTTTTTCTTTTTCGTCCAAATACAACTTTAATTGTAATTTAAATACAAACTAATCACAATTCAATTACAAATCCCCCGTAATAGAAATATGCACAAAGAAAGAAATAAAGAGAGAGTATTGCTTTTTGATTAAGCTAGATGAAGAAAAAGGGTGAGACCCAGTTTAGATCAGTTCTCACACAAAGAAGAATTCAGATTAGATTTTTATAACGGATTCATATATATGGCTTATGCCCATCTCACACTCATATAGTAACCGATCGACATTTCTTGATTACAATTAAAAGGAAAAAAAGACAATAATAGGCCTAACGATTATAACGACCTTACCTCCTGACTACAACAACCTTATTTAGTATGATCCAAGGCCTTAATTGGATTGCCAGAGAGCAAGATCCTAACAACAATTAATGGCTCCTTCTCTCCCTTTCCTCTTTTTTCTCCATTCTGCCACTACCATCGTGCTGCTAGCCATCGTCCAGCCAGCCAATAGTCCCCATTGCTTGTTGCTGCCATCATCTCTCCATCAAATGATTGAGTGTGGGGGGAAATATGAAAAAGAAAAGAAAAAGGGAAAGGAAAGAAAAAGAAGAGAAAAAGAAGAAGGGGGGCCAGAGATGAAAAATGAATAAAATAGGTTTGACCCAATCTAGATTAGTTCTCATACAAAGCCTGTATATTGGCCTTTTTATAAAATTCATTCTTACACTTGTCAACTGCCATCTATAGATACTTGAAGCGATCACCAAATGCTAACCATGCCTCGCCAGCAAATTTGAGAATTTTATCTTGCCATTAAAATTGGATTTTAAATTTCATGATATTACAGTTTACCCCCCTCAAACAAAATTTGTCCTCAAATTTCAATTATGGCAGTTCACTAGAGGCAAACTATACTCAAATGATACATTCAATCATCCCAAGTATCTTGACCACTATATTAATAAGACAACAAGCAATATTCATTTCACTTAGTAATCATTTCCAAAAATCATTATTTCTTCTAATAGATCTCCCTTCTGTTTGTTTTATTCATCACCTTTCACACTTGATTACACATAATAATCCTAAGTCTTACTTCTGAGTTATACTTCCTAGTTTCCCTAACCAGTACTACTTTGCACGCCTTAGCGCTGTTTGCGCAAGTCTCATTAGCATCTAAAATTTGCACATATAGGTCACCAATTTATGATTTCCACTCAACGATTTCTACGATGGTACATATGAAGCACACAAACTTACTCACGTTATAGTATCTGATAAGTTCCTACGGCGACGATCTATTCTTCGATCCTTGAATGTCATACGCCACAAAAATGAATTGGTCAGAACTCACCTAAGAGATTAAAGGACAATCCTCCTCACTAAACGGCCAATTGACAATCTAGATACGACATCATTTTCCTCAACTATCTAAACTATCATCCAAAACATCTTAAGTTATCTTTGGTCCTTCCTAATGAGTAGTACGATCAAACATCGCACCAAATAGTCTCATCTCACGTACTTCTATCGTAAACGATTCAATAAATCGCATCATTGAGCACTGCCTCTTTGACACTCCTTAAATTGTGCCATACGTCCTATGTTCCATTGGTCTCGCCTTTTACCTCATCTCACAGTGTCCATTAACCTTATCCTTACAACTGTAGTATTAATATCAGTTTTGTCTTTGACAACTATACCATGCTTCAATGTCATTAAAAACCAATAACTTTATTGAAGCAAAATAAACTTCTAAAACAAATATTTACATTCCGTGAATATATCTTTGTGTTCATAAGTTCAGAATGCTAATTCGACATATAAAATTACAAGCTAGTTGACAAATTGATTTAAACTCATAGATTTCGCACCTTGGGTCATGATACTCAAGCTTTACTTTGGTTAAGAAATCATAAGCTCCAACACCCAATCAATCTTCTTAGCCACAACTTCCTTCGCTTGATATCTCATTCTATTTTCCCTACAACATTGTTTCTACTTAAAACTCTTCAAATTTCTATTTATACACTTATTCAACTCATCTATGATGGAAATCATACATTCACTCTTATAAACGACTAGGGCATTCGACATAATGATCTTTAATGCTCTCTCACTTACTTCGTGTATATTCTTGTCCTTCACATATCACCCATCCCTTTAAGTTCAATTCTTCCATTTATTTCCCATCTCCACTGATCACACAGCACAACTGATATAATACTCGCTCAACTCGTATATAATTTTCTTCTGTCATTTCTTTTTAACTCCTTAAGTGCCTCGCACTCTACTTAGTCTACCAATCACTTTAGAACTTCTACTGCACATATTTGCTCTTGGCGAGTTCTAATAGTTCCTACTATCATTTTGCAAAATCTATCAATTTCATTACGCCATTTTGCAAAATCTATCAATTGCTATTCCCTATCCTTCACATCCAAAAGTAACTCCATAAAGTTGATAAGCTTTTATTTACAGCGTTATTTCCTGCATCATTCATTCTCACATTTGACTAGCTTTTTTCAAAATTACAGATATGTTTTCTTTTTCTCCTGCCTCTGCATTTCCATATCTTCGCTACACAGCAGACAATCCTTAATGAGAACTTAGAGATAATGGGCGGAAGGTTTTAATGATATAAGAGGTTTATTACACATTTAAGAAGGTCTAATAATACGAAATAAAAATTCAATAAATGCAAAATATCCATTCCACATCCCAAAAAACTCAATAACACAAGTTAAATTTTCAAGCGATATAAAAAATCTATTGCACATTTTAAGAGATCTAATAATACAAGTTAGAATTAGAAAGATAAAAAAAGAACTAAATAAATTGATTAAAAACATTCAGGTCAACCAAAATTCAACTGATATAAATTCAAATTTAAAAAAGAGTTAAATCTTATTAATATTATTGAAATATTTAAAAAGTTAAGATTAAATAATAACAGTTACTCCAAATTAAAATTTTATTTTTATATAAGAATTTATTTTTAAATAGAAATTCATTATAAATAAGGATTATCTTAAATAAAAATTTGTACTTTTTTAAAATTATTATTTTAATTTATAAATAGATACCCTTATAAGATCATATCATAAATGAGATAATTTTGAGTAAAATAAAAAATAAGAATTTTATCTTTCTGTTCGTTTGAAAACTAACGAATTTATCAAAAAGTATTTTTTTTATGACGTTCAATTTGATTTATCACTTTCAATTCTTTTTTTATAAAGTGTGACGTTCATATCTTTTTTTAATATTCAAAGTTCATATTCTTTTAAATATTAGGTTTAGAATTAATGTTATTAAATTCTAATTTGATTTTCCTAATTGTTTTCTAATTCCTTGTGTACGTTGAGTTTTTAAGTCACATTTTTTGGGATTTTTCACATATTAGAGCCTAATTTTAAATCAGACAATTTATTAAACAATTTTAAATAAAATAAAAAATAAGAGTTTTTCTCTCTCAGTATTTTGAGAACTAATGAACTTATAAAAAATATTTATTCTTATGACATTTCAATTAATTTATCACTTTTAATTTCTTTTTTTTAGAGTGTAACGTCTATATTTTTCTTAAATATTTCAAGTTTGTTTTCTTTCAAATGTTGGAAATAGAGTTTATATTATTAAATTTTGATTTAATTTTCTTAATTATTTTTTAATTTTTTTGTGTGGGTTGAGTTCTTAAACTACGTTTTTGGGGTTTTCCTTGTCAATCCTACATTACCGCAAATGTATTTTTATTTATTGAATTTTTTACCATTTAGTGCACCCATGTGCATCCATTATTCACGTACTTCTGCTCATAAGGTCTTACGAACTACATCTTCTTTTCTAACATAAAGACTCAGAATTTTATTATGAGACGAACTCATTCTTGCCAAACTCAGAAAGAATGTCCATCTATACATCGCAGACAGCACCACTTCTTCTTATGTTCCTTCTCAGTATTACTACTATGCAACTATGCATTTGCCACTTTGACCATTTCATTCTTTGTTGATCTTAATTTCTTGTCACACACGTAGACAAGCATGCTGTACTCTCCAACATCAACGACACTTATGCCGTCAACAAATTTGGCATGAACTCATTCACAACTTGTATACTTAAATCACATCCTCAAGCTTGCATCATAATCATTTGACTGTCAATGTTCTGCTCGTGCAAGCTAAACCACACTTGTGTACACACGCTCGCAAAAATGAGAAAAGTCATTTGCGAAGCAAAGTCACGTGTGTGAACACGAAACCATTATTGCGCATCCCAACCCTACTGTATATAATCTCTCTTGCCAAATTGGCATCCTTCGATCAAAATCTTGTGTCCTTTCTAAACTTCATCAATCAAATGTTTTAGTCCACTACGGTGTCTCCTATATAAAACTTGATAAACTCATCCTCACAACTCCAATTACATATTATCTCAACCCTTGCTTCTCTTTCTTGTCATGGATACCCCTTACTTGCTCATTTCCTATTCTCATTTACGCTTATAGCAATACAAAATCTATTTCATTCCAAATAACCTATCCAACACTTCTTCTTTCTGTTTTCTTTCAGTCCACCATCACTGCATAAATGCATTCGAGTTATTTCCAATACTTCTTTATGTTTTTCTTTCCACAATATTTTCCCTGACCAAATAGACATGGCAAAGGTTTTCTTAAGATCCATTCTAACTTCCTTCATCCTTGAATTGCTAAGAGTTTTGCAGTATACTTTCTCTGCACCAGTCTATTCCCGTTTCTCTTTCATCATCACCCTCCAATAAGAGAAACTTCTTTCATGACTTTACCTCATGAATCTCTTCGTCATGTATCCTTTACAAGTCACAACACCATGTAACTTATGAGCTTCATCCCAAAATACAATACTTAATTGCTTGAAAACTTGAATTTTTTCTTTTTTTGTACCACCTTCTAAATGTTTTCCCTGAACATCGGTTATTTCTACCTTACCCCCATCACTTCTCTTGTCACATCCATCCAACCGCCAGTCACATTATGTCTTAGGATATTTTATTTCCAAAATTTTATTTATTTATTCATTATTTTTTTTTCCACTGGCACACTAATTGTAATTGTTGTTCATGCAACAATCAAGACAGCCCTTAGTCTTTCTTCCGTTTTTTTTCTTTTTGTTTTTTTTTTAACCTTGATACACACCCAATCCACATGTAATTAGTTTGCATTTCAACACATGAACTTCCCTGCGCTCTCTAACTCACATATATTTAATACAACCTTCAGCAAATCGCCTTCAACCTTCCAAGTTTTAGGCAAAACAAATATATTACTTCAAAAATACAAAACTACTCCTAAGTTCTTTTACACCTGGAAATTCAATCTCACTAAATCAGCTCACATGTTCTCCAACATGCTATCTCTCATATTTCACTAATTTAAAATAATCACAAAGAGAAATATACCAGTCCCTTGTTTTTGTAGCATGTTAAAACTGTTAAATTAAATGACATAAGTGACCCTTGTTATTTAAAGTATGACTAAATATAAAAAATCTAATATGATAGTCGATTAGATATAACGGTAATTTGGGTCATTGGGTTTAAAATCTCTCCACTCTCCCCATTAAAGATAACGGTTACAGGAAAAGAGGGAATCGCTCTCCCTATTAAAGATAACGGTTATAAAAGAAGAGGGAATCACTCTCTCCATTAAAGACCATTAAGAGAAGAGGGAATTACTCTCATCGTTAAAGACCATTAAAGACAACCGTTACAGAAAAATAAAAGGGACGTGATTTTTCCATTACAGAAAGTTTTTCCAGTTTTCTTTTCTTCCTCTCAACCATTAGAGAAAAACCGTGAAAAAGCTAAAGGGAAAGGGGAAGAGTAGGAGAAATTCATCAAGAGGGCAAAATTAGAAAAGGATTCTCATCTTCACAGAAGGAACCCGACATTATGGATGAAGGTATGTAAAATTCGTTATAATTTATTACTAGTATTCGCATAAAGAAAAAATCTTGCATTATAGAAATAGAAATTTCATAAAGAGAAATTCTAGAAAAGTTCTAATAATTGGTATCAGAGATAGGTTCAGCGAATACTGCAATTTGTTTTACTTTTATTTGTTTACGCCGAATTGTTTTCTTTTTATGTTTTTTGGCCAAAAGGAAAACGGTTGTGCAATTGGTTTTCTCTATTTTGTTATTTACTGTGTTTAACGGATAACAACGTCAGCCATGGAGGACTGTACGCCGCTGGACCCGAACGGATCTTGGTATGGCGAATCGGCCTCACCGTAAAGGCTGTGCTTCCGAGTACAGCCGCCGACCCGAACGGGTCTGGGTATGGCTGAGGTTCTGGAAACCGCCGAAGACGCGGATCGAGTAGGGATCCGGTGAAAGCTATGCTTCCAGGCACGGCCGGAGACCCGAATCGATCTGGGTATGAAGGGACAGCTTGTGTTTCCGTTGTCGGTGGGAGATCCGAATTGTTTGGATTTTCTCTTGGGAATGACCAGAGACACAGATCGGTTAGGTCTGGTAAGTACGGCAGAACGGAAAGATCGCCTCGGGTATGGCCAATGATCCGGGTCAAGCGTTGGTCTGGGACTGCAACACTAGGCTTGCCGGTATAGGGTGTGCGCCGGTCACTGTATTGTGCGACAGGGCTTGCCGGTGTGGGATATGCTCCGGCCGCTAAACTCTGTGCCACAGGGCTCCGTCGACCCATCAGGGGCAATGCCCGGAGGTAGCACGCGGGCGACGCCCGCAGTACGGTGCTGCTGCCACCGTGGGTCCTTGGTTGAAGGCAGCACGTGGGTTGTGTTGCCTGCAATATGGTGGTGCTGCGGGTCCTCGACCGGTGATGGAGAAGAAATTTTCAAATGGATGCCACCATGTAAAGGGGACCGGTTACTGGAACAGTACGCCGACGCGGACGGTGTTAACTCCCCATAAAGGATAATTTAAATCTTCATAATTGAAGATGTTTTTTTAAAAAAGGTTTATTAAGATCACATCAACATGAATCAAATATTGAAAACTTGTTAGTCACCAAAGTGACCTGGCTTTGAAAGGATTTGAATTGTTGATTGTGAATTTCAAATTGTTCATTTTTTGGATGCTAATAAAATGTTTTGAAATGAATAATTGTGGTTATTAATTATGAAGTTAGGAGATCATCCAAAGATGGATCATTGCTTATAATTAATGATACTAAAGGGGATTGATTGATATACTGGGTAAATGTGATTGTATATCCAAAGATGACATTCATGTTAACTCTAGTATGATTAATTGATCTATTAAAGTATATTTAAATTAATATCATTATTGATTAAAGTTATGTGTTTGAGGATCACCCAAAGGTGAACTTAAATACATAATCAAAGTTGATATGAATCCATTTAAGTTTACTCAAAGCATTAATGTGTAAATTTGGATTAATTTTACAGCTTCCAACAATATGTTCGCCTTAGGCAATGCGATGATCAAATTCAATGGACTGAATTATGCGGAATGGTTTGAGCATATTTATTTTCACTTAGGCATTTTGGGCTTGGACTTAGCAGTCATCTCGGATGAAAAGCCTGCAGCCATTACTAAAACCAATACAGAATCTCACAAGTCTCTGCATGAGGCTGGGGAATGGTCTAATAGGCTGAGTTTGAATTTGATGCGAATGACGATAGCTGAAAATGTCAAGCCATCGATGCCTAAGACGGAAAATGCAAGGGAATTTATGATGAGAATTAAGGAATACTCTCAATCAGATATAGCTGATAAATCCATTGTAGGAAGCCTAATGAGTGAGCTGACGACCAAGAAATTTGATTGGTCACAGCCTATTCATGATCATGTGACTAGTATGACTAATCTAGCAGCAAAGTTGAAAACAATGGGCATGGATGTGAGTGAATCCTTTTTGGTACAATTCATCATCAACTCACTGCCTCCTGAATTTGGTCAGTTCCAAGTGAATTATAACACTATCAAAGAGAAATGGAACCTTCAAGAAATTAAGGCCATGTTAATTCAGGAGGAAGGGAGATTAAAGAAGATGAGGGATCACTCTATTCATCTTACTGTTCATAAGGAAGCTAGCAGTAGCAAGTCTAGACCATATAGAAAGGATAAGAAGAAGGACAAAGTCTCTATGAAAGTCACTAGAGGTCAGATTCACAAGGATCATAAATGCTTCTTCTGTAAAAGGATGGGTCACTTCAAGAAAGATTGTCCGAAAAGAAAGGCTTGGTTCGAAAAGAAAGGTACGTACTGTATATCAGTATGTTTTGAATCAAATGTAATTGAAGTACCTAATAATACTTGGTGGTTAGACTCTGGAGCTACTATTCATGTGTCACATATTATGCAGGGATTCCTTTCAATCCAGCCTATAACAGGAATTAAGAAATTCCTTTATATGGGAAACAGAATGAAGGCACGAATAGAAGGAATTGGGACGTACAGATTAATTTTGGATACTAGGTGTCACCTAGATCTGGAAAAGTGTCTTTATGTTCCTAAATGTGCTAGAAATTTAGTTTCTGTTGCAAAGTTGGATGAAGTAGGATTTAACCTTAAGATTGGAAACAGTACATTTTCATTGTATAGACATTCGTACTATTATGGATCTGGTACTTTGGTTGATAATTTGTACCGTTTTAATCTTGATGCTATGTATACTGATTCTCTATTTCTTGTTGAGCATAATATAGGTAACAAACGTAATACATATGATGACAGTTCTGCTTTTTTATGGCATCAAAGATTAGGTCATATATCCAAAGAAAGGATATTGAGGTTGGTGAAAGGTGATGCCCTACCTTAATTGGATTTTACTGATTGGGAGGTATGTGTTGACTGTATAAAAGGGAAACAGACAAGACACACATCAAAGAACCCAGCCATGAGAAGTAATGAGCCTTTGATATTTCATCATGGGGTGGTGAGAAATATTTCATCACGTTTATAGATGACTACTCGCGATATTGCTATTTATATCTACTACGTGAAAAGTCTCAGTCAGTAAACGCCCTGGAGGTGTTTATAAATAAGGTGGAAAGGCAGTTAGATAGAAAAGTGAAAGTGATTAAGTCAGATAGAAGTGGTGAATATTATGGAAAATTCAATGAAAGTGGACAATGTCCTGGTCCATTTGCAAAACTTCTTGAAAGTCGAGGCATATGTGCACAATACACAATGCCTGGTACACCACAACAGAATGGTGTAGCGGAAAGGCGGAATCGCACACTTATGGATATGGTTAGGAGTATGTTAAGTTAAAGTACTGTACCTTTATCCTTGTGGATGCATGCATTAAAAACTGCTGCATATCTGCTGAACAGGGTTCCTAGTAAGGTTGTCCCTAAGACTCCTTATAAGTTATGGACAGGTAGGAAACCCAGTTTAAGACACCTTCATGTTTGGGGTTGTTCAACAGAAGTAAGGATATATAATCCACATGAAAGAAAACTTGATGCAAGAACCATTAGTGGTTACTTCATTGGCTATCCTGAAAAGTCTAAAGGATATAGGTTTTATTGTCCTAACCATAGTACTAGAATAGTTGAGTCTGGCAATACTCGGTTCATTGAAAATGGTCAGTTCAGTGGGAGTGGGGAATCACGAAAGGTGGATATTAAAGAATTACAAAATGAAAGATCCACAATGAGTACTTCTACTCAAGTTGTTATCCCCACACCAAGTGTTTCTACTCAAGTTGTTATTCCTTTTGTTGCATCACAGTTATGTGACATGCAAAGACAACAAATTGATATTCGAAACACACAAGGTGAACATATAAGTGATGAACCAAGTGACAATATGCAAGTCACAAATGAGCAAGTGATACCACAAGAAATGGCATTATGGAGGTCTACAAGACAGAAAAGATCAGCCATATCGAATGATTATGTGGTTTACTCACTTAAACATGAATCTGAATTGAGCATTGATAAAGACCCAGTCTCATTTACACAAGCCATGAAATGTAATGATTCTGAAAAGTGGATCAATGCCATGAAAGAAGAGATAAAATCGATGGATGTAAATCAAGTCTGGGAACTAGTGGAGTTGCCTGAAAGATCAAAACAAGTTGGCTGTAAGTGGGTCTTTAAGACCAAGCGAGACTCAAAAGGCAACATCGATAGGTATAAAGCCAGACTTGTTGCCAAAGGTTATACTCAAAAGGATGGTATTGACTATAAGGAGACTTTCTCTCAAGTCTCTAAGAAAGACTCCTTAAGAATCATTATGGCTTTGGTGGCTCATTATGACCTAGAGCTCCACCAAATAGATGTAAAGACCGCCTTTTTGAATGGTGACTTAGAAGAGGAAGTGTATATGGACCAACCTGAAGGTTTCATAACCACAGGGAAAGAAAATTTGGTGTGTAAATTAAAGAAATCGATATATGGACTGAAACAAGCCTCCCGACAATGGTATATTAAGTTCAATAATACCATTACATCATATGGTTTTATAGAGAACACCGTTGATCAGTGTATCTATATGAAGGTCAGTGGGAGCAAGTTCATTATATTAGTCCTATATGTCGATGACATTCTTTTGGCTACTAATAACATGGGTTTGTTGCATAATGTAAAGAAATTTCTCTCTGAAACTTTTGAAATGAAAGATATGAATGAGGCATCCTATGTGATAGGAATAGAAATATTTCGCAATAGATCACAAGGATTGTTAGGATTGTCTCAGAAAGACTATATCAATAAAGTATTAGAGAGATTTAGAATGGAAAATTGCTCTACAGGAATAGTTCCAATTCAGAAAAGGGACAAGTTCAGTGAATTGAAATGTCCAAAGAATGATTTGGAACGAAAATCAATGGAATCCATTCCCTATGCATCGCTGGTTGGAAGTTTGATGTATGCTCAAACATGCACTCGGCCAGACATTAGTTTCGTTGTCAGAATGTTAGGCCGATATCAAAGTAATCCTGGAATGGATCATTGGAAAGCCGGAAAGAAAGTACTTAGGTACTTACAAGGCACTAAGGATTACATGCTTACTTATAAAAAATCAAGTCATCTTGAAGTAGTAGGCTACTCGGATTCAGATTATGCTGGATGTGTAGATTCGAGGAAATCTACATTTGGTTACATGTTTCTGCTGGCCGGAGGAGCAGTTTCATGGAAAAGTGGGAAGCAGTCTGTCATTGCTACTTCCACAATGGAGGCTGAATTTGTAGCATGCTTTGAGGCTACTATTCATGCATTATGGTTGCGGAATTTTATCTTAAGGCTTGGTTTGGTCGACAATATAGAAAAGTCGTTAAGAATTTATTGTGATAATTCTGCAACTGTTTTCTTCTCTAAGAATGATAGGTATTCTAAAGGTGCGAAACTTATGGATTTGAAATACTTATCTGTTAAGGAAGAAGTACAAAACCAAAAAGTGTATATTGAGCATATTGGTACTGAATTGATGATTGCGGACCCGTTAACTAAAGGTTTGCCACCGAAAACATTTACTGGACATGTTGAACGGATGGGCATTATAGACGGGTCCTCATTCTCTTGAAAGTAAATGTTTTGTATTGCTCATATCATTGTAACACTTATGAATTCAATTAAGGTCATGGTTTTGTTTGCGTTTTTGTTATCTACATTAAGGTGTATACAATTATAGTTTGTGAGATAACTAATAGCGTATTTGGAAATGACAATTTAAAGTCTCAGTGTTCCTCGGTAAAGTTATTATGAATTATGATGATTACGTGATACATGGAAGGAATCATATCGCTAAAAGATGTGTGACCGCCATGATCCAATCATCTTAATTCAATCAAGTATTATGATTTGATGATCTTTAAGTATGGTGCACACTTATTCGTTATTGATTCATCAAGTCATAACATGGGCCAAGTGGGAGATTGTTAAATTAAATGACATAAGTGGCCCTTGTTATTTAAAGTATGACCAAATATAAAAGGTCTAATATGATAGTCGGTTAGACATAACGGTAATTTGGGTCATTGGGTTTAAAATCCCTCCACTCTCCCCATTAAAGATAACGGTTACAAGAAAAGAGGGAATCGCTCTCCCTATTAAAGATAACGGTTATAAAAGAAGAGGGAATCACTCTCTCCATTAAAGACCATTAAGAGAAGAGGGAATTACTCTCCTCATTAAAGACCATTAAAGACAACCGTTACAGAAAAATAAAAGGGACGTGATTTTTCCATTATAGAAAGTTTTTCAGTTTTCTTTTCCTCCTCTCAACCATTAGAGAAAAACCGTGAAAAAGCTAAAGGGAAAGGGGAAGAGTAGGAGAAATTCATCAAGAGGGCAAAATCAGAAAAGGATTCTCATCTTCACAGAAGGAACCCGACATTATAGATAGAGGTATGTAAAATTCGTTATAATTTATTACTAGTATTCGCATAAAGAAAAAATCTTGCATTATAGAAATAGGAATTTCATAAAGAGAAATTCTAAAAAAGTTCTAACAAAAACTATCTAGATCGTTTCCATGGCCTTGACCAACTACACAAACTCTACCTCTTGGAGCTATATTGGAAGAGAAAGCTTAAGCAATAAAGGATCTAAAAATTACAATAAACAAGGGTTTTGGATTTTTGAATCTTTCTCAATGACCTTTACCTCAACCAACAAATGCCTTAAATAGGCTTACAATTTAGAGAAGTTCAAGGAAAATGAAAAAATATTTCTAACACATTATAGTACTATCCCACTACAGCACTAACTTATAATGAATTGATTCATGACATCACTAACCAGAATGCCTAACTACCACTAACACACTACATCATCATGCAAACTAAAGATTAAGGCTCCAAGAGTAATTCAAAGTAATAGTAACATAAATAGAAATAAACCTTATAAAGATGTAAAGAGAGCAAAGGAAAGTTACTTGTATCAACTCTCCCTCCCCTAAAAAATTCTTGACCTCAAGAATGTTTGAAGTTAGGAAAGTCATGTTGAAAATGGCTGAATGGAACCTAGATAGCTTTGACGAGTGGTGTTCTCACCTAATGAACTAGGTACTCCAATATTTTGCCCCATCACATGTCAAAAAAATGGACTCTAGATGCTTGGAGGCTTCTGATTGGTCCAACTTCAACTCAAGTAATAAGGGGGTAATGTGAACATTTGCTCCAACCCTCTTCTTCATCAATAAAATATGAAAAATGGGATGTATACAACTAGTTGGTGGAAACTTGAGTTTGTATAAGACCTTACTGAAGTCTTCCATCACCTAGGGAGGGCCATAAAACCCAATAACAAGCTTCTAAGAACTTCATTTGGAAATCAAGGCCTACCAGTGAGGTTACAGTAGCAAATAGACTCAATCTCTTACATAAAATGATCTATCAATGTGGCTCCAATCATACCTATTTCATGCAATTTTATGCATTCTTGAGGTGTTGTTAAAGCTCTTTAGGATCATCATGTTGTAATAAAGCATCCTCCTGAGCTTACACCTTTATTGTCTTTGGAACATGAGAAAGCAAAATGGGTGGCAGCCCCCGAAAGACAATCTCAAAAGAGACATTTGGGTGATAAAATGAGTGTTGGTTTTATAGTAGAACTTAGCCTAAGCTAGTCATTTGGTTTATTTTTTGGGTTTGCCGCTTGTGAAACAATATAAGTGTCAAAAGAAATGATAATGTGTCCTGATTTAATTATAATTTTTCTATGAATTACTTAATCTCTATTAGTTTCAATCTCCCCACCAATTACTTAATCTTCATCAACTACAATCTCTGCATTAATTGCTCAATTTTCATCGACTACAATATATCCACCAATTGCTTAATCTTTGTTAGTTACAATATCTCTACCAATTGCTTATCAATCAAGATTAATTCTTTTTAAAAAGAAAAGATCATGATTGTATCTCACATTAATGACATAATTTTAACTTACATTATAAAAAAATACTATAATGCATAACTGATATATGACCAAAGTATATACAAAATTCTATCAATGAAATACAATTTACTCATTAGCAGTTATCACCTAATTTCATCTTGTTAATTTATTGTTTCACATGGTATTAGGTCATTTTTTGCGAAAGTATAAATGTCAAACTCTCTTGTTTGTTGGCACCATTATTTAAGTTATACTACACATTCAACTATTTCTCGCATGTTCAATAAGTCATTAATTATACAACCAACTTATTGAGCAATCTAGTAAGAATCATTATCATTTCCATCCTCCTACTTCTCATAAATCCACAACCCCTTTAGAATTAATTCATTTTGACATTTTGGAGCAGACTCCTATAACATCTCACCAAAATAATAAATATTATATTTATTTTATTGATGATCATTCCAAATTTTCTTATCTTTGTATGTTTAATTTTTGTGATCAACTTTTACATATCTTCGTGGTTTTTCTAAATTTCATTAAAAACCAACTAAATACTCAAATTAAAGTTATTCAAATTGATTGTGCCGAAGAATTTTTGTTTACATCTTTCAATAAACTATTGCAAAAGTGTGGCATTTATAAACAAACATCTTGTCCTCATTTAGCCCTTCAAAAGGGTTTGGTTAAGCATAAACAAGAACATATGGTTAAAATAGGTCTAGCAATTATACACCATGTATTTGTCTCTTCTCACTTTTGGGATTTTACTTTCGAGAGTATAGTTCATATTATTAATTGACTACTTACTTCAATTCTGTAGTAATGCAGCCCTTGGGAAATACTTTTTTTTACTGCACCATCAATTGAGCATCTTCAGATCTTTAGTTGTATTGTGTACTATATGACCTTATATCGATAAAAACTAGAGCCCAGGTCATATTGATGTAGTTTCTTAGGATATCTTTTAGGTGTCAAGGGTTATTAATATTATTCTTCATAATAACGACGATTCTATATAGTTGTAAACATAATTTTTGATGAGACAATTTTTTCCATTTGTTGCTCTTATCGCTAATATACCATCAAATATGTCCCCACCAGCACTATTGGAGTTACCCATTTATGTTCCTCCACTAATGCATTTGCAGCACAATGATTCATATCTACAAGAATCAAGGACTAATACATCTTACATATCAACACTTGTACAAAGTAGTCCCATCATTTTTCACTCAATATCTCTCCAACTACAACCCACAGTGCCCTCTCTTGCCACTAAAATTATCTCACAAACCACTATCCCACAAGTTACAGGTTCACCCCTAAAACTAGCACCATCAACCCACCCAATGGTGACTAGACTTTAAGACAACATCATTCCTTACTGCCATGTATAAAAGGATTACACCTATACACTTGTCACTTTAGTAGCAATCTCATTCACACCATCTCGTTACAATTAGGTAGTAAAAGACCTGAATTGGTGAGCAATTATAGCTGAAGAGTAAACTGCAATTTTGAAAAATCAAACATGGCACTTTATACTATCTCCTTTGACTTGTAAGCCCATTGGTTACAAATGGGTCTTTCATGTTAAGTTTCGTGCAGATGACTCTCTTGAACAATACAATGTCATATTAGTCACAGAGGGCTTTCATCAATAATAAGGAATCAACTATAATGAAACTTTTAACTTGGTAGTTAAATATGTTACAATTTACACAATCCTCACGACTACATTTTATAGGAGTTAACAACTCTAACAACTTGATGTTAAGAATGTCTTTCTCCATAGCCATTTAACCAAAAAAATATTCATAGATCAATCACCAGGTTTTATTGATCCCAACCATTTTCATTATGTCTACTGTTTAAAATGGTCTTTTTATGGTCTAAAACAAACACCCCGTGCCTAGCACCAACGTTTCAAAAATTTTCTCATCTCCATTGGTTTTGTAGTTTTTTTAGTTGACTTATCATTGTTTATACTACATATAGTACAATACAGTATTTTCCTACTCGTTTATGTTAATGACATAATTCTTACAGGATCTCTTATAACACCATTATCTGCTCTTTTGGAAACTCTAAAAAAGAATTGCTATCAAAGACTTGGGTGAACTCAATTATTTCCTTGGAATTAAACTACAATGCACTTCAAATGGTATCCTTTTTCACCAAGAAAAATATGTAGCAAATCTTCTTGCATGAGTAAAAATGCAAGATGCAAAACTTATCAGTACACCCTGTATTGTAGGTTCAGATATTCCATCTATCCATTGTGGTAAGCTATTCTCAGATCCAACACTTTATTGTAGCAACATGGGAGTATTACATTATCTTACTCTCACTCGACTCGACATTGCCTTTGTTGTCAACATTGCCTATCAATTCATGCATGCATCCATGGAGATCCATTGGCAATTTGTCAAACGCATATTGCACTTTGTTCATAGCATGCAACACCATAAGGTCCTCGTTATCTACAATAGCAATTTTCATCTTCATGCTTTTTTAAATGTAGGTTAGGGTAGAGACCATGAAACTAGACAATCAGTTGGAAACTTTGGCATATTCCTTGGCTCCAATCTCATCTCATGGAGTTTTTGTAAATAACGGACAGTCGCCTGATCCAACATAAAGGATGAATTCAAAAGTTTAGTTGACACAACTACTAAACTCATTTGGATTGAGGCTCTCTTATATGATCTTGGTGTGTTTTGGCAAGGCCCTTTAGTTTTTTAGTATGAAAACATCTCTGTTATCTATCTAACAAGGAATCTTATCTTTCATATTCAAACAAAACATGTGAAAATTGATTACCACTTTGTATAAGAACAAATTACCAAAAATCAATTGCATGTTTAATATATCTCTACTACAGATCAACCTGTCAATATTTTCACCTAAGGGCTCTCCATAGTTCGCTTTCAACTTTTATAGTCCAAGTTTATTGTGCATTCTGCCACGTCAACTTGCAAGGGGTGTCAAAGGAAACAATGATGTATCCTATTTAGCAATAATTTCTCCATCAATCATTTAATTTCTATCGACTATAATATCTCTATCAATTATTTAATTTTTGTTAATTACAATTTCTTTACCAATTATTTAATATCTGTTATATACAATCTTTCTACTAATTGTTTATCAATTAAAATTAATTTTTTTTCAAAAAAATGAGATCATGATTGTCTTTTATATTAATGATGTAATATTAACTTGTATTATAAAAAAATATTATACTATATAACTAATATATGGTTAAAATATATATAAAATTTTATCAATGAAATATAATTTACTTATTAGTAATTGTCGCCTAATTTCATTTTATTTATTGTTTCACAGTAAGTACATGTCAAGAGTCGTATAGACGAGTCCCGTTGCTGCAAAGTCCTCGCCCCCTCTTTTCTTGTTTCAATGCCACACACTCGCTGACCCCCACATGAATTATCATTCAATGCCAGCTAATTTTGTCCTTTCATTTATGAATATCACAACCTAATTCAATTACTTCCCTTAAGTTTTTGTTTTTTGAAAAAATTCAAATTCTTTGAAGATATGAATACATAACTGCGTAAAACTACAACCTACTTGCTTCCACATCATTCCTCCTTTTTCCAAGGTTTGAACATAAGTATATGAATTGATTTGGGTTTGTCATGTTGTCATTACAAGATTATAATGGCCTCGCCTTTCAATTAATACACGGGATTTGGACTTTCAACTAGTAATCCTTTCGGATGGACTCATGTATATTATGACAAAAAAAAAAAGGTAATCGTTGTAGTAGATCGATGCATGGGTCATCGCAATTTCTATTTTGTTTCCGAAATCCGTGGTTTTGGTTTCGTGCTCAGGAAACTAGAACCGGACCGGTTATTCACAATTTGGTTTCAATCCAGAATTAGACAGTGTCGCTTTTGGTATTTAAAACGGTTGATTTGGAGATAATTGTTTATTGGCAGTTTCGGTTGTGTTATGTTTCTGTACTTGTATGATTTCGATTATGATATTGATTTAATTTTAGTTCAAACAAAAACCATGCCCAGATCTACTTCACGTTTGTTGAAGGAATGACCACCATAGGAGCTATGGACAATTGCACCTATTTGTGTTGTAATGATTCTCCAATTAACTAAGTTCCATATCAAGAGATTTAAGGTTAGTTTCATGCTTACATTTATTTTCAGATAGTCTTTCTTGGGTTTATTACTATCGTTGATCAACTAAATTTAAGACTTCTAATAAGTCTTAGTCCAAATGTTGATTAAATAAAGTGTATTATTGTTTATGGTAGAGCAATTGAATTTTTAATTTTCACAGGCAGGTTCAGAGATCGACACCAATTTAAGAAAAAAAATCCTGTACTGAAAATATGAGTAAATATGGTTGCATAATTCTTTTTACGATCGAGAATCATTACATAATTCGGAAACAAAATCAGGATAAAAAGACCATCAAGTCAACCCCATCCCCCAAAAACCAGCTAAACAACAAAGCAAATATTAGAGCAAAATATTGTATATTGCGGAACTATAGCATTATATCCTCCTTCTGACATAAACCCGCTGAAGTTGCCCCATAAAATCGCAAAACGGTAACCCTTAAAACCCCACCATCTCTCTCGTCGCCCTCTCTCCCAATAAGCCAAAACAAAGAAAGAAATCACAAGACTTTGTGCTCGAGTGTAACCCGTTAGCCTCTCTCATGGCATCTTCCACTTGTAATAACACCAACGCTACCGCCAGCGCAACCGTCATCGCCGCCGCTGCCGCCACCACCACCCCACTTACCTATGGAACGGACTCAAGCTCTCCCAACACCACCTTTGTCCAAGCCGACCCATCAGCCTTCCGCACCATAGTCCAAAAACTCACTGGACCACCCGACGACCCATCGACTCAAAAGCTCCCTCTAACCCACCCAACTCGATCCGTCACCGCCCCCGGCCCCAAACGACTAGCATTCGAGCTTCAAGATCGGCGAACAAGCGCCAAGAAACTTCAAATCAACCTCCACGACAGCAACACCAACAAAATTTGCAACCATCCTCATGACCTATTCTATCTCAGACAGAGAGGGTTCTTGATGTCTCCTGTTTCTCCACTTGATTTCTTTGCCGGGCGTGTGAGCCCGAGTTCACCATGTGAAGCGTTCTCCGCACATGGGAGCCCAGGGGATGCGGCGGAATGGGAGGAAACAAGGGCCATTGCCGAGAAGGGGTTCTATTTGCACCCAAGTCCTTTGAGCACGCACAGAGGAGATGAGCCACCTGAGTTGCTGCCCCTGTTTCCTCTTAGCTCCTCCTAGAGACAATAATAATGGTCATGATGATGATAATTATGACAATTCTCGTACTTAAATTGTAAACTATCTAGTTGGAAGGCTAATTAATTAATTAATTAATGTTGCTAGTTATTTTTGTTGGGTTAAAAAATGAAAAAGTATTTATGGTATTCCATGGTTTCGTCAAAGGGATTGCATCTTCAAGCTATACACCAGGCTGACCTTTAAACTAAATCCACTAGAGAAGCAGCTCCATGGCCTTAGCAAGAAAATCTAATAACTCATATAATTGTTTATGCTTATGATGTATATTTAGTCCCACCAAATATTTTGAGAGAAAATTGATTTTATGACATTGTATGGAATCAACAATCTTCCTTCCTACTAGATCACAGTGTTCGTTGTTTTAATGTTATTATTTGTTAAATGTTGCTTGCTAATATTACCTGCTAACGAAGTAGTACAGAGGTAATTAGGTGGGCTGTTCCATGGCTCACAAATATGGCTTGTTGCTTTTGTCCTTGTTCTCATGGTTGCTATATATGAGAATGTTTGATAACTGATTCCCTTCTTTTTTTTTTTCTTTATTATAATCACAACCCAATTGGGGAATTCTGAATGTAGTTGAATAATTAATAATGGTTTTGTTGGTACTAGGTATTAATCTCAAGTTTTGAAATAATAGGTCGGGTGGAAGTATGACTTCTTGGTTCAATTATATAATCGTTTTTTTGGAATTTTTTTGGTAATTTGTCAATTTCTTAGTCCTGTTGTAGATGACATGCTTTTGAAATCTTTTCCCATCCTAATTAGTATATCTAGCCTCACTTGAACTTGCCTAACCCAGATTATAAAACTACAAAAGAAGAGGATAAAAAAAATTTCACTTATGTTGCTTCTTTACAGAAATTTCATGCAATTAATATGCCACTTGGTTCCCAGTATATTAATTTGCTGAGTTTGGAGGGTCGATATATCCGCAACAATTTACAAATTTTAGTAGTCAAGATAGTTTGTTGCCAAAAAGAAATCTCCTCTTTTTCCTTTGTTTATGAATGAAATTAACATTCATCCTACCCTCATCATATTACTGTGATACCTTAAGTAGCCAATTGTGTCGGTACTTACTATCATTTTTAACAACAAATTTTGAATATTGTAAACAAATTTATTTCATCCTTGATATATAATGTGCACAAATTACACGGCTGTATCGACAATCTTTGGGCTAGCACACGACTTAATTTACTGGCCTTGTTATGGAAATTTGTTATCAAAACTGTCTTGTAGAAATCTGTAACTATTCTAAGGAAAATAATGTTTTTTTTTTCTTATAAATTTTCATCCTCTCCTTTTGTAATGTTGAATTGTAATTGAGTATTTCCTTGAATAGTAAAACCTTGGGGTACATTATGTGAAAATAACATAGATGAAATTTTTTTAATTTCAACATTTCAGTCCTCGTAAAATTAAAACATTAATAGAGAAAAATATTTAAGAACTAAAGTACATATATAAAAGAAAAACATACAGACCAAATTATAATCCATAGTAGACAAATATTTAAGGAGCATTTCGTAAATTTTGCTTTTTCCTTTAGAAGAAAAGGTTAGTGCTTTGACTTCATGAAATTGTCGGTGGCGTTTGACAAAAACCGCCATAAGGTATTAACATAGACCAAACCACCAAAATAAATCTCAAACTGAAATTTAAATGGATCAAAATGTTTTTGTTGTGACATCTTATAGAAAAGATGTCGAAAATCGTGTACTTGAACGATGCCCTCTATCGGCAACAGTTCAACGTACTATTTTTGCAATGTCAGTCGCACAAAACAGTCTTTAAAGCAGTACATGCTTTACTAACAGGGACATACGTACCAACAGTGTAGCTGTTTGCTGGGTTGGTTTCGCTCATAATTGATTATTTGTTGTTTTTACTTCATTAATAGACTCATTAGTTAAGTTTTAGAACAAAAATTATTTTTTTTAATTTTTATAAATGTATATTTTTTTAATAAAATTTAAAATTTTAAAAATAAATATTTAAATTTTTTAGTCTTTTGGAATTGTCAAAGCGTGAACTATTTTTGTCATCTCCTGCACGGCAAATCTAAATTTCTTACTCTAACGTCATAAAAGCAAACAGTACGAAAAAAGCTGAGAATCGTTCGATATGCCGACAGGACAGGCACCATTTTTTGACAAACGTAGGCTAGGATTTGTCCCGACCTGCGCTTAATTTTAATGCTGATTGACCCGTCAGGGTAGCTTTATTGCAGAGTGACTGCAACAATCTACCACGACATTGGTGTAGTAGACCCGATGCAACGGTTTCAAAAGTTCAAAATCATAGGTCCATCTCAGCCGCCAAATCGTTGATGAACGGTTTAGATGACCTTTTGTTTTTTATTTCCCAGCGAGGATAGAATGTAACGTGGCTTTCCACCTTTCGGTTTTGAAATATTTGGATAAAAATATAGAAATAGAAAGTGTATAAACCTTTTTATAAAAGGCATACAAGTAGATCGATTAATTTAATTAAGAAATTTAATAATCAATTTATAATTCGATGCAATTTATAATTCAATGTATAACACTGGTACCAACCATCACCTTTAACTCCCAATTGCTAAGCCCAATTTCCACGTGCATTTGTCCAAATTGTGGGGCACATTTTGCCTAAACTACACTTACTAATTGCAGAAGATTGATATCAAAAGGACCATCATCACTTGTGATAATTCTTTTATCACTCTCTTTAATAACCACAACACTTAACTTTCCTTCTTCGAGCATTTCCTAGCATGATAAGGGTCATTACAATTGAAATAATCAGAATTAAACTATCTTTTACCTTATTCCCAATGAATAGTTATGCCTTTGTCCTTCTCGACATCCTAGTACTTATCTTTCTTCTTGCCCTCCTTATTCCTTTTACCCCTTTCTTTAGGTTATTTTCCCACATCAAAATCAGAGGACTTGTTAATTTTAAAATCAACCACACTGTTGGCAACAGTCGAAAGGTAAATCTTTGACACCTTACCTTTGTAGTTTAATTTAATCCTATGATTGTAGACTTAATAGAAAGTTGAAGAGTTTGTAAAGTATCAAGGAATTAAATTCTTTCACGTAATCCCACACATTTGCCATTGTGCTTTAGTTTCTTTAATGATTCTTTTGTAATCCAAGATGTGTTGTAAGGAAAAACTGATCCTTTAATTCCTTTTTCAAGCTTTCCTATGTCTCTATCAAAATTCTACTTATGCTTACATTATCATCAAACCTAGTTCATTATCATAATTTGACATCTTTAGCGACATACATGTTAGTAAGCATCATTTTCTCCTTATTTGGCACTCAGATAACCATAAAGCATTGGTCTAAGTCCTATAAGAAATTTTTGATTACTTTAACATCATGCTTTTCCTTAAAGGTTTTAGGCTCTCACACTTTCATCTTTCTAAAGGTATTAGTAACCATACTTAGTTGGTTAAGATTATCATAATTAGATTGCAATAAATGAACCAATTTCTCCAACTCTTTGAGTTTTGCCAAAACTAAAAGAATCTACTCCTTGGTTTCATCATCAATAGCCTTTTTTATGTTGGATACCCACTCTAGCACCGCATTAAGACTCAGTCCACTAGTTATAAATCAAACCTTAATACTCTGAAACTAGTTATCATAGGGCCAATTTTTTACTCAAATTTTTAATCTTTTAATGGAATTGAGTCACACTTAATCTTAGCCAAATTAACACATATAAGGTATAAATGCACTCATAGGAATCATTTCCTAACATTTATTTTTTCCTTATAAAGTACAAAAAATTTGTCAATATCCTTATACAAATGTTTCCCTCAACAATTTAGTATGGAGTCTTGGCTATCATTATACAAACACACACACACACACATACACACATACACATATATATAATTAGTAGTTAACACCTCCAACTATTTAAGGATATGTATGACTTGATTAACCACCAAGCCAATTATACATAGTACAAATCCCCACTTTTAAGAGCACTCACCCATTTTCTTGGTCAAAACATGCAACTATGTCAAAAAAGAGCTTAACAACTTATTTGACCTTGATTAACCACTATTATTGTCTCTCTTGTTCAACATGAATAAGACCTAACTAAAACCCAAATTTAATGCCCCAAGCCAACTAAAAACATTGTTTATTTACCACTACTTGAAAAATAGCTACAAGTTGACCTTTTAACCTTTAAGCCCTATAGAAACAAACAAGATAGAGTGGCATCCTAGTTTCTTTTCCTGCTTATTTTGTATTTTGACCAAAGTAAACTACCCTCTTAATTAATAAAACCACACCCACTTGCAACCAATCCTTCAAGGTTCCTTCAATTATTTTGTAAATCACAAAGATCAAATTAACAATGAAGAATGCTTTAAGAAATAAGTTCCTACTTTGCTTTAGGCCCATTGTAGAAATGGACTAGTTGGTGCTTAAACCAAAGGGAGACATTGTTTAGTCCAAAAATTAAGCCTTAATATACGGTTTCATGGATAGAAAAGAAATCTTAAGATGTTTAATGTCTAATTCTTTGCTCTCTAATTACTTAACAAGTTTAGGGCTTATCCTTCAGTCTATAAAGAAAAACATCTCTTAAATGTTCATAGAAGTAGTTTGGTTCCAACAAAATTCTACTTCATGTTCTAATATACTTGCCACCTCTAGGACTAATACAAGCACCAATGTTTTGGTGGAGAACAATAACCATATTTACCTTATTTCATAAGGTATAATCTAACTTAGACTACACTCTAAATCTTTATCTTACTAGCTAGCCCGAAATTAAACTCATACCAAATTAGTTTAGGATTGAAGCCTATGCACCTACAAATCATTGATGTAATAACCAATCTTCGAAGCACATATTAACAACTTGTGAAAAGTCCTCATAACATTAACTTAGACCCTATTATATGCACCAACGTTAACTAATTTTGGTAAAGCACATGCATTGTCCCCTTTTAAAGAGTATTAAGAAATTTAGTTTTTTGATAAGGAGGATATTAATATGTTTGAACTATCACTTAATTGCCAACAACATATTGGAGCGTTGCTAGCACACACACTATCATGTTGCCAGCACACACACTATCATGTTGCCAAAGAACACTGCTACTTTGCTAATGCATGCTTCCACACCAATCAATGACCCAAACACCTTTCCTACTTGACACTAATGTCATAACCTCCCTTATTATGTTGATATACATAATATTATTACCACACCTTACTTGCTTGGGTGCTCACACCTAATTTTTATGAAAGAATTGGTACAAAGTGCAAGCAATTTTCTTGCATCCTTAAGCCAATGAGATCAAGAGACTAACAGCTAGCCTCTAATGGCCCTTCATCTTTCTCAGCTTTCAATTATTTAATTTTCATATTTCTAAATCAATGCTAATGATACACATTTCTTATGAAATATTGTATATTATTGTTTATTAAGGAGTTTATTTGGATCATTTTTAGAGGGTGTGCTTATATTAATAAGTGCATAACAAAAAAAAAATCATTAATGGAAGAAGGTTATTAAAAAAAACTAAAAAATTTCAATTTTTTTCATCTTTTTTAAATACCACATCATCAATTCTAATGACATTGCAATTCAAGTTAACAAAGATATGTGACATAATAGCCCATTTAGTTGGAGTTAATAAGGAGTAAACAAAAAAGGGACATAAGAATTAACGAAGATAACATGAACAAATGATTTTGGGGGAAAATAAAAATTATTTGCATGAATCCCAAAACACTATCAATGATTTTAAGTTAACAAGTATCCTTGACAATCATTAAATACAAAAAAAAAATTAGGAAAATACAAAATTGATTATATTGAACATATGTTTTTCTAATAACTATACAAATACAACAAAATATCAATAATACAAAAAACTATAGACACTCTACCTACTATTCAAAAGCCTCAATATAAAGTTTTAAAGTAATTTATTTCAATGATGACTTGTATGGGAGACAATGAGGTATTAATCCTTGGGTAACTTATGACTCTTTAGATATTTAAAATTTGAACCTCCGTATAATAAGTCAACATATTCTTCTTCTGTATTTAGAAATAATAGTTAAGTTGAGTCTGAGATTTTAAAAATCAAACCAATCATTAAATCAAAAAATTCAAAAATTTAAAATTTAATTAGTTTAAACTAATTTAACTAAAATTAAACGTGTAAAATAGGTTTTCAATATTAAATATAAAAAAATTTTAATATTTATATACAATATATAAAAATATTGATAAATCAAATGTAATTATATGCAAAATAGAAATATTATATATATTTGTAATTTTTATATAACAAGGTTAAAAATTAATTAAGGCAATTTATTAATAAATGTAAATAATTTAAATCAAATAAATTTAATACAAATATATTATAATTTATATATTTTTTAAAAAAATAAAATATTTTAATATAAATAAAGTAATTTAAATTAAAAAATTAGTATCAATATAATATATAACTTTATATATTTTCATTGAAATGTAAATATGTTATATAAATATTTTATCTAATTTTTATAATTCATGATTTAAAAAAATGAAAAAAAATAAAGTTATGAAATAATACAATTCTTATTTTAAAAATATTAAAATATAAAAAATAAATTTATATTAATACTTTTAACTCAATGATAAAAATTACTATTTATATTATTTGCGTTTTGAATTTGAGACTTATTGTTTTACTCAATTTTTACTAATTTTTTAAAATAATTCAATTAAAAAAATTATAATTAGTTTACCAATTTACGGTCCAACTAATTAATTTATCAGTTTAATAATTAATTTTTAAAATTAATAATTTTTTAAATTAAATCAATTCAAAGTGTAATTTTAAATTTTATCAATCTAGCAGTAATTTTTAAAAGCATTGGTTGAGTCTTCGTTTTCCAAATTATTGATTTAAGTTTCCGTTTTTATCCAAAAATTTAATGAAAACCCTTTTCACGAATACCGTACTTCGTGTGGTTATTGGTGTTTAAAAGGGGTTATCCAGAGGTCTCACGTCAACTCTTTCTTATATATTTTCCTAGAATTTCGATCCAATTTGGTCCGTGAGTTTTTCACAAGAATGACTTCGGTATATTAATTTTGTCTTATTTTTAAAAAATAAATAAATAATATATATATTCATGTGATACATAAATTTATTATATTTATTAAAAATTAAATTTTTACTTAAATCATATTTAAATAAAAAAATTAAAAATAAATAAATTAAGTGTATTTTTCTTTTAAAAAAATAAATTTAAAAGTAATTTTTTTAAAGAAAACTAAAAAGAAGAAAACTTAAATTCAGAGTATTTTCTAAGTAAAAAGATAAATTTAAAAATAAATTTTTCTCTCTCTAAAAAATTAAAAAAGGAATTTAGTATTATCTTTTCTTTTTTTAGAAATTATTTTTTTATTTTCTTAATTATGAATATTTATATTTCATAAATTTTGGATATAAAAATAAATTTTTAATATTAATTGAATATATTATAATATTTTATAGATTATATTTAAATAAATTAAGTATATTATATGTATATAAAAATATTAATTTTATTTAAATATTAAAAAATTACAAATTAATTATTAACTTAATATCAAATATTATAACCTAGACAATATACACTTATATATTGATTTTGTATTTTGGACCGACTATCAAATATTTTGGATCATTATAAAACAAATAGAAGCAGGGACTCCTATTTCAAGAGAGCCTCGTTGAGAGATATAAGAGCCTCATCGGCGATTATTTGGTACATTTTCTGTGTGGGGTGAACCGCATCCCAGAATACATATTTTGATGCATCAGGGCATGTGCTTAAGCCTCGACATGTGTCACCGTACTCCACCGTTCCTGATCCACAGCATCCTTTTCCAGTCTCCACCAAACCTGCCAAAGTTATGTATATTACCAGTCACAATTTTTTCAGTCTCAAAACAAAATTGGAAACATGTGTGTGTGCGCGTATTGTATTGCAAGCAAGCTACTAACCAAATTGCGTGGGATTGTTGATAGCATTTAGTATGACCCCATAGCAATCAACATATGCATCTTTGATCTCTATTGTTGCCCTGAGGATAGCCAGTTTCTCCTTTATCTTGGAATTGAGCCCGAAGGCTGCCTGGTTATAGGCTTTCACGCATGTCTTCTCGTTTAACAGGGTTTTTACAAGTGGCATGCATCCCAGAGGAGGGACGCCAACAACGACCAATCTCGTGACGCCAAGTCTATTCATTTCCTGCAAACAATACGTAGCACAGCACAGATTGAAAGAAATAGAGAAGAAAGAGAGGTATTTGGACTGAAAGTTCAGAAATGTTAACGGAGTTGGTCTAAAGTGACATTTTATTGGTCAAAGTTTGTTGAAATAGTACATTTAAATAAATCACAATAAAATAAACTAGTTGAAATAGTACAATTAAACTATTAAACCTGATAAAGATATGATGAGACTTAAGTAACATGCAAGGTAATAAATAAGTCAAACTCCCTTCAATTAATTGTTTGGAAAGAACATCACATTAAATGTTTCAACAGCGATCGATATATATGAGTTTCAGTTTTATTAGAGTTTCCTTGGAAGGGATAGATTAAGAAGAATTCAATTCAAGTTTGGTCTCAAAATTTCGCATGAACGAGAATTCAATTGAACGCCCATATGTTAAAAGTAATAATAAAAATAATATGAATGTGCTAGAAATAGAATTTTACAATTCTCGCAGTTGTGAATGTGTACGTGTGTGCGGGACCTGGTGTTGCGCAACGTGTGCAACGAATCTTAGCTGTTGTCAAATCTCAATTGCACCGAATGGTCCGTGACAAAAATGAACAGTTGATGCAGACTCTTGTAGACTCATGTTACCCAAATCCAGAGAAATGTACCTTAATGTCGTCGAACAAGCAAGACACCAAGTAATCTTGGTACTCTTGCACATTGTATTGCTGGGAGCGAGTTGGTTCCAGGTAGTAGTTCTGGAGGAAGTCATTGGATCCCATGCTTATAACAGCTACTGCATTTCTGATGATATATTCTGCCTTCTTTTCACCTACCAATTGCCTGAGATGGATCTTGTAATGCCTAAAGTACTCTAGCTGCCTCGATACAGGCAAAACACTCTGTTTCAAGTCGCCCACCACATCCACCCCACCACGCCAACCCCCGAAAAGAAAAGGGGCAAAGGACGCATCATCAGTACCATGTCATGTCTTAATTTTGTCCTTATTTTTATTTTTATAGGGTTCTTCCATGCCGGCTAATAAATGTGCTAAATTCAATTAGGAGTTCAGGGGGCTTACCGAGAGATTTGCAGTGAGATCATCGTAGCCGGAAGCAGCAGAAGCAAAACTAACACCGTGTAACAAATCCACAGGCTTCAAGTTAGGGTCTAGGAAGGCTGGAATCGCCTTTGTATAACCGATTACCTCAGCTGCGGAAAATACGCATCCTAACAATTAGCCAAATGGTGGACAATTTTCACTCTTTTATAGACACAAACGATTAGTTCAGGAGATCAACTAATTTATTTTCCACTCGTTTTATCGACAGGAACTTGTCTGTCTTCTTGCATGCCAACTCCCAAGGCTTCGTAATGTCCTGCACCATACTGTTCATTAATGTGTACGAAACGACTAATTGATGAAAAGTAGTTACCTATGAAGTCTGTGGGAAGCCTTCCATTGGTGAACCTCCCTGTCGGGCGGCCATCAAAGAAATCCTTGCCATAAGGAGGGTAGTTACCCTTCATAGTCGTTGCCAGGCGGTTGTTGTTACCCGGATCAACACTCGAGTCTCCGAAAACTAGAACACAAGAGATATTGTACCTTGCTGCCATTTGCCTCACTTGATTAAGGTCCACGGCCCCCGAGGGCAGTGGCATAAGTACTGCCACTGCCAAAATGGTGGCCATGGTTATTGTCATTGCCAACGTTGGCAGCTCCATTGTTGTCATCATCACCAAGCAATCTAGAAAACGAAAGTGGTAGAATTTGTGAGAGAAACAAGTTGTTGTGACTTGCTAGCTAGCTTTCTTCCTTGCTTGTCATCGGATAAGCAATCCTTGCTTGCTAGCTAGTTATTGTCCACCTCCTCTTAAATAGCCTATATGGGAACTGGTTGCATTGATTGAACATTTATGAACTAATTACCATCTGTCCCCGAAAAATAATGCCGACTGAATTGGTGAGTTTGGTCACTAAAGTCTATTTTTCTATCTTGAAGCAGAGAGTATTCAATGTTGCTGTCAGTGATGAATAACCATCTTTAATGTGCTCAACAACAGATTACTCAACATATTATATATGGCAATACATGATGAATAACAACCAACCTGCCAGTAAATTTTAAGGGTAAACTGAAAAAAAAAAGAGTGGTAAAAGTTTTGTCGCTCAGAAGTAGGGCTAATAAATGCACACGCCTTAACACAACAGACAATGTTATTGCTATTACTACGAGAAGATGATCACATTAATGCTGTAAGAAAATCATTAATTCGGCTGAGAAGTGTGTTTTAAAGTTTTGTGTTACATTAACTTGATGTTTGAAATGAATGTGCTCCATTGACGCTCACATGGAGAGGGGAGAATACTTTGTTTCCAAAAACAATGGATGCCAAGTGTAAACAATATGCCCAAGTGTAAACATCTACTATACGGACAGTAGTTGTTTGCGTGCATTCAACTAAGAAGGTCCTTCCTATCATTGTACCACAGACAAATTAATTGGCTGGTCACAAAAGAAATGAATGTTGATGGGTGGAGGTTGGGCCCAAATCCCAATGTTTTTAAAATTCTATAAAATGCAAATTTTAATTTTCACGGTTTCGCATAAAATTGAGTAGAATTATACCGGGGTCACGCTGGTATTTGACACGTTTGTTGATATTAGTGGGACACTATTTAATAGAAGCATTTTCTTTTTTAGTTAAACTCTCGGTGAATTGCACTTTTGTTTCTGCCTACCGAAGTTGTTAACAAAAATATTTGGCTATGTGCATTCTCGTATTTATTATTATCACTTTTAATTACATATTTCAGTAAGTATTTGAACTGTAAGTATTTGAACTTGTTATTAATATTATGCTTTAATGATTGTTTTATCACATATTTATAATTGTTGAATGTATAATATTGTAAATTGGTATATTTTTAAAGTTTAATTATCATAATTTTAAATTTAGTCTACTAGTTATTTTATAATTTTTAAATTATTTATCATATAATTATTAAACTAATCATTATATATCTATTATTAACTATTATATATCATAATAATACTAATTATTTATTATTTTTAAAATTTATTCTTAATATTTTCTTATTTTATAACTTATTGAGTCATGGTTAATATAAATTAGTATTTTCCTCTTATTCTTAGAAGACAAAAATTATTATTTTCAATAATTTATGGCCAACTATTATATTAATTTAAAAAATGAAGTTATTTTTATTATCTCATTATTTGAAATATACATTAATAAGAAGATTTTTCATATATTAAAAGAATAATCATTATAATTTTTTACACCATGATAATCTGTTTATAAGATAGAAATTATTTTTAAAAATAATATATAATACACATAAGATATACTATCCTTTTATTAATTTAATTTTATTATAGTACTATATTATTTTATTAATTTCTTTTAAAATAATTTTAAGAATAGTTTCTTAATGCTATATGCATGATCTATGCCTTTTATATCAATTGAAAGTATTGTACTAATTTCTTTTTTCTATTGCTATGATATAATGTTCTTTACTTAACAACAAAATTTTTTATGTTGCTATTGAAGCATATTCCTAATAGCAATGGGGCTTTTATATTTATTAAAAGATAACCACTTTTGAAAAAAAGTTAAATTAAATTTTTTGTTGCAAGTCTAATGTGACGTCAAAATGGTAAATTATAAGAAATTTGTTATTACCAAAATGAAAGTTTCAAATTGATTATTTTTTATCTTAAATCTATTAGATATTACTCTATTATACCATTATGACTACAAGTTTTGGCCTATTTGTATAATACTAATTTTTATAATAAGCAAAGATGAGTTGTTAAAATGTTTTTGCTTTAGTATTTCAAATATTTTGTATCTCATATTTTGTACTCTTTATATATAATTATGTTGTACTCATAAAAAAAAAAAGTAAAAGTGTTGTTTTCTTATAATATTTTTGCAAATTAGATGATCTTGTTAAGATCATATTATCAATTTCGCTTTTTAGTTTTAGTCAATTTAGATTTGGTTGAAATCTTGAAAGCAATCAAAAGTAATTCACCTAACAATTAGTAAGCATTAAAAGGGGTCAAGTTTTGAACTTAACTTTTAAACTTGCTAATTAGGCCAAGGTTCAATTTTGAAGATTGAAAACCATTGGTTTTATGGAGACAATATCATTACTATTTGTATTTAATAAATACATTTGTTATATTATGTCGATACTCTTGAGTTTGTTATATGTTATCAATTGGCAATTAACAAGTACTGTATTATACACATCACAAATAATTTATCATCCAAAGGACTAATGGCTAATTAATGGTAAATGAGTTATATGTGTTACACATTTGTATTCGCTTTTATTATAAATTTGGTATAATATATATATATTTTGTACCCATACATATTATGTAAGGAGGATTGGGAATAACCTTTTTTGATAACTAATTATTTTAAGTTAGTACTTGAAGCATAACATGATATTTATATATATTTTTTTTATGTCAATTAATATAAATGCATTATTATCTATTGACATTTTTCCTAGATTAAATGTTTAAAATTGTTAATCCATACTAACTGAATAATTTTGGATATTTATCATAATCTATATGTTATATATGTTTTCCTAATTGTATCAATGCATATATTAAAAAAAATGAAGTTCTTATCTTTAATTTAGCATTCACATCAATTGTATAGCTACACTTGATAGTGACAATGATTTATTTTGATCCAATTATTAGCTAGCAAGTTTTGAACAATTTTACGTGTCAAATATAAGTTAAAAGAAGATAAAGAATGATTAATGACATATTCCTTATAAGAGAGATGATTAGTGATAATGCAGGAAATTTGTATTAATAACATTTATAGTATCTTTATCACCACATTGAGTGACATTGAATAGGTTGTGAGTCATGATCCCAACATTAATCTCTTCAATTATTTTTGATTCTTTGTATATGTTTTGTAGTTTTACATTATGTTATAACTCAAATCATGATTATTTAAAATATTTGAGAGCTATTATAAACTATAATATATTTTATGAGGGAGTTTCCATTATACTAAATAAGCATAACGACATTAATTAATTAATTTTTTGATTTGAATGAGATGTGTACACTTTTAAAAGTGAAGTAGTGGTTAGAAAACTTGATAAACAAATAATTATTACTTGATCTATATCAAATCTATATTTATAATTATAGATATGATTAGTGTGGAGATAAATTGATCGATAATTTTTTTAATAAATATTTTATTTTAAATAAAATTGACACTATAATTGTTCATATATAACCAAGTTTATATTGTCTGTGTCAAGAGTAAGTCATATGATGGAGAGAATAGATATATTTATTGAAGACATAAATTATTAAAGAAGTTAAGTAATAAAATGATATCAATTGATTTTGTATGATCAAAGATGAATTGAGATAATTGTCTAACTATGTTACTTGACAGAAAGTGAGTGGAAATTACATTGAGGAGAATAAAATTAATACCTATAGAGTATGATTAAGAGTGATGGGAACTCAATTTATGTGATATGAGATCCATTCAAATAGATTCATATAGATAATAACAAATTACTAATTAATTTTGTATGTATTATTTAAATTATAAATCTCTTTCTATTGTGTAAATAGTGCAATGATTTTAATATTTAAAATTTTTAGTAAATTTTATAATTCTTATGGGCATTGTGTTACTGGAATGTATATTTAATAAATTTAACTATATAAGAGTGGAGTGAGGCCACTATTAAAAGATCTTAAGCAAAATTTGTTCCAACAAAAGCTAGCTTGCAACCGACATTGATAAACACATAATGATTTGTGATCCTTTCGATTTGAGAGAAAGTTCTAGGTAGTTGTCTAAGAGTCCCACATGGTAGCATGAAATTGCTTCTCGATTTTCTTTTAAATAGGAGTCAACAGCACAATTTCAAAAACCGATTCCCTTAATTTAACCGCAGGTACATTGAATTCAATGGTTTTCCTTCAATTTTAATGGCTCTCATGCTTCGTAGACCGAAGCCAAAATTATAATCCAAAGCACTAGAGGGTCCGTTGCTTTGTTGTTGATGACTGCTCTTGTATGCCAGTGCCGTATGTCACAAGTGACTTAGAATTGAATTGTCACATTTATTGGAATGACTGGTTAGTCATAAAAATAAATAAATAAATAAAAATTCTTGGCGGACTTCCTTAAATTCCAGCTAAATCGTGGACTTGAATTTCGATAGGGAAAAAAGAAGAAGTAGAAGAAGAAGAAGAAGAAGAAGAAGAATACAGTAGATCCAAATGAATTTTTTTTTTGTCATAATGTGATTGGCAAAATCTGATGTTTGCATCGTGTGTTTATAATTAACATGAAAAATTACATGACCCCTTTGAAAAAGAGTCAAATTTTCTCACAAAAGCATTTATTATGTTGGTCCACCTATAGCATACAACCTTCAACTCTCTTGATGCTGCAGCTCAAATGGGGTAGATACAACAAGGGAGTGCATGTATCCCGCTCTTGTTAGATACTGCGGGCGTGGTTGTTTTACAAATTAATGATTCTTGCCAACTACGCAATAACTTCAAACATTTCGGTGCCACCTGTCGGTATAGCTGGTGGCATTGTCTCCTAGGTTTTGCCCCCCAAAATAAGGATTTCAAGCCTGAACTACTTGGTTTTACAAACAATGTGGCAGTGAATACCTTCATTTCATTTGACCAGCCTTTTGGAACTTGCATTCTGTGGCGGAAAAATGCCCTGTATGGAGAATTGCTGAGTTCTTAAGAATTTAATTGCTATTTTAGTGTTCTGAGCACATACATCAAACATGGTAATCCACTTCTTTTCTTTTAACCAAAAGCATAAGTTATGATATTCGATGTTAGTATGTCACTCGAAGTACTATTTTCGTAACCCAAAGCAAATTTTCTATAGTGTAACTTAGAGATATTAGGATTTTTTTTTTTTGCAATAAATAATGCCACATAATTTATAATTAGCATGCCACGCCCATGAATCGAGGTAAGTAGACTCCGCATAGTCTATGAAAAACTGTTAATAATTTTATTTTCAGTAAAAAAAAAAAGGTCTTAATGAGTTTTAAAATCCTTAGCAGCACTTTTTTCTATGATCCATACGTGTACATCAAATTCTATAATCTGCTTTTGTTTCTTTAATCCCAAATCTAAAATTCTGTAACCAAATCAATGACTTACAAAAGTCAACTTGATTAGTAAGGCTAAGGATAATAAAAATATATTTTTAAATAAGTATACAGGAGAATAATTATTAAAATTTTTAATTTTTAATAATAAATTAGTTGCCTTTAAATATAATTAAAATCTATTCAAGAAAATAAAATTATTACTGAAATAATTTTTAGTTATTCATCTCCTGACCTTCTCGCATGTAATCAAAATTTATTGCTATTCAAGTGTCTAGATTTTATCAGTAATCTACCCAAACAATTGAAAAACAATTTTTTAGATTACTAAACTTATTTATCAGAGAAGAGGAAAAGATAAAAACCCTTGTACCTAGTTGGGAGGTGATCAACCATATAGAAACGGACTTATAGGATTTTGACTTTTCAAGTCTATTTAGAAGATATGTGTCAATTTGAATAAATTGTAATTTAGTTTTTATATTTTTAAATTGCACATATTTGATTTTTTGAAAAGTTTTAAATTTTTTTAATTATGTCTAATTTGACTTTTATTTTTATATTTTTTAAATTATTCTTATGTATATTATTTATTAGGATTATAATATGTTGACAATAAATATAAATTATAATTATAAAAAATTAGAGAAATTTAAAATTTTTAATTTATTATAAATTTATTATTAATTAATTTATATTTATAAATTAAAATAAACATCTAACAATATATTATGACTATCAAAATATTACAACTATTGAAGTTAGTTTGACGTGTTACTTCCATGTCATGTCTCTTTCTGTAATTTTTTTTTTATTTTATCATGCTAATGTCTTAATTATAGATTAAAGTGTGAAATTTGAACTAATACATTTATATTATTATTAATTTTATGAATAAGGGCATAATTTTTTATGAATATTTATTTTATCTTGATTAAGCAAGTTTCTAAATCAATATTTATATTGAACAACGAAACACTCTCCTTTCAAAGTATTCAATTCTCTATTAATCACTTAAACATCTATATAGTTATGTCTAATGTTTGTCTTTACAAGTAATTCTTACTTAGGATAACCCAACCTAAAGAAAAAAATAAAGTATAAGAATTTTTATATGAAATACTTTAATAATCTCATATTTGAAAATTACTTATATAACGATCACATAAGTGATTTTTTAGAAATATAAGTAATGTTTTATTAAAAAATTCTCATAATAGATTAATTTAATGAATTCATTTATCTAACAAGTATTTACATATCTATTCAATTGCCTCCAAAATTTGGAATTTCAAATAAAGTGCTTCTTCACAAGAAAGAAATATGATGTGCATTACTCTTATGATTTTATTGATATTATACATTGATAGCGCATTAACCATGAATATTTAAAAAAATATATTTTAATTCAATAAGTATCTGATAATTATTATCAAATCATAATTACTTTTCTAAGTATAATTACTCTAGGACTTTATCTTTAGAGTTTTTAATAATAATAATAATTAAGGGTAGAAGCAACACCACTTAATCCATTCAACCCAACAATATTAAGTTGAAACTGTCACAATTATTGAAAAATGATTGGTCATAACTTATAATTTAGGTAAACTACATTTGAAATTTTGATTATTATTTTAGAAATTCAAAAAGAAAAAACACTAAATTAAATTGATTGCCTTCATCTAATAAATATTTACTATATTTTATAAAACTATTAATCACACAAAAATATCAAACTATCCCTTGTAGGCCCACATAACCCACCCATACCTAACACACACATAACCCAAAATACTCTTAGCCTAAAACTTAACTAATTTGAAACCTAAAACTAAAAAAAAAAAATTAAAAAAAATCTATGTCTCCTTTATTAGGATTTCAAGTGTGAGTATATGAGTTATGTGATTAAAGAATCTCACATTAAAAAAAGAAAGGGAGAAATGAGTAACATACAAGTGAGAAGGACCCATAAATTTAATATCTTAAAATTTTAGATTGAGATATGGTATTAAACTTACAAGTTTATTACTTATTTATACCTTATTCAAATTTTCCTTTTAGGTTTTGGGCCCATGCATTTCCCTAACAAATAGTAACAAAGCTAAAGGTTCAACAAAGGATGAGTGCAAACAACAAATATTTCTTATGACTGCTACCTCCATCAGGAAGGAAAAGGTAGATAATACTTACCATAAGTAAAGCCTAGGTAGAAAGGTAAAGTGTGGTTTCGAAACAAAAGTGGTAATACATATGCATTTAGTGTAACTCTTGGAGTATTGGTAGATGCAAGCTCTTTGAGTATTAACAAATGCACATTCTAGATTAGGTGCAGGTTGGCTCATAAGTAGGCTTGATGGAATGGTAATGGCTCTTGTTGCGTTCAAGGAAAATAAGCCTAACGTAAAAGAGATTCACACTTGAGGAGGAGATTGTTAGGATTTCAAGTATAATTTGTATGGTTAAGAAATCCTATAGTGTAAGTGAAAGGGAAGAGTAAATAATATATAAGTAAGAAAGATCTATCAACCTAATGTCTTAAGGTTTTGGGTTAAAATGTGTCACATTTATGAGTTTGTTACTTACTTGGACTTTACTTGGATTTCTCCTTAATTTTGAACTCTTATGTTTCCCTAACAAGTGGCACTAGAGCCAATAGTTCGATAAGGGACAATGTATATTTCCTATGATTGTTGCCCTAATAAAGAAGTAAGAAATAGATTAAACTCACCAAGAGTAAAGGCACAAAGTAAAGTGATAAAGCATAACTTTTGAATAAGAATGGTAACACATATGCACCTAAACATGACTCTTGGAGTATTGGTATATGCACAGTGAGGTCAAACCTAGCAAGGTTGGCTCATAAGCGAATTTAGTGGAGTGGTAATGGACTCTTGGAGTATTGGTAGACGTACATCTAAATCAAGCCTAACAAGATTGGCTCATGAGTGAACTTGGTGGAGTGGTAATGGGCTTTTGGCTCGTTTTCCTAACAAGTGGCATTAGAGTCAATGGTTAATAAGAAATAATGTATGTTTTCTATAGTTGTTGCCCCTATAAGAAAGGAAGAGATAAATTACAATCACTGAGAGTAAAAGCCCATAGTGGAGTGTAAGGTGTGACTTCAAAATAAGAGTGGTAACACAAATATACCTAAGTATGACTCTTGAAGTATTAATAGATGCACATTTTAGATAAGACATGGCAAGATACTTGCTTTTTGAGCATTGACAGATGTGCACTTCAGATTAGGCATAGTGAGGTTGCCAAAGTAGAGTGGTAAGACATGACACTTAACACACACAAAACTCAAAATACTTTTAGCCTAAAACTAAACTAATTTAAGACCTAAAATTAAAAGAAAATAATTTATGTCTCCTTTGTTAAAATTTCAAGTATAAGTATATGAGTTATATGGTTAAAGAATCTCATATTAGAAAAGGAAAAGGAGGAATAAATAACATATAAATGGGTTTTACTTTGAGTTGTCTTAAGGTTTTAGGTTGAGATGTAATGTTAAGCTTATAAGTCTATTGCTTACTTCAACCTTACTGAAATTTCTCCTTAATTTTAGGCTCTCATATTTCCTTAATAAATGGTATCAAAGCTAGTGGTTTGATAAGAGACAAGTATAGATAATATGTATTTCCTATGGCTATTACGTCTATAAGGAAGGAAGAGATAGATTACAATCACCATGAGTGAGGCTCAAGTGAAGTAGTAAGGTATGACTCCAAAATAAGAGTGGTAATACATGTACACCTAACATGGCTTTTGGAGTATTGGTTGATACACACTTTGGATCAAGTATAATAAGGTTAGCTCATAAGTGGGCTTGGTGGAGTGGTAATGAGCTCTTAGTATGTTTAAAGAAAGTAAGCCCAATTTGGAAGAGATTCACACTTAAGAGGGAGATTGTTAAGATTGTAAGTGTGAGTTATATGGTTAAGGAATTCGACATTATAAATGAAAGAGAAGAGTAAGTAATATATAAGTAAGAAGGACCAATTAATTGAATGTCTTAAGGTTTTGGGTTAAGATTTAGTATTAAACCCATAAATTTGTTACTTACTTAGATCCTACTTAAATTTCTCCCCAATTTTGGACTCTCACATTTCCTTAATAAGTGGTATCGAAGTTAATGATTCTATAAAGGACAATGCATGTTTCCTATGGTTGTTGCCCTCATAAAGAAATAAGAAATAGATTACACTCACCAAAAGCAAAGGCCCAAAGTAGAATGATAAGACATGTGTGCACCTAAGCATGACTTTCGAAGTATCAGTAGATGACCACTTGGATCAAACTTAACAAAGTTGGCTTATAAGTAGGCTTAGTGGATTGGTAATGGACTTTTGGCTTGTTTCCCCAACAAGTGGCATTAAAATGGATGGCTCAATAAGGAACAATGCATATTTCCTATGGTTATTACCCCTATAAGAAAGGAAGAGACGAATTATAATCATTAAGAGTAAAGGCCTAAAGTTGAATGGTAAGAAGTGACTTCAGAATAAGAGTGGTAACACGTGTGTACTTAAGTGTGGCTCTTAGAGTATTAACAAATGTACATTCCAAATAAGGCATAACAAGATACTCACTTTTAGAGTATTGGTAGATGTATACTTTGGATTAGGCATAGTAAGGTTGGTAAAATAAAGTGGTAAGACGTAACTCTATGATAAAAGTGTTAACATATGTGTACCCTAGTATAGCTTTTAGAGCATTGACAAACACACACTTTAGAACAAACATAACAAAATACTAACTCTTGAAGTATTGGTAAATGCATACTCTAAAGTAGACATAGTAAGGTTGCCTTATGAGTAGGCTTAATGGAGTAGTAATTGACTTTTGATGTATTTAAGGAAAGTAGATTAATGTGAAAACTATGCATATGTGAGGAAAAAGTTATTAGGATTTCAAGTGTGAGTGTATGAATTGTGTCATTAATAAATCTCACATTAGAAAGGAGAGGAAAAAGTAAGTAATATATAAGTGGGAAGGACTTATAAATCCAATACCTTAAGATTTTGGGTTGAGATGTGATCTCAAACTTATGAATTTATTGCTTACTAAGCTCTCGTGTTTTCCTAATAAGTGGTATTAAAGTTAATTGTTTGGCAAGAATGAATATAGAATGTGTATGTTTTCTATGGCTACTGCTTGTATAAGAAAGACATAAATTACACTCATTAAGAGCAAAAGCTTAAGTGGAATGGTTAGGTGTACTTTGAAATAAAAGTGGTAATATATATGCATTAGAGTGTGACTCTTAGAGTATTAACAGAGACAGTCTAGATCAAGTGTAGTAAGATTGGCTTGCAAGTGGGCTTGGTGGAGTGGTAATAGGCTATTGGTACATTCAAGTAAAGTAGACCCAATGTGAAAGCATTTTCCTAACAAATGGTATCAGAGTTGATGATTTAGTAAAGGACGAATGCAAATAGTATATGTTTCCTATAATTGTTGCCCCTATAAACAAGGAATAGACAAACTACACTTAACAGGAGTAAGAAGGTGATCATGGAGTTGGTGGTGAATAGATATAAACATATTTTCAAAGTTTAAGTCCTTGTTCTTTAAATAAGATAGGGTTTGATCGTTGAGTTTAGGTGATTATAGAGGGTTTATTTTTTTAAGTTTAGAACATTGAATTCCTTTCCAAGATTGAAGGATGTTAGTGTGTTTTCTTAGGGTTAGGTTTTCAATTAGAGATAAAATGAAGATTAGATGTTTGTCAATTCATGGTCTTATTAAAGAGAAATATGGTTGTTCCATTATCTATGTAGTAAAGGTGGATGGCAAACTCTTTACTTTAAGTTTATGTTTTGAGTTAACGATGACAACTAAGGCCTTTATTCAATAGGTGGAATCGAGGGTATCAATTTCTTTAAGTGATAGTTCAATCTTGATGAAATTAAGTAAAACACTCACTAAAAGGGACTCTGAGGGAAGGAAAAAGATACTTGTGGTGAATTATGACCACCATGTATTGATGGTAACACATGACAAAGCCTCATTGAGATTTATGTTGATGGATGCAAACAAGGCTAAGCATAAAGATTAGTTGAACATGGACATTTGTAAGGTCTAAAAGATAGAAGACATTCTTATGGAAGCATCGAGGGATGGTGCCAATAGGGTTACTTTGTTTGAAATTCAAAAAAAGAAGGTTATAGATTGGGATCTACATCAGGGGTTTAAAAGGTGGATGAACCAACATTAATTAGGCTCTTTTATGTGGCCTTTTAAAGATAGGTTATTTAAAACTCTGCTAGACTTGGATAAGCTAAAGGGCATAAGTGTGAATTTCCAAAAGCCCATAGTTGTTATATTTATAAGCCTTAAAAACAAAGGTTTAAATGATACAATAACAAAAGGTTGCTCTATTCCTAAATAGACTATTAATGGGCTTTATGACTTGGGTACTAAAAAGAGTTTCTTAATAAAATTGATTTAGAAAAGCCTCCCATAAGACCAGGTTATGATAGGTGATCAAATGACAGATGTATAAGGGTTATGGATAGGAAGGTGAAAGGTGGAAAGAAAAGGCTGTTAAGGGTGAATTGAAAGGCACCATCAGAGATCTTATAGAGTACTAAGGTTCTAGAAAAGGAAGTTCTATCAAAGGATGTTCAAATCTTAAATAGGCATATTTGATTTTAGAATAAAGTCTTGTACATGGAACAAACTAGGTATTGGAAATTGGACAATTACTAATTTTACAAGTAGTGGGTGACAAATATGCCATCATAAATTGATTCTTGGCTATAAAAGAAAAAGTTGAGAGAATATAATTCTACTTCCTTTAGACGACCCAACAAGGTTATTTTGTTTGTTATTATGATGTTAAGGGTCTTAGTAAGTCCACTGAGAAACATGTTGTATATAATGAGTTTCTTCTTTAAAACCAAAGAGGCAACTTTAACAATTAATGATCAATCAACTATTTCATAATTTAATGATTTTGTGTATAACATTGAATTAACTAATTGACCCACTAATGCAAGGTTGGAAATATAACTAGAGTAAATCTTGTGAAATTTTGTCTATAAGCCATACAGATTAATTTCTCTTTGATGCAAAATAGTTGGGAGAAATACTAAACTTAAAGTAATGAGGTGTCCATTGTTGTTTCTATAATCATTCTAGTGTATGTCTTAGGGTGGAGAAAAAAGACTAAAGTATTATTCCATTTAGATTCTTTAACCATTAGTTACTTGACAAGAAAGTATGTATGGTTATTAAAGAGACTTGGATGAACTTTGTTATTAATGGACCTTCAGGACAAACAATCTATAAGAAATTAAAAGTGGTTAAAGAATACATCAAATCTTGGAGTAAAGATGAAAAAAAGGAGAAAGAAGTGGGGCTAAAAATTGCTAGTGCGAAAATTGAATAGCTAATATTGAAACAAGAAACCTAACCATTAATAAATGAAGAGAGTATAATCTTTCTTAATGTGAGCCCATATATTAAGAGTATTTGAAAAAAAAAAAGTATAAATGGTTCCAAAAATTAAGGCTTAAATGGCTAGTGGATGGTGACAAAAGCTTCAAGTTTTTTCATATCTTGGCATCTTATAAGAGATGAAAAAATTTAATAAACTACATTAAAGTGGGCGGTGGCACTATTTCAAAACCAAGGAAAGTTAAAGATGTTATTTTCAATCAATTTGAGGAGCATTTAGGCACCTTAATCTTGCCCTACTTAAAAATGGATGACACTTTCTTCAATAGACATTTAGTTACAAATAATATGATTCTTCAAAGCTTGGTTTTATTGACAAAGGTGTGGGAAGCAATTAAAGAATGTGATGATAACAAAGCACCGAGGTTGAATAGGTTTAACTTGCATTTCATCAAGTGCCACTGGGAATTGATAAAAAATGATTTAATGAACTTCTTGCTTGACTTTTATAATAATAGGAAGTTTTGTAGATCTCTAAATTTTTCTTTTATAGTGTAGATCCCTAAGATAGAGGGGGCAATCTTAACGAATTAATTTTGACCAGTATCTTTAGGAGGATGCATCTAAAAAATCCTTACTTAAGTGTCAATAAATAGATTTAGAATGGTATTCGAAAAGGTTATTAGGGAGTATCAATCAACTTTCATTAAAGGCTAATATACATAGATGACATTTTGATTGCCAATGAAATAATTAAGGAGATGAAGATAAAGAAAGATAATGAAGTCATTAAAATTGATTTTGAGAAGGTATATGATATAATCGAATGAAATTTTCTACATAAGGTAATGAATAATATAAGCTTTAAAGACAAGTAGAGGTGTTGGATATGGGAATGCATATGGACTTCTGATATGTTTATTTTGGTCAATGAATGCTCCACACAATATTTTAAAATGGTTAGAGGATTATGACAAAGGAACCCTTAATTGCCTTTCTTGTTTTTATTGGTTACAAAATGATTAAATTCACTCTTTAAGAAGGGATTTGACATGGGCCTTATAAAAGTCTATGTCATTAGGAGTGACATTCAATTAACACATTTGTAATTTTCCAATGACATTATTCTCTCCAACAAAGCCAATGAGCCTATCAAGAACTATAAAAGGATTCTTCGTTGTTTCTAATGTTGTGTTGGACTAAAAATTAATCTCACCAAGATCATTATTTATAAAGTCAAAGTGAGTCATGCAATTATGGAAAGTTACGCAAATTTCTAGAAATATGGTGTGAGCTTTCTTTTTATGAAATATTTGGGGCTTTCTTTTGGTGTCAATCTAAGAGCTAAATATTCATGGGATCCTATCATGCATAAGATGAAGACTAGATTGGCAACATGGAAAACCAGGTTTCTCTTTAAGGTAAGGGGTATAATGTTACTTAAATCTTGCTTATGGTCCCTACTCATTTACTTTATGTCCTTATTTAACATCTTGAAGAGTGTGGGGGCTAAAATTGAACAAATAAAATGCTCATTCTTTTGAGGAGATGAAGAAGGAAAGAGGAAGATTTGTAATGTTAGGTAGGGTAAATGTGTAGGAAAAAAATATGCAGAGGCTTAAGTATTAGCGAAAGTAAAGACTATAATTAGGGTCTCTTAACAAAATAATTTTGGAAATTGGAAAATAATAGTTAGGAAACCTTGGTGAAGATCCTCAAAGTGAGATATGAAAATTATTGACATTAATTATATGAGTGGTCAGATAAAATGTCCAAAATGTTTCTTTTTATGGTAAGTTGTATGCTTTGTTGCACAAATGAATAATGTATCTTCAAATGTCATCAAATTTAATTTTAGATTCCTATTAGGAAAGGGGAGTAAAGTGGACTTTTGATTTCATACTTTGGTGAGACATGAACCACTTAGATAAAGGTTTTTGTGCATGTTTGCATTACTATTAATAAAAATGGTATAATAAAAAGCTTTAGAGTTTGGGTTAATGGGAGGTAGCAGTGAGGAATCAGATGGAGATGAAACCTCTTTAATTAGGAAATTGAATGACAAAGAGCTTTTATATAGACTATTTAAGGATGTTGTCTATCATAGGGGGTACAAATAGGTTCATTTGGTAAGGTGAGATTAGCAGTAATTTCCTAATGAAGCCATATCGCAATCTACAAGACAATTATAAAGGGGAGGCCTTAAACTTCACCCCTTGTATTTGTAAGGTAAGGTCTCGCCTTTCCCCCTTTCCCCCAAAAAGATGGAAAATTTTGGTTAGTAGATATTACTTGGTAGGCTTTAAGTGAAGGAATGCCTTGCATTTATAATTGAGGGTTCACATCTTGATGCAAGTTTCCCTTTATGTTTGGCTCATAAATCCATTAACCACTTGTTCCCTTATTATACCACCATTTGGCAAGTTTGGTGTCTTAGTTTGCATTGATGGGTATAAAATGGGTTATTCCAACTTTGATTAAGATTGCTTAGGAGGGTTGGACATATCTTGGGCAGTATTACAAGTCTAAGTAACTATACGCAATGGGTTTTTATGCAATAATTTAGTTTATATGGTTAGGTAAGAATGAACTTATCTTCAAGGGTAAGCCTTTCCTATTAGAGAATGTTTGTGATTTAATTTAGATTAGGATGAAGTGGTGGCTCAAAGTTAATTGGGAGGATTGTTATTACTCCACAAGTAACTTTATGTTAAATATCTCTAATATTACCACACCAAGAAAGAATCTTAGTTATAAATGATAGATTGATTAGAATGTATCCCTTAAGGGCAATTATAAGATTAACATTGATACTTATGTCATTGATTCCATAAGAGTGGTAGGTATAGATGGAATTTTAAAGGGCCACAGTAAGAAGGTTATGTGTATTTTTTCAAAACCAGTTGAAGTGGCTATAAGAAATGAGGTGTAACTTATATCAATTAGAGAAGTAGTGACGTCATGAGGACAATAAGAGGATGCTAATCAAGCAACATTGATTGTAGACAATGACTTTAGCATTATGGTGTCTTCACTAAACAATTATGGAGTAAGACCATGGTTTTATCTTTTGTATTCAATGAAATCTAAAATCAAACGACCACTAGAAAGCAACACTTTTGTGAATGCTATGGCAAAGTAAAGGACTGCTAGGACTTAGGACTGCTAGGACTTAGGCCTTTATGACTTGGCTTTGAGGATGGTGGTTTATCTATTGTGGTGGGAATTGTTGGTCATGTTGCAAATGGGAGGCTTATGGTCTTAATCATAACGTGTTGATATTTTAAGAAGTAAGGTAATGTTAGTATAACTTGTATATGAGGGGCTTCTATGGTTTAATATAAGGTTTTTTTTCATTTGATCTATTTCTTTAATTATGTTAAGGGCTACTTATTTGTATAGATGGCCAACCAATACCTATTGGGAACTCTAATCGAACACATGACATATAGAGTATTGATAACCAAACACCACGTAGGACTAAGGGCAAGCGACACGAGGACTAACCTTGTAATTGATAGAGAAAAATCAGAGCTCAAAGTGAACAGTTAGCCATTTGATGATCCAAAGACTATTAAATAAGAGAAAAGAAAAAGAAAGGGATGGATAAATTGAAAAGGTAATGACATATGAGCAACGATTGACTAATTTAAAGTTTAAGGAAGTGAGAGTTTGGAGGTGAGCTTCAAAAGCTTGCCTCAATGAATCAATGGTTTTACTCTCTTATTAGTGCTAATTTAATTTTGTTCAATTTGGGAAAGATAGTTCCCCGTATAATATTTTCACAGCTGATCCTTTGAGTACCTTAAGATGGAAGGCACTGGTTCTTTTTCTATTTAATTCCATCACAATTCCTAGAAGCATATGATATCTGGGTTTATAATTTTAAAATTGTTTAATTAAGGCCAATAACTTCAACAAACTTTTCAATATCAATTTTTTGTTAATTCTGATGTTTGGCAAGTGAGAGCCAATGCAGAGTAGGAAGAATACTGTATACTCTCTCACACTAACTCATTCACACGTCGTGGCTTCTTCTCTTCTTGACAATTTGATTTTTCTTTTCTTTCCTCCCGGAATCCTAAAATCGCAGACCCTAATTATACATTCGTTTTCTACGTAATGATGTAATTTTAATTTTATAAAAACTTATTTTCTTCCCTTTTTATTTTTTCCCTACATTCACTTATCTTATCAAAATAATTAATTGAAAAATAATTTAAGGGTTTTTGGCGGGAAAGAAGACATTTCTTTTTTCCGATTTAGCCGCAGTAGTCTTGAGAGAGAGAGAGAGAGAGAGAGAGAGAGAGAGATGGAGACGTCTTCAAGCAGAAACGGGGGAGGCGTGGAGGAGAACGTGCTAGCGATACTCGACGCCGCCGATACCAAGCACACTCACGACGCCAACGCCCACCGTCCGTATTGTAACTTTCAACCCCCGCCCCCCGGCCCCCGTTCTTTGTTTTGTCCCCCATAAAACCCTAAGAGAGACAGGGTGACACACACGCACGCATGGACAGATGCAGGCGGATATTGCTGTTTGTTTTTGTTTTTATTGAATTGAATTGAGTCAAAATCTGAAATCCTAGCAGGGATTGCTTTTCTTCAAGCTGTTCGTGCTGACTACCTTGTTCCGGATACCGCAACTCCTCCTCCTCCTCGGTATCTCCACATTTGCCTTTTGTTTTACACCCAATATATTTGTTGTATTTATACTTCCAATTAGGATTTTTTTTTTCCTTTTTTTTTTTTTGGGGTTGTGGACGTGCGTGTGTGGTGGTGCTGGTGTAGTGAAATAAGGGAGGCGGTGTTTGGAATCCTAAGGGCTGGGATGACTCTGGAATTGATGGCCCAAAGTTTCCGCCTTCTAATCGACTTAGATGCGGTACTTTTAATTCTGCCTTTTTCCTCATTCCTTTTTTTTTTCCCCATTTATTTGTTGTTTCTTATATGATTAATCTTCCGTGCTTGAGGATCTTATTTGAAAACCTTTTAACTTCTTAAAAATAATTTGGTTTTTTCTTTTGATGGTAGCGTTTTCCACGAGCCCAATCGCTTTTTGTGAAAAAAGGAAAATCAGATTCGTGTGGGCTGAAGGCAGACCAAGAGGTAACAAATCAAGTGTTTTTTTTTATTTTTTATTTTTGTCTTATTTTTATGTTCTCTTGCAAGTGTTGTTTCTATTCAATCCACATAACTTGGTATTGCCTCTGTGTTGCAGAAATGATGGGTTTCACTTTCCCTTTTGTTGCATTGCAGGTTTGGTGCCCTTTCATTTTTACGTCGGACATTGCTTTGGATGGAAGAGAAGCCACCAGGATTAGCTCTAGCAGGCCGCTTCATTCATCTGTCCATCAAAATCTGCCTTTTGTTCCCCTTTATTATGTGTTATTCTTGTGAATAACAGTTTATTCATTCTTTTCTTCACGCTTTTTGATAGAGGAATGGGAATTAACTTGTTCGATTACCCTAAGAGTGTTAACAAAATTTTCATAATTGACCATCCATGTCTTGTATGATCTCATCTTTTACATTAGGCGTACAATCAGAACACTAGGATTATCCTAGAGTGTTAACAAAATATGTTATAATCCACTATAGCTTATCTCGCATGGTTTTATTTGTTGCATTAGGTTTTCAATCATAAACAAGTTTCAGAGCCATATTTTGCTTTAGGATACACTTATTCTTGTTATTTGGTTTTTAATAAATACTTTTTTGTGAGTAAAAGTTGATATTTTTTGGCTTACATGTGCATCTCAGGACTTCCAGCTGTTAATACAAGACCTTGCTAAAGTGGTCAACGTGGCAAACCTTGAAGCATTAGAAACCAAGGTTACTTCACATCTGTATCTTTGTGCACAGATCAGAAACCAAGTTTGATGTCAAGCTTAGTGAAGCTGAGATACTCATCTCAGTTTTTCTCACTGGTTAAGTATTGTCCTTTTGTGATTTTGTTTCAGTCACTGGGCGGCATGTTGCTGTTTCAATATCTCATCTGTGTTCTTGAAGCAGATTTTTTGCCCCGTAACAGAGCCTTTGAGGGTGAAGACCTCATACCTTCGTCTTATGTGTTTCATTATTTCATTTGTGCAGAATATAATAACCTGATTTCTTATTCCAGAAACCATGAACTGGATGATTGTAAGGGATTCCCTGCTCAGCATGCTTCTGGTATCTTGTCAACTTATGCCTTATGTTTTCTAACAAGTTTTGTACTTCTGCTTTGTGGTGTAATGGTCAAGTGGGTGTACACTGTAAAACCTCTGATATCCCCTTGCCATTAAGCTAAAAACTTAGTCCTGCGGCACAATGGCATTTTCTTTTCACCAACTGTTCAACGAGCCAAATAGACGGAGCTTTTTTTTTGTTCATAGTTTTGTAAATCTTATGCAGAGTTCTAGAAGAGTAAACTACAAGAGCTTGATAAAGGATTGCTTGTCAATCTTCTGTGGACTATGTCCAGTTTCTGGCCAAATTTGTGATGGTCACAATCTTTCAAATAACGCCACTGCAAAACCAGCTCAAAATGAAAATAGTTCTGTCACAGTTGCTTCACTTGAAGTAGGAAGCAGAACTTGTAATGCTATGCAAAACCTTTTGATAATGGTAGGTCCCCATATGGATCATTTGGTTAATAGAGCTTCATAATCATCTACATGATTAAACTCTGACTCTGTTGTCTTTGTCAGATTATGGAACTTGATATTTCAAGGAAGAAAGCTGACATGCAAGGTTGTACCACAAGAGCTGATGGTGTGAGGTGCTTATTTGGCTTGTTGATATGATAGTTCTTATCATAATTTGATTACTGCATCTAAACACAAGGCTGCTATGTGGTTCAGAACCCCCTTGGTGGAGATCATTCTTGATGAGATGGCCTATGACACAGATATGTTGTCTCCATTCTTTGAGGTATTGTTTGTATTATCCTGCTGTAAGGTGGTTTTCAAGATGAAAGTTCAAATTTTTGTTCAAATATTAACTCTAAGGAGTTTTCTCTGTTGTTTTCATGTTTTTCGTCAATTCATAATGTGATCAATGCCTGTTTTCAGTTTCTAATGCTTTTGCTACTCAGTTCATGGTGATTCTAGTACTCTACTGTTTGCTATGAAATGATTGTTTTGGTGGAGTTGTTGATCAAAGTTAGTCATAATTTTTCACTGCCAATTATGGATGATTTGCAGATGTTAAATCATCCCATGTGGAAACTGGAAATTATTTTATTGTATTTTTCAAAGTATACTGCCAAGGTAAGTGAAATGTCGACCTTATTTTGGGCACAAACTCCATAGTGAGGCTGTTGCACATAAACTTTCAGGTGCTCAAAAGGCTTCTCTGACCTGAGTGAAATATGTGTCTGCAGCCCTCTGTTCGTACTCGGAAGTCCAATGGTTCTTTGGAGGATAAAAGCTTGGGTAAAGTTTTAAGGTCCTTTTCAAATATCACTAGCACAAGAAACATGGTCAAAAAGATCCGTGGTGATGTGGTTCAGCTTCTCCTGGCACATGCTTTTCAGGTGATGATATTTGGTTTTCTCAATACGTTAAAATAATACATTCACCTAGTCTTGAATTTATGCTTGCATTTGCTATGTTTAAGATACCTAATCCTTTTCTGGTTCTTATGTACATTTTTGGTATTAAGTTTCAAGTTTTTTCTGTGATCCATACTGATTTCCTTGTTAAATGACTGGAATGTTAGAAAATCTCTTGTAGTATGTTTGGTTACTAGTTCAATTTGTATTTTTTCAACTGCTATCTAAAAGATTAAGAGAGTAGGGAGACCTGGAGGGTAGTAATAGCGTATCTCTGTTATTCTATTAGCCTTCCTAAGCAACCATTCCACAAACATGTTGGTGCTGCATTCTCTTTGAAGGTGTGATATGTTCATGATTTGGCTTTACCGTTTTAAAAAACACATTATTCAACGTAAATGCTGAATAACATTGGCAAACTTCATCTGAAATGTGTTAGTGGAACTCAGGATACATGGCTATTTGTACTGTAGATTAGACAGTATTTGTAATCCTCAACAGCAGGAGCATTCTGGTTTACAAACTTCAGATGTAATCTAGAAAGTTGGTTTTGTGATATGAGGATTAGAGGTAAATGCACTAGCGATGAGTGGTATTATGAGAAGTGGAAAGTTCTGGGGGACTGTTTACAGCAGTAATATACTTGCTTCTATTTTGCTTATCCATTATTTTTGCCAGGCTCACTTGTCAATGTCATCCTCTCATCAAAGTTCTGGAAGAGTATGCAGTTCCAAGGATGATATGAGAGTCGGCCCTCTTGTGGAGATATGCAAGGATCTAATCTCTGCATTCATTAGTTTGAGAAAAGCAGATGAGTAAGTCTAAGACTACTTGTAGGTCTTTTGGTTTCTGAGATATCAGTGTATGTCAGAATTGTGGTGGAGAGTTTGTTCTATATTTTTGTTCTCAATTTTTATTTCACATTTAATGTTACAGGAAGATTTTGCCTTTTGCAAAGGAAGCTGTATTTGCAGCAGTAATGATCCTCTCAACAGAGTCATAGAAGCTCATTTCTGAAGGCTGCAGATAACCTGGCTACAGTTTTACTAATTGGTGATCTAGGTGCTTGGAAAAGAAAATGGTTGTGCGAGCTCTGCAATTTTGTCGACATCCTTCCCTCGTCAGTGGTGGGTCTGCTACATTGAGAATCGACTGTCTGTTTTCAGTCCCTTGTATGTCTTTGTGGATAAATGCAAGGAGAGCTAGCCAGTATAGCCGAGATCAGTTCATAGGTAAGTTTCTAGATAGTACCATCTGCCTCTGGTGTGTTCTGGAGAAGGTGACCATTTTAGTGAAACAACAGGTGGCTGGAACAAGTGCTTACAAGAAGAAGGTTAGCCCTGCTATGTAGCCCAAAGTCCATAAGGGCTTTTAATGGATCAAAAATTGGGCATCAGATATGGAACTGCTCGTAAATTAGGGAATTTGTACTGCTCAGGACAGTTTCCACTGATGTCGGATCAGGTCCGTCTTAGTCACCCAAGGTATAATGCTTCAATGGTCACAGCAGGTTGCCCGTGTCTGTGGCCAACTAGGGACAAAGATAGCAATAGCAATTTAGTAATATGGACCAAAATACGTAACGTTTCTTTTGAGTTTCAGAGAAGCACTGCAGTTAAGCTGAAGGAAATGCGTTATCAAGTTCCAAAATGCCTCCTTAATTTCACATTGATTTCTGGAAATGGGACATTGTCTCATCAGGCTCGGCTCGCTTCGAAATCTAATATAATAAGGGTATAAGCTCTCTGTAAAGTTTAAACTTTTGTGAATTATTTCAATTGAGGCTTAAATTATCTGAGAACTATATTTTTCATTTTCGTTTCAATTAAGGAGTTTTTTTAAATGGAAAAAAGTTTTTGATTGTTAAATCTGTATGTTAATGTAATATCATTATTATTATTATTATTATTTTTAAGTGAGGAGACCTTAAAAACCCCAAATTAAGAAATTTTATACCTTAATTTTGCACTCGAACACCAAATCCATTTACGTTCACCAACTCCTCTTAAGCTTTCTACCCTTACTCGCTGACAATTGATCTGTTGATGCTCTCTTTCTAAACAGAAATAGCTTATTTTAGTTTTTGTCAAATGAAAGTCAATCTGAATATTCTCTTTTGTCCTTGCTTCACTCACCAGGTAATTGTGTAACTGTGGTAAAGTAGAGATGTGGAGGATATATTATGCAACTGTGGTAAACTAGTTGTAGTGAGGATAGTCTGTACATATTTGAACACATACATAATATTTGTCTTGTGACCTTTTAGGATGAAACAGACATTGAATACTTCTTTTGTTTATGTAACAAATTAATTAACCAATTTTCTTTAATTGAATTTATCGCAAGAAGTTGGTAGTTGTGGTATATTCCATTGGATTGATCAGCCTGTGTGAGGTCACACCAAATAATTGCTGCTTTGTTGAAGAAGGTAAGCAATATGGAGTAAGAGAGAGTACAATGCAATAAGGAATTGGCTTGCTTGTGAATTGTGGTTGTTGTTACTTGCATATGTTTCATGCTGTTAATGACATTGGTTTAAGAAGATGAAGTTGAAATGCTTTAACATTAAGAATGGATAGAATGAAAAAGTTAGTTTTATCTAAGTTATAGTTGGTTGAAATTTGTTGTATTTATTAGCAACATTGATAAATTTTGATCTTTATTGACACTTTGTCAAGTCATTGAATTGTTATTTTGGTATAATACTATTACTATGTAATTTGTCTTGCTATGATTGTAATATGTCATGTTGTTATTATGTAAAATAAACTACTAATATTATTCCTGAAAGTAATGATAGATAATCTAAACTCCAATTTATATGAAATTAAATCACATAAAGTGAAAAACATGTAACGGTTAAAATTAAATTAATTATTACCAAATTAATTTTAGTAATATCTCATAGTAATATTTTATTCTCATTAAAAAAATTTTCTTAACAAGGAAGAATAGTAAATTTAATATTAACCAATTAAATTCGGTCATAGAATTTATTTTTTAACCGAATTTATTTTTTAAAAACACTAAAAATTAACATTCTAAGGCCAATTTTTTCTAATAAGATAAAATTTGATGAACACATTAGATTGGATAAAAAGTTGTAATTATATGGCAACAACACAATATTCCAAACTCTCTTAAGGGACAAAAGGGCTCCAATTGTTAATATGAATATCCATATGCCTCCAAAATTCCTAAATGTTTACTTCTTTTTATTGCTTTCCTTTTACTTTGTAGTTTCTTTCTCTTTGCCTCAATTCAACTTTGAAAATTAAAAATATTCAAATTGTCAATTCAACTTTCATAAAAACCATTTCAAAATATCAATCCATATTTCAATATGAAATATTGAAATAACCTACAATTGTTAAAGTATTATCATATTGTAACTACTCCTTGTTGTAGGTTTATTAGACTGGTTTGAAATGGTTGTCATATCCTTCTCTCCATTATATTTGAGCTATCCATTAGCATGACTTTCTTGTATGATGGGAACATTATCACTCATCTCAATCCTATGTTTAAATTTCTTATTTGTTTTACTAAGGGAAATGCATGCCTTAATTTTTTTACTCTACATGAAAAATCAATGTTACAATGCAATAATGCCAAATATTGCAACCAATTCATTTACTTTAAGAACAAACATGAACATTTGCTGTTTGGGAAGCTTGCACAAATATGACTTCACTTGGAATGCTTGAGTCAGCATTGGTTGCATCTAAACCTTGTTGACTATTTCTCTTGGTATGCAATGTCCTTAATTTCATAAGTATTAATAATACATGTTAAAAGAAATGAAAAGTTAATGCACAATGCATCTTATATTTTTGTTGTGTTTGGGTGAGAGTTTATAATCTTATTTCTCTTTGGTGTTCTACTTGAGCATTGTTGGCAGGAATATCACTTTTCTCGTCTTTTTTATCCTAGAACATAAATATTCATATGATTTCTATCACCAAAAATCAAAAGTGTAATTATTATGTATATACAAACTTAAAGTCTGTACAGAGAAAGAATGTATAGATTTTTGACCACTTAAGTGGACATCTTCAAAATGCTCAACATTGTCTATTTAAATGGAAAGTTTAGTATTGCCTTGTTCACTAGTAGGTTCAGTAGTCTTGAGCGCCTAGGTGAACATCTTCCAAAAGCTCAGCATTGGCTGTTTGATTGGTAGGTTCAATATTGCCTTGTTCATTGGTAGGTTTAGCATTGCCTTGTTCATTGGTAGGTTTAGCAAAATTTTCAATTTGCTAACTTGATTCTTTATTAGATAATTTGTTCTATTATGCCCTTACTTTATGCACAATTGACATTTTATTTCCATACCCATTTTTGCCGTATTTATTGATGTTGACCTCAATTGTTTGTATTCCAAGTGTACACCAATTACTCTAGTCACTAAATTCGACAAGGAGTCAAAGCACATCCTTATAGATAAAGTGATCTAAAAGAAGGGAGTTCCTAACTACACTAAATACTTGGTTAAATGGAAGGGTTTGCCATATCATAAGATTAGTTGGAATTGAGAGGACCAACATTGGCAATTTATCGATCACATTTAGTAATATAAGACTGAAAGTATGACGAGGACTTTACAAGATTGAGTGGGGGAAGGTGTCATAAAGACACTACCTAAGTAGGCCCATTAATCATTTTAGAGTGCAAAGTTAAGTTAGATTAAATTTTTATAGGTTGACAACATTACCCAACCTATTTATTGCTCAAGAAATGACAAGAAAGGTCCTATAAGTATATGAAAATGCCTATGTTTAAAAACTTCCTGCAAAGACTACTAAAGTTACTTACCTAAAAACTTCTAGAAAGGACCATCATTAATGTATATCTATAAGATTTTATTTAAATATTTATACATTCAATTGTAACCACATATTAAGGAGGTGAAATAAGTATAAATAAGTCACTCCTCCTATTTGTAAAACATGTTTACTGAAAGGTTTACTCAACTTAATAAAACTCTTACTTGCAAAACTTTCTTGTACCTTTTACCTTTCAAGCATTTCCAACTTTCATACATACCTCTCAATGCTCTACGTTCATTCTCTCAAACTCTATAAGACTTACTTAGTTCATCTTCACTCGTAAGACTAACTAAGTGCACATAAGTTAGTATAATTGAACTCTAACTCTATGACATTAAACTCAAAATATTGTGCAATTCATTAAATGTGGATGCTTAAACTCAAAATGTTGAGGTTTGATGCTAATGGGCTTAATATTCTAAAGGCAAATTCTTTGGCATAAAATGCCAAAGAGGGATACTAAGGCTTAAAAAATATTGATAAGAGATGCCAAGATCTTATGGTTAAACTTTAGTGCCAAAGATATGCTTAGACTTTGGAATTAAAGGCCAATGATGATTATACAAAACGATGAGACCAAATACAAACTTGGATAAAGGAAGAGGTTTTCAAAGACTTTTGGCTTAGGCTTGAAAATGATGAAATGTCAAGGACTTGTGCTTGACTTTAAAGACAATGTGATATGTTGTGAAGGTGTTATGCTCAAGTTATCTATGATTTTAATATGTGTATTGATTCTTTTATTGTATGATTTTAGTTTAGTTGATATATCAAATGAGTATATATAAAATTTTATCTATTTCAGTTTAATTATATTCAAGTAATGAAAGTATTTGTTGTGTATGCTATTTGTGTATAACTTATCTTATTTTAATCGCATAACATCACATATAGTGATTTTTATGAGAGAAATAATAATAAGTCACAATTAGATTTGAATTTAAAAGATAAGAGATATGATTATTGGTTAGAGTCAAATGTTCTTTATTATTAGAGAGATAACAAAACCTAATAACTTTTTCATCAATGGTTAGAGGCTTTTAGAGTATCTTTACTACTATTATTTTTCAAAGACATCTTTTTGCATCTGACATATAATTTTATGTTGAATGTATAAATTTTCTTCAACCCCATAATACAAAAGTCTTGATAACAATTTAGAACTTATTATATGAAAATGAAAGTATAACACCTAAATTTATTCTTTAATTATTTATATATTATATGACATAATTAATTATTGAGTTTTATGCAAATTTAAAATTTTTACAATTTTTTTTTGTTTATCAATTAAGAAAATCCATAATATAACAAAGAATATGAATGATGTTATTTTTCCTTATTTTGTTTTATGATTAAGTTGTATAAATACACTTGTTGTGGCTGCCCTTAGAAAAGGAGGGCTCATTAAACTTAGAAGAATAAGTTGAGGCCCCAATAATTGAGTGGGATAGTGGTGTGCTTCATCATAGTTTAGGAGTTCAATTACACCTAAAGGAGGTTGTGGCCAAGCTTAATGCCTATTGTGCTAATAACACTATCATTATCTACTTGCCTTTATTTTATACTCTTCCTACTTATATTTTTATCTACTTTTCTCTCTCTTTGCATATGGTCAATTAATATTTGTCATTAGTCTATATTTTAGAGTTTGAAAATATGTATAAAGTTGGATGAAGGGTTAAACATGAAACCAATCCACAAAATAGATGTCAGAGGTTATGAACTTAACATAAGTTCTCTAATTGCAAGGAAAAAAGAGAAACACAAGGAAGATTTTGCTTGGAGACATCTAGTTTTGAACTATTACCAATGCAAGTGAATGTAACATTATGTAATGTATGAATAATTAATATGTATTATGATTAGAGTTGAATCATCTAAATTTTTATTTAATTTTATTTATTTTAATAGCTTATACTTGCACCAAGCTTTATTTGATTGGTTTTAGATCTTTAAGGCAAAAAAAATTATATTAATGCTTTTAACTATAGCCTTTTACATTAAAAATATTTGACAAGAATTTTTACTTAGAGACATTTAGTCTTGAGCTGCTACCAATGCAAGTGAATGCAACATTATGTAATGCATCAATGCTTAATACTTATTATGGTTGGAGTTCAATAATCTAAATTTTTATTTAATTTTATTTATTTTAATAATTTATATTTGTGTTAAGCTTTTTTTGACTAGTTTAAGATTTTTAGGGTTAAAAAATTATATAAATGCTTTCAACTATAATCTCTTGTATTGGAAATATTTGAAAAATATTCAAAAGATTTTAATAATGATTTTTCACATCAATAAATTTTGATAAGCAATGATATTTTTCATTAAAAGAGTTGACAATAATTCTTTATATCCAAGATAATGATTCAAATATTTTTTATAGTAATTGTTTTACATCAAAAGAATTAATAATAATTTAAATCTTTTTCATGATAGTCTTTTACACTAAAAGAATTGACAATGATTAGGATTTTTTTTATGGTACCTTTTTGTGGTGAATGGATCGATAATAACTCATATTTTTTATAATAATTTTTTTCACTAAAAGAATTAGCAATGACTAAATTTGGAAATTTTGATTTTTTTTTTTTTGGATTTTTCTTGGAGGGGATTGTGAAATTTGAGCCGAAGATGGCACTAAGGCTATTTTGGACATTTACGGAGATTTGGAAATTCTATTGGAGTTTGTGGTCAATTATTACCTGAAATTTAAAGATTTGATTTTTTCTAAGACTATTGAAAATTGCCATAAAAAATTTGAAAACTCAAGATTAAGAGTGCGCGAAAATTATTATTTAACAAACATTTTGAAATAGAAGTTGGTATAGGAAATTGGTCAAGAGGTAAGGTGCGGGGTCATGACTTGTGAAACTGATGCTGAAATAAAGCATGGCGGGCCTACAAGCGAAACGCATCATTTTGTAGAGGAAGATAAGACTTCTCTAGCAGGCGATACAATGTCATTTTGACTGAAAGTATAAAATACCCCATCTAGCCTTAGACCTAGCTATTCTCTCTAGGTTTCTTCAAATTCCCTTTATGATTCTACTGTTCATTATCGAGTCTATACCTTTTGTTGTGATTTTTGTGTTTTTGAGCGTAAGGAAGTGGGTGATTTCATTCTTCGGTGTATGAGATGGTTGATTGCAAGTTGGTTGACGTTGTTTGCCTCAATTTTGAGGGTTTTTTTTTTTTTTTTTTGACAAAGATTCTATTTTGGAGTGGTGGCTCTTGTTTCGAGGAAGGGGGTTCGTTTTCGCGCAAAATTTTGAGTTTTAAATGTCAGATTCATGACTTTTGTGGGTATTCTCAAAGGGTTTGGGGACGTGGATCGTGATTTTTGGAACAAACCTCCTATGAAAGCCTTAAATTTAGTTTTTTTTTACGTGGTTTTTGGGTTTGTTCTTCCTCAAAATGGGATCTTCGGTTCTAGCCTTATGATCGGTTCCTCAATTTTTGGTGAGAGGATTAGAGTTTTCTAGAAAGGGAGGCATTATTGACTTCAAATTTTGTGTGGATTTATGGTGTTAGAAGGTTTCTTTGTCGGTCTTGGGTCCTGTTTTTCCAGTTGGGGTCTCAGAACCCTAGTTTTAACTGGGATTCAGGTTTTGTTCTTATATAAGGGGCAAGCGAGTGTTAATGGTTCTTTGTTTATTCGTGAGATTTGGTGTTTTATCTGATTGGCAGCCATTTGGTTGCTAGGTTGACATCTCTGGGTCTTAGATTCAGATTCGAGTGAAGTGCTAATAGTTGGGAAGAAATTGTGTTAGGTTTGACCAAGTCAAGGTTCTTTTTCTAAATTTTGAATTTTTTCTATTTTTGTTTAGATTTTTCCTTTAAAAAAAACAACAATTATACAGCTAACTTTGGAGTAAAACAAAAGGGAGGGAAGGTGTCTGGCTGAAGGTAGCTCGATTGGTAACCGGCGGCCATCAGCTGCAGTAGGCGACGGCTTTTAGTGATTAACCAGTCGCCATTTTTTGGCACCAGTTACCAAAACATTATGGAAAGGTCAGTTTACACTTCTTAGCTCGATCTTTCCGTTTCTTAAGTCAAAACATACAGATGTAGAATGAATTATGTTCTAACATATACAACGTGTTATGCAACTAACCTATTTTTACCCTTTTTGATACACGATGCTGGGAACGAAGCTGTAATGCTAGAAAATTTAATCTTGGAGATGTTATCCTTGACAATTTTGGGACAGAAATTCAATATAAGTATTCTTGTTCCTTTTTGTGCTCCTGATATGCTTTTTTTTTTTTTCTTTTTTAACTGTTTCCAAGTGTAAATGCACTGCTGAGAATGAAAAAGCATATCTTTTTTGTGAGGAATGTTATGTTTCGTTATGAAAAGTGGTTGTTTGATGGAGCCTTTTGGAGATTGTAATTCTTGCTTGAGATTCTTTACCGTCTTTATTGAAGAAAGACGAAGAAGATTATTGTGCAAGTGTATATCGTGTACTCCTGGCTCGGCAGCATGCTCTCTTGATTGTGCAAGATGTTAGGTTGCCTTTTTTTAATATGAAAGCTTATGGGAGATCTTGACAATAGATTCTCCTTACAAAAGGAATGTTTTCTCTCTCTAAAGAGAAACCCCTAATGACTAAAGGTGTTTGCATAAAAGGTTCTTTTATTCTCTCCGAAAATGCCCTCTTTGTCTAAATGCTCTTTTTTAGCCAAAAGCCAAAACAGAAGTCCCCTTGCTAAACAATCAAGCCAAACTCTTCTTTTCCGGAAGTCATAAATGAGGGAGGGTCTCTCCTTTATAGTCATTTTGTTTGCTAATGATTGGTTGCATGGGGTAAAATAAATGTTTATTGTCTTCATGGGATAAAAGAAGATGATAAAGTAAATGAAGATGCCATAATATACAGAACAATTTTAAAATTTTACCATTTTATAACAAATTAAAAGCATCACAAAGCTTGTAAAAAAGGAGACTAATGAGAATTGTAAAGATAAAGGGTGGAAGGTTTTAAAAAATACAAGAAGTCTATTGTATATTGTAAAAAACTTAATAACACAAATTAGAATTTCAATGAATTCAAAATATCTATTGTATATTTCAGAAAATCTAATAATATAGGTTAGAATTTGAAAGATGAAAAAAAAAAAATAAATGAGCTGATTAAAAACATTCATACCAACTAGAGGTCAAATAGTACAAATTCAATTTTGAAATAAAGTTCAGGTCTTATTAATATTATTGAGTGTTTAAAGAATTAAAAATAAATAATAACAATTATTTTAAATTATGAGTTTATTTTCTATATAAGAATTTGTACTTAAATAAGAATTTTTCTTAAATAAAGAATTATCTTAAGTAGAAATTTATATCTCTTTAGAATTGTCATTTTAGCTTATAAATAAGTACTCATTGTAAGATCAAACAATAAGATAAAACAACTTTAACTGAAATAGAAAATAAAAGTTTTTTTTTTCTCTCAGTTCTTTTGAAAACTAACGAACTTATCAAAAAGTATTTTTTTCTTGTGGCATTCCAATCAACTTATTACTCCTAATTTTTTTCTTTTATGGAGTGTAACATCTATATCCTTCTTAAATACCCTAAGTTTGTATTCATTAGAATGTTGAGTCTAGGGTTTATATTATTAAAACTCATATTTAACTTTTCTGGTTGTTCTTTGATTTTTTGTGTGTGTTGGGTTTCTAAACCACGTCTTTTGGGGTTTTCCGCATCAGTTGGTATCAGAGTCTGACTTTAAATTAGAAGTAATACTATAACTTCCAAAGGTGCAACTCAGGAGAGAGCCGGTGATGTGTCCTTCAAGATCAAAGCTATGCAACAACAATTTGATCGCATGAATATTATATTTGATGATATGATGGAGAGGATGAACGAGTAAGATAATACAATAGCAGAGTTGCAAAGGAGACATGAAGAATATGAGGCTCCTAAAGTAAGAAGGCAATTGAGACGTGTCTGTGACCATAAAGATGATGTAGAAAATGATGAATTTGACGACCAAATTACTATGGTCAGAACTGCTAACTAGAATGACACTTATAACCATTGAGAGGTAAGAATTAAAATAACCAAATTTGAGAGGTAAGACACTTATAACCATAATTTGGGCAGTATTAAAATAACAATTCCTCTATTCCAAGGTAAGAATAATCTTGATATATACCTAGAATGAAAGAAGAAGGTTAAATTGGTTTTTGATTGCCACAACTATTTTGAGGAGAAAAAGGTAAAACTTACTGCAGTTGAATTTACTAATTATGCTATTATTTAGTGAGATCAACTTGTTTTGACTAGAAGAAGAAATCGTGAGTGACTTATTGATACATGAGAAGAGATGAAGGCTATAATGAGGAAGAGATTTATCCCTCATTACTATTACAGGGAGTTGTATCAAAGACTGCAAGGGCTCACTTAGGGCATCCAAAGTGTGGAGGACTACTATAAGGAGATGGAGATTACCATAATTAGGGTGAATGTAGAAGAAGATAGAGAAGCAACCATGACTCGATTTCTATAAAGGCTAAATAGGGACATAGTAAACATGGTTGAATTGCAACACTATGTGAAATTAGAAGACATGGTGCACATGACCATGAAAGTTGAAAGACAACTCAAATGAAAGGGTTCCATATGATTTAGGCAGAATTCAAGATTTACCACATCTTGGAAGCCAAATTGGAGTAAAAGGGACGAGATGGCCAATTACAAGTCCAAAGCTGAGTTATCCAAGTATAAGAATGTGAGTTTTAGTAAGGAGGTAGGTAATTCTAATCCCCAACCAAGTAGAAATAGAGATATTAAATATTTTAAGTGTTTGGGTAGGGGTCACATTGCATCTCAATGTCCAAATAAGCGTGCAATGATCTTGAGAAGTAATGGTGATGTTGAAATTGAAAGTGAATCAGATGATGATTCTGTGTCATCATCAGAGGGTGAAAGTGATGGAGAGGAGTATTTGGTTAATGGAGTATCTCTCGTTACAAGGCGAACATTGAATGTGCAAAGTAAAGGAAGAAAATGAGGTGCAACGAGATAATATTTTTCAGACGAGATGTCTCATCAAAGATAAGGTATATAGTATGATTATTAATGGTGGGAGTTGCACTAATGTTGCTAACACAACTTTGGTTAAGAAGCTGAATATACTTATTATGAAGCATCCTAGGCCATATAAACTTCAATAGTTGAATGAGAGTGGTAAAGTTAAGGTAAATAAGCAAACACTCATATCATTTTCTATCAAAAGGTACTGTGATGAAGTTTTATGTGATATTGTGCCTATATAAGTGGGTCATATTCTATTAGAAAGACCATGACAATTTGATAGGTAAGTTATGCATGATGAATTCAAGAATCAATATTTCTTTGTAATGAATGAAAAACCCGTCACTCTTATACCATTATCACCTCAACAAGCTTATGAAGATTATAAATGAGAGTGAACAAAAAAAAGAGATTGAAAAAAAGGGAAAAGAGAGGAGAAAACGTGAAAACACAAGAGAAAGAGAATAAAATAGAAAGTTTCTATGCAAAAGAAAGTGATATCAAAAGAACAATTTTTGCCAAACAATCTATGATCATACTTTTGTATAAAGAGGTTTATTTTAACATTAACAAGTTGCTTAGTGTTGTCATTGCCTTATTACAGGAATTTGAAGATGCAATCCCTGACAATGACCTAAGTGGATTGCCACCCAAGAGAAGAATTGAGTATCAAATTGATTTCATCCCTGGTGTATCTATCCCAAACTAGCCAACATATAAGAGTAATCCTGAGGAGACAAAGGAGTATAAAAGGCAGGTTGAAAAACTTAGTTTCAAAGGATATGTGAGGAAAAACATGAGTTATTGTGCAGTTCCTGTCCTATTTATGTAAGGAAAGTTGAACATAAAACATGCCAAGTGGATCAAATTTATTCAGACCTTTCCCTACATTATCAAGTATAAACAAGGTGATGATTCGAGGACGAATCTTTTCGAGGAAAGGGGGAATGATAAGAATTGTAGAGATGAAGGGTGGAAGGTTTCAAAGGATGCAAGAGGTCTATTGCACATTCCAAAAAGTCCAATAATATGAGTTAAAATTTCAATGGATTCAAGAAGTCGATTGAGTATTTCAAAAGGCCCAATAACACGGGCTATAGTCAGAAAGATGAAAAAAACACTAAATGGGCTGATTAAGGACATTCAGGTCAACCAAGGTTTAAATAGTACAAATTCAAACTTGAAAGAGAGTTCAAGTCTTATTAATATCATTGGAGTACTTAAAAAGTTAGAACTAAGTAATAGCAGTCACTCTAAATTAAGAGTTTATTTTTTGTGTGAGAATTTATACCTAGATAAGAATTCCTCCTAAATAAAGAATTGTCCTAAGTAGGAATTTGTACCCTTTTATGATTGCCATCTTTGCCTATAAATAGACACCCCTTGTAAGATTAGACAATAAGATAAGACAACTTTGAGTGAAATAGAAAATAAGGGCTTTTCTCCCTCATTCCAAGCGACTTATCACTCCCAATTTTTTTTTTTTTTGAAGTGTGGTGTTCATATCCTTCTTAAATACCCTAAGTTCATATTCCTTTGAATGTTGGGTCTAAGGTTTGTGTTATTAAACTCTGATTTAGCTTTCTTGATTGTTCTTTGATTATTTGTGTGCGTTGGGTTCTTAAACCACGTCTTTTGGGGTTTTTCGCATCAGAGACTTACAAAATACTTTAAGAACACTGAATTCAAAAGTAAGGATTTTTCGAGAGATTTTGGTTTTGAAAAACTACTTTGCCTTCTTCTTCTCTTCAGACCTTATTATAAACTTATATTCACAAATTCCAAACTATAAGCAACACTCATGACACTAATTATTGCATTGTTAAAAGAAGACAAACACAATTATTTTGTACAACTAAAAGGATGAATTAATTATTAAAAGATGCAATTTTAATGTTCCTTTATTAAAGAAGGCTAGGTGCAAAGGTATCACGTCATATCTAGTTCATAATTAAGGTCTTGTCATAAAATGTATTTGATTGGGTATTGTTACTTTCTTCGTAAAAAACTTGTGATAAGTTTTTTTTTTTTTTAACTTTTAACATTATTCTTCTTTAGATAATTTTGTGGATAGAGTAGTCTATAATTTGCTTTCTGTAGTAAAAAAGTTACTCTAATTTTATGTTTTTGGAATAATAGTTCCTTGTGACTTTTGTAACCATTGATCAACTGCTACTTTGCATGCTTGATTTATTGATAGTTGTGACCATCATTTGATACTAATTGATTGTGGCCATCATTTGATACTAATTTATCTAACCAGTTAAGAAATTGAATAATTCCAACTTATAATGTGCGGTAATTTGAAAGTAATGACAAATAGACATTTTTTGAATATAAGGACCTTTAAGGTATTTTATTTAAACATTTCAAATCCTTCAATTATTGGTTGAGAAAAATTTTCCTTATAAGGCCAAATTGAAATCATAAAACTAGACTAGAAAGTGACTAGGGCAAATAGCTCCAAAATGTAGAAATTAAGAATGATTCTAATTTTTTAGGTAGAAGGCATTTGTCTAAGTTGTGATATAGTCATAATAATTATATTCGGTTGATAAATATTTGTTAGAAAACTTCTTACAATAGTAAACTAATGACTCTTGTAAATAAGTGATTTGATTTTGTTCTTCAAATCTCAAAACTTTAAGTATTTTTAATTTAGAAAAAATAATCAAACTTGGATCACTTTTATCCTTGGTGTGCACTAATTTAATTAATTAAGTATATATGAGTATCAACTCATAAAATAGTAAATCTAAATCATTATTTTTATGTGGAGGAATAAAATAATAATTAATAGGAAAAACTTGAGAAAGAATATTTTTAAAATCAAGAGGCTAATGCAATTGTAAGTGGTAAATAGGCATTGTGGTTTCTTCAGTAATATTTTTATATCGACTAGCATTATTAAGAGAAATTGATTTTTTTTGGTGTTAGTAGCAAGGGTGATGATAGACAATGACTCTTTTGGGTAATCTTAAAGGTCCAAATTCATTTGTAACTCATTGTTGAAATCCCAAGTTACGTTGTCTTTGTACCCATTGTTATTGTGTTAGCATGTTAAGGTTGTAACATAAATCGTTGACAATGATATGATGAGTAATGGATAGTTTAAGACTAGATAAATTATGTAGAAATAATAGTTTAGCTAAAGATAGTAGTCAATTTTCTAAAAATAAAGAAATAATAATTAATGAAAATTAAACTTTAACTCCTCTTTCTTTTTCCTAAGTTTATAAATAGAAAATTTTCTTTTTAAAAGTTGATTATGTTATAAAAATTGTTAAACAATCATTATCTTTAACTTAAGGTTATAATGATTTCTTTTTATTATCATAGGAACCTTTTAGTTCACACTAATAAAAGTATAAATTTCTTTATGTTGGTATGGTACAAGTAGCATTAAAACCTACTCTTAGACTAAATGTAAATAACTCAACAATTATATGTGTGAAGGATAAAAAAACACAATTGTTTTCATGACTCCTTATTAAAAATAATTGAATCCACATTGAGTGATGGACCAATTTTATTCTCTTGCTTTCCAAATTTTACTTTATCATTATCAAATCCAAATTGAATGCATACTTTATGTTTGGTTATTAAAATTGAAGGATTTAATATGATGCATACTTTAGAAAATTTAATCTTTATTTACAAGAGTATTATAAGGTTATAAACATTACAATTCTTGGAATTAAGGAAATCCTAGTAAAATATGCTAATAAAGGAATCACTGCATTGTTTTGACTAATAAGTCAAAATCTAATGTAATGATTACAAAGACTATAAAATTGAATTAGGTTAAGTTACCTGAGAAATAGGTCTTAAAAAAGATTATTAAACCTATTAAATAGGTTAATAGACAAGTTGAAGAAGTCATTGAATATTAAGATAGGGATGTTGAAATTTGATTTGCTCCATCCAGAAGTGTAAGGTTAAACCTCAAAAAGGGTAAAAAAAAAAGAGGTTAAACTTAGATATTCTACCTTTTTAGTACTCATCACTGAGTTAGATGGTATTCGAAGAACAAAAGAATAAGTTAGTCAACCCTAATATAAGGTTGACTTTCCTCCTTCAACTTCAACTTTTATGGTTAGTGAACCACAGGATACATCTAGTCAGGCCTATAAGCCCAAATCTCCTTCTTACTTGTATATGAGCTATCAGGATGAAAATAGAAATCTTTATGTATTAGAGAAAATTGATGAAATTAAAGAAAAATTAAGAAAGTTATTTTATTCTCCTAAAAATACTTAAAAAAAAAATATGGTTCCTTGTCACTTTTGATAAGAAATAAAGAGTAGTTTGACATAAATACCATAAAATATATGTAAAAAAAGATGGAATCAATTGAAGAACCAATTGATATATTTTCTTACTTGGAAAAGGTTTATAAACTTAAGAAAAAATAGTTTTTGGATTTTTCTATCCTAGAAAGGTGTATGGTTCTTGAAAAAGTATATTAATAATATGTTACATGAAAAGGTAATATGGTTAATGCTATTCATCCTCCTACACTTAATTTAAGTATTAAAATTGAAGACAAAGATGTGGTATCCTTTCCTTATAAGGAGGTACCTTCCACAAATGCTATTATAGAATAAGAAAATTATACCAATTGTATTTTCAATTAAAGAAAAAATATATGAATTAGTACAAAAATTTATAGTTTAGTAGATTCCAAGACCTTTGGTTAAACCAAAGATTGAAAAATGGGTTTTATTTAAACCTATGATGTTAGAAAAAATGGATTATAATATGATGGATAAAACCTTGAAAAATTAGAAATGATTGACGAAATAGTCAAAAGGTTAAGTAACCTTAGATTTAAAGAAAAATGATACCTCTGTATTATGAATAAAGGAAATAACAGAGGAAGTATCAGAAGAAGAATTTTCAAGTTCTAAAAATTATATTGAAAAAATCCAAAAATTGTTCTTATCATAACAAAATCCAAAGAATCCACCATCCTTTAGTAATAAAGGAATCAGGAAAATTAATAAAATGGCTTTTAATAAAATACCTATGAAACTATATTACCTAAGACCTATTTTGGTTGACCTCTTATTAGAGGAATAGTCAAAGTACAATTATGTATAATATGATGGTAATAGCATTGTTTAATGAAATTTGGATGGAATGTTTAAAAATCGAATCTCATTCTATTATATTATATGATGATATTTGCTATTATTGTAAAAGTTATGGGTAATAATTCTGACCTCGATATAGTAAGATTCATTGTCAACAGTTTTACAGGCCAACTTAAAGGTTGGTTAGATTTTTACTTGCTAAACAAAGTTAAGTTTCAAATCTTTAATGTTATTAAGTTAAAATAAGGTTTGCAAGTATCTAATAGTGTTAATACACTAATTTATATTATTACCAACCATTTTGTTAGTTTGGCTATTTTATTGGTAAATTTATCTAGTTTAAGTGGTATAAAGACATTTTTTTTTTCAAAAGTTTTTACTAGAGAAGACAGTTAAAGTATGTTTTGGAAATAAAAGTTTTTATTAAGGTTATCTACCTTATTTTCTAAAAGAGTTAAAAACATATTAAAGTTTTATCACGAAGGAGATATTAACTATTCCAATTATACTCATGACAAGTTAGTAGCTAAGGTAGTTGCTGAATAAGTTAAACTCTATAATGAAATAAAATTGCATAAATAGTTGTAGAAAGATAAGGCTCAAAGCAAAAAAGTCATAGGTGACTTTTACAAATAGATGCGTTATCCACCCATAAGACCTCCAAGAAAAATAAAGAAGAGTTATAAACCCATTTCTTAAAAGAACCCTTTTATGAAAAGGAAAAAAAAAGTTTGCTCTGCAAAAAAAGAAAAGAAAGACAATTATCTCCTATAAATGATAAAAAGTAGGTCATTATTCTAATAAATATAAAATGAAATAAAAAATTTAGGAATTATTTATTGATGAGGACTTTAAGAGGTTATTAATGCACATTTTTTTATTAGAAGATGAATTCAAAGAATTGAATCTAGACGTAGATCTTCTTGAAAAAGAGGTTACCTTTGAAAAAGAGTTTGATAATAGTTATGACAAACAATATAATTATTATCAAGATTTGTGTAAAAGTAATGACTTATTAGTCCTTACTAAAAAAAGATAATATGATTTTGGATCTTATTGATAAGATCACAGATCCAAAAGAAAAAAAAAAAGCAATTGGAAAAATATCTCTATTTGATTTAAAATGAAAATAAAGTTAAAAATCAAAAGAGAACTATAGTTTAAAAATTGTCATTCAAGGAATTAAAAATAATTATTTTGGTAATTCTAGTTTAAAAATCAAAATGATAATAAAATTTTCTATTACAGAACTTAAAGTTAAAATTAATCAGTTAAAAATTAAAGTAAAAGAATTAAAAGGAAAAGTAACAATATTAAAATCGATATCTAAACAAGGTAATGATCTTTCTAATTCTTTGAATATTCCAAAAACTTCCTTAAAGGATGAATTAAGTACTTTTTAATATATTAATATGATAGATTGAGTTATTACTCATAAATGGCATACTTATATCACAGTAATGGTCAATAAAAAATATGTCTTTTTTTACATTAACCTTAATTGATTTATGCACTGATATGAATTGTATTAATGAAGAAATAGTCCCTTCAAAATACTTCCTAAAAACAACGAAAGTGTTAAACACTACTAATAAAAATAAGATTGTTATTAAATATAAGCTATCTCAAGTTACTATTTGTAATGACGAGATATGTATTAAGATTCCATTTATATTCATTAAGAAACTGTCTTAAGATGTAATTTTGGAAAATCCTTTTCTTCATATGTTGTATCTTATTAAAAAGATAGACAATAAAGGGATTTTTTCATAAATAAATGGAAAACTTATTAGTTTTAAATTCATATTTACTCCTTAATTTAGAGAGATAGATTTACTTTAGAAATCAATAAAGAGAAAATAGAGGTTTATTTAATCTCTTCAAAGTGAAGTAAAAGGTAAACACCTTTAAGAAATGATCAACTCTCTTGTTATTCAAAATAAAATACAAGAGATAAAAATAAAATTTGAAACTTTAGTTTGCGTAGAGATTCCTATTGCTTTTTGGGATAAAAAAAAGGCACGTGGTAAGATTACTTTATGAACTGACTTTTAATGAAAGTCAAATTCTTACTAAGACTCAACCCATAGTCATGAGATTGAGACATTTATAAACCTATAAAAGGGAGATATGATCTCTTACAAAAGTGGCTTAATAAAAAAAGTAATAGCTTATAAAGTTGTCCAACATTTTATGTTGAAAAAACTGCTAAGGTGGAACAAGGAGTTTCAAAACTAGTTATTAATTATAAACTTTTAAATGAGGTACTAAGATAGATTGGGTATTTTATACCTAATAAAAAGAACTTATTAAATAGGTTTTATGAAACTCAAATATTTTTAAAATTTAATATGAAATCAGGATTTTGGCAAAACAAGATTCATGAAGAAGATAGGTATAAAACGACATTTATAGTTTCATTTGAACATTACGATGGAATGTAATGCCTTTAAGGTTAAAAAATGTGCCTTCTGAGTTTCAAAAAATTATAAATGAAATATTTAATATTTATACAACATTCAATACAATTGAATAACATTTTAAACATTTGAATTTTTTGTTAAAGATTATTGAAAAGCTAAGTCTTGCTATATTAGTAAGAAAGATGAAATTATTTCAAATGAGACTTAACTTCCTTGGTCAGTTCATTAATAATGATACAATTGTTCCTATTTATTGAACAATTGAATTTGCTTAGCCTATAATGCTAAGCCTTCATTTGAAAGGTTAAAAAAGAATTCTCCTGAATAAAAGGATAAACATACAAAAGCGATTAAGAAAATAAAATAAAATTCTAAAGAACTACCTTATTTAGCCCTTTTTTTATCCTGATGTATTCAAAATAGTTGAAATTGAAACATTAGATACATGTTATAGAGGAATCCTTAAGCAAAGGATTAACTTAAAAAATAGTTAATTTGATTCACTTTTAGTATTTGGAAGGGAGATAAAGTTAATTACTCTACTATTAAACAAGAAATTCTAACTATTATGTGATGTATTTAAAAATTTGAAAATGATTTATTAAATCAGAAGTTTTTTTAAAAAATTGACTATAAAGCCATAAAAGGCGTCTTTACTAAAGATATAAAAAATCTTTCCATTAAGCAAATTTTTGCAAGATGAAAATGAATACTTTTTGTATTTGATTTTGAAATTTGAGTTTATTAGGAGAAATTCTAATGCATTACCACATTTCATAACTCATGAGTTTTTGTAGGGAATTAATAAATGAGTAAAAGGCTACTAGTGTAAGGGCCTTAGTCCTTAGTAAAGTCGGTTAATTTACTGGCTAAAGGTGTAGATACAAGAACAAATGAAGTTGATAAACTTCGAGATGACACTTATAAGTGTGTCTTGAATAAATGCATCATATATCATTTGATTCTAAAGCATATAGATCTTTTATGTATTATAAAAAGAAGTTATGCTAAGCTTAGGCCTAATAAGATTGCAAAAGTTTATTTTAAAGATGTTATGTTTCCACAAGCTAATATGAAAGACTATTGTATTACTAATAGATACTCTATGAAATAGGTTCGGTGGTTATTAAACCCATTAAAAAGGACTAGAAAGTAGTTCTAGTTATTACTTCAAAGATTGGGCTTATGCCAAATTTAAGGTAAAGAAAATTATTTATCCAAAAGACTGGCAAGTTGATCTCTTTAATTACTATGAATTAAAAAATTGGAGAAAGGTTAAGACCTTCAATTACTTTGATTATATTGAAGTATGGGAAAAAGCTTTAATATATGAAAACAAACAAAGGAAATTTAATTGGTTCATTCAAATATATTTTCGAATGATCCAAAGAAAATTTTCAAACCAGTTTAAAACTTGGTTTTTCAAATAAGGTTTACATCATATGTCTTTACCCCATAAATTAATGACTGTTTATGAATAGTTTTGTGAAACTAATAAAGAGATTAAAAACTCATTACTAATGTTTGCTGCTCAGTATCACATCCTATGGATTATTAAATGTGATTATGTAGTTATGGCCAAGTAAATGAAAGTTTTAGTTGTAGAAATTAAACATGTTTCATAGCTAACTAGACAGATTGATATCCGTGGAAAAAGTTTGATTTTTCAATGATGGGGTCTACACAACAAAAGGAGTTATCTGTATTAATGGTTTAAAGGCTTCATTACTAAAAATGACTCTAACCACTCTTAAGGAGATATTAAAGATTTTAATGGAGTCTGTGTCAAATGAAAGGTTATTGGAAATGATGGCTAATTTGTTTCACTCTTTTGAAGACTCGCAGATGGATTAACTTGAAAGTAGCCAAAAACACCTTAATGATGAAAATATAATGCAAGATTCCTAAGACCCATATAAGCTATAAGAGACAACTCTTTGCGGAGAATCAGACCACTTTAACAAATGGATAGGTGGGTCAAAATAGATTTAATAAAGATAAAGTAAAGTGATAATGAAGTGTCAGGAAAAATGTGATAAAGGTACAATAATAGAGCATTTATCTTAAAAAAAAGATTCCTTTAAGGACATTAATGTGTCTAATAAGTGTTGGTTACCACCTCTTCTATATGTATAAATAAATGATGAAAGGAAAGGCAAAGGGGGCTTGGTCCAAACCTAATTAGTCATTCTCTCTTCCTTTCTCTCTAACTTTCTTTCTTCTCCAAAAGCTTGTAATGACGTTTAATATTCAATGAAAGTTTTATTCCTATAAGTTTCTTATTTCTTTTCTTATTTTAGGTGCTTTATGTGTTTGTTTTATTTATATTATATATTATAAATTGTGAGTTGCATTTGAATGGTAGAATAAAGATCTAATGTTCAAACATTTCATCCCCATTTGAACATAACTCACAATTTATAATATATAATATAAACAAAACAAAAACACAAAAACCTAAAATAAGAAAAGAGATAAAAAAAATTTATAGGAATAAAGTTTTCATTGAATATTGAACATCGTTACTAACTTTTGGAGAAGAAAGAAAATTCAAGTGAGAGAGAGAGGAAGAGAGAATGACTAACTAGGTCTAGACCAAGCCCTTTTACCCTTCTTTTCATCATTTATTTATACATATAAAAGCGGTAATAATCGACACTTATTGGATACATTATTATCCTAGAAAGAATCTCTTTTTTAAAGTAGTTGCTTTATTATTATACTCCCTTCATGTTTTTCCTGACACTTCATTATTGCTTTGCTTTAGCTTTATTAAAGCTATCTTGACCCACCTGTCCATTTGTTAAAGTGCTCTTATTCTCCATTAACAATTGTCTCTTACAGCTCATATAGGTCCCAGGAATCTTGCATCATATCTTTATCATTAAGGCGCTTTTGGCCACTTTCAATTTGATTCATCTGCAAGTTTTTAGACGAATGGAGTAAATTAGTTATTATTTCCAATAACCTTTCTATCGACACAAATTTCATTAAAGTCTTTAGTATCTACTTAAGAGTGGTTAAAGTTGGTTTTGGTGGTAAAGCCTTTGGACTATTAATACAGATAATTCCTTTTGTTGTGTAAACTCTATCACTAAAAAAATCAAACTTTTCCCACTAACGAATATTAATCTGTCTAGTCAGTCATGGAACATGTTTAATGTCAACATCTAAAATATTCATTTGCTTGGCCATCATTACATAATCCCATTTAATGATCCATGGGACATGATACCAAGCAAAGGACATTAGTAATAGGCTTTTAACCTCTTCGTTAACTTCACAAAACTATTCATCAACAATCCTTACTTGATGGGGTAGAGTCAGATGATATAAACCCCATTTGAAAAGCCAAGTTTTAAACTAGTTTAAAAATTTCTTTGGGTCATTCGAAAGATATATTTGAATGAACTAACTAAATTTCCTTTATTTATTTTCATATATTAAAGCCTTTTCCCATACTTCAATATAATCAAAAGTAATCAAAGGTCTTAACCTTCCACCATTCTTTCAATTAACGGTAACCGAAGAGATTAGCTTGCCTTAAATTTGGCATAAGCCTAATCTCTGAAGTAATAACCAAAGTTGCTTCCTAATCCTCTTTTAATAGGTTTAATAACCACCAAATTTGTTTCATGGAGTATCAATTGATAATATAGGTAGTCTGTCACATTAGTTTATGGAAACATGTCATCTCTAAAATAAAATTTTATAATCTCATTAGCCTTAAGTTGAGCATAGTTATTTTCTATAATATATAGAAAATATATATACTTTGGAATCAAAGAATATGTGATGGATTTATCCAAGGTACACTCATAAGTGTTATCTCAAAATTTATCAAATGTGTCAAATTTATAATATATAGAAAATTTGTTTTTTTAAGTTCATCTTTTGCTGAATAATTCCTCCATAACCTTTATCTAATGTGTCAATTTCAACTATTTTGAATGCATCAGGATGAGAAAGGAGTTAACAAGGAAATTCTTTAAATTTTAATTTTATTTTCTTAATTGCCTTTGTATGTTCATCTTTCCATTTAAAAGGATTCTTTTTTGACCTTTCAAATAAATACTTAGCATCATAGGCTAATTTTTTATAAAAATCTAAAATATAATTTAAATATCTTAAAAACCTCTACAATTGTTGCTTTTCCTTAATTTTATCAGGGAATTTGGAAGTGAACTCAAATGCTTGATCAATTGGAATAATTGTGCCAATATTAACGAAGTAACCAAGAAACTTAACCTTAATTTGAAATAATTTCATCTTTGTTACTAATACAATAAGACCTGCCTTTTTAATAACTTTTAAAAAAAGCTTCAAACATTTAAAATATTGTTCAATTGTGTTAGAAAATACTAACATGTCATCAATATATATAATAATGAATGTTGTATAAGTATTAAATATTTCATTCAAGATTTTTTGAAATTAAGAGGGTGCATTCTTTAACCCAAAGGACATCACATTCTATTTGTAATATCCAAATAGAATTGTAAATGTCGTTTTATACTTGTCTTCTTTATAAATCTAGATTTGCCAAAATCTTGATTTCATGTCGAATTTTAAAAATATTTGAATTTCTTAAAACTTATTTAATAAATCCTTTTTATTAGGTATTAAATACCTAATCCATCTTAATGTCTTATTTAAAAGTTTATAATTAATAACTAGACTTAGAACTCCTTAGTCCACCTCAATAGCATTTTTAACATAAAATGTTAGACAATTTCATAAGTTATTGTTTTTTTTAATAAACCCCTTTTGTAGGAGATCATTTGTCTCCCTTTTATAGGTTTTTAAATGTTTCAATCCTATGACTATGGGTTAAGTCTTAGTAGGAATCTAACTTTCATTAAAAGTCACTTCATAAAGTAGTCATATTAAATCCTTTAGTTTTAATATCCAAACTTAAAGTATGCATTAAATTTGGATTTGATAATGACAAAGTAAAATTTGGAAAGTAGGAGAACAAAAAAGGTTCATCACTCAATGTGAATTCAATTACTCCTAATAAGGAGTCATGAAAATAATTGTCTTTTATCCTTGATACATATAATTGCTGAGTTATTTAAACCTAGTATAGTAACAGGTTCTAATGCTACTTGTACCATATCAACATGAAGAAATTTATAGTTATATTTGTGTGAACTAATAAGCTCTTGTGATAACATAAGGAAATCATTATAACCTTAAGTTAAAGGTAATGATTGTTTAATGGTTTTTATAATATAATCAACTCTTGAAAAGAAACTTTCATATTTATAAACTTAAAAAGAAAAAAAAGAAGGTAAAGCCTAGTTTTGTAAATAATTAATAACTAAATTTTCATTAATTATTATTTCTTTATTTTTAGAAAATCTACTACTATCCTTAGCTAAACTATTACATCTAAATAATCAATCTGATCTTAACCTATATATGACTTATCATATCACTATCGATGATTTATGCCACAACCTTAACATGCTAAAATAGTAACAACAGGTACAAAGGCAACGCAACTTAGGGTTTCAACGAGTCACAAATGAATTTGGACCTTTGAGATTGCCTAAAAGATCAAGTTTATAGGATAACAACCAAAAATAGAAAAATTGATCAACCGACTTAGCAAAAAGACAAAACTACTTTTGGCGATTGATAGTTTCACTCAAGCAACTTGTGATCAGCTAACTTAGCAAAATAACAAAACTACTTTTAGTGATTAATAGCCTCTTAGCCTATGACTGTCAACTTTACAAAAGAACAAAACTGCTTTCAATAATTGATAGCTCCACTTAACCTATAATTGTTAGTTCTACAAAAGAACAAAAATGTTTTAAGTGATAACTTACCTAAAACGTTTATAAAAACAAAGGAAAAAGAATTAAGAAAGGAAAAATTTGAATCTCAAAAGTTGAAACTCCAAATACAAAGCATCCTTTTCTATCTTATTTCAAAAGGTCTCTCTCTTTCTTCCTCTTAACTTGTAAACTTTCTTTATTTTCTTGTGAATTCCTTTTGTGTTATGTAATTTCCATTTTGTTTGTAATTTTTTTCTTTTCTTATGCAATCTTCCTTTTTGTCTCCCGTTTTTTATAATATTGGTATTAGAGTCATACTAGTAACCTTAATGATGATATTCTAATAAACACCAAACAATTTAAAACTCTAGCACCAATATTACTAATATTATAAAAAAATTACACAATAAAAGAATAAGAAAATTGCACGTAAAAAAGAAATTACATAAGAAAAGAGGAATACATAAAAAATTAAGGAATATTTGTATTATATTTTCAATTTGTGAGAAAGTACTTGGTAAATCAAAGGTGGAAAATCTAGGTGGTTATAATAGTATTTGATCCTTGTAGTAAGGATTTATAGTAGGGGATAACTAATATGTGCCTTAAATTAATAATAAATGTTATGGAAATTCCTTTTGTGAATTGGGAGTTTATGGATCTTCTATTAAAAGTTAAAACAAATTTAGCATTATCATATTAGTTTATTTTGAAAATCTCAGTGTTTGGTTTAAGTTACTTTAATGGTTAAAGTTTTACTACTCCTAAAATCTAATCTTTTGAAAGAATAATTTCTTTTTGCTGAATAAACCTTGAAATAATAGTATTAGACTACGTGAGATTTATTTGTGGCAAAAGGGTTTTACCATTCTAGAATTGAAATTTATATTTAGATGAAAAAAAAGAAATCATGGTTTTGTAATAAATTTTCAAAATTGATGCAATTGGAAAAGACCTTTTCAATATATTATAATTATGAATTTTAATCCTTAAAATCATATTTTTGAAAAGAGTCCTAACAATTGAAAGAAATTAGATTACTACAAAAGTTAAATTTGATTAAGTAATGAATTTTGAAAATTTATAAATATAACATCCCTTAAGTGATTAAAATAGATGTTTTTAAGTCTTTTTTTTGTAAGACATTTGATTCTCAATTAGACTAAACCTATATGTATATATTTGTAACATTTATTTTTATGATTATGTAGGGATTTTTGAGAAAGCAATTGAATAATTTCAAAAAATTTTGTAAGTTGAATGTCTCATTCTTTTGTTTTAATTGTAAAATCTGTTTTGAAAAAATTGATTTTGAAAAGTTTGTAAATTTGTTCTTTTTAAACATTTTGAATTTCTTATTCATTAATCTCTTTATTGAAATCTTTTATAGTAATTTTTTTGGTATTCACTATCTTACAAATTTTTGAACTTTTTAAAGTTAATAAGTTAAACAAGACATTATTCTACTTAATATTGAATTCATATTTGTAGAATTGGAGTCAAAATAAGACATTTTCTACAATCTAAGAGTTCTAATTGGTTTTAACTACCCTTACCAATAAATAGGTCAAATAACCAAACTAATTTCAGATAAGATAATTTAAAAATATGACATACTAAGATAGTAATGATGAAAATATAAATGATAAAATATAGAAAATACCTAATGCATTAAAAAGATGATTTTGAAAAGGTTTTGAAACTAATATTACCAATATTATATAAAGGTTGCACAAGAAAAGAAGAAAAATTACACACAAAGAGAAAATTACAAAAAAAAAAAAGGAATACACAAGAAAATAAAGAAAGTTTACAAGATGAAAGGAAAGAGAGAGGGATCTTTTGAAATAGGAGAGAAAGGGATGCTTTGTATTTGAAGTTTTAAATTCTACCATCCGTGATTCTTCTTCCTTTGTTTTTATAGCCGTTTCTAAATAAGGTATCACTGAAAGCATTTTTCTTCTTTTGCAAAGTTAGTAGTGATAAGCTAAGTGGAGTTATCAATAACTAAAAGTAATTTTATTGTTTTGCTAAGTTAGCTAATCATGAGTTACTTGAGTGGAAATAGTTTTGTCTTTTTGCTAAATTGGTTGATCATAAGTTGTCTGAGTAGAGGTGTCAATTGTTAAAAGTAGTTTTTCATTTTTATTTTAATATTTGAGAGGGAATTTCAAAATAGTCGTCCTCATTATCTTGGAGAAGATTAAATTTGGACTCACTTAAGTCTAATGTGACAAAGGATTTATGGGTTGAAGGGGGTTTTAAATTGCAATAATTGTTGCATTATTGCAAAATGTTCTTCTTTAGTTTGGGTCATTGCTAGAAAGGTCATGGCATAAGGTTTTTTGGCTAGAGATTTTGAATAATGAGGTTTGGCTTGTACAAGTTATTAGATTCCTTTTGGCCATCTTTAAACAGCAACCCTTGAGAGTGTTTTTAGGATTTTGAAAGTCTCATTATTTCACCTTAAATTGTCTGGTGATTATTAAAATATCATCTTAATTTTGATACTCAAAGTACCATATTAATACCAAGTATAAGAAAAATTTTGTGAAAAACAAGAAAAGAGTGGAAAATCTTTTTACTTTATTTGTAAGTTCATATTATGATTTAAGCAGATTATATTTATCACAAATTTAAAAAATGAGAATGTCAGGAGAAGATTTAAAATAACCCTACCATTTTTTAAACCAATTTGGAATCTTTAAAGGGTCCATTTTGGTGTCAAGGTAAAATAACTAAGAATGACTACCTTATGATTTTAGAGAAGGTATTGTACTCCTTTTAATGGTAGTCTAAATATTATAAGGATAAATAATTATTCAATTTTGATTTTAGGAAGACTGGAAAATATTTTGATTTAGGAAGATCTTGTTCCCATCATTAAGGATGGATAATTTTTTGTATATTACAAGTATGTAAGATCATTATAAGATTTTTCTATATAAAGATATTTGAATTTGACTAGCTCTTATGTTTTGATTCCCCTTTGAGATGTTTTTGTCATTTAAGGTATTATCATATTCTAAATCCTTCTTATTGTATGTAACTAATTAGTTCTCTGTAAATTAATTGATCATAGGCAATTGGATTTCCAAAGATAGTTTTAAACTGAAGCTAGTTTCAAACATTGTCAAATTTCAAAACCTAATGAAACCCAACAAAATAATAATGATTTCATCTAAACCATTAAAACTCATTTTGTCAGTTTAAAATCTTTATCTTCAAATACTGATAAAAGTAATCAATATCATAAAACAAAACTCAAAAATTAAGGCCTCCTAATCACACCTAAACTGCCTCTACTAAACTAAACTAATATTTGGCCTTACAACTTTAGATTTAGTCATCAAGAATAAAATAACACATTAGTATAATACAAATTTAATACTTATTTCATCTACAAATGAAACATAGATAGCAAGTTTAAATATAATATTTTTAGCCTTTTATAACAAATGACTAACAAATGCTTACAAAACATAATACCAAACCTTAGATAAAGCTATAGTTGAACTCTTAATTGTTGGATTTTCAAGACAGTTAAAAGGATGGTGGAACTATCATTTTCTTAACAAACAACAATTATAAATTCTACAATTTATCAAAACCACAGAAGACGATATTTCCATCCTTGATAACTTAGGAAACATAATAAAAAATGTTATAACTTATCTGATCTTGACCATCTTTTTACATTTCATAAGGGATCCATCGCATCTTAAGGACAAAAATGTTGAATTACTTAGCAACATTATATGTAAAAGGTTTGGTAAGTTTCAAAATTACAAGAACACTTTTCTTACCAAAGTTATACTTAGGGGGGATTTAAACCAATTTTTTTAGAAAAAAAAAATTCTAACATGACTTTTAACACTTTTAGGATAACAAACTACAAACACCCTCAAAATTGCCTTTGGAAATCCAATCTCCATTGATTAGTTAACGTATAAAGAATTGATTAGTTACACACAATAAGAAGGATTTGAAATTTGTCATGACTTCAAACTCCAAAAACATATAAAATGGGAATTAAAATAATCTCATTTTGAAGTAGGAATCTTTTGCTAACAATTTGATCTATGTATCCTAAAACTCACAAAACCCAACAATAAACAATACAAACCCTATAAGAAAAACTATATTAGCTACCAAAAAAAAAAAAACAAATAAACAATCTTATTATAGTAAATCAAAAAAATTCAACCCATCTAAACCAAAAACTTTTACCTTTAAAAAAAAGTCACAAGATATTACTTATTAAAGGTGTGACAAAAAAGAATATATGTTGAAATATTACAAAATCAATTGTAGAATCCAATAACTATAATTAAAAGAACAAATCATTGAAAAATTAGAAACTTTTATCCAACATACTTTTAATTCTAATTCCAATTCCCCTAATAAATGTTTGGAGGAAGAATCCCTTCAAATAGATGAACTTTAAACCACCTTATTTGAAACAAAGAGTGAAACTAAGAAAATTAATATAATTAATAAAAATCAAGAATTTCTTATTGATCTCATTAAGTATATTACATACCCTACTTTACAAAAAGAATATTTTAAAAAAACTTCTCAAAACCTTCCAAAAGACAAAACAAAATAACCCTACAACTCTTTCATCTACTATTACCACTCATTATGATGTTACTATTATACTATCCAAATGAATTTAAAAATTAAAAATGAAAATCAAAACCATCAAAACAAAACTTAGATGACTCAAACAAAAACAATAAAAATATAATGAGATTTTAAAGTTTCTTCTCACAAAACGCCTAGAAATAGAAAAAACCAACAATAGTGACCTATAACCATAATAACCAAAATTACAAAACTTTCTTTTAATTGTCAAACAAGTCACTTCTCGAAAATACCTTATCAAAGTCACCCTAATCTTTCAAATGATTTTTAAATTGATAATATAATGTTATTTGATATTGAAATAGATTTGAACTATATTAAATAAGGAATAATACCACAAAAATTTCAAAAAGTTACAATTTAAAAACTTTCAACTACCAATAATTCTAAAATGACCATTATTAACAAAACCATAGTTTTTGTCCAAAATCAAAATTTTTCAAATCAAAATCTCCTTCATCCTAGTTGAAAATATGAATCATATTGTTATTTTAGGTATAGTATTTATAAATCTTATTACTCCCTATACTGTCAGTTATTACCATATTTCTTTAAAAATAAAATCACAAAAGCTCACTTTCTCTTTTATAAAAACCCTAAGAATACAAAATCTTAATCTAAAAAAAGCTCACTCAATTTATGAGAATAAGATTCATACAATTATACTTGCCAAACAACATCTATTTACTTTACAAAAAGATGTCTCTTTACAATGAATTCAACACCAATTACAAGACCCAACAATCATAGAAAAAATCTCTCCTCAAACAAAGAATCTAAAATGAATGTTGCTTTAACCTTCTAAATGCCTTTTGAGACAAAAAACAACATATTCTTGCAAAATTCAAACCTATTCAAATGAATGTAGAATTAGAAAATTATTGCTGCATGGAAATGCAAGATCTAGAATCCAAAAAATTAATTTCAAAGTCAAAATTACCATAACCTTATGTCACTTTTTATGTAAAAAAATTGTAGAATTAGAACATAGCACATCCAAATTAGTTATCAATTACAAACCTTTAAACAAAACACTTATATGGATTAGGTATCTTAGTTCTAACAAAAGATGCCTTTTATAACAACTACATTCTGCCTTTGTTTTTTTCAAAATTTGACATGAAATTAGGAGTTTGGCAAATTCAAATCCACGTAAAAGATCGTTAAAAAATTGTTTGTATTGTTTTATTTGATTACTATGAAAGGAATGTAATGTTATTTAGATTAAAAAATACTCCTTTAGAATTTCAAAGAATTATGAATGACATTTTTCAACCATATTCAAAATTTTTTCTTATTTATATAGACAATGTAGTTATTTTTTCCAATTCTTTTGAACAATATTTTAAGCATTTACAAATATTTTTCTCTATTACAAAACAAAATGGCTTAATGATTTCTTAACCTAAAATCTTTCTCTTTCTTGAGTAAGATTTTTGAGATATTATATTAATTAGGGCACTATTACTCCCATTGAAAGAACTCTCACCTTTGCTAAAAAAAATTCTCAACAAGATTACTAATAAATCACAACTCTAGTAATTTTTAGAAAATCTCAACTATATCTTATATTTCATTCTAAATACTAATAAGATTGCAAAACCATTATATAGTCCTCTTAAGAAAAATCATACCTCATAAACAATTCAACATATCATTTTAATTTAATACATAAAAACCTAAGTGTGAGAAATTCTTTGTATTCATATTGTTGCTTTTTTAGCCCTAAAAAATTGTTGAAACAAATGACTATGATTTGAGTTATGGAGGTATTCTTAAACAACTTAAAACATTAAGGAAGAAATAGTCCAATTTACTTTTACATATTATATTGATTATCAAAAAAAATTATTTTGCCATAATTTTTTTTTCTATTGTCATACACATCACAAAATTCCAAAGTGATTTATTAAATCAAAAATTTTTCCTTCGCATTAATTACAACTCCACAAAATAAGTTTTACAAAAAGATGTTTTATTTCCTTCCTCCACTTAAGTAGGAAGACAAAAAGGAAGATAGTTCCACTGGATGCGATTGACAATTCTACTTAGGTAGCTCAAGATCAATCAACTCAACAAAAAGACAAAACTACTTTCAACAATTAACATTTCCACTTAGGCAGCTCATGATCAACCAACTCAACAAAAAGAAAAAACTACTTTCAACAATTTACAATTCCACTTAAGCAACTTGTGATCAACCAACTTAGTAAAATAACAAAACTACTTTTGGTGACTAATAGCCCCTAAGCCCATGACTGTTAACTTCACAAAAGGACAAAATTGCTTCGGCGATTGACAACTCCACTCAGCTTTTGATAGCTCTGCTTAACCTATGACTACCAACCTACAAAAGGACAAAAATGCTTTTGGTGATACCTTACTCAAAAACAATTATAAAAATAAAAGAAGAATAATCAAGGTAAAATTTGAAACTCTAAATAGAAAGCATCATTTTCTCTCTCATTTCAAAAGATCCCTCTCTCTTTCTTCCTCTCATTTTGTAAATTTTCTTTATTTCCTTGTGTATTTCTCTTTTCTTGTGCAATTTTCTCTTTTTGTGTAACCTTTCTTCTTCTTTTCTTTTGTAACCTTTTTACAATATTGGTGATATTTTAAGCTTTTTTACAATATTGGTAATATTAGTATTAAAGCCATTTCAAGATTATCTTCTTATTACATCAAGTATTTTCAACATTTTATCATTCATATTTTCATCATTGTTATGTCAATATGTTATATTTTTGAGTTATCTTACCTTGAGTTAGTTTGATTATTTAACCTATTCCTTAATGAGGGTAGTTGAAACCAATTAAAACACTTAGAATGTAGGAAATATAGTATTTTAACCTCTAAATTTGCAAATATGAACCATTATTATGTAGAATAACCTCTTATTCCAACTTATCCATTTCAAAAAGTTTAGAAACTTAAAGAATAATTGATACCAAAGAAATTATTATAGAAGATTACAATAAGTAATTAATGATTAGGAGATTCCAAAAGTTCAAAAAAAAAACAAATTTATAAACTTTCAAAATACAATCTTTTTAAACTAATTTTACAGTCAAAATAGAAGAATAAGACATTTACCTTACAAAACCTTTTGAAACTATTCAAATGTTTTCTTAAAAATCCTTACAAAATCATAAAAATAAACATTACAAATATATACATATAAGATTAGTCTAGGTATGAATCAAACCCTTTATAAAAGAAAGTTTGAACACATCTATTCTAACTATCTTAAGGAATACTTGATTTATAAATTTTCAAATTCATTACATAGTTCAATTTAATCTGGCCTTGTCGTGGCCTAATTTCCATCAATTGTTATTCAAACCTTATTGTTTCTTTAAGTGACATAAACATCACAAATATATACATATAACATTAGTCTAAGTATGAATGAAACTCTTGCAAAAAAATATTTGAACACATCTATTCTAACTATCTTAAGGAATACTAGATTTACAAATTTTCAAGATTCATTACTTAGCTCAATCGATTATAGCCTTTATAATGGTCTAATTCCCATCAATTGTTATGTAAAAACTACTATTCGAAGGTTTATTCAATGGAAAAACATTATTATTTCAAAAGACTAGATCTTAGAAGGAGCAATAAAATCTCAACCATTAAAGCAACTTGAATCAAACACTGAGATTTCCTAAATAAATCAATATGATAATGGCAAAGTTGTTTTAACTTTTAACAGAAGATTCATAAACTTCCAATTCATGGAAGGAGCTTCTACAACATCTACTATTGATTTGGGGCATATATCATCCATCCTCCTACCATAAATCTTCCCTATAAGGACCAAACACCATTACAACTACCTAGATTTTCCACCTTTAACTTACCAAGCATTTCCTCACAAATTGCAAACTATAATGTAAATATTCTCTATCATATATTCATTAACCCTACAAATTAGTCTCCCCTAACCTTACCTTTTTCTTCAACAATTAAAGAAAACATTAAAAATGAGTTACACGTTTAAGAAAAAGATTTTTAAGTAAATAAAAAAATATTTGCATAATGATTTTTACTCTTATTTTAATTTTGGTAAGAGAACATAATTAAAAGGATAATGGGATTACCATTTTACAAATGAATAACAATTACAAATTCTATAATCTATCAAAACCATAGAAGACAATGTTCTCATCCTTGATAACTTATGAGAACATAGGAAATACAATAGAAAATGTTGTAACTTGTCTCATCATGGCCATCTCTTTACATTTCATAAGAGATCCATCACACCTTAAGGACTAAAATACTAAATTACTTAGCAACTTTGGGTCTAAAAAACTTAATGAATTCCAAAAGTACAAGAAGACCTTTTTAACAAAGTTATATTAGAAGGATTCAAACTAGCCCTTTTGGAAAGAAAAATTGCTAGCAAGATTTAAAATTTTTAGTAGGATTGGAACACTTTTAGGAGAAAAAACTACAAACACTCTCAAAACTACCTTCAGAAATCCAATACCCTATGATTAGTTAGCATATAAAGAACTAATTAGTTACACACAATAAGAAGGATTTAAAATATTTGCTAAGACCGTAAACTCCAAAAACATCTTAAATAAGAATTAAAACAATCCTATTTTGAGGTAGGAACCTTTTGTCAACAATTTGATCTAGGTATTCCAAAACTCATAAAACCTAATAACAAATAATACAAACCTTATAAGAAAAACTATTTTAGTTACAAAAAAAAAAAGAAAAACAAATAAACACCTTTATTATAACAAACCAAAAAAATTCAAACTGTCCAAACAAAAAACTTCCACCTCTAAAAAACAATTACAGGATATTACTTGCTACAGGTTTGGTAAGAAATTATGCATCTCCAAATATTACAAAATCAACTATAGAATCTAAGAACTACAATTAGAAGAAGAAACCTTTATAAAACTAAAAGCTCTTCTCCAAGATACTTTTAGTTTTAATTCCAACACCTTTAATAAATACTCGAAGGAAGAATCTCCTCAAATAGATGAACTCAAAACCACCTCATCTAAAACTTAAAGTGAAACCAAGAAAATTAATATGCTTAATAAAGATTAAGAATTTCTCATTGATCTCATTAAGTATATTAAAGACCTTATTTTACAAAAAGAATATCTAGAAAATTTTCTCTAAACCTTCCAAGAATCAAAACAAGATAACCCATAACTCTTCCATCAATTATCATTACTCTTTTTGACCTTACTACTATACTAACCAAACAAGCTTCAAAAAAGCCAAACCTCACTATATATGAATTATAAATGGAAATCAAAACCATTAAAACAAAACTTAGAGAACTTAAATTAAAACAACAAAAAGATGATGAGATTTTATAGCTTCTTCTCATAAAACAACTAGAAACAGAAAAAAAAATTGACAATAATGACCCAAAACCACAACAACCAAAACTATAAAAACTTGAAAATTTAGAGAACAACCCAACTAACTTTCGTTTTGCCCTTAAATAAGTCACTTCTTGAAAATACCTTATCAAAGTCACCCTAGTCTTTTCAAAAGATTTCAAAATTAATACTATCATTTTATTTGATACTAGAGCATATTTGAACTGCATCAAATAAAAAATAATACTACAAAAATTTCAAGAAATTGCAAATGAAAAACTTACAAATTACATAACCATGACTAACAAAACTACTCCTTTTGTCCAAAATCAAAATTTTCAAATCAAAACCTCTTTCATCCTAGTTAAAAATATGCATCATATTATTATTCTAAGCACACCATTTATAATTCTTATTATTTTATATACTGTTAGTCATGATTATATTACTTTCAAAACAAAATCACAAAAACTCACTTTTTTTTTATAGAAAACCCAAAAATATGAAATCTTAATTTCATAAAAACTCACTTAATTTATAAGAATAAGATCTATACAATTTTACTTGCCAAACAACATCTCTTCATTTACAAAAAGATGTCTTTTTATAATGAATTATAAAACCCAACAATTATAGAAAAAATCTCTTTTTTCAAATAAAGAATCTACGAATAACTTTATTCTGACCTTTCAAACTCCTTTTAGGACAAGAAATAACATATTATTAAACTACTGTATGAATCAAATTTTAACAAAAAACACATTCCTACAAAAGTTAGATTTATCCAAATGAATGTCAAATTAGAAAATTATTGTCACATGGAAATCCAAAAAACTAATTTCAAAGTCTAGATCACTTTGATCTTGTACTACTTTTTACATAAACAAACACGTAAAATTAAAATGTGGCATACCTAGATTAGTTATCAATTACAAACTTGTAAACAAAACCCTTAAATGGATTAGGTACCTTATTCTGAACAAAAGGGACCTTTTACAAAATTATATTTTGCCTTTGTTTTTTCAAATTTGACATGAAATCAGAATTTTGGCAAATCCAAATTCGCTCAAAAGATTGTTACAAAACTGCTTTTACCATTCTGTTTGACCAATATAAATGGAATGTCATATCATTTGAATTGAAAAATACTCCTTTGGATTTTCAAAGAATTATAAATGACATTTTTTAATTATATTCAAAATTTTGTCTCATTTATATAGATGATGTACTCACTTTTTTTAATTCAATTGAACAATATTTTAAGTATTTACAAACATTTTTCTATGTTGCAAAACAAAATGGCTTAGTGATCTCTTAGTCTAAAATCTCTTTCTTCCAAACCCAACTCAAATTTTTGGGATATTATATTACCTAGGGTATTATTACTCCTATTGAAAGGTCTCTCGCTTTTGTCAAAAATTTTCCTGATAAGATTATTGATAAATCACAATTCCAACAATTTCTACTCAATCTCAATTTCATCTTAGATTTCATTCCAAATATTAATAGGATTGAAAAACCATTACATGACCATCTTAAGAAAAATCTTACCCCCTAAATAGTTCAACATACCATTCTAGTCCAATACATAAAAACCCAAGGTTGAGAAATTCCTTATATACCACGACCATCTCATCAATCCTTTAGCCCCAAAAATTGTTAAAACAAATGCCTTTAATTTAGGTTATAAAGGTATCCTTAAATAACTTAAAAATGGTAAGGAAGAAATATCCTAATTTACTTCAACACATTCAAATGATTATCAAAAACAATTATTCCATTATTGAAAAAGAAATTCTTTCTACTGTCACGTGCATCATAACATTTCAAAGTGATTTATTATATCAAAAAATTTTTCTTTGCATTGATTGTAAGTTTGCAAAAGAAATTCCTTACAAAAATATGTTCAAAACATTGCATCAAAGCATATTTTTCCAAATGGCAAGTCATTCTCTCTTTTTTTGATTTTGATATTGAGTATATAAAAGAAGATAAAAACTTTGTATTAGATTTCCTAACTAAAGAATTTCTTTAAAACAGTTCTTAACATGTAATGAAAATTCAAGGATAAAAGGAAACCTCCTTTACAATTCCCAAACAAAAAAAAGCCTTAAACACTTCATAACCTACAAAACCCATTTCCTCGACTCAACCTTTTAAGTCATAGATTGACCAAGTTACAAAAGAAGAGGAAGCCCAATCTTCCTAAAATTAAATACAGGTTTAATAATGGATAAAATCTATCTCTAAAACTCTATACTTTTTAGTGGCATTGCAAGGTCTCTTTGATAAACAAACAAGTAAATCTTAAAACCTTGACTTCCAAAAGAAAATAAGATGTTCATCCAATACCTTATCTCTAGCAAAACCCTCTCAAATAAGCTTAGTACAAACACACACCTCTAAAAGAGCCTCACCTTACTTAACTATGCACCATTTCCAAAACATTTTCACTATGGAAGCAAGATTCCACGATAAGGATCCTTCCATTACCATCTCAAAAATCTTTTTTACTAAATGGTACTTTAAACCCTAAGATCTCTCTAAGACACAACCATACTATATGGTTATTCTTGAAATAATATAGTCAACCAAATATCAAACATTTTTACATAAAAAAAATCTCATTCTGATCTTTCATAATCTATCTTTTATATATATATATATAAAAAAAAACTATGCATCCTTAATAATGTAGACAAGACCTTTCCAAACTAAAATATTTTCAACCTCCTTAAAAACAAAATTGAATCATTTTATTTCCTTCTCATATTAGGACTACCAACAAACATGGTACAATACCTTTATTGTTCAATACTATAAGGGTAGTCATTATTGGTTATTCTACTTTGACACCAAAATGGACCCTTTAAAGATTCCAAATTGATTTAAGTAATGGTGGAATTATTTTAGATCTTCTCCTGACTTTCTCATTCTAAAACTCAAGATAGCTATAATTTATTTAAATCATAATATGAACTTAAAATGAAGAAAAGAGATTTCCCTCCTTTTGTCTTATTTTTCACAAAATTTTTCTTACCTTGGGTTTGAGAATTAAAATCAAGATGATACTCTAATAATCATTAGACGATTTAAGGTAAAATGGTGAGACTTTTTCACAGTCCTAGGAAAACTCTTAAGGCCTATTGTTTAAAAATGGCTAAAAGAAATTCAACAATTTGTACAAGCCAAACCTCATAACATGACATTTTTGACCCAAAAATCTCATACCACTACCTTTCTAACCATGACTTAAACTGAAAAAAAATATTTTGCAATAATACAACAATTATTGCAATCCAAAATTCCTTTAACCCATGAATCCTTGGTACCATCAAACTTAAGTAAGCCTAAAACTAATCTCTTTCAGCATAATGAGGATGACTGCTTTGGAATTCTCTCTTAAATATGAAAAAAAAAAACAACAAACTACTTTCAATAATTAACACCTCTGCTCAGGTAGTTCATGATCAAACAATTTAGTAAAAAGACAAAACTATTTTCAATGATTAACAATTTCACTTAAGTTGCTCTTGATCAACCAATTTAACAAAACAATAAAACTACTTTTGGTGACTAATAGCCCCCTAAGCTTGTGACTGCCAACTTTACAAAAGGACAAAGCTACTTTTGGTGACTAACAACTCCACTCAACCCGTGACAACTCCCCTTAGCCTGTGATTGCTAATCTTGTAAAAGGAAAAAAATGCTTTTGATGATACCTTACCTAGAAACAACTACAAAAAAAAAGGAAGAAGAATCAAGGAAGGCAGAATTTGAAATTCTTAATATAAAGCATCTCTTTCTCTTTTATTTCAAAAGATCCCTCTCTCATTCTTCCTCTCATCTTGTAAACTTTCTTTATTTTCTTGTATATTCTTCTTTCTTCTTCTTTTCTTATATAATCTTTTTATAATATTAATAATATTTTCTCCTATTTCACAAGATCCCTCTCTCCTTCTTCCTCTCATATTGTAATTTTTTTTTTTAAATTTTCTCTTTATGTGTAACCTTTTTTCCTCTTTTCTTGTGTAACCTTTTATAATATTAATAATATTGGTATGCCTTAAGATAAAGGAAAAGGGGAAATTACAATCATGATCTAATCTAATTCACGTCTTAAGTAAGGGAGAGAGAGAGAGAGAGAGAGGAGAGAGCTATTACAAGATTATTATAATAAGACAAATAAAATAAGGGTATAATATTAATATTAAAAAAAGAGATAAAGTTAAATTAAGAAACTTTTTCTTTTAATATTTTTATTTTGCCAAAGAAAATTTATCTACATTAACTAAAAAGTTTAGTGTGTAATTTAGTCATAATATCAAGTTGTGATTAATATCATTACTCCAAAAATATTAGGATAATAAGCAAACTTAGATAGAATTTTCGTAAGGGGAAGATTTTATAGATTATAATATTTTGGGGCTAGATCACAACTTAATGGTAAATAGATATATTTACATCAATAAAGAAGGCAATAACTAAAGGTTGGACACCAATCATATGTCCGATGTTTAGACATATTTCTTTTTTTTTTTTGGGCCAAATTATCAATTGGTTTATAATTTTGGTACTTAGTTCACATATCATGAATTTGGAGATTAGAATGTGATGTGGACGACTCCAAAAAAACGTGGCTTAAAGACCCAAGGCACATAAGGAATTAAAGAACAACTAGGAAAGCTCAATCATAAATTAATAACACAAACTCTAAACCTAACATTTGAAAAAACACAAACTTAAAGTATTTAAAAAGGTTATGGACACCACACTTTAGAAAAAAAAAAGGAATTGAGAGTGATAAATCGATTGGAATATCATAAGAAGAAGAACATCTTGATAAGTTCTTTAGTTCTCAAAAGAACTGAAGGAGAAAAAATATTTACTTTCTATTTTACTTAAAATTGTATGATCTATTATCTGATCTGATTTTAAAACTTACAAAAGGTGTCTATTTATAGGATAAAATAGTAATTCTAAAATGACTTTATTTAGGAGGAATTCCTATTTAGAGATAAATTTTTATACAAAAAATAAACTCTTAATGGAGATTAGAATGGAAGTTAATTTTTCACATACTTAACAAATGACTTATGTTTATTTAGCAAAATTATAAAATCACAAAATTTTCTATATTTTGTGCAATGAATTTTATTATTAATCAACTATGATAATAGAGTTCCCTCTCTTATTATATTATTTAAATTTAGTTGAAATTTGTATTTTAAAATATAACAAAAAATTTATTTTAACTAATAGGCATTTCTTAATCATAATTGAGATTGTGAAAGAAAACCACATATACCCTTTTATTAACTTAATTATTTTTTTTGGGGGATAAGTCATCTTATTATAAATACTTCCTTAATTGAGAATAGTAAAACACACATCTAATTTTTATGAAAGAAAGGTCGCCAGCATTCTGTTAAACATCCCCACCTAACGATAATTTTCCTAAACCAAAAACAATCCCAAAAATGATCCAGGAAAAAGCACACCCATTCGTCTGGATATATGTTGACATTTGATAGCCACATTCATTAAGTATCTACACATAATTAGTCGAATGCCTCATGCTCAAATATAGTTGTTGGCAATTCGGACCCTATTACGCACAGTGGAAACTGAAATCTAATTATAAACATGCACACATCCAATTTAATAGTAAAAATACCCCAACACAGATTTCACGAACACTCATTTCACATCCAATTAGTGATACCTATGATAAATTACTTGCAATAACTCTCTCAGCAAGAGACATCACACAGGAGAAATAACAAAGGCTGACTGCACATAAGCTCTCTGTCTCTCCTTCGTGCGCATCTCTCTTTGCACCTTCTCTACACAAAACTACCTACTTCTATAAAGAAGCAAATAAGGGTCGTTACGTACTCTAGTGCAGCATTAATGGTTAGGTACGTTGTCTAAAGCAGCAATAATGTCACACATTCATGGTTCATACACTTCAATATTATCTTACTCCACACCCATTCTAATACATTTATTATCCACATGCTCAAACACATTATTTACCACAGAGTCCAATCCAATAATATATATTTTTTCGGATAATAATAATAGTCAATATATGGGACAAGAGCAGAACAACGCAATAATAGCCTTTTCCGCACACCTACTTGCCCCCCTAAGTCCCCGAATAGATTCATTCCCGAGAGACTAGGACTGAAAATAAGCGAAATTTGGCCCGAATGCCCAAGGCCCCTAACTTGACGGCAAGAAAACCCACATCGATGAAAAATTTATTGCACACATCTCTTGGCGATAGAAACTAAAAATTTGTAGAAAGAAGCTAGAACAATAAAAATCTGCCACGCACCAAAGCTCCACTTGAACACTAGCAGAACTTACTATTTTTAAATATTTATAACAACATTTTATAATTATTTCAAACTTTATTAACGGATATTTAATAGAGGATACCAATTATTATGAGAAATGTTGTGAGTATATTTTTTATATTTTAAAATATATATATAACTTAGTTCAAAATAAAATATGTTTAAAATAGAATATTGTTAGTAATTGTTTAAAAACTTTAAAATAACACCCAGACTGACATAAAAGTGAAAAAAAATTATTATTAGCAATTTTGCATTAATTTAATTAGTTTGACTGTTTAACGCATATACGTAGAGAAAATAAAATTTCAAAGATTTAATTAAAACAATTATATAAATAAAATAAATAAGATTTTATTTTAAGTAAATTATTAAAAATATAATTATATTTAAATATAAATATAAATAAATCAAAATTTCAAATTCAGTTGAGATCATTAATTTTTTTGAATAGTTTTTATTTTTATAAAATATAATTTAAAATTTTAGTATTATTAAACAATTAGTTCAGTTTTAATGTGTTTTAGATTTGAAAAATCACAACTAAGTTATTGGATGCAGTTTGTTTAAAATTACAACTCATAACTAATCGATTTTTGACAATTTTAACGATTTCAATTTAACTAATCAAATTGAACCGACCCGGCGGTTTGATGAACATGCTTAATTTTTGCTGCCTCTAATTGGGTTCATAGAATAACGGAGAGGAAGATGCTACGAGGTGGCTAGAAGGCACAACGAGTTAAACGACGCTGTATCAGTTATCGTGACGAGCCGTCTAGCCCTGCCCTTACACCTGCTGGTGGGGGGTCTTAGGCCAATCAAACCCTTGTTTCAGTGGCTTCCCCCGAACACACCCTCTGTCTCTCTCTCAGCGTACACAAAAGTGTACAAACACGCACAACACTTGTGTACAAAATCACGCACTGCTAAGCTTCTCATCTCTCTCGACTTCTCTTTCTCTCTTTAGCAGTTTTGCAGGGCTCGAAAATTCAGAGCAGAAAAGAGCGAAAAGAATAAAAAAAATGAGTGAGGCAAAGGAGGACGTCAACAACATCGAGAAGCTCTATGAGTTCGGCGAGCGCCTCAGCGAGTCCAAGGACAAGTCTCAGGTCCCCTCCTTCGTTGTTTCTCTTCTTTTGCTTTGGTTCTTAATCTCTCTTTGTTTTTTCTTTTCTTCTTCTTGTTTTTTTTTTTTTTGGCGAAGAATTTTGGTGCTGCTGATTTTGATTTTTATTTCATTTATTTACGTTTTTTTTTTTTTTTGTTTTTGTGGCGTGGGTTGGGGCAGCGCAGAATGTGGAGGATTACCAGGGTATAATTGAGGCGGCGAAGACGAGCATAAAGGCCAAGCAGCTGGCTGCGCAGCTCATTCCACGCTTCTTCAAGTTTTTCCCTGACCTCTCTGGCCAGGCTGTTGACGCCCATCTCGATTTGATTGAGGAAGAAGAGCTCGGGGTCCCTCTCTCTCTCTCTCTCTCTCTCTCTCTCTCTCTCCCCATCCCCACTCTTCGGTGTTCACATTTTTACACCCGTGCCTCTGTTTTTTTTGTTTTTTTGTTTGCAATTGAGGATCTTAAGCTATACTATCAACATATGTGGTAATGGGGGCCGAGGAAATGCTGCTATATTGTCCACTTGAATTATTTAGGGTTTACAGTTTTAGAGAGAGGGTGGGCGGAGATGGAGTGTCTAATTTTTGGTTACAGACAGCAATCTTGATAGTTATTTGTTTGGGATGTAGAGTGTGTGTCTGTGTGGGATTGTAACATTTTTGAGTGTGTAATTGTCTTTATAGGTAAGGGTGCAAGCAATTAGGGGCCTGCCACTATTCTGCAAGGATACGCCAGAGTATCTTTCAAAAATTGTGGACATTCTTGTACAACTTCTTGCGGCTGGTCAGTTGGAAGTTTTTGTTTTTGTTTTTGTCTTCTTGATGTTCTGATTTAGGCTTCTTATGCTGGTTTTCGTTGATGATTTTAGAGGAGATTGTAGAGCGGGATGCTGTGCATAAGGCCCTCATGTCATTGTTGAGACAAGATGTGAAAGGTAATTTGATCTTCTTATTAAATTGGTCAAAAACATTTGGATGCATGCTGCACTACGTGGGACCAATTACAGAACTGCACATTCATGTGCACATTTGGCAATGTTTAAGATGGAAGATTGGACTCAACTCACCATTTCCTATATATAATCGCCTTGTTTAGGATTTTCTTGAAATTTTTGCTCCACTTTAGGCATGGGAGCTTACAAGATCTCTTTTCTACTATCTGGGCATATGTCGCCACCTGTCAGTGGCACCTAAGTATGTTCCTGTACATCATCAATTTTGAAACATAAGAAAGTGGAGATTTATTAGATATATGGTATGAAAGTCTGGATTCTTGACAACATGTGATGAATGCTCATCAAAGACCAGGTCAGGGGTAAACTATCTTCTTCAAAACCAGCTTAACTGCTCTTTCTGTTGATGCTTGAAACAGTTACTTTGTATTAGTTCGTTCATATAGTTAATATTATTTGTGATGTAATCTCTTAATAAAGTAAATATTATCATAAATACATGCCATGAATGAATTGCTAAACAATAAAAATTTTTTCTTCTTCATCCCTCGTTAGATTGCTTCAAGTGTATTTATTTCAAAAGACAGAATGAAGAACTCAACTCTGAAAATAGAACTGCTAAATTACAAACTTAGGAGCTACAACCATCTCAGCACAAACTACTGTTTCTCAAGAATATGATGTAACAGTTCTGAGTACTCTTAAAAATTCCTAAAATCTTTTAATTGAAGTGGCCTTGCTAGCCTCACACCATTTGTTTTGATGTTTGTCTGCATGATCTTTATTGGTTTTAGTCAATCTTATATTCTTCTCATTTTGCAGCTTCATTAACTGCCTTATTCAAGCACATCGGGAGTGCTGATGAACCAAGCACCGATGAATTTATTCGTGAGAAGGTTCTTACCTTTATAAAAGATAAGGTTAGAAGATAGACTGTTTGGTGCTCATTATTATTGGTGTTGCAGCTCAGTGTGATTGTAATCAGGGACTAATAAATTCATTTTCAGGTGTTCCCACTTAAAGCTGAACTTTTGAGGCCTCAAGAGGAAATGGAACGGCATATAACTGATTTGATTAAGAAGGTATGCTTGTCACTTTAGCACTCTATGTCATGCTCTTTTTTTGAATGGTATTTCAAATGTGATTTGTCATTTCAGAAATGGATGGTAATATGTTTTGGTCATTGTAGAGCTTAGAAGATGTAACGGGAACAGAATTCAGAATGTTTATGGATTTTTTGAAAAGTTTGAGCATATTTGGAGATAAAGCTCCTGAAGAACGTATGAAAGAACTCATTGGAATCATTGAAGGGCAGGCTGATTTAGATGCTCAGTTCAATGTAAGTTCCCTCATATTGTTTCAGTAACTTGGTAAAGTGGCAAACTTTATCTTAGGGTATGTTCTTTTGCATGTAGTTGTATATCCTAAGAATTTGCAAGCAGCATGACCTTTAAATCTGGGGTTTAGCTATTTAAGGTATGAAATTCCCTAGTTTGGCTTATCAATCAATAACAGGATAAAGAATCATGCTTTGAACATAAATCTGTAACATCTTGAGAATTTAAAGTTCCTGGGTAAGGTTAAGGCTTAAATGTTCCACATTTGTTGGTATTTAAAGTTTCATGAAATTAGTATTCTTACCTTGAGTATATTGAAGGGAACAAGAGGAGTGTTGTGAAATCCAAGGACCTTAAAATTCATCCACCTTATTCCTACCAAAGAACAGACCTTGTTGATCAAACCACAAAATGTTTTATGAACTTTAAAAGAAAAGCTATGAACTTTGTTTCTAACGTGGCATCATTCCAGTTACCTGAATGGCATACTTTGTCAATAGTCAGGCTTTGATGCGTTTTATTTTTGTATCATTTGCAAAAATGATCAAAACTTGTTATTGAGTGATCAAAACTTGGAGGCTGTTCCATTTTTCTTGTTCTGTTAACATGGGTGGGTATAAGGATAACTTGTTCCCTTATGCACCCCATAACTTATAGCTTGGAACAAGTTGGAGGGTTATGGTTTAAATTCAAGGGGAAGCAACATGCAAGTTTTGTATGTTATTTACCACCGTTCTTCCTTTGTTGTTATCTTGCATAACATTGATTTAGTAGGAAATTTCATGGAATTCCAGGTATATGGTTTAAAAAGATATCTCTACTGGGCTGGGATATTTATATTTATAGTTAATAAACACCAAAATAAAGAGTTACATTAAATGGGCTGCTTAGGGTGCAGGCAATATATTGTCATGGGTTGCTTAGGGTGCAGGCAATATATTGTCTTTGCTAGGTAGCATGTTAGGATGCTAGGATGAATATTTTTGTTAAGTTAAAATAGGGATTCCATTTGTTGAAAGAGAGATATTTAGCTAGCAGAAGTTGCATAATGTTCACTTTCATATTAGGGTATGTGATACACTATGGTTTCTCTCTAAGGAATTTATAAAAATTATGTTCTGAAACACTTGTGTTGTGGATCAATTGTTGTCTGCCATATTTTGTGCATCCTCTTCATGCTATGGACTGGTCTACATTGTTGATGTGGCTTTCACCTCCTGATATTGTTGGCTTTCAACTTAAATGGTTCTTAAAATTCAGGTTTCAGATGCAGATCATATTGACAGATTGATATCATGCCTCTTTATGGCTCTTCCTTTTTTCCTGGTATGGACTTCTTTAGGTGTCACAGGAACTTTGAATGTGCTATGCTTCTTTTTTTTGTGACCTTGTCACATTAATTTTAAATGCAGAGGGGTGCATCCAGTAGCAAGTTCCTCAGTTATTTGAACAAACATATTATACCTGTGTTTGATAAGGTGACTTCTACTTCTTCGTCGCCTATATATTAATTGCTTTTGTTTATTTTCATTGCCTTAACATTCACATTTGACTTCTAAATCTGTTTTTCTTCTTGCTTTAGTGTGCTTTTTAGTTGCCGCTTTAGTATGGGATAAAAATCTGTCTATCCTCCTAATGTTTATTCTCATCAGCTTCCTGAGGAAAGAAAGCTGGACTTGCTAAAAGCGCTAGCTGAAATATCTCCTTATACAATGCCACAGGATTCACGCCAGAGTCTTCCCTCTGTTGTTCAACTATTAAAGGTACTACTTTATCTAAGATGACAACATATTGATGACCCAATTTTCCAAACTACCTTTATTAGCCTCCTTTTCCCCTTTGAAGAAAGGCAGTTTCATTTTGTTAGTTACATTTCACACCTTATGCTTAGGGTGTATTTGCATTTTGCACCCTGCATTTTTAAAACTAACAAATAAGCATATTAACTTTTAAGTGTGGTATCAGAAAACACTTTTTGTTAATCTGCTGTCAGTAAAAGTTGCATTTAATTACAAAATTGCCATGATAAAAGTGACAAAAATGTCCACTCAAACTTGGAGCACCAAGGACCTTCCTACCATTACCCATAACTCCAAATGAAAATGGTTGTGTAATAAGTGACCCCATTTGAGATCAAACCCAATGCTGCCATTTCATCAAATACATTTACAGCACTTTCCTCGTCATTTTTCTTACATAATGCCTTGATCAAGATATTATAAGTAAAACATTGGGCTCAATTCTGAACTTGGTTTTGAACATAAATTCTCCAACAAAAGGCCTAGAAAGCTTTTAGCTTGTAATTCTTTTAGAATGGGTACTGAAATTTCAGAGATTGAGATTGCAAACTAGCTAAAGTTCATGTTTTAATTATTGGGTATGAACCAAGCGACTAAGCTTGAATTTGAGTAAATGAAGTCTACTTCTAGCAAACAAGTAAAACGTTCACAATGTGCCTTAGCACTCATTTCAAATTCTGCCAAAAAGAAGCTGCAATTTTTAGCATACAAATGAAGCCTAGAAAGCAAATGAAAATGGTGATGGCCTCTCACCAACAAAATTCTTTACCTTCATGTTGAAAGCCCCATTAAGCTTTTGCACCCTTTGAGCAATCCTTGAAAGCGTCTTCTTTCACCTTTCTCAAGGACAAGAACCAAACCACATTAGTCCCACTTAATTCATTATCTCCTCTCAAATTCCATCAAGACCTCATTCACCATAGCCATTTGTTTGCCTTAACCAACACCTTTAGCAAGATCACCAAGAATTTACTCAATTTTCCTCTCTTTACCATTTCCCTCAAAGTTTGCCTCTTCTCTGTATCATCCATTAATATTATCAGTAAGAATTTGCTCAAACATAACTGATATTGAAAAACCCATTAATTAATTAAAAAAATCTGAACCCCAAAATTTTCAATTGATCAAATTGTGATAAAATCCATCAAAAATCAAAACTGATATTTAATATCCCATAAATATTATAAACTCTGGATTAATTAATTGAATTGAACCATAAAAAATTCTTTGCAAACCCTATTAATTCTATAACAGAACTTTTTAAAACATACCCACTAATGAGCAAAACACTAAATCTATCTTAGTGGTTTCCAAGCAAAAAAAAAAAAAACACTATTAATGTAGGTAGTATGAGAAAGAGAATTTGAAAATGCTTACAATTTTTTGTGAAAATGAGCCAAAAATTGAAATGCAAGAGAGATAATCAAAGGAGCATTAAAGACATGAGTGTGTATGAAGATGAAAGATGGAGGATCAAGAGTTCTGTTTGTTTGGAATTGGGTTTTAGTTTATATATGAGGGCAATGATGTCTTTTCACAAATTTCGTCCATGTTGACTAACACCTGTTAGTTATAGTATGTTTTTTGTTTGTTTTAAAAATGTGGGTCGCTAAATGTAAATATCCCATAAACATAGGGTGAAAAATGCAATTAACCCCATTTGCATTATATTGTGCATTTTTGGTTTTGGCTAGTTCATTTTATTGTGCAAACAAGTGTTCTTTAACATATCTAATTGATGACTTCCTTTACAGTTGACGCAAATGTTGCCTTTGCAACTTAGCCTTCATTTTAAACTCTGCATCATGGCAAATTCCTCTTTTAATTTCTTTTTTCTCCCTTAGAAGTATATGCCTCGGAGGAAGACTGGAGAAGAGATGAACTTTACGTACGTTGAATGCTTGTTGTATGCATTTAACCATTTGGCTCATAAGGTCGGGAGCTCTTTTTTTATTTGTTGTTTAAGTTTTTTTTTTTTCTTTTTGTTTTTTCCTTTGCATAAATTTCTCTAGTTTCTTATGGCAAATTTTTGTTCTTATTATAAAGGCTCCAAATGCCACAAATAGTCTATGTGGTTATAAGATAGTGACTGGTCAGCCATCAGATAGGCTTGGGGAGGACTTCTCTGAGTTTTACAAGGACTTCACAGAGAGGTGATATTATATCTTGTTCTATAGATTTGTAAGAGCATTTTCTTATGTAACAGGAGAATTTTGTGCTTCTGTACTTTGTATTGAAAGAATTATGTATACTTGGTGTATTTTGTTTTTTTTCTTGTGATTCTAGCACAATTATGTGAGTCTTAAATTTATTCTTTATCTTCCCCACCCTTTTTCTTGTGACATTGTTCCTTTTTGGAGAATTTATTTTTATTTTTATTTGAATAAGGCATTCTGCATGGGATCATCTGTGGCTCCTTGAGAGCCCTTTTGTTTCAAAACTTGAACTAGAGAGTGTTCACTGTGTGTCATGCAATAAAACTTCCTGGAGCTTGAGTCCAGCTCCAAGGCATTTCCAGTTGCGGTTTTTTGTCTTCTACTGTTCAAGTTGTCACAACAACATTGTAGCTGGAAATTGGTGCATCTTCTTCTGATGTATAATGTGCATTATCTATGTGCATGGGTTTTCATTTCATTAACGCATTTCCACTTATTTTCCATGTGGCTATTAAGGCAACACTTGACCTGTACTATATTTGGCATTTCAATGTGGTTTTGACTTCTGCATGACCACCTTATTATATGTAAATTGCTTTATTGTTTCAGTTGCAATGTTCTTTTTATTACACAATATTTGTTTGTTCTCTGAATATAGTTCTTTGTATGACATTGTGGTTGGTCTGAGTGCAGGTTGAGCAATGTAGAAGAACTAACTAGAGCTACAATGAAAAAATTGACTCAGGGAATGGCTGAGCACAACAAAGCAATGGCAGCTGCAAAGACTGATGAAGCAAAGAACCTTGTAGTAAGCTAATTCTGGGACAGAAATTGTAATGTCTTGTAGGGTCTTTCCTGTAACATCTAGCTTACAGTGACATTTCTAATTTGCAGAAGACTCAAAAACAGAATACTACAACTGGGTTGAGAACTTGCAATAACATTTTGGCAATGACAAAGGTGGAAAAATTGGATTCATGCACAATTACGAATTTCAAGGTTATGGATTTATGAACTATCAAAATTGATATTTGTCAATTTCAATAATTTGCAGCAATTGCACTCAAAGACACCTTCATTTATTGGAGATAAGAGTGTCAATCTCTCTTGGAAAGAGGCTGCAAAACCTTCTGCACCTTCTAACCCGACAGCAACTGGGTACAGAAGATTCCTTCAACTCTTTCACTCTATTTTACTACTTTCCATCCCTGTTATATGTGTTATTGTCTCTTCCAAAAATAGTGTTCACAACTATACTTTATAACAAAATGATGTCTTCTTTTATTGGGGACTGCCTGTTTGGTGCTATTACAAAGGGCTCTGTAACCAAGAGAATGCAAGTTTGAGTCTAGAGATTTGTGCTAGCCTAGAAAATTGTTGAAGTTGATCTCTCTCTGCCAGGAATCCATTTGCAGCTTTTTGATGGGTGATGTGTCCTTCTGGTGATGCTGTTATTTTGATAGTATGACTGCTTGATAAAGATGAGCATCGTTGGATAGTTTTGACAATTTGATAACACAGCATCCATAATTGTGCTAGTCATTGTAGCAATATAGGGATATCCAATTTATGTCCTTTGTTTTGTCTTTGGGGATCATCTCTATGCAGAATTTTATGTTAATTCTGGATAATCTCTTAAAGGTCAGTTCAATTCTCATTATGTGTGCACATTTTGCACAGGGGAAAACGACCTGGTACTGCAGCTAATGGATCAGGAAACATGGCAAAAAAGGGTCGTGGGGCTGGTGGCTTGCAAAATCAATTGGTGAACAGGGCATTGGAAGGTTTATCCCATGGAGGGTTTGGTGCAAGAGGGAGAGGCAGGGGCAGAGGTTGGGGTGGACGTGGAAGAGGAAGAAGCTATTGGTAGAGGTGATGATTCCTTACAAAGAAAATTACAAGAATTTGGAAAATGGTAGACAGGTGTCATTGTGTTAAATATAATTTTACTGTTGGAACAAAATTTGGTAGGCAGAGAGGGAGGTGAGAATATTTCTCTAATTTATTTGTTGACTACCACTGAATGCGTATTCTTTCTGGAGCGTGTCCTTGTAGATCTGCTGGGGCCTAAGCGTTTGTTCCCAATTCATACCGTTTTAGCTAACAAAGGTGTGTTGCAGGACTGATGAATCTTATGCATGTTCATTGGCACTCGTACTCCCTGTTTCTGACATGTGGATTTTGAATTTGGTTCGCTGTGGGGTGAAATCTTATGCTTCTATTTCTTTCCTCTTTTCTTAAATTAAAGATAAACTATTCTGTGTTATATTCTAGAAGCTTGATTGAATGGATAGAAAATCGTTATTATTGCTCGGTTTTGTTCGTAGAATTAGACCATAATTCTGAATGCTTGTTTGTCCTTTCTCGGATTATGGAGGCCTACGGGATTATTGCGCGTCAATCATTTATATAGTACCTCAGCGTTGTGCTTCTGATACGGCCTTTAAACCATTCTAATAGTTCATCTTAGAAAGTCTGGCAAATGACACTGAACCGTGTTACTTGTTTATTGATCGCAAGTTTTGCAAGCTGTTGGATGAATAAAGCTGAATCAGATGATGAAGTGCCTCAGTTTCCCCACCCAGTGCCAGATGAAAATAACTAGCACGTATCTACTTGATTAGACTGAAGCCCACGTGGACCTACACATGGCGATGAACCTGACCTGCCCCTCTCATTTTCAGACATTACCAACATCACGACCTTGAATTTGTACAACTTGAATTTCAGTGGGTGGAAGCAGCCTGAAGTTCTCCTGGCGTATCAGGACTAGGAACCAAACTGGAGATGTCATCCGTTAAATACCAGGTGATGAGTGCACGTTTGCCTGTAATTGCAATCTGCCACGATCAAGGTAGCTAGCAGCCCTGGCTGCCTTGTTCCAAAGGCTGTTATTGCTTGCATTGCTTCTTATCTCTCAGAAGCTCAGGGGGCTCAAGCATTCAATACAAGTAAAATTTGGTTGCAACCGTTCAACAGTGAGCATTAAAGTCCGACTGGCCATGTAGAGTTTAAGATCAACAAACGGAGCCAGCCACACTATAATCACAAAAGGAGTGTACTGTGTATTTTCTCCCTTGTATAAGGAACAAAAAAGAGTGGTCCTAAAGACTAGTGATTGGCTTAAAGCATTACTGGATGCTAAGTTGAAACACCAGCTCATGCACGTAATATAATTATGTTAAAGTCGTGTCACAGTCTTTTATTCCTAAGATAGATGCTACGTTGAATCTAAAAATTTCTTAGAAAAGGATAACACATTAAATGTAAATGATTTCTAGGAAAGGCCAATACATTAGAATGTGTTGTGATGGCTATGCATGTAGAAATAACGGAGTTTAAGGGAAAGTTTGCAAAATCAGAGATAGCACGTGTGAACGGGGTGATCACCATACAAGAACCACGTACAAATGCACCTAAACCAAAGGAATTCAGGGGCTTGCGGGTGACCAAGGATATGGACAATTTCATATAGTACATAGAGCGATACTTTCAAGCTATAAGGATCAACGATAACCAATCACGAGTGGCATTGTCGGTTAAATGATAGGTGTGGAGATCTTATCATAATCTGAGATAGATTTATCGAGGAGTTTTGATGAAATTATTATCCTGTATATGTAAAAGAAGAAGCTCACAACGAGTTAAAGTGTCATAGGCAGAGGGGCAGAGTACATGACTATGTATAGTAGTTTTCAAAACTACTACTCTAAATCTTTTTGATGAATGAAATGAAAGTGTATTATCAGTTCATGAGTGGTCTCAAGCTGTAAGCCAAATAAGAGCTGAAGCGGTTTTATGTGGGAGATCTCACAACGGCCATCACGGTGGTTGAATCTCTTATGGAGTATAAGGTGCCTTTTACCTCCCAGCCAAATTCCCATCCAAGAGATCAGGCCAATTGTGGGGGAGATCAGGATAGATTTAATCACCCGAATAGAGGTAGACCACTGATTGACCCTCTCAAAGTTTAGGTAGAATTGAGCAGTGAAGGACATAAGAAGGTACTTACTTATAAATACTTCTTTTATGATGGTCCATATATGGTGCGAGATTGCCAAACAAAGCCAAGCTGACTGCTCTCTGTAAAAAAGATGAGCCAAAAGAGGAGGCATGATTGGGTTCACTACAAATTCTCAGCTCAATCAAGTCTAAGAAGGCAAAGGAGCTAAAAGGGACTTATGTTTGCCGATTTGAAAATCAAAGAAACCATAATGAGTGCGTTTATAGATACTGGGGCGTCTGATCTCTTCATATCGGAAAAGGCTGCGGAGAAACCTAACCTTTAGGTTGAGAAAGAAGCCAAGTGGCTAAAAACTGTTAACTCTTGAGAGGTCTCTACTATTAGGATTGCTAGGGATGTGGAACTTCAAATTGGGCAATGGAGAAGTTAGGTGACCTTTGGCGTAGTTCCCCTTAATGACTATGACTTTGTCATTAGGTTGAAATTTCTAGAAAGAATCAATGCGTAATTTCGGTTTATCGTAAGTCGAACCGTGATCAGAAGATGATCTTGACAAACTAACCTACTAAAGGAGTGAAGGAGGGTAAGGTGACCATCTTAGCAACCTTGAGGATCAAGAACAGGAAGGGCAAAAAGAGCAAAGTCCTGACAGCAATAAACCAAATCCTTGATTCATTCAAGGAAGTGATGTCTCTTGAGTTGCCCAAAAAGCTTCCACCTCAAATAAAAGTGGATTATCAGATTGAGCTAGTGCCTAATGCTTGACCACCTGCCATAGCGTTGTATTGCATGGTGTCCCCTAAATTGGAAGAATTAAGGAAACAGCTAAAGGAGCTGCTTAATGCTAGGTACAGTTAACCATCTAAAGCTCCGTTTGGTGTGCCTATCCTATTCCAAAAGAAGCACGATAGGTCACGCTGGATATGCATAGATTACCAGACGCTAAACAAATTAGCCATCAAGAACAAGTACCTAATCCCATTTATTACGGATCTCTTCGATCAACTTGGTGGAAGTTGTTAATTCACCAAGCTTGACCTCCAGTTGGGTTACCATCAAGTTTGGATTGTTGAAGGAGACAAGCCGACTTGGAGACAACTTGTGTGACACGTTATAGGTTGTATGAGTTCCTTGTCATGTTATTCAGCCTAACCAATGCTTCAGCCACATTTTGCATTCTTATAAACAAGGTACTACACCCATTTTTAGATCAATTTGTACTAGTTTACCTTGATGACATTGTGGTATATAGTCGGACGCTCGAGTAGCACATCAAGCACTTAAGGTAGGTCTTCCAAGTCTTGCACAAAAATAACTTATATGTCAAGTGTGAGAAATGTGCATTTGCCTAAAAGGGAGTTCTATTCTTGGGGCATATTGTCGGGGGCGGATGAGTACAAATAGATAAGGTGAAGATCCGAGCCATTATTGAATGAGAACCACCGATAAAAGTGACGAAGTTAAGATTGTTCCTTGGCCTTACCAATTACTACCAGTGTTTCATTCAAAATTACTCAAACATCACCATGCCAATCATGAATATGCTGAAGAAGGAGACATCGTGGGAGTAGACAGATTGATGGCAAGAGGCATTTGATTGGTTGAAGCACGCTATGACTGAGGAGTCGATATTGGTGTTGCTTGATCACATCAAGCCTTTCGAGTTAGAAACTGACATATCGGATTATGCTATTTATGGTATTCTTATGTAGAAAGGACATCTAGTGGCGTACGAGTCACAGAAGTTAAATGATACTAAGCGACAATATACCATTCAAGAAAAAGAGATGATTGTAATAGTCCATTACCTATGGACGTGGAGTCATTATCTCTTAGGGTCTAAGTTTGTTGTAAGGATAAACAATGTGACCATGAGTTATTTTCAGACCTAGAGGAAGCTGAGTCCGAAGCAAGCTCAGTGGTAGGGTTTTCTAATAGAGTTCGACTATGTGATGGAGTACAAGCTAGTGAAGACTAACTTTATAATTAATGCTCTTAATCAAAAGATGAAGATGGCAAACACAGTGAGTTAACCAAGCTATCCATGGATTGACTGCATCAAAGAAGGAATCAAACATGATCAGAAGGCTCAAGCCCTCATTAGGTATGCGCGAGAGGACAAGACTTGACAGTTTTAGTGTGAGGACAATCTTTTATACACTAAAGGGCGATGACTATACGTGCTATTCCATGGGAAGTTAAGGAAAAAGGTGTTGCGCGAGTCCCATGATTCGAAGTGGGTAGGTCATATAAGGATCCACCGCATTTTGGCTCTCGTTGAAGACCAATATTACTGGCCTCAAATATAGGACAATATTGAAGTTTATGTGAAGACGTTTTGTTTGCCAACAAGACAAACTTGAACAACATTTGTCACTAGGACTTCTAAAGCCATTTCCTATCCCAACTCATCTATAGGAAAGTGTTTCCATGGATTCACAGTGAACTTATCAAAGCTTGAAGGGTGTCAGACCTGCCAGTAATGAAGGATTGCTTGGTTGAGGAGGTAGCCAAGTTATTCATGAAGCACGTGATCAAGTACTCTGGAGTCCCACAAACGATTGTGAACGATCGCAACCCTCAATTCACGGGGTGGTTCTGGTCCAAATTGTTCAAACTGCTGGGGTCAGAGTTGAATTTCTCTACGAGCTTACCCCTTTAAACTAGTGGTCAAACCGAGTGGGTAAATACACTCTTTGTCGATTTATCTTTGACAATACGTGAGTACCACACAGACAAATTGGGCAAAGTTGATCGATGTAGCCCAATTTTCCTACAAGTTGTAATGAAGTGAGTTAACCAACCAGAGTCCATTTGAGATCGTGAATAAGCAACAACCATAAACTCCAAGTGCGGTTGCATTGGGCTATCAAGGAAATAACTCACCTGCATACAAGTTTACCAAGGATTGACAAGAACAAGTGGACTAGATAAGGGCATGTCTACGTAAAGCCTTTAAACGCATGAAGAAGTAGGCCGATAAAAAGCAATGACATATGGAGTTCCAAGTTGGTGACTTGGTGCTAGCCAAACTACACGTCATTCTTTGGTAAAAAGACGTGCACAAGGGTTCGATTTGTCATTATGAAGGGCAAGTTTGTGTGATACAATGGGTCGGAAAGGTAGCATACAAGCTAGAGCTGCCACCAAAATTAAAGGTATACCCAGTTTTCCATGCGAGTGTGCTTAAACCTTACTGTATAGACGAGGAAGATCCAGATCGAGGGGAGTTGCAGTGCAACTCACTTGGAGTAAAAATTTCATATGATTGAGAAGTCAAATTTATAGTGGTGGATCGAGTCATATGAAAGTGGTATTATACGCCAAAGTGTGAATACTTTATCCGATGGAAGGGTCTTATAGAGAGTGAAGCTAGTTGGGAACTTGCTAAAGTTTTTTGGTAGTTCGAGAAGGAGATTGACACCTACTGTTAGCCCCTTAGAGTCCTCGATACAAAAATGCAAGTATTAGCAATACCTTATGCTAATGCTTGGCATGAAGTTGGCGTGAGTTGGGCATGTCAAAGGAAATAAGGTAGCGGGTTAGGGCATTGGTGCAAAGGAGAAGGGTGCTAGATCACTAGTTGGGTAATAGGTTGGGCTAGCAAGCTGCCAATTGAAAGAGTAATCACTCAAGTACTTCAAGGTGTTCTCTTATCAGATGACCAGATTCCCTAATACTCTTTAGGGGGTGTGCATGTCTCCCTTGAGAGATTAACTAAGGAGAGTTGGCTAATAGGAACCCATACAATAACACATAAGGCTGGCGCATAGACAGTGGTTGAGGCCAACAATGCATGGGACTTATACACAGATAGGGGTTCAGGCCAGCAACGAATGAGACTGGCGCATGAGCAGGGGTCCAAGCTAGCACATAAGTTGGGTAGTAGAAGGACAGGTGGTAGTGTGGGCAAGGTTCTTGGCTATACACCATGAAAGGGGGAGTTTATAGGGACATAGAAGAGAACCACTAAACCTCTGTAACCTTATCTACAGAAAGAATAAGAAAGGGATAATTGCATGGGTCTAAAGTGTTGGCAATCTCTCCTTAAGGTAAGGAAAACGTGGCAGGCAGCAGATAAAGGTTGAACCAGTCCAACACGAGGTGGCAAGCTCTCCTTGATTGTAGACCCATGTTCTACCTAATTTGTAGGAAGTGTTCCTAGTAGTGGGGAATGCCCCACTAAGCATGATTGGCTTGGCAGCCAAGTCATGCAAGTCATGCAGCCTATATATATGAGTGTAAGGTATCTGCCAAGAGACACCAAGGATACTATTATATATCCAGACACGAAAGAGAGAGTGTAGAGAAAGAAACACTTGTAAGTTTTAACAGTCCTTTGTACTTTGCGTTAAGTAGTAAAGGTTAGGAGAGTTCCTATAAGTGTGTTGTTGTCTTTTTGTGTGTGTGAGTTTGGTTGAGATTAAGTGGGCTACTTAGTGCCTTCATAAGACCAAACATTTGTACGGACGGTTGGCCATATGACACCTACCACGCTGAAGAAGCAATGAGGGCGTTGTTTGATTAGGTGGGGGAGAATGTCACGGTCCTTTACTCATAGGGGTGGGTGAATGATGGAAGCCACATTGTACCAGCTCAAATCAACAAGGGAGTTGATACTTTGTAAAATCTTGGAGGACCAATGACAAGGGCAAGGTCAAAGAAAATAAAGGAAGTTCTCAACAACTAGTTGTGTGACATTTACTATCAGAAAGTTGCTAGGTACGAGTTAAGGATAATGGAGGTTTCACCAAGGCTTGCGAATGTGTCATCTGTGGAGGAATTTGAGAACCATGACCTTGGGAAGGAAGTTGGATTTGGGAGCCCATGTTCGAGCATTTAAATGGGTTATTTTCATGGGTTATTATTATTATTTAGTGAATTGGACGAATTTCCTTAATAAGCCAATCTTATTAGCTAGGGTTTAGAGGGGTTAGCATAAAAAAGGAGTGGTTAGCATAAAAAAAGGGTGGTTAGAGGGAAGGATGGATATGATGAATGTATGAGCCATTTTCTCTGGTTCTTTGAGAATTAATTCTGAACTTTCATAGTATGTTGGTTCAACAGACTTATCTTTTTTAACGTTTTTGTTGTTGGGAGTGACATCTGAATCTTTAAGTTCTAGTTCTTGGTTGTTTATAATTATTGGGTCAGAACTCTAAAATCCCTTAACCTTTGTTAGAACGATCCTATACCAACATTGGTGTTGGGTTCCGTTTACAAATAATCGGAGTTCATATCAGGTGATACGTTGAATCTAGAAGCCTCTTAGGGAAGGACAACACATTGAATGTAGACGGCTCCTAAGAAGGCCAATACATTGGAATGTGCCATGGAAATTGAAAGGATGTGATATTTACCATTATATCAAGGAGGGATTTAACGGTTGTAGCTTATCCAATACTTGTATAAAAAGGGACTTCCTCCCCCTCATTTATATCATCCAATTCATGGGTTAAATATACTTATAGAACTTTTCTCCCACGAGTTTTCTCTTTAAAGGTTCTTGTGAGTTGGGTGTGTGAAAGACTGCTTGAGAGAAATTCTCAAGGCCGCACGGGTAGGGAGTACTAAATCCATTAGGCCTGTGACACATGCACTCTATATGGAACATTTTGATGTGCCAACAATGGCTTTCTAAATTGCATGATCATTGCTTTTTTAGTTGTTGAATATCAATTATGATTATGCTCAATATATTGTAAGATCTAAAGATGCAATTTATAATTGGTTTCAAATTTGAACGTTAGTAACATAAGTGCTTTTGGAATGTTTTTTCGAAAAGGTCAAATTATGAGAGGAAAGATTTCAAAACTTAGAAAGACACATAACGTGAGAAATGTAATTGTAGGCAATTGTTGGACAAAATCTTTAAGCAATCGACTGCACTAAAAGCAGTAGTTGACTGGATCGGCAAAATGAACCAAAATCATTGTGATTAATTTCCTTCTTTATTAAGCTCTTTGATTGGTATATTTATTCTACTCTTTATATTTAATTGTTTACTTGTAATTATTATTTTCTTTAATTATTGTGCTAATTTGTTTTAGGTGTTCATAATTACTTAAAATTAGGTACTTGTCTATTCAGTACACAATTTGTCACCTTCTTAGGTTACTAAAGGTCCAACACATATTATAAGAACACTAAAAGAAATTAGTTTTGGTAGCTCAAAAGTGCAATTATTAGTGCAAATAACCAAAAAGAGAGAAGGAGAGATTAATGTTGCTGAAACACTCAGCAATTCTATTTCTATTACTTCAAAATTTTATATAAGTTATTCCAATTATAAAATATCAAAAATTGTTATTTTTCATCCATACATTAAAGTTTAATATAAAATATAAAAAACTAATTTCTAACCTTACAACTCTAATAGCTTGTAATCAAGGGAAAGACAAAACTAACTAAACTATGAACTAAACAATCCTTAAGTTAGATACATTTGAACAAGAACTTAAAGTACACTATTGTAACAAGTTGCTAATTTCTGGCTTAACAACTTTGATATGTTGTAAACAAAGGAAAGTCAAAACTAACTAAACTATAAACTAAACAAGCCTTGAGTTGGATACGTTTGAACAAGAACTCAAAGTTATACTATTGTAACAAGTTGCTGCCAGAGAGGCAATAAAGTAGTAAAAGTATCATACATGCACTCTCTTATTCCTACTACTTTTACTCTGAAATAGAGCATTTTTTCTATTAGTTGCTAGAATTTATATTCAAGTAAATCTTTGGTTAATATATCAACTAACTATTCCTGAGATTTGTAGTGGAGTAGTTCACTTCTTTCTCAACTTTAATATCCCTCAATGAGTGATCTTTAATCTTTCAACTAAGTGAAACTAAGTGTAATGCTTCTAGGAATACTGAGTAAACATACTGGAATTAAGTGAGAACAAGTTCCCCAGGGTACTTATATCATCGCTTGAACTTGCCCTATTGTTATTTGTGAACCTAAACACTTTAACTCTATTGTTCTCCTTAGAGGTGTCAAATTGATTAGGTTAAGAGGGTTCAGTTGTTTTTGGGTTGGGCCATAAGTTATACACTAACCATTAATGTTTGAGTACATCATGAAACCAATCTTTTTGTTGATATTGCTAATTGCTTTATATGGTGTGATTTAGTTTGTATTTTAGACGATTCTTTTTGTGTTTTGACATCACCATTGTAGGTTTGGTATTGTTTCACTTCTTAGATGAAACTACAATCAACCACGTTGCATTAGTTCCTTTCACCTAGCTCTTGTTATTGTCTTTACTTATTGTTGATGATTATCTAACCTTGTTCTTTTGCTTTTTGCATAATGAAAATGAAGCTTTGTTGTATGTAACAATGTTTGTCTGACGATTAATAATTTTTGCATAAGCATATCAATGCAAGTCATGATTTTTAGAGATACCAATAAAACAAATTGAGGAAAGGAAAATCATGGTTTTGGAACTCCTAGAGTTAAGAAACTCGGTAGTCCTTTAAGAAAAATGTATGACTATTAATGACTTATTAATAATATATCCTTATTGATTGCTATTTACAATGAAAAAAAATGTAGATATGGGAATGGTAAGGAATCATCGATGAAAGGTTTAGGATCTGTTTTGGGCTCATAGCTTGCAAAAGAATATACGACTTAGTGCTAGAGGTAGAGTCCTACGATGATCAAGTTAGTCAAGGAATGGGTGTGCAGAAAGAGAACACAGTTATAGAAAGCTTTGGATATTATGTTTGAAATGGCTAGCTTGCACAATTTATAGGCATAGGGAGGCACTTTTTCATAGTGAGTTTAAATGACGATGGGACATCTTGGGTCTGAAGATGTGGGCTAAGTTAGACACAAGTCCTTAAATTTTTGGTAGGAAAATTTTATAGGGTCTGAGCCTTTCTTGATCCCAAAGGTCCTTGTGACCCTTAATCTATGATATAAGGTTCACCATTAGTAGCTAATGCTTTGCATGACATTCATCAATTTTTGTATGGGGCTAGGTAAGCTCCTTAAAAAAGGAGTCCAAGTCTTAAACCTAAGACTTTTATTTAGGTAGTTAAAACTTTCAAATTTTAAGGCATTGTTGAAATTGTTATGGTGGTATTCCAAGGGCTTTTTTTGGGGATTCATGTGATTGTCTTTATAAACCTCTTTTGGTGTTTTTACTTAAAACTTTTGCTTATCCTTTTTCCTACTTCTTATCTCTTTTTTGTTTAAGCTTTTTTTCGTGTATAACTAAGATGAAGACATCAAGTGCTTATTTAATTGTTCCATCTTACAAGCATAAAGAGTGCAATGCTAAGAAGCACACCTTATGCATCACTATTCCGTAAATCAAGAGTTGCAATGGGCATTTCCTGTGGGATATCATTACACACAATTTAAGAATGATAAGGCATGTTGAGGGCCACCCAATTGTGTTGTGTTGGTGCATGAATTCGCCAAGGTAGGGTTCAGCTGCCTCTTCTTAAACCTATGGTCAAGTTTTTGTAGAGTTATGGGGTGGTGTTAGGTTAAGTAATGTTTAATTGGTGAAAGGTTCTCTTAGGGTCTTGATTTTGGCATATCTGGCCAAGCTGCAAGTGAAAGGTGGCATGTTACAACACTTATTGAACATGATAAGACTAAATGATGACCTAGCCCATGGAATTTTATTGTTACTACTAAAAAAGGGTACCGAATGAGAGTTTCTTTGAAGAGGTTTGCCATTGAGGATGAAGAACTACTAACGACATTTTGTGTTTGTATGTCCAAATATGCTCTTAGTCTCTTCCCCCTTAAACGTTAACAAAATCTTCAACCTTACTATCCCTCCTAAGTGTTAAAGAGCATTATATGCTTAAGGCCACAAAGTATCTTCAAGACTACTATTGCTTGAGTAGTAAAGAGAATATTAAGAATATTATTAAGTGTCACTATGATTGGCCAAGTTCAAAAAAGGTGCCTTGAAAGCCTAGGGCAGGAGATAAGAAAAATGTAATGCTAAAGGCACAATATTAATAACTTTTGAAAGATTTAAAGGAGAGGGAGGTGCTTCTTCCAAAAGAAAATTTTGGTATCTTAGGATGGAAGTTTTAAGTAATGAGAAGGAGACACTTTAGGCCCTATTCCTCTTCCTCAGAGGGAAGAGGTTGCCAAGTGACAAGCTTTGAGTGGTCTTAGTCCTCAAGATGATATACTTACTCCTCAACATAACCTCTTAAGTAGAAGAATTCTAAAATTTGCTTTATTAGGGGTAGGTCACCTTGTCTTGATGGTTGTGCATCTAGATCTTTTACTCCTTCCCATTCCATGCCAGTGGCTTCTCTTTTTTAGGGAAAATAGGAGAGGATCCTTCTCATGTTGAACAAGTGATAATTCTAAAGCCCTTATGCTACCATTTTTTCCTAGAATGACTAGTGGATGTTTTTGTGGAGCTAAGCTACTACGTCATAAACAACATGTGATTGACCCTTGAGTATACTCCTAATATAATGAGTTTGATTTGACTTTATTATCACTAAGAACATTACTATGGGTTTAAGTTGGAAAGGCTCTTAAAGAAGGTTTAATATTTGTATGCTCATAACCATAATGTTATGGCCAACTTGGTGAAGGTTTGCATTGTGCTAGAATTACAACTAACTGAAATAAAGGCTAAGGAGGAGAAACCCTATAAGGCTGAGGAAGAGGACTTGCCCATATTTAATTGCTAGAGAGTGACCATAAATTGATTTGCAAAGAGTGCAATCAAGCAATGGATAAGCTTAAGGTGTCTAGTGGTGGGCGTTAAAAATTGGGGAAAAAAGCTCATGGTTATCTTGAGGGAATCAAATCCTACTAGAGAAAAATCTACTCCATTAAGGGACGATATGGAACTAGTTTGGAGCTCTTACTAACGCTTCACTGCAAGCTGGATTTTTCGCCCTTATAGATCACTTAGTTGAAGGGGGAGCATGACACTATGTTGGCCAATGTAGAGAGAATTAATGAAGAGGCCCTCAGTACTTGTTCAACACTTATAGGGAGGGTAATGGTTATTGGGGTTAATGTTGAGTCTTGAACCAAGGTTTTAGAGGACAAAGTGAGGGATTTGAAGGAAAGTATTGATTGCGATGTTATTGCCCATGTTTGTGAGCTAGCAAGGGTTAAGGAGGAAGCCCAAAAGGAGGTAGAGAATAAACTTTTTGATTACTTGGAAATAATGGTGTGAGAGACCCAAATCGATGTGCTTTTAAGGGCCTAAAAGTTGGTGTGGGAGAAGTTCCTAGGGATTAACTTGTCTATTTTAGGCCTTCCTCAATTACTTGTAATCTTTGTAAATTTTGTCATACTCTTTGCATTCATCCTTGGTAGTCATTATCTTTGTGTTAGTAACAATTTCTTTACAATAATTTCCTTTTTTCAAATCTTTGTGAGCTCGATAAGGGGGAATGAACTATTTTATTCTTTCTTTTTTATTAGTGAAAATACTTGCCATTAACTCCTTGGCCTAGTTTGAGCACTTATTTGTCTTTAGCAGTTAGTTCCTTTATGGGTATGTCTTCTAAAATTTGAATGTATCAAGTTCCTTTATGGGTATGTCTTCTAAAATTTGAATGTATCAAGTTCCTTTATGGGTATGTCTTCTAAAATTTGAATGTATCATTGCTCCCACTATTTTGCATTTAATTGCCTTAAAAAGGCACACCTAGTGTGTTAGAAGGGAAATGTCTCTTTGATTTTCATAACAAGCAGTGTGTTATGATTGGCTTGTTATGATTATAAAGGGGGAAGAGATGCCATTTCCTTCTTTCCCTATTTCTACACTTGAAGTGTAGCCTTCAATGGATCATTTAATATCCAAATATTTAGCATATAAACCAGTTTAAAGAGCCCACACTCTTCTTTCTCCTAGTATAATTGGGTTATTTTTTCATCGTATCAAGGCTTATATCCTTTGTGTATGTTGATGCAATCTATCGTCTTACTTAACCATTTTCTCAGCCATTTTTTGTTTATAATTATTTTGTATTTCGGTAGATATGGTGAATTTCCATAGGCATTTTCTTTTACTTGTGTTAAGGCTAGCAATGAGTATTACAATGCTCTTGGGTAATTCTGATTGGATAGCCATTCAGTTTAAGGGCTTTTAGGTCAATGAACCTTCTTATGTGCAATGAGTCATCCCTTCCACGTCCCAAAAGGAATGGGGAACAAACCCTTCTTTGTTTATTTTGGTTTCATCTGTTGCGGATGTTTTTGCAAATATCTATATTGAGCAATAATCCATCTTAGATCTCATAGGTGACCATATGAGTATGAATGTCGTTACGGCCAAGGAATTAAGGTTCTAGTTTCCTTTTATGCCTGATAAGGAGTTGGACAATTTGGATTGAGCCATAGGCAGTCCCGATGACCAACATGCTCCTAAGCAGATATTTTGCTAGCTTGTTAATAGAGAATACTTTTGACAGTCCTTCCATTAAGGACAATCCACTCTTAGAGGAGACTTAACATCAAAGAACATGGCTTTCCTCGTCATCCTTGATTCTTTAGGTGGTTCTACTATTTCCATGACCAACTTATGTCTCTTTCTATTTTTCCCTTTATGCTTGTTCCTAAGCAATGGCTTGTTTGTCTGCAAGTTGGAACTCGAGGATTGAGAGAGGCTTTCAATAGTTGGAGAGAGCTTGAAGGTTGTGTGGGGATGCACACTACGAATGTTTGAGCTTTGGGGGAAGAAAAAGCTTAGACTTCATTCCTTTTGCCAATTTGATAATAATTTGCAAAATTTATGGGAGGAGCTCAAAAAGATGAAAGAAAAGGTTGCCTAGCTTTAGCTTAAGGCCAAGGAAGCAATATTGTTCACCTAAGTTGTAATTGGAGGCTAAGGTGTCCTGGTTAAAGCCTAGTGTTGTTCCCTAAAGTTGTAATTGGAAGTGAAGTAAAAGTTGTAGGCCTTTTAAGAGCAAAGCAAGTTAGGGCACGATCGTTTGCAAGGGTTAGGGCATGGTTGGTCTTTTAGGTGTTAAAAGTCTTAAATGATCATTACTTTTTAGTCTTTGTGTAGTTTTTTGAGCCATTAATCCTAGGGGAGTAGTGGGAGATTGAGGTAGCTTTAGCTGGAAGGGGGTGGCTCAAACTTTGGTTCAAAATAATGGCTTGCCTTGTTATTTCCTTTGGCATTCATACCTAGTCTCCTCGTTTATTGTGTTTTCCACCATTCTATTATTATTTTTCATTTATTATATGTGCTTATTTGACCTTCAAAGTTATACCCTTTAAGCAAGTGACGCATGATGGCCTGGCTTGGAATAAAGTGTCTTAGGTTCTATACTTTTAGGCATGTGATCTGTATGGTGACTTTGCTTGGAATGAAGAGCCTTAGGTGTCACATCTTTAAGTAGGGGAATTGTGAGATGACTTTGCTTAAGACAAGTTGCTTTAGGTGCTATGTTTTTAACTAGGTAATTTGTGTGGCATGCTTGCTTGGAATAAAGTGCCTTAGGTGCCATGCCTTTGAGCAGGTGACTTTTGTGGCAACATTAATTGAGAGAGGGGCCTTAGGTGTCTTGTCTTTGAGTAAGTGACCTATGTAGCAACCTTAGGATGAGAGGTCTTTGGTCTTATGTCTTTAAGTAGGTATAGGGGCGAGACGATGTTGAATAATAATTCGTGAAAATGACTATATTTAAGGAAATAAGGGCACCTTTTGTATGTGTGATGGATTCTTCGTAAGAGTATACTAATTGTAATACATCTTAAGCCTTGTTGAGTTCCACTTATAGAGGATGAATGCCTCGTTTAGTTGCTCTAATTTGTAACTTATTGGGATTTTTTGTTTGGTGATTTTGTAAGAGCCTTCCTAGTTTGATGCAAACTTGCTTGTTTCCTCGTTACTCTTGTTAGCCTCCCATTTCCTTAACATTAAGTTGCCTTCGTTAAAAAATAACTCTTTTTCTCATTAATTGTGGTATTGTATTGTCATAACCCAACATGAAAGGAAATGCTCAATGCAAGGCCCTACTAATGAATAGTGAGTGATAGGCTATTGGTAATTGTTGCAATGTCCCCATAATGAATTACTGATGATGGAGGAAAACCATGCTCTCGCGGTGCTTTATTGATTCGCCCTTACTATTCGTTTAGCTCATGTAATGCTTGGATCAATTCGAGATTTTGTCACCTTGAATCAATCTTAGGATACTATAATTATCACCAACCTTTTAGGGTGTTGTTGAAACACCTTACCCATTGATTCAAGGAACTATATTGATCTTTAAACTAACAGGATTCAATCTGTATTATTAGGATTTTTTGTGGTTTGAGAGTATGGTTTCGTTTGTTGGAGGTTGAAACTAACCCACACACCTATTATAAATGTCGATACTATGACTTTAATATCGATTTTATTTTTATACTTCTTCATACTTTAACATTTTAATTATTTATCTTTCTTTGATGACACATATCTTAAGAAATTATGTCATGGGTACGTAATAAGATTTTGAAAATAATGATATGATAAGGAATGAGATAAGGTTTTAAGGAAATTTTTAGGAAACTTTTTATAGAGATTCCATACACTACTAGAAAGTGTGTTAAGATTCTGGTAATGTTTTTACCATAGATTCATTATGCCTTAAAAAAAAATAAAGAGAATATCAAGCTACTTTTACTGAAAATCCTTTACTTTGAAGTAATTTTAGAAAAGGTCAAGATACTTTTACAATAATCCTTTACATCGAAAAGAAGGTTGAAAAAAATGACTCGAAATTTTAGAAATTTATATTTTATAGTATTATTGTTATTATTATTATTATTATTATTATTATTATTATGGGAATAAGAGAATTTTGAAAGACTTTTGAAAAATTTAAAGTTGGAGTTACATTGGAACTTGTTTATGAAATTTTGAATGGAAAGTTTTTCCATCAAGAATTTTGATTTAGAAAGATATGAAATTGTTGGAAATTTGAAATTAAAAAGACACATAAGATTTAGAATTTCGAAAATGAAAAAATTTATAATGATGAGAATAAGGAATGTTGAAAGATGTGAAATTGTGAGGGATTAGAGAAATTTTTTAAAGTTTTAGAAACATTTAACAAGTTATTTCCCTTTTTCCTTAATATTTTTTATTATTTTAATATATAAGATATGATAAAACAACATTGTTTTCAGCTAAAAGGGCCAATTTGGAGCACCAAAACAAAGTTGTTTTAGAGTTGAGAAATTAGATCTTAAACTCTAAAACAACGTCATTTTTAAGCTAAGGGGATTAGGTCTAGAATATCAAAATGTCATTGTTTTTAAGCTAAAGGAACTATTCAAAATAATTCCATTTTGGATAAGAGAAGCTAGGTTGTTTATATAAGAGTAGTTGAGTCTGAAATGCCAAAATGACAACATTTTGAAGCTAAGGGACTTATTAAAAACAACAATATGTTGGGTTAGAGGGGATGGTTTTGGAAGACCAAAACAATGTTTTGGATGAGAGGGGATAAGTATTAAAATATTAAAACAATATCATTTTGAAGTTGAGGGAATTATTAAAAATAACGTCATTTTGAATCCATATATAAATTCACTTTTAGGGTGAAAACCTTATCCTTTCTTCACTTTTCCACTTTTAGGGTGAGTTCCCAAACCTCTATTCCCCTTTTTTAATTGCCTGTGCCTTTAAAAAGACCTAATTTCCTTGTTTTTAGTCCTCTCACAATGCAATCACATTCGTTTAAGTTTCAATTTTGGTAGAGGACTATCATTTTGGGTTTAAAAGTTGCAGTCTTCTTGTTTTAGAACATTTAGGAGTTTGATTTCTCTATTTTAAACACTAAGTTAACTATTTTCAATGGTAGAGTAAGGATCTTGATTTTGCATTTGGTAACTTTCTTTTTTTATTATTTTTTATTTTTATGAAGTTTTTCTCTAAAAATAACCCATTCATTTTTTATGTTTATGTTCCTATTTTATTTTCTATTTTTTGTAATTTTTTTCTTTTTTTTTTGAAAAATAATTCATTTAATGTTTGTTGGCTTCTTTTTCTTCTTCTTGTTTTTTTTTTTTTTAAAAAAAGAAAAAAGTGTTTCATGTTAGAGGTGTTTGATCTTATGGCATTGTTTCTTTGTGGTTGGGTAGATTAGAGGAAAAAGATTTATTGAGTTGATTTGACTTGGTCTTATTATATTTAGGTCAAACTAACTAGACTTGATTTGTTTTGACTAGATTTGACCCGATTTGACTAAGATTGACCAAATTAGGTTTGACTTAGTTTAATTATGTTGATTTAGTTTTTCTTTTCTTTTTTTTTTTGAGAAAACCTTTTACTATTTTTTTATTTTCCCTTTTTTATTTGTTATTTTCCTACAAATTTAGTTTTAATGTTTGTTTATTATATTTCTTCAATTTCTTCTCTTTTCTTTTGTTTTTTTTTTTTTTGTTGTTTCTTCTTTCTCTTTTTGTTTTTTTTAATATATCTTTTTCATTATTTTCTCTTTTGATCTTTGTGCATTTATATACAACTAAGTATTAAACTTTAAGAAAACTCTTTCATTTACATGCATACATAATATTTGATTTAGTGTTACAAAAATCAATTAAATGCTTTAGATACAATATTGACTAGTTTTTGTTTGTTTTCCTTTGTTGACTTGTAAAGCTACAATGATCCCCTTTGTATTGGTGGTTCCAACTTTTGACAATTCATTGGTAAAGGCTTGCTATCCTTCTTAACTATAGTTTCAAGTGTTGCTTTCCTACTTTCTATGTTCAGCTTATGATAATGATTGCTTACTAGCTTTGGAATGAGCTCTTAACAATCTTGAAGTATTTATTGCTTGTTTTTTTAATTACCATATGAAGCAAAATGCCTTTTTTAGTATTGATTGCTATCTTTTTCAAGTGCTCTTTATTCTTTCTTCGTCCAAAATCCATAATTGCAACCTTAGCAAATATCAAGAAAGAAACAAGCAAAGATTCTCTTGGATCCCTATTTTGTTTGCTCCTTTAAATGTCTACGCAAGAGTATGTCATTGTTTAATGTGAGTGTTTAAGAGTATACTTGAGATTATGGAACCAACAACATATAGACCTTCACAGTTTAACACCCACTTGCCCTTTAGGTCACTTTGATTTGTTACGATCGTTTTGAGAACTAGGTCTCCTTATTTAAAGTGCTAAGGTGCATTTTCTTTTGATGAGCTCACACTATTTGTCATTGGCATAATTATCTATGATAGATTGCATTCAGTCTCTTTTCCTCAATGAGATTTAGTTATTTAAACTTAACTCTAACAAATTTTACCTTTATTAGAACCCTTAAGGAGGAAATTTAAACTTCAACTAGTAAAACTATCTTAATCCTATAAATTAATGCAAGTAGCTATCTCGATCCCATAAATTAATGCAAGTAGTGTTGCTTCTGTGGAAGTACGTATTATAGTACAATAAATGTATAGTGCAAATGGAAGCATCTCATGCCAATCTTTTGTATGTAATTGCCATTGTTTTTTAATAATTTGCTTGAAATTGTTATTAGCTACTTCAATTGTCATATTCATTTTTTATTTGTACAAGATAAAGCTGTGGTGCTTAATTTTGAATTAATTATAGAGGTTTGTCATCATTTTATTATTCAAGTTGGTAGCATTGTCTATAATTAGGCGTTTTAGCATGTCATATCGGCACATGATATCTTTCTATGTAAACTTGATGTCCACTTTACCATTTACATAAGATGTAACTTTAATTTATTTTATGAAGTAGTCAATTGGCACTAAAAAGAATCATTGCCCATTAGATGCTTTCAAAGTAACAAGACTAATCACATACATTCCCCATATAGAGAATGGTCATAAAGATGTCATATCATGCAATAGGATGGGTGTTGCATATAATTTATTTACATATATTTGACATTTGCAACATTTTTAAGTGTGACAAAGGCAATTTGATTCCATAATTGATTAGTAGTACCTTACTCTCAAGATATTTCTAACCATAGAAAGGTCATTACATCCAACCTGCATATGCTTTTATGCACTTCTTTCATGATAATTTCTACAACTACTACATTTACACACCATAGTAAGATTGAGTTGTAATTGTGTTTATAGAGGATATATCCATAAAGGAAGAAATTTATTGTCATCCTTCACAGATCTCTTTTTATCATTTTTAGTTGCTCCTTCAAGATATTCCTCAATTTTAAGGTAGTGCTTTATGTTGTGACATCAAGGCTTACTGTTTGCCTCCTTTTCTATACATGTAATGAGCTAAAGTATGATAGACATTAACATGAATCTCTTAAGTATTGACTATAGGATCTATCTTATGCATTGTTATCAAAGTTGCTAGATCATTGAAGATTTAATTATTTCCTTGAGGCATGTGATTGAAGGTGGTCTAATTGAATTGTTCCACCAATTATTTGATGTACTAATGATAAGGAACAAGCTTATGGTCTCGTGTTTCTCACTTATCTAGTAATTAATAAATGACCAACATTCAACCACTATATACTTTGAGAATTTTAGGTTTCATCTTTAAGGCATATAGTAGGCCCAAAATGTGTACATCGTATGTAGTTTGCTATATTGTTGGTGCAATCATTTTGCAGTTTTGCCACAACTAAATATTGCCTACTTTTGGGAGAAATCAATACTACTTTGATTCCATGCCTAATGCATTAGATGCCCCATTAAACTACATTTGCCACTCATTTGTTGTCTTTTTGTCATATTGACTTTGATTTATGGCTAATATGTCTTCATTTGAGAAATCAAATTATATAGGTTCATAATTAAGAATGGCTCAATTTGTTAAAAAGTTAGCAACTGCACTACCTTTAATTGCTTTATGGTTGACATATTAAATGTTATATTTTAACAAAAGAACCTACTAATAGGTAATCTATTTTGACAATGTTAGTTTTTCAAAATGTACTTGAAAATGTCCTTTTTAGCAATATGTTAATTTGTATGGTACAATATATAATGTCATAGTTGGTGTGTTGTCCATGCCAAGGGGTAACAAATTCTTTTCAAATCTGAATATTAGTTCTCTTGGTCTATGAATCTATTGTTGAGGTAGTAGATTGCCCTTTCTTTTTTATTAGTTTCATCATGTTGTCTTAAGATACAACCATATAGTGCTTCCATGTGATAAGATACAATATGAGTGGTTTATATGAAATTGGTGGCACTAAAATTGGAGCACTAAAAAGGTAATTTTTGATCTTGTTAAAGGCTTTTTAGCATTTAAATCCCATTGCCTTGGATTACAATTTTGTAGCATACCCAATATAAGTTTGCATGTTGTTATTAGCTAAAATATAAATCTAGTAATATAATTAACCCTTTTTAGGAATCCTCACACCTTATGTGGTGTAAAAGGTATAAGTATTTCCTATATGACCTTAATTTTATCATAATCAACTTTGACGCTCTTTTGACTTACAATAAAACCTATTAAAGTCCCCCTAAAAGTGCATTTAGCTAAGTTGACTTAAAGTTAAAACTTTTTTAGTCGATCAAATAACTTTTTGAAGATTGCCAAGTGATCGTTGCCTACTTAAGACTAAGTGATTGTATTATTAACATAAATCTCAATCTCTTTATGCATTATATCATGAAACAGAGTAATCATCGCCCATTGATAGATGGTGCCTACTTTTTTAAGGCCAAATAACATGACCTTATAATAAAAGGTTCCAAATGTTATGATAAATGTTTTTTTTTTTTCTATCTTTGGGTATTATCTTGATATGATTGTAACCTGAGAATTTGTCTATGAATGAAAACATTGATAGTTGTGTTATTTGCAAGAATGTCGATGTACAATAGGGAAAAGTAATCTTTAGGGCTTGCTTTATTCAAGCATATAGTTTACACATATACATACTTTACCTTATTTCTTTGGTATAGGCATAATATTAGTTACCCATATTGAATAGTTCTCCACTTGAAGGAATCCCACATCCAACTATTTTGTAACTTCTTTAATTTTTGATAGACATTAGGTTTCTTCCTTTTAAGCTTTTATCATATAGGCTTGCATTTTGGTCTTAATGGTAGTTTGTACACCATTATATTGATATTCAAACTTAACATATCTTGGTATAACCAAAAAAATACATCTATGTATTGTTTGAGCAATTGATTTATACTTTGCTTACTCTTTGGAGGAAGTCTCGCACTAATTTTGACTTCTTATGGAGATTTTTTAGTGCCTAAATTATCTAGTTTTATTGGCTCTTTCTTAGTTATGGATTACCTCTTCTCTTGTTTAATTAGGTGTTGAAGATCTAACGGAATCTCTTCATCTATAAAGTTGTTTGAAGTCAAAATATCAAGGATGCATTTAGATTTTGTCTCAAGATAATTACTGGTTAAACTATTAGTCTTTTTTTTTAGACATCCTAAATAATAGATAAGAGGCTTAAAAGGAACTAACATCATTAGATTAACTTATGAAAATAAAAATGAATATTAAGATAGCAAGGGAAATGAGAGAATTGAAAAAGTCTCAAGCAAATGACATCATTGCTAACTCCATTTATTTTAATAATATCACAAATTTCCAAAAAGTTAGTAAGATGTGCATTCAAGTATTAGATTAGGCACCATTGACACTTGGCATGGCATAATCATGCAATGCTTTTGTATACTAATTCTAGTTTTAAATTTGATCGATCAATTCATCTTGCATTGTTGCTCATTCTTACACTAATCGCTAACTTTCCTAAGTGCATGCAGAGTTTGTTCTATCTCAAAATCAAATAAGATAATCTGTTTAAATGCATGGCATACACTAAACAACCCTACAATCTCAAGAACAAATATTTCAATAATATTGAAAAAAAATTGCTAAAAATAGTAAATATGAATTAACATCTAACAAAAATAACTCTGATAATGGAAAAAAAAATAAAGACAAAACACAACAATGACTGGAAACCTTAGTAAATGATGGCTTTTCATTAAGATAAGGTAGGGCTAGTGGCTTGGTTAGTAGTCATGAACAAAATGTTGTTTACTTTAGACAGACGTAAGCATAACCCCTAATTTAACAATTAATTTTGATTTATACTAGTGTCTACCTTAGTTTTGGCCAAAAACACCTAACACAATAAAACATTGCAAATATAAAACTAAGAGATCATAATATCAACTAAACTTAATCAAGAAGAAATCTAGAATATAATCACACATTAAAAATAAAAGACTAAATAAATAAAATTAAAATGAAATAAGAGTAGAAATAAAAATCAAAACAAAAACAAAAAAGTATAAGCTAAATTAATAAAGAAAAATTGTTATTTTGATATTGACGACTCTCCTCCTTAACAATGACACTAAAAACTTCATTGTTTTAACATTCACCGTAAGTGTATGAGACATTCAAGTAGTAAATTTGACATGATTTCAAGTATCAATCCTACGAGGAGAAATTCAAGTACCAAATTATGCAAGTTCCTTATGTTATATAGATAAACTAATTAAAGAGAGAGTTACCTAACTATAAAATTAAAAGCCAACTTTAAAATGCAAATTGAAAATTAATAAACAAGGTTTTTAGAACTCAAAGTTCATCATTTAAAGACTGATAACAAACATAGCATTTAGTTGTTACAATTAAAAGTTGTTAACAATAATGATTGAACTTCCTAAGGTATATGATCATCTCTTTTAAGACTTAACAATTATACTCATATTAATCATATATCTTCTTTTGTAATTATAGAAACTAACATGAGTTCAATAAAACTTGTGGAATCCTTAACAATAATCACAAAGATGTGTAGTTATTTTTAAATTACACAATCTAGGTCTAATGCTTGTATAAGCTAGTATTAAACTTTTACTTTCACTCCATCATTTAATACCTTAAACATGAAAAGAATGGTTAATTACGCACATGAATGAAAATCAAAAGTATCAAATTGAATTAACTAAGAATATTTAAAACAATGACAATATCAATTTGTTAATAGAATTTAGTGATTGCATCCTTGCCCTAGAATATAAGATCAAACCACTCATGTTCATCAAAATATATGAATAAATAGCTAAACACTCCTAAAACATCTTAAAATAAATCAATAAATAGTGAGGAGGAAGAAAAGAAAGTAGGTAGGTTAGTAGTATTTAAGTTTTTCACGTTTATCTCTTGTCTTTGCTACTTGCAGATCCTTTACTTATTGTTTTGCCCCCTCCTTCTCCATTACTTGGAACCCTCCCTCTTATTGTGATGTTTTCACTTCAATTTATATATTTCTCAAAACCATAAATTGGCTAGCAAGTACACCCCCACAAAATTAGCTCTAAGTATTATCTTTTAAGACTTTTAATTTAATATTGATTAATGTTTAGATTCACACCACTGACTTCTAGACAATTTTTGGGTATCAAAATGGCAAGATTTCGAATTGGACTCTTCATGAAAGTTGTAGCCTTATGTCTTAGATCTTTAGAGAGCTGAAAAACTCCATATCTAAAGTCCATAGTTTTAGTTATGACCTAAAACTAAATAGTGTCCAAACTGTTAAGATAGGAATTCTAGCCAAAATATGAGATACTTTCTAGTCCAAATCCTTTATCTCTTTAAACCTATTCAAAGCTTAATTCACCATTTAAACCTATAAAATAAAAAAATAACAAATTATAAATAAGTGCAATTAAAACCCAAAATATTAAGACTAAGTAACCTAAAAATTAAGGAAAACACTCAAATTATGATATAAAATGTGTGAAATAATTCCATAAATCATTAATTTATTAGGATAAATATAAGATGTGCTTGAAAATATAACCTTAACTTGTAGCAATGATGAAGGGAAATTCCAATGTGTCAAACTTTAGGTAAAGAAGTTTCATTCCTTAGACCATTTTGCTACTATGGTATATGAGTTGTACTCGATCCTCCTTTTCAACCAAAACTAAACTTATGGTAAACTTACTTACTACTAAATAAAGGAACAAAGTTTTGTCCTTGATTGACTTCCTTAACAAAAGCAATAAAGAGAAGTATCCTTGCAGTTATCAAAAAGCTTGCTCATACTCTTATGTTCATTAAAAGCTAGCAATTTTTTTAAGAACTTGGAAAAAAGGAAGTTTTTTCCCTTAATAAGTAGATAAATCAACTCAAGTACACCAACATTCCCATTAAGACTTACAAATCCTTGATGGCTTCAAGGAGGAAAGTTTTTGAAAAGCTTCAATTTTCTTTAGGATTGCCTTAATTCTCCATTGGAGACTAAAAATCCCAAAAATTTGCCAAAGTTGACACTAAATGTGCATGTGGTAAGATTAAGTTTCATATCATGCCTAGTTTGTCAAAGATCTCATTTAGGTTTATAATATGGTTTGTAATTGTCTTGATTTTTATTGTCATGTCATCAACATAAACTTTCATATTTGTTCTAATATAAGCTTCAAACATGTTGTTAACCAATCTTTGATAGATGGATTTGACCTTTTTTTAAAACCAAATGGCATAATATTGTAATAATACATGTCTCATTAAGTGATGAAAGAAGTTTTCTCTTAGTTTGGCTCATAAATTGAGATATAGTTGTATTCTAACAATGCATTTAATGAGGTCAAAAGTTCATGTTTAAAGTGTAATCTTCTAGTTGATCTATTTATGTTAAAGGCTAGTTATCTTTGGGACAAGCTTTGTTAAGATCCATAAAATTAACACTCATCCTCCATTTTCAATTATCCTTCTTTACCACAACCATACTAATGAGTCAATCTAGGTAGAGGACCTCATAGATGAACTTTGCTTACAATAATTTCACTTCCTTTTTTACAGCAAGTTGTTATTTTAGGCCACAACTTCACTTCTTTTTCTTGACTTATAGGTGTTTATCATTTATGCTAAGATGATAAGTAGCTACTCTTAGATCCATGACAAGTATATCCTTAAGGACCTATGCAAAGACCTTTAGATGGGCCTATAGGAGCTTGACAATGTCTTCCCTTAACTCCCCTAAGTTTATTGCTAGTTTAAATTGTTCATAAGGGATCATTAAGATATAGTGGAATTTGCACCAAACCTCCTGTTAGGATTCTTTACTCACTAAGGCCATTCGATTTGTAGTCAAGATTAACCTCCTTTATTATCACAATCTTTTTTTATTTGTTTTTTGCCTTTGAGCAACATTACCTAGATTTCGCTTGCCTACTTATGCTCTCCTTAAACCTCCCCAATGCCATATAGGGTGGGAAATTTAGTTTTAAGTGTGATATGGATAAGATGACATTAAGGGCATAAAGCCTAGTTCATCTTGAGATCATGTTATACTAGGATGGCAAGTTCATTACAACTAACTTGTGAGTTGCATTTGCCAATATTAGTGTTATCCCAATTATCATTACAAGTTTGATGGAGCCCTCTAAAATTATGGATTTGTTTGTAAAACCATACAATGGATAGTTGGCCAACTTCAAATTTTCTCACAATAGTTTCAACTTTTGAAATGCATCACATTGTAAAATGTCCACTAAATTGCTTATGCCTACAATAACAACTTGATGTTAAAACTATCAAATATTATAGATATACTAAAGGATCATTATTGGGATCTTTACTCCTTACAAGTCATCTTCTATGAAAATAATAAAGACATCATCATTATTATTAGATCAAAGTTGTTTATAGTGCATATTAAGCACCCTTCAGGTATTTGACTTAAAACATAACTATCCCTTTTAGGGTAGGCTTCCTCATTATCATATAAATTGTCCCTTTGAGTAGCCTTAATTTTGGCATGAGCTAGGTTGCTCTCTTTGGTCATCAAACCTTGGCTAGGTGCCCTAATCTTGTCTCCTAACCTTATGGTTCCTCTTATTTGACTCATTTTTTGGGTGACTTGCACTGTTTTTGATGACATACTAGTCAAGGTGGCCTTGGCGTGCCAAAGTTTCCATCTTATCCTTTACCATTGGACATTTTTTAATGGTATACCTATAATCTTAATAATATCAACAACATTTTCTTTTGTGCTATCATTTTAAGGGGGTTATAAAATTTTTGAGTTGGTTTAAAAAGCCTTTCCTTTGAATTTCCATCAAAATTCATGATCTTATGCTATTAAGAGTGTAATGACTACTACTCCTTCACCTTTTCCAACGATAAGGACAACAACTCCTTCTACAACCCTATCCCATATTGTTAACTTATTTATTAACTCTAGTGTTGTTGAATGTTAAGTGTTTGCCTATCTCTTTTCTTGTTATTCCCACCTCTTTAGCATTTATAAACCTCTCATCTTGTTTCAACAACTTTACGAAGTCCTTTAAGGCATTCTTGTCTAAGGAGAAGTGAACATGAATTCTGCCTAGCATTTGCTAGGTAACATGGCAAGAGCCATGCCAAGCTCCAATCTTTTAACTCCAAATCTTTATCTTAAAGTGTGCCATAAAGTTGTAGGGGGGTTTATTGGTGTGTTGTTGTAATACCATAAAGGCTATTAGTATTTTCTTATTTCTCTTACTTGTAATGAACCAAGCAATGAACACATTGCCTAACTACTTCGAGTTTTGATTAAGAAAAGGAGTTCAGAGTACCACCGCTACATAATTTTTTTTTGGGAGTTATAATGAAGGCCTTGCAAATCATATGTTAAAGGCATTATGAAGGGTCATGAAGGTCTAAAACCTATTACTATGGTCTACAAAGTCTTTCATCCTATTATAGCTATGTAAGTAAAGAGTGTTACGACCCTAAAGTTTCATATTTAGTTTTGATGACAACAAAACATTAAGTGTTGCTAATGTCTTTATTTGAGTGTGATTAGTAAAAAGATTAAATCACACAAACAAATAAGTATTAAAGGAAGCAATATAAAAGAAATGAAAAGAAGCAAGCTAACCATTAGTTAACTTCCAAAAACTATTGTACTCAATTGTAGATAAATCATACATGTTTAGGAAGTTACACATATATAGTTTCCAATGTCATTAGTATGCATTAATTCAAGATATGTGGAGAAAAATACGACACAAATACTGAAGCATGGCAAACTTATGAAAATAGATTGCAACAGTTAACTTCCAAAAGATGCCATAAATAGTTAAAATAGAACTATAATGCGGAAAACCCCAAAAAGATGTGACTTAGGGACCCAACACACACAAGGAATCAAAAAACAACCAGGAAATTTAAATCAGAGTTTAATAACAAAAACCCTAAACCCAATATTTGAAGGAACACGAACTTAGGGTATTCAAGAAGGATATGGATGCCACACTCTAGAAAAGAAAGGAATTGGGAGTGAAAAGTCGATTTGAACACCACAAGAAGAATATCTCTTAATAAGTTCTTTAGTTCTTAAAAGAATCAAGGGAGAAAAACCCTTGCTTTTTATTTCACTCAAAGTTATATGATCTCAAACAAACAAGTAAACAGAAGGATTGCAAACAAACATATTAGTGTATTTTAATGGTAAAGTACCAAATAGACAAACTAGCCAGAAATAAATAAATCACAAGGTAGAAAATTGAAGAGTGAGTGGATTCAACCTGATTTAGAACCAGACTCTGATACCAACTGATGCGGAAAACCCCAAAAAAACATGGCTTAGGATTAAACAAATTGGAGAACAAGGAGTTGAAAAAGGATATCAACACAAATGGATTTAATGAACTAAACTCACAAAAATCAAGAAAAGGCTAGTTAAACGTAAAGGACAAACTTGGATAAATAAAAAATAAAAAAATGGATGTCAGTTTGTCCTCTAGGTTTAACTACCCCTTTCCTAATTTTTGTGAGTTTAGTTCATTAAATCCATTTGTGTTGATATTCTTTTTCAACTCCTTGTTCTCCAATTTGTTTAGTCCTAAGTCGCGTCTTTTTGGGGTTTTCGGCATCAGTTGGTATCAAATTCTAGCTCTAAATCAAGTTAAATCCATTCACTCTTCAATTTTCTACCTTGTGATTTATTTATTTCTGGCTAGTTTGTCTATTTAGTGCTTTACCATTCAAATGCACTAATCTGTTTGTTTTCAATCTTTTTGTTTAGTTGTTTGTTTGAGATCAGACAACTTTGAGTGAAATAAAAAGTAATGGTTTTTCTCCTTCGGTTCTTTTAAAAACTAAAGAACTTATCAAGAAGTACTTCTTCTTATGGCATTCAAATCGACTTATCACTCCCAATTTCTTTCTTTTCTGGAGTACGATGTTTATATCCTTCTTAGATACCTTAGGTTTGTGTTCCTTCAAATATTGGGTCTAGGGTTTCTATTATTAAACTCTGATTTAACTTTCCTGGTTGTTCTTTGATTCCTTGTGTGTGTTGGGTCCTTAAGCCATATCTTTTTGGGGTTTTCTGCATCAGTTGGTATCAGAGCCCGACTCTAAATCAAAAGAAATAATATGACTTTGAAAGACAAAGGTGTTACTCAGAAAAGAGCTGTTGACATGTCCTTCATGATCAAAGCTATGTAATAACAATTTGAGCACATGACTACCAAATTTGATAATATGAGAGAGAGGATGGAGGAGCAAGTTAATACAATATCAGAGTTGCAAAGGATGTATGATGAATATGAGGCTCCTAAAGCAAGAAGATTAGACAACTTTAAGTGAAATAGAAAGTAAGGGTTTTTCTCCCTCAGTTCTTTTGAGAACTAAAGAACTTACCAAAAGGTACTTCTTTTTATGGTGTTTAAATCAACTTATTACTTCCAATTCCTTTCTTTTCTAGAGTATGGCGTCCATATCCTTCTTGAATACCCTAGGTTTGTGTTCCTTCGAATATTGGGTCTAGGGTTTTTATTATTAAACTCTAATTTAGCTTTCCTAATTGTTCTTTGATTCCTTATGTGCATTGGGTCCCTAAGTTACATCTTTTTGGGGTTTTTCGCATCAAACTAAGTGATGACTGCATATAGTTGGAAAGATAATTAAGTCTACTAATGCAAAAGATAATACCTGATTTAGGATATATAAAGAGTTACGAAAAATTTACTAAAAAAGTACAAGTTGTAAAGTTCAAAAAGAAAAAAGGCATTTGAATGAGATTGTGAAAAGAAATGAAAGAAGTTTGAATTTTGCAAAAATTATGGAAGAAAAAGGAAATGTTTTGGATAAGATTGAAAAATATTATGCAAAGAAAGAAAAGAAATCAAGCACAAAAGGAGATGTTTGAAAAAGCTTAAAAGTAAAAAGTTTAGATTAGTTTACTAGATGTATTGCTATGATCAATCAAATGAATTTAAGATACTAAAGAAAGTTAGTTTTGGTAGAAAGTTTAGACCAGTTGACTAAGGCTATTGCTATGGTCAACTAAATGAGCAAAAAAAGTGTTTAATTGTAAAAAGTTGATTTTGGTTGACCAATATGATAGAAGCAATTGAACTTTAAGATTTTAAATTCTATCCAAAAGTTTGGATCAATTAATTATAGCTACCTAATGATCAATTAACGCCTTACATATAAACCTTTTATATTTTGTTGAGATTATAATTAATTCTCTATATAGTAAGATTTCCTCAATTACAATGATTAGTTAAATGTAAATATCTATATATTAAACGTTTATAAACAAGGCTAAATGCCTTAAACAAAAATAGTGATAGACTTTGATAAATCAAAATAAAGAGAGAAGGTGAAGTGTTTTAGATAGAAAAATATTTTGATTTTAAAGCAAGTTTTCTATAGTTTTATGTTTAATGTCAAATGACTTAATTGTTATAAAGGTGAGTTTGGTACCGAATCAACAAGCAAAGTAATCATTAAGCTTGTCACTAGATTTACAAGTGGAATTATTGGTAATCTTGACACCAGATTAACAAGTAAAGTAGTAAGGGATTTTATTTTCATCCAAGGAAGAAGATTATAAAGTGGATTAAGAATACTCAAGGTGGTGACTTAAGGAAAGGACATAGGCTTAGGACATAGTCAAATTTCTATAAATCTTTGTGTTTGATCTCTCTTTAACCTCTTTATTATTTGTTATGCATATATTTTTTATATTAATTGTGATTATTTATTTATTGTTTATTCTTGTGGTTAATCATTTGAAATTTAGTTAGTGTAAGTTGATTGTAACCTAAACCTTTTAAACCAAAATTTCCCCTTTTTGGGTTGCATTGGGGATCAATAAATGGTATCAAAAAACAATCTCTATTTCAGAGACTTAATAGTCTATAGTTAATCCATGGTAACTTTAGTACCTAAGTGTAATGTTAAAGGTGACAACATCATTAGACCACTCATTTTGTATTGGAGAAATTGCAATTACTAAAGAGACAAGATGAGCATGTAAATTCAATTCCATAACTATGACCTTTAAGAGATAGTTAAGAGTAATAAAAAATCCCAAAATGCATCAAAAAGGTGTTTTAGTGGTAAGAAAACTAAGTCTATCACCAAGTATAAGAGATATAAAACCCTCAACTCCCAAGCTACTTAAATGTATTATTATACTTTAAGTATCAATAAATATAACAAAATCTCTTTATGTAAGATTACAAAAGAGATATAGGACAAGTCTAAAGTCATTCACAAAAGTACTACACAAGTGAAGGACACTAAGATCAATCTACTAATGTGAGAGTATGAGTTATTAAAATAAAGAATGACGAGACAATCTCACAAATATACATAAGATTAACCAATTTCATAATCATTTCACAAAGAGCTTAAGACACCTAAACTTGTGAAGAAGTTGTTGAGATCTCTACTTAAGTCATAAAATCCCAAAGTGATTACTATAACTAAATTTAAGGTCTTAAACATGTTATTATTGGGTAAGCTAATAGTTCATTGCTAACTCATAAGATGACATTTAATAAAAATATTTGGAGAAAAAGAAGGGAACTGCCTTTAAATCTTCCACACATAAATAAAGTAATGATAAGGATAAGAGTGATAATGAGAAGGAGAGTGACGATAAGGAGTTAGCAACGATAAAAAGAAGAGTTACTCCTACATTAAGAAAGATGAGAAAGACCTTAAAATGTTAATAAAGAGGATCTCTTACCTTATAAAAAAGGAGACAAAGTGACAAGAGACCATTCAAGCATAATAATGAAAAAGATGAGTTATTAAAAAAAGAGATTATTTGCCATAAATGTAGACAACTTGGTCACATTGCTCCAAATTTTCCTAATAAGAAGAAAAAAAAGTTAGCAAAGAAGACATTCAAGGCATCACAGGACAATTTAAATGACTCAAATAATGATGCAATATATGTTAAAATTAATGATCATATGTTTCATGGTGAATAGAGATGAGGTAAATTTTGGTTATGATACTCATGAAGATTCTTTATTGATGAGTTATATGATGCATTAGAATGCATGAATAGGAAGCTCAAAGACATAGTTGTAAAACTAAGGATCTTTGTGTTGAGAATGTTTCTATGAAGAATAAGATTGAAACCTTGAAGCATGGAAATGCTTTTTTAAAAGAGAGGTCAAATCACTCATTAAAAGGAGTAGTGACTTGCTATATGTTCATAATTAAGAAAGGATCATAAAGCTTTAAATAAAAAGGAGTTATTTAAAGTTTAGGAATCACTTGCTCAATTTGTTAAAGGTAAAGACAAACTAGAAATATTACTTGACTCACAAAAACATTATAGTGGAAGTGGTTTAGGCTATGTGTCTCATGCATATCAACCTAAGGCTATTCAAGGCAAGGCAGCCTATTTTCACATACAGACACCACCATTTACAAAAGCATTTAATAGGCATGCTTATTTGCATACATTGCACCATTGTAAGACCCCATATAGAATGACATCTTACAAATATACTTAAACATCTACACTAGATCCAATAAAGCACTTTCGCTAGAACATCACACGGATATGCATATGCATATGATAGATATCATGCTCATGCACATAATAAAGATAATGTTAGATGCCATTTTTGTGGTGATTATAATTAGATGCATTTTTTTTGTAATCTTAAAAGAAATTTAGAAAGTTTAAGATATTCTTATATAGTGTTAAAAGCACTAATGCCTCCCAAGAAAATAAACTTTCTCTTAAATTGTTTTGTAAGTGGAAAGGAGTATTATCATCAACCAAACAAAGATTATTAGACATTATTCAAATGCATAGATGAAATTAACAATAAGGAATGAAATGCTTAGACAATTTTAGTAACTCTCATCTCTCACTTTATGCTTTAATTAATTGTGTCATTATGATGATTGATTGTTTAATATATGTCTTTTGTTGGGCAATATCTTTGATATGCCTTATCTACTATACTTAATTGATTCATTCAAGGCGTGATCAATGTTATTATGATTATATCTTGGGCTAATGACATGTGCTTGACTATATGGTGTATTTATTATATTTATGCAATCTTAGATATAGTTGGGTGTTGTATGCTCATTTGAGTTATCTTTATTGTCATGCATGATTTGCTAGTAGGAGTCATTATGATTGATTGATAACATTGTCCAACCCCATAATCTAAGTAATTTAGATACTAAGAGTGTATTTATTTGGTAGGTATACAATAAATTTTTGAATGGGAAAATCTTCATGATTATCCTACTCTAAAAAATCAAATGATATCAATCATTGCTTTGGAGTATGGATGGAACCTTGATATGACATGCTTTATGTGTATGAACAACAAAATGGAGAACATAAGTTTGAACGACACATCAAAGAAGCAAGAGCACAAAGAATGCAAGTGAGCAGTATAAATTTTCGTATGGGAATGAGTCCATGTATCAAAGGAAAGTAGCATCAATTAAGAGACTCAAAATTTGCCAAAGGAAAATGAAAACATGCTAGAATGACTTTCTAAGAGTGGATTATTGGAGCTTGTATGAAAGACTTAATGCTTTCTTGATGGATAAAAGATTATTCAAAGGAAATTTCAGATTAAATATTTATCAACCAAGCCCAAAAAGGAAGGCAACTATCTAAGATACTTAGCATGGACGATTCCAAGCCTTAGAATACACCAACGTCTACATTAACTAAGCTTGGCTAGGATGAGTGTGGTTGACAAGAAGCATAGAGGTATGATTGGCAATACCCTTTATCTCACCATTAATTTACATGATGTCATAAGTTGCACAATTATACAGGGAGTATGATTTTACATCTTGTGATATCTATTGGTTAAGTATCTCTTCCAAGTGCTTAAATGTTTCATGTTATATTGATCTTATATTACATGATAAAGAGAGACAATGATAAATGCTCTTACATTAATTCCCTAAGGTTTTATATTGGCATATCTTTTGGAGAGAAGTAGTTTAATGCAAGTACCTTTATGTCCTTATACTCTTGTAATGCTTGTGCTTGGATAGTGCAATGCTTGCCTAAAAAAAAAGAGGATAAGCTTATTAATGTATGTGCCTTAATAGTTTAGTGCTTCTTTGATAAAAGGAGAGAAGCCTTTTGATGCATTAAAAGGGAGAATTAAGACATTTAATCAAGACACCTTTTTTATGATGACAAAAAGAGGAAGGAGTATGTTGATGCATCAATGTTTTATGCTTGCTTATATTTTTATTTGTATCAATGTTTTGTCATAAAAAAGGGGGAGATTATTGTGATCCAAAGATTTTATATTGAGTTTTAATGATAACAAAGTATTAAGTGTTGCTAATGTGTTTGTTTGATTATGATTAGTGAAAATATTAAATCACACAGACAAAAAAATATGAAAAGAAGCAATACAAGTACAAGAAGAGAAGTGAAACAACTATTAGTCAACTTCCAAAAGTTATTTTACTTAATTAAAAATAAATTATATGATGATTCATAAATTTTGAAAGGTTAGACGTGTCTAGTTTCTAATGCTACTAGTTATGCATTAATTAAAGATATGTAAAGGAAAATATGACAAAAATATTGATGCATAACAAAGCTGTCAATATAGACTAAATTAGTCAATTTTCAAAAGATACCCTAGATAAATAGAGAAAAATTAGTTAATGAGCTCATATAGTTAGAAAGATAATTGAATCTAGTTTCTAACATAGAGATAGCACATGCTTTGAGATTCTATAGAGAAAGTTATGGTAAATTTACCAAAGAGAGTATAAGATGTCAAGTTGATAAAAAAAGTAGAAAAGTATTTAAATGAAATTGACTTAACATATTGCTATACTTGACTAATTGAACTAAAGAATTCATAGAAAGTTCAGTTTGGGCAAAAAAATTGAACTAGTAGATTAGACCTATCATTTGGTTGATTAAATGAGTAAAAGAGTGTTTAATTGCAAAAAGTTGATTTTGGACAGAAAGTTTAGACCGATTGACCAAACTAATTGATCAATCAACATGACAAAAGCATATAAACTTAAGGAAGTTGAATTTTAGCCGAAGTTTTGGATCAGTCAATTAAAGTTATCCCATAATCAACTGATACCTTATTGATAGACTTTCATATATGGTTCAAATTATAATTGACTCTTTATATACCAAGATATCCTTAATTACAATGGCTAGTTGAACTTAAATATTTATCTATTGAACATTTATAAATAAAGTTAAGTGCCTTAAATACCTTAAGCAAAAATAAAGATTGACTTTGATGGATCAAAATAGACAAAGAATGCAGAATGCTCCAGAGAGAAAACTATTCTAATTTTATAAGTTTTGTACTTAAAGTTAATTAACTTAAGTGTTGTAAGAGTGAACTTGGCACCTAATCAACAAATAAAGTGATTGGTGAGTTTAGTACCAAATTAATAAGTGAAGTTGTAAAGGATCTAATCTTCACTTAAGGAAGAAAATTATAATAGTGACTTGAGAACTTTCGAAGTGGTGAACTTAAGTAGAGAATGCCGATCTAGAGAATAGTTAAACTTCTATATATCCTTGTACTTGATCTCTCTCTTTCTCTACCTCTCTTTATTATTTGTTCTGCATGTATTATTTGTATTGCTTAAGATTATTTGTTTGTTACTTATTCTTATGATCCATCATTTGAAGTTGGGTTATTGTGAGTCGAGTGTAACCTAGACCTTTTAAATCCAATTCACCCATGTTGTTTAGGGAACCAACAAGGAGCTTAAACCTTTTTGAAATACAAGTGTCTTCTTTCTCTTTTAAGATTAGGAGTTTAACGCCACTCCTCTGCTCTTTTTTTGGAACTAGTGTTGTTGCTTGAGTGCAAACATCCCCTCTCGTATCTCCTGTAATTACGAAACCACACTGTAGTTCTTATGAGTAGGGGCACTTTCGACCTTAAAGATAAATGGTCATCTTAAGATGACTTTCTCTCACTATGATGAGAGATAAGGGAGTGGTTGTGAGAGCGAGGTCTCTCATTGTGGGAAACCAATGGAGATGACGAGTGTACCTTGTCTTCCTAAGGGTCAAAAAGCCTCCTAGTCACCATTCTGGAAATTTTTCTTGAGGTGGGGATAAGGCATTATTATCGCTACCCTCTCTGGTGAGTGTGTAAAGACAAGCCTGGTTTCTTGACAGAGGTGGAGTTTGGCCTTCCCCTGGGGTTTGAATGAAAGGGCCAACGAGGATATTGGAGCCAGGGCAATGTTATGCTTACTTAGACCGCAAGCAAGGTTACAAGAGCTGCTGTGAATGAATCTACTGGGTTCATTGACATGCTTAAAGGAGGATTCATAGTGTTTGTGTGTGTCTGATTTGAAGTAAGGTTTCGCATTACTCCTAATAACCCCCATACTTTGTCCTTGCCGTTGAATTAAGGGTGACCAAGATGGTTATCAGAGGCTGGACTGTCTGGGTGAGAGGTTAGTTATCTAGGTTGGGTTTCATGGACTAAAAGAGTTATTGACTTGACGAGTGTTGTGGGGTGAAAGGTGTGGTATCATGGCAGCGGTTGCTACGCAATAAAAATAAAAAGGAACGAGATGGAGGGAGAGATATAGTGTGTCATTCCCACAGATGATACCACATGAGGTGTCACCCAGCTATTGGATGAGCTTAGTGATGAACTTGTAACTTGCAAGAAGGAAACATGACTAAGGATTAGAGCGGACCTCATATGTTAATACTTCAACGCTTAAGTCAATCTAAGAAACCATAGATAAATGACAAAAAATGTGCATGAGTTGGTATTGTTGTTGTACCTGATAACCACCTATGGCCTTGGGTCTTTTATAGACTTGACAGTGTGGGTCTATAATGGGTGATGGGAGTGAAGGATTCATCTTGGACTGGAGCGTAATGAGGAAAGAATTGAGTACAATGGAGACTGGGCATAAGGATGGGCTTCGGAACTAACAACGGGCCAAAGTGGACTTAGGGCCCATTCGTTGTCAGCTGCCTTTAATTTTGGTGTGGAAGCTTTTTGTCTTGGTGTTTCCCGCCGGAAGCACAGAATGCCTCATAGTTCCCGCCTCCACAAAGGATGACCTGACACACACATTGTCATCTTACTGTCCTTGTCAGTAAGTTTACATTTTGGTTTCTACAATAGTGTCAGTGAAGTACAAGAAGGCCGACAATTTTTTGTTTTTAATATTTTCACCTGCACAAGGCATGAGCACCGCATTACCGATTCTTCGATATAGTTTATGTACAGCGTTTAATGTTAAGTGATAACTTAATTAATAATTAAATTTATTTTTTTATTGGTTTAGATTTAGATTATCTTATCTTTAAATTTATCTAATTTTGAAATTAAGTATAAAAAATTATTTAATTTTAAAAATATTCAAATTACAAATTATTTTTATTAAAAAAATTTAAATGAAGATATCAATAAATAATTTTTAATTTTAATTCACAAATATAATTATCAATATATTCCTAACATATATTTTTTTGATTAAAAAATAATATATGCTTATGTTTTGGTCTTGATTTTGGACGCATTCAATTAATAAGTCCAATGGCGATCAAACAAGAAAAGTGCCAAATAAATACATTGTTTGTTTGGTGAATAAAATTAGACATAATGTAATTATATTATTTAAATAATATTTAATGTCAAATGAATAATAATTGATGCCTCCTAATAGAATTAAATAAATTAGAATAAAATTTATATAATACTAAATGCTATCTCATACATTATAAATTACACTGTGTTTAGTGTGTCTACATAATTGAGGCTATCGAACAAACTAATGAACCACTAATCTCTCCATTCTTTAAGCCAATCAAGTTTGATTGATAAGATGCATGCAATTTTCGGTGTGACAAATTTCAGCGCTTGCTTAGCCTGTAAATGTTTTTTGGTCGTTCTTCTTTTTTGCCCTTTTTAATGAAATTGAACCTTAACCGGTCAGAACATTGATAATCTATAAACTACTTGAATTAATAGGCAAAATTCGGAACATTTGTCTCATATATGAAATTGTTGCACTTACAACCCTGTGATTAAGACTAGACGTGAGCCTACTCTATACCTAGAGTTTTGCCCGTTTAGTTCAATCCATCCAAGCTGTTATCGAAGGTAAACGACATTCCTCGTCGTGATTTTCCACCGAGAATAAATGAGATTGGACATGGCCGTTAATCTAAATTTAAACCAGACACGACCTGGAGTTGGCTTAGGTTGGGCAACTAATATTCTCATTTTTGTAGCATTATGCTAGACATGGAAGTGGCATGCGTAATAATATCATACAGTAACGGACTCCGCAAACATGTTATAGACCATGAAACAATTGCGGAGATCATTCAACACAGTTGCTGCTTAGCCTATCCCAATCTCTCTTTGCAATTTTAGCTGTGGTTGTGATTTCTGTGCCTAACAAAAAATTTTTTTCTTTAACTAGCTGTGGAGGGTGTCTGGGAATAGGCGATTGTCTGCCAAATAATAATGGAAATGAAGAGTGCGCTCAGCCCAAAACTCCCGCCAGGATTCAGGTTCCATCCCACGGATCAAGAGCTCATCACATCTTACCTGAAGAACAAAATCTCATGCCCTTCACACCCTATAGTCTCCATCATAGCCGACATTGATCTTTACAAGTTCAATCCATGGGAGCTGCCTGGTACGGAATATCTCTTACGTATGTGTTTTGGGCCTTGGTTTGTTTGATGTGTAACTTAAAAAGTACTAAAGACTGCCGCCATATGTTTTCTGTACTTCAGCCAAGGCTTTGTTCGGGGAGAGTGAGTGGTATTTCTTCACTCCAAGGGACAGGAAGTATCCAAATGGGGTTCGCGCAAACCGAGCAGCTGGATGTGGTTACTGGAAAGCTACCGGAACAGATAAGCCGATCCTTCATCCTGTTGGCTCACAATGTATTGGGGTGAAGAAGGCTCTAGTTTTTTACAAAGGCCGCCCTTCCAAGAGTGTTAAAACTGACTGGATCATGCACGAGTACAGGCTTCTCCCAGACGCATGTCCGGCGCAAAATATTGAGTCAACAATGCAGGTACGAACGACTAGTCTAGGTTTCTTTTATAGGACATAAATTTAGAGCAAAAAATGTATTAACAAGTCCACTTCTAATCTTCTTCTATTTGAAGTGCTACTAGGTGACATTGCAGAACTGTTTCTATAACCACCCTCTTCTGAAGTTTTCTTCCTTTCTTTTTATTCTCTGTTCACGTCTTTATAGAGCCATTTAGTCGGGATCATAACTATACACAGGCACCCTCTACTACTTGTAACCCCGTTACATTTGTATTTCTGCAATTTGTTAACAGTTGGACAATTGGGTGCTATGTCAAGTGCGCCACAAGAGAAATATCCTGCAGCAACAAGGAACAAATCATGGTGACATTGCAAGCTGTGGCCCCACTATATTACGGCAGGAGAATCAAGAGAACAGGAGGTATAATAGGCTAATCGAACCGTGTGGCCATCAGTCTCAAGCCAATGATAAGGCTCTTCGAAAGAGGGCACCTGTAGACGTGCTGCATGGCATGTGCAAGGACTGCCAAGGAGGGCCTTCTATACCAAAAATTGCAGACCTTAGTCCTTACTCTTCTCTTCCTATGGTTTCTCCGCTAGATGATGCACTTGAACATATTAAGAGAAGACTCTTCGCTGAAAATTTGGAGGCTGAAGCACCATTATTAGCTCCAAATGAGGCACTAAATTCTCCTACCGCAAGTGCTGCAGAAAAGGCAGAATCTTTTTGGAATCCCTTCTCCTCGTGATTTAGTTCCAGTTTGCACATGCTTCTTGTATCCAATTCTCGACATTTTCTTTTCCTTTTTCTTGGCTTCTGGTAATAACATAAAGTAAAATTTTGCACAATGTCGGGGATAATAATACTTTTTCTAAAGGAATGGCTAAATGGCTGGCCATCGAGTTTTACTTCAAAGACTTCAGTAAAAGTCTTAGTATCTCTAGCATTGTTCCAAAATCGTTATTGGTTTTCACTTTGTAATGAGTTGTAAATTACCAAAGAGGAGCTATATTGCTCACGTTGAAATAGGTTTTGCGAACATGTACAATGCTGCTGGTAGTTCTTCTTGCAATAAATAATGCGGCAATTGAGTGTATTACAACATTCTGTGTTAATTAATTAAATTCAGTCTTGTTTGATTAACTGCAGTTTTCTTTTGGCCGGAAGTTAGCTGTTGTCGGCACATAAAAATTGGTCTATAATGATCCAGGAAAGTTTAATCGAAAAAAGACAATACATAATCTCCCAACAAGGACTCGAAACTCTACCAAAGAAAGGACAAGAGACATTCACAGAGAAGCAGAAAGGCAGCCAAAAAAAGAAAAGAGCAGTGTACAATCTGCAGATGTAGCCGGAACCAAGAAGAATAATTCTTGAGGCATCTTTTCTTTTACTTAAAACTTTTAAAATTTGAGTTACGAGACTTGAGGCATTACAAGTTTTATAATTATATATATATATATATTACTTTTTTCATTTCAGTTTTTATATAAAAAAAACTCTTATTTAAAATGAACACTCACCCATAAATATAAGTATTTGTGAGTATTTTTAAAATGAACATATTAATATAATTATTTAATTAAGTTTAATTTTTTTTACAAAAATATTTTTTATAATTTTACATTCTTTTAGAATTATCAGTATTCTAATAATATTATTAAAATTTTGTAAATATGAAATATGTGAATTCAAAATTATTTATATAAAATAAATAAATTCATATTTGTTATTAAAAAATAATATTCTTTTAATATTATTTCATTATCCAAAATCTTAAAATTTGAATTATGGGTCTTTTAACCAGGTATATTTCCTGCTTTTATATTTTGTTTTTCATGTGGAAAAAACTCTAACCTGCAACTTAACAGCAGCCATACGAAAAAGCAAGACAGGACCCTAAAGACAAAGCACACTACCGAACCAAGAATGCAAATCGTAGCATCGTTCGTATATCATTTAGTTTTCTCAGCATCCTACACATTCAAATGTTACAGAAACAGTTCTGCTTAGTCAACGCCCTACTCATTCAAAGTTGACGCCAAGGCTTGCATGACCAGCAGGCTTGATAATCACTAGAAGAGAAGGCCGCCCTTGAATAGCTTTCAAATATAAAACTTATTTGCTGTCGACAATAGAAGTAAGATGAGCTATTAGAACTCTTGGTTTTGCCCCACAGCCCACATCGCCGTTTCTGCAAAATCAAAGTGCAGCATTGTATTGTATTCTTTTGTTTGAAAACCGTTGATCTGTTGTACTTGTTTTTAATTGATTTTTGAGCTGCACATGCTCAAAATTTATCCCATTAAAATTTATATATGCTCATGTTCAAAGAACTTTGACGATTTGCCAATTTTTTTCCCTGGTAATAATCTTAATTTGCTCTCCTAATTATTATGATCTCAGTAATTAGGTGTTACATCATTTCCTTTGCCTGTTTTTCTTTTCTTTTTTTTTCTTCTTTTTTAGGCCAAGTGATACTGTGTATTTTGGACTTCTGGCGCATAATCAGTGCATTTGTGACCTTTGATGTTGTTCTAACCATATGAACAAAATTTCAGCCTAACTTGCTCCCAACTCATGGTTAAGATTTGATCTGTAAGATTTTATCAGCTCGGCTGTGGTCCTTTTTCTTTTTTTTGAAATAAAATAAAATAAATAAAGGAAGAAGAAAATGATGCTGTCTCATGAGGTGAACGTGAAAAGGCATATTTTTATCTTCGTACTTTTTGGCCTAGACATCAGGAAGGAAACAATGTAAAGGATTCATGAGCTTTGTTGAGTGGGTCTCACGAAACTTGGGCTCGCCTTGATATAATATTATCCAAAAGAGTCGAAGACTATGGTGGCAACAGTGACATTTACTCCTGCATGATTGTCTTGGATTTACATGTTTCTATTCCACAACTGCCTTGTTTAATTATGTCTGAGCATGCTGCACATGAGGCAACTGTTAAAAAAAAAGGAGAATTTCTCTTACTAAAATTCTTAATTCTCAATTCTGTAATAAATGATCTTTTCTTTATATGAATATTAATATGCAAATTATAATGAATTTTACATATCTCTATCCATAATGTCGGGTTCCTATTGTAAAGATGAAAATCTTCTTCTAATTTTGCCTTTTGATGAATTTCTCCTATTCTTCGCCTTTTCCTTTCTTCTTTTCTTAGTTTCTCTCTGGTGGTGGAGAAGAGGAAAAGAAGTTCTCATGAAAAAAAAATTACGTCCCTTTTATTTTTTTGTAACGATTATCTTTAATGGTCTTTAATGGGGAGAGTGATTCTCTTCTTTTCTATAATCGTTATCTTTAATAGGGAGAGTGATTCCCTCTTTTCCTATAACCGTTATCTTTAATGGAAAGAGTGAAGGGATTTTAAACCCAATGACCCAAATTACCGTTATATCTAACCGACCATCATATTAGACTTTTTATATTTGGTCATATTTTAAATAACAAGAGTCACTTATATCAATTAATTTAACAATCTCCCACTTGGCCTATGTTATGACTTGATGAATCAATAACGAATAAGTGTACACTATACTTAAAGATCATCAAACCATAATACTTGATTGAATTAAGATGATTGGATCATGACGGTCACATATCTTTTAGCGATATGATTCCTTCCATGTATCACATAATCATCATAATTCATAATAACTTTACCGAGGAACATTGAGATTTTAAATTGTCATTTCCAAATACGTTATTAGTTATCTCACAAACTATAACTGTATACAACTTAATGTGGATAACAAAAACGCAAACAAAACCATGACCTTAATTAAATTCATAAGTGTCACAATGATATGAGCAATATAAAACATTAACTTTCAAGAGAATGAGGACCTATCCAAAATGTTCATCCGTTCAACATGTTCAGTAAATGTTTTCGGTGGCAAACTTTTAGTTAACGGGTCCGCTATCATCAATTCAATACCAATATGCTCAATAGACACTTTTTGGTTTTGTACTTATTCCTTAATAGATAAGTATTTCAAATCCATATGTTTCGCACCTTTAGAATACTTATCATTCTTAGAGAAGAAAACAGTTACAAAATTATCACAATAAATTCTTAACGACTTTTCTATATTGTCGACCAAACCAAGATTTAAGATAAAATTCCGCAACCATAATGCATGAATAATAGCCTCAAAGCATGCTACAAATTCAGCTTCCATAATGGAAGTAGCAATGACAGACTGCTTCCTATTTTTCCATGAAACTGCTCCTCCAGCCAACAGAAACATGTAACCAAATGTAGATTTCCTCGAGTCTACACATCCAGCATGATCTGAATCCGAATAGCCTACTACTTCAAGACGACTTGATCTTTTATAAGTAAGCATATAATCCTTAGTGCCTTATAAGTACCTAAGTACTTTCTTTCCAGCTTTCCAATGGTCCATTCCAGGATTACTTTGATATCGGCCTAACATTCCAACAGCGAAACTAATGTTTGGCCGAGTACATGTTTGAACATACATCAAACTTCCAACCAGCGATTCATAGGGAATGGATTCCATTGATTTTCGTTCCAAATCATTCTTTGGACATTGCAATTCACTAAACTTGTCCTTTTTTTGAATTGGAACTATTCTTGTAAAACAATTTTCCATTCTAAATCTCTCTAATACTTTATTGATATAGCCTTTCTGAGACAATCTTAACAATCCTTGTGATCTATTGCGAAATATTTGTATTCATATCACATAGGATGCCTCATTCATATCTTTCATTTCAAAAGTTTCAGAGAGAAATTTCTTAACATTATGTAACAAACCCATGTCATTAGTAGCCAAAAGAATGTCATCAACATATAGGACTAATATAATAAACTTACTCTCACTAACCTTCATATAGATACACCGATCAACGGTGTTCTCTACAAAACCATATGATGTAATGGTATTATTGAACTTAATATACCATTATCGGGAGGCTTGTTTCAGTCCATATATCGATTTCTTTAATTTACACACCAAATTTTCTTTCCCTGTGGTTATGAAACCTTCAGGTTGGTCCATATACACTTCCTCTTCTAAGTCACCATTCAAAAAGGTGGTCTTTACATCCATTTGGTGGAGCTCTAGGTCATAGTGAGCCACCAAAGCCATAATGATTCTTAAGGAGTCTTTCTTAGAGACTGGAGAGAAAGTCTCCTTATAGTCAATACCATCCTTTTGAGTGTAATCTTTGCCAACAAGTCTGGCCTTATACCTTTCAATGTTGCCTTTTGAGTCTCGCTTGGTCTTAAAGTCCCACTTACAGCCAACTCGTTTTGATCTTTCAGGCAACTCCACTAGTTCCCAGACTTGATTTACATCCATCAATTTTATCTCTTCTTTCATGGCATTGAACCACTTTTCAGAATCATTACATTCCATGGCTTGTTTAAATGAGATTGGATCTTTATCAATGCTTAATTCAGATTCATGTTCAAGTGAGTAAACCACATAATCATTCGATATGGCTGATCTTTTCTGTCTTGTAGACCTCCGTAATGCCATTTCTTGTGGTATCACTTGCTCATTTGTGACTTGCATATTGTCACTTGGTTCATCACTTATGTGTTCATTTTGTGTGTTTCGAATATCAATTTGTTGTCTTTGCATGTCGCGTAACTGTGATGCAACAAAGGGAACAACAACTTGAGTAGAAACACTTGGTCTGGGGATAACAACTTGAGTAGAAGTGCTCACTGTGGATCTTTCATTTTGTAATTCTCTAATATCCACCTTTCGTGATTCCCCACTCCCATTGAACTGATCATTTTCAATGAACCGAGTATTGTCAGACTCAACTATCCCCACTCTCATTGAACTGATCATTTTCAATGAACCGAGTATTGTCAGACTCAACTATTCTAGTATTATGGTTAAGACAATAGAACCTATATCCTTTAGACTTTTAAGGATAGCCAATGAAGTAACCACTAATGGTTCTTGCATCAAGCTTTCTTTCATGTGGATTATATATCCTTACTTTTGTTGAACAACTCCAAACATGAAGGTGTCTTAAACTGGGTTTCCTACCTGTCCATAACTCATAAGGAGTCTTAGGGATAGCCTTACTAGGAACCCTGTTCAGCAGATATGCAGCAGTTTTTAATGCATGCATCCACAAAGATAAAGGTATAGTACTGCAACTTAACATGCTCTTAACCATATCCATAAGTGTGCGATTCTGCCTTTCCACTACACCATTTTATTGTGGTGTACCAGGTATTGTATACTGTGCACATATGCCTTGACTTTCAAGAAGTTTTGCAAATGGACCAGGACATTGTCCACTTTCATTGAATTTTCCATAATATTCACCACCTCTGTTTAACTTAATCACTTTCACTTTTCTATCTAACTGTCTTTCCACTTCATTTATAAACACCTCCAAGGTGTTTACTGACTGAGAATTTTCATGTAGTAGATATAAATAACAATATCGTGAGTAGTCATTTATAAACGTGATGAAATATTTCTCACCACCCCATGTTGAAATATCAAAGGGGCCACAAATATCAGTGTGTATTAATTCTAAAGTCTCATTACTTCTCATGGCTGGGTTCTTTGATGTGTGTCTTGTCTGTTTCCCTTTTATACAGTCAACACATACCTCCCAATCAGTAAAATCCAATTGAGGCAGGATATCACCTTTCACCAACCTCAATATCCTTTCTTTGGATATATGACCTAATCTTTAATGCCATAAGAAAGCAGAACTATCATCATGTGCATTACGTTTGTTACCTATATTATGCTCAACAAGAAATAGAGAATCAGCATACATAGCATCAAGATTAAAACGGTACAAATATCAACCAAAGTACCAGATCCATAATAGTACGAATGTCTATACAATGAAAATGTACCATTTCCAATCTTAAGGTTAAATCCTACTTCATCCAACTTTGCAACAGAAACTAAATTTCTAGCACATTCAGGAACATAAAGACACTTTTCTAGATCTATGTGACACCTAGTATCCAAAATTAATCTGTACGTCCCAATTCCTTCTATTTGTGCCTTCATTCTGTTTCCCATATAAAGGAATTTCTTAATTCCTGTTATAGGCTGGATTGAAAGGAATCCCTGCATGATATGTGACACATGAATAATAGCTCCAAAGTCTAACCACTAAGTATTATTAGGTACTTCAATTACATTTGATTCAAAACATACTGATATACAGTACATACCTTTATTTTCGAACCAAGCCTTTCTTTTTGGACAATCTTTCTTGAAGTGACCAATTCTTTTACAGAAGAAGCATTTTTTATCCTTGTGAATCTGACCTCTAGTGACTTTCATAGAGGCTTTGTCCTTCTTCTTATCCTTTTTATATGGTCTAGACTTGCTACTGCTAGCATCATTATGAACAGTAAGATGAATAGAGTGATCCTTTATCTTCTTTAATCTCCCTTCTTCTTGAACTAACATGACCTTAATTTCTTGAAAGTTCCATTTCTCTTTGATAGTGTTATAATTCACTTGGAACTGACCAAATTCAGGAGGCAGTGAGTTGATGATGAATTGTACCAAAAAGGATTCACTCACATCCATGCCCATTGTTTTCAACTTTGCTGCTAGATTAGCCATACTAGTCACATGATCATGAATAGGCTGTGACCAATCAAATTTCTTGATCGTCAGTTCACTTATTAGGCTTCCTACAATGGATTTATCAGTTATATCTGATTGAGAGTATTCCTTAATTCTCATCATAAATTCCCTTGCATTTTCCGTCTTAGGCATCGATGGCTTGACATTTTCAGCTATCGTCATTTGCATCAAATTCAAACTCAGCCTATTAGACCGTTTCCAAGCCTCATGCAGAGACTTATAAGATTATGTACTGGTCTCAGTAATGACTGCAAGCTTTTCATTCGAGATGACTGCTAAGTTCAAGCCCAAAATGCCTAAGTGAAACTGAATGTGTTCAAACTATTCCGCATAATTCAGTCCATTGAATTTAATCATCGCATTGCCTAAGGCAAACATATTATTGGAAGCTATAAACATAATCCAAATTTACATATTAATACTTTGAATAAACTTAAATGGATTCAGATCAACTTTGATTATGTATTTAAGTTCACCTTTGGGTGATCCTCAAATACATAACTTTAATCAATAATGATGCTAATTTAGATATACTTTGATAGATCAATCAATCATACTAGAGTTAACAAGAATGTTATCTTTAGATATACAATCATATTTACCCAGTATATCAATGAATTTCTTTTAGTATTATTAATTATAGGCAATGATCCATCTTTGGATGATTTCCTAGCCTTATAATTAATAATTATAATTGTTCATTTCAAATCTGTACAACGTTTCATTAGTATCTAAAGAAATGAAAAATTAAAATTCACAATCAAATACTTGAATTCTTTCAAGTTAGACTACTTTGGTAACCAACAAGGTTTCAATATTTGATTGATGTCAATATAATTTCAATAAATTTCAAAATTTTTAATTATTGAGATCATTCAATTTGACAAAACATCAATAAACAATCAATGATGCGGAAAATAAATTTCTTTTTGGGTCAACACTGGCCAATATGCTGGGTACTATTCCAGTAGTCGGCTAATTCCGCATGCCGGTAAATGTTAGCAGGGTACCACTTTAATAGTCGGATTCTAACATTCATTAATTTCTTTCTTTCCATTGACCACGTCAACTAAAACGGTGAAAAATCAGATCTGGAAAGGGGAAGGGCCGGTGGTAGACATTTGGGAAAAAGAACAATTTTTTTTTTTCGGCAAACGGCAAAGGGTCACCGACTTTTTCTTTTCAACGCCGGTCATTTTCCTTCTCTTTTCAATGCTGGCTAATTTTTCTTTTATAGCAAATTACAGTATTTACAAACCCGCTCTGATACCAATTCTTAAAAAAAAAAGGGAGAATTTCTTTTACCAAAATTTTCAATTCTCAATTTTGTAATGCAGGATCTTTTCTTTATATAAATACTAATATGCAAATAATAATGGATTTTACATACTTTTGTCCATGATGTCGGGTTCCTACTGTGAAGATGAAAATTCTCTTCTGATTTTGCTTTTTGATGAATTTCTCCTACTCTTCCCCTTTCCCTTTCTTCTTTTCTCAGTTTCTCTCTGATGGTGGAGAAGAGGAAAAGAAACTCTCATGAAAAAAAAATCATGTCCCTTTTATTTTTTTGTAATGGTTGTTTTTAATGGTTTTTAATGGGGTGAATGATTCTCTCCTTTTCTATAACTGTTATTTTTAATAGGGAGAGTAATTCCCTCTTTTCCTATAACTGTTATTTTTAATAGAGAGAGTGGAAGGAATTTAAACCCAATGACCCAAATTACCGTTATATCTAACCGACCATCATATTAAATCTTTTATATTTGATCATACTTTAAATAATAAGGGCCACTTATCTCAATTAATTTAACAGCAACATCATGAATTATACACATTATGGTGTTGTCATTAGCATTTACCAATACATGATTATGTGGAGCATCCATGGTAGGGTTATGGACCTTGGCTGAATTGAGATTAAAAAAAAAAGAAAAGAAAATTTGGGGCATCTCAGCACTCTTTTTTGGTGAGAAAATTCATTCTCAGAACTTGGTTTCAGTTACTGATCGATGTTGGGTGCATAGACCTGTTTTCATCACCAGATGCTAGATGGTGCTAGGAAATTGTTCGAGGTGAAATTTTAGATGCAGAGTTACTTATGAAAAAAATAAAAATAAATAAAAAACGGGGGGGGGGGGCAGAGTGAAGGATGAGATAGGAGATGATGACCATTGACATATGCATAATACAAGGGGACCATATAAAAATTGAAGCCAACTGCTTGCTCCATTCATAAAAGTCTAACAGAAACTGCTCCAGCAGTTTGTGTCTTTAACTGTTCAAAGTTTCCTTTGTTTTTTTTGAACTGAGGAATATTGTAGGAGACATAGGTCAGCCGATTAATCTAGTGCTTCCTTTGAGATAAGCCAGTTATTACCAAGCAACAGGCGGAGTTAGAAAAGGTCCAGGATTCCATTTTTTGGCTGCGAATTCTGCTTTGGTTTCTGCTAAAAATAGAAAATGAAAATAAAAATAAAAATGAAGGAATCGACAAATATGGTTCTTGAAATTTCGATTTTTCTGTCTCATTCATTGCGTCACCGTCTTTTTCCTTGTTCATAAACCAAGAAAACAGAGCATGCAGTAATAAAAGCCGACGAGGCCATGCTTAAACCCCCATTTTTGCAAATAAGCTGGAAGTAATCTTAAACCCCAAAACACAAGAATCAGTTTAGAAATTTGAGAGAATATACTTTACTTCATATAAAAGCCATTAATGCTGGTGTAAGAAGGCTCCACATTTTAGGCCTCGTCTTCGTGAAGAAAGTTACCCATTGTAAGACTGCGAGCAATGACAAGAATAAATCCAAAACAGTGTAGGCTTACGTGCAGCATCACACTTGCCGACCATTCCATCCAGGGGCTGATTGGATTTACCAAACGAATTCATCCTTAAAACAGAAGTAAAAGCCCGTTATACAGCTGGATTGCTGATCTTCCCAGACCCGATGACGGCAAACGCAGGAAGTGTTTTTTTCTTTCTTAAATGTAATTAATTGATGCATTGGATGTAAAAAGAGGCTAATTATATTAGCGTGTCTATACAAATTACACAAGAATGTACATATCCTTCAATGAATCCTTGACCACAATCAGTGATAAAGGAACAAGCGAGTACGAGGTTTATGTTCCTTATTCTCAGTTGCTCAATTTAGATGTGGCCTTGATTGCCAGAGAGGAAATTCCATAATCTCGGATGAGCTTCGGAGGTGCTTTGCCATTTTGTAATTTCGCTCTGCAGGCTTGATACGACTATCACTAATCATACAGAGTTTGTCTAAGCCAAGCCAACTGCACCAAACAATCATCTTCAGGAAAATGCTGATTTGTAATAATGTAGAGCGAATAATATTCTTGAAAATGCAAAGAAGGTGGGTAGCTTGAACGTTAGTTTTCTTTTTTTTTCTTTTTTCTTCAGTTTTTGACGGCACATGCATAGACAAGCGTCATCTTTGGGGTATTCATCAAAGTAACATAAGAAAACAAGTGTCCCACACAAAATACGTAATGCGCGAAATATAGGCAGAAAGTCTTTAAGATATCCACCAGGAGAGTTAAATTCAGCATAAGGATTGGTTCATGTGAACAAGTCGTAATTGTCAGCTCAGGAGAGTCGAGCAAGCTGTGATTAGTATGCAAACAATAGACAAAAAGCAAGGGCAAGGAAAGGAATTATGCGATATGTGCTCACATAAACATCAGCTTTGTTGCCATGCAGCCAATCATCACTCTATGTTGTGTACATATATCCAGCAAATTTGTCTGCACTACCATATCAGAGAAACAAAATGTGACGGTGAATTCAAAGCTTGTCCCTTGTCCTCCAGCCGCAAATTGGACGCACCTAGCTCTATTATTTATGTTTCTTTTTTTTTTTCGGAATAATTTCAGTTTGACAATCTCCTTTTCAACCAATTTCATTTGAATATACACATCATCCTGATAATCAACCATGCCAAGAAACTATGTCTCATATGTTAAACTCTAACATACTCTCTCATTACCTATTGTGCTAAAAGTGTGAACAAAGCAAAAACCTTCCTTACCTATTGAAATTCACAATTAAATGTAAAAAATAATGATAACATGGCATCTTGATCACAAAAATTTTGATACCATATGAAATAATTTAGGATGATGCGGGAGTATATGTCTTAAGTATCTCACATTTTCTTTTTTTATTTTTTTTTTCCATCCAATTCAGTTAAAACGTACAAGCACGCATCGTCGCTAAAAGGGATTTATGCTAGTAATTCAACTTAAGTTGAGCTCCAAATAAAAGATATAGATTGCACCGGCTTAGAAGGAACGGTATCACGCTATAAGGACTGTTAGAATTACTAACTACAACTGTTCTGCAAGCTGAATCTTGTTGTAAAAATGCTAATGATGATATGAGCAAATAAAAACTTTATTGTCAATAAGTTACTGCAAGAATCCTTTTTTTAGAAGTCATTAATTAATTAAGATGAGAAAATTTTTCGTAATACGACGTATAATAACAGGAATTATATTGTCTTAAGTGGATAAACATAGCAGCTCATAAACTCCTAAAAAAAATCTACTATCACAATTTTTACGTAGCAAAATCCAAATGTCTAATTTCTTGTAGTGGCACCACATAAACAATACATTTATAAATATAGGATTTGTTTTTTTGTTTGCTCGGATTAGAGTTTGAAACTCTAATGTTGGGATTAGGAGTCTAACGACTTTATTACCAGACCACATAATTTGCAGCATTATGATATTTATTTGAAAATCATTCTAGTGGTTAAAAGCCTAGAACCACCTAATTCACATCCCGACGATTTTTTTGTTTTTGGACTAAAAGGAGTCATAGTATGTTTTGTTGATTATATAAAATGAGGGCAACCGGGACTAAAGGGGAGCTACTCTACCCGGTAAAAGAAAATGGAAAATTGGAATGAAAAAAATTGAGAAATAACAAGTAGAAAGAAAAAAACGATGCCGTGCTCAACAAAATACAAACTACGTTGTAAAATACATTATGAAATACCATCAGATGCCAACAATGATGTAGCGACCATGTTATAATGCTGGGATGATATCTCCAAGATTACTCCTTAATAATGATAAGAGTCCTCATCAAGTATATATTTGAATAGCACAAAGAGCTCTACAAAGTGCGAGACGATGGACAGAATAAACATGCCAAGTTCTATTCTTCCACCTGGGTTCAGGTTTCATCCCACAGACCAGGAGCTCATGGTCTACTACTTGGAAAAGAAGATCGCGTCTTCTTCAAGCCCTGAAGTTTCTATAATTGCAGACGTCAACATCTACAAGTATAATCCATGGGAGCTTCCCGGTATGATCGTCTTGAATTTTTTTAATCTAGTTTCTGATTTGTATGTCTTCATGAAATGGGTGTTTTCGGCTAGCTCGGTGTGAAATCTTTGCCTTATTACACGTACATATAGTAGAAAGTATGCATTAATTTGTAGTCGCTTTTTTTTTTGTTTTTTTTTTCTGTTTCGGTTCTCGTTGCCTGTTCAGGCATGGCCTCGTTTGGAGAACACGAGTGGTTTTTCTTCAGCCCGAGGGACCGAAAATATCCAAACGGTTCTCGTCCGAATAGGGCAGCAGCGTCGGGTTACTGGAAAGCCACCGGAACTGACAAGCCGATCCTGACTTCTAATGGATCCCAGTGTCTAGGGGTGAAGAAAACTCTTGTATTCTACAAAGGCCGTCCTCCAAAAGGCATAAAAACCACTTGGATGATGCTTGAGTACAGACTGCTTGATGACACTCATCGGATGCACAGGCTACGGGGATCGATGCGAGTAAGCCACAAAAACATTCATGATAAAATGTAACAGATACTGAATCATGCATGGGAAAAGTGAAAACAAGCAGAGATAACAGAGCAGGAAAATGTCATCGTATTCATATGCAATCTCTCAATTCCCACACAACCTAAACTGAACTGACCCGTAATCTCTCATTGTCTTCCTAATTTTTAACAGTTGGACGATTGGGTTTTATGTAGAATAAGCCAGAAAACCAGCACCCCACAGCAAATAGAAGACAATTATGACAGCAGTTCTGGCAGCTCCTCTCCATATGCGCTGGGGTGCCGCCTACAAGGTCAAGAGGGAATTCTAGAGGATGGCAAAACCCTCAAAGACCATGACTACGACATCCAAGCTTCGCTCATGGCCCCACTAGAAGACGACGAGGCAAATCACGATCAACGAGGACAATTTGAATTCCAAGAAGGGTCTCCTGGATACTCAGTTTCGCCCGTGAATTGCAACTCTCAAACCCCACCGGTTTCTTCTTTCAAAGAGGCACTGGATTCGCTCACAAAAGTCATCCCTTTTGGGACGTTTGAAGAGCTAGTGCAGCCACCCAAGAAGAGGCCGTATTCGCATATGTCTGCGGCAAACAATACAGATAACACAAGCATTTTCCAAGTTTCTTCTCTTGCAATTCCAGCCTCGTTTCCACGGAGTTTCTCAGAATTCCTGATATAAATTTTCAACATCTTAAAAAAGGCCTGTGCCTGTGGTGAGCTCACACAGAATGATATAGCCTCATTCCCCTTCAAATTACAGACAGTTTTATTCACAAAGAATAACGAAACTCCCACCATTTGATGTTCAAATTTATATTGCAGGACTCAATGTATTGGTTGGCATCCAATGCGTGCAAGTGGAATGAATAATCGAAGCTTCACTACGGTAAATTAAAGATGATCTGTACAACTGGACATTCACGTACTTGTAGAAGGCAATTTTGAAACATTAATTCAGCTGTTCCTAGTTTCTTTCCAACTAATGAGTTCTCCTGAGACAAATTCCATTGCATGTATGGATGGATAATATATCACCTTTGTACGGGAGGCCTCATAGAAATAAGTCGCAACGAATTAAGTAGGTGCATGTTTTTCCTGTCCGTAGAGGTTTATGATTCAGTCTCAACTTAATCGTGATCTAGTTATCAATTTCTACTTAGCATCGATATCCTGGTTGGAAGGACAAGACAATATATTTTATGTAGCGAATAATAATTAAATTTGAGATTAATTTTTTTTTTTTTATTTTGTCCTCAAAGAGCAGCTTTCGAACGACTGATACATATTCCCCTCCCCACCCCCCCAATCACCAAAAAAAAAACAAACAAAAAATAATAAAAAGAAAAACATCTAAGACAGGGAATGCGTTTAAAAGCATCCAGGGCCACACCCATCGTGGTTTTCTATTTTGGATTTCTTAGGTACTAAAAACAAGGAAAAGAACAAAATGTTAACGCAAGACAGAAAAATCCATATTTGTCGGCTAATAAATTTGCAATATCCACTGGAAGAGAATCTAATTTAGCAGTGCATTTTATTCTAGTGGAGGCTGCCTGCGCACTCTTGACAAGCAGGTCTGCAGGTCGGCACCAGAGATTTCCTTTTCACAAAGAGTACGTTAATTAATTACATGACCCAACAAACGGACGACGATACGATCCACATTTACATCATATTTCCATTTTGCGAATTTCCTCAAATCAAGCCAGCTAGCAACAACGTATTAAAGAGCATTTATATTCAAGGAACTTGAAATAAATCATTCCCCCTCCCCAATTAAATCCAAAACATTGCTGGCAACAGTTTTTCGTTTTTCTTTTTTCTTTTTTTTCATCAAAACTTCATTTTCTATGCGTTAACATCAAATTATGGAAGGAAATATCATATTGGTTAACATTTCTTCAACTAATGGAATTGTGTACAAAATAAAGAGGGCTTATGTTTTGTTCTCACTTTCAGCCTAATGGATTTACACACTAAGAGTATGCTTGAGTACAACATATAATCTATTTTTGAATCTTATTCAATAAATTAAAAATTTTTGGGTTAAGTAGTTCCAAGATAAAGCTTATTATTTTCTTCTAATTTGACCTCAACTGTATCTGAGCATTGACAATAATCCCACGAGAATTAGAGTTAAGTTATAAAGATAACTAAAATACGGGTAAAAATCACCTTTTATAAGATAAGATGCACGAATAGTTAAATCTAAATTGAGCCAATCGATTGACTACGGGGAATACATCAACACCATTTGCATTGTTTTATCCCGAAAAGGATATTTGGAAGGGTAACACTATATAGCAATATGTATTAAGTAACATGAGAAATACAAGAAAGTAATAAAATAAATTTTTTTATTTAACTACATTGATTTGTAGAACTAAATAAAATATAGTTGATGTTATTTCTCAGGTGTTACTATTTAATTTTTCCTATTTAAAAGATAGGAATCCCATGACCATAAATTTAGAAATTAGTTCAGTAATTTTTTTTTTTAATTCTTTCCATTCGGTGGTTAAGAAGCAAAAAGAAATAACTAGTGAAATGATGCGAATAAAAGTCTATAAACGGCACTGGTTTATTGGATGTATAGACCCGAATTGGTTACAATATATTCATTAAGCATTATTATCAAAGAGTTCAATAATCCGACTAAATAAGTTGGCTACTACCGATGTATGCTTGCCATAGTCATCGAAGCCCTCGAGGCAAGAAAGTACGTCCGGCTCAACTTCTTAGCAGAAACTTGAAATCTATGCAAGAGTTCCATGGGCTTAGCTTTTCAAATTCTTCAACAATTTTGTCACTATCTTTATTAATTATACGCCCGTCAAGGAAAGTATCACTAAGCAGATCATCCTCTCCGACCTTTTGGAAATTGCAAAGGGTAGTAAGTTTCAGCTGACAAGTTTAAGATATTATTTTTAACCAAAAAGACAAAAGATATTGTTTTCCCCTCTTACTTTTCCGAATCTTCTTGTGTTAGTGTTTTTTCTTTTTTTTTTTTTTCTCCTTTGTTTTTATCAGATGAGAAGAATGAGCTTGCTGGGAAGACAAAACTTGTCGAATGACTTCATCTCCCGTCCCTCACCTAACAAGCAATACATGTTCATGCGTTTGTGGGGTCTGAGTTTAGTTTTCTCCATTCAAAAAAATATAGGAAGACATGGAAAATATTAGATATGAATTTATTATAATTATTAGTTATAATTAATTATTATATATAAAAGACTCATATTCAATTACAATTATGGGTTATGAAAGACTTATATTCGATTCTGTGTCCATTTTGCATGTGTATGTAATAGAACTCTTTTCCATTTACAATTACGGCCCTATTTGTCCAGCTGGGCAAGTGCCCTCTTGTGCCGGATCGTCCGACTCTAGTTAATTTATAATCTATAGTATTCGGATGGAAATGGAAGCAGAAGGGTAGGGTTATCATCTCTTCTCTCTATTTAGTTTTTTTTTTTTTCAAAAAATATGTGAATATTTCCAAAATTATAGCCTATAATTTCTCTATTATTTTGATGAAAAATTTGTTTAGACTTCTTCAACAAAAGGTAGAGATGCAATTAAAATAAAATTCAATCAGTCATTCAATTACAAATGGTACAAGCGTATAAAACCCGACTCTTTCCCTTTCTCTCTCCCCCTCTCTCGCCAATGTATACTATGAAAAGTACAATACAGGGAATATATGAATAGAATATTATAAAAACCTGAGAAGGGTGTAATTAAATTATAACAAATGATAAGAAAACAAATAAATACAAACTAATTGGATTTATCTATCGACACCCCCGGCAATAGCCGGTCGAGGAAGCAAATGAAGTTTACCGCAAAGAAAGTCAGAATCGTCGAGCACCAATCTGCTATTTGGTCTGAATTTGAGATAAAACATACCTGAACATGACCTTGAACCATTTGCTCACAAACAAAATGATGATCCAACTCTATATGCTTGGTGCGAGCATGGAATATAGGACTAGATGCAATATAAATTGCATCCACATTATCATACCATAATGTAGCATGAGAAGCACAAAGAATAACCACTTTAGACAGTAAGGATTGCAACCATAAAAGCACAGTAGTTGTGTTAGCTAAAGCCTTATATCTACTCTCCGTAGATGATCTTAAAATAGTGGGTTTGTTTCTCGGCGGTCCAAGAGAAAAGAGAGCAACCGAGATAGATAGCGTAGCCAGTGGTAGAACGACGGTCATTTGCATCACTACCCCAGTCACTGTTAGAGAAACGATGTAAAGAGTAGCTAGAATCTTTCGCAGTGAGGAAGCCATGTGAAATTGTTTTACAGTTATAGCGCAACAAATGCTTCACTAATTGTCAATGCTCTTCTGTAGAACAAAATCCACACAATAATAATATGGCTTGATTATATAGAACATAAATAACTAAAAGAACATTAACCTTAACTTTACAAGACTAGGGAAGCTATTAACATCCACACCAAGTCACTAAAAATAGGACGGCAGTTAGCCCACCAAATTACATTAATTATTCAAATAGATATTGGATGTAGCTTTAGAATTCTTAAACTACAAACCATCCACCAAATGACATTAATTATTAAAATAGATATTGGATGTAGCATTAGAATTCTCAAAATACAAACTATCTAAAAAATCCCAGTGAAATAACTTGCATTATATGAAAGAAATTTATCATCTATATTTGATGGTATAGATAGTGTGTCTTGTACATATCAGAAAATGCATCTATCAGAAAAGTAAGAACAGTTCTACTTTGTATAAATGGTACATATATAACGCCAAATATTCCAGACATAAAAGGAGAGGGATTTCAGGGTGAGCTAGAAATGGATAAAATAAATATAATCACACTACTGTGCGAGAAAGATCATGAGCGAGGGCCACACTCCTAATGGCGGATATCAATCCTATTCATAGGATACATCCAATTGATAAGCTCGACAGTTATTAGTAGGTATTATAAAGTAATTTATTGACGTTAATATGTATTATAAATTTCATGAAACATTAAGACTATAAATATATTTATATATATTTCATTTTGTTTTGTACATTAAAGCTTTTAGTTTTTGATTGATATTAATGAGTAGAACTCATCAGGGAGGACACGTGTTAGAATGAGGTTCAGTCACGTTAATCAGGAGGTCCAATGAACTGGCTTTGGTAGGGTCCTGCAAAAGAGCACATGACTAAGTGCCAGGTGCTAACTCCAGCGTTAACACTTTGATGATCATATTAGTAAGAGGATCACAGTTCTTAAGTATATAGGTAGAAAGAGAGTAATCATTATCTATATATATAGAGAGAGTAATCTTTACCTTTAGTGAATGTTGGCCTGACTAATGTATGTATATCTAGGTTGGTCTGTATGAGTGAGGTCCAATGTGGATGTGACGGATGTGAATTAATGATTAGGTCCTATACCTTGGTGTGGTGAATGGGAGAGGTGACTCCTTGGACTTTCTCAAGCTTGAAGGGGCTAGTGGTGGGCTTGAAGGGGAAAGCAGTGAGCCTGATACTGATCTTAGACCTAATGTGGGGTGGTTTGTGGTCGATTGTGAGTCTCCTTTTCACTTGCCTCCCATTCAAAGAGGGCTAAGCTTTGGCACTTACGTTGACTTTGAAAAGCATCATTTCTTTTATGAAATTTCAAATGGTTTAGTCGGATCATCACTTTCTTAATAGAGGTGTTGATTTGCCAACAATTACCTTGGGGATCATATTGGCTTTTATAAATAGCTACCTTGCATCTCATGTGACATTTGTCTTATGTTAATCTTGATTTGATTTCTCATATAGTTTGTATGAAACAAGCTATGGTTGGTTGCCTAATCTCAATACCTTGTGGTGATGCGGAGTGTGCCGCCAAACTTTCTAAGTTGCGTGTGTCTCACGAGGACGCTAGAGTCTTGTGGGATGTGCTTTTGACAAGTTACATCATGGTGTTCCCTTTCGGTTAGGAGAGGGCATGTAGGCCCCTTATGGGTTGCATGGTTATATCTTGGGAATTCCTGGAGGACGCTAGTGTCTGTTTCCTGTTGCCTCAAATCAATGTGGAGTTCTTGGAATATCACAATCTGACATTGGTGCTGATTACCGCAAACAGCTAGCAGACCCTTCACAGGACACTTGTTCTGTCAACGTAAGTTGGCTTACACTTTACTGGCCAAGTTTAATCAATATGCTAATTGTATCGGCCATCATGAAAGAGGGTCATTGTGGTTATTTTGCCTTTAAGGTAAAAAGGGAAAGAACTAGAATTTCTACTAGCTCCCAAAGATAAGGTGAAGGATTACAAGACACACTTTGCGTTTGTCTATATGCCGGACGGTGTGTATTTTTTGAAGTGGAGCCCGACCCATTCTTCTCCCTTACTCACCGCTTATAAGGACAAGGACCTTGCTTTTATTGGGTAAGTATCTTAGGAATGGAGAGACAATTTGGAACATCGGAAAACACAACCTTGGGTGATCGGTGATCTTTTGAAAGCGGGAGCTTCAAGTGCCGTCATCCAAGGTAAGGTTATGGCAGGGACTGCAGTGGTGAAGGCCAAGGCGATGCTAAAGGTCCCAGTGGAAGTGATGTGAACTCCTAAAGACAGGGTTTAAGAACTAACACACATAAGGAATTGAGTGAGAACCCAAGAAAATTAAACTAGATTTCAATCATGTGAAAGTTAGACCAGTGAAAGTTAGACCAAATATTTAAAGGAATATGAATCTAAGGTATAAAGAAAGATATAAACCTCCACTCTAAAGAAAAATGAATTTAAAAGTGATAAGTCGGGTTGAATGTTATAAGAATAGTTAGTTGTTGATAAGTTAGTTTTTAAAAGAATTAAAAGAGAAAATTCTTACTTTTTAATTCACATAATTGTTTACTCTTTTAACAATGAAATCATCTCTATTTATAGGTTGAAATAATAACTTTAAAAATCCTAAAAGTAGAGATAATGATATAATTTTAAATATAAAAGTACTCTTATTTTATAAAAAGAACTTTTACTTTATAACAAATTCATATTTAAGAGTAGATTTTATTACTTAACCTTAACTCATTAATCAATCCAATTATATTAATAAACTTTGGTCTTCTTTCAAGCTTAAACTCACGAAATTTGTTGAATTCACACTATTTGTAATTTAGTTGATTTGAATATCTTTAATTAGCCCATTTACTATTTTTTGTTTTTTTTGTTTATCTTTTCAACCCTTAAATGTGTCATTGACTTTTCATAAATGTTCAATGGATCCTTAGAAACCCTGCATATATCAAATCTTCCATGGATCTCTTCATTCCCCCTCTCTTTAAAAAAAGATTTGTCCTCAAATCATTATTTGCATTAAAAGGAGAAAGATTAGAAATATTAAATGTTGCATTCACATTAAACTTATTAAAAAGAATTAACTTATAAGTATTGTCATTAATTTGTACCACTGCTTGAAATTGACCATCTTCTTTAGGCTATAACTTTGAGTGCCTCTAAGCTAAGAACCTTTCCTTATGTATATGCACCTAACCCCAATTACTAAGTTCAAACACCACCTTCTTTCTTTTGCCTTTTATTGACATATATGCATATTATTCAATTCATTTTACAATTTGTTGTTTCACTTTCTCATGCAACTTCTTCACCATTTCAACCTTGTGTTCACTATTTAAGCTAGCATACTCATCCATAGGTAAAGACATCAAATCCAAAAAAGTTAAAGGATTATAACCATACCCAATTTCAAGTAAAGAGTAACTAGTAGTAGAATAAACATTCTTGTTTTATGCAAACTCTATATGTAGCAAATGATCTTCCCACATTTTAAATCCATTCAAATAATAACATGCAACAAAGTAGAAAGAATTTAATTAACTACCTTAATTTGTAGCAAATGATCTTCCCACATTTTAAATCCATTCAAATAATAACATGCAACAAAGTAGAAAGAATTTAATTAACTACCTTAATTTGCCTATCTATTTGTGTATGACAAGTAATTAAGAACATTAATTTAATACCTAATTTACCTCACGAAGTCTTGTAGAAATAGCTCGAGAACTTTGTATACTGATATGAAACAATACTCCAAGGCATGCCATACAAGCATACTACCTCTTTAAAAAACAATTTAATTATGTTGTTTGCATCATCAATTTTATGACATAGGATGAAGTAAGTTATCTTTGAAAACTTATCAACAACAACAAATATAAAAACCTTATCTTTTTTTGATCATGGCAACTCTAACCCAAAGTTCATAAATAAATCAACTTAAGGTTAGGTAAAGGGATGTACAAGTTATGGAGTAAAACTTTAAATTTAACTTGTTTTCATATTATACATTTCTCACACACTTTTAACATCTATTTTCATATGTAGCTAAAAGAAATGCCTAGCTAAGACATCTAGGGTTTTCTTAACTCTGAAATAACTTATTATACTACTCCAATGTACTTCTCTTATAACTAACTTCCTCAAGGAACTTATAGGAACACATAAATAATTTTCTCTTAATAAGAAATTATCATACTTATAAAATTTCCCATAAGCTAACTTCTCACATGCCCCATTACATTAGCAAAGTTAAGATCTTACACATATAAATCTTTAATTAATTCAAATCTAAACAATTTTGTACTAGGTGTAGAGATAAGAGCATACCTATAATATAATGTATTAACTAGCACATTCTCCTTACCTTAATTATATTTAATGATGTAAGAAAAGATCTCAATATATTCGACCTATTCGGCATGTCTTTTGTTTAACTTTCCTTATCTTTTAAAGTTCATCAAGGATCCATGATTAGTATAGATGACAAACTCCTTAGGCTAAAGGTAGTGTTGTTATATCTTTAAAACTCATACCAATACATACATCTCTTTATCATAAATGAGATAATTATGGATACTCCACTTAGCTTTTTCATTGAAGTGGGCAGTTGGTCGTTTCTTCTGCATTAAAATAGCTTTAATGCTAATGCCTGAAGTATCATATTTAATTTTAAAAGTTTTAACAAAGTCAAGTAAATAAAGTAAGGGTGCAAAACTTAATTTTTCCTTGATTGAATTAAAAGGCTTGTTTTGATTAGTATCCCATTTAAAAATCATGTTCTTTTTAACAACCTCAATTAGTAGTAAAGTAATGGTGCTAAAGTTCCTAATAAAACATCTATAGAAATTAACTAGACTATGAAAACTACACATATCACTAACTTAGGTGTAGTTCAATCACGAATTGCCCTCTCCATTTCCTTGTCAATCTTAATACTCCTAACACTCATAATATAACTAGTAAATCTAATTTGATCAGTGCAAAAGGAACATTTCTTTATATTAGCATACAATTTCTCATAATGTAAAACATTTAAAATAAAATGTAAATAATCAAGATGCTTATCTAAGTTTTTGCTATAGACCAAAATATCATCAAAATATACAACCAAAACTTACCAATGAATGCAAGTAAAACATAATTCATCAATTTTAGAAAAGTGCTTAATGCATTCGCAAGACCAAATGACATAACAAACTATTCATACAAACCATACTTGGTTTTAAAGTTGTTTTTCACTTATCTCCCTTTTTCATCTTAATTTGGTGATGCCCATTTTTTAAACCCATTTTAGAAAAGACAAATGAATGATGCAATTCATCTAGCATGTCATCTAATCTAGGTATGGGATAGCAATATCTCAAAGTGATTTTCTTGACTGCTCTGCAATCAACACACATCCTTTAAGTCCTATCTTTTTTGGCATAAGCAATATTGGAATTTCACATAAACTCATGCTTTCCTTTACATATCCCTTTGCCATGAGCTCCTTAACTTAACTTTGAAGCTCCTTGTTCTCCTCAAGATTACTTTTATAGGCTTATTGGTTGAGAATTATTACATTAAGGATGAATTCAATCTAATGTTTTATTCCGCTTAAAGGTGGCAAGCTGCTTGGTTCTTCAGGAAAAATATTACCAAATTCTTGCAAAAGAGAACAACAATACTAGGCAAAGAGGGGTTAAACTCTTTAATACTAAAATGAGCCTCTTTGTACAAAAGTATAATCATACGTTGATTTAAATTGAAAGCTCCCTTAACATCACTCTCTTTTACATACAAACTCCTAATTTTTCTCTCTTGCCTTATTCCTTTTTTTCTCTTAATCTCATCTCTTTTCTCTTCTTTCTTTCTTCCCTTTCTCCTTTCGATATAAATTTCTTTTTTCCTTACACTCTTTTTTAATCCTCAATTGATCTTTATAAACTTGTCAACATTTTAAAGGTACATTAGTAATAGGTTTATCATTTATTACAAAAGGAGCGCTTATTCTTAAGCTCATCATGCATTACCTTCTAATCATATTGCCAAGGTCTTCTTAACAAAATATGCCCAATTTGCATGAGTACAACATCACACAAGACCTCATCAGTACATCTTTTAATAGTAAACAGTACTAGTACTTGCTTATTTACTTTAACTTGACTTTATTCATTTAACTATTAAAACTTATATGACCTAAAGTGCTTAATTAAACTTTTTAACTTAAGTAGTACTGGTTATATTTGTACAGTTACCCCTATCAATGATTATATTACATATCTTATCTTTGATGTAGTACTGTGTATGGAAAATATTATCTCTTTGCACTTTATCATATTCCATGGTTTGTGCACTTAATGCTCGTTTAGCTACCAACACATCTCCCATAATTAAGTACTCTTTTCCATCATTTTCATCCTTTAATAGTGACAAGAAGTCATCATCAAACTCACTTTTGGTTTGAATATCACCATTACTTCACAACACCATGGTACACTTATTTGGACACTGATATGCAATATGTCCCCTTTCCAAACACTTAAAACATTTAACATTTCTTCCTTTTTTTTTTTTTTACGGTATTATCTCTTTTCTCCTCCCGATCTCAATTTCTTATTTTCTCACACTTTCTTTTTTAATCCTTAAGTGATCTTCATAAACTTATCGAGGTGTCAATGGTACAAAAATAATAAGTTTATCATTTATTACAAAAAGAGTACTTATTCTTAAACTCATCATGCATTACACTTTGATCATATTACCAAGCTCTTCCTAACAAGATATGCCCAATTTGTATGGGTATAACATCACACAACACCTCATTAGTACATCTCCTAATAGTAAATAGTACTAATACTTGCTTATTTACCTTAACTTGGCTACATTTATTTAACCATTGAAACTTATATGACATAGGGTGCTTAATAGTAGGTAAATTAAGTTTTTTAACCAAAGCTATACTAGCTATATTTGTACAGTTACTCCTATCAATGATCATGCTACATATCTTATCTTTGATGTGATATCATGTATAAAAGATATTATCACTTTGCACTTTATTATATTCCTTGGTTTGTATACTCAATACTCACCTAGCCACTAACACATCTCCCATAACTAGGTACTCTTTTCCATTATTTGCATCCTCTAATGGTGGCATGGAGTTATCATCAAACTCATTTTTGATTTGAATATCATTATTACCTTACAATATCATGGCACGCTTATTTGAACATTAAGATGTAATGTGCCCCTTTCTTAGACACTTAAAACATTTAACATCTTTATTTTTACTAAGTTGGAAATTAAAATTACCTTTCTCATTATTAGCACTCTCTTTCTTACTTTCATACAATTCAACTTTATACATGTAATCAACCCTTTCCTCCCTTTTTTTGGAATTTGACTTCTATAAATGAAGTGGAACCTAACTTATATCCAAACCATATAAAACCCTTTCATTTAAGTTACCTGTCAACTTTGATTGTCATATGCACCATGTCCTCTACCTCCACATAATACTGCGATTCAACTATTTAACCTTTATAAGAATTGAGTCATAGTTGCTTCTTTATCCTTCTTTACATTAGCTTGGATCATGACAATCTTTATCTTCTTATGGTAGTCCTCCATACTTTTGGTGCCATAAGTGAGCCCTTATAACCTTGGGTACAAATCTTTATAATAGTTATTAGGATTAAATCTCTTTCTTATAATAGCTTTCATCACTTGCCACGAATCAAGAGGCCTCTCACAATTTATTCTTTTAGTCAAAACAGATGATCCCATTAAATAATAGCATAATTAATAAACTTAACAGTAATAAATTTTACCTATTTCTCTTCGGAGTAGTTGTGATAGTAAAAAACCAACATAACCTTTGTCTCCTAATATATATATATAGGTTTTTAAATCATTTTCCCCTTAAAATAGAGGAATTTTCATTTTAATACTATCAAAATCACAATCATAAGTGTCTTGCCTCCTAAAATCTCTTTGACTATTTTTATTATTGGCAATTTTAACCAAAGTAGTTAGATCATTAAATTCATCATTTTGTACATCATTTACATAGTATTATTTCTCATGCTTTCTTGCATTAGGAACCTTATAACCCCTATGGCTCCTTTGCAATTCCTCTATTACATTGACTTGCTCCTTCATCCTATCTCTCATATCATTAAATCTAGTGTTTATGTGCTTAAATTGTTATTGTATAGTTTTGATCATGAAACATGCATCATTACCTCCCTTCTTAGCTTTATCTTTATCCTTGGAAGACATAGTGTTAATTTTATATAAAATAGCTAGGATACCTCACAAAATACTCTCTCACGCATTTCACTAAAAAATGGTGTCACGTACCCCCACATTTACACTCTTTAAGGTTTTTTCTCAATATGTGTTTGCACTCCTGCCTTTTACCACTCAAATTTTCTCTTTTAATTCTTTAAACTAAACAACCTTAAACAAAGTCACTTTGAAACTAACTAATTCCAACAAATTAGAATCAAAGAAATTTAGGAAAGTATAATGAATAAAGGTTATGTGTTAGAAGAAAAATAATAAGATTAAATCATAACACATAAATAGAGAATAATTAGATTTGAATCTTTTTAAGAACTGGAAAGCAATAAGGTATAATCCTTTAATTTAGGGTTTCCTTATGTTGTAAAATGTTTAATTATGAAGGAAATAAAGCCCTTATCGCCTTTTGACCTTATCAAACGTGATTTACTTTCTTTTTTTTCTTTTTCTTTTTTCCTTCTTTCTTTATTTTTTTGTTTTACATTCTTTCTTTGTTTTTTTTTTTGCATGAATTTAAATAAAAGAAAAGATAAACTAAGGTCTATGAATTCAAACGATAAAAGGTGTATAGAATGCAACCAATGAGAAAAGATAAAACTAGGGTTTACGAATTTAAGGAGCAAAAACGTATAAAATACTACCAAGAAGAAGAACAAGAGAACAACTCAAATTTATATAAGCAAACCTGATTTAGAGCTAAGTTCTGATAGCAACTAATGTGACCCACAAAGATGAAGCTCAAGGACCTAACATGCATAAGGAATCTAGCAAAAATGTAAGAAAGCTAAATCAAATTTCAATCATACTTAGACCTAAAGTTTAAATGAACATGAACTTAAGGTATAAAGAAGGATATGAACATTACACTCCAAAAAAGAATGAATTTAGGAGTGATAAGTTATGTTGAATGCTACAAGAAAAGTTAGTTCTTGATAAGTGCTTTAGTTATAAAAAGAATCGAAGGAGAAAATTTAACTTTTAATTCACATAATTGTTTGCTCCTTTAACAATTAAATCAAAGCTATTTATAGGTTAAAAGAACAACCCTAAAAACCCTAAAAATAAAGATAATGATATATTTATAAAATATAGGAATACTCTTATTTTATTGTAAACTCCTATTTTATAACCAACTCATACTTAAAAGTGAATTTTATTACTTGACCCTAGCTTATTAAGCACTCCAATAATAAAAATAAAGTCTTGGTCCTTTTTCAAGTTTAAATCACACCATTTGTAACTTGTTTGGCCCAAATATCTTCAATTAGCTCATTTAACACTTCTTTTATCCTTTTAACTCTTAAATGTGTCATTGACCTTTCATGAATACTTAATGGATCCTTAAAAGCCCTTCATGCATGCAAGGATCTCATTAGGAAGTTAAAGTAGTGGTTTTAATGTTGGAGTTTGTTTAAGTTGAGAGGAGCAAAAGGAAGGCATTTATGCCACTAAAGCTAGTTCAGTGAGTTTTGCTAATAAGGATGATAATGGTGCTCACTTGGTGGTGTTGCCTACTTCTGCTTTTTAAGGTTTTATTAAGATTCGAGAGTTATCCCTTAATTCCTTGGCATGTTCCTAATGTCATTGTCTTATGGGTGCTTTATCAAGTCACATGGAGGTGGATGTTTCTCTAATCATTAGTGGCTTGCCAATGGTTATACCTCTATCTTCCTTTGCCTACCACTCAGAGCCTTACTAAGCAAATGAATGGGCTAATAGTACATCTCATTGAAAGGATCTTGATAATATGCTAGTTCTTAAATGCCACTATTAAGCATTCTTAAGTGGGCTTTGGGCTCATTTACTTTACCCTTTATTGTTTAGAGAGGCATCTTATTGTAGCCTAACAATGGGTTAGCCATAGCTTGTTTACTAGCACTCCTTTCATACCATAAGAAGCATTATTGATCACACCTGCCTAAGTTCTATGACAAAGCCAGGTATTCTTAATGTCAGGTACTTAATGCAATAATTGTATTAATTGAGGTTTGTTAGGGTTTGGGGGGGAACAATGCTGGTCTTACAAGGACATAACTATGCATTGGGAGGTGTAAGGTGCATATCAAGTCCTTGTCTTAAGGCCTTAAGGTGATGATGCAAAAAATCATCAAAGGATGCCTAAGTCAAGGCTTATAGAGCAGAGGTAAAGGTGAAGCATACCAAAGGCCAGTTGCAAACTTTTGAGGCACACGATAGCCAATTGGAGCAAGAGTTGAACTTTTTTTGTGAGATAGTAGAGGTATGGAGGTCCTATAAAAGAAGATTGAGGAGCTAGAGGTTTAAACTCATGCCTTGACAAAGGGCATGCTTGGGAATTGGTTGAGCTTAAGGCTTGGATTAACGTTGATATGATGATGCAGTTGGTCCCTTTCATATGGTAGAAGCCATCAGTGGACCATGATGATGCAGTTGGTCCCTTTCTCGTAGTGGCTCATGATCTAGTGAGGAAAGGTTTGCTTGACATTGATCTATCCTTCTTAGATCTTACAAACATGTTCATTTGTTGCTTTTAATTGTTCTTATTATTTTTCATTTTATTTTTACTTTTTATTTATTTCCTCTTGTAATGTTATTGAGTCGCTGGTATAATAACTATGACTTACTGGTTAATAAAAAATAAAAAGTTATTTAATTTACTTTAGCTTTTGTTTTTTCTTTTTTGTTCTTGCTCCTTTATAGACTAAGACTTGGCCTAAGTGTGTGCTCCTCTCTCTCTTCTAACAGTACAGTTTCTTTTGTATATGAATTTCAAAATAAACCACTATCTAACATTTAATGCTCTTTATAAACGAAGTCAAACATGCCTTTTCCAAGGTGACTCTTTAACTTTTTCTTGATGGTTACATTTGACATGTCCTTCTAAGATTGGCCCCAATTAGCCATAAGAAGGGTTTTTTGGCATTGCTTTTATTCCATTTACTCTTGTTACTTTTGTTATCTTTGTATTTTTCTTCTTTCATCACCATACCACAAGGTTGGCTAGTAGTTTAAGTACACATTTTGGCCTTATTACAGGATTGTCGCTTTGCATCTAAGGAGTCTCCACAAAAGGCAACTACCTTTGCCCCTTCGACTTCTTGCCCATATCCCTTTCCTAGACCCTAATGCCCCTACTTATTAATGTTTTTGTTGGTAGATTTCTTCTTTGTTTGAACAAAGGTATTTATGGGGCAAGTTTAGGTGGATATTTCATATTTTGGACTGGTATGAATTAGTTGTGCCCCTAATAGAGGAGAGGGACTGCTCTCTATCAAGTCATTATATCATTTCTTTATAAAGTAGTTTTGTGCTAGTTATGGTTATCTATGCACCACTCTTTCTGAGACTTTTTAATCTTTAAAGGGATTTGTCTTGCTTAGTTAAATCCAAATGGTTGGCAACAACTAACAATTTTTCTAGACTTATGGGTGCGGTACAACACCTATGTATATCTTAAAGGCTTTATGTTGGCTTATATGTACGTGATTAAGAAGTTGTCCTTATTAGAAGCAAAAATGTATCATTTTGAGCTGTTTATGAGCCATAAGAGCATCTTGAGGGAGATGGAAGGGGAGATGCCTTCTTACCAAAGGTTTGAGCAAGAGTTCTTCTTTACTCAATTATGCAATTTGAATTTCTATCCTACTAACTAAAGCCTTGCAGGCCAAGTGGTGGATTTTCCAATGTTTGCTCTTGGACAAGACAACAATATAGAAAGGCACTTAAAAAGCCTGATTAAGTTTCTCTAAGGATTGAAGGATGGCTCTCAGGAGGGTTTTGTGTATTTAACATCAAAGAGTGGGTAAATAGGTTATAGTTTGATTTAGCCATTGATTTTATAAAGTCACAAAACATCATGGAGTTGCCTACTTGATTATCAAGGGTTCAGGGCATTAAAGTCGATGTGAGGTCAGCTACCCTTACCTTAATTAAGAGGAGCCCTACAATAGGGAAGGGAATTATGATGGCATGCTGGAAAGTATAAAGGTAAAAACCCTTGTGGTCCTCTTACCATTCTCAAGGCTGTGTGTTTTTCCCTTTTTCTTATTGCTTATTACACTAAATTGATTCATGCCTTTTCTTTTTCATTGCATGTACATTGGATTTGAAGATGGCCTTTGTCCATAACAATGACTTGTCAATACAGGACATTCTTGTGTTGCTTCAAGTAGTTTGCTCAGAAAGGGTCATTCTTCCCACGAGTCTCACTTCATTGAGTGGCTTAACTATTGTGGTTGAAAGCACTAAAGGTGGTAGTGAGCTTCTTTGACATGATTTTGGCCTTTATGTAAAGGAGTAAGATGCATTTGTGGGAGGAGAGTAGTAAAGTGAGCTTGTGGACAATGTGGACGTCATTACTAATAGGAGCATTATGTAATGGCTTCCATTGGATAAGAAGATATGACTATAGGTGTGATATATGCACCCCTTTTTACATGTGAGCCTACTAAGGTGGAAAAGATGTCATCTTCTTATAGTAGGAAATGTTTGTAGATTGTAGGGGATGCATACTTTGTTGCACTTGATAAGCCTTAGAGCAACCCTTTTAGTAGTCCTAAACTAATGACAAACCCTTATGTATAAAGGAATTTGAGTTGAAGGTATGTGTTAGGTGTGGTTGTATTGAGTTTGGGTAATGGGACCATTTTCGCTCCCTAATATACTCCTAGTTGGTTCTCATATAGCAATATTATTAGGGAGAAGGAGGTCACTCTAATGGTCAAACCATCAAGGGTTGTTCGGGCATTTTAATTGTTGAGTAATACTCTAGGCATAATAGGGAGTGTAAAGACTAACACCACTTGTTGGGCTAAATTTAGTGACTAATGTCATTGGTCTCACCTTTTTAGGCCCTAAAACATTATTTGATAGAATTTTTGCAATTTTTTTGGTTAAACTTTTTTATTTTTCTTCAAATATTTTTGCATGTCTCTTTTTTGTTTTGTGTTTATTTATAGTTTATAACTTGATCACCTTACTTTGAACTCATTATTGGTCTAAAAGTTGAAAAAACCTTGCATAGGTTGAGGTGAGAGCCTTAACAAAACCAAGGGCAAATTGCAGTTACCTTGCTTAGCACCAATATAGTCCTTGATTTAGTATCTAGGATTTCATTTAATGATTCTAAGCTTAAGGACATAGCAATAAATAATAGGACTCTGAAAGAGCTTGCTACTCCTAACTTTCATTTACAACTATTACGTATACAATATCTTGAGTTAGATAGAGCAAATCTTAAATTGGGATTGAAACATTTGTTATCCACTTTTTACAATCATATAGGAGAGGATCCCAATAAGCATTTCAAGGAATTCCTTGTCTATTTGAGCATATAGCCAATAAGGGTGAGAGAGGAGAAAATAAAACTAAGAGCTTTTCCATTCTCTTTAACTAATGATGCTAAGAATTGGCTTTACTATCTACCATCAGGGTCAATCACAAAATGGAACAAAATGAAGAGGCAATTTTTGGTATGATATTTTCCTAGTTTTAAGGATACAAACATAAAGAAGGAAATCTATAATTTTTGCCAATATAATGGAGAGACCTTTTATGAGTACTAGGAAAGATTCAAGAATTTGTGTGCAAGTTGTCCATACCACTACATAAGTGACCAGTTATTGATTCAATATTTTTATGAAGGCTTACTTCTTATGGATAGGAACATGATAGATACAATAAGTGGAGGAGCTTGAGTAGATAAGACATCATATGCTATAAGGAATTTGATCTTTAATATGGTAGCAAACTCCTAATAGTTTAGGATGAGACAAGATTCCTTAATCCAAAAAATGCATAAGGTAAATACATTTACTTTCTAATAACAAATGTCTTGCCTTTATTGCTCAACAAATGGTTGTGGGAAACATGCAATAAGCTAAGGCGTATGGTGTATGTTCAAATATGGGATATGCAACTAATATATGTTTAGTTCTTGAAAAGGAGCAAGTGAATGTTATAGAAGGATTCCCAAGGCAACTAAGGAAGTAAGATCCCTATTTTAATACATACAATCTAGGATGAAGGGATCACCCTAACTTAAGTTATAGAGGAAATAAGTAGCCAATTTATAAGGCATACTAAAATAAATAGGTAGGATTTCAGCAAACTCAATAGCCATATTAGAATAAATAAGTAGCTCTATTTAGTTTAGGTATATCCCTAGAAGATATGTTCAAAACTTTCTTAACTCACACTTAACAATTCCAAAAGGAGACAAGGGCAAGCATATGTAATTTGGAGAATCGTGTGAGTTAACTAGCTTCCACAATAGGTGGATTGGATGCTCAGGGGTTAAACAAATCACCTTTTCTATCCTTAGAAAATCCAAAAGAGAATGGAAGTGCCATATCATTGAGAAATGGAAAATAACTAGAGGAACTACATAAAAAAAATAGCTAATATGGCCATTAAAGAGGACATTGAACAGGAGGTCTGGTTAAATCCTTACTCTTCCATTCCTTTTCCCACTAGGTGCATAAAATCTAAGAAAGAAGAGTAGGAGAGAAAAATCATTTCACAAGGTAAATATACCATTACTAGAAGTAATCGAGCAAGTAGCAAGGTAAATGAAGTTTCTTAAGTAATTATGCATTAATAAGCAGAGACTAATACTAATGTTATTATACAATCAATTTATCATACTAATACTTACCCTAAGGGGATAGTTGAGGATGTATTAGTGCAAGTAAATAAGTTAGTGTTTCTAGTTAACTTTGATGTAATAAGTATGGATGATGATGCTTCTCTTAACCCTGCATTTACTTTATTAGGGTGGCCATTCCTGAAGACAACCAAGATAAGGATTGATGTGCATAAGGGTACCTTGACAATGGAGTTTAATGGTAAATAAATTTGGTTCAATATTTATAAAGCTATAAGGTATCTTAATGATGTCCACTTAATTTATACCATAAATGTTATTGATTTTTTAGTGCAAGAAGTTTTTGAGTTGACAAGTAAGGAAGAGTTAAAGATAGCCATTATCAAACATCTTGAGTTAGAAAAAGATAAGGTTGAGTTAAGTAAGGAGTTAAAGAAGACTGTGGTTGGATTACATTCATTATTAGTGTTCTAAATAGCTATGTCATTTCTTCTATTCAATTACCTATTTCTCACAAGAAACTTATACCTTTTATTTTGCAGGCTCCTTTGTTAAAATTGAAACCATTATCAACTCATTTGAAGTATGTGTATTTGGGAGAAAATGACACCTAACTAGTTATTATTGCAAAGAATCTGATGCAAGCATAGGAAAAGAAGTTAATTCGGGTGCTAAGGAAGCATAAGACGACAATTGGTTGGACAATTATAGACATTAAGGAGATAAGTCCAGCCATATGCATGCATTGAGTTTTGTTGGAAGAAAGAGCCAAACTAACTAAGGAAGATCAACATTGATTAAACACCTTAATGATGTAGGTAATGAAGAAGGCAATTCTAAAGCTCCTTGATGTTGGCATCATATATCAAATCTTAGATAGTAAATGGGTAAGTCCAATGTAAGTGGTCCCAAAGAAATATGGTGTCACAATGGTTCCAAATGATAATAATAAGTTAGTACCACCACATGTGTAAATGGGTTGAAAAGTATGTATTGACCACAGGAAGTTGAATTATACCACTCACAAAGATCATTTCCCTCATCCTTTTATTGATCAAATGTTAGATAGATTACCGATGGTTTTTTAGGTTATAATGAGATCATGATTACACAAGAGGATTAAGAGAAGATAACTTTTACATGTCTATTTAGGACATCTGCTTATCAACAAATAAAATTTGGACTTTGTAACACTCTAGCCACATTTCAAAGGTATATCATTAGTATATTGTCTAATTATATAAAGACTATCATAGAGATATTTATAGATGACTTCACTATTTATAGTGACATTTTTATAAATGTTTGGATAACCTTACATTAATTCTAAAGAGGTGTTTATAAACTAACTTGGTCCTAAATTAGGAAAAATGTCATTTCATGGTAAAGTAAGGATAGTTTTAGGGCATGTTATTTTAGATAAGTCTAAGATATTATCTCTTGAATGTGTAAAAGATTTAATCTTTTCTTGGCCATGCAAGGATTTATCAAGGGTTTCTATCATAAATTTATCAAGGACTTTTTTAAGATAGCTTTGCCTTTATATAAACTGTTGCAAAAAGATGTGTCATTTCAGTTTGATAAGGAATGTAAGGATGCATTTGACATGTTAAAGAAGCTCTTGACCTAAGTTTATGCAGTCGCCAAATTGGGAGTTGTCATTTAAGTTTATGTGTGATGCAAGTAATTATGTTGTAGGAGCTATTTTGAGATAAAAAGTTGGCAAGGCTATTTATGCCATTTCTTATGTCTAAAGGACTATAAATGAAGCCTAAATCAATTATTCCATAACTAAAAGAAAAAAAAAACTTTTATCTATTGTTTTTGCTTTAGAAAAATTTCAATCTTATTTGCTTAGTGCTAAAGTGATAATTTATTCTAATCATGTAGCTTTCAAGTATCTACTTTTGAAGAAGGAGGTGAAACTACAACTTATTAAATGGATTTTATTATTGCAAGAGTTTACTTTGTAAATTAAAGATAAAAAAGGAGTAAAAAACTCTATGGTAGATCACTTAAGCAGATTAATGCGTAAGGAGGACTTATTACCTTTGCAATAATCTTTTCCTAATAAGTAACGATTTTCTATTAATGAGGCATTACTTTTATTATGCACATATTGTTAATTACTTAGTGGGTAAAAAATAGCTTAGGAACTTTTCCAAAGTTCAAAAGGATAAATTTAAGCATGATGTAAAATATTATGTATGGGATAATTTATATTTGTGGAGATTTTGTATTGATCAATTAATAGAAAGGTGTATGCCTAAAAGTGAATTTTTATAAATCCTAACCTTTTGCCATTCTTATGCTTCTAGGGGTCATTTTGGACGTAAGAGAAAAGCTTGTAAGATTTTAAATCATAGAGATCAAATGCCACAAACTCATATTCTAATTAATGAGATTTTTTTATTTATGGCATTGATTTAATAGGACCATTCCTAATTTCTTTTGGTAACATTTATATTCTTTTAGTTATTGATTATGCTTTGAAATAGGTAGAAGCTAAAACCACCAAGACTAATGATTCTTGGATTGTTGTAGATTTTATGAAAACTAACATTTTTGCAAGGTTTGGGATACCAAAGGCCATGTTCAGTGATAGGGGCATACATTTCTACAATAGCCCAATATAGGTACTATTATGAAGGTATCAAGTTACACATAAGATTGCCACTACTTATCACCCTTAGACAAGTGGTCAAGCTAGAGTGTCAAATATAGAGGTCAAATCCATCCTTGAAAAGATAGTTTATTCAAATTGAAGGGATTGGAATTTATGGCTAAATAATGAATTATAGGTCTATAAAATGGTATAAAAAATGCTACCATGTTATCAATTTGTCTACAGTAAACCATGCCATCTTTCAATGGAGCTAGGTAATCAAACAATGCAATATGAAGATGGATGAGGTGAGTAAACAAAGGAAGTTGTAATTGTAAGAGCTTAAAGAGATAATAAATAATGCATATAAGAGTTGTAAAATCTACAAAGAGAGAATGAAGGTCTTTAATGTTTAAAAGATTTCAAGGAAGACCTTTGTTATTGGATAAACAGCCCTACTTTAGCATTCAAGACTTAATTTTTTTTAGGTAAGTTGCAATCTTGGTGGGTTAGTCCATTTGTAATTATTAATGTTTTTGGTCATGATGTAGTTAAGATAAGGAATTTGTGGACAAATAAGGTATTCAAAGTGAATGGTCATAGTTTCAAACATTTTTATGAAAGTTTTCAAGTGTAAAATGTTAAGGTGATGAGTTAGAGGATCCCATTTATGCTAACTAAGAAAGTATGTTATTCAGCTAATAACATTAAACAAAGGCATTATTTAGGAAGCAACCCAAGTATAATTCAAATTTAATTTCTTTACCTTTTCTTTTTATTTATATTTTAAATAATTTTCCATTATATTTAACATTACAACGAGGATAATGTAAGTTTTAAGTGTGGACGGAGAGGATTAGGTAAGATGTTTTTTAGTTTTTTTTAGTTTTTGTGAGATAATGATTATATGTTATGCTTTTGAATGCTTTTGATGCATAAGTATGAAATTAGATTATTTTTATGATATATTATTTAGCTTAAGATGTTGGCAATATTTTGTAAATAGTGGTAAGTGTAATTAACTTTTTAATATTCAATTGAAATAATACTTTTTGAGAAGTTATGTGTATTATATAATGAAGCATGATTAAGTAGTGCATAGCTTATCTTGAAATTATTTTTTCTTAAATTAATCCTAAACTTAGGTTTAAGTAAATAGGGTGTTAAAAAAAAAGGGTAAAAATACAATAATTTCAATTCCACTCCGTTGTTAAAATTTCCTAGTAACTAGGGGTACTTAACCAAAAGTGTTGACATTGACGTTAAATGATTATTTGAACTTGAATAAGCAAAGCACCTTGATATATATGTCTTAATTTTTTTGGGTACATGTTAAGAAAGAATATTTGTTTTATTTTTCTATTTTAATAATTTTTAGTATTAAAAAGGAACGTTTAATTAGTGAACTATACATGATTTGGTTGTGTTGCAAGACTTGCATTGACTAATTGTGAGCAACTACAAATAAAGAGGAAGAAAGATGAGTATGCTTGCTGTTATTTTATTTGACATTATTGCATTTTAAGTTAGGTGCGTATGTTGGTTGAGAAATAAACATAATTAACTTATGCATTGCAATGGTTTTATGAGGTACAATTAGTGTATCATTTACTATTCTTTGGAGTTGATTTTATTTTACTTAAGGACATGTAAAAAGCTAAGTATGGGGAAATTTTGATAAGTGAGAATTTATTTATTTATTTCATTTTGCATTCACTTGTTTTTAAAGAGTTTTATACCTATTTAAACTTATTAGTATACATTTTGTAACTTAAGTATACTTTAGGGAAGTTTTGAGAACACATGTTTTACACAGGCAAAATTTCATCATTTTATTGTTTTGACCTTTATCATTTATTTTAGGTTTTTCATTAATTTAAAGGTATAAATTAGGAAAGTGGTTTACAATAAAGTTGTAATAGACATCTCATATTTTCTAGATTGGGTTGGTGAGTCCAAATCTGAGTTTGTTTGCATCTTGAGATATTACTTCAAAAGACAAGGTGAAAAACTAAAGCCCAAATCCTTATTGGATTAGGATTCCTATTCAAATACTAAGTTTAATGGGTATAACTTGAGCTTTAGACATCTAAATTGGGTGATTCAAAAGTTTGTATTAAAGTTCATTTCCAGGCCTACAATTGTTATGAAGACACTTAAGTCTAGATTAGTTTTTTAATGGTCTAAAAATAGCTAAGAAGTCATTGTAGAATCTATCATGGGTTGGATTGAGTCAGTCTTAGTTTTTATCTCATAACTTGGGCTTTGGAACTTTATTCATGGCAAGACTAGATGCATTGGAAAGATAAAAAAGAGGAATATAACTTTGATGAAGAAGGAAGACCCTAATTCAAGCTATATCTATACAAGAATTAGCTTGGAACTCATTATACAAATTTTATCACATTTAAGGAAATAAATTCATTATAACCTTGAGAATTTAGAAGATTTTTTTAGTGTGTCCTAGGATTTTATTGTGTCTGTTAAGTACATTCTTTATGATATATATATAAGGACTTCTTTTTAGCTACCAAAAAATAAAGAAAAAAAAGAGGGGATAGACACATAGAGAGAGTTGTAGACATAGCTTTAATATAAATAGTTAGGATTTTTCAAAAATTTAAAGGATTTCAAAATATTTGATATTTTAATAAAGTAGATTATTCTATTATATTATTTTCTTGTCTATTGGAATTGTTTGAGTTATTTTGATTAAATTGTTAAATGATTGTTGTTTTAATTTATTCATTTAGGTCTGCTAAATTGATTAAACAATGTTCAATTACTAGAATTAGAGATTATGATCCTTATTACCATATTCCTAATCATCGAGTAGCAATTAATAATAAGGGACCATCTTATTATTATGAATAACTCAACATAAGTTAAACAATTCAAATTTGTGTGATTAATACTTGAATTAACCTATTTTTTTAATTCTTTAAGCTACCAGTTTAAAAACCTAAAAAGCTTATTCTAAGGATGAAGTGGTTAGAATCTAAGTAGAAAATATATTCTACTTAGTGAATATCAAAAGGAGAATTCGTATAACAGAGTTGGTTGTTATTTACAATTAATAGTTCCAATAAAATTGAAACAATATCATAGATAATCAAAAGTATTAAATATAATAGTCACAAATGAACTTGAAACTAGAATTTTTTTAATTGGTATTTCCATAAGTTGTTTTGTATGATTAAATTGTTTACTTTAATTGTTATAAAGTCAAAATTCAACATTACCCTTACATTCATAGTATTGTTTTTAAATTTTAATTATTTAGTATTGAATTTATAATATTCCCTATGGGATTAACCCTTATTCGCATTGTTTATTATTGCATAATTAAGAGTAAAGTATTTATACTTTTTGTAGTCTTAATGACAGCTAGCAACGTCTCTTTGGTTCCAGTGCGTGAAGTGAATATAAATTTAGGGTTTAAGGCAGGGCTTTCCCTAACCTAACACTTTCCTTCTTTGTTGATTGTTGGATTCCTTCTGTTTAATAGTTGGATTTCTACTATCTTCTCTCTTGTGCAGGAGTCCTTGAAAGTGCCATATGCTATATTGATAAATTGCTAGGAAAGTCTACATTTTACCACTCTAGCTAACACACTACTATGTTAGGTAGTCTGGGGGCAATGTTGATGAAAGAAGGGGCAACTTTTGACTTCCTCTGCTCCTTGTGCACTACAAACCCATCATAAGTTCCAAGCTTACCTTATGCTACCTCACAACCTTCTTGCAATAAGTGGTACATGTCTTAATGCTTGCGCTTGCAACAAATATAAGCCTTAAGGGGGGCTTTAAAGTTTGGTTATGTGATTTTCATAAGTATTATTTGAATCTTTGAAGCAAAAGGAGGTCTTAAGCTTAGCCATTTCTTACCCCCGCACTTCCTTGCCTACTTATGGATGAGTGATGCCAAATAGTTATCGATTGTAGCTATTATGTCAAAGGCTCCCTTCAATCTAAGTTACAATGTAGCTTCAAGCTTATTTATTTTTGTGATTAAGCCATTTAAGCCTTTAATGTAGTTTGCCCTTTGCCTTTTTAGTTTATTTGTATAAGAATGCATTAAGAAGATATAATCTATCAATGTAATAGAATTTAATGAGGTTTCCTCCTTTGATTGAATAATTAAAGGGTATTTGTAGTAGAAAGGGTAAGGTTACATTTAATATTTTAGTGTTATCGAAAAAAAATGATGGAAATATATATAGAAAAGGATTATATTATAGTCACTAGAATAAATAATAAATGTACAAATAGTGTTTGTGCCAAAAAAAAAAAAGGAAAACACATGAATGTTATTGTTACTATTGTAAGTTATAAGAAAATATATTATAAAATACACTTGTAATAGAATAAAATATTAATATTTTTATTTTTAGAATTATTTAGCTAAACAATACTTAGAAATTATAATATTAAAATATTAAATTTACCTTATACTTATTAATAATCAAAGAAAATATAAAATTTATCTAGAAGTTACTAAAGGCTTTTATTTTTAGGTTCTTATATCTTGCAATATCAACGTGAAACTCAATCTTTATTTTTAGGGCCTTAAGTTGTGGTTTTTAACATTAGGGTCACAATTTGACATTATGGTTTTTGGTTTTATGATTTTGATATAGTTTTTAGTAGAGAGTCTTAATTTTAGGTGTCTTTGATTTCGATTTCTTTGATTTTCTTAAGATTTGACTCTTATTATTCATGGGGACTTCTTACTTTAGGGGTCCAAGGCTTGGTGGCTTCTATATTTTTTATTTGGGATTCCTAATTCTAAAATTGTGTACATGGCTTGTGTATTTTGAGGTCTAAGGTTTCTAAGTTCATATTCTTTAATCTATAATCTAGAGAGTTTATGGAATTAAAACCTATTAGTAGGTCAAGATAGGATCTAGGAGATGTGATTGTCTTTCGTTTAGGATCCAAGACATGTGATTTTGTTTTGGTTCAAGTTTCAAGTTTGCTATTAGGTTTGTCGTTTTAGGCTTAAGGGCATGACTTTTAAGGTATATGGGCTTTGGGCCTTCAAGATCCTAGTCATTAGGTTTAGGTTTTGGTCCTTAAGGGCTTTAAGTTATTAAGGTTGGCTTTTAGTCCTTAGGATCTTAAAGGTTTTAAGTAACATGGATCAAGTTTGTTTTATTTTAGTGACCCTAAAGGCTTTGGGTCTAAATTCCTTTAGGCAACAAGCCTTAGGGGTTTTCTTTAGTTGGATTTTTACTTAAAGGTTTTGGGTTTTTTTTATCTAAAAAGGTTAAAGCTATTCCAATAAGATTGGATCTAGTCCAATGGACTTTTAGCTAAGCCCATTGATCGAGGGTTGATCTCTAAAGATTAGGGAAAAATACTATTATATAAAATCAATTATTAAATATTTCTTTTATTGTCAAAATTTATATCTAATTACTAAGTTATCTTAATCATAATATTTTTACCAATCATTAAGGCATCAATTCTTTGAAAATGATGAATACATCTTATAATTTATTACTTCTCATCACTCAAGTGAAACAAAAAGGAGGTAATAAAAAATCAAATTAAAAGAAGTATAAATGCTTACATGTAAAACAACAAGTTGAGTCAAGTCAACTTTTGGAATGTTTAATATTTACTCAAGAAAGCTTGAAAATAGGACTATGTGTCAATTTCATTCAGCTACAAGCAACTTTGAAGAAAATCTAATGTCAAGTCCATAAACTTTTCATTAACAATTCATTTAACTTTATAATAATAACTAAAATACTTAGAAATAGAAAAAAAAAAGTATTGTTACAAATATAAATCAAATCTTATAAAAATGTACTTTAATAAAACCAACCATTTAGAAAATGTGTTTGATTTTAGTGTATAATTAAGCATAAAACATAAAATCTAAAAACAAGCCTACCAAATTTTATTTTAATGGTACACTAAAAATTTTTTTAATGAATAAATATATGAGCTTTTTGATGAGTTTTAAACTAATTGTTTATAAGTTTAAATGAGTTAAATTTGTTGTTATTTGGGTTAGATTATTTTATTAAATAAGTTTTGAAACTAAACTTAGATGTCATTTGCTTTTGTAAATGAATAAGCTTGACTTAAGTCATTGACCTTTTAATGAACATGTCAATTTATTTGTAGTCTTAGTTGAGAGAATTGTTCCATTCTTTTTTTTAATCCAATTAAATTGCAATGAATCATTTAATTTATACAAATAGGTTATTTATTAAGTTTCTACTTAAAAGCAAGCAAGTCGTACATGGAAGAATTGAGTAGGACTAGAAAAACAACAATTTGGTATGAAATGTATCAACTTTTTTATCAAAATGTAGCCATAAAATGTGGAGGACAAAATAAAATGAAAAGAGGGGGGGGGAATGTACTCAAAAAGTAAAAAATTTGGGAAGTGGGAAAGTTTAGAGTATTTAATCCAATAAAAAATAAGGATGAAATAATTAGTAAGATGGATAAAAAGGACTATGATCAATTACTCTCTTTTTGGTCTTTATTATTTCATAAATATCACATTTATTAATTCTAGAAGATTGGGAAAGGAGGTTAGGAAAAGGGCTCAATAAAGGGATTGTTGTGGTAACATGTTCATTTTAGAAGAAAGTGTATTACTTTTGGTCTCTTATTTATGCTTAGTTTTGTGTTTAAAAGTGTTGGTATGTTATGGAGGAAGTAGAAATGTTCTTTTTGTTTTTTGTTTTGGGATGTGTTGCAAGTCTTTTCTTAAAATCATTTTCATTTTTTCCTTTAACAATAAAGTTAGGTCAAGGTTTGCTGAAGTATCATAAGAATACATGAGTCCTCAATAAAATGACTGTTAGGCGTGGTAAAGACCTTCCAAGTTAGATTTTAGATATTGGAAGTGCTTGAGACTGTAGAAGAAATGTGAGACTTCAAAATTAGATAGAAATTTGAATAAGGTCAGAGTAAGTAAAAGATTTATAGATTTGACATCACATTTTAACTTAATCTTAAGGTTTTGTATATATGAGTCTTTCTTACTTATATATTACTTATTCCTCCCTTTTGTTACCAATGTAAAATTTATTAATCACATAACTCACATTTAAAATTCTAATAATTTTTTTCTGAAGTGTGAATCTCTTCCACATTTGGTTTACTCTCCTTAAATACACTAAGAACTCATTACCATATTACCAAGTTTGCTCAGAAACCAACCTTGTTACACCTACTCCAAAGTGCATGTCTACCAATATTATAAAAGTCACGCTCAAATGTACATATGTTGCTACTTTTATTCTAAAGGCGCACGTTGCCATTTCATTTAGGCTTTTTGCTCATTGTAAGTGTAATTTGTTTATTTCTTCCTTATAAGAGTAATAGTCATAAGAAATATACGTTGTTCATATTCATACCTTATCAAGCTAGACTAGAATACTCTTTGTTAAAGAAGTGTGAGAGTTAAAAATTGGGGAAAATTTTAATTATAATATGAGTAAATAATAAATTTATGAATTTAATATTATATTTTAATTTAAAATTTTAAAATATTAAATTTATATATCATTCTTATTTATATTTTTAATTATACAATTCATATTCAAAATTTTAATAAGAACGGTTTTCAAAAAGAGAGAACAAATAACAAATAATGTAAAAATCTATCCGAAAGATAGAAAATAACAAAAATTCATTTGTAAACACAAGAGAATTGATAGTCACTCAAAAATTAATATTGAATATGAATTTTAAAAAATCATAAATAATTTCTCCAATTAATGATATAATGTAACGTTATTTATAGAATTAAATGACTAAAATCAAATAGAAATAAACTTATAATAAGAGTTTAAAATTAATTAAAAAAAAACAAATATCTAGATAGAAAATATATAATCTAATAAAATGTTCTATTAAGGTAAAATATTATTATAAATATAAGATATCAATAAAATTTTAAATAATAAAAATCCCTTTTGCCTTATTTTGCATCGCAGTTTTTGTTACCATATGGCACTTCAGTTAGCATATAGATTAGTGAGATGGGGAGTTGAAGTTTTTGACGTAGCGCAACGGGCTGTGGTATAGAGGATTGCAATGTTTCTAACGGTCATTTTGTTATTATTCTCAACAATTACTTCTTTTTTCAAATCTGAATAATATAAATACTCTTTCTTATTTTATTTATATTCGCATTAATTTCTGTTTCTTCTTTAATCTCTCAGTGTCGCTCTCCATTACAATCAATTTTTTCTAATTGCAAGATCCAAAAGTATTATTTTTATTCTCTCAAATTTTGTACATATTAACTGCTATATCAATCCTATATAAATTACTAAAATTATCAAGTGAAAGTTCAAGATCCAACAGAGATGAATGGTAAGCTCGGCAAAACTGAATTTCCTAACAGAGGCAATTATGATTCATCAACCTTACGTTGAAGGTGAGCTGCAAACGTGGAAGAGTCAAGATATTGATTTGGACAATGATGCTTCCACTCATACTCCTCGTACCAAGAAAAAATGAGTTGGGGACTTCCGTTGGTTTGTCCTACTGGACGCTCACGTGACACTCAGGATGAGTTCATTAATAGGCCACTAACAATTTGATTTTAACAATTTGTTCAAATAATATCAGCAATATTTTTGAAAGTGTAAACAGGAAATCTTGGTTTGTCCATTAAACATTCACTCCTTTTTCATTTCATACAAATGTCACATCAACATTTAACAGACAAATTAAAGATAATTCCCCAATGACATTTTTAAAAGTATTTCTGATCTTATATGGATAAAAAAATGAAACTTCCTGATATATTTTTGACAAAAATCGAATGACACGCTAGTGATTATAGGAGAGTACAAACATGATTCGTGAAACTTAATTGAAAAACATGTGATATAAACATATAAATAAATAGAAAATGTTGGTACAACTTTGTTGTGCATGTGGCCGATGATCATGAAATATGGCTCAGATAAAAACAGGTACTGTCATGAACGTCTCTGACTCTCTCCCTCGATTTCACTACACGTGAGCAAGGTTCTACGAGCTATGTGTGATAAGATTCACAAAGTCCTTGAAAGATTCTATACAAGCTTAACCAATTATGTAAGATGCAGCAAACCATACAAACAAAACAAAAAAAAAAAAAAAAGGAAAAAAAGGTTGTATTGGCAGATCACCATAAACGCAAGGAAGCACCAAAACGCACCATCCATGTGCTTCATGCATCTTGTCTCAGGTAGATATCCATAAGACTAAAAAGAATATTCCATTTATTACGTAGTTTATGGACAAAATTCTCCGAAACGACAAAATAGTATATAGCTAAAGGCTATCGTTAACGTAATAAAGCTACTTACCTACCTCAGTTACACAAGACATGGCTTTTCTTTTTGTACACCTTCAACTTGCGTCAATGACCCGAATCAAAGCTTCCAAAGAAAAGAACCCACGGTTCTTGGTCCTTGTCCTTAACCAAAGGAACCAATCCCTGACTTCATATTCCCCATCATATTTTTCTTTTCTTTTCCAAATTGGAAAAATCTCTAAGGCAATGGATTATATGAGTGTTACACTACAACTGCAGCAACCACCACCAAAACCGTCCTTGTTGCTTGTCGTTGCTGCCCTACCAAAACCAATGCCCCTTAATTTGTCTATTTAGTTTCTCTGAGGCTTTCCTTTGCTTGTATCCGCAGATAAATGGATTAAGGAAGACGCATCATGTCTGTGAGCATGAGCGACCAAATTTGGAATCAACTGATTAGATGGGCCTTCTCTGCTACTATGGCTTCCATGGTGATGATCATAAGAGATGAAGGATGGACCGCAGAAATGGTCAACCAGGGCTGTGCTCTGCCTCTTAGATATGGCATGACCTTGCTCTCTTCTGTTTTTCAATTTTGGTTCAAATGAATCCTTGATGCTGGAACCACAGTGTCTGGGCTGTGTTTGATAGAACACCTTTGAAACCACCAACTCTCCATCCTTCTCATCTTCATTGCCGCCAAGGTGATATTGGTGCATCACCCAGTTCGTCTTTTCAGGCTTCTTTTGCCTGCCATAGTTAGTGTAAAGCACCAAAATCTTTTTAAATCCTTTCACTGTTCCACACGCAACAACTGCCCTGGTCTTGCCTGTTTTATGCCATCTGGTCTCGCTCCCATCCTCATCAGTGAGCACCTTTCTGCGTTTCCTAGTTCCAGTTGTGTATGCCTTTGATGGTCGATGAAAGAAGTGGCGAATTTGACCATCATTGCTTACTCCTGAACAATAACAATGTTGATTGAAAGGGAACAAACATTTCAGATCATTGTACATTGTTTATTAATTGTCAAGTAATTTGGCCACCAATCCAATGACACTACTCAATCTGTCAACCGATTGATTTTAGGTCAAATGAAACTTCGGAGGGATTATGCTTAAATCATCGACAAGCTCAGATGTTATGTTTATTCTGCATGCACTAGGTGTCCAACCATGTTAAAAGTGATGTCCTCTTTGTAGTACATCGTTGGATGATTTATTATGTTTAAGAGTATAAAATCTCAATCAGAGTACACAGATATGATATGATTCATAATTTCTAAAATGTTTCGCTATACTAGTTTAACTTTTAACTTTTAGAAGAGAACTGGTATCGAAGCCTAATTTTCTCCGTAATGTGCACTTGGTGATTTGACCCTTTTTGTATGTTTAGTTTAAATCAGTTCAGTCCAATTTCAGTGACATAGTACCTTAGATTGGCACTATCGTTCGTTTCTAGTGTCACTGTGTCATGCGTTAGTCTAACTTAGCACATGTCAAGGGTTGTATCAAGAGTATAAAATTTCACACCAGTAAAGTACAAGGACTGGATATATCTTATAATGTCTGAAATTTATTAACTGCTGATTTCAATTTTTTGGTGGATATGAGGTTTGCTCAAATATATTCTCGTGAAGTTAGTGTTAATTTCTAGGCAGAAATATGTATGATTCAGTCAAATTGTGAGCTAAGGATTACGTAGGATAATTTGGTCTCTAACCAAATGGGACTCTTAACCTCTCAGTATGTGACGATGAGTTTGCTTGGACCATGTAAAGAAGTTAGTTGGATAAATGCAGCAAGAACGTCCTGTAGCTTTTACATTTCTTGCTTTTACAGCAACTAGGCTGTGTCTGTGCTTAATTATGAGGCGACATCAACATTTGGAACCGCACTGCTAATTACACATATTGGTCTTAAAGCAAATTAGAAGGAGAACAGTGAACTAGGGATGGTAGGGATATAGTGATATGGATATCATTGTCCAATTTATGAGCTGTTTTTGCTGCCCCACCAATTGCAATTATCAGCTAAAAAGACCAACCGAAACGAATTGATGAGATTTAGTTAGGATATAAACTGAAACAGCCTATTTCTCTATATGGTAATAGTGGCCTCTTCTGCAGACCTAAAAACATACAAAAAAGCGAGCAAAGTAGCAACACGGCCAATGGGAAAAATTAAAATAGATATACCTGGTAGCTTCTGCGGGTGAGTATAGCAAATTCCATTCTCCCCCTCTATGGTTGTGATAAATTCATCGATCAGGGGATGAAGTTTTCCCTTATCCAGGGCTACCTTCGCTTCCAAATGTTCAAGTATTTCCTGGTCACTGGGATCAAATTTCACTCCTGCTGGCAGCCCCGGCAAGTCCTGAAAGGCGGCCTGTCCATAACCATAATTTCGAAACAAGCGAGCCCCCCACCCCAAAAGACAAAAACAAACAAACAAAACAAAAGCTCACAAAAATTGGAAGTTGGAAATTTAATACAAAACCAGACGACAAAATAAGTTTCGGGAATCAATATAACCATAAATAAAAATAAATAAAAAAATAGCAACCAAACTTAAGGAGAGCTTCTGCGATGTGCTCATTAATAATATACCTGATGTTGATCTTGGAATGGAATATTATGGCCACAGGAAGGGCAAGTTACTAGGCTCCTAGTTTCATCGTCGGTTTTCGTTTCGAGAACAGAATTGATGTCTTGAGGATTGGCTGCTTCCAATTGAACGGCTCTCTGATCTTCTTCATCATCATCATCATCATCATCATCATTTACTACTACTGAATTATCATTGAACCATGCCATGTCTCCACCTTTTGTTCTCTCCTATGCCCAGTTTTCCACCCCAAAGCTCCAATTCACTTAATCAGTTTGGTTTCACTTTCACCTGCCTCACCAAAAGAAAGTTTTTAAGGCACAGAAAGCTAAATGACAAGATGGACCCAGCAAATAATTGAAGGGGTTTGGAAAGCAATTACAACTACAGCTGCAACTACAACAAACAAAGAAAAAAAGGGGAGAATAGATGTAATAGATGCTATCTTCTAAAGCACGTTTTATCTCGTGTGGAAAACCCAGTTAATTACCACGAACTACTTCATGTGTATCTTCAAGTCAGGCAAAGGAATTTAATTCTTCTACTACTCCTTTTCTTTCTTCTACGACCGATGTGTATACTGCTCCTCCTCCTATAGATGGGAGAGGGAGAGGGAGAGAGAGAAGAAAGCACTCAGATAATAGAGCTGTAAAGAGACAGAATATGTGTTTTCCATAAATAAAAACGGGTTTCTTGGAAGTCAAGTTTGGTTATGATGCTGTATGGACGCTTCCATCCGAGAATAAGTGCAGTTTTCTTTTCTTTGATTTTTTTATTCTTTTGAACAAGATAATTCTATATTCTAGTCTCCTTTAATTCCCTTATATCAAGACTCCATTAATTTTTTAATACTGCTGTATAGTAACATGTAGAGGGAGTAATACCAAAGTAATATAATAATTTTTATATATTTAATTTTATTTATTTGTATAATTAAAATTTTTTATTATAACCACATTACCTGTTAAATATTATATTTTTATTTTTATTTTTCATTTATTAAAAATTTATTATATTATAAGCTACATAATAAATATAGTATTTTTTTCTTATAAAATTTACCCTCTTTTTTCAGAATTAAAATCCAAGAACTCAATAATAAAAATATAAATTTTTAAGCACTAAGTGTCTTCTAAGGAGCAGACCCCATCGATTTAATTAACTTAATTAATACTAACATAGAAGCTTAACTATAAACTACAAGTGTAATCCAAATGTTAATGTATAGGCTAATTAAACAAAAACAAGGAAAAAATAAAAAAAAAAAAAAGAAAGAAAGGTTTCGTGTAGCGTGGGGCTGGGGCAACTTGATTCTCTTCTGGGACGCTTTACCTTTTTTCGACGTAGAGAGAGAGAAAGAGTTCTAGCTCTTGTGTCACCCTAGAGTGTGCTCAAAGCTACGTGTATATATATATATATATATATCTACGCACAAATAAATTGTACGCATATATATATATATATATATCTGTAACCGTAAGCCAACAAAAAATGAAAATAATGAAATAAACATTAGGTGTATGGGTATGTTACACCAACTTGTAATTGCCAAGTAGTAATCCATTCCTTCACGTAGACTTCTGATGTCAAGCAAGGTAAGATATCCGGAATTCCTTTCTTTCTTGCTTGCTTTACACTTACACTGCTGCTTTGATATGGACTGCTACATTTCAGGCATACATTACAGGTCTAATTAGTAGTTCAGATCCAAGACTTCTGGCCATGCCAATTCATGCGATGTTATTATCGGAATCCAAATGCAAATCTCTTGCATATTGTTAATCATCCATATTAATATATTACTAAGCAGGACACATCAAATTGTCAATTACCCATTACATCATGTACACTGTATGTTATTAATTAATGATTTATCTCCAATTTCCTTTCTACCTGTTGACAACAATGGTCAATTTTAATCCTTTTCAATTCAATTTTAATTACCATTTTTTTTTTTTTGGTAATTAAGAAACGCGTTGTAATGTTGCTTTGGTCACTGCTCGGCACCATACGACTAATTTACACGGTTGCAATCATTTTCAACGCAAATGTGCAATAGGGGAATATGATTGGCAACACACCGGCGGGTACAGAATATTAAAAAGAACAGTTTCATAGGAGATTGTGGCCCCGCGTACCTTTCTTGGGTCATTAGCCGACACGTAAAGTGGATATATATTGGTCGTGTCTAGAGCTTGTCAGAGAAGCTACGCAACTTAAAACTTACTCCTTAAGCTTTCCATAGGCGCATTCATAGCCCCAGCGTATAGATTAGGGGTTTGAGGAGACTTTGTCAAATTGTTTCATCAATGGCCGAAAAAGGGGGGGGTATTGTGTTCGTCCGCGTCCGTGCCAGTGCTTGCTTTTGTGTATTTTGTTGGATAGAACGTGTGAATGCACGCGATAAGAGTTTTACTTCCTTTTTCTTTTAATTTTTCATAATACCCCCACTAAAAGTGGTGGAATAGACCGAGTGAAAAGGACAAGAATTTTTCCCCAACAATGCTTTCCCACAAAATAAACTGCAAAGAAAAACAATGTTCACTGGATTTCAATTAAATTCTCACCTTCATCTCCATAGATCTCTGTAAAGGGGTAAAAAACGAAAAAGGGCCCATAGGCATTGCAGTTAGTTTCTTAATGAGTTTTCATTTTTTTTCGTTTTGCATTGTTGATTACTGGTTAATAGTTAATGGTTACTGATTACTGATAATTAGGGTTAGTCATGGGATAGAGGATGACAAATTGACAATATAAGAAAATTATTATTTTCTCATTATACTGGGTCTCAATTTCACTACTAGGCTTCTTGTACTTTAAGTGTTTCAGTGCAGCTCAAGAAGACTGACTTAACAAAAGAGAACAGATGTGAACTATTAATCATGGAAGAGAGGGGGGTTACAGGCTTGTGCCGAATTTGAATGGCTGCCTCTCTCTTCTTCGATTTTTTTTCCTTGTGATTTCCACATGTTCTTGCTAGAACCATGCCAATGGTCGTCGAAAAATGGGGATTTTTGGTTTGTTTCTGACGAGGGTTGGTCTCGGTCTTGCATTTTGCTAAAAGGGGCTCTCAGATACGCTGTCGCATTTAGAGGTTTGAGGGCTAGGGTTTCATTCAAAATTTTTGAAGGAGGGTGTGAGGGCCCGTCTCATATGGCCGAGCTCGGGTTCGTTAGTAGGCCCAATAAATGAGAGAGGAAGTAGTTATCCATGTTACGTATACTTGTTATTTCTGTTTTGTATTTTCCTTGAATCTATTGTAATTCTTAGATATTAGGATTAAACGTTCTTAAAGCTTCTATTTTAAGCTAGATATTATGCTTGAGAAGAATGCAGTTATGGAATTTGTTATTTGATATGATTATCGTTATTTCTCTCTCTTCTAAAGTTTCTCTTTGTTCCTCCATCTGTATTTCGATTTGAAATCATGGCCTGTTGGTTCATGTCTCGAATATAGCTTTGGTTTTCAAATTCCAATAAATAGGTATTTGAGTCATGATGTCATTTTGTGCTTGATTTCAGATTGAGTTGTTTTTTGCTTTGTTGTTGTTCTTTATCAAATCTAGTTTTGCATAAGGGAAGGAGAAGAACTCTGGTTGATTCTATATGTTCCCAAATGGGTTTAGTGTCATGGTTTGATTTGAGTTTGCTGCTTTGATCTCAAACTCACATTTTCATTGATTGCCTTGTATGGGGATGGAGGTGCTGTGTTTGATCTAGAAAGAGGAAGTTTTTGGAATGGATTTTGATGTTTAAAGAGTTTGATCATTTGGGTAGGATATCTCGGAGCCGCGCAGTGTTCTCAAGTCGAGTCTCGAATTTAAGTCAGATTCATATTTTGCTGGCTTTGATTGCTAGAGGAAGAAAGTGGCAACTAAGTTGGACTAGCCCAATTTGGCCGAGTCAAACATCACAATTGACTAGTTAGAGACTCCTATTTCGATTTTTTTTTTCTTTTGAATTTTGTTATTTTTTGGTTTTAAATTTTTTATTTTTTGTTTTGTTTTTATATGTACTTTGACAAGCTTAGAGAGAAAGAATAGGAAAGAAGGTGAAGTGGTGGCCGGACGTGACCTTTAGCTGCCAACCATCGTCGGAGGTAATGTCGATAACTGGGGTTGGTGACCCCTTTTCGGCTCCGGTTGCCAGAAAAAGTCCGAAAAAGGTCATTGCGATTATTTTTGCGATCTATCTTATAGACTCGTCGGTCCTTTTTTTACGTGAATATATAATCTAAAATTTTTTATTTTATTTTAATTTTTTTTGGGTTATATCTTTAAATAGTAAAAGTGGATATAAATATCTATTTTAACTAAAAAACCTAATCAACTAGTTATAAGGAAAAAAAAAACAGTTGCTGAAAGAGAGAAAAAGAGGTAGAGCGCTGAAAGAAATAGAGGAAAAAAATATTGTTTTTTTATTTTATATTTAAAAAGAATATTGATATCCAATCAAATTAAAATTTGAACGGTTGATAAAGGACATTTGGTTCTCAATTTTGGATAGTGAAAATTGTGTTTTAAGTATAGTAAATTCTACTTCTCTTCAATTTTTGTAAGTTTATACTCAGCGATTTTCTGTGTACAACTATAATCAACTATGTAATCAAAGAATTGTTTGTTGTCCAATTAAACTAATTTTTTGTCAATAATTAGAAGACATATATATCTTCTTTGTGAAAAATTAGATTGGAATTTTGTGAACTACAAGAGCAAGTTTTTCATTAAAACCAAGATCTCTTAATTCTACTAACTTTCTGCTCTCTAATTTATGACAATGTTGGCAAACTATGTTGATGAACTTTGATCTGTGATCCAATTGAGTTAATTTTTAGTCAGCCAGTAGGAGACGTCTAAAAGTTCATTTTAAACAGTTGGATTATTACCTTAATGTCTACTTATTGAGTTGTAATTGAGGGTACATGATTGGTCTATTTTACTCAACTCATCAGTCTCCCATTTACTCTACATTGAATTTTGTTTAATTTGTTTGATGTAATTGAAATTGTGTACTTTTATTATACTCACTTGATTATAGTGAAGTTGACCTATGGCACGAAATGTCCCGTGATTTTTCCCTTTTTTGATTTGAAGGGGTTTTCATGTAAGAATTGGTGTGTTCTCTTGCATGATTTTTTTGGATTGTCGTATTTGTTGTTCAATTATCTCCTTATGGGTTTAAGCAAGCAGAAGAAGTTTCTTGGGCTATTCATATTGCATTGCCCCCTTCTCCCATCAGAGTGGTATTAAAGCAAGGTTGATGTATTTGGCTCATTTGAATGATAAAGTTAAATGTGAATAAATTGGTTTGTTTAAATGACACAAATTATCATATATGGAGAAGTAAAATGAAGGATCTCCTATTTGTAAAAAAATTGCATTTGTCAGTATTTACTATTATGAAACTTGAGTTTAAGATTGTTAAAGAATGAGAATTTAAGTATGAATAAGTTTGTAGTTTTATACATCAATTTGTTAATGATAATATTTATTATCATATTTGCAATGAGACACATGCATGAACTTTGTGGAGCAAACTCGAGACTTTGTATGCTTCAAAGTTTGATAATAACAAGTTGTTCTTGTTAAAGAAAATGATTCGGTTAAAATATAATGAAGGAATTCAGTTGTTGACCACTTAAATAATTTTAGGATCTCATTAATCAACTGTTAGGCATGGGTATTGAGTTTGATAACGAAGTTCTTAGGTTATAATTACTTGTTACCTTACCTGATTCTTGGGAGACTTTTCGAATCTCACTCACTAATTTTACCTCTGATGGTGTTTTATTATTAGAACTTGTAAATGATGGTGTGTTAAACAAGAAGATGAGAAGAAAATCTTAAGGTTCATCATCATCCAAATCAGAGGTTTTAGTTATTGAAAATGAAGGAAGAAGTTAAGAAAAAGGAAATGGTACAAAGGGTAGAAGTAAGAGTCGAAGCAAGTCAAGATCTAAGTACAAAAATGTCCAATGTCATTACTATGGGAAAATGGGTCATATTCAGAAAAAGTGTTATAAGTGGAAGAGAGAGAATAAAGATGACAATGATAAACATGAAAAGAAGAATGTAAGTAATGATCATATTGTTAGTACATCCACTTTTGGTACTAGTGACCTCATTATTATTTGTGATGAGGATGTGATTAATCTGATATCTCATGAGACTGATTGGGTCATAGATAATGGTGTTTCTCTTCTTGTTACTTCAAGAATGAAATTCTTCATAACATATACTCCTGGTGATTTTGGAGTTTTAAAGATGGGGTAATAACGACTTAACAAAGGTCATTGGCATTGTTGATGTTTACTTAAAGACTAGTAATGAAGCACAACTGACATTAAGGGATGTTAGACATGTCCCTGATATTCATTTGAATTTGATTTTGATGGGAAAGCTAGATGATGAAGGTTTTTGCAGTACCTTTGGTGATGGCCAGTGGAAGATTACTGGAGGCTCCTTAATTATGGCATAAGGTAAGAAATACTCTAGTTTATATCTCATGCAAGCAACTATCTTCAAAGATATTGTAAATGTAGTAAATAATGATAATTCCATTTAATTATGACATAAGCGACTTAATTACATGAGTGAAAAGGGAATGAATTGTTTAGTAAGAAAGAATCAACTTCTAGATATAAAAAGTACAGTTTTAAAGAAGTGACCTCATTGTTTTGTTAGGAAAAAGAATAAAGTTATATTTAAGAGTTACTCGTCTTCAAGGAAATTATAATTGCTTGAATTGGTGTATTATGATATGTGTGGTCCTTTGAAAGTACACTCACTCGATGGTACTCTTTATTTTGTGACTTTTATTGATGATCACTCAAGGAAATTTTGGGTTTATACTTTAAAGACTAAAGATCAAGTTTTTGATGTATTTAAACAATTTCATACCTTTGTTGAGAGACAGATTGGTAAGAAATTGAAATGTTTTAGCACTAATAATAATGGTGAGTATAATGGTCCACTTGACGAGTATTGTAGAAAGTATGAGATCAGACACTAGAGGACACTTCCCCAGACACCACAGTTGAATGGTTTAGCAGAAAGGATGAATAAAATGCTGATTGAGAGAGTCAATTGTCTTCTCTTAAATGCAAAATTGCCTAAATCTTTCTAGGGTGAAACCTTAAATATAGTGACACATGTAATTAATATGTCTCCTAGTGTTCCGCTATAAGGTGATATTTCAAATAGAGTTTGGTTTGGTAAGAAAGTCTCTTATGACCATTTATGAGTCTTTGGTTGTAAGGCTTTTGTTCATGTCCCAAAAGATTAAAGAGGGTAGTTAGATGTAAAGACTCGATAGTGTATCTTTCTCAGTTATGGTAAAGATGACTTTAGGTACCATTTATATGATTCGGTTGAGAAAAAACTTGTAAGTAATAGAGATGTGTTCATTAAGGATCAAAACAATAAAGACATTGAGAAGTCAACTCCTTGGGTTAATGATAATCCTACTGATATTATTCCACTTTCTCAAACACCTCTAAGTGATCTTGTTAATGTTTATAGTGATGTTTAAGAACATGATTATAATGCTTAACAAGATCATAATATATAAGGTGTAGGTGATATTGATGCTCTCATAAAAGATCATCCACACACACTTCCACCTCCATTTCAACCATGGAGGTCCAATAGAATTACAGTGCCTTCTACTCAGTACTCTTCTGATGAATGTGTGATGTTAACTGATAAGGGAGAACCTAAGTGCTATAAAAAAGTAATTAAAAGTGAGTGCGAGTAGCATTAGATAGATGCCATGACAGATGAGATGAAATCCTTACATGATAACTTTATGTATGAATTAGTAAAGTTATCTAAAGGTAAGAGGGCTTTGAAAAATTGATGGATTTATAAAATAAAGTAAGAAGAAAATACTTCACGTCCATAATATAAAGTTAGATTAGTTGTTAAGGGATTCAGTCAAAAATAAGGCATCAACTTTGAAGAGATCTTTTTACCGGTGGTGAAAATGTCTTCAATCCAAGTTATGTTGAGTTTGGCTGTTAGGCAAGACCTAGAGATCAAGTAGATGGATATGAAAACAACTTTTCTCAATGGTAACTTGGAAGAAGAAATTTATATGTAACAACCACAAGGTTTTGAGGTGAAAGGAAAAAATGATTATGTGTGTAGGTTGAAGAAAAACTTATATGGCTTGAAACAAATTCTGAGACAATGGTATAAGAAATTTGAGTCTACTATGAGGGAGTAAGGCTATATAAAAGACTACTTCTAATCATTGTACTTTTGTTCAAAGATTCACTAATGATGATTTCATCATTTTACTATTTTATGTTGATGATATGTTTATTGTTGGTTGTAATGCTTCTAGAATGGACAAGTTAAAGTAAGAGTTAAGAAAGTCCTTTGCCATAAAGGACTTGGGACTAACAAAGAAGATCCTCGGCATGTTAATCACTTGGGATAGAAAAAAGAAAAGATTGTATTTGTCTTAGAAGCAGTACATTGAAAAGGTACTTCAAAGGTTCAACATGGATAAGGTTAAAGTGGTAAGCACTCCTTTTACTACACACTTTAAATTATCCATTAACCAATGTCCTTCCACAGAAAAAAAAAAGGAAGAGATGCAAAGAATTCCTTTTGCGTCAGCTGTGGGTAGTTTGATACATGCAATAGTGTGCATGAGGCTTGATATAGCTCATGCAATTGGCATAATGAGTTGGTTCCTTTCAAATCTTGGTAAAGAGCATTGGAATGCAATGAAGTGGATAATGAAATATTTGCGAGATTCAATTGATTTAAGACTTTTTTTTAGGAGTGATAAGTCTATTCTTACTAAATTCACATATTCAAATATAGTAGGTAGAATTGACTCCAAAAAGTCTACTTCATGTTATGTGATTACTCTTATGGGGGCAGTAAAGAGTTGGCAATCTTGATTGCAAAAGTGTGTTGCATTTTCCACTACAGATGTAGAGTTTATTGTAATAATTGAAGCATCTAAAAAGTTGCTTTGGATGAAAATGTTTTGAATAATCAAATTATGTGTTGTATTATTATAGTTAGAGTGTCATCCATCTTAGTAAGAATTTAACTTTTCATACTAAGTCAAAACATATTAATGTGCGATATCATTAGATACAGAATATTCTTAATTCTAAGCAGTTGATACTTAAAAAAATTCATACAGATGATAATGTTACTTATATAATGACAAAAGTATTGCTAAGATGAAAATTTGAGTTATGTTGTACATTGACCAGGATGGCCAATATCTCCACATTATTAGGAGGGGGAGAATTGATGGGCTCATTGGTCCCTTCCTATATGGATATATAACCCAATGTCCTTTATTTTATTTTAGTTTTTTCTTGTTTTGGGAGGGTTATAACCCTAAAAAATTAAAGTGGGTATAAATACCTCTTTTGGCTAAAAAATCTAATCAGTCAGTTGTGAGAGAAAAAAAAAGGCTACTAAAAAAGAGGGAGGAAAAGACAATATTTTTTGATCTTACGTTTGGAAAAGATAGTCATGTCTGATCAAGCTAAAACCTAGATAGTTCATAGAGGATATTTGGTTCTTAATTCTGAGCGATAAAGATTATGTTTCGTACAGTAAGTCCTACTCCTCTTCAGTTTTTGTAGGTTTATACTCTGGACAATTTTTTACATGCAGTTTTGATCAACTGTGTAATCAGAGGATTGTTTTTGGTCCAATCAAGTTGATTTTTGGTTAGTAGTTAGAGGACACATATATCTTCTTTATGGATAGTTGGATTAGGTTTTTGTGAACTGCAAGGACAAGTTTTATGTTAGAATCGAGGCCTCTTAATTCTAGTAACATTCTACTCTCTCATCTATAATAGTGTTAGTAAACTATGTTGATGAACATTAACCCATGGTCCAATTGAGTTGATTTTTGGTTAGCCAGTAGGGTACATCTAAAGTTCATTTTGAATAGTTAGATTATTACCTTGAGGTCAACTTGTTGAGTTGTAGTTGACAGTACGTGATTGGCCTGTTTTACTCAACTCATCAATCTCTCATTTAGTCCAAATTAAATTTTGTTTAATTTGTTTGATGTAATTAAGATTGTGTACCTTTATTGTACTCGCTTGGTTATAGTGGAGTTGACTTGTGGCACGTAGTGTCACATGGTTTTTTTTTCCTTTTTGATTTAAAGAGGTTTTTCACGTAAAAATTGATGTGTTTTATTGCGTGATTTATTTGGATTGTCATATTTATTATTCAATCATCTCCTCACATGTTCAAGCAAGTAAGAGAAGTTTTCTGGGTTATTCATATTGCACTGCCCCCTTCTCCCATCACTATCACTTTCTGGCTTCATATCACATAATGCACAATGATTTTTATACTATAGTTACAAAAACTAGAAAGAAACTAACATATTTTCATTTTTTTTCTTGCACTAAACAAAGAGAATGACAATGAGGGCTTCAAAAAGGCAATTCTGGTTAGATTGTAAGGGAAGGAAAGTAAATAAGTATCCCTTACTTTTATTTTGCTAATCTACTACCTTTTTCTTTTCTTTTCTTTTCTTTTTTTTCAGTGTGATGTGTGCTGTGTTGCTAGGCAATAGATACATAGTAGTAGAAGCATGACAACAGAGTGCAGTAAATGTATAAACTATGAAAAAAGAGAATGGCAAAGCAAAGAATATTAAAATGAGAGAAAATGGTACTAAGAAGAGTTCATTTATAGGAGAGTCAGCATCAGAATATGTAAATGGCTAAAAATAGTTCCCTTACTTAGATTAAGTATTAATTTATAGAGTTTTCGCCAATCTTGTATAGGTGTGTAAAAAAATTACTTGAAATTTAAATTGTAGTAAAATAAACTAGAATGATATAAATTACAAGAGTATAACAAGCAAGAAACATATGAATGTGCATGAAAAATAAAAGAGCTAAAACTTAGATATTAAGAAAACAAACTATAGAAAATTAATTGGCAAGAATATAAATAGCATAAATGTAAAAATAAAGTAATAAATTGTTAAAAAGTAAATATAAAGTGCTTAGAATAGAAATCCCCTACTTTTATTGATAACTAACTCAAATGAGTTTTTTTCAACCATTTCTTGGGTAGTTAAGGTTGTTCAATTAAGAATATTAGTGATTGTGGTCCTTTATTATTAGGTCTAAAATTTGTAATGATATCCTTTTCTATATATTATTTCTTTAATCATAGTAGGAAATTGAACATATACGAGATAAAAAGAATGTACTTTGTGCATATTTTGGATACTTTTAAGGTTGTCCCTTTGATTACGTATTTTCTTCCTTTTAAAGAATATGTGTATTAGTGATTGTAATCATTAGGATTCTTTTTTTGTTTGGACAAAATGTCCTTACCATAAAGACCCTCTCTCTTTCTCTTACTGAATATTCATATATTAGCTCTCTTATTTAGGGTATGGGTTGATGATGATGGCTTTTTTCTTTTACTATTACTCCTTGGTTTTCTTCCCTTTTCTTTCTCTCTTTTTCTCTTAGTTCATAATGGATTAAGTTAGGCTATTATTGTACTTGTAATAACTAGACTTTATAAAAAACTAATTATTTATGTATTTCTTTTTCATTTTCTTTTTTCCTTCCTTTTGCCTTTCTTTTATCTTTTCTCTTTTCATTTCTTTCTTCTTTTTTTTAAAAAAAAAATTTGGCTTTGTTTCTTTCATTATCATTTTTTCTTTCATTTGTGTCTAAGCTTACAATCATAACTCATCTCATGCTATGAAAGAGAGAAATGGAGAATTACTATGGTGCCTTAAACTAGGTTGAACAAAATAGGAGTACAACTTATGGAATGAGTATTCACCAAATGTTGTTAAGGAAATTCAAGAGTTCAAAACTAAGGAGAAATTTGAATAGGATCCAAATAAGTACCAAACTTATGGGTTTAACATCATATCTCAATTTAAAATCTTAAGGTATTGGATTTATAAGTCCTTCTTATTTACATGTCACTTACTCCTCTCTATTACTTTAACATGGAATTCCTTAATCATATAATTTACACATTCATATTTGAAATCCTAACAATCACTCCTCAAGTGTGAATCTCTCAAGTGCGAATCTCTTCCACATTAAACCTATTCTCCTTAAATGCATTAAGAACCCATTACTACTCTACTTAACCCATTTGCAAGCTAGCCTTGCTTTACTTAATTTTGGAATGCACGTCTACCAATATTTAAAGAGCCATGCTTGGATGCACACTTGTTACCACTTTTCTTTCAAAGTCACACTACTTGGACCTTATTCCTTATGAGTATAATTAATCTCATCCTTTCTTATAAAAATAGCAGCTATAGAAACATGTGTCATTCATATTCTTCTTTTACCATACTATGGCATTAATACCACTTGTTAAGGAAACATGAAATCCCAAACTAAAGAGAAATTTAAGTAGGGTCCAAATAAGTAATAAACTTATGGGCTTAACACCACACCTCAACCTAAAACTTTAAAACATTAGGTTTATGAGTCCTTCCCACTTATATATTACTTATCCCTCCTTTCACTTCCAATGTGGGATTCTTTAACCATACAACTCACACTTGAAATTCCATCAATCTCCTCCTTAAGTGTGAATCCTTTTCACATTAGTCTTACTCTCCTCAAACATACCAAAAGCCCATTACCACTCCATTAAGCTTGTTTGTAAGATAATCTTGCTTCATCTAATCTAAAATATGCATTTACCAATATTCCAAGAACCACATTCTGATGCACATGTGTTACCATTTTTATTTTAAAGTCATGCTTTACCACTTCACTAAGGTCTTACTCTTAGTAAGTATAATATGTCTTTTCCTTTGTTATGGGTATAATAGCCATAGGAAACATGCACTATCTGTAGTCATCCCTTGCCAAACTATCGGCTTTAATACCACTTATTAGGGAAATGTGAAAACTCAAAAACTAGAGAGAAATTTGAGCATAGTCCAAGTAAATAAGAAATTCACACATTTGACACCATATCTTAAGCCAAAACCTTAAGGCATTGGGCTTATGGGTCTTTTCCACTTATGAGCTACGTTTCCCTCTCACTTCCAATGTCAATAATCTCCCCCTAAAATGTGAGTCTTTTCTATATTTGGGCTTACTCTCCTAGAATGCTCCAAGAGTCTATTACCACTCCTTCAACCCCACTCGCAAGCCAACCTTACTCTGCCTAATCTAAAATATGTGTTTGCCAATGTTTCAATAGCCATGTTCAAGTATACATATGTTAACACTTTTATTCTAGAGTCATACCTTACCATTCTGCATGGGCCTTACTCCTAATGGGTATAAATTGCCTCTTCCTTGCTTATGGGGGTAATAATCATAAAAAACATATGTTGGTTATACTCATCTCTTACTAAACCATTGGTTTTAATATCACTTGTTAGGAAAATTTAAGAGCCCAAAATTGGTAAGAAATTGGAGCAAGGTCTAACAATGCAACATACTTACAAGTTTGACACTACATCTTAACCTAAAATTTTAAGATGTTAAGTTGATGGGTCTTTCTCACTTATAAGTTGTTTACTTATGTCTCTAACTTCCTATGTCAAATTCCTTAACCATGTAACTCATACTTGAAATCCTATCAATTTCCTCCCATTAGGCTTAACAAGTTGAACGTAGCAAGGGTCCATTGCCACTCTTTCAACCCCACTTGTGAGCCAACCTTACTTTGCCTGATTTAGAGTGTGTATTAGCCAATACTTTGAGAGCCATGCTCGAATGCACATATTTAAGTGTAAGTGTGTAAGTTTTTTGGTTAAAGAATCTTAGATTGAAAGTGAGAGGGAGGAGTGACTAACATATAAATGAGAAAAACTTATAAACCTAATAACTTAAGGTTTTGAATTGAGATGTGGTGTCAAGCCCATGAATATGCTATTTATTTGGACCCAGTTGAACTTATCTTCGATTTTAGGCTTTAGCACTTCTCCAACAAGTGTTATCAAAATTGATGGTTTAACAAGGGATGAATATGAAAAATACATGTTTCCTATGATTACTGCTCTTATAAGGAAGGAAGATACTGATTATATTCACCAAGAGTAAGACCTAAGTGGAGTAATAAGGCATGATTTTAAAAGAAAGGTGGTAGCATGTGTTTACCTAAGCGTGGCTCTTGAAGCATTGGCAAATGCACATTCTGAGATCAAATGAAGTAAGATTGGCTTGCAAATGGGCTTGGTTAAGTGGTAATGGGGTCTTAAAATGTTTAAGGAGAATAAGACCAATGTGGAAAAGACTTACACTTAAAGGGGAGATTGTTAGGAATTTATGTGTGAGTGTATATGTTATGTAGTTAAGGAATCTCACATTAAAAGTGAAAAGGAGGTGTAAGTAATATATAAATGAAAAGGACCCATTAACCAAATGTCATAAAGGTTTTTGAGTGAGATGTGGTATCTAACCCACAATGCTATTACTTACTTGGATCTTACTCAAATTTATCCTTGATTATGGGTTATTTGAAAAAGTGAATGTTAATTACACTTTGAGGTGGATTTCCTTGGCTTTATTGTCACTAAAGAGGAATTAAAGCCAAATCATGAGAAAGTCTATGACATAAAAGCCAATAACATCTCAATCCATCAAAGGAGTTTAAAGTTTGCATAAGCCAACCTTGTTTCATCAAAGGTTTGTTAGGAATGTCATCTCTATCAAAAGCCCCATCATTGAATGCTTAAAGGAAGATGGATTTATTTTGATGATATTTTGATATACGATAACATAAAGGAAGAACATCTAACCCATTTGCATTGAGTTTTTGAAATGCTTCACAAAGAGCAACTTTATGTTAATTTGAAAAAGTGAATGTTAATTGCACTTTGAGGTGGGCTTCCTTAGCTTTGTTGTCTCTAAAGAGGAATTAAAGTCAAATCATAAGAAAGTCTATGACATAAAAGCTAATAGCATCTTAATCTATCAAAGGAGTTTAAAGTTTACATAAGCTAACCCTGTTTCATCAAAGGTTTGTTTAGAATGTCATCTCCATCAAGAGCCTCATCATTGAATGCTTAAACAAAGATGGATTTAAGTGGTCAAATTTAGAACAAAAAGGCTTTTGAAAGGGTAAAAAATTCTTAAACAGAAGCTTTTGCCTTTGTATTACTAGATTTTGATAAATTTTTTGGTGTTAAATGTGCTACTTCAAATGTGGGAATTAAGGCTATTTTAAGCAAAGATGAAAGGCTAGTAGAGTACTTTAATGAGAAGTTTTTTAATGCTTAATGATAGTTTTCTACCTATGACTTAGAGTTTTATGCTTTGGTGAAAGTTATGTTGTAAAATCTTTTAAATGATTATACTATCTCTTAAATAGCCCATATGAAGAAGGAATGGATATTATTTAAAGTAATAATTTAAGTTGTAACTATCTATTATTAGTGAAAATTAAGTTGGGCTAATTAACTGTTTTATTTTGGAAATATCAAAGGCCTTATTTTGATGGGAAAAAGTCATAAGGTCATAACAAAAGGGCCCCTAACCTAGCCTATATAAGAAAGCCTACGAACCATCAACATTATACTTCATCAAAAGTATAACGTAATAAGCTAAAAGACTAGAAATCTTTCTTTTGTGGTTGTAGGGAATTGTTGATCAATATAACTAAAGGTATAGTTTTCATTAATCAATCAATAACTTTTAATTCTTTATATTCTTTCATTTGGTATTAGAGTCTAATTCTTTAATTGTGTTGATTAAAATGAGAGATTATGTATATATCATGATCTTATATGTCTCATTTGGTTGATGAATTAGAGATTCTAAAGGATTTTTGGTCTTCCTACAAGTTTTGCAATATGTCATGTTAATTTTGTGTCAATCGATAATATTAGGTTCTTCGCCTTACATGTGAAATGGCAAGGTGATAAGTTAGCAAAATTTTAAGAGTCATTAATTGTGTTGGTTTTAAACACCATGTATAATATGTGTTTTTTTTGGTTTTTCCATGCATATATAATTAAAATTGTGCACCATCAAAGCAATTTAAAAGGATTGATACTCCTTGACATAAAACTATTACTATGTTGTTTCATGATATTTGATGTTTTTGCATGATAAAAAAAGCATATATTGATGTCATGTTCATGTAATATTAAAAAAAAAAAAGGTACATGACCTTGGGGCACAAGTTAGCTATCAAGGTGGGTTTTTTGTCTTAACTTGATTGATTTAACAATTAATTTCTAAACCTTTTCTATTCTGTAAGGTTGTCTATGTCATGTTATGTTATTTACATGTGTACTTATTAAGTATTTTATTTGGGTAGCAAATATGTGTAAGCAAGAAAAGGGGCATGTAACATAATGATGATGTACATACATATACCATTAATCTTTGAGCATATATGCGTACCTTAATGCCAAAAAGAGAACACATTATGTCATATATAGATAGTTTAGTAGTATAAAATAACTTGTTAATTTATTGTTAACTTTCCTTAAGGTCTGTTGGTCTTCTTAACATGCAAAATTATTTATGTATGCTTAATAGATTAAAAGAAATTCATAAACTAGTTTTGGTATTTATCATGTGTATATTATGTTTTAGTCTTTTGAATGTCATTATGAGGAATATCATTTTGATTTAAGAATAGCCACAAATATCTTGAATTATTGTGATATTAGTAATTTAAAAAAAAATCACATTAAGATATAATCATTAAATTATAAATAACATATAAAAGTTGCATTTAATTCTTTGAAATAAATGACTTTCTCCATGTATGATATTATTTTATTAAATTAATTGGAATAAGATGATAGATTAAACATTAAAAAATCAAATTTTCTTATACCCATAAGTATGAAAATTTTGTTTTAATGTTTAATTTATTAGTGTTATTATATTATATATAAAAATTCAATATATATAATGATCTCTATCTATAGGAAGTTATGAATTTATATTTTCTAATAGTTCGTTGGTTTCATGTAATTATTGTATGTGTATTTTTGGTTCATGCAATCTTTCCTTCTACTTTTTATAATAATCTTGTTCATAATCTAATGGCGTTTGGGGAAAATTTTGTGGATTAAAAATAAAAAGTCCTTTTGACTTTATAATGCATAAATATGGATTTGGCCTTTCATGTTGATCAACCACTTATTCTTATGAAATCAAGTATGTTAATTGAAATAGTTGCTTATAATAAGTAAGAGTGATCAAATAGCTTGAGCTCTATACTCGTCAAAATCCATATCAGTAAAAGTATAAGGGGCTCTATTTTTAAAAGTAAGAAAGTCAAAGATTTCATAAAAGTTATTGAGAAACAATTTGTGAAATCTAATAAAACGTTAGCAAGCACCTTAATAAAGAAAGTTTTAAGAAAGAACTATGATACTTATAAAGGTGTGTATGAGCACATTATGGAAAAGAGAGACATTGTTTTTTAACTTAAATTCTTAAAAGTTGACATATTTGAAACCTTTTTGGTGCACTTTAACCTAAATTTGCTTCCTTCTCCATATACACCATTTAAGATATCTTACAATACATGTAAGGAAAAGTAGTCTATCAATAAGTTTCTGGCCGTGTGTGTTCAAAAGGAAGAAAGTATGAAACATGAGAATCTAAAAAGTGCTCATCTTGTAACTAAAGAAAAGCTTAATGGCAAGAAAGGTAAGAGTGCTTTATCTTAGAAGAAATATGCAAAGGTGCCAATAAAGAAATCTAAAAACAAAATTACATATTTCTTCTACAAGAAAATGGACATATGAATAAGGTTTGTCTTAAGTATAAGACATGATCAGAAAAGAAAGGAATTATCATGTACTTAGTGTGTCATTAATGTTTTTTAATTGATATTCCAAGTTATACACAATGGATTGATTCTAATGCTATAATCCATATTGCCAATACTATATATGGCTTTCTAAACCTAAGGAAGCCAAAGGAAAGTGAGCAAGGCAATGATTTAGGAAATTAGATGTGTTCTCATATAAAAGCTATGGGGACCTACCATTTAATTTCAAAATATGATTTTGTGTTAAACCTAAAAAAACACGTTTTATATTCCATTGTTCTTAAGAAATTTGGTTTTTATTTCTAAATTAGCAATTATAAGTTATCAATTTGTCTTTAAGAACTCCATTTTCAATATTTTGCATAATAAAAATGCTATTGATTTTGGTTGTTTGGTTGATGGCTCATATAAATTTGATTTAATCTCTATTTAGAAATGCAATGTTACATTGCATAACAATATAGGTAAGAAAAAAATGTATTACTAATGAATAATTTTTTCTATTATGACATAAAAGATTAGGTCATATCTCTCTTGCAAGAATAAAGAGACTAGCAAGCAATGGAGTTTTAACAACTCCTGACTTCACAAATTTTGGTATTTGTGTGGGTTGCATAAAAGGTAAGCAAACTAATAAGAGTACCTATGGTGCCAAATGTGCTCATAGATATCCATGGACCATTTTTCACTTTCTATTTTTATGGTCAAAGATATTTTATCTCATTCATTAATGACCATACAAGATTTATGTATCTCTACTTATTGTTTGATAAAACTAAAGTATTAAATGCTTTTAAAACATACAAGGTTAAAATAAAGAACAAAAGGATAAAAGGATCAAAATTGTAAGATCTTATAAAGGTAGAGAATATTAAGGAAGGTACACAAATATAAGACAAATGAAAGGTCCATTTACAAAGTTCCTTAAGTAAAAGGGTATTGTTGCACAATATACCATATTGTGTACACCTTAACAAAATAGTATAACTAAAAGAAGGAACTGAATAATTATAGACATGGTGAAAAGCTTGATTCGTAATTATAATCTCTCATTAAGCGTATAGAGCAAAGCCTTGAAAATTACAACATATGTCTTAAATAGGTCTCTCTAAGTTCAAAACTCCTTTTAGGTTATAAAATGGATGAAAACCAAGTTTAAGACATATACATTGATGGGGTTGTACTACTAAAGTTAGGATTTATAATCATTAATTAAAGAAATTAGATCTAAGGACAACTAGCAATTATTTCATTAACTATGTGGGTTTAGGGTTTCCGTGTCCTTTAAATACACTTAAAATTGTTGATGCTAAGAATGAATAATTTCTTAAGGATTTTAAGTTTAATGAAATGAGGTTTTCTTGCAAAGTTCTATTTAAGGAAAGTAGAAACTCAATTGTGTACCCTATGAATTCTAGAAATTTAGTTATTTAAAAAAATTCACACAATAATAATAATAATAAACAACCAATTCAAAATGAAATGTTTAATGTAATATAAGCAAATATGGAACTTGTGAAATATGAACCATAAAATGAAAATTCACATAATAAAGGGCTTAGGAAATCTGAAAGAATAAGATCATCTATAATTCATGATGACAATGTCATATATTTTAAAGAGATTGATTCTAATCTCAAAGATGATCCTAACATATTTTCACAAACTATGAAATGTGAAAATTTTGAATTATAGTCTAATGCCATTAAAGAAAAGATGGAATTTATGGTAAATAATCAAGGTTAAATTTATAGCCAAAAGTTTCACTCAAAAAGAAGGCATTGACTATCATGAAACCTTCTCTTCAGTCCCAAAGAATGATGCATTCTGAGTGATCATAACTTTGATGGATGTGAAAACAACTTTCTTGAATGGGGAGGATCTTAAGGAAAAGGTATACATGAGTTAATCTGAAGGTTTCATTATTAATAAAAGAAGTCATTTAGTATGTAAACTTAAGAAATCCATATATAGGCTTAAGTAAGCTTCTTTACAGTGACATATTAAATTCCATAATATCATATGGCTTTTAAACAAATATTATGGATCAATGTATGTACCTTAAGGTTAGTAAGAGCAAGTATGTTATTTTAGTCTTGTATGTGGATGATATTTTACTTGAATGTAATAATTACTATATGAAATTAAAAAATGTCTCTCTCAAAACTTTGAAATGAAAGATATAGGTGAAACTTCATATGTCATTGTTATAAAAATTCATAGAGATAAATACAAATAAATGTTAAAACTATCTTAGAAGGCATGCATTGAAAAAGTTTTAAAGAAATTTAGGATGGAATGTTGCTTTTCACTATAAAACCTATAGTCAAAGGGGATCAATTCAATTTCACTCAATGTTCTTAAAATGACTTGTAACAAAAAGAGATAAAGTGCATTCCATATGCATCTACAGTTGGTAATCGTATATATGTACAGATCCACACTAGACCTGATATTGTATTTGTAATAAGAATGTTGTGCAGATCTTAAAGTAATATTAGGCAAGATCATTGGAAAGCTACTAAAAAGTTATGCGATATTTACAAGGAACTAAAGACTATAGGCTTGCATACAAACATATTAACCATTTAAAAGTAGTTGGGTATTCTAATGCTAATTTTACTATTTGTGAAGATTATAAAAAGTCTACAATAGGATATATTTTTATACTAATTGAAAGTGTTATATCTTATAGAAGTATCAAGCAAACTATTATTGCTTCTTCCACTATAGAAGTGGAATTTATAACTTATCTTAAGTCTACTATATAAACTCCATGATAAAGAAATTTTATCACAATATTGCTTATTATGAATTTTATTTTTAAACCACTCAAGATATATTATGACAAGTCAACTGCAATGTCCTTTTCAAAGAATAAGAAGAGGGAAAACTAAAACAAGCATATTGATATAAAGTATTTAGTTGTCAGAGTCTATATTAAAGAGCAAGTAGTTATTATAAAGTATAATAGTACTTAACTTATGGTTGCTAATCCTATGATTAAAGGATTATTGACTAAGTCATATAAGTATCATGTGAAGTACATGGAATTGCTCAACTCTAATTAATGCTTAACTTTGGCTTTATGGAAGACCTTTTGGCCATTTGTAAATACAGACTAATTTTGTGCACAAAATTTATATGCATATAGTTTATTTAGAACCTAAATAAACTATGGACTAAAGTATTTTTCATAGAATAAAGTAATTCCTTAATAAAATGTTTAATTAGAAATTCATTAATATTGTAATACAGGAAAGGAAATGTTTACAAAAGAATGTAGTATGACCGCATTGATCCATATATATAGGTTTCTATTTAAGTAGCTTAGCTTATATGGGTAGTTCAATTCATGGCCACAAACAAGGATATCACCTATTCAACATCATATGGACTAAATAGGAGAATGTTATAGCATATTTTAAATAATTATAATATCTCTCAAATGGTCCACATGAAAAAAGAATATATATCATTTAAGGTGATAATTAAGTTATAACTATTGACTGTTAATGATAGTTAAGCTATTATTATTAATGATAGTTAAGCCATTCTTAATGAAATTTAAGTTAGGCTAATGAACCAGTTCATTCTAGAAATATCAAAGGGCTTATCTTAATGGGAGAAAGCCATAAGGCATGAATAGAAAGGTCTTTAGCCTAGCTTATATAAGGAAACCTATGAATTATCAACATTATATTCCATTATAAGTATAAGGTAATAATTTAGAAGACTACTTCAAATCTTTCTTTTGTAGTTGTAGGGGATTGTTGATTAATATGATTAGAGGAATAGCTTAAGTTAAATTAATCTATAGCTTTTAGTTCTTTATATTCTTTTAAACTACTCATCATTAAAAGCATTAATTAGCTTAAGAGGAATTTTTTGTTTACTATAATCATCAAGCATTACAATATTTCAACTTTAAGAAGAAGCTCAATTGCTGACATACAAAATGAAGTGCTTTTCTTGATATATTTAATTTTTTTGTGAAATATAGATCTGGACAAACCAAGGTTATGGTTGTATATTGAGTCAATGCTCTTCATTACTTACTATGATGAGCACTTAAATCACCAACTTTGAAGAACTTAAAAATCAGTATAATTAGGACCCTTATTTTTTCCATATCATGATTGAATTATTGGGAGCAATAATCATATCAGCTTCATGATTATTGTTTTTTCAAGGGGAGTTAGTTATGCATTCTTTAGGGGTCTTTAAGTGAGCAAATTATAAGAACTTCATGGTTGTGGACTTGGATATCTTGGCAGAGACAAGACCTTAACAATAGTGGCTAATCATTATTTTTGGCCAAAGATGTCAATCATTTTGTTAAGAGATTTTTTGCATGTGAATTTGGCAAGGTGAGTTCACAAAACATAGGTGTGTACACTCCTTTACTTGAACTAAAAGCTTTATGGCTTCTTTTGAGTAAGGATTTTGTGTTGGGATTTTAAAAATAACTAAAGGGCATGACTCTATCTTTGTTATGCTAAATCACTTCTTTAAAATAGAACACTTTATTCCTTGTTCTAAGATATTAAAAGCCACTCATGTTTTTTATTTGTTTTTCAAAGAAATGGCAAGGTTACATGGAATTCCCATATTAAATGTTTTGGATAAATATGTCAAATCTGTGGGACAATTTTGGAGGACTTTGTGGAAGAAATTAGGAACTCAATTGAAGTATTTTAGCACTTATCATATATAGACTAATGGCCAAAGAGACGCTGTGAATAGGAGCTTGGGAAATATGTTGAGATGTTTAGTGAGAAATAATGATTTCAGACACTACTACAAGTTGTATTTGCTTACAACTATTTAGTCAATTGAACTATTAAAAAGACATTTGAAGCTATCTATGAGTTGAAGGCAAAGAATGTGCTTGATTTGGTGTCATATGCTAGCTTAAGTGATGATGGGAAGACATTTACTAAGTATATTCTTTAAGTCATAAAGAGGTGAAAGTTACCTTAAAAGCCAACAATGAAACTTGTTCTTTTGGTACCATTCAACATCTAAGGTTTAAGGAATTTAAAGAGGATGACTTGGTACTTGTTCATTTAACGTGAAAGAGGTTCCCTAGGAAGTTTGGGCCATAAAAGTTGCCAAGGAAGATTATCTCTAATGCTTACTTAATAAAGTTGCCACCTTAACCATAAATTAATTCCATTTTCAACGTTTCAAATTTGTATTCTTAAAAGGGACTTGATGGAGAAGTAATCATGATAGACAAACAAGCTTGCAAATTGACAAAGGTTAAGCCATAAATCATTAAAGAGGTATTAAATGTCAAGGAAGTGAAGTCATAAAGAGATAATCAATATCAGAGTTTTCCAATCAAGTGGCTAGGAAAATCAATTAATAAGGGTACTTGGATAGCAAAAGAACTAATAAAGATAGATCTTATCTTTATGATGGAGCTCTTAAGATATTTTCATTTAAGGCAAACTTCTTCTCCATTTAAGGAGAATGGAGTAAGAGCAACAATCTTTTTTTTTTTGTTGCTTATTTTCTTTTAGTTATTAGTTTTAATTAAAAGTAATGTGACTAGTAAGTGACTATTTTAATATATGAATGGCTAAGATTAGTTAGGCTTTTTTAAACTAAGGGTTGAGATTCTTTCTCCTGAAATCCTAATGTAAATATAACCTAGTTTTGTCGGACAAATTATTCACACTGTTGTTACTCTTTTTAAAAATCAACATTTGTTGAATTTGTAGCTTTCTCTAAACCTTAACCCTATCAACTTTAATTCTCTCCCTAAATTTATCTTTTCTCTTAAGATGTCAAAGCTCACACGTAAGAGCTAATGCACATATGGTATAAAGTTGGCAAAGAGGTAGAGTAGCTCTTGAAATTCTTAGTCCAATTATAACAAGGCACTTACCATACTGCCCTCACAAAAGTGATAAAGTTAGTGGAAAAAAGGTTCCCAAAGGTAGACTTGTCCTTTTTGGACCTTTACATGACTCCTTTAGCCTCAACTAGATTCACTTTTTCTTTAGCAGAAGTGTATATAGTCAAATTGTATTCATTTCCTTTATAATTGTATCTTTTGTTTATATGAATAAAAGTTTTCATTTCCTTTATTAGTTCTTCAATTATATTTTCATGCCTCTTTTTTTCTTTTTGTTATCTTATACTTATACAATTGCTTTATTATTTATTTAAATTGAACTATCTCTAGAATTAAGTGATGCTTATAAAGAGCAAGTTCAACTAGTCAAAGTTATGCCCAAAAAGAGTAAGCTCAACTAGCAATAAGCAAGTTGGGTCCATGAAGGACAAGCTTGGTTATTGAGGACTATACTAAGCATATAAAGAGGGGTTATGGCTAATAAAGAGCAAGTTGTGCCTTCATGGAAATTAATTCAACTCTTTATGCTACCATATTAAAGTTGACACTTTTCTTATGTTACAAGTTTTAAAATGAAAGTGTCATTTCAAATTCAAAAGTATACACATACCTTCATTTAATATGCCTAAAAAGGCATACTTGGCATGTTTGAAAGGGAAATGACTCTTTGGTTGGTAAGGCAATTACAATGTCATGTCACATATAGTGATTGACTTCTTATGATTATACAAAAAGGGGGCAAGAGTGTTATTTTCTCTTTCTTCCAACTCTAATATTCAAAATACTTATGACTTTAGTAAATCGTGATCTTTTTTACTAGACTACACTCAATACTTCTTTGACTATAATAGAAGCCTTTACTTTTTAAGCATAGTAAGATCTTGTTTCTAGTACTTAATGTGTTTGCTACCATGCTTCAAGGGTGAGAGATCTTCCATCTCCTAATCGTTTTTACACACATGCTTATTATAGTGCCAGGGGTAATAGCTCAAAGGTAAATCAAGAGTCATTAGATAGGTAGTTCTAATTGTGATATTATATCCTTTCACGATACAAAATGGTTACCCTTTCATATAAGCATGAGTTCTCCCTCAAAGTTTCATGATCTTTTTTTTTTTTTTTTGTGAACAATTTAAGGAGGTTGTAGCTAGCCATTTATCATTCTTTCCAAGAATTTTTGACATATAATGAGTTGTCAACCTTTTAGCTAAACTTTAACAAGTGGCAAAGATTGAAATAGTTATCATGTCTTTGTGTTTGATAAGATCTTTGCTCGACTAGTTTAATATTGGCATATCTCTATTTGACACAATCCTTATAATTGTCAAAGGTTAGGTTCAACCATCTTGAACCTTACTTAACTTTTAAAAAGGATTTAAGGGGATTTAAGGGTGAAATAAATCCATAAAGAGTGTTTAAATTAAAGTTATTCTTTGTGTGATTCCTAAACTCGACCTTCTTTGCAAAGAAATGGAGTTTACTCACTTTGCACAAATGTGTTTAACCCTTACTGTGGGAAATGCAGTCAACCTTTACCCATGGAAGTGTATAGAGGTATTTGGCTTTTATTGCTCATTTAAAGAAATTTCCCCTATAGTAGTTTAACAAAAGTGTAGAGGGTCTTATCTCTTTCATTATGAAAGAAAGATAGATAAATATAGGTTAAATCCTCATAAAGATGTGACTTTTCTTAAGGATAATGAGTAGTCAAGAGTTTCTTAGGTAAAGGTGGATAAAGGTAAAAATCTCTTCATAAGTTTGGATACAACAAAGCCTAAGACATTAAGGAAGGTCACATATTTGGGACCTCAAGCTAGGCATATATAGGGTAAGGTAAAATACTTATTTATGTTTACTACTCATTTTTCTAAATTCTCTAACAATGAACATTTGGTCTTTTGCAGACATGGTGAACCTCGAATAATTTTGAGTTAACCCATAAGAAGATTAATGGTGAGCCTTATCATTCCTTCCTTAAAAAGATCAGAAAATGGCAAGCATTTGTGAGGAGGACTCTTTCATTGAAGATCCTCCCATCAAGTAATAATGGATGGACTTTTTAGTCAAGTAATAAGGTGTTGCTACCCCTACATATGAACAATTATCAAATCCCATCTTTAAGCAATAACCTCTTAACCTTTACTCCAATTAATGAGATGTTAATCTTTTTGTTAGGCAATAAGGTGTAAATCTCATTATTTCATAAGGGTTTCTATGACTAATAGGATTCCTGTCGAGAATCTCCACAATAGAAAGACCTTTTTTGTAAACCAATTTACTAAGGAACTTTTGATAAGAACCAAAGTAGTTATGATTGGTGACAACTTAGGTTATAAGGTCCATTTTCACAATCCCAGGGTGATAGTAGCACTTTGATTTAGTGCATTACCAAGTGTGTTTATATGGAGGGTTAGGAAAGGAGTACTTTATTGATTTTATGTAGAATCCATATATTTTCCATTATTATTAACAACCCTTATGCCAAAATTAATTCTAGGAAGAAGGGTGTGCTTCTGATGGCTATACTTCATGGTTCTTTTACATGTCAGCCTCCTTTTGCTTCTCTTGCCAACCAAGAGGGCACCCCTGCACTTTTTATTCTAAAGCAATGATTGTCCTTCTAGCAGCTTATCACTTATGAGTTGTAAAAAGTTATATGATAACTTATTGAGGTCTAGAAAGTAATAGATTAGGATGTTGCACTCTAAAAGAAGGAAGAGGCCGAGCTCAACACCTAACACTAGGCTCAAATACCAATGGTAAAGGTTTGAGAAAAAGAAGGAAAAGTTGTCTTAATTACATGCCTATACCATGAAAGAGCTAGGAAAGAATTAGAGATCACATTGAAACCCTCAAGTCACAATTCATGGAGGAGTAAAAGTTATGTGCCAACTCAAAGGTTAAGGCATCAAAGGCAAATGTTAAACTATAAGGGCAAATTGCTAAACTGGAAGTTTTCCAAAGACAAATTTGACTAAGAAATCACTCGTGCTAAAAATTATAACCTTTTTAAGTATGCCAAAGCTTTGAAGGCAAACTTTGGCTTCCTTGACTACAAGATGAATCTATAATTTTTGCACAAGAGCCTCTTTTTCCCTAGAATCCTTGTTCCTTTTACATGAACACTTATGATTAAGCTTTTAGTTGAAGGAGCCCTATTAAAGATCAGACCTTAAGCTCAAATGCCTAGGCCCCTCTTGAATATGTTTACATTTTTCAATGTGAGACTACGAAAATCTACCTCTTTTCACATGGTAGAGGAAAACCACTAGCCTAAGTCTTTGCTTAAATTTAGTTTATGGTTTCAATAAGACACTAAATTGTAAGGTAACTCCTACTAAAGATAGAGTAGTTACTCTAGTAAATTTTAATGCCTACTTAGGATGACAACACTAGTAATGTACTTAAATGATGATTCCTTTATGGGGTCCTAGATTAGGCATTGTTTAGCAACCTTATAGTTATATATTTTCCTTTGGTTGTAATTGTAACTTTTAAATGTAATTATCTTTTTTATAAATAAAGATGCAGTTTGTTGACTATTTTGCTTGTATATTGCTTTTACTTCTTTTTCATTTATATATGTTATCTTTCCATAAACAATAATCTAGACTTCCATTGACTAAGTATACCTCTTATACCTTTAGGCAAGTGGCTTATGTTATGACCTTACTCAAGATGAGGTGCCTTATGCCCTTCATAGACCTTCAAACAATTTTCTTATGTGGCAAATTCTCTAATGACCCATATGGCAACCTATCTCAAAACAAGATATCTTCATCCTTCCTTACTTTTTCAAGTAGACAACTTATGTAGCAATCTTACTTGAGATGAGGTGGTTTATGCCCTCTATGTAACTATGCTCAAGATAAGGTGTCTTTCCCACTTTTTATTTTCAGATAGGTAGCTTGTGTCATAACCTCACTCTTGATGAGTTGTCTTAGGCCCTCTTTACATTTGTAGGGTTAAGATTGGTAAAAAGTAACTTTATTTAAAAAAATAGGTTGATTAGAATGCCCATTTTGTTGTCCTTAATCCTTCTAATAAGCTCACTTTTGGCACAAGCTAACCTTAAATTTGGGTTAACTAATGGATCACAAGGCTATCTTTTCAAGGCTGACTAATTAAGTGATTTAGCTCTTTGCAGACACCTATTAAAGGCCTATCGATCCATCCCTTTATAACAAGACTACTTTTAAAGCAAACTAACTTTTCACATTGGTCAACTTCTAAATTGGTAAGAATAAGCCTTTTTTAGCAAGTTCACTTTTAAAGTGAGCTCACTTTTAAGTTAGGTTTGCTTATGTCTTTGCTGAGTAAGATAAAACCTTAAGAACAAGTTATGACTTCTTCATTTCTTCAAATGAGGTTTACATGATGAAAATTTATTAGTAATTTGGATAGTACATGTACAATAGAGTCACCTTATTGGAAATACATTTAGAAGCTATCAAAGTACTACATTTTTAGAATAGGTATTTCATTTAACTATTCTAATTTATAGCTTCCCAGGACAATTTATTCTTTTATTTGGTAAGACCTTTCCTAGTTTGACACTAGTTTGGTGGTTTGTCACTTTTACTAGCTTTCAATTACTTAAGCATGACTTACCTTAAGTAAAATAATACTCATTTACCCTTTTTATTATGATATTGAATCATTTTCCTCTAATATGTTATTATTCAAATAAAGGCTTATTCCCACCTCTTGTTCACTAATTGCAAGTTGTCTTAAAGCTTGGATTCCATGAAACATGGACACAGATGTGACATAACATAAATATTGAGACACTTATTTTGGAAAAATTAAAGGATGTATACAACTAGGACATGACTATATGTACATTATACATATATATTACATATATATGTATAACTTTATATATAATACTAATATTTTATTAGAGCACACTTGTAAGTTTAAGACTATAAATTTTAGGCTCATCTTTTTCTAAAAACAAACACAAATTCTTTTGTCATATGCCACATTGCTCCTCTTTCTATTCCTTTAATGCACATTCTTCTTCATTTGCTATTCCTATACATTTAGACACTCTTTTCTTTTTTTTTTTTTAATGAATATGTGTGTGTACTCTTTTAGTCTAAAATCCTAAGAAGCCAAGTCACATCCATATTTACTTTCTCAAACCAACTGTTTTGGGTTTTAATGGATAAATGATTGATGTGTCTTAATTTTACAAAAATCTCAAATATGGTGGTGGTGTTGATTTTACAACTACATTTTATCATAATCAAGTGTTGATCTTACAACAAAATCAAGTTCAAAATCTTCCTATTGTGCTTGTGTAGTTAATTATGGTAGTGGATTGTACTAGAGAAGGCCAATCTATGCTAGTTTATTGCCTTTGTGTCCTCTATGTGTCAAACATGCATTACTCCTAAGTTTGACATATATGTCTAATTTTTTGAAACACATTTTAGTATTTTTTTTTTTTATATATGTCTATGCTATGTTCAACGTGTGCCATGTTTAACTCGTGTCCAAAATTGCATACCCTTCCTTCTTTTTTTGTCATTTCCTAAGTCATGCCATAAACACACAATACTCCAAGGAGTTTGCTTACTCATAGTCTTTTCTTCCTTCCTAAGTACTTCTTAAGGTCTTGGATTATGCTTTTGTTCATGACTTCTACCTAGTCATTGCTTTGGATATACTTAGCTACTATAAATTTTAGTCAGTTTTTATATTTAAACAAGAGCCTTAGAACTTTTCATTGTCAAATTGCTTTTCATTGTCTATAATCATCACATTAAGTATTCCAAAGTGACAAAAGAAATATTCCTATACAAAACTCTTGATTTGCTTAATGGTAATGGAAGCTAGTGCTTTAACCTTTACACACTCTATGAAATGGTTTATTGTTACAACAATGAAATTCTTACCCTTCATGACTCAAGGAAATAAACCTATAAGATCGAGCTCCCATTGTGTGAATTACCAAAGGGCATAGATTGAAGTGAGTTGTGTTAGTGGTAATTAGTACATTCAAAAATCACAAGCATATGTTAAATTTTCATTTGCCTTTTATGTAATTGTTCGTGGTTAGCCAATTAAATCCTTGTTTATGAGCTTTAATGGCTAAAGTGTAAGTGCCCTCATGATTTCCTTAAATTTCCTTATAGATTTCTCATAAGATATATTTTACCCCTTTTGAGGTTAGGCATTTGAGTTACAATAAAATATAAGAACATTTGTATAATCACTTATCCTTAATGACATACTTTGCTACCTTGTATCATACTCATTTTGCCTCCACCTTGTCCTTTGGGAGATCACTTGTCTAGAGATGCTTAACAATAAGGCTGATCCATACAGGTTCATGGTCCATCTATAAGGTAACCTTTATTAATTCTTCATAATTTGGCTCTTTTAGAGTTTTAATAAGCATTGCTCACCTAAATCCTACATCTAAGCTTTGTTGAAGTATAGATAATGTATCTACCCTAAAGTTTATAGATCATAAAACCCGGCACCTTGTTTCTTAAAGGCAACTTATAATGCTTGAACTTTTTCCAAATACTTGGTCATGAAATCCCCTCGTGCTTCGAACTCGCCTTTCACCTAACTAATGACAAGTTAAGAATCATTGTAAATTTGAAGTTGTTTGGCCCTTAAGGCCTGTACTATGCTTATCCATGTAAGGAGACATCCATACTCAACTTTGTTACTTAAGGGAGAGAACTTGAAGCATAGGGCATATTCTATTGCAACCTCTCCTGACCCTAAGAACACTAGCCTAACTCCATTACCTTCCTTTCTCAAGTTCCCATCAACATGTAAAGTCCATCCTTAAAACTAATGACCCTCCCTATTGTTCTCATTAAAGCCCATGTACTCATTTACAAAATCAATCAAAGATTGGGTCTTAAGTGCAACAAAAAGATGAAAATTCAAATCAAATTTCACTAATTTAATCAACAATTATAGTAGGCAATTCATGACCTTTAGTCAATACAACAACAAACTCAATAATTGGTCAATAAGGAATACTCTCTTGTGCATTAAAATGTACAATTGTAGTTTTCTCACCATAACCATTAATATGAACACCAACTTGTCAAACATAAGGTACCTTGTTTTTTAGCAACACATTGTTAATATAATATATGAGCTTTTGGATGTTTCCTTCCTTATGGATCAAGATAGCACTAGCCATATACTAATTGATAGCCAAATACAAGTAAAGTGGTTCTTTTATAACTAGCTTGTTAAGTAATGGGAGTGATGTTAAATATTTTTCAGCGACCAGAAAGCTTGTTTGCATTCTTCTGCCCATTCAAGTTTAAGGTCCTTGTTTAGGATACAAAAGAAAAAGAGTTGCTTATCTGCTAATTTAGATATAAACTAGCTGAAATAGGTCATTGATCTCACCTAAACATCCCTAATCATCCCATAAGAAAAAAGTTTTTTGATTGCTTCTATCTTTTTTAAGCTTGCTTCAATCCTTAGTTTAAGACTATAAAACCTATAAACTTTCCTTATTACACTCCAAAGGTGCACTTCATGGAGTTGACCTTCATGTCATTGTGGTTTAGTGTTGCAAATGTTTCTTTAAGGTTTTTCACATGATCCATAAACATGTGGCTCTTTCCTAGCATATCATCCACATAAACCTTTATGTTCCACCACATCTAACACCTAAACATCTTATTAATAAACCTCTAGTATGTTACCCTTACATTGTTGAGTCTAAACAACATGACTATACAACAAAATAGGCCTTGCTTTGTTATGAAAGATGTCTTCACTTAGTTAAGCTCATATGGGGTGATTATAGCCTAAGAATGCATCCATGAATGTTAACAATTAATGCCCTAACATTATGTCTACTAATTGTCAATATGAGGAAAAGAGTATTTATCCTTTAAATAAGTCTTTTTTTATTTCAGTGAAATTCACACACATGTCACTTCCCATTATGTTTCTTCACCATTATGACATTAACTAACTACTCTAAATACATCACTTCATGGATAAAGTTAACTTTAATAAGCTTTTTGGCCTATTTTTTTTAATGTTATATACCTTTCAAGAGATGTATTTTATTTATTTTGTTTGACAAGCAAGTGCTTTTCATCTATGGATAGTTTATGGGCCATGATTTTTAGGTCAATCACAGGCATATTAGAGGGCACCCAAGCGAAGACCTCTAGATACAAGCAAAGAAAGGCTACTAGGTTATCTTTTACTCACCCTTCAATCTTTTCTGGATTTGAACTATTCATAATGGGTGAAATGAGTTTAAGGAGTCTTGGACTAGTCCTTTAGGAGGTACTCCTATTTTTGATAGTTATGCTTATAACTTGATCTAAGTAACTTGGAGTTCACGTGCCTATTATTGCCCATCCTTTTGTCTTGCTAATGTCATGTGGAGTACTAAACTTCATGTTCAAATTCTTGATTAACACAATGGTGTTTAATGCATCAAGTTGTGGTCTCCTAAGTATTATGTTATATTAAGATTGGAGGTTCACCATCACTAATTATAGTATCATTAGACTTGTCCTCATACTAGAGCTAATAATCATAAGAGTTGGATATAGCCTTCAAGGATGATAAGTTCTTTTAAGAATTCGTATAAGGGAAAAGTAGTTGATTTAAAGTCTTTAAGGACCCCAATTTGTTTGAAAACATCCAAGTATAATATGTTTATCGTGCTTACAATGTTGACCATGACACATTTAACATCAAAAAAATTTTAATTCAAGGAAATGTACTTTATTCAAATTGACTTCTGTCAAACCAAAAGGGAAATCATCCTCATTCTCATAACTTCTTTTATGTTCAACATATAGTACTTAGTAAACATATAAATTTCTTAAAGCAAACATTCATTGTCCTATTATTAAGCCTCCAAATATCATGAAAATGTTACCTTTCATTAGGCCTTGCTAAAGTAGCAAGCCTATTTACTCCTTCAGCCTATTAATATGCCAATATATCTCGTAGGGTTCGTAAAGACTTCATCTCTTAATCAACTTCATTTTTCAACTTGTAACATTTGTTAGTAATATAGTCATGCTCTTAATGGAAGCGACAATATTTCTTAATATCCCAATAACTAAAGTAAGCTTTTGTGAAAGGTGTCAAGGCCAACAAGCTTTTATCATGAATTTTCAAGAACACTTGCGACACAACAAAGATGAGAGAGGCATAATTGGTAACTTTGTGGTTATTTGGACTTTTATCATTAAAGCCTTATTTTATGAAGGGATTTTCAGACTTCTTTTATTAAGGCTTTTTAGAATTCTTCTTTGATTCCTTTTTAAAATGATCGTGGGTTACTTAGAATTCAGTCATTTCATCACAAGCTTGATCAATCTCCTTTACATTAATGAATCTCTCAACCTAAGTCATTAGATCAATGAAATTTTGTAATGGTTTCTTGATTGAGGAGAAGGTGAACTTGGACTTTTATAGGCTACTAATGAAGATGACCTTAGCAATTTTGGGCTTTAAATCCTTAATATCTAGCTTTATTATATTAAATCAAGTTACAAACTCTAAAGGGTTCATTTGACCTTTCATGAATAAGGATAAGGGCCAAAGAATTCATTTTTCATCTCTTACTCATAATGAATTTGACTACAAATAGGTTTCCTAACTATTTAGAGTTCTCAATGAAGTAAGTTGGGAGCTCAAAACGCTAATGCTAAATAGCATCCTATAATATGGTAATGAAAATTTTGCATATGGTTACATCTAAAGCTACACAAAGTGACATAAGAGTTCAAAGCCAACTCCAATGCTCCATTGGATCCATGGTCCCATTATAGATATCCAATATAAGGAACTTGAACTTATTTTAAATTAGAGTACTTAAAATTTCTTTTGAAAAGGGAAGCTTGAGACCATTTCAAGATTGTTTAACCAATGCACGCTTTGATTCCTTTAGAGCCACTCCCTGGTCTTGCATGTCCTTTAATTGTTAAGCTAACTAGTCATTCCTTTGTTAAAGGGAGGTAATATTTGTGAGTCCATTGCCTCCTCCCTTTATAGCCTCTTAACACTTTATTGTGAAATAAGGGAAAGGCTTTAAGATATGCGTCAATGATGACATAAGGCAAGAATGGTCTTGATAAGGATTCCCATAAAGCTACATGGGAAAAGGTATTATTTATGCATTGCTTAAGGCTAAAAAGATGCTTTTTTAATGATTGTGAACCAAGGATGTCTTAACCCCTACTCCTTGCTTAGGGGATTCTTACCTAATCTTATTCCACTTGATTCTCTAATACTAGAGGGTGGTTATTTTCACTAAGGGTTTTAACATTAGGCTTCACTTGATGTGAGGCCTTGGCTTTTTACTTAAATAGTCAAAAGCCAACAAAGCAGTGATATCTTATGTCATAATATATGCAGTGAAGCTTGCTATAAAGGCCTCCACTCAATTTTTTGCGAAATGGAAGACTTACAAGGAAGGAATTTAAGGTACTTAAAAGTTATGGGTATTATTAAATATCAAAAAGCTATTAAGTTCTTCAAATTTCAACCTCAATTTTATGACCATATATTTAACTTCATCCACTTAATGACAATGAAATGTGAAATTGATATAGGAATACTTAATATAGTCCATGATCACAACAAACCAATCACTCTTATTAAGTTGGTCTCAACACTTGGCATTTAGTTATAGGACATCAACTTAATCTCTTTTGGGTAAGACCCAATGAAAGCTTTAAGCTCACAATAAAATGGAAGCTTAGATTCATTGTCAAGCTCAAGCTCCATCCCAAGCTTAACTTAGAGCTCAACCACCTACCATGAATGAACAACATAACTCAAGCCTAATCAACCATTGTATCAACATTTGAAGTCACTAACCAAGGTTAGTATAAAGAGGCCCATGTGTATTTGTATAAGGTAATGATAATTCAACTTCACTAAGTTTACTTCTCTCTCAAGTCATCACCTTTAAAGAACTAATTAGGTATCTGAGTGTTAATTTCAAAGATCCAACCCTATCTTTTTATGTCTTGCAAACCTATCTCTCAAGCCTAAGGGACATTAAAGTCTCCAGCTTAAGATACATTAATCAATTGTTATATGTTTCAAGGAAGTTGATAAAATTAGTGTTTGAATGTTAAAACAACAATATTCCGAAAATATAATCTGAATATGAAATAACTCACAAGAAAATAGATTCTTATATATTAAATACCATATATCCATTTTTTTTGTGTAAATAAAAGATTTGTTCTTATGTTATTACTAAAGACACTCCCTTTGTAACTATTATATATTAATGTCCAGTTTATGCAAGGATTGTTATTATCAATAACAATGAAGGCAAGTATATGCTTGCTAGTTAGAATTTAACTTGTATTATTTTTCAAGAAGTTTAATAGTGTTAATTTTAACTTTTGTAATTTTTTATACATGAAATTTCTTGAATTTTCCCTTTATTGATTGTTTTTCCTTTCTTTCATGTCATTATTATCTTATAATATTAAATGAGAAATATCTAATCGAAATTTTGAAAAAAATTCTCAAACACAACAAAGTTCATATACATATATTTGTAGAGAAGGACAAGAAAAATGAAATAAAATATAAAGAACAATATGTAATTATACAAAGCCATAATAGATTCCTTCCTGCTATGACATTCATTGTCGTTAAGAACTTGGATCATCATCGTCAATTTTGTTAGTTGGAAGAATAACTAAAACTTGGTTAGATTTAAGTTGCCTCTTAAGTGAAGCAATATGGACCATATAATAGACCTTACTTTCTTTAGGCAATAGTAATTTAAAGGCAAAAAGACCAGTGTATTCCACAATTTTGTAAAGGTCATTATACTATACTAATAGTTTAGGTTGTTATGTCACGATGATTGATAGATCAGGGTAGAGTTGAACCTCAAGTTAGACTTAATCCTCAACTTTTAACTCACGGCCCTTTCTGGCTTTATCATAAGTAAACTATATCACTTGCTCAATTTTGGTAAGAAGTTGTCATAGTTAAGTTAGAATGTAATCTCTTTAGCAAAATATGAAGTTGATAATTGCATCTTTTGTTGTTCCTAGCTCAAAATGTCAAACATTAAGTTAGTTTCATATAAATTGCTTCAAAAGTTAAGATTGCTATAAAAAGAAAAGTCATATGGTGTTGTAACGAAATTTAGCCCATTGTCTCCTGTAAAACACTAAGGATACATTTTCAAAGTCCTCTTAATTACCTTCATTTGTCATTTTGTATATGGGCGGCAAGATGAAGAGAAAAGAAACTTGGTACCTTATTATTGGAACAACTCCTCCTAAAATATGCTAGTGAAAAATTTGATCATAGTCATAGATTATTGTTAAGCCCTATATAACTTGAGGATGTTTTCATAATAACAAGGCTAAAAAATGCTTCATTTTAAAGAGGTGGTTTACTACCACTATAATAACCATTTTTTCTTTTGAAGAATGAAAGCCAATAACAAAATACATAAGGACTTATGGTCATATAATTATTAGAGTAAGCAAGGTCTATATTAGCCCTAATGGTGCACCATATTCTCTTTTATTATGTCATCACAAGCCTTGATGACTTTTAATACTTAACCCTTTAAACCTTAAGAATGAAATTAATTGGGAGCAGATTCATTGGAGAGCTTATTGTCGTCCTTCATATAACCATCTAACATACGCTAACACTTGTGCTTGCTATTCAAAAATGGCATTTATAATTGTTAGATAAATCCTTCAAGTTAGTCCCTAAGGTAATCCAAAAAGAGGGTTAAATTAGATTTAATTAGTTTGGTCACTTAACTCTCATTTAATCCTAACTTTAAAGAGAGATAAAAAGATAAGTAATAATCAAATAATAAAGCAAGCATTATAAATAATTGAAATTAAAGAGAGATGAGGAAAGAGAGAGAACATGCACATTGATTTACAGTGATTTGTCTTAAATGACATCAACTCCTTAAAGTTCCGTCCTTGAAAATTCACTTCATTATTACTTCTTTTTTTTTTTTAGGGTGAAAATAACTTTTTATACTTAATCACCTTGATGTTGATTAAAGTAAAATTTCTATGAAACTTTTACAATAACATACTAATTTTATACAAAATGTAAAGACTTGTGTTTTATTGCTTTGTATTAAAGTACTTTTATTCTTTTACAATCACAACTTTTTTTTTTCTCTTAGAGCACTTTTTTTTTTTTATCTTTTCATTTCTCTTACTTTTTCTCTTTGATATTTGATATTGTATTAAATTCAATACAATTTCTTAAGAAAGTGTTTCAAATTTTCTTATAAATAAAAAACAAAAACTAGTCATTAGATATTAATTTTTTTACATAAAAAAATCAATTTCAATAATAAAAAATTGTATCTTTAAGGTATTAGTTGACCATTATACTCAAACTATTCAACTAGTTCAAAATCTTTGTAACTTTTTTAATTTTCACTTTTCATGTCATCTAATCCTATCAGTTGACCACAAATATAATTTGGTCAACTAACTTAAATTCAACTTTTTCCTTCATGGTCTAAAATTATCCTCAGGGTCCAATCAACCATTTCCAATTTTTTGCTAACTTTGAATTCCCTTAATTATTTATATCTTCTTTTAATATCTCTCTAGATCTCCACCAATACTTCTTTTAAAAAATAGAAATTTGACAAAAAATAAAACTTTTGCAAAACTATTAATTTAATTTAAATTCATAATTTAAAAATTTTATTAAAAATAACATAAATCAAAATAATTACTATTAATGTAAATTTCACACACTTACTAATTAATCAATCAAAGATATCAAAATATAATTTAAATAAATTAATATTAATCAAATATGATGAACGCGTGAAAATACAAAGGATAACACACGAACTTAACACCACAATCTCAGCACTTCTTGGTACGAAAATATCATAAAAGCTTCAAATTTCTATGGAATCAACACGTCACTGCAATGGCAAACAACGATGGCTTAGCAGGCTCATAAGGTATGATTTCATCATAAATTACAAGCAGAGGAAAGAGAATTCGGTTGTCGATGCCTTTCCAAAAGAGAAGAGACAACATATATAACGACAATTTTGTGCTACAACTCAGTGGCTTGATTCAATTAAAGAAGAAAATAGAAGTCACATCGAAATGTGAAGGTTGCACAAGTTATTTCAAAGAGAGCTGTTGGGCCCAAAAGGCTCCTTGGGCTTGCAACGGTGGGATACTTCACTGCAAAGACGAACTCCCTGCATTGACAGTGCAGTTTGGAAGTAGGGGCAGAGGAAAGCAGAGATGGGGTTCACTGAAATTCAGAACCTCTCTCCATAAACATCTTCGTTGTAAAGCAATGAGACACGCAAGGGCCTATTGGGCCACATCCAAAATGAAGGAGTGGAGAGGATTTGCCAAGAGATATTAGTTTAAATCAAAGGTTGGTAATTGCAGGGGGAGGATTGGACCAAGGGATGGATGATGGAGGTGGTGTGATGGTGGTGTGAAAAAGAAATCAAGAGAACTGGCAGAACAGGGAAGAAAGATCTTTGTGAGGTAAGAGGGATACTAAAAACAAAAGGGTAGAGTTGACTTGGAGCAGTGACTTTTATTTGAGTTTAGTTGTGCTTATTTCCATGGCCTTAGCAAATAATTTGGATGGACAAAGCATGACCTTTTAACTTCTTCATATGTATAAGGACATCGACCACGGCCTTGTTGGCCCAACAGACTCACATGTGCCACTTTGCCAAAGACATAGTTGATCTTAAAATTAATTACTAGTTTCACTAGATCAATATTGAATCAATTAACCTTGGAACCTCTTACTTTTTCTGTTCGATAATCGATTCTATTGTGAAAACTTTGTACCAGTACGAATCGGCACTATTATTATCTTGCTTAACAAAGGCTTTACTCAAATGCTTCTAACTTCCATCACTATTCAAGTCCTGTGACTGATCTCAATAATTGATGTAAGTAAATGCTGTTGGAAACTGAGAAGGCAAAAGTTAAATCCATACATGCCGTAACATCAGTCCATTTTAGTTCCTTCAAGGAGTACTGCTGATGTTGTCACTATGGTTATGGTTTTGCAGGTGCAGTGCTGTGTTGTGATTGTTTTTTTATTTTTTATTTTTTTTCTTTTTTACTATGAATTTTGAATTCGTACCATTAGAGCTTTGAATGATTGGAAACTTGTACAAAAGTCTTAATAGGATTCTTTCTACTGGGGTTGTATATGCAACAAATATGGATGACTCCAGCTACTGCAAAGCGATCAAGGAGCGAGGACTTTTGCTGCTTATCTTGATTCAGAGCTCAATTCTTAGAACTACTAATTCTTCCTCGGGTAGCCATGAGAAGAAACAAAAGAAGAATAGCGAGGAGGAGCAGCTTAGAGTAAGAGTGACATTGAGAGTAACAGCAATTGTTATGTTTCTTTGAACTTCCTTTTTCCCTTTGCTTTTCTAAGAGGTGGACAAAATGTCTCTCTTATTTTCAGTTTCAGTCATCATTTAGTTATTCATTCAACATGAATGAGGATTCTTCGTTTGACAATTAAAAAGTAATGATAAATATCCATCTCAAACTACATTTTCTACCAATAAGTTTGTTTCTTATGATATATTAAATCTTAGAAAGGCTCAGCTTAAACTCGTTCTGTCAGAACCTAAACGAGTTTAGGTAAGCTGCCACAGAGTCCCTAGCAACGATGTGGAACAAACTTGAATAGTTATTCACTTAACACTCGCATTAAACTATAACCGACAACCATAAATTCAAGTAACTGTCTGCTCTAGGGATAAACTTCAATGATGGAATTCAATCCAGCCATGGCTGTTATTTTGTAGTGACTGAAGCCAGCCTCCAGGAAGAGGGTTCCCCATTCTTTCTCTGTTCTTTCTCTTCCAGTGCATAGGAGCATCATTTCCATGTCAACAAAGAGGCTTGTTTTGGCCAGTTCATGTTCATCTTTGATGTCATGGCTCACCATCTCTATGATTATCAGCTTTCCACCCTCATCTTTGCTTGGAATGGCTTCTCTGCATCGCTTCAAAATCTTCATGCAGCTCTCGTCATCCCAGTTATGCAGAACAGACTGCATAGAAACATCAAAGACAGAACAAAGCAGGGTTTATCTCCTCAATTGCATATCCATGGACGAAAGATTTCGTTGGAAGACAAGAAAAGTAAATACCTTGATTACAATTGCATCAGCAGAAGGGATAGACTGAAACATATCTCCTCCAACAAATTTCAAGTTTTTTGTCTCTGGCAAGTCTGCAACAACTTGTGGGAGGTCCAACACTGTGCATTGGATATGAGGGTACGCTTCAGCAATATTCCTAGTTAGAGTTCCTCTGCCACCTCCTACATCAACCAGGGAAGCCACCCGATCGAATATTTCTTTATGGTCTCCAACAGCCAAGCTACCGAATCGAGAATCAGAAGCCATTGCCTCATTCAAAGAGTTCATAAACTCCCAGTTTTGCTTCCCGTACTCCCCAAAGCAGCTTCCATGACTAGCTTCGAATGGGGTGAGATCATTTCCTAGGAACCAGTGGCCGAGTGAAAACAGTGGGCCTACCAATGCAAGATCTAGCATTGCCATAACTGCAGGAGACAAGCTGGAGGCGTTGTCTTTGAGCAGACACCGAGAAGAATTTGTTAGTGCGTAACATTCTTCTTCTTCTTCTTCTTCTTCTCGATCATGATTAATTCTAGTTGTAGAAAAGAAGCCGGAGTGCACTAGTATGCGCATAAGGCGCCGCAGGCAATTTTCTTTTGATGGGGGAATATGAAGTGCTGAAACCAACTCTGAAAGTCTAATGGGTCGGCTGTGTCTGTGGATTATGTCAGGTATGCCCAGCTGAGCAGCACACTTTAGGGACATAGATTCTATGAAATGGTACATGTGTCTATATATGTGGCACTGACTCCGGAACACTTCGGCAGCTCCCTCCGCTTGAGCCAAATCCATGTTCATGCAGTTCCCTCCACTGCTCACAAGACAGTCATGCAATTTTTACTTATAATGAAACAAGAGTGAAAGTTCAGCAATGGAGGGAAATTTCTTTGCAGCATAGACTATTTTTTTCTTATTGAAGATGGGGCCTCCGGACTTGACTGCTGAGCAATTAGAAAATGAAGCATAGAAAGCAAAACGGAAAATTTTCTTGCCTTATGAATTGGTTCTGGAATCTTGACTTAATAGATTAAAAAAAAAAAAAAGTTTGGACGTAGAAACCGAAAGATAAATAAATAAGTAAGTTTTGAATGATAGATCAGCCTTGCCGTAATGTCACAATACCTAATATCTAGAGTCAAATATCACGGCGGAGGTGGAAAATTACGACCAAACTTACCGCCACGGGAAAATAGAAAGAGCAGGTCTCGAGAAAGGTCTGCAGCGTTGTTCTTGCTTTTCCACGGAGAGGCTATTAATTTATACCCCGTTCCGAAGGGGTAACGTGAGACTCCAAGAAAAGAAACATCCTATGCCTACAGGTGTTAAGAGTTAACCTGAGCTCACAACTCGACCCGAATTCGTTCGCAATAAAACCAATTCAATCCGACTTGGAATGTAATGTGATTCCTGATTCAAAATAACTTTAACTTGAATGATCCAAACTTGAACTCGCTTAACTTAACTCGAAAAATTAATATATTTATGTGCATCTTTAAAAACGAATGTAAAGAGAAAGAGAGGGTCAATTGCCTCTTAAACCCCATTTTCTTATCATATATAAATAATAAAATATATATATAAATCATTATTTAACTTAATAGTAACCGATAAAGAGTATTTTTATTTTTTACTTTTTAGGTCTTTGATTAAATATTTAAATATTTTATGTATATTTTTGTCCTGATTATAAAATTTGTACCTAAGCCAACGTTGCTTGCTGCCGTTGACGTGAAGAAATGTCTACAAGAAAGACAAAAAAACAAAAAAACAAATACTCCACCACGGTCGATGCCAAGTGGTTGTTCAAACAATTAAGATTCTGCCATTGCCGTGGCATTGGTTTCCTGGTAACAGCAAGACCTGAGGCGGTTGACGTGAAGAAATGTCTACAAGAAAGACAAAAAAAAAAAACAACAAAATACCCCACCGCCCCACCACAGTCGATGTCAAGTGGTTGTTCGAACAATTAAGATTCTGCCATTGCCGTGTCATTGGTTTCCTGGTAACTGCAAGGCCTGAGGCGGTTGACGTGAGTGGATGTCAAGCGGTCGTTCAAACCAGGGTTATAAAACTCGGTCCGGTTTGGACGGTCGGACTTGATGACCAGTCGAACTGACTAGTGACCGGACCGGGTCTTCTTTTTTCGTTTTTGTTTGGCTAAAACGACGTCGTCGAAGTGAGAAACGTCGCCTCTTCAGTCTTCCCGACGAGCTTCGTCTTCCACCGACAGGGCTAGGCTTCTCGGCGATCAACTCGAAGGAAAACGATCCGCCATTCGATCTCAAATCCGGGGACCGGAAGCCCTGGCCGCCGCCAGCTGCCAAGATCAAGAGTCCGTTGCCGCCTCGCCCTCAGTCTTCTAACCCTCTCAAACGCAGGATCAAGAGCACCGAGGCTGTTCCGGACTCTTCTTCCGTCCCTGATTCCGGCGTTAAGGTATTTAACCTTTTCTTTTCGAAAGTGAAATTTCCCGGTTTCTTTTTCGGCCTTTCGGGATATTTCGTTTCAATTCCCGGTCACAAATTACCGCTATTTTTCTCTTGGGTATTCTTATTCCTTTTCTTCTGATGTTACAAGCTTGTAGCGCTTTTGGTGGGAAGTTGCATTTTAATTCCAATGTCTCCTCTCCCTATTTTTGTCTTATGTGCTGGTCAGTACCATGAGCTTGGAAGTTTGGATTTCAAGCAACTGTTTTTGGATAGCTATTGGAATCAACTGAAGTGAGGCATTCTTCCGGGATCTGGGTTTCTTTCAACAATAGAAATTGCTAAACAGAAACACTGCAATAACAGTTTGCAGTGGTAAAACTACAGAAAGTGAGTGCAGCAGAAAATTAGAGTTGCAGAAATTGAAAGCTGCTGCAGAAATCAGATTGGAGAGCTTTACCACAGCCTTCCTTACCACATGATAGAATTTTTACTAGACGATTATGAGTGGTTGGTTGGTATAGTTTGAGGGGCAGAGTTCTATTTATTTTTTTGCCGGATTATTCACTTTCATGTCATGGCACATTTTTGTTTGCAATCTATTTTTATTTTGGTGCTGCCAGATTGTATTTTATTCAATCATTAGTCTGTTGGATGAATTTTGAGCTAGCTTTGGAGGTTTCTTGCTGCTTGTTAAGTGGGAGTTATTCAGCGTTGGCTTTGCAAGATTGTCTTAATATTTTACAGTGATGACAGAAACGCAGTTTTATAGAGCTGTGTGGAGGGAGTTTTTTAATATATTCAGTATTGAATTTGTTTCTTATGCAGCCATGTTTAAGGAGAAAAAATGTTTCTAGACATCGACCCAGCTGGGCCAATCATTGTGCCCACTGGTTAAACCAATGACCCAGCGATCCACTCATCTCTCCGGGTTGATGCCCGATTTGGGTTTTATAACTATGGTTCGAACAATTAAGAATCTGCCACTCCTATGGCCTTGGTTTCCTGGTAACAGCCAGAGTTCACCGCAAGAATAGTTGCGAGCAAGACTCTTGCCGTAGACTCCAAGCAAGTGTACAAAGGATGTGAAATAACTGTTTTGTTGTGAATACTATCTTAGGCCAGAGTAGCAGTAAAGTCAAATATTCTCCATGGACCGGTTGGAGTTGGGCAGGAAAATTTTGTATTGTCGTCTGAGAATAAAATGACCTGTTTCCAAAAAGTCCAATTTGTATTGTTTATGTGTGCGCCCTTTGACTGCTTGTGCATTTAACATTCCGGAGGAAGCAGCCCCGAGGATTCATTCCGTAACTTCCGTGAACTTCGCCCCTCCAATAATTCAACGCCATGTGTTGACTTACCGATCGCTGTTCTTTCTTGACTTGCCAATTTCTCGACCGGTAGCTGTTAGTCTCCATTCAACAATCTTCACTTGATATCATTTAAATGAAAGAAGAAATTCTTTATTCCCTTTCCGTCACAACAAAACAAGTCTATCACTATCAAGTACAGTTGGCTTCATGTTTCGGTAATGGGTTTTGGTTTTGGAAGACCATAATTGCCTAAATGGAATGCCATAGACTATAATGAGTTGACCATCATTTCTTGTCCATAGCTAGTTTATTCAGTAATGTCTTTTCTTTGATTGTAGAAATACTGTGATTGAATCCATATTCACCAAAGATGAAGAATTCATGAAAGGAACGAGAGTTACAAGAGGGACCTCAAATTTTGAACCACAAGTTTTATAGATGCGTCACAACACTGTAGAGGGAAAAAGAACATTCAATCTCAAGCTAGGCCTCTCTAGCATTCTTTAATGACAATCACAACATTGATATAGGTAGGAAAGTTGAAGAATAACAAAGGTTTGGAACTCTTAGTTATGCCATCCCAGAAATGCCTCAGATGGCCTGGGGAACTTAGTTCTGGAATCAACTTTTACAACATAGCATACGGTTAATTTACTCTAAGGATAAACCTCAATTAGGGACCTTAAACCCAGTAAAGGTGTAATCTTGTAGTGACTGAAACCAGCCCCCAAGAACAGCCTCTTCCATTCCTTTTCAGTTCTCTCGTTTCCACTGACCACTACCATCATCAGAATATCAAAGAGGAGCTTTGTTTCTGTTAGTACATGTTCATCTTTCTTCTCATTGATCACCACATCTATGATGATCACCTTTCCTCCCTTTCCTTTCCCTGAGATAGCTTCTCTGCTTTTTTTCAGTATCTTCAAGCAATCCTCGTCGCTCCAGCCATGCAAAATTAGCTGCAATTAATGCACTTTTGTTATTAAATATGCGAAAATTAGTTAGCTGTGCTAGGCTCTAGTAGATAAGCATAACCTTTCAACGGTATCTACATACTATCATAAGTTATCCATGGATAGTGCTAAAAAGGAAAAGCCAGAAAAACTATCTCCAATAACAAAGCTATTGAGCTGATTGAGTGAAGAAAGAAGCATACCTTGAGTACGATGGCATCAGCAGAAGGGATATGCTGAAACATATCACCTACAACGAAATTCAAGTTCTTATTGCTTTCCAAATTGGCAATGACTTGTGGAAGTTCGAGTACCGTGCATTTGATGTGAGGAAATGCCTCAGATATGATCCTGGCAAGTGATCCTGTGCCACCTCCTACATCAACCATCGAATCGACTCCCTCGAAAATGGGCTTACACTCTCCAACAACCAAGTTCATCATCCGAGAATCACTGGTCATTGCTTCTTGGAAAAGCCGCCCAAATTCTGGTTTTTGAACTTGAAATTCCCAAAATGGCATCCCATGTGCTTTCTCAAATGCTGTGATTTCATGCCCTCGAAACCAATCCCCCAGCGAATGCCAGGGAGTGAGGAAGGCTGGAGAAAGCAATGACTTGACAAATGCTGACAAGCAATTGGGATTATCCTTGACAAGTGACCAAGAAGATGGAGTCAGAGCATAGGCTGTCTCCGCTCCTTCTTCTTCTTCTTCTTGATCATTAGAGGCTTTTGATGTAGCAAAGAAATCAGAGCTCACCAACATGCGCATCAACCGATACAGGCAACCAGTTTTGGCTGGGTGAATGCCAAGTGCGGAGACCAGCTCCGGAAGAGTAATTGGATTGCCGTGGCTATGGATCACATCTGGTATGCCCAGATCAACCGCACATTTGAGCGACACTGAATGCATGTACTTAAGTAGATGGTTATACAAAAGAACTTGAGCTTTGAGGAACTCATCAGGAGCCCTTTGGCTCTGGATAGGATCCATGGCTTGAAAGCTCCCTGCCTACGAGCCTCCCAACAATATATCTTCGTAAGAGGGTCGTTTGCCCTTTATGTTGTATAGATATATATATTGGTCTTTTGCGTTGACTTTATTTTTTAACTTGGTAAACTCAATTAGTTCCTAATAAAAATTAGATAAAATAATATGTAATTGGAAATTTTTTCGAACAAAAAATCTGAATCAGTGCAAAGTTTACAATTCATTAAATAAGTTTGTTTTTCCAGAAGAAAGAAAAGAACAAGGTAACCATAGAATTTTCCATTTTTATGTGATGGAAAAATTGCTTAATGCTGCTAATACTCTCTCTCTTCCTTCTCTTTTCTATTTCATTTTTCTGAGATTGTTTAACCTCGTGTGTGAAGAAATACTTACTAATGGCGTTTTCTAACAAGACTACTAAGTTAACACAAATAAAATAAATTATATAATAAAAGTCATTACTTAATGTTATACAAATAATATTTTATAAAAGTATTATTATATTCTTATAAAAAAAATTTTTTTATGAAATATTCTTTATATAATATAAAATATATTGTATATAGTATAAAATTTTTTATATTTATAAATTCAAAAATACTTTTCTTTCTACAGTAAATTGAATTTAAATAAAAGAGATAGAGAGAAGTGAATGATTGAACGACTTGTTAGGTGACGAAAGACTTCAAAATTTGACTAGTTTTAAACAAACAATATATTTATAAGTTTGGTTTTATAAATTAATTTAAAATTTTAAAATTTCATTTTATAAATTCTTTTACATAGATTAGTTATTTTTTTTTATTTTTAATATAAAATTTTTTAATTATATAATTTATATTTTTTAGATCTCAAATCTAGTACACCATCAATTCCGGTTGACGGAAACTGTCAAAATAAAATAACTGATGAGGACTAAAACTAGATGTGCTGACTATGACTGAGTGCCTTGTAAATTAGCTTTGACCCAAGTGGGCGACCTAATTACAAGTCTAAGCCCATACAACTTAAATTAACCTCTAACGCTATAATCAATTTGACCCAGCTATGCTTGGTTAGGCATCAATCTGCACCAAGTGATCGTAGCCCCATTTGATCTAGACCACAAGAGAAAAAGTAATTAATGAAGAAAATAAAAACTACCAACTCCTACCATTTCTAGCTCTTCGACAGACACTGCTTTTGCTTCACACCTAGCTGCAAGGTAGCACGCACAACCCCACCATTGTTAGATATAAGCTTCCTTAAATTCCAATTAGTAAGCTCTGCTCTTACCCAAAGGAAAAAGACATATGACAGAGAAAAAAAATCCACGCATCGTATGCACACGTTTGAGTATAAGCTATAAACCAGTTCATGCATTAAAATTAAAAAGCTTGACCCAAAACAAAAGCTAAGAGTGCTGAAAGAGCTTGTGAGTGATTTTATTTCCCATCAAAAATTTTTTTTCTTTTTGAGATGATCAAATACTGTATACTGCAAAACATAATAAACCCTGTCTCGGCTTTGTTTATTCTCCTAATTTAGAAGTCAACTTAGAATATGACTTAAAAATGTAGGTCTTGAAGGAATTCATATCATAGCTTAAACAACAGGGTTGGTCTAAGAACCTGAATTGCAAGGTTTCAAGTTAGAAAAAGAGAGGTGGCAAGGCCGTCAAATGCATCACCCCAAGCGCCCTCAGCCAATGTCTCCTAGAAGCCCTTTGATTTTCCAATAGCACTTGTCTGCCTTCTTGAAGTTCGAGGAATCAAAATAACAGAATGAGAAGCCAATGAGATAAAGTAGAATTAACTAGAGGATTGAGAGGTTTCAGGAGGCAGGGTGAGAGATGGGAGAAGGTTTATCACTAAGAAGTTTAGGGGATAAATTATAAGATTACTATTAATTCTTATAAAATTAAGAAAATTTTCCGAATAAGTTAATTTATTAATTATAACCAAGTGGGATATAATTGTTGGGAATTTATTGAGGATATAATTGTGCCAGACATTTTAAGAGGAGACAGGGAGCCAAAGAAGTTGACAGAATATCAAAATTATGAAAATAGATTATTATTGCTAAAATCATTTTGGAAACTTATGTTTTAAACTGAAGTCACAAATCAACTGCACGTAAATTATGCATTTATTGCTAGAATCAATTTGTGCGGAGACCCTTCTCTATTTTGGAAACTGTTCCAAAAAGCACAAAACAAACAGAGGTGACACGTGACAGATAGATGTCACAGAATTAGTATATTTATATAGATGTAATCCCAAGTTTGTCAAAATATTAACCTGAAAATGATCTCTTTCTCAACTAAGCCTTCCCTAAAATTGGTGAACCACTGCTACGTCTTGTTGTTGGTGCAGTGATAAGTCGAAAAAGATGATTAGATGGCGGCGAAGGAATGAGGTGAGCTTGTGCCTGTAGCGGACTTTGAGCTTGTGGTAGAGCTTGCCAAGGTCATCGAGGAGGAGGGCATGTTAGGGTTGTTGTGTGACACCCCTCTCACATCGGATAACAGAGGGATGAGGACTGATTTTTAGATAGGGTGGTGAGACAGATGAGGTGCCAATCAAATCCCCCTACAGTAGTGGTGGCCCAAGTTTGTGTGAAGACCTCCTGTTCGTAGAACCACCGCGTGATACGTACAGGTCCGTCAACTTGAGGCGGGGTGCAAAGAAGCAACGGTGATAGCGACACAGCAAGCAATTGATAATTGTATACACCTTATCAGCATTGCAAGAAGACAAATCATTTGACAAGGGACTGCCGGTGGGTAGACAACAATAACGGGGAAGTTGAAAAGCAACCCTTCTTAAAATTTCGCTTAGTGTCGGACAACTACCGTGATGGAAGAAAGGAGGCGCAGCGGGCTATAAATAGTCCCAAAAAAAACTTATCCCGCTTGCGAACCTGTGAGAAAATGATTGAATAACAAAAATTGGCAATATAAATGAACCACACAAAAAAACACATTAATTTTACGTAGAAAACTCCTTCAAATCAAAAGAAAAAAAAATACGAATATTCTGAATCAAAGATCAGCTCCACTATAATTAAGTGAGTACAATAGAGGTACACAATCTTAATTACATCAAACAAATTAAACAAAATTCAATTTGAATTTAACAAGAGACTTGTGAGTTAAGCAAGACAAACTAACTATATTCTGTCAACTACAACTCAACAAGTAGACCTCAAGGCAGTAATCCAACCATTCAAGATGAACCTCCAGATATCCCCTACCAGCTGTCCAAATTTCAGCTCAATCGGATCATGGATCAATAATCATCCACACGGTTTACCAATTCTGTCACAGATGAGAGAACAGAGAGTTACCAGAATTGAGAGGTTTCGGTTCGAATGGAAAAAACCTGACCTTTCAGTTCACAGAAACCAAATCCAACCATTCACAATCAAGATCTATGTATCCTCCAACTACTGACCAAAAATCAACTAGATCGGACCACAAACAATCTTTCAATTACACGGTTGATCAAAAATGCACACAGAAAGTTGCCTAGAGTATAGACCTACGAAAACTAAAGAGAAGTAGGACTTATAGTGCTCGAAATCCAATCTCCACCGTTCAGAAATAAGAACCAAACGCCCTCTATCAACCAGCCAAGTTTGAAGCTGATCGGACACTGATATCTCTTCCAAACGCAAGATCAAAGAGACTGCCTCCTTCCTTTTTTTTTTCTCTTTCTGGCTCGGGCGACAGCTCTCACACTCTCTAATTAGGTTTCTTTCAGCCAAAGGGGTATTTATACCCCTTTAATATTTTTTTAGGTTATGGTCCACATAGGAAGGGACCGATTAAATTTAACAATTCTCCCCCTCCCAACTATGTGGAAATATTAGCCATCTCAGTCAATGTACAACACAACTCAAATTTTCATCTTGATAATGCCTTTGTCATCATATCAATAACATTATTATCTGTATGAATCTTTTCAAGTGCTAACTGTTTAGAATTAAAAATATCCCGTATCCAATGATACCGCACGTCAATATGTTTTGACTTAGCATGAAAAATTGGATTCTTACCAAGATGGATAACACTCTGGCTATCATAATACAACACATAATTTGATTGTTGAAAACCAAGTTCCTTTATAAACCTTTTCATCCAAAGCAACTCTTTAGACGCTTCAGTTATTGCAATAAACTCTGCCTCTGTAGTGGACAATGCAACACACTTCTGCAATCGAGATTGCTAACTCACTGCTCCCCCTGTAAGAGTAATCATATAATCTGAAGTAGACTTTCTGGAGTCAATGTTACCTGTCATATCTGAATCTGTGAATTCAGTAAGGATAGACTTATTACTCCCAAAACAAATTCTTAAATCAGTGGAGCCTCGTAAATATCTCATTATCCACTTCACTGCATCCCAATGCTTTTTACCAGGATTTGAAAGGAACCGACTAACTGTGCCAACTGTATAAGCTATATCAGGTCTCGTGCACACCATTGCATACATCAAATTGCCCATGGCTGATGCAAATGGAACTCTTTGCATCTCTTCCTTCTCTTTCTCTGTGGAAGGACATTGGTTAATGGATAATTTAAAGTGTGTAGTAAGAGGGGTACCTACCACTTTAGCCTTATCCATGTTAAACCTCTGAAGTACCTTTTCAATGTACTGCTTCTGGGATAGGTACAACCTTTCCTTTTTCCTATCTCGAGTGATTGACATGCCGAGGATCTTCTTTGCTGGTCCCAAGTCCTTCATGGCAAAGGACTTGCTCAACTCTTACTTCAACTTGTTAATTCTAGCAGTATTACGACCAACAATAAGCATATCATCAACATAAAGTAGTAGAATGATAAAATCATCATCAGTAAATCTCTGAACAAAAACATAATGATCAGAAGTAGTCTTTTTATATCCTTGCTCCCCTATAACAGACTCAAACTTCTTATACCATTGTCTCAGAGCTTGTTTCAAGCTATACAAGTTTTTCTTCAACCTGCACACATAATCCTCTTTTCCTTCCACCTCAAATCCCTCTGGTTGTTTCATATAAATTTCTTCTTCCAAGTCACCAGGGAGAAAAGCTGTTTTCACATCCATCTGCTCAATTTCTAAGTCATGGCTAGCAGCCAAACTTAACACAACTCGAATGGAAGATATTTTCACCACCGGTGAGAAGATCTCTTCAAAGTCAATGCCTTGTTTCTGACTGAATCCTTTGACAACCAATCTGGCTTTATATCATGGACGTGAAGTATTTTCTTCTTACTTTATTTTGTAAATCCACCAATTCTTCAAAGCCCTCTTGCATTTAAGTAACTTTACTTTACTAACTCATAAGTAGAGTTATCATATAAAGATTTCATCTCATCTGTTATGACATCGATCCAGTGCTGTCTGTGCTCACTCTCAACTGCTTCTGTATAACACTCAGGTTCTCCCCCATCAGTTAACATCACAAACTCATCAGGAGAGTACTGAGAGAAGGCATTGAAATTCTATTGGACCTCCGTGGCTGAAACAGAGGTGAAGGTATGTGCGGATAATCTTCTATTGGAGCATCAATATCACCTGCACCCTCCATATTATGATCCTGTTAAACATTCTCATCACGTTCTTAAATATCACCATGAACATCAATTGGATCATTAAGAGATGTTTGAGGAAATGGAACAATATCAGCAGGATTATCATTAACATGAGGAGTTGACTTCTCAATGTGTTCAATGTTTTGATCCTCAACGAACACAACATCTCTACTCCTTACAAGCTTTTTCTCAACATGATAATATAAACGGTACCTGAAGTCATCTTCACCATAACCGAGAAAGATACACTCTCGAGTCTTCACATCTAACTTCTTTCTTTCATCTTTAGGGACATGAACAAAAACCTTACAGCCAAAGACTCATAAATGGTCATAAGAGACTTCCTTACCAAACCAAACTTTGTCCGGAACATCACCTTGTAGCGGAGCACTAGGAGACAGATTAATTACATGTGTCACTGTATTCAAAGCTTTACCCCAAAAAGATTTAGGTAATTTTGCATCTGAAAGAAGACATCTGACCCTCTCAATCAACATTCTGTTCATCCTTTCTGCTAAACCATTTAACTGTGGTGTCTTGGGAGGTGTCCTCTGGTGTCTAATCTCATACTTTCTGCAGTATTCATCAAATGGACCACTATACTCACCACCATTATCAGTGCGGACACATTTTAGCTTCTTACCAGTTTGTCTCTCAACAAAAGCATGAAATTGTTTAAATACATCAAAAACTTGATCTTTAGTCTTTAACGCATAAACCCAAAGTTTCCTTGAGTGATCATCAATAAAAGTCACAAAATAAAGAGCACCACCAAGTGAGCGTACCTTCAAAGGACCACATACATCAGAATGCACCAATTCAAGCAACTCTGATTTCCTTGAAGGCGAGTGACTCTTAAATGTAACTATATTTTGTTTCCCAGCAAGACAGTGAGGACACTTCTTTAAAACTGCACTCTTTATGTCTGGAAGTTGGTTCTTTCTTACCAAACAATCCATCCCCTTTTCACTCATGTGACTGAGTCGCTTATGCCATAATTCAATGGAATTATCATTTTCTACTGCATTTACAACATTTTTGAAGATAATAGCTTGCATGAAATATAAACTGGAGCATTTCTTACCTCGTGCCATAATTAAGGAGCCTCTAGTAAGCTTCCACTGACCATCACTGAAAGTACTGCAAAAACCTTCATCATCCAGTTTTCCCGTTGAAATTAAATTCAAACGGATATCAGGGACATGTCTAACATCCTTTAATGTCAGTTGTGCTCCATTGCCAGTCTTTAAGCAAACATCACCAATGCCAATGACCTTTGCTAAGCCGTTATTACCCATCTTCAAAACTCCAAAATCACTAGGAGTATATGTTGTGAAGAACTCCATTTGTTGAAGTAACATGAAGAGAAGCACCATTATCTATGACCCAATCAGTCTTATGAGATGCCAAATTAATCACTTCCTTATCACAAACAATAATGAGGTCATCAGAACCAGAAGTGGATGCAGTAGCAATATGATCATTACTCACATTCTTTTTCTCTTGCCTTTCACTGTCATCTTTATTTTCTCTCTTCCACTTGTAACACTTTTTCTGAATGTGACCCATCTTCTCGTAATAATGACACTAGACATTCTTGTACTTAGATCGTGACTTGCTTCGGCTCTTACTTATATCATTTTTACCATTTCCTTTTCCTTGACTTCTCCCCCTATTTTCAGTAATTAAAACCTCTGATTTGGATGATGCTGAACCCTGAGATTTCCTTCTCATCTCCTCATTCAACACACCACCCTTTACAAGTTCCATTGATAAAACACCACCGGAGGCAGAATTAGCAAGAGACATTCAAAAAGTCTCCCAAGAATCAGGTAAGGTAGCAAGTAACCATAACCCGAGAACTTCATCATCAAACTTAATGCCCATGTCTGATAGCTGATCAATAAGACCCTGAAACTCATTTAAGTGGTCAGCAATAGAACTCCCTTCATTATATCTCAAATGCATCATTTTCTTCAACAAGAACAACTTGTTATTACCAGACTTTGAATCATACAAAGTCTCAAGTTTGCTCCACAAAGTTTGTGCATGTGTCTCATTGCAAATGTGATTATAAACATTATCATCAACAAATTGCCGTATAAACCCACAAACCTATTCGTGCTCAAACTCCCATTCTTCATCAGTTTTAGACTCAGGTTTCGTAGTAGCAAATACTGGCAAATGCAATTTCTTCACAAATAGGAGATCCTTCATTTTACTCTTCCATATATGATAATTCGTGCCATTCAAACAGACCAATTTATTCATATTCAACTCCATCATTCAAACAAGCCAAATACACCAACCTGGCTATGATACCACTCTGATGGGAGAAAGGAGGCGCAGCAGAGTATAAATAGCCCCAAAAAAAACTTCTCCCGCTTGCTTGAACCTGTGAGGAGATGATTGAATAACAAAAATTGGCAATGTAAATGAACCACACAAGAGAACACAATAATTTTACGTGGAAAACCCCTTCAAATCAAAAGAGGGGAAAAACCACGGACACTTTGAATCAGAGGTCAGCTCCACTATAATCAAGTGAGTACAATAGAGGTACACAACCTCAATTACATCAAACAAATTGAACAAAATTCAATTTGGATTAAACAAGAGACTTGTGAGTTAAGCAAGACAAATCAACCACATTCTGTCAACTACAACTCAACAAGTAGACCTCAAGGCAGTAATCCAACCATTCAAGATGAACCTCCAGATGTCCCCTACCAGCTGTCCAAATTTCAGCTCAATCGGACCACGGATCAATAATCATCCACACGGTTTACCAATTTTGCCACAGATGAGAGAATAGAGAGTTACCAGAATTGAGAGGCTTCGGTTCGAATGGAACCTGACCTTTCAGTTCACAGAAACCCAATCCAACTGTTCACAAACAAGATCTATGTGTCCTCAAACTACTGACCAAAAATCAGCTTAATCGGACCACAAAGAATCTTTCAATTATACGGTTGATCAAAACTGCCCCAGATGAGAGAACAGAGAGTTACTAGAATTGAGAGGTTTTGATTCGAATCGAAAATCTGCCCTTGCAGTTCACAGAAACCAAATCCAACCATTCACAATCAAGATCTATGTATCCTCCAACTACTGACCGAAAATCAGCTAGATCGGACCACAAACAATCTTTCAATTATACAGTTGATCAAAACTGCACACAAAAAATTGCTCAGAGTATAGACCTACGAAAACTGAAGAGAAGTAGGACTTACAGTGCTCGAAATCCAATCTCTACCATTTAGAAACAAGAACCAAACGCCCTCTATCAATAAGTTTGAAGCTGATCGGACACCGATATCTCTTCCAAACGCAAGATCAAAGAGACTGCCTCCTTCCTGTTTTTTTTTTCTCTTTCTGGCTCGGGCGACGGCTCTCACACTCTCTAATTAGGTTTCTTTCAACCAAAGGGGTATTTATACCCCTTTAATATTTTTTTAGGTTATGGTCCACATAGGAAGGGACCAATTAAACCTAACAATTTTCCCTCTCCCGACTATGTGGAAATATTGGTCATCCCAGCCAATGTACAACACACTGGTTTTACTGGAAATATTGGAAATATTGACTATGTGTTCATTTTACTGGTTTGCAAAATCTTCAAACGAAGCAAATTCTGATTGGGATGCCAGAAATCTGCTAAGCTGAAAATTAATAAGAAAGCCACCAAAATGGACATTAGTTAAGCATTGTCTGGAGATTTAGCTCACAAATTTTCTGTCCTTGTTATATACACTAATCCTAAAAATGGGATGCCTATAAACAATGTTGGTACATAGCTTCACTAACTAATCCTTTTGTCTTTAATGTAGCTAAAATTCACTTTTGCAAAAATATAGGTTCAATAACATAAAGGTTTGAATGTTCAAAATAAAATAAAACTTTTATTTACTAATTTTAAAGAATATGAATTTCCTTTTAAAGTAAAAGGGTTATAATGAAAGGGAAATTTAAATTCAAGCGTTAACACCACACAGCTACAAAAGGTTTGGTTTATGAGTTAGATTTTGAAAATATATCATTCCTGTTTAATTATTGTTTAATAATAACTCACATATGTTTATTTTTCATGTCAAAAGAGGTCACAAACAAAAGAATGAGATTAGGCTCTAGTTCTGGTGCAAAAGTGAATAATATGGAAGGGTCTTAGAACACAAGAGTTCTAGGTCCTCACCATTTTCACATGAAGTAAATTGCTTCATCCTTTCACCTTTTTTATTTAGTACCTCTATTTACTGCCTATGTGATTTAACTACTTCTTTTGCATAGTTTAAGAATTCACTATCTTCCCAAACAAATATCCTTTGCCAATACACCTAATTACAAGTCAAGCAAATGCAAACGATATACACCTATTATGAAATTACTTATGTTTGATACAATTACACACAACTGAAAACTCATTTATAAAATTTAATTACACCTGGTAATTGGAGTAGGACCAAAACCTTTTACCTAGGTTTCTGTTTGTCCATCAAGTAGATAATCAGGCTAATACTCCACATTTGCATTGAATTGGCTCACTTTTTTTTTTGCTATGACCATGCTTGCTTACATACCTAAAAGACTCAAATGAGTAGGTTGACATTTAATATGCAATATTAGGGTTTTGAGATAAACAACTAAATAAAATACAAAGAAATAATAAAGGGAGTAAATTAATTTAGTGAATAAATTAAATGTAATGAAGCTATAACATTCTAGGAGAAGAAATGGATATATACAAGTGAAATTATAAAGGAGAGAGAGACTGATAGAAAGTATAAACTTTTAGCAAAGGTATATATAAATTAGATCGAAGGAGTTACAAACGTGATTGAGAGAAAGATAGGAGAATGAGAAAGAGATGGGAATTCCAAAATGAAATCGAGAGAGCTAACAAATGAGATCGATCGAGAGTGATCAAGAGAGTTGGATGATTTTAATTGCTTATAGGCATTTGTTTTTTTTTCTTTTTTCTTCGATATTTTACCAAAGCATAATTTAATTTTTAGTAAATTAAAAAGAAACCAAAAAATGTCACATAATCATATTTTCATCTTCTTTTAATGATATGGAAAGTGATTTGTTATCAAGGGGAGTGAAAAATAGTAGAAATAAGTATAATTAACAGCCTAATGATGAAATTTCATTGCGAAAAAAATGTGGAGGAATGATTTAAACAAAAAGAAAAAAGAAAAGAAAACGTTGTCTATAATTAAACATAAGTCTAAATGTTAGTGACTAATTTAAGCTTTTTGCCTTACATTATCAAAGCTAATTTTCTCAACTTGGGTTACTTTTATTACATTTAAATGTCAATTTTGCTTTATGTACTATTGACTGCCTCGCATTTTCTGGAATTGATCCAATCTCCAACGCTTGTGTTCTAGCTAACCAAGCATATTTTGATTGGCACAAACAATCGTCAAAGAGATTCTTCCTCTTTGAATATGGCAATCCTTGCTTTTGTGTTCAAACATCATGTTTTCAATGGACTGGAAGCCTGCCTACTTCCTTTAGAGATACCAATACTGCTATGAACTGCCATAAAATAGACTTCTTTGGGGGTGTTAGCGTGCATAGCCATGGCCACTTTTCCCAAAAAGGTCCAAAATATGGGCTTTGGACTTGTGTGGGGTTCATATCAAGTCCAGACTTGGTCCATTCATATTTATGTGAGATCTTAAAAGCTTCTCTTTTAAATAGCTAAAAACAAATATCGTTATATAAATACATATGACTAGGCTCTTATTTCCAATATAAGATTTGAGTCTTTTAAAATACACTAGTTTATACCAGGAGGGCTATCCTGACAATGCTTAAAGGTCCCTCTAGTTATGTTACAGGTTTTTGTATACATTCTCCTGACGAACATTATAAATGTTTTGCCGAGAACATTAGGATTTTGAGGAAATTACAGAATGACATAAACAACTTAAAACTGTCCTTGTATTGTCAAGTACTTTTGAATTTAGCAATAAAGGATTAAAATCTGATTTGTGTTGCAGCGGCAGTTGATCCTATCACTTGGTTGCTTTGTCTGGTTTAGCTCTTAATGTAGAGTTATGGCATGCTTTTGTCATCTTTTTTTTTTTTTTCTCCTTGTTTTTTTAACTTCAATCAAGCATGACTGGCACGGATGTCCAGTTGTTCATGTTAAGGTGATGGCTTAAGGATAGTCCTCAAATCCAAAGATTTCATTCACTGAATTGATTTCCATTTTTCTCCTCCTTTCTTGGATATGAGAAATATTTTTTTTTTCTTTTTTTATTGTAAAAGAAAAAAAATATATTTCTCATATCCAAGAAAGAAAGACATTGCACATTGGTGAGGAATATAACAATGAAATCTGGATTCAATGGCGTGGTGTGTACCATTTTCAACAACCTAGTTGCCAGCTGTTCACGGTGGAAGTAAATTTTGAGATTTTCAACCGTCCATGCAGGCCTGCGTGGCTACAATAACCGTTGTCATGAGTCATGATTGCTGGCTCTTACTCGATTTACCAATTATTCATGGGCACAAAAGTCCTAACGAAGCCTATGTTTTTTTGCATCGAATGAACTTCCAAAATATAAAAAGAGCTGAAAAATTGTTGAAGGGGACCTCAAAAGTTTTAAGCCCCTCGGTAACTTCTAAGATCATTGACACTCTAATAGCAGAAGTGTCTGAGAAGCATCAATCCTTAACGGGGAAGATGAAACATTATGCAAGTCCAGAAAGAAAAGAGAGTAATGTCGTAGCAACTGAAGCTGCTTGCATTGCAAATCCTCTTACAATTTGGTACACTGTCCTCAGTAAAAGGGGGGCACCAATCTATGTGCGCCTGAGTGTTTAGCAGAATCTTATGAAAAAGCTGTCTGAGAATGAAGGGATTGTAAAAAGAGGAGAAGGAGAGATTGCAAAAATCAGACACTGGCATCCATAATGCTGCAATCAGCTAAAAATCTCATAGAATTTCTCAATGACAAGTAAACCTGAGTCGATTGATTCCAAGGGGTCCTTTCGAAGACGGTGTCTTAAGCAGTTGGGGATAACAGTGGCAATATCCTCTGCACTCACGTTATCTCTACCTTTTAGGGCAGCAAGAGCTTTTGCAGCTCTATTAGTCACAATGTCTCCTCTCAATCCATCAACATTTAGCTCTGCACAGACCTTGGAGATTTTAACCTTCAGGTCATGATCTATCCGCACAGATGAGAGTGAAGTCTGAGCTGAGGCAATTTGTTGCTGGAGCTTCTCTTGCTCCGCCTGGTAAGAATCACGGAATTCCTTTGGGTTTTTGTCAAACTGGGCTCTCTCTTCTACAATCTTCACTCTAAGTTCTGCATCCCTTACTGTTCTCACTTGAGCATGCATTCCAAACCTATCGAGGAGCTGAGGCCTGAGCTCCCCTTCTTCAGGATTGCCAGAACCAATCAAAATAAACCGTGCAGGATGTGATATTGAAATGCCCTCTCTCTCTACTGTGTTCCATCCTGAGGCAGCAGAATCTAAAAGGACATCAACTAAGTGATCATCCAAGAGATTAACTTCATCCACATAAAGAATCCCTCTGTTAGCTTTAGCAAGTAGGCCAGGCTCAAATGCCTTAACACCCTCTGTGAGTGCTTTTTCAATATCAATTGTCCCACAAACCCTGTCCTCTGTAGCTCCCAAAGGCAAATCAACCATATTAATCTTAGTCAGCACAACAGGAAGTTCTTCACCACATAGAATTCTCTGTCTGACTTCGACACCCATGAACTCTGGATCTTCTGGATCTGAGTTATAGGGATCACCTGCCACAACCTTCATTTCAGGAAGCAAATCAACCAAAGACCTTACAGCTGTGGACTTCCCTGTGCCTCTATCCCCCATAATCATGACACCTCCAATCCTGGGATCAATCACATTCAGCAAAAGGCACAATTTCATCTCATCTTGACCTACTATAGCAGCAAATGGATACACTGGTCTCTGGCTTCCCTTGTCAGCAAGCTTCTGGGGCTAGATGTCAACAAGTCACAATTTTTAATCCCTTAATTCACAACTATTCATAATGTTCTTGCTGTTGTAATTCTCTTTCAACACAGCAGTTTCCTTTTGCCATGTAATTTAATCCATTTCAACAAGTGTCATAACTGAACAATTACATCGAGGACCGTAAAACACCTGGTCGACCAAATGTAATTTTTCTACTAAAATGGAACAATACTTGAACTACAACAAAACGAATCTAACAAGAATGAGATAGTGATGGAACATACCTTTTCAACAGAATTGATGTCGGTGGCAACATTGGTGACTTTAACATGGAACTGGGACCTTCCTTTCCTGCACTGAATCCCAATTCCTCCATAGTGCTTCCTGCCGTTGCTCTTCCCTGCAAAAGAATAAACCCGAAAGAAACTAATTTTATAAACACTTGGAACAAGAGCTCCAAAACCCACTAGTTGTTCTACTCAACAACAATAAACAGACACAAACGTATAGAAACCGAGCGTAGACAAAATTCAAACAAAAAAATAACAACTCTTTCTATGTTAAATTGCAGTAGAATCCTCTAATACAACTCCAAGATTGTGTTGCGAAGAGAAACAATCACGTGGGTATGTGCTTGTACAGCTGAGAAATGTACCCGGAGTGAAGGGCAGAGAGGGAAATGGGGGCTTGGAAGATGGCGACGAAAAGGGTTTGGACGCCATCGCCAAGACAGCCTTGGACGAAGAAGAAGAAGAAGAAGGAGGAGGAGCTCCTAGTGTCGATGCCATTGCTACTAATGACTTTGGTTCTTTATCAGCAGCTTCACATTTGTTCTTGGTTCGCTCCTGGTTTCTTGCTTGGGCTTGTGGATAAGATGATGGAAGACTTCAGCGTGTCAAGGCTGCTCCTTTTATGCCTCTGCTTTGGCATATATATATTTCTTTTTTCTTTTATATATATATATATTTTTTTCTTTTTTTCTTTTTTCTTTTCTTCGAGTATTCCGTATTTGTTAAAAAAAAAAAAAAAGAATTTGCTTGGCTTTTTAGATTATTGCATACATTTGCACATTCCTACGAAAATGGATTTGATTTTCTGACAAAGGGTGAACAGCTAAAAGTGTTGAGGGGCTAAAATTGAATGCTAATATAAAATGACACTTAAATTTGTGACTGAATTTATAAAATTACGAAGTTGGGGTGAGGGGTTGATGCCCCACTAGCCCCCCCTTCCTAGTTCCGTCCCTCTCATGGGATGGGAGTCAGCCACAATCTCGTTTCCTGAATTGCTTTTTATTTACTTAATTCCTTCTTACTCAATTAATTTAAGCCAAAGTAAGGTTGGATTGAATCTTAAAATCAATTTTTATTGCATAATTTAAGTTGGATGATGATGATGACTGTTGCAGGTTTCACTGTAGAAGAATCGAAGCTATTATCAATTACTCAATAACATGTTTCGATATTATAAATAATAAATTAGTCTGATGATTAATTACGTTCACGTATATAATATCTACAAATCTTGTGAATCAGACCTTAATTAATTATGTAAAATATAATTTTGCTTGTAATGTGCTCGATGGATGACAATTAATACAAACCTAGTTATTATGCATTAGACATATGTCAATTTTCCCTGCTAACGGAAGAAATGTCTAACCATTTTCATATTAACTAGCACAAGTTATTATCTATTAGTATGTACGTATAATTTTCATGGCGAGAATTGAAAAGAATGATTTAAAGAAATAGATATTAGAAATGTCACCAACAATGTGATACATTGTAGTTTAGTGATGAAACTATTGGGTTACAGGTTTAAACCCTAACCCCAATGAAATTAACATATATATATATCTCCTATAAAAAATAGAGAAAGTCATTTAACAAGATTTATTTTATACCCAATAATAATTTGCATCCGTATTTTCAAATACAATTTAAAAATATAGTAACATTTAAATCCAACAATAGTCACTATCTTCCATTAAATATTTCTTAATAAAAAATTAAGATAATTACAAAAATATCATATAAATATTTTAAATAGATTAAATTATTCTTGACTTATTAAGAGAAAAAAAAATTATGTGACTAGATATTGAAATTGAATTATTTCTTACATTCATTTTTTAATTATAATATTATTGTTGAAATTTTAACCAAAAACCTTGTTTATATGTTTTTTCTTTTTGAAATTTGTTAATTGTCAAAACTGTAGATTATAAACTTTGCAAATAGAAGTGAGTTTATGTGTATTTCTCTCTTTTTTTTTTTTTGTTTAATTGATTCCGACTGATTTCGGTAGATTAATGTGTATTTTTATATTGAGTCAATGGTGACGATTAGTGATAATATATATATATTTTTATTATATTTATAAATATGGGTAAAGAGTTCTTATAATTGTCCAAAAAAAAAAAAACTTGGCATCTTGGGAGATATTTCTTTTGGGTTAATATATAAAAATAATTTCAATATTTTGTTCTATAATAGAGCTAACACTACTTTGAAAATATAACAATTTATGTCTTGTAAATATTTTCTGTATTAAATATAACATATGGTAAAATTAACATAACAAATTTGATTAAATATAATGAAATGCTATATTAATTATCTTTATTTAATAAAATAAAAAGAATAAATAGATTATTATATGTTACGTCACTATTTGACTTAGTGAGTAGTTTATTTAGCCCAAATTTAATATATTTATTGAAAGAATAACGTTTAAAAGAAAGCTAATCTTGAAATTAAATTAAAAAAAAAACGTGTATTGCCCATTTTTCTTTGGTTTTTTTTTTTTTTTGTTTTGAAAACTCAACCGGAGTTTTATTTTATTTTAAATATATGAATGATGATTTAAGAATATTTTCAAATTAATTTTATTTTATCAGAATTTATGAGCTCAATTTTAAATTAGGATTTGGTTATAGTGTGAGTAAAATGTTAATAATTTTGTTCTTTTTTTAGCTCAATTTGGCTTGAAGTTAAATGAGATTGAGATGAAGATGCTTGTGGACTTGGCTTGATTTTTAATTTAATGGTTTTAACTTATAATGTTTTGCTTTTGCATCTCTTTTTTTTTTGTTTCCTTTTTAATTTCAAATTTTATTGAATTCTAGTCTTTAAAATTTGTGTTTTTTTGTTTGATTAGATATTTTTCAACATCTTTCTGTTATGTAATTGTTGCCTGCAATGATCTACACTTTGAAGATGTATACATAGAAAAGGAAGGGCAGAGGGGAGGTGTTAGTAGATGTAATGGCTTCTGTGTTAGTCAAGGTGGTGGCTTTGGCGGTAGAGGCGGAATTGGTGTAGGAGGTGAAGCAAGCGATGGTAGAGGATTTAGTGCTGGAGGAAGAGTCAGCGGTGAAATTGGGGGACCTGTTGGTGGAGATGGTGGTTTCGGTTTTGGTAGTGGAGGTGGTGTTGGGGGTGGATCCATGAGTGATGGAGGTTTAAGAGTTAGGAGGGGAGTAACAGGTGGAGCTAGAGGCATTGGAGTTGGTGGTGGTCAAGGAAGAGGCGTCCGTGACATTGTTGGTGGTGATTTTTTTTTTTTTAATTTTCAATTTCAAGGTTTTTTTTTTTAATTTAAAATGTCATCCTCTTAATAAAGAGATTAGTATGCTAGCTACATCATTATATTGTATGAAACAGAAATGGTTATGTTAACTTAACAGTATGCTATATTTGATAAAAAGAATTTTACAGGATAAAGCTTTGCTATTTTCTTCCTTTACCATATACCATCATATTCGATTTCTACTACAACCTCCCCATCAGATGGGTGGGGATCTTGGGATTTGGCAGACATGTAATAACCAAGAGAAATGCCCCCCCCTCTCTCTCTAAGAAACTAGAGCATAATCTCATACACTAACGAGTAAAAGCTCGCACTCAAGCAAGAGAAGACTCTTATAAGGTTAAAGATTTAGGAGAATAGCGGATCAAGGAAGGGATTGTTCACCAAAAAAAAAAAAAAAAAAAGAAACAATTATTCTATTTACAGTGTGTAGTTCTCGTTATCAAATAAACTCTCATACTCTATAGCCGTCAGGATCAACCAAGAGACTATTTGGATTCTGCTCTATCTAAATAAGATTATACCGCATGAGATTAGAGAATGAATACATGGGTGCAACTGGACTTAAAACAATTTTCTACATGCAAAATATTTTATATTAAACTAATAACATTTTATATAATATATAAGAGATTCACAATATTTTATTTTCTACTATAAATCTCTTATTTTATCTTATATAAAATACATAATATAAAATTATTTTGCGGTCCATTTAAACACATGAGATTTGCGTCTATAAAAGATTTCTTATGAGATTATGTAAAGCAACCCGGAACTTAAATACCCAAGAATACATAGGTTTGCAGTAGCTTGACTATTTCCTTTTATTCAAACCAGGTGAGCAAATACGACAGTATAAAAGGATAGTAAATCTTGCTTCTCCTCAATCCAAGAATCACGTATTTGCTCTCATTGCTTCCGCCGAAGCATTACTAATAATACGGTTGGACTTGGAGTCTCTGTGAACCACAAAATATGCCAAAAAGTCGCTTCTCGTAGTCATTTGTGATCAAGAAGACCACTTTCCCATATTAGATTACTCATCTTTTTGATTTTTAAGTAGAACCATCTTGGCCTGGATGCATTTGATAGGAGAATAGTGTTAGGTTTTTCTTGTCTTTTCTCCTAGATTATTTTTTCCACTCTTCCATATGCATTCAGCATAGACAATGTATAATTTAAGCATTATTATTTTGCGTACTTGAGATTTGTGCTGCAGGTAGGACAAGTCACAAAAGGCTACCTCGCCATCGCTAAGTTCTTTGAAATAAAATCTTGTTAAATAATTCAGGCAAGACGGCTTTGTCGGCCTTATAATTTGGCTGTACATAGGTTCATTACAAATCAACGTAGAGCATGGTAACTAGAACACCCTCTGGAAAAAAAAATATTAAGTACCGCACAAAAGAAATTGATTGAAGATATTTGGAAGCTACAAAGAACAGATACAGACAAGAGAAAGTGGATTCACGGCATAAAGCACATATCAATTGGGTTAGGATCTATAAGAAGAGGCCAAGATAGCTGACTGTTTCATGCAAGTGGGAGTATGAGATGAAGGCATCAGTGGTGGGACTTCTTCATTCCTCTGCACTCCCTTTGGTCCTTTGGCTTTCTTAAGGGTCACAGGATTCACAGGTGGGCAATAGCCAACAGAATATCAGTCACTGCAGAGGAGCTGAAAAGGGGTTTGGCACTTCGTACAATCCTGCAATGAAGTAGAGGTACGAGGTTTCTTTATGCAGGTGAATTTTTCTTACCTGCCCTGGCACTTATTTCAACCACAATGGCTGAAATCTGTGATACACACACACACACACATACAAACACTACGGCATAGACCTGGACATTTGTTCCGTCCGCAATATTTAAACTCTAGAAAATGGCTAGTGACCTATATGTCGGATATCCCTTGATCGATTCTCCAATGATAAAGCATCACATTTTAAGAAGAAAATGGTTAGTGCCCATGCTTGATACAGGTCTTGATTTCAATTTCAGAGTCTGCGAATTGCCCTCTTGATTCATCCATAGTCAGGAGAAACCCTATTAGATCAATTTGAGCACTCATTAGGAGGGAAGTTGACAATGCGAGTCCGTGAATTGAAAGTATGACATGATCTAAAGCATCACTCCAAAAAATGGCAATTGAAGACCTTTCATGTGAGCTTGTGGCAGTACCAATAAGTTTCACTCTAGTCCCCCCCCCCACCTTTTTTTTTTTGGTAAAACTCGATATATATTTTTGGATTAGGGGATCATGGCTTTAGCAAAGAGAGCCGATGTTCGCATGGGGAGGTAATTAATTGTGATTTTAACATCGGAGTGATTGTGGTTTCTCTTGCTGGAAAAAGATTCATAGACATAGACAAATAGATAGAGGAACTGTAAATGATGTAGTCTTGGGAACCCCGCACATGTTTTTGTTTTTTTTAAAAGTGTTTTAACACACAATAACAAGGATAGTACAATATGTAATAAACGAGATATAACAGGCAGATAAAATAAATGAATTTTAGGCTACTTATACATTATTTTATATTTATTATACATTTTATTATTTTTATGACAAAAAAAAGATTTTATCTATAATATTTATATTTTATTTTATTGTGGCTCATTTTGTTCTTTTTCCCCCCTTAAATTTCGCTTTTCACATTTTTTCTCTTTCCCTTTTTCACCTTTTTAAAATAATTCACTGTTAACTTCAACCATGACCACTTGTCACTTGCTACATGAGTGAACACTTACACAATCACTCACCAAGTTATTAATAATTGATGATATGACAAGTTTTTTAGTTTTTCTTAAAATTAAAAAGTAATTTCTGAACATTTTTTAAAGTAATATATTAAAAAAATTTCCGAAAATTAATTTTAAAAAGAATTAATTTTTAGTTTTTGAAAGTAATTTCTGAAGATTATTTTGTTATTTTCAAAAAAGTTTCTTAAAAACAATTTTTTTAAAAAAATTACTTTAAAAATTTTCTAACTAATTAATTGAATTTTTTAAGAAATTAAAAATATTTAATTAATTAGAAAAATAAAAAATTTAATTTATTAAATTTCTAATTAATTTGTAAAAACATTTCTAATTAATCAATTAATTAATTATCTTATGTATTTAAAAAAAATTCAATACTTTCTAAAACTTATTATTAGAATTTTCTTAATTTAATAGTTTGAAAGGAAAAAAGATTTGGGAAGGTTAAACCAAGAGAAAAAAATTCCTCCCAAGAATCACTTCTTCTCTTCGACGTCAACACCAAGTATGGACATCTCTTCGTTTCCTATCGACAGCATTCTTTCCATGGAAATCCCACAAAGACCCCAACCAGAACCACCGTGGCCGTCCTTGTCCGCCTCCACCTTGACCGGCATGTCATCATCCCAGAGCCTCAAAGTCTACCCCAGGATTCATCCCTCTGTTGCATGCTAGCTCAGCAATGACAGCAGTAGTCTTCATCAATATCCTAGATCGAGAAACATGAATCTTTGGCCACAAAACCTTGTGTTGGAAAAGAAGAAGAACGCACAGGAGAAGAATCCGAAGAAAAAGAGGTGTCTGCATTTTTATCTCCATTTTCAAAACCCTTTTGGTTTAATTTTCCTAATTTTTTTTCTTATATTCAGAATAATCTAATACTAATTTTTAGAAAGCATTGAAAAATAATAGTTATTATTATCATATCATCAAAATTTACTCACATGATCTTTGACTGTGCAACATACAGATTACTTGGCGCTTGTTGAATTGTTAAGTAGTAAAAATAGCAGTGAACTAACGGAAAAGACTGAAAAAAGGTGATCAAAAAAGAGTGAAGGGTGAAATTTAAGAAAAAAAAGAAAGGAAGTGGGAAAATATAAAAAAAAGGGTGTGAACGTTGTGGGTAAAATTTTATTTCTTACCTATCTTTATCGCATATTGCATGTTTTTGGAAGGAAACTTGAAATTTTAAAATAATAATAATAATAATAATAATAATAATAAACTTTTAAGATGCAAGGTCCACACGCCATATCACCTTAAGCCCTTTTCTGTCTATTTCTCTCTATCCACGGGATGAGACTCTCCGCTGCTGGCACATTAAGTAGAATATGTTGGAGACTTTTAACTATTTGCCCTTCTTCGAGAATAATGGCACAATAAGAAAAAGCACCATGCCAGATCATAGAGAGTAAGACATTTACTATGTCTAACAATTGCCTTGTAAAGTAACACTCTAGTGCACTGCAACTGATATGGTTAGTGTTAGTGTATGTCTTATTAGCTAATATACTAATTACTATTCAAAATAAAATTTCATGCATATTATTAATTAATTAAAAATATTTTTTATTTTTAATATTATTTATATATATGATATAATTATTAATAAACTCTAAAATAAAATTTATAAAATAAATATACTTTTAAAAAATAATTATAATGAGATTATGGTTATGAAATATCTATTGTATTAAAGTATTATTACTAAATATTATTATTAATATGTCATCAAGATAAAATATTGATGGAATAATAAGACTAATACATGTTAGGTTTTTTTCTTAAAAAAAGAAGCAGTTGATCTTATAGACTAAAGTATAAAGATATGTGAAGTAAAATGTGGGTGATTGTTAGATAAATCAATTTATTGAATTGACCTGTTATGAGAGTTCTCAAATAAAATATTATTTATACATTTGAGAAATTTCTCATATAACGGTCTTATAAGTAATCTTTATACTTGAAATCACTGAGTATCTTATATATGAATTGATATACTTAAATTTCACCTCTATGTTGTCTTAATAAAGAATTACTTGAAAGGATGAAGTTAGATATATTATGAACTATACAAAGATAGTTGAGTGATCAATAAAAAGTTTGCCACCCTAAAGTAATTATGGAAGATTATTCTATTTGTTTTAAATGAGTATTGACTTAAAAAATTCTTGTACAAGTTGGACTAATAATTCATAAGAAGTTATGATTTTATTAATGGAATCATTGATTATATGAATTTTTGGAAACAAATATGATTGAACAATATAAAATAGATAATAATTTTATACTTTATATCTAATTAAAACATTAATATGATGAAAAAATTAAATTACACTGATCGACTATGCACTGAAGGGATTAATCAAATGCACTTTGACAATTTTGGCATTTGAGTGGTCATGATATGTTACTTTATGTCAATCTTGATCTATAAATATAAATTGATTAATTGTAGAATTAATGATAAATTGAAAATGTTTAATTTATCTAATCCTTTGATATCATAATTTATATCTATTGTGAATATATTAGGATCTTAATTAGTCACACACATTAAGGAAGTTGGTGATAGACATAAAAGGAGACCAAGTAAGACTTGATTGAAAAGTTTGAGAAATCTTTGGGATTAAATACATGACATTTGAATTTATGGAGACTAAAATGTAATTTATTAAAAGTTGACACTAAGACTTATAAAGCCAAAATTCTTTATACATAGACTTCCATATAACCCATTAAACAGATGATCTTTCATACATTCAAAGTTAGAATTCTCTTTTTGACTTACCTCTTTTCTCTCTTCTTTAATTAGAAGAGTTTAAGTTTAAGAGTGTTGTCTCTCTTAGTTTATATGTGGATACTTTTAGAGGCAACAAGCTTGAATATTGATGATTTGCGACAATTCAACAATTAAGCCAAAAAGAGAAGAAGAATAAAAAATTACTTTGGTAATAACTTTATCTCCTTACATAGATTGTAATTATATTTACCAACCAATTAACCAGTTTTTAGGGATCAAAATCTTAAAACACTATTTCTACTACATATTTATTCGATAAATACCTTTACAATTTCTAACAATTAGCAAGTTAGAAAGTTTATGGAGGATAACTTAACATAAGTTTCTAGGTGTAGAGTCATTAGTGCATAAGGTAAAAAAAGTATTGTAGATTTCTTAGTCTTTACAAAGATACATACAATTTTGTTTATGATTCCAAGTACCAAAAATAAGACTAAAAGTTGGCCAGTTGTCTTTTATAGGATCACTCCTTGATATCTTAATAGATCTTGATTTGGTTTAAGGAAATTGATTTACTTGGGCCACTTGGCTAGAAGTTTAAATATCTATGACTTATCCATGGATGCAATCATTAAGGTCAATTTTACTAATTGACTTATACCACACAAACCATTATATATGTGATAGTTTTTAAAATTATTTATATAGAAAATTATTAAAGCTTGGTTTGAGTTTGAGCTTCAAAATGTTATTCTTCACTTCTACCTTTAACAATACCAACTATTAGGCTTGCCTAGGCCAACTAGCTTTCTATACATGAGCTTAAAAAATAAAATAATGTAATTAGAGCATGGAAAACTCAAATGATCCCTTTAATGATTAATGTGGTTATAGATTATTCTAATGGACACCTTACCTTTGATCTTAAATTAGTCATTGTTCTTGTTTTCTTATGGCCAAAAAAAAAAAAAAAAAGACTACTAAAAAAAGTAATATGATAGCTTAATAGAAATCCATTGAACTCTATCTCCTTATGCCTTATTAACAATACATCTAGAATAACATTTAATTAAAGAAGTGTAAGACAATGATGGTATACATATAAGCACCAAACAACTTATAATATGTCTTAATGAGAATACTAAAGATTGAGACAAATGGTAAGCTTGAATTTCTAGGTGGGTCTCACATGGTATTTGATGGCTAAACGTTGAATGCTAGGTAGAAGCTATATAATGGGTTGGAGATAGGTCTTTAGCTAGAGTTAGGGCCTAGTTGGAGGTAGGTTAAGAAGTGTTGAGCCTTTGTTAGAGTTGAGTTAGAGATTATAACCTATGAGACATAAAAAAAGGATATTGAGTACCGAGTTAAGGCCTAATATTAGCACTTTAATGTCAATGAGAGCCAAGGAAGAGAGACAAACCATTAAGGTGAGAGTGAAACCCTTACTCTAATTTTGTTAAGGTTGAGTATTTGTAGGGTCCTAAATGAACCTAAGTGAACTTATTGACTAAGAATACATGTGAATAACTATTAATAAGTGTATTAGTTGTTCAAGTAATATAAAAAGTGAGTTAAGTATCATTATAAGAGAATTGAAAATAAAAAATCGCTAAAATACTTATTAATTCTAACTTTATTAAGAAAAAGATTTTAAAGATTAAATAACTAAATAAGAGCAAATAAAATCTAAATAGAAAAATCAATTACTAAACCCAAGATTTAATTAAGAGAGAATATACCAGAGTTTTTGGTTCACCACACCTAGTTTACATAGAATTCTTAGCTAAATTATGATGAAAAAGAGAATTTATTCATGAGATAACAAAATTTCTTATATTATTTAATGCACTTTTAAAGTTATATCAAATCTACTTTTACCTATTAGCCTAGTATATCTTTATGTAGATTTAAATAAATAAAAAAGCATTAAGATTTATGAAGAACTCTAATTTAAGTAGATACATCTCAAAAATATATCCATCATATTGCATGAATCATATTTGTACATCTTTATATTTCATTCAATTTATAGTATTTATTATTTAATTTGATGTAGGAAATCTCCTCTTAGTTTTACCTATGCATATCAAATCAATTTAAAAGGTGATCAAACTTTTGAAAGTATTAAGCACAACAACAAATACTCATTATGAGAAGAAAAATTTTTAATAGTAGAAAAATAGAGAAAGTTATATAACTTTAGTTAGGCTACACTATAGCCCTAATTAAGAAAATCAAATTAAACATTAAATATAAGAAAAGTTTTGGAAAAACAAAATGATGAAACAACTCTAGAGTTACTGTTTTATATATCTCATTACTTTTATGATTTTTTTGCCCACTTTTTCTCACTTTATGTTGCTCTATTTCTTAATTTATGTTCCTTTATCTTTTTCTCTTTATGCTTATCTTCTATTCAATTATGTATTTTTTCTGCTCTTTTACATGCCTCCTTTATATAATGGTAGCCCTTTTTCTTGGTTAGGATTTCTTATCTTTAGTCAACCTATGAAGAGTTTTTTATTCATAATTTATGGCTCAAATATCTTCCATATAAAAATCAAATCAGCATTGGTGTATATTAGAGAGTTATAGATTTGTCTTTTAGTTTTTTTTTTCTTTTTCCTACAAATCACTAAATTTGAATATCTATAGTGAAAGTTATGTCCAAAGTATTGAAATGTACTCAATTAGTAATGAAATATAATTCTAATTAATTTTAATTTTCTTATTGGAATAAAATTCTTATTTAAGTAATTCTCCAAATTTAAAAGGAATGCATCTTCTTAATTCTCTTTTTTTTCCTTTTGCTCATCCATCAATAATTCTTCTTTTTTATGACCTAAATTGATTCTAAATATTTACTTCACTTCTCTTTTATAGAAAAAAGTAAAATATGAATAAAACTATATTTAAGTAAGAATAATAACACTAATTTGAAACTAAAATTAGAGAAAAATACATATCACATTAGACCGTATTAAATACCCTTGAACATAAATTTTACTAGTCCTCGAGCAAAAAAGAATTAACATATGAAAGGGAACATTTAGAAATTTCCTATAATTTTACTTATTTTTTCCATACTTACTTTAGAGATTACATGCCACCTAATTATTAAAAGACTTCAAAATGCTATACAAACTTAATAATTAACTCAAGTACTCCTAGAATCTTAGGTGAGTTAAGAATCATGCATGAATGACCAATTATGAAATTCATGTATGTTTTTCAAATTAATTTATGCAAATAAGTATATAATAAAGGTAATATCTTAAGTATAGATAAGTAAAACTCCATAGGTGCACTTTTCATATCCTTCCTTACTAATGTAGACACCCACAATATCAAAGATTAAAGGCAATTTATTGAGCTTATAATGGTACCCTAAGGTGACGGCTAAGAGAAGGAAAACACAATGTATTAATCGAAACAAAATAACATAAAAATTGAACTTTACACTTCTTTTTTTAATTTCCTTATTTTCTTTTCTTCTCTTTTGTTTTTATTCCTTTTTTAAAGAAAATAATCAATCACAATTTGGACTAAAATAAGGAAAATTTTGATTCTGAAGTATTAGTCAACCAATCCAAAATATTGGCCAAAATACAAATTTTTAATTGTTCATAATTTTCTATCCATGAAGTCGACCATAGTAATTAGTTCAGTCAACCAATTGTAATTTTTTACTAAAACAACCTTTCTCTAGCTTCTTCAATTCATCTAGTTGACCAACCTAAAATTTTTGTCAGTACTAAAAACCCATAATTCTTTTTAATTTTTCTTAAAATTCTTTATGATAAGTACATGTTATAACCATTAATCAAAGAATTCTCTTTTTTTTTTTTGTTTTTCTAATTATCTTCTCCTTTTCATTCACATCATTATTATTTTTTTTTCAAAAAGGAAGATTCCTTTTCCTAGTTCTCTTGAAGGGTGCTTATGGCTTTTTGAGCTAAAATAGTAATGGATATATTAAATTGTACCAAGAGATGTAAGACTAAAATAATTCAAAGTCTTAAGGGGACAATTAGGGATAAAACATAAATAATGTTAGCTTGAAAGGTTTAATTGAAACAAAGAAAACTTAAATAATCTCTTTAGTAATGCAATAATCTAGAATTTTTCCTTAATAGACATTTAAACAAGTTTTAGAGATCATAAAGATATCATTGTAATCACATAAACCTCCTCTAAGCATACAATACATGTCTAAGATCATGATCACTATCCAAAATTTCAAAACTCAACCACAAGATAAAGTGAAACAAGAATTAATCATTAAATAAGCACAATATTCATAAGGTTCTTTATATCATGTTCCAATGTAATTATAATTATTATAGTAAAGAGAAATCAACACAAATTAAAACAAATTTCATCCTACTAAATAGATCAAAGAAAACAAAAAACCAAAAGTAAGACAAATAAATGAAAATGATAGAGAGTGAACAATTCCCCCCTCAACATAAAATTGACATTGTTTTCATTGTTGTAAATAGCTAAAAGAAACAAATAAAAAGATAATTCCCTAAAAACATAAATTGCCTCTCATAAAGTGTTTTGTTTATAGTTTATAGTTTGACTTTTGTTCCATCTTTATTTCTAAGGATCCTTCAAGAGAATGGTAGAAAATGAGAACATCATGCATATTTGAAATGTAGTAAGACCATTATATAATCCAAAAGGTATTCTTTTAAAGACAAAAGAGCTATAGGGCAAATAAAGGTAGTTTTCTGTTAGTCCTTTTGTATAATAAAAATTTAATTATAACAATCTAAATACCCATCTAGGAAGCAATATAATTCATGTCCAAAAAATCTTTTTATCATTTGATTAATTAAAGGTAAGGGAAAATAATATTTTCTAGTGACATCATTCAATTTTCTATAATTTATACAAACTCATCATACAGTCACTATATTAGTAGGAATTAGTTCATATTGATCATTCTAAACAATAGTTGTAACTCTTTGGTATTACTTGCATTAGACTTATTATAAGTTATTAGAAAGAGAATAGATTATACCTACATCAAGCAATCTAATCACCTTAGTCTTTACCATAACTTGCTTGCTCAGGTTTAGCCTAGGGTTATAACCCTCCTCTATAAGAATTTTATGTATAAAAATTGAACGAATAATCCCTTTGGTTTTAGCTATTGTTCATCCTAAGACTTTCTTATGCTTTTTTGATGCCATAAGAAATTTCTCCTTCATTAAATTTATTAAAAAGAAGAGATAATCATAGATAAATAAGAACCTTTTAAAATTAAATATTCTAAATAAGAAGGTATGGGTTTAAGTTCAAGTATAAAGAGCTCCTAAATTAAAGGTTTTAGTTAAAGATTGTGGGATTTGTCAAAAACTACAACTTTTGGCTCTTTGATTCTTAAGTATGGTGAATTTGCCTCCAATAAACTAATACTCTCCCTTATTTTCTCTCTTTTAGCTATAATATCCTTTGATTCTATAATACAAACTTTAAGTGAGTCTTCCAATCTATCTTGCTAAAATAACTTAGCGACTTTTTGGTTAGTAACATCTATTATCATCATTAAAGGGATATTTAATAGCTTTAAAAATATAAAAAGTGACATGTTCATCTTTTATTCTAAGGATTTATTTTCATTATTGCACATCAATTAATGTCCTACTTGTAGTTAGAAAAAGTCTCCCTAAAATAAGAGATATTGCACAAAATTCTTATTTATCCAAAATAATAAAATCCATAAGAAAAAAAAAAACTTGCTAACCTATACCAATGCATCCTTTATTACACCTCTTAGATGCTTAATAGATCTATTAGTCAATTGAAGAGATATGGTGGTCACTTTTGGTGCCGAACTCTTAATTTCTAGAAAATAGAAAAAGTCATCAGGTTAATACTTGCCACTAAATTACATGAAACTTATCAAAATAAGAACAACTAATAGCACAAGGATTAGAGAAACTCATCAAATCTTTTAATTTGAGTGTTATTTTATTATGAAAGATTGCAAACACTCCTTATGCAACTTTATTGTCTTTAATTCTTCCAATTTCTAATTATTTGCCAATATTTCTTTCAAAAATTTTGAATAACTAGGCATTTTAGATAAAACATATGCAAAAGGAATGTTAATTTGTAATTTCTTAATAGACTTAAGGAATTAAGAGAATTACTTATGTCTTTGATACTACTATAACCTTTAAGGAAAATGAAAGTGAAGGGCATAATTTTTGACATTAGGGTAATATAAAAACCTTTTGGTTGTTCCTTTTCATCATCTTTTTCTTTTTCTTCCTTAACTATTTGGCCTTGCTCTCTTTCTTTTACTTCTTCTTTAAGCTTCATTATATTTCTTAAGGTTATGGCTTTTACCTATTACTTAGGATATTTCTCTATGTTACTAGGTAAAGACTCATGTACTCTTTTAAAGAAAGTATTGACTAATTGCCCCATTTGAGACTTCAAGTTTTTCTTATAGAAGCTTCTTGGTTTTGGAACCTAGTTTTAGTAGTGAATATGAATTTTGTCATTAGTTTGTCCAAGTTAGTCTTATTTTCTTGAGGTGGAAATTCTAAAAGTGCTAGTCTCATTGGCTTGTTGTCATTCCATCAAAAGTTTGGATGATTTTGGCTAACTAGGATTATAGGTTTTGGAGTAATGATTACCTTCTTATTGTATATTAAAATTATCAACAAAATTAGCATGCTCAAACAATTGTGAGAAATGATTACCATCCTAACACTTGATGCTAATATATCCTCCTCTACAAAAGTCAATGCACCCATATCGTCAATCTTCTTATTTAGTGCTTTAATTTAAGTAGATGAAGAAATAAAAATGTCTATTTTATAAACCTCAGTAGCTCTCTTAACTGTTGCTTTATCTAATTGCCATTAATAACTATTAGATGTCATTTGCTCTAAGAAATATATGCCTCTTTTGTTGTCATTCTCATGACAATACTACCTACTATTACAATAATCATAGAAAGATTAATGGGAGATAAACCATCATAGGAAGTGTGTACTTGTAACCAAATAGGTAAACCATGATGTGGGCCCTTTCTCAACAAATCCTTGAATGTTTCCTATGTTTCATACAAAGACTCCATCTTTAGTTTTATAAAAGTAATAATATCATTATGCATTTCAGCAATCTTAGAGGGTGGAAAAAACTTTGCTAAAAAGCATTAAACCATTGTGTCCCAAATAGTAATGGAACTTATTAGTAAACAATTAAGACAATTTTTTGCCTTGTTTCATAAAGAAAAAGGAAACAATTTTAATCTAATTACATCATTCAAAACACCATTGTGTTTAAAAGTATTGCACATATCAAAAAAAAAAAAAAATAGCAATATGAACATTCATATCATCACTAGGTAAACCATTGAATTAAACTGAAGTTTGGATCTTTTATATGATGGCTAGCTTGATTTCAAAATTATTTGTTTGTATGGTAGGCCTCTTAATACTTGATGTCTTTCCTATGACTAAAGGCTTTACATATTTTACCAAAGATTGGTTCCCTTATCTCTTTCTTTATTTACAATATCCACTTTTTTGTTTTCCTTTAATTAATGAATTGATCTTTCAATCTTAAGATCATATGGTGCAAGATCTTTATTACATAATTCTGTTATATGTTAGTGAAAACCTTGCAAAAAAAAAAAAATCCAAATTAAAATCAAGATCAAAGGGTTTTAATAAAAAATTTACAATCCCTAGCAATGACGCCAAAAACTAGATACATGCAAATAAATAATAACAAGTGTACTAGACATTCAAGAAATATAGAAAGTAAATAGAGTATTGTCTTATGAGGATTAAAAGTAAACAAGTACCAAAACACTTACTAATTCTAACTTTATTCCAAAAAATAATTTCAAAGATTAGATAACTAAATAAGAAAAAATAAAATCTAAATAGAAATGAGATTAAACCAAGAGAGAATATAATAGGGTTTTGAGTTCATCACGTCAAGATTACATAGAATTTTGAGCTAAATTGCTATGAAAAAGAGGATTTATTCATGGGATAACAAAATTACCTATGCTACATTGAATTTAATTTTACTTATCAACCTACTATATCTCTGTGTACATTTAATTATGCAAAAGAATATTAAGATAAGTGAAAAAGTATAACTTAACTAGATACTTTCAAAATCCCCTTATCACTACTGCATCAGTAATATTTGTGCAACTTTATATTTTATTCAATTTATGGTATGTATTATTTAACCTAACAGACAAAATCTCCTTTTGGTCTTAACTATGCTTATTAAATCAATTTAATTGGTGATTAGACTTTTAAAAGCATTAAACATAGTAACATATACTTACTACGAAAAAAAATTCTTGAATAGTATTAAAGAAAACAAAAAACTACATAATTCTAATTAGGCTACACTATAACCCTAGTTAAAAAAATTAGTTCATCATAGAAAAAAAAAATCTAATTAAACATTACAAAGATATTTTGGGAAAAAAAATGATAAAATAGCTTAAAGATTGTTCCCTTAAAGATGTCATCACTCCTTTGATTTTCTACTCACTTTTTCTTTCTTTATGTTCTTCTCTCTGTTTTTTTTTCCCTTTATACTTGTCTCTTTTGTTTGGTTCTACAAATATTTTTTTTTCTTTTTATACCTACTTTATGTTATGGTCATCCCTCTTATTGGTTCAGGTTTCTTACCTTTAGTTAACCTTTTAAAAGTTTTTGATTCATAATTTATGGTTCAAATGTCTCCCATATAGAAAGTTGAATCAGGCTTCGGTGTACATAATTATAACTTTGTCTCTTAGTTTTTGTTGTTTGCAAGAATCACTCAATTTGAATGTGTAGTGAAAGTTATGCCTAATACCAAATATTGCTCAATTAGTAAAGGGATGAAATTCTAATTGACTTTGGTTTCCCAAATCATATAGGATTTCTTTTCAAATGAATCTCTAAATCTATAAGGGACCTATCTTCTTAACTCTCTTATTTTTCATTTTGCTCCTCCATAAATAATTCTTCATTTTTATGATTTAAATTGACTCTAAACATTCACTTTGGTCCTCTTCTAAAAAAATGTAAAAATATTTAAAATCTAAATAAAATTAAATTTAAGTAAAATAGTAATACTAATTTAAGACCAAAATTTAAGGAAAGTATGTATCATATTAGACCTTATCAACTATTATGGAGCATAAGATTTAGATTGTCACCCTAGTGAGTATTTTGATTGCTAGTGGTTTCTTGGGATAATTGGAATATTGTTGGACAACATATTATTGATATGACTTATTATGGAACCTTTTCCCCTAACCTTGGTGCAAGTTGTAGGCCAATTGTATCTAGTTTAGATCAGTTCTTATCATTAGCCTCTCCCTAAAATGGTGTAAAGTTGTTATTTGAGTTTGGTATAGCAAGTTGGAACACGATGGTGTTAAGAGTTGGGAGAGATCTAAACTATGCCTACTTGAAAGTTTAGAGTTGAAATTTACCACTTAAAAGCTAAAAGCTTATGGGCTAACAAGGATACTTATGAAATGCCACCAAACAACTTTTACATAGAGATAGGTTGAAAAACTAAATAAGAAACATTAAAATTAAGTGAGAAAGAAACTAAATAGGAAATAATATAACTAAGTACGAAATAAGATAATATATATGTTAAAGGGTATAACATTCCTATATAGTATAATATAATATTTCTATGTAGTAAAATATTCAACCTAATAAAATTGAAAATGTAAGAGAATAATAAATTCCTAAATAAGAGAAATTCTCTTTCTTTATTTTTCTTCTTTCTTGGTTGAAAAAAATTGGACCTCAAATTTTGAAGTGTTGGAGAATGATAAATAGTTGGCATTGTGCTAGAAAAAATTTGTCTTCGAAGATCAACTTTGGTGGAAACAAAGCAAACACTATGAACTTAACTGGAAAATCTGAGAACTAAAACTCCAAAGAAATAATAAAATTAATAGCTTCAATTACCTGCGCAATACCATCGTTCAGAGACTTCTTTTCAACCGAGGTAGAAAGCTGAGTAGTGAGAGGTAGAAAGCTGAGTAGTGAACTTGTTTTCATCCACCATATCAACATGTTTAGGCAATTTCATATCTATTGTTGTCTCATCAATAATTTAATCAACTTCGTCTAATGGACTAACTTCATCTAACAATTCCCCCGTAGTAAAAAGAGAAAGATAAGGTGAAATTTTAAAAGAACAACTGTCAAGGACTTTGCCCCCCAACTTTTGAGCAATAGGATTGCTCTTTGTCACACTATTAAATAGCAGAGCAACTAACTTATAAGAGATGTCGGCACTTTCCTCTAACGCAATGGTCATAATTTCCTTCATGAAAATAAAATATTTTTATGGATGATAATCTCTTATAGTTTTAAGGAAAATTTGAAACATCTTAATTATCAAGCATCACAATCAAGATCTAACATCATATAATATAACTATACCCTTACAGGAATTTCAAGAATTGGAATTCACTTACCATATGAGCAATTGGTGAAATAGCTAAATGCTTAAAATGATGATACCATCAACTAAAATATATCTTTAAATCATCACGACAATGAATGTTTAGAGCAGTTATCCTCATAATCCAAGGCATGAAGCAACTGCAACTCCAATGTCAACGTTGGGGTGTCCGAAGAGTTCATTTTCAGTCAATTCTTTCATTAATGGATGTAGTGCAATTGGTTTCATACATGACTACTCTAATCTTTACAAGCAATGTTCAACTTGGTCGAGAAGAAAAACGAGTTCCCTGATACTTGCAGGAGGGCTTTGCAAGCTAAGCCCAACATACCAAATATGCTTTTCCGATACATAAGTCATTTTTCTACTTTTTTGTCTTCCACTTGGTCGGTTTTCTTTCACTTTTCTTTCTTTTTTTTTTTTCCAAGAAAGACTAAAACATGATTGATTGACTTCTTTTTTCTCTTAAAACTATGAAACTAAGAACCAATTGAAATACTAACTAGATTTTTTTGACATTTTTTTGTTCTTTTAATTTATTTTTGACCTTTTGTTCTTTTAAAATCTAAAATAAATTTAACCAGCCACCAACAACCTTCCGTTTCTTTTGGTGTTTAAAATCTAAAATGAATTTAACAAAAAAAAAAAAAAGAAAGAAAAAACAAAAGAAACAGAATGTTGTTGGTGGCTGGCTCTGACAAACACTCAGTCAACTTCAGTAGGGCGCTTGAGACCAGAGGTCACAGGGTTGAGGACAGTGACTCCATCAGTACAGCTTCCGTCAGACAACATTGCCTGATAGACTGGCAGCGGCGCATAAACGGAGATTTGACGGAGCAGTAGCCTTAAGGAGGTGGAATAGTGACCTTGAGGATCGAAACAGGCGCATCAATGGCGGAGAAGGACAAATTGGAGGCCCGTACCCTTTCCTAGACCGACCTCAGTCATTAGAGATGAGTGGTGGTGCGACAGAGTGGCTATAGTCCAGTGACTTTCGGCAACCTTTCGGATGCCTTTAGATGATTGTCCGACCTGCATGGGTCCTAGCTTTGTGTAGATTGACACACAACGGTTCTGGTCAAGTGGGTCACATGCAGTGACGGTGATGGTGGCTAACAGCTGATAGCCAGCAGCGACGATCCAATAGGAAAAGGGATTTGGATGCTTTTGGTGTGGCGTTTTTGGATTGAGATTTTCTCTAATACTAAACTGATATAAAATGAAAAATTGTACAAAAATTCACTTAAAATTAAGAACAATTAATTGAAAATAAACTCAATACTTAAATATATTTTAATAATCCTAATAAGTGTATTTATGAAATAATATTGAGATATCTTTATATAGAAATAACTTAAGGCAGTAAATAGAAAATGATAAAATTAAATAAGAGATAAGATACTAAATATGTTAAATAGCATAAATTTTTATATAGCAAAATATAACATTTTTGAATAAAATTTAAAAGACAATAGAATAATAATTTTTTAAATAAGAGAATTTTTTTCTTTATGCTTCATTGCATGAGCTAACTTTTATCACCAAGTTAGAGATAGGAAAGCTTTAGCGGCCAGCTGAGGGAGGGGCCTCAAGCTAGAGAGTAAAAGGCCTTGCTAACCGACAAGAGATGGGGTTCAGATGGCCATAGTTGGGGGCGAAGTAGCCGATTGGACAGTTATCGACTAAAAATGGAAAGCTTTAAGTTATCGACTGAAGCGGGGGTAAAAAGAACCCGTCTCCAGAGGATTTAGAAAATTTTGATGACCCATTGGAGAGTTAGTCTAAAGATCTCCTTCTTAGGAATCGATGAGTTCAAGCGACGAGCTGGAAATGGGGCTCATAAGCCTGTAGCCGGAGAGTTTGGTGTGGGCGGAGGGGGGGGATTGTAGGCTGAGTAGCCAAGAGTTGGGAACTCAAAATCCCTTGACGCTCTCACGACGCCACCATAGGCTTCAGATAACCAATCACGGCCGCAACTGACACCCTTCTTGTCTGTCGGCATCTATCTACCAGTTTTTGGCTTCTACTCGCCATAAGGAGATCTAGAATGCGCCGACCTATTCAGACCATCTTCCTCGTGTGCAGATTTACAACGGCACACCTACTGGTCGACTCGTGAGGCCCCGATCATTGCACCTATGCTGCTGAGACCTTTTTCAGCTGCTGAAATGGGCAGTATAGCCAGCCTCTCTCCTGTCTCACTTTCTGCATTTTTCCGTTGCTTCGAGTCCACCATCACTGATGCTCGTTTTCGGAGCCGTTGCACCCTGCTTCTTCCTCTTGATGACTGGGAAGCAACAAAAATTGGCTCTCTTAGGCACGCTGCATGCATGAAGGAGACGAGTTCTTTGGTGGCTTTTTTGGGATTTTTTCTTTTCTATAGGTGTTGATCTATTTGGTAATTTAGAGATTTTTAAGTAGAAAAAGGTAAATGAGAGAGACACATGGCTTTTTGTTCCTGATGGGTTTCTTGGATGCCATGCTAGAGGTAGGCGGCAGGTTGGAGATGGGTTGGGAAGTGTTAAGCCCTGGCTGAAAACGGGTTAAAGACCACCACCCGTGAGACACAAGAAAGGCAATGGGGTGTTGGATTGGAGCTCGACATTTACGCTCTGATGCTCATTAGAGAGAGAGAGAGAAACCATCAAGGAGTAAGAATCCCTTGCCTAGTTCTATGGTAGTTGAGGATTTATAGGGTTTCAAGTGAGTCTGCATTGACGGCTATGGGATGTACAATTTATACTACCACATCAAGTATTTCTTTTGGCTGCTACTGGTGTCCTAGGCTATAGCACTGTTGAACAACATATTATTGATGAGAGTTATTGTGGGCTCTTTAGCTTAATCTTGATACAGGCTCTAGGTCTATTGAATTCAGTCTAGATTAGTTCTTTTCAACGTTCGCGCCCGCTAAATGACTCAAGGATGTAGAATCCAAGTAACAATCCATGGCTAGAGAACTTTACTCGAAAATGACAGAGTAGATTGGCAAAGATTGATCCCGCTAATTAGCATCACCATGCCTTGTTATCTTCAAGCCAGAAGTCTTTGTCGCATCATGATAAGCAATTGTACTGCTAGAGTTTGTTTTCGCATATTCTAAGGTGCACATTAGCTGTGTACAAGACCACGAACATCATAAAAAAGAAAAAGACACCTCTCTAAATTGAAGTGTGCAACGGATTTGTATAACACATAAGTGTCTTCCAAATCAATTTATCATGAAGAACGGCGAATAGAACTCATCAATTATGGTGCTATTGTTCATTGTTCTCTACTTAAAGCACTAGAAATATTGCAAATTACACAACTATCAGTGCTAAAGCAGAATTTGATTTAGCCTTCTTACATAGATACTGTCAGATGAACTTGAATCGTCATCAGCTTACACGGACATCATGCTAGATTAGCATATAAAGAATCGAAAGGTAGGCTGCTGCGTGCTGGCAAAATCCCCAGTTGGCTTTCATTTTCGACGACAGATTGATGGCCCCGGGAATGGAATTTCAAGAGTGTTTTAGCTTAAAATATAGGAGGCTGGCATAACCTCGTACTTAGGTTATGCTATTATTAAAACTTTTACAAAGCCTGAACTATGTAGGCATATGCTATTAGTAAAACTTTTACAGAAGAGTTCATAAGTGGAAACCGAATGTGCTTCAGAGCTCAAATAACTGTCTGAATATCAAAAAGAGGGCATGCCACTGGGGCTTACTTCATCGCTCATAAGGTCCGCACACCTACAGGTATAGCAATGAATCTTGCTCCTACATTTTGAGGGGCTCAATCAAACGCAAAACATCACGAGCTACCTTGAAATGGTTTGGTTGAAACACTTGACAGATTATGTGTCAATTACACATGTTTGGTGGCTACTGCCGAGCCTTTCCCTTTCTGGTGGTTTCACTAAGGAATATCTGTGGCTAAGCACGAGCCACAGTAGAGTCCATGCGCTCAACTGACCCACTAAACATCCTAAAATATAAAGTTAAGTTAGATTGAACCTACTGATGGTATTGCCCAACTCATTAGTAACCCAAGAAATGACGAAAGAAAGTCTTAAAAGTATGGGAAAGTAGCCATATCTAAAAATTTCTTGAAATGATTATTATAAATATTTTTTAAAATACTATATGTAAATATTTAGGTTATTTAATTATAACTACTCATTAAAAAAGTAAAACAAATATAAATAATCTCTTCTCTTATTTGAATAAAAAATAAGATTTTTTTAATTTAATAAACTTTCGTATATTTTTTTGCCTGTCACATACTTTTAACTTTTTTACTTCTAACTTTCTTATTGGCCTTTTCAATGTTCTATATTTATTCTTTTAAATTTTGTAAGATTTAGTTAATTCATTTTCATTCAATCGTGATCTAATTCTGTAATATAAAAACTCTGCACTATTGCCGAATCAAAGTAGCTTCTTTCTTCCAATGGGCTTATCTCTAGGAAATCGTCTAGTCGGTGGAACCCATAAACAGGATGAGTGAAGTCAAATGGTTGTTCTGATCTAATTAACTTAGCATTAATTTAGCCTCCTACAGGTTTTTTTTTATCAATCCGATTAAACAAACTTAAAAATAATAATTTTAAGTAAATATAATTAATTTTATATTACATATAAAATATTAATATAATATAAAATAATAAATATATAATATAAAAATTAATTATTTTTATTTAAATTTACCTTTTTCAAGTGGATTTAATGTTTTTGTCCCATCATACGTCAATTTCTGGCATTATCTTTCGTGACTCGAGAATGACACGTATGATTTTATCCTTGCAGACCACCATATCTTCCAGGATAGGTGAAGGTCAGCCTCCATAGGCACGATTGCAAGAAGCCAAAATGGGCTCAACTTCTATATACCATCTCTACCATGCAATTCGTTAAGCTTAGAATGACAATTGGATCGGAAACCCTTCATTATCTGTATACAATATTTCCCAGTGTGCTTTCAAGAAGGCCAAGGAAAAAAAAAAAAAAAGTCATAATGGACACTCAGATTTCAATATTTTGCGGTTGACGTAAGCCCAACTTAGACTGTTTAGATGTATCCTAACGAGTAAAACAAACATTCCACTTAAATCTGGCAAATTAAGAGTGTTCTGATTGAATTACTCACCATCCACTAACCTTTTAGGCAGGGGGAAGATGGGAAGCCTATAAATGGTAAGAACGCCCGGCCTGCTTAAGCACCCCAACTTTGAAAGAAAAAGCGTAGTTACCTGTTACTAAATCACCACAGGTCCAATGGATAGCTCAAGGAGCTGTTTACTGTTCCTAGTTTTGGTCCTGCTTTTATCCGCAAGCACGGAGACTCGCCTTATGAGTTCGGTCACAGAAAGGAGAAGTAATGTAGGCCGTCTGTTGGGCGAACTAAATCGAGCCGCCACAGAACTAAATGAAAATGGTTCGCAGTGGCCCAGCAGAGTAAGCCCTGGAGGACCGAATCAACACCATCACTCCGTAACTAACTAGGCTTTGGCTATGTATCACAGCCGAAAAATAAGACTGCATACTTGTGCGTGTGCACTTGTAATCTCAGTCATTTTGCTTTCGTCGGAATAAATGCATCGTGTAACTTTTACTTGTTGATCTGTGTAAATATGCCTTTCATTCCGTGTTTTAATAATGCATGGACGCGCATATAGTGTATTAGAGGCGGGGATGGCTTCAGATGTAATCTATCGTTAAAAAACAAAAAAAAAAAAAGGAGTTCATGTCATACGAGATTGCCTGAAATGTGAACTTGCCCAACTGTTTACTTATTACAACTTATATTACACACAGGGGTCATTTCTCAAGACGATCTCGCAAGTTGATCTTACGCTTAGGCCGACCTAATCGAATGTAAGTGCAAAGGAAACAACTCTTGAAAGTAATTCATAAAAGTGAGTTCCCCTTATCAAATAATCTTTGAAATGTCGCATCCACTTAGAAGCTCAAGCTCGTAGATTAAGAAGTCTTTACATATCATATGTCCTATTAGATCTTTATTCCTTAGTAATGTGAGACTTAATACTCTTAATATGCCCTTGTAAAACTTGCTAGTTCTAATTAGAAAGTAACATAATAAAACTAGATTGAACGGGCTAAACCCATGTATTGGCTCCATTAGTACTGAGTAACGATGAGATTGAGCAATTGAAAAAGACCAAACTGTCAAATGCCAAGTGCAAATAAGAGGAATAAACTAAATTCTGATATCACGTCAAATAATCTCTTGGAATCTCACATATATTTAAAAGTTTAAATTTATAAATAAAAAAGTCTATAGACATTATAAATCATATTGGATATTTGTTTTTTAGCAACATAAGACTTTATAATCTTAACACCGCTGATATATTTTACAAGATTTCAATCTAACCTATGTGAATAAGAGATTCACCTTAAGTTTTGACAACTTTTCTTCATGTTGGTTTATCGATGGGTCGACCAGTCCATGAACAGAAGGCATAAGTTCCTTCCAAATCTATATGTAGTAGACTTATGACCATGAAACGGATAAATAGTTTTCTCCCTCTGTAGTCGTCAAAACTCGAAGAATCTTCATTCGTCATCATAGCTAGGGGTTATTGGGCTGTAGAAACTAGCTGTTGTTCACATCACCTTGACTTGTTTCATAAAAAGAATGATGATACAACAAATTGCAACAAATAGCACTAGATAAAATCAAAATTCTAATCATAAAGAAATGTCTAAAATTCGATAGTAATATAACATTTGACTTGTTTCATATTCCATTTCTAACATATATTTATAAATAAAAACAATTAGCTTTTTTTTTTCCTGCTGTGCTATATTAATTTTATATAATGATGCTTAGAGATTGAATATTAATGTAATATTTCAATTCTATCATTCAATTTATAAATAATATTTGATGGAATAAATTAAAATATAATGCCTAAAATGTATTAGGTCAATCCAAAATTATTAAATTACATTCACTCTTCCTTAAACCTCGTGGCATGCGAATCTTGTGCACATCATTCTAAAGATTAAAATCTTAAAATGTAAAAATAAGATTTTGGACTTATAATCCTATGTCTTACTTCAACACATAATTGAATAACTAATTATCAATCACGTCAAGTAATAAAAAAACAATTGGTTATCAAGCATAGAAACGATGCATATTAAGCAGCATAGTTATTGCCGATACATTTCTACTACAAAACTAAAGACTAAAAATGCACCAATTTTTAGACTAAGTAAATTCCATATATTTACTTAAATATTATTCATTTTTTTGGTACATAAATAAATATGATTCATGAGAACAATATTATTGGATCATTGTTGAAAATAGAGTTGTTTTTTCACAAAAGGAAAGTAAATAAACTAAAGATACATGCAAAAAGTGGAAATGATAAGAGTTAAATTAAAATAAAAAAGAAAAAATACAACCATTCATGGTTAGTCTAACGGTAAGTGCAAACTTAGGATTGTGTGAGTTGGGCGCACGGTTTCGAATTTGAATCTCCTACATGCAATTCATGTTTCAAGTGAAGGGTCACAAAGATAAGTTGTCCTACCAGAAACCCCAAAATTCGCCTAAAAGAGACTTCTTGTCCTCCAGGAAGAAATAGAAAGAAAGAATACATTAACGATAGTGGAAATACTGTATGATAGGGTTGAGTTGCTTGCGATAAGTTCAAATTTCAAATCAAGCAGTTTCACATCAATCAATTCTTGTCTATATCCAATATATGTATTCGAGTTTAAGATTCATAGAATTTGGGCCACATGGCCATTGACTTTTTTGTATTAACTTTTATTGGTTCACTTATCCAAAAAAAATAGTACTAATTAAATTCAGATTGGTTCAATTCGGGCTTTTGATAGATTGAATCATGTTGTTATGGTCAAATTAACTTTTTTCATTTTCATGCGTAACTTTAAATTAAAAGCTTAAGCTATGAGCCTTGAGCATTTCCAAGTCTTTAGATTAGAAGTTTCTTTTCAATATTAGATATTAACCTCATGCCTGATCCAATAGATTGTGTGGCCTCATTTGCTACTCTGGCTAGTGACAAAATGTTAATGTGGAAATTAAACCATATTTCTAAGATGAGCCTTAGATGCTATAATTTGGCTAATTATTCGGTGTAAAGTTTCAATCCGCATGCATAAACTAAAATGTTAATGTAGTCGCACATCCATTCATGATTTGGTAGTATTAATACATAAATGTATACATAAATCTCTCTCTCTCTCTCTCTCTCTCTCTCTCTTTATATATATATATATATATATCCATCAAGATACTTGTAAATTAGCACAATATAACTTGCTATCTCTTACCTTTCTCATAAATTCCACAAATTTCTTTCTAGCCATTCAAATTTAACACTTTATAATAGATGCTTAGGTTCTTAATTAGTAATTTGTTCCCTTATTCACAATGTACATTAATGTTTAGAGTAATGATATTTATACTAAAATATTTTATAAAAAGAAAATCATGCAATGACAAAACGTATTGATCTTTCATAATTCATTGAAATATAATTGGACAATAAATAGGGTAAACATTAATTCAATATGTTATTTTAATATTTGGATGATAAAGAATTAAAGTGCATTAAGAAAGGTGTATGAAAAAATTCATCAAACCATATTAAAAATCACTAAGCCACCATAACTCCTAAATTCACTTGAACCATCTCAAAACCTTATAACATAAGCTTTAGCTTCCACTAGGTCAATCAAGAAGGATAATATCATCCCCTAGATTGACTGAGGTCACCATGTATATTCCCTTTGGCAAGACATCTAATGAGATTGTTGCAATTATGTGTTACATATTATCCTTTGTGTTTTGAATTGCTCCCATACTTGATTCATTTCAATTTATTTAAATTATGATTTCTATATCTTTCTTTAACTTATTGATAGTATGTGAGCTTTATATGAATATTAATTTTTTTGATTCATGTTATTCTTGGAAAGATCTGTGAATTTAAAATTTGAATTAAGTTAATAAGTTTGCAAAGATCTTGTCTTTTGCTAATTCTCTATCTTTAAAAAGTATTAGATGAGATTTTAAGAGATCTCAAGGAAAAATGGAAAAAATTATGAAGATTTAAAGTGGAAAGAAAATTTAGATTAGTCAACCTATCTTATTGATTGAACAGTATGAAGTGAAGAGAAGAGAAGTAGAAAAGAAATAGAAAATTTGAGTTGGTCAACTGAATAATACTTATACTTAACTAAACACCAAATAAGACTTTAAGCAATGGAATATAAAAAGAAATAGAAATTTTAGACTGGTCTACTTGACTGTTATTGTAGTTGACCAAAGATATTTAAAAAAGATAAATCATTGAAGATTTAAAAGTTATACAAAATTTAGATTAGTTGATTAAATTGTGCTTATAGTCAACTAATGAGACTAAAGTAGTAAAGTGTAGAAGTCAAGAAAGTTAAAAAGATTTTAGGCCAATTAACCAATCAAAGTTTTGTAGTCAACTAATACGTTAGAGGGGTTTTTGATTTTGAAAATTGATTCTCTTTATGAAAAGAGATCAATGTCCAATAAATAGTTTTTTTTTTTTTTATAAAAGAGTTAAAGAAACTATTTTATGGATAACCTTAAGAAAATGAATTAAACTTGGTGAAAGATCAAAGAGAAAAAAGTAAAAATTGTAAAAGAGAAATAGTGTTTTAGTAAAAAGTAATAAAACATGAGTTTATAAGTGTTGTGAAGAATTGTTAGTTCTTGTCAAAACTTTGAAAGTGTTTTCTTGTGATCAAAATTAAAATGACTAAATATAAAAGGTTGTCTTTATTTTGTAAAAAGAGAAATTGATAGTGAAGTTGAACTCTCAAGGAAGGCACACTAAAAAGTGGACGTATACTCTCAATTTGAATATAACCATTATAAATCTCTATATATGCTCTTTCTCTTCCCTTATCTCTCTTTAACTTTTGTTGTTCATATTGCTTACTTTGTTATTGTTTATCTTGTTATCTCTATTTGGAGTTGGAAATGAGTGTGGGTTAAGCAACCAAGTCAATCAGACCCAATTCACTCCCTTTTTGGGTTGTCTTAAGAACCAACAAGTAGTATAAAAGCTCAATCTCTATTATAATAGCCAAAAATCCTAAAGATGATCTATGATATCATTTGGATCCATGTATTATGTTAAAGGTGGAAATATCCTTAGACCTACAATCTTTGATAATACTAATTACAATAACTGAGAGTAAAGTCCAAAAACGAGTATTAATATAAGAAATAGTGTGTCCACTATTAAGGAAAAGAAATTCAAAACCCTTAACTTTAAAGCTACCTATATGCTTCATTATGATTAAAGTATCTTTATGAAAGACAGTAAATAAGACATGGGAAAAGCTCAAGTCATTTATAGGTGTACAACACAATTTAAAAACATTGAAATTAATTTGCTCATGCAAAAGTATAAGCTCTTTGAGATGAGATCATCTCTAAGATGTACACAAGGTTCACTAACATTATTGATCCACTTAAGAACCCTAGGAAGGAAATTGAGAGAAAAGATCTTATAAAAAATATTAAGATTAAGATCACTTCCACAGTCTTGGAATCTTAAGACAATTATGATTACAAAATCTAAGGACAAAAACGCTTTAAACTTAGATGAGTTGATTGGATCCTTGTTAACCTATAAGATAACCTTCACCAAGAAAATTGTTAAGAAAAATAATGGAATTGCTTTTGGAGCCTCCTCCTCTAAAGAAAACAATAATGATAATGAGAGTGATCAATATTCTCAAGAAGATAAAGAAGAGTTTGTCACACTAATTAAGAGGGTAATAAGACTTTAGAAAAAGTAGAAGCAAAGTGGTAAAAGATTCTTTAAGAATAATCAAAAGAAAGATGAGATCATTTGTTATAATTGTAATGAACTTGCCTATATTGCTCACAATGATCCTAAAAACAAGAAGAATGACAAAAAGCTAGTAAAGAAAACCTCAAAACTATTTGGGATGATCTAAATGACTCATAAAATGAATTTGAAGATTTTGGAGTCAATTTGGCAATTATAGCCATAAAAGATGAAGTAAATTTTGATGACATTGTCTTTAATGATAATAAGTCCTTGATTAATGAATTGTATGACATTCTAAATTCTATGGATAAAAAGCTCAATGATATGGTTGTCTAGAACAAGAACATTTATGCTGAGAATGTTTCCATAAAGCATGAAATTGGATTATTAAAGTAAAAGAATGCTTTTCTTAGAGATAAGGTTAAGTCACACACTAAGAAAAATAGTAAGTTGGATAAGTGTCAAAGTTTCAAGTAAGAAGGATAGTAAGTTGGATAAGTGTTAAAGTTTCAAGAGTCTCTCTTTAAATTTACTCAAAGTAAAGATAAACTAGACATGTTACTTGGCTAGTTTAGGCTATTCGTTTTATGCAAATTAACCTAAAACTTCTTTGAACAAAGATAGCTTTTATACCCACATATGTATAAGCATCTAGTAGTAAATTACATAAGAATACTTATACATTATATTATGGTAGAAAGACATTTCATAATTATGCATATATGTACATAAGGCACATACAATGACCTAAAACATTTTGTAGTACTGCATACTCTCATGATAGATGGTATAATCATGATAAATATGGTAATTATGCATATAAATACCATGCTAGAAACCATATTAGATGTTATTTCTATAGTGACTATGGTCACATAAAAATATTCTTACAACTCAAGATAGAGTTTAAATAGATATTTTCATGTAGGTGCTAAAAGCACCAAAGTTAACCTACAAGGGCCTAAGAAAATTTGAGTACTTAAATTTAAATACATTGTTTGTAATTATGTCTTATAAGTAGTATGAAGAGAGATAAATGGCATTTAGATAGTGAATACTTTAGATATATGACAACAAATCTCAAGAAAATAAATGGTAAGATGGTAACTTTTAGATATAATACTAAAATTTGGCATTAGGAAGATAAGTAAGGAAAAGTCTCTAATAATTGACATTGTCTTACTTGTCAAGGGACTCATGTTCAATTTGTTGAGTATTAGTTAATTGCATGATATCAATATGGTATCATTTGAGTAAAATGCTTGTTATGTTACTGATTCCAAATCAAATGATCCTTTATTTGTTGTTAAGTGGTTAAATAATTTGTATATTATTGATTTACAAATTTTAACTAACCAAGATGTGAAGTGTTTTACCTTTGTTAGTGAAGAATCATGGTTGTAACATCAAAGGTTAAGTTATGAAAGCACAAAACAATTATTAAAACTCAATCAATATAACTTCGTAGAGGGACTTCTAAAGCTAAAATTTAAAAAGGAAAAAGTGTGTGATGCATGCAAAAAAGGTAAGCAAAGCAAGAGTTCTTTTAAGAGCAAAATTGTAGTATCTACTAATAAACTATTGCAACTATTGCATATGGACTTGTTTGGTCCTACTCATATTTTATCTTGAGACAATAAGTCATATGTAAACATTGTTATAGATGATTATATTAGACTTGCATAAGTTACATTCCTAGTTCATAAGAATAAGTGTTTAAAGACCTTTAAGGGATTTTGTAAGTAATTTCAGAACAAAAAAAGGGTACCATGTTTAATTAGAAATAATCATGGTAGTGACTTTAAGAATAAAGGATTTGAGAACCTTTTCAGTTTTCAAGGTATCTCTTATAACATTTTAGCTTTGGGATCCCTATAACAAAATGGAGTAAGAGATGGTTAGAATCATGTTAAATAAGTATAACCTTTCTTAATATTTTGGCGTAGAAGCTATCTTATTGTTTGCTATGTGTCCAATAAAATCTTCATTCATTTGACTCTTACAAAGACTCTTTATGTGTTATGGAATAGAAAGAAGTCAAAAATCAACTTCTTATAAGTCTTTGGTTATAAGTATTATATTTGAAACACTAAAGACAACCTAAGTATGTTTGATTATAAGGTTGATAAAGGTATCTTCTTGGGATATTCTTTTAGTAGCAAGGCATATAAAGTGTTTAACAAGAAGTCTCTTATTGTAAAGGAGTTCATGTATGTTAAATTTGATGAACCTAACCCTTTCTCTTATAAAAAGGAAGAGTCAAATGACTTGGTAAATACAAACAAAAGCTTTAAGAAGGAAAATGAACCATTAAGTTAGCAACAACATTTTAATAATGTTCAAAAAGAGCAAAGTGAATAGTGAATGAGTCCAAGCTACCAAAAGATGGTAATCTTGATATTGTTGTTCAATAAGTTCTAAAAGAATGAATGCATGCTAGAAAGATATTTCAAAATCAAATTATTGGTAACCCTTCTAACCCTTTAAGAACTAAGTCTTTATCTAGGAAAACTAGTAGTATAATATTTGTTTCACATGTAGAACCAATGCACGTAAATAATGCATTGCTAAACCAGTCTTAGGTACATTTAATGGAGGATGGGCTCAACTAATTTAAGAAAAGTAAGGTTTGGACTTTGGTACCAAAACTTAGTGATCATCTTATTATCAAAACCAAGTGGTTCTTTAGACACAAATTTGATAAAAGTGGCCAAATTATGAGAAACAATAAAAGGTTAGCTACAAAAGGCTACAAACAATAAGTGGGAATTGATTATGATGAGACATTTGCCCCAGTTGCTACATTAGGCATGAATTATGATAAGACTTTTACCGTCATTGTTAGGTTAGAGACCATTAGAATGTTACTTGCATTTTCATCTCATAAGCATTTAAAGGTAAACCAAATGGATGTAGAAAATAAATTCCTTAATGGCTGCATCACAAAGAAAGTAAAGAATTTCTAAATCATATTTATAAGTTTTCAAAAATATAGTATGGATTGAAGTAAGTGCCCGAAGCTTGATTTGAAGATTAAGCTCTTTCTTGGTTGACAAAGACATTATGAAAGCTAAAATGGATACCACTCTTTTTAACCAAGTGAAAAGGTAAGAATTTGTAAATTATTCAAATTTATGTTAATGATATTATAATTGGTGCTATTAATGAATCATTGTACAAAGATTTGTTAATGATATAGAGACAATATTTGAAATAAGCATGATGGAAAAATTGAATTTATTCCTTAAACTTAAAATCAAGTAAACAAAAGATAGAATCCTCATCAACTAAGTCAAGTATGCAATGAAGTTATCAAAAAAATTTGACATAGATGATTTCAAACCTTATGACACTTTAATGACTATTTCTAAAAAACTAGATAGCAATGTAAATGGTAAGATTATGGCTGAAAAGTAGTATTAAAATATGATTGGTAATTTTCTCTATCTTACTACTAGTAAGCTATATGTGATATTTGTTATTTGTATGTGTGAAAATTTCAATCTAACCCAAAAGAGTCCTTTTTAGTTACCCTTAAAGGAATGCTCAGTTATATGAAGGAACCAAAGGTTTAGGACTTTTATATCTCAAGGGATCAACTTTTGACTTAGTAGGTTGCTTAAACTTAGACTTTACAAGAGATCGAATAGCAAGGAAGATTACTATAGGTGCATATCAGTTCTTTATCCTTGCCTTAACCACATGGTGTAGTAGAAAGTAAGGTTTTATTGCTCTTTCTACTATTAAAGTAAAGTATATGACAACTAATACTTGTTGTATTCAATTACTTTGGACAAAATAAACTTTAAAGGACTTTTGATTGCACTTTTTCCATGTGCCTATCAAGTATGATAATATAAATACAATTAATATTATCAAAAACCCTATATATTATACCCAAGTCAAACACATTAACCTCAGGCATTATTTCATTAAGTATCACATGTTTAAGAGAGATATGTTTCTAAAGTTTGTGAACATTGAAGATCAATTGACTGATATCTTCACTAAACTCTTTAGGAAGGATAGGTTTGTGACCATTAAATAGAGATTGGACATGATTGAGTTATATCGATTTCTTAATTACATGTTTGATAATATTTGATATATTTTTATATAATTTAAAGCATGATTATATGTGTTTATATGTTTGATATATGTGTTGTATTTTAATTTAGACATTTTAAGCTCGAGAAATAAAAATCAAATTTTCTATTCAAGAGAGATCAATTAACTAAACTAAAAGTATAAGTTTATTTATATGAGTAGTTGACAAATGAGATTTTAAAAACCCTTCCCCTTTTTCTTTTCTCAAAATGTGAAAATCCCTCTATTCAAAAAAATTTCTCTATTTTCTAAAATTCAAACCCTAGATCTATAAATTCCCTTTCAATTTATTAAGACTAATACTCTAAATGCATTAATCTTCTCAAACCTATCATGAATGACACCAAAATTTAGATCTACTTCAAAGAAAGAGAAGCTCAAAGTAAGGAAATCAATTTCCTTAAGAACTTGAAATGTCATCATTGTACCATTGTCTTCTTTTGCACCACTAGCGACCTTTTTATGCAAGCCAAAAGTCACTTTTAAGTTCTTGTTGTCACTAACACTCTTTGGATCTTTATCACTAATAATATATCTTATGCTCACATTCCTTTTTTTACAAAGTCTCTAATGAGAGATCTAAATCAACCTCTTAAGAAGAGACCCAAGCTCATTCCAAAGAGAAAGATGAGTGAGAAACCAAAAAGTGCTATACCAACCTCTCTATCTTTATCAAAGACCTTAATGCATTTATCATCACTAGTAGTACCACCTATATCTTGACCATCTTCTCCTTCTCCTCAAATGACAACCACAATAGGTCTATCATTTTCTCAACTTGTTGACTCATCAAGGTATTATAGTTTCTATTTTAAAACTTTAAAAGTTAAAGATGATTTTTATTAATATGAAAATGGGACTATGTGTGTTGGTAGATCTTTGAACTTTAATTTTGTTAGTGGGTTTGAGAAGAATGAATTTTTGGATGAGTTTGCCTTTTTGAAGTGGATTAGTTTTATCACATTTATATGTGAATTTTATATTGAGTTATTAGAGTATGTCTTTACTAATATGAAACTGAATAAAAATTACATTGAGATCACTTCTTATGTTTATGGGAAGAAGTGAAAATCACTTGTAAGGTGATTGCATATTACTTGGATTTGCTATTGGAAGGTGGTAGAATTGGGTTTGAGTGATTCTTGGAATTTAGGGAAGTTTGCTACTTAAGAGCAATAAAAAATAGTATTTAAAGGTGAATTGGACCTTGGATTGTAACTGTCAATATTAAGAAGCCTTCCAAAGCTTCATTATTGCCTATCAAGTCTTCATTAGTACAAAGAATTATAGTTTGCAAGATAAATTCTAGAGGTGGAAATTACAAGTACTTGACTTCTCTTACCATGCTTGCTAACTTCTCTCTTAAAGAATGAAATGTTTCACTTGCCAAAGTATATGATAAAAGTAATTGAAAAGACTCAAAAGGAAACAATTAGAAAATTCCTTTATAGTATGCAATTGAGCTATCTTTTCTTGAAGCTAAGAGTTCTTATAGTTAAAAAGGTCCTTTTATACTTTAGTGTAGGTTAGTTCATTAGTACTACTACTCTTAAGTAGATGTATTTGGTGTAAAGTGAAATAACATAAAAATGGTCTATTACTTCAAAGGAACCAAGATCAAGTTTAGAACCATCTAGCACAAGGCCAACCTCATTAAGTCCTTTAACTCCTCCCTGAGCCTCCATTAATATTGATTTTTCTTCCTTAGTTGAAGAAGTTAAAGAGCTTAAGGAAAACTTGAACGGACTCAAGGATTAAGTTAATGAGACTCAAGTGGAGCTATAAGACTATAAAGGAATCAAGAGAAAAGTTTTCTTTTATTCTTGTGATACTACAAAAAAAAGGTCCATCTGATGTGAGTTTCAAGAAAAGGAAGCAATAAGGTCCGATTTTTGAATTTTTGATGATACCAAATATGGAGAGAGATGATTATTGACCTTGTTAATCCTTTAGAGAAGGATTTTTTATGAATTACATTTTGGATATTTGATACTTTGTATTTATCTTTGGATAATTGTATTTATTTTTATTTCATACTTTTATTTTTGTTGACACATTAAGTTATGATACTGTTTTAGTTTTATTTGATTAATCATAAGTTGTTGAGTTCATCATACTTATGTTTGAGTGTTTGCCCTGATATTTGCTTTGAAGTGCTTATTGGTTAATCAATGATATTTTACTACAATTCCTACTTATTGATTGATTAATGTTTTATTGCTCTAATACTTGTTGAGTTTATTGGTTGATCAATATATTAGTTCAATTGCATTGATTACATTAGAAAGGGATGAAACAAACATTTAAAGGTAGATATTTTATCTTATTTATCTTTCTAAGCCCGTCAATCAATCACAATTATTATCATTAAAAATGAAGAGATTGTTGAGATTATTGAGATCATGTGTTCTATTTTATCCTATGTATTTTGATGTGTTATCCATGTTTGATTGATGGTAATTTATTTGAATTATTTTTTTATATATTTGTTTGATTGGTTGATAACAAGTAAGCTTTATATGAATATTAATTATTTTGATTCATAGTATTCTTGGAAAGATCTTTGAATTTTAAATTTGAATTAGACTAACAATCTTACAACGATCTTGTCTTCTATGAATTTTTAGTTTATTAAAAGGTTAAATCTTAAGGAAAGATCAAAATAATCATGAAGATTTAAAATTGTCCAAAAATTCAGATTGGTCAACCTATGTCATCAACCGAAAAACATGAAGCAAAAAGAAGAGAAGCAGAAAAAAATAGAAAAGTTGGGTTATTTGACCAAATCAATACTTGTAGTTAACTAGGCATTAATGAAGACTTCAAGCAATAAATTTACAATTGACCAAGCACTGACAAAAACTTCAAGCAATGAAGTGCAAAAAGAAACAAAATTTTAGACTAATCGACTTAATTGTGGTTACGATCGATTAGAGATAACTAGAAGACACAAAGCGTTGAAGATTGAAAAGTTATAGAAGAAATTCAAATTAGTTGACCAAATCTTGCCTATGGTGCAGTTGACCAATACCTCAAAAAAGGTTTCTTATGTTTGAAAATTTATTCTCTTTATGAAAAAAAAAACCCAATATCTAACATCTAGTTTTTGATTTTTTGTTTCTATGAGAGTTTGGGAAACTCTTTTGTAAATGACTTTGAAAAATTGTATTCAGTTTAGGGAAAGATTAAAGAGGAAAAAGATAAAGAGAGAAAGATTAAAGAACATGAGTTTTAAGAGAAAAAAGTTGAAATTATAAAAGAATAAAAGTGTTCTAATAAAAAGCAATAAAATGTGAGTTTATAAGTTTTGTGAAGAGCTATTGGTTCTTGTAAATACTTTGTAAAAATTTTGTTATGATCAAGATTAAGGCGATTAAGGGTAAAATGTTATCTTCACTATATAAAAGAAAATAGTGATAGTAAAATTGAACTTTCAAGGTAGGAATTTTGAGTAGTGAAGTACATTCTTAGTTTGATTCAAATTATTATAAATCACCATGCATGCTCTCTAGTCCTTTATCGTTCTTTAATTTCTATTTTTCATATTACTTACTTTGTTATTATTTATCTTGTTATCTTTTTTTGGAATTAGGATTGAGTGTAAATTGAGCAATCAAACCTATTAAATCCAATTGAACCCCCATCTTGGGTTGCCTTAGAGACCAACAACATCATGATTGGGCATTGGGTTTCCTTGAATATTAGTGCAAGCTCAGACACTCAACAGTTTATCTAAGTGTGCCCAAAGATGAAAAATTATGTGGTGGCTGTTTGCAAAATTTATTTGTATTGTCTGATAAAATCTCCCAGTGTTATCTTTAAAGAAAAGACTTCAAATTGTGCATAGACATAAAATAAAAGGGTTTAAATAAAGAAGAAAGTTGTCTCCAAGTGTGAAGCCTATTAAGGCCTTTACGCACAACCAAAATTACATGACTAGATGTGAACACAAATGTAAGCAGGCATGTAAGTACATACATAGACATGGAAAATTAATAGAAAGACATACTTCACATGCTTCCACTCATGGGTTATCTTTAAAGACAGGACTTCGAATAGTGCGTAGACTTAAAATAAGAGGGTTTAAATGAAGGAGAAAGCTGTCTCCAAGTGAGAAGCCTATTAAGGCCTTTATGCACAACTCAAAATTACATGACTAGATGTGGACACAGATGGAAGCAGACATGTAAGTACATACATAGACAAGGACATTTAATGGGAAGACATACTTCACATGCTTCCACTCATGGGGTTATCTTTAAAGACAGGACTTCGAATTGTGCGTAGACTTAAGATAAGAGGGTTTAAATAAAGGAGAAAGTTGTCTCCAAGTGAGAAGCCTATGGAAGCCTTTATGCATAACTCAAAATTACATGACTAGATATGGACACAAATGCAAGCAGGCATGTAAATACAAACATACATAGACGTGCACAGTTAATAGAAAGACATACTTCACATGCTTCCACTCTGATTAATGTGAACCCAATTTTTGTTTTTTGACAATTGACTTTTTAGGAGAGGTTGAATCTCTCTTATCTAAACTTCCTTTAAGCGATTGGATAGTAGGAAATCTTTAATCATTCTCGAAATATATGAGAGAAAGGTTTATAATGCTAATGAGTAGTTTGGTTTTGATGTAAGGGGCTTCCGGAGAAGTTTTTCCATTCAAAAGAAAAATAAAATGCCAAGCAGTTGATGGACACATGCACATTTGATTTTCGGGAGGACATGCTGTCAAGAAACTGTAGCCCATCATACCTATATAAATTCACAATAAATGTGAGGACGATGTGATTTGAGCACAATACCTTTTGGTTATAATATCCTTTGTAATATTATTTTAATATCATATCAAAAAATTGTTCAACCTAAGTTATACTGTTGGGTGAGGTCTTAAAATTGATCATATATTAAACTCCAAGAAGTGCATATTTCACTTGTTCATCTTTTACTTGAATAAAACATTCTAGTTATTTTCTGTTGGGATATATGGATGGTCTTACAATTTGGAGATGAATAGATTCTCTTTGCATTAAATTGAGAAGAAATAAAAAGAAGTAGATCCATTGTGTTTTTTTTTTTTATTAGGAGGCCTATTGGTTTCTGAACTACATAATAGGAGCAATACTATTCTTTTTCAAGATAGAAATTTAAATTTTTAACTACTAAAATGTCTTGTAAAAGATAAAGTAGATCCATTTGACAAAACTTATATTAGGATAGAGATGGAAGCTATATATGAAGGAAATTCAAGCTTTGTAGGTAGGTATCAAAAAAAGTAATTTCTAGTAACGAATGTATTAGTTGATTAGCTATTGAGTCACAAAAATCTAAGATAGTGGAGCTGCATTCGATTTATTACAAGTTGTGGGCAAGAGTAAACAAAGAGAAACTAATTCGACCATTAAATGTTGACTTTAATTTTAGTCAGTAATAATCTTTGTGCCCTTTTCATATATAATCATAATGAAAACCTATAAAAGTTGATCTCCTTTGACCACCTCTAATTTAACATATAAAGTTAGCAGTCTTTAAGGGGAAAAGCAAAAGAAAAAGATTTCACAACATTTCCCTGATTCTAACTTTTTAATCTAGTATTTTTTATTCACATTAATGCAAAAAGAAAAAACAGATTTGGTATTAATGGTGTTAATGGTGCATTCCTTGAGGATACTTTAGTGAGTGAGTATTGAGTGTGCTTCTTTTTCCTTATTTAAAGAAAAAAAAAAGTAAACATTAGTTTTCTCCCATCCAGTATGAACGTCCCCTCATTACCCCATTTAAGATATCTTGCATTAATTTATATGCGTGAGCTTTAATATTAATGAAGGGGTACTTAGGTATGGACCAGCAAGTGAATATTGAATTTGGATTTTCATTGGGTTTTTGAAAAGAAAAAAAAAAAAAAAGAGCTTTAGGATTATGCAAAGGCCAAACAATAAAACAATAAAAAAGAATTATTAATCAAACAATGACCATTTGCCAAATTGGGATTCCAATGAGGCAGTTTTAGGTGAATGAAAATGGGAAAATGTCACTGGACAAGATGGAAAGTTGGTATGCCTTTTTTGCTAGGCGACTCACAACCGTTTTGTTTTATTGCTGGGACGGTTCGAGGCAGTCGGTGTACGTTGATCACAGTAAACTTTGTATCTTGAAAACATTAATTAACATCAAAGAGAAGCAATTAGGACGCAGACAAGTTCTAGCCAGTTGTAAAGTCACGGAAATATATGATCATCTAATTGAACCCGAGAAGATGGTTGCACTGATTGGTCATTTGGTGCGTTTCTCTTTGCATTGGTCTGGATTGGAGTCCCTTCGCTTACTTCCTAATATACGGAGATTTATATCAAGAGTACTACAGTATTATATTATATACTCATTAACTCCAAAGCTAAGTGTAAGGGAGGCTCACTTAGGCACAATGGCACTCACATGAATCCTCTTTACGGGTGAGATTGAACAAAAATGCCATCAAACGGCCCCTGATTTTGATCAATACGCGTAATAATTAACAAAACTACGACACACTTTTTTTGAGTAAAAAAAATCGTTGCACAGGAGAGCACCGTAGACAACATTTTCGTGTAATTCAAGGTAATGGGATTGCATGTCCGTTGAATGGATAAGACAAACCTATACACATCGGATTTTGTCGCCTTATAGACGACATTGCCATTATCGTTTCAGTGTATTGGAAATTATTGTGTATTTTACATCGCTCATTGGCATTACTACAAATTCAGTCATCGTGACCTGTTGCTTTCCCCTTTACATTGCTTCACTAGATATTGATTCTCCATAACATATTGCCTTAAGCGGCTGAATAGGAAGTCACTCAATCTTGTTGATTAGGGTGACTGCACGGCCAATTCATTTGTCATCAAAAGTTCAATATTGTAGCTCTTGTTAATCTTGTCTGTTGAGATTATTGAAATTATATGCTATATATTAATCTTTTGTATTTTGATGCATCTCTCATACTTGATTAATATTGATTGATTTGAATTATATTTCCATACTTTTACATAATTAATTGACAAACATGTGTGTTATATAAGGATTTTTATTTTTCTTATTCAAGGTAATTTTAGTAAGATCTTTAAATTTTAAAATTGAATTAAACTAACAATTTTTTAATGATCTTTTACTCTATCAAATTACTATTGTCCAAAAGGGTATTGAAAGAGATCTTAAGTAATTTTGAAAAGAGATGAAAAGAATCATAAATATTCAAAGTTGACAAAAAATTTAATTGGTCAACTTATACCATTGATCAAACAGCACAAAGAGAAGCATAAAAGATATATAAAATTTGAGTTAATTGACTTGACCAATGCTTATAATTTCAGTCAATTAGACATCAAAGAAAACTTCAAGCGTTAAAATGCAAAAAGAGGCAGAAATTTCAAACTGATTGACTTGACTGTAACTACAATTGATACGAGGTAATTAAAAGACAAAAAATATAAAAAGTTGAAAATGTTATGGAGAATTCAAGTCAATCGATCACACCATGCTTGTCAATAACTGATGAGACTAAACAATATGAAAAGTAGAAGCTGAAAACATTACAAAAATTTTAAATCAATTAATAGGTTAAGTGTTGCAATCAACTAATAATTTAGAAGAAATATGTTCTATTTTTGAAATTAATTCTATTTATAGAAAATAATTAATGTCCAAAAATTAGTTTGTGTTTTTTGTTTATAAGAGAATTTGAGAAATTCTTTTGTAGATGACAATGAGGAATTATATTAAACATGGAGAAAGATCAAAGAGAAAAAGTAAAAGAAAGAAAAAAGGTAGAGAGTGAAGGTTCTAAAGTGTAAAAGGTAAGATTATTTTGGTGAAAAATGAGGAATTATAAATATTATAAAGAAATGTTATTTCTTGTGAAAATTTTGCAAAAATTGTATTGTGATTAAAATTAAAATGACCAAGTGTAAAGAGTTGTATTCACCCTAAAAAAAATTAATTCCAAATAATGGAAGTATTTGCAGAAAATTAGTGGATTTTCTTGTTATTATTTCAGGTTCGTTACATTTTGCTGTCGAGATTGATAGTGGGTACCAATATCTTACATGTGATACCACTTTACAATGCATTTCAGAATAGAGAAAAAGAAAACCTCTAATGTTTTAAGGAAGTCTTGCACGTATGCCAAGCCTTGGATGAGAATTGAGCAATATCATTAAGAATCTTTAAAGAGGAGACATCCCTACAAATTCTATGGAATCCAAATAATTAGTAGCACAGGTATCCAACCAATCCACCTTAACAAATAGCACCTTTAATTCTGCTTGCTGTTTGTTCATGTTATGACTTTTAACTCTCTTCCCTCTAAAAGGAGAGTTCCCAATTCGCCCTCTGGCTCCAACTCTCACGTGAAAAAGAAAAAAGAAGAAAAACAAATAGAAAGCATCTGCCAAACTGAAAAAAACAAGAAGACAAAACGCTTCTTGATTAACAGAAAACTTCAACTATAACAAACATGCTTTTTTGCATGCAATAGAAAATATTAGTTATCGGTGATAGTCAAGATTCAACAAAATTATGATTGAGGGAAAAAGTCATTTTCCTCTCAAATAACCTCGACTTTCTTTTACTAATGTTTCATGGGACTCATGCCAGACGCACTCTACTGTGTCACCTATGAGGACCCGTTCGTACATGTTTTCCCTAAATTGTAAGTAACAAATAGGTTTCCTTTCATCCTGCAAGTCTTCGGCAATGGCTCTCCAACACAGAAAGGTTGCAGGTGACATCAATTTTTGTAGGCGCTCTTCCACCATCAAAATATTTTACCTTTCGTTGACAATGGTTGGGACCTAAAAGCAAAAAAATGAAATGCATGCATGAGGATTAATTTTGACTTGGAAATAAAGCTCAGAAATTTGCTCTTCCTAGCTACATGTAAGGGTCTATGAGAAAAGAAAACAAAATATTATTTTTTATTTAATAAAAAAAAGAGAAGGATATCCAAAATATTAAATGTGCATTACTTTGGATATTGAAATAGAGCATACGAATTTGGTAAAAGGTTTAATACACATGTTGGAATTACTAACATCTTAAAATTTTTTCTTCCTTTTTCGGTCTCTCAGATGACACTCAATAGTTAAGGATTTGAATTTTTATTTTCTAAGTCTCGTATTCTAATTTTTAGAGAACAGTGTAAATTTCATGAGAATAAATAAAATTATTCTCATTATATAGTTTATGGTCCAAGAAACCTTTTAAAGAACCAAAAAAAAAACAAAGAAAATTGCTTTTTTTATGGGATTTGGAAGGTTGGGGACCGGAATCTCCCTGGGGCTCGTCCTCGCTTGTCATCGACTTAGATATTACAATTATTTTTTTGAATTTATGAGAATGCTTATAATGCATGGAGGGGGACATCAATTTATGTCATAGCTCATTCATCGTACTACCAAAGATTATTCAAAAAGTTGTCAACTATGACAGCATGCTAGTTTTGCTTCATTAATACAATGACATTTCTTTGGTCTCTGACGAGGAGTCTTGCCATAGAGTGCTGCAGTTGGGCTGCAAGTTGGGTTGGACACCTTTAAAGATGAGCAATGATGCATGTAAATAATTACTAGCAAGTGCATTAATCGATCACGTAATCTAGATAATAAATAGAGTATCATTTCACGAGGATTGAAAGCAAACAAGCACCAAAACACTTATTAATCTTAACTTTATTTAGAAAACCAATTTCAAAGATTAGATGACTAAATAAGAACAAATAAATCTAAATAAAAAAGTTAATTACTAAACACAATGATATTAAACTGAGAGACAATATACTAGAATTTTCAATTCACCACACTAAGGTTCCATAAAATTATTAGCTAAATTGTTATTAAAAAGAATATCTATTACTAGGAAAATGAAATTTTCTGTACTATTTAATATTCTTTCTTAAATTATATTAAACCTATTAGCCTACTATATCTCTATGTAAATTTAAATAGATATAAGTACTTTAAGTTCCATTAAAAAAAGTTCTAACTTAAATCGATACTTTCAAAATTCACCCATCATATTTGCATAAATCAATTCATAGTATGTATTATTTGATCTAATACACGAAATCTTGTTTTGGTCTCAGTTTAAAATGTAATCAAGCTTTTAGAATAATTAAGTACAATAATATATACTCATTATGAAAAGAACATTCTTAAATAGTATAAAAGCAAAGAAGATTATATAACTATAGTTATATTACACTATAGCCCTAACTAAAAATATTATTTCATAATGGAAATAATAAAAACCAAAGTAAACATTAAAAACAAGAAGAGTTTCAGAAAGAAGAGTTGTCAATCCTTTTTTGTTGCTCACTTCACGTTGCTCTTTGTTTTTCCTTTTCTTTATGTTTCTCTTATATATGGTTATGCATATTTATGCTCTTTCTCATGCCTCCTTTTTATTGTGGTACCCACTCTTGTTAATTAGGGTTTTTAATCTATAACTTGTGGCTCAAATATCGCTCATATAAAAATCAAATTAGGTTTTGGGGTAAACTAAAAAGTTGTAACTTTGTCTCCAAACTTTCTTCGGCAACAAAAATAATTAATTTGGATGTGTGTAGCAGACTTCATGCCCAAAATACCAAATAATACTCAATCAATAAAGAGAAAGAATCCTAATTAGCTTTAGTTTTTTAATTAGAATATGATTCCTCTTCAATAAATTCCCTAAATGTAAAAGGGCCCATCTTTTTTATTCTCTTATTTTCCTTTTGCTTCTCATCAATAATTTCTTCTTTTTATGGCTCAAATTGACTCTAAGGATTCATTTTTCTCATTTCCTACAAAAGAAAGTAAAAATATGTAAAATTTGAATAAAATCAAAATTAAGTAAAAATAATAACACTAATTTGAGACCGAAATTAAAGGAAAATATATATCACATTAAACTCTATCAAACAAATGTACAAAATGTCATTCTATTAAACAACTTCAAAAATTTATAGGATATATAAATTATATTTTCAATTTCACTTCTAACTTAAAAACTATTTGTTCCCTTTTATATAAACATCTTAGGAAAAATCTTCCATCTTCGAATGATGAAATGACCCAAGTAGAATAAGAAAGAATTAATTAAAACCTCGCATGCCTCCCTTGGAGTTCTTTGACGTAGATTATGGGAGACTTCTTAAATGAAAATTGATAATAGAGAGTCTATTATGAGATATCATTATGGTAAATGGCATTGAGCACAAACTAATTATTTAACTATAAAAAAGGAAATTTAATCTATAATACTTTGCATAATAGCTTGTAGGTTGATGTATTTAATGAAAGAATTTTACTAAGGATTAATTGTCAACTTGCAAAATTTGTTTTAGAAAAAGATATGAACAATTTAATTCAATGCAGATTTTTGCACATTGCCATGTTCTCCTTTCAAATTTTAATTTTGAGAGTGAGTTCATTAAGGGAGAATCTAACTTGTTACCCAATTTTCTTTACAGAGAATTTCTAAAGAAAAATTATTATCAAGTTTCTATAAGTGTATAATCAAAATGAGTGGCAAAACTATAACCAAAGAATTGAGCCTCTTTCTCCTATATTAATAGTTATAATAACAATTCTCTTGCCTCAACATCTTCAAATAGATATATCATATTAGCAAAACTACCTTATTCACCTATGACCCCTAAATCCTTAGTAAAGAACTATCAAGAAGCCTTGCAACTTACCCCTAAATATTTGCCTACATTTATATCCATCCATTGTACTAGACTAACATCTCCTCCAAATAAATTGATTTCGCCTAATGAAGTCATTTAATATGAATATATACTCAAAGAAACAACAATCCTTGTATATCTTATAGAATGAAAATAACAAGCACTCAATTTTAAAAATATTATCACTAAAGTTTATCAACAAATTACCATTTTATTCCTGAACATATAATAAGCAAAGACCAACACTTTTATGAGTTTATACTCATAAATACAGATTTAGCTGAAATTGTTCACACCAAATATAAAAATGATCCCAACAAAATAGCCTACTCCAAACTAAAAATACTCAAAGTGTCGACATTAAAAGAATAAAGCCAGGACACTTCTACTCATGGTCAAATTACCAATTATTGCAAGTTATTCACTCAAAATTATATACTATTCAAATATAATTATCATGATTATATGACAACCTTGTCAAATGTGTTCTACTTGAGAAATTGCAAACATTTGTGGTTTATTCAATTTAGGGCCCCTTGTCCCAATAAATTTCTTGACTAGTTTTATGTTTGGTGGATACAGTTTGGCCTTATTGAGAAGATCTTTCCTAAACTAGTTATGGAAGGTTTTGAAATATTTAAAAGAAGAACCCCAAACCATCCTATATTGAAGACATATTTGTTTGCCCTCATATTTAAAATTCCATAGATTATAAGTTGAAATTATAAATTTGTTCAAAAATATCTACATATATATCCATTTATGTTGGTTAGAAAAATTAGTATAAAATGATGGCCTACACTTTTAGTAAATCATTCTTGTAAAGCAATAATTACTAAATGGCAACATATGATCCGAAGGAAAATTATATCGACGCTACAAATTGTTAATCCTATTAGATTTTTAAATAAGAAAATCCTTAGTAAATATTAATTTTAAATCTTGAAAATGAATAATTTCTCATAAATAATATTATAAATAAAATACCTAAATTTGTAAAAGTTGAAACTATTAATTTATCAAGAGAGTTTGTCTTAATTTAATAATTAATTTCTTTTTCCTAATTTTTACTTTAAATACACACTTTTAAATGGAATTTTTGTATGTCTTAAGAAGAGATCAAATTGGTTACACACACACACACAATTGTGTAATTTAAATTAGATATATCCATCAATGTCTAAATCATATTCAATATTATTGTTCTTAATAACATATAGAATTATTTTTTACTAATCAAGTCATATTATGATTAAGTTCTTAATAAGAATATTATTTTGGAATATTCTAAAATTACTAATTAGAAAATTCTAACATTCTCCCACTTTGTCTGCTTAAAACCTATTATTACATTAATCATTATATGCAAATACCGATAATAACAATAACTTATAATTCTATTATAATGTCATAATATAATATACTATTTAATGTGAGTTATGATGATTATCCTCTATTTATTCAGAACACTTTTTTTTATTTATTACAATTCTTACAATTTACCATACAAGACTTATAAGATATATATAATTTCAAATAGCCTATAATAATATTTCATATAGACTTTTTCATTAAAAATAGTAATATGTATATAATTATAATATAATAGAAAATATATAATGTCTGCCAGAAACATGTTAATGAGTTTTGAATATCATTACATCATACATCATTAATTATCATTAGTACAACAAAGGTCTATTTTTGTACAAAATGTTAGTTGTAAACTTCCATATTGATTTACAATGATAAAATCAATTAATACTTTATATACATTTATTATTTCTAAATTTCTTCTTAATGACAAAATACTTTAATTGAGCATCCATAGAGGAGTTGTTGCATAAAGGGCTTTTAAGAATTGATTGAGTATTCATAGAGGGTTACTAACACATTCAAGAGTTAAAAAGATGAAAGAAGTACTCACTATGCTAGTTGAGGATATTTAAGGCAACCATGTTACAAATGACATGAATTCAAATTTGAAAAAGAACCAAGATTTTATTAATATGATTGAAGTACTTAATAAGTCGAAGTTAAATAATAAAATTCACTCTTAAGCAGGAGTTTGTCATAAAATATGAGTTTACAATAAAATAAAGTGTCCTTCTATTTTAAGAGTATATTATTATCTCTACTTTTAGAGTTTTTAGTCTTGTTATTTTAACCTATAAATAAAAGATGATTATGTGAATTAAAAAGTACCAAAGAACTTATCAAAAACTAACTCTTACTAATCTGTGACATCTATATCTTTCTCTATAACTTAAGTTTATGTTCCTTTTAACATTGGGTCTAGGGCTTCCATTATTGAAATTTGATTTAGTTTTCTTGGGTTCTTACTTGATTCCTTGTTCATGTCAGGTCCTTAAATCTCATCTTTTAAGGTTCACGTCAATTAGTATAAGAGCTTACCTCTAAATCAAGTTTGCTTATCTAAAGTTAAGTTTTTCTCTTTTTCTTCTTTTTAGTAGCTTTTTATACCTTTTTGTTCATTAAATCTAAAAACCCTAATTTTATCTTTTCTTCTTAGTTACATTTTATACCCCTTTATTTTTTGAATATGAAAACCTTAATTTATCTTTTCTTATCCTCAAATTTGTGCAAAAAATAAATAAATAAATAAATAAACAACAAAAAAAAGAGAAAGAAAAAAGAAAAAAAAAACAAGAAAGGAAAGATTGTAATAGATTTCTTTTTATTTGAGAAGTAAACCATACTTAATTAAGTCAGAGGGAGATAAAGGTTTTATTTTCTTCCTAATTTGATATCTTACAATATAAGGAAACCCTAAATTAAAAAAGTAGATCTTATTATTTTCCAATTCTTACAAGGATTCAAATTTAATTATTCTTTTTTTATGTATTGCAATTTAATCTTGTTGTTTTCTATTAATCTACAACTTTTACTCTTTATGCTTTCTTAGATTTCTTTAATTCTAATTTGTTAGAACTAATTAGTTATAAGGTAACTTTGATTGAGATTATTTAGTTTAATAAAGAATTGAGAGAGAAAATTTGAGTGGTAAAAGGTAAGAGTGTAAACATATATTGAGAAAAAACCTTAGAAAGTGTAAATAAGAGGGGTGTGACACCATTTTTGAGTGAAATACATGAGAGAGTGTTTTGCAAGGTATCCTAGCCATTTTGTATAGAATTAACACTATTTCTTTCAAAGACGAAAGTGGAGATGAGAAAGGAAGTACTAATGTGTTGTTCATGATCAAAATTATGTAACAATAATTTAAGTGTACAAACACTAAATTTGACAATATCAAGGATAGGCTAGAGGAGCAAGCCAATAGAAGAGTAGAATTGTAAAGGAGGCACAGGGCCATAAGGTTCCTAATGCAAGAAAGTATGAGAGATAAGACTATAACCATATAGATGATGTAAAAGATGATGAATTTTTTATTCATCTACTTTGATCAAAATTGCCAATAATAGAAGTGGTTAAAGAGATTTTAAAAGGCGAGACACCTATGACTATGATTTTGACAATATTAAAATGAAAATTCCTTTTAAGGAAAAAATGATCCAAAAACCTATCTAAAATGAGAGAAGAAGGTTGAGTTGGTTTTTAATTATCATAACTACTCCAAAGAGAAAAAGGTCAAATCTATTGTTGTTAAGTTTACTGACTATCCTATTATTTAGTGAGATCAACTTGTCTTGACTAGGAAAAGGAATCGTAAAAGGTCTATCGATCCATAAGAGAAGATAAAGGCTACATAAAGAGGAGATTTATTGCTAATCACTATTATAGGGATTTGCACCAAAAGCTACAATGGTCACTCAAGGCACTAAGAGTGTGGAGATCTACCACAAGGAAATAGAGATTACCATGATTTAGGCTAATTTGGAGGAAAATAAAGAAACAACTATAACTCAATTCTTATATATGCTAAATAAAAATATCACTAATGTAGTTAAATTATAACATTACATGGAGATGAGAAAGGAGGTAGCAATGTGTTGTTCATGATCAAAGTTATGTAACAATAATTTAAGTGTACAAACACTAGATTTGACAATATCAAGGATAGGCTAGAGGAGCAAGCCAATAGAAGAGTAAAATTGTAAAGGAGGCATGGGGCCATGATGTTCCTAATGCAAGAAAGTATGAGAGATAAGACTATAACCATATAGATGATGTAAAAGATGATGAATTTTTTATTCATCTACTTTGATCAAAATTGCCAATAATAAAAGTGGTTAAAGAGATTTTAAAAGGCGAGACACCTATGACTATGATTTTGACAATATTAAAATGAAAATTCCTTTTAAGGAAAAAATGATCCAAAAACCTATCTAAAATGAGAGAAGAAGGTTAAGTTGGTCTTTAATTATCATAACTACTCCAAAGAGAAAAAGGTAAAATTTATTGTTGTTAAGTTTACTGACTATCCTATTATTTGGTGAGATCAACTTGTCTTGACTAGGAAAAGGAATCGTGAAAGGTCTATTGATACATAAGAGAAGATAAAGGCTACATAAATAGGAGATTTATTGCTAATCACTATTATAGGGATTTGCACCAAAAGCTATAATGGTCACTCAAGGCACTAAGAGTGTAGAGATCTACCATAAGGAAATAGAGATTACCATGATTTAGGCTAATTTGGAGGAGAATAAAGAAACAACTATGGCTCAATTCTTATATGCGTTAAATAAAAATATCACTAATGTAGTTGAATTATAACATTATGTGGAGATGAGAAAGGAGGTAGTAATGTGTTGTTCATGATCAAAGTTATGTAACAATAATTTAAGTGTACAAACACCAAATTTGACAATATCAAGGATAGGCTAGAAGAGCAAGCCAATAGAAGAGTAGAATTGCAAAGGAGGCACAGGGCCATGAGGTTCCTAATGCAAGAAAGTATGAGAGCTAAGACTATAACCATATAGATGATGTAAAAGATGATGAATTTTTTATTCATCTACTTTGATCAAAATTGCCAATAATAGAAGTGGTTAAAGAGATTTTAAAAGGCGAGACACCTATGACTATGATTTTGACAATATTAAAATGAAAATTCCTTTTAAGGAAAAAATGATCCAAAAACCTATCTAAAATGAGAGAAGAAGGTTAAGTTGGTCTTTAGTTATCATAACTACTCCAAAGAGAAAAAGGTAAAATTTATTGTTGTTAAGTTTACTGACTATCCTATTATTTGGTGAAATCAACTTGTCTTGACTAGGAAAAGGAATCGTGAAAGGTCTATTGATACATAAGAGAAGATAAAGGCTACATAAATAGGAGATTTATTGCTAATCACTATTATAGGGATTTGCACCAAAAGCTACAATGGTCACTCAAAGCACTAAGAGTGTGGAGATCTACCACAAGGAAATAGAGATTACCATGATTTAAGCTAATTTGGAGGAGAATAAAGAAACAACTATGACTTAATTCTTATATGCGCTAAATAAAAATATCACTAATGTAGTTGAATTATAACATTATGTGGAGTTGAAAGATATGATGCATATGACAATAAAAGTTGAGAGGCAACTCAGACGAAAGGATTGTACATAGTTTAGATAGAATTTGGGTTCCATTTTATCTTAGAAGCTAAATTGGAGTGAAAGGGAGGAGAAAGCTAATTAAAAGCCCATCGCCTAAACATACAAGGGTAAACAAGTGAGTCTTAACAAATAAAAATGTAATTATACTTCTCAATTTAGTAAAAATAGAAATGTTAAATTTTTTGAGTGTTTGTAAAGGGGACATATTGCATCTCAATGTCTAAATAAGGGTATCGTGGTGTTGGGGAAATGGTAATATTAAGACCAGAAATGAGTCTAATAATGACTTTATGCTACTATTAGAGGATACAAGTGATGGAGAGGAGATGTGCTGGTGGTTAAAGTAGCTTGAGTTCACAAACCAAAAAAGATGATGAAGTGCAAAGTGATAATATCTTTCATGCATAATATGATATCAAAGATAAAGTATGTAGTATAATCATTGATGGGGGTAGTTATACAAATGTAACTAGCATTAATTTGGTTATAAATTTTAATTTACCTACTGTGAAGTACCTTAAGCCATATAATTTTTTATCATTGAATGGATGTGGCAAAGTTAAGGTAAATAAACAAGTTTTAGTATTGTTTACTACTAGGAGATATACCAATGAGGGCTTATGTAATGTTATATCCATACAAGCTAGGCATATTTTCTTGGGAAGACTAGGGCATTATGATTGACATGTGATACATGATGGATTTAAGAATATGGACTCTTTTGTAATAAATGATAAAACTATTACTTTTGTACTTTTCACACCTCAGTAAGTTTATGAAGATTAATTGAGAATTAATAAAGAAAGTGATAGGAAAAAAGAAATTAAGGCCAAAAGGAGAAAGGAGGGAAAGAAAGGAAATGAGAGACTAAGAGAAAAGAAGCAAGAGGGCAAGAGAGAAAAATTGAGAGTTTGTATGCAAAAAAGAGTGATGTTAAAAAAGCTTTCTATTCAACATAACCTATGATTATACTTTTATACGAATAGGCTCATTTTATTACTAATTAGCTTAACTCCTTTTTTCCTAGTGTTGTTGTTTCTTTTTTGTAAGAATTTGGTGATTTTTTTTTTTCCAAAGAACTAAGCAGTTAGCCACCTTTGAAGGGAATAAAACATCAAATTGAATTCATCGTTAGTGCAACAATTTCAAACCAACCTAGCTATAAAAGTAATCTTAAAAGCTTTAAAGGTAAGTTAAGGAGCTTATAGCCAAGGGGTATATGAAGGAGAGCATGAGTTCATATGCAATTCTAGTGTTACTTGAGCCTAAGAAAGGTAGGACTTGGAGGATATGTGCTAATTATAGAGTAGTTAATAAAATTACTATAAAATATCGTCATGCTATTCCTAAATTAGATGACATATTAAATGAATTGCATGGTTCATTATCTTTTCTAAAATTGATTTGAAAACTGAATTTCACCAAATTTAAATGAGAGAGGGAGACAAGTGGAAAATAACTTTCAAAACTAAGTATATTTTGTATGAATGACTTTTTGTCATTTGGTCTCACGAATGCACCAAGTACTTTTATAAGATTAATGAATCATGTTTTGTATGCATTCCTTGGTAAATTTGTAATTATGTATTTTAATGATATTTTGGTTTATGGAAAATACTTAGATAAGTATCTTGATCATTTATGTTATATTCTAAGTGTTTTACATTTAAGGAATTGTATGCTAATTTCAAGAAATGTTCCTTTTATACTAATTAAATCATATTTCTTAGTTATATTGTAAGTACTAAGAGTCTTAAGATTGATAAGGAAAAGCTAAGGGCACTCCATGATTAGCCTACATCTAAATCAGTTAATGATATGCATAGTTTTTATGGTGTAATTAGTTTCTATAGATATTTTGTTAAAGACTTTAGCACCATTACTACACCACTAACTGAGATTGTCAAAAAGAACATACGTTTTAAGTGAGATAGTGATCAAGAAAAGGTCTTTAATTTGATCACGAAAAATTAAGTTCTACACCCTACTTACTTTACTTGACTTTGCTAACCTTTTTAAGATTACGTGTGATACTTTAAGTATTAGCATTGGAGTTGTTTTGATATAAGAAAGGCAACTAATTGCCTACTTTAATGCAAAGTTAAGTGGAGTAATCCTTAACTATCCCACTTATGATAAGGAGATATATACATTAGTACAGATTTTGGAGACATGGCAACACTACCTCTGGCCAAATGAGTTTGTCATCTATACTGATCACAAATCCTTAAAGCACTTAAATGGATAAGGAAAACTGGAGAAAAGACATACCAAATGAGTCGAATTCATTAAGATCTTTCCCTATATCATTAAATATAAATAAGGTAAGAAGAATGTGGTAATTGATGCATTATCTTGTGAGTATACCCTTATCTTTACATTTAGTGCGAAATTGTTGGGATTTGAATACATTAAAATTTATATATGAAAGATCTTGACTTTGCTAATGTCTATAAGGCATATAAGAAGTCAGTCTTTAGGAAATTTTATAAATATGAGAGTTTTTTATTTAAGAAAAATTGTTTATATGTGCCTATGAGTTTCTTAAAGGAGTTAGTTATAAGATAAGCATATGGGGGTGGTCTAATGGGTCATTTTAAAGTTAGAAAAACCCTAAATGTCTTGTTAAGTATTTCTTTTGACCACATATAAAACGAGATGTTAAGAGGGTGTGTGAGAAGTGCAAAATATACAACTAGCCTAAATTTAAAGTTTTACCCTATGACTTATATACCCTTTTACCTATACTTAACCAACTTTGGATTGATTTATCTATAAATTTTATACTAGAATTGTTCCAATTAAAAAATGGTAGGGATTATGTATTTGTTGTTGTTAATAAGTTTTTAAAGATGACCTACTTTATCCTATGTCATAAAACTAATGATGTAAACACAACTGAATTGTTCATTAGAGAGATAGTACATTTGCATGGCATACCTTAAAGTATTGTTTCATATTAGAATACAATATTCTTGAATAGCTTCTAAAAGACATTATGGGGTGAGTTAGGTATTAAAATAGCATTCTTAACTACTTGTCATCCCCAAACAAAGAAGCAAATTGAGGTAATTAATTAAACTCTTTCTACTTAATTATGTGTTATTATTCAAATGAATTTGATTAAGTAGGAAGAGTTCTTTTTTTGCATGTAGAGTTTGCATATAGTAAGAATATTCATTCTATTAGTAGTTACTCTTCATTTAAAATTGTGTATAGTTTTAATCATTTGGCTCCTTTATATTTGATGTCTTTACCTGTAGATGAGTATACTCACTTAAATGGTGAATGCAATGCTAAAATGGTAAAGAAGTTGCATAAGAATGTGCAATAACAAATTGCAAAAATGAATTGAACAATATATATCTCATGCCAACAAATGGCGAAAAAAGGTGGTGTTTGAACCTAGTAATTGGGTTTAGGTGCATATGTGTAAGGAAAGGTTTCGATTCAAAGGCACTCAAAACTATAGCATAGAGGAGATGGTTCATTTCAAGTAGCAGCATAAATTAACAATAATACTATAAGTTATACCTTTTTGGTGAGTGCAAAATTTAATATATTTTATCTGTCTCCTTTTAATGTGGGTAATAATTCAAGGACAAATCCTTTTAAAGAAAGGGGAAATGATGAGATCTATAGAGCAGCTGATGCGTGGAGGGCTTCTAAAGATCAATTAAGCATTCACAAAGAGCCAATGACACATTAAAAGGTTAAAAAGATGAATGAAATGCTCAATAAGCTGATTGAGGATATTTGAGTCAACTAAGTTACAAATAATGTAAATTCAAACTAGAAAGAGAATCAAGGTTTTATTAATATGATTGGACTGTTTATTGGGTTAAGGTTAAATAATAAAATTCACTTTTAAATAAAAGTTTGTTATAAAATAAGAGTTTGTTATAGAATAAAAGTTAAAATAAAATAAGAGTGTTCTCGTATTTTAGAATTATACCATTGTCTTTACTTTTAAGGTTTTTAGGAATCTTATTTTAATATATAAATAGGATTTCATTGTAAAAGAGAAGATAATTATGTGAATTGAAAAGTGAGAATTTTCTCCTTCAATTCTTTTAAAAACTAAAAAGCTTATTAAGAACTAAATCTTTTTGTAGTATTTAACCTAACTTCTCACTCTTAATTTCTTTCTTTTCTATAGTATGATGCTCATGTCCCTTTTTATACCTTTAATTCATGTTCCTTTTTAACATTGGGCTTAAGGTTTGCATGATTGAAATCTGATTCAACTTTCTTAAGTTCTTGCTTGATGCCCTATGCATGTTAGGTCTCTAAAGCCTATCTTTTAAGGTTCACATCAAGGATTCTTTGAAACTTTTTCATGTTTTAATTGATATAAAACATTAATAAAAATACATTAAAAAAATATGTATTCTTATATTAATTAAAATAATTAGGTTATAATGAATTCTTATATTATTATGGATACATGATTAGTAGCATTAAAATTAAGTTACAAAGTATTATGAGAAACTTTGATTAATTTTGATTAAAAACTTAGTAAGGTATTTAAGTTTTTTTTTTTAACAAACTTTACATTTCGGGTAATGTTGCTAATATTGTCCAACCTTCTTTATAGAAGTAAAAGTTATCACCCTTTTTTTCCTTCTTTTTAGCCTAAGAAACATGAGTAAGCTCTTTCCTCTCTTAATTAGTTGATTTTCATTTTTGTTCCTTTTCCAATTTTCTTATCCATGAGATTAATGAAGTGACTCATTTAATTTTTTTTGTCTTATTTTCTTCTAAATAAGCATATTGACCAATTCATTAATATTCTACTTTTTCTCTATAATGTTTTAATGAATTTGAAATTTCACATACCAAAGAGATAATAAGTTCAAAATAAACTATACTATAAAAGAGTTGTCTACCATTAATCTTAAGGTTTTAAACTTTGCTACATAATTAGTTATCTCAATAATGTGTTCTTGCATAATTCATGACCTAGTAAACTTTAGTTATGAGTGACTTATTCATAAAGCAAAACTATCTTTCCATAAATTACGAATATTTTTTTTACACTTTTGTTTATGAAATGTTATCTTATTGTTGTTAGTAATAATTACTTTTAAAAATATAAAATTTAATATGTTATTTCATTCTTAAACTTACTAATGTAATTTCTTAGATTCACTACTTAAATTTATAATAATAGTCGACTTATTTATTAATAGTATAAATCAACATTTGTAACACTTAAGTAAATATTAACTTATTTATATTATTTTAAGAAGTACAATTTTTAAATGAAACAAAAATTGAAATATGTAAGTGAATTATAATAGTTGCATAACTGTATATGCTTATAATTAATCATAAATTTGATAAAACAATTAGAGTATATTGTAATTCTCTTTTGGAAAATCCTATAATATACTATTATAAATAATACCATTAACTTTAATAGGTAATTAAATATTTTTAATCAAATATATTTAATATTTTTAGATAAATAAATATATTTAATCAAAATATTAATTTATCGCAATTATATTATTTATAATAAAATAATAATTTACTTTTTAGTAAATCCTGAAATTTTAATAATTAATAATGTCAATTTATCTAATTATTTTTTATTCATAGATATTTCGTTAAAATTATAGATACATGACTCATTTATATATGTCATTAAATATATTAATTGATCATTTTAATATCTAATTAACTATAATAATAATATATGCATATCAGTTCAAATATTTTAATATAGTCATTTTGGTGACAATCAAAATATAATTATAATATGTGCATGATGTTAAATATACTAATTTAGTTTTGTCACTTTGATAACTAATAAACTATAATAATAATACATGCATATTAAAATAACACATTTGATATTATCAACAAAGACCTTAATATTTAGCTCTTTAGGTCATTAAGAGCAAACAACTTTTAGTTTTCATTAATGAGTGCTACAAACATATGTAGGTTTTGTAATTTTTCTTTAAACACAATTGACAAATAAGAAATTATATATATGAAACAACAATCAACAAATTTCATCAATTAGATATTCATAATTTTATTAACATAATACAATAGCAACTCAGTTGTTTCACAAAAAAGTTTTTTTTTTTAAATCAACATGAAGAGTAAAGCAATTGACATCATCTTTTTAAGGAATTTGTAATTCCTTATAATACATCCAGTCACTACATTCAATGGCTTGAATTGAAAATTTTAATTGTTTTTTTATGAACGTTATAAAGTCACTAGCTTTATGAGGCTTTATTCAAGAGGCACCATCTTTCACATTGATAGAATTAAGATATAATAAGACATTTTTTATCACTTTATCCTTTTTACAAGAAATTAACTAATTCCTTTATTATTATTTTGTGATGGTTAAAATGAATTTAACCTATATATATAACATAATCATGACAACAAAAGATCTTTTTGTTTTTTGTTATTTTTTTTTTTAATGTAAGAGCCTAACAATCAATCATAAACTAATATAAAACCCTATTATTTTCATAAGATGAAAGAGCAATCATTAATCAAATATACATGTTTTTTATTATATACAAAAAATATTCAATTTTAAAATATATTCACTAATACCCTTGTTAGATTTCTTTATAAAAACATACTTATTAAATATTAATTTTGAATCTTGAAACTAAATAATTTTATTTAAATATTATTATAAATAATATAATTGAATTTCTAAAAGTTAAAACCATTAATGTGTTTGGAGAATTTGTCTTAACCTAATAATTGATTTATGTCTCCTAACTTTTAACGTAATCACACACCTATAAATAAAGTTTTTATGTGTCTTAAGAAGATAAAGAATTGGCTATATATATCTATATATATATCAAATAGATCAAAACAAAAATTAGAAGACCTAAACAAAACCAACAAAAAGATAAAGAAACCTTACAATTTCATTTTACAAAACATTTAGATGAAACTCTAGAAAGTGATCCTGAACTAGATCAAGAACCTCAAAATCTCTAAAACCTTAAAGAGGTTCCAAATGATTTTTTTTTTCACTTTAGAATAAGTTACTTCTAAAAAATATTTTATAAAAGTCACTTTTGTTTTTCTCAAATGATTTCAAATTAGATACAATTGCTCTCTTTGATATAGGTACAGATCCAAACTATATCAAAAAAGAAAATTTTCCAAATCATTTTCAAGAAAAAACTAATGAAAAATTTTTAGTTGCAAATAATTCCAAAATAACCATTTCTAGCAAAACCACTACTTTTATCCAAAATCATAATTTTCAAATCAAAAACTTTTTTCTTTTAATTGAAAACATGCATCATATAGTGATTTTAGAAACACCATTCATCAATCTCATTACCCCCTTATACTATCAATTATGATGGTATTATTTAAGAGGTTCCAAATGATTTTCTTTACACTTTAGAATAAGTTACTTCTAAAAAATATTTTATAAAAGTCACTTTAGTTTTTCTTAAATGATTTCAAATTGGTTACAATTGCTCTCTTTGATACAGGTATAGATCCAAACTATATCAAAAAAGAAAATTTTCCAAATAATTTTCAAGAAAAAACTAATGAAAAATTTTTAGTTGCAAATAATTCCAAAATAACCATTTCTAATAAAACCACTACTTTTATCCAAAATCATAATTTTCAAATCAAAAACTTTTTTCTTTTAATTGAAAACATGCATCATATAGTGATTTTAGAAACACCATTCATCAATCTCATTACTCCCTTATACTATCAATTATAATGGTATTACTTTCAAAATAAAATTCCAAAAATTTCATTTTCCTTTTCTTGAAATTCCAAAAATTTCATTTTCCTTTTCTTGAAATTCCAAAATTTTCATTTTCCTTTTCTTAAAGTTCCAAAAACTTAAAATTTAAACCTCATTCTATTTATTAAAACAAAATTCATACCCTTGTTTAAGCCGAACAACAAAAACTTCTTTGTTTATAAAAGGATCTTTCTTTGCAAAGAATCCAAAACCAATTACGAAAACCTACAATTTTAGGAAAAATCTCTATTTTCAAACTCTTTAAAATGAATTTTGTTTTGATCATCCAAATGCATTTTGGAATAGGAAACAACATATTGTTGATTTACTTTATGAACCAAATTTCAATGAAAAATAAATTTCTACAAAAATTCAACCTATTTAAATGAGCACAAAACTAGAAAGTTACTATAAAAAAGAGATTTGGGATTTAAAATCCAAAAAACTCATCTCCAAATCCATATCACCTTGATTATGTGTTGCTTTCTATGTCAACAAGTTAGCAAAACTTGAAAAAGACACATTTAGGTTAGTTATCAACTATTAACCCCTCAGCAAAGTCCTTAAGTGAATTAGGTACCCTATTCCTAACAAAAAATATTTGTTAAAAGAACTCCACTCTGCCTATATCTTTTCAAAATTTGACACGCAATTTGAATTTTAGCAAATTTAGATTGATCCAAAAGATACGTACAAAACTGCCGTTATTTTTCCTTTTGGGCAGTATGAATAAAACATTATGTCATACGTTTTAAAAAATGTTCTTTCAAAATTTCAAAGAATTATGAATAAGATTCTTTAACTATATTCAAAATTTTGTCTTGTTTACATTGATGATGTTTTAATTTTTTCAAACTCCATTGAACAGTATTTTAAACATTTACAAATATTTTTTTGTATTGTCAAACAAAACGAACTTGTGATATCCCAATCTAATATATCTTTATTCCAAATTAGAATAAGATTTCTTGAACATTACATTTCTCAAGAAACTATTACTCTTATAGACAAAGTTCTAGCTTTATTGATAAGCTTGCTAACAAAATTTCAAAAAAAATCCCAACTTCAGAGGTTTCTAGGAAGTTTTAATTAAGTTTTACATTTCATTCCAAACATAAATCATATTTTAAAACCATTACATGATTGTCTCAAGAAAAATCTTACTCTTTGGATTGCCCAACATACTACTTTTATCTAGTTTATCAAAACCTTAGTATGTGAGATTCTTTATGTTCATTTTGTAGACCCTTCAACTCCAAAAGTTGTTGAAATAGATGCTTATGATTTAGGATATAAAAGTAGTCTCAAACAAGTCAAGGATAATAAAGAACAAATTATCCAATTTATGTTTACACACTACAATAATTGTTAGAACAATTATTCTACTATAAAAAAAAAAAGTTTATCCATTGTCATATGCATTACAAAATTTCAAAGTGATATAAAAACTATTACAAAATAGACTTTCATATGATGGCAAGCCATACTTTTTGTTTTTAATTTTGAAATTCAATACATAAAAGGAGAAAATAACTCCATTCCTGATTTTCTAATTCGACAATTCTTTTAAAATATAACCAAAGATGTCATGGAAATTAAAGAATAAAAGTAAAGCCTTTATGCAAAATCCAGAGGAAAGTTCAACCTCTACACCAAAATCTATCCAATCCAAAACAGAAACCAACCTAAAACCCATATCAAATTTGCCCATAAGAACGTAGATTGAACAACTTACAAACCAACCGAGACAAGGAGGATACAAGTAAAGTATTAACTTCTACATTAATAAGAGTTTCAAAAACTTCTTCTAAATATTTTACAAAAACTCATTTTCAAAATATATTTATTATAGAACTAGGATTTTATGAAAAAAAAACCCTTTTAGGTATAGGTTTTTTCTTTTTTGCCTAAATACGTTAGCGTTCTCCTCGGAATATAAATTTAATGGCTTGACCCATGGCGTTGGTAATGGGTGCAACCTCTTAATATTAGATATAGTTTTGAAAAAATTTGAGGAAATAAAGTTATTCTTCAAACAGTAACTTAAATTTTTAGTGTGATAATAGACATTTGATCCTAATAATTGGTATTAAAGTGGAGTTATGAGTTTAAATCCGTCAAAAATACTGAGAGAGAGATTATTGGCTAAATATGTCAATGTTTTTTTTGGACCATGAGTTATGAGTCCTTTAATACTAGATGTAATTTTGAGAAAATTTAAAAAAATAATATTACACTTCAACCAACAATTTAAGCTTTTGGAGCTAACAATAACCTTTGACAATGATCAAATAAAGTAAAGATCTACTTGTAGTGTGAAAATTTAACAATGAATTTAGAAGATAAAATGAAATTTTGTATCAATTAAAATGATTGTCTCTTTTAAGAAAGTGGATATAAGTAATTTTTAAATACTTGTACTTATTGTATTGTACATAAAATGGGCTGAGATAATTACTTTCATTCTGTAAAAACACTTAAGGATAAAATTAATTTCGAGTGGAGGCAAAAAAAAAGAATGTCAGCACAATAGTATAAAAGCACAATCCATATGCACTCTCATCTCTGTGACCTGGGATACAAAAGGGAAACGGTCATGATTTTCACAAGAGTTAATAAGCATCAAATTTCTTACGGCCAGTTATACAGGGAGTGGCCGTAAAGAATTCCTACAGTCGCAAACTTGAGGCAATCGTGCAAGTGTGTATGTGAATATGCAGGCACAGATATGCATCCCACCGTCATTCTGGGAGACAAAGAAATCTTGAGCTTCTCTTCGATTTTCTAGGGGTATGAAAGAAAACGATGTGAAGCTATAGTACAGGGGAATGAATATATAATATATATAGATAGAGCTGAGGGGCATTTCTTTTTCTCCAAGTTCTTTCGAAGCGACAGATACGAAATATCAGCAAAGAATCCAGGGAAACTGCGCAGCAGCTGCTCACAAGTCAGAGATAATTGTTAGGCAAATGTCACAGTGGTTTCTGAGCAACTTACTTGACAAAAACATCATTGAGAGTTGACTAGTAAACAAAATGACAACGTTACAGGGCAATTATTAGGCAAGTTAATTTTAATATATTGTAAATAAACTTTCTTTTTTCTTTTTCTGTTTGCAGCTAATGATATCAGTGGGAAAAATAAAAGCTTTCTTGTATTGGCATCATATAATGAAATTCTTCTTCTTTTTTTTTTTCTTTTCTATTAGCAAATGGCGAGATTCTTGTTTGGATAATTGCAAATGGTGAGATACTTATTTGACGCGATTCGAAAAATTAAGTTACATATTCATAGCTAGAAAATGTCATTCATGCTCAAACAGATAATTTTTTTCTTGCGACATGTCATTACAAGAAATAGATGAATAGTTAACCCAATCTTTAGCAACAAGGCAGCCCATGTTCGAGAAAAGAATAAAAATTAAAAAAAAAAAACTTGCTGGGACGCGCATGGGCTGTGGCGGGATTCATTTTCTTGGGTTCTAAATCAAATTCAAGCAAATAATCCTCTTAAAACACACCCAAAAAAAAAAAAGAAAAGAAAAAACAGCTCTCGAAATCATTTTTCATCGCTCCTTTCAATGACCCTTTTACCATGTTGTCAATCCCCTCTCAAAACTGAGTAGTGTTGCAATATTTGTTAATCCTTCTGACTATATTTTTTATTCTTGCACTAATAGTTGCCGCTCCATTTAATTCTGTCAATTCTCATCAATTGTTAAGGTTAGGTTTCCTTCTACTTTTTCTCTATCTCTCTTTGTATTGTTGAAGTAACGGTCCTACAGCCTAGAAGCTTTTTTTTTTTTTTTTTTTTTTTGCTTGGAGTTGCCATTAATGTGAAAGTTATACAGAAGAAGCTACAAGTAGCTCCAACAATAGGTTGAAAATCATTTTCTAAAACATGCAATTCATTTGTAATGTTTTCCATGATTACAAAAGGAATTGGAGAAGTTAAAGGTGATTGTTCCTAAGGTTTTATGTAAATAGAATTAGGAATATTTGTATGGTAATTGACTGTTTGGAATGAAGTGTTAGGTATGTCTGAAATGGAGAATCTTGGAAGTTATTAAGGTTTTATAGAAGGGAAGTTAAATACATGTCTTAGATCTATGGTAGAAGACATGAAAGTTGCATTAGGAAATCTAAAGCTTATAGATCTTCTATTAAAGGTAAGGACAACTTTTTTAATTTGTAATTGGTCTATTTAGGAAATTTTTGTGTTTGATTTAAGTTGTTCTAGAGGTTAAGGTTTTACTTTACCTTCTAGGATCCAATCTTTAGAAATAGTTATATATTTCCATTAGATGGATTTAGGGATAACAATATTTGAACATGAAAGGTTTGTTTGTAAAAGAAGAGTTTCTCATCTTTTGGATTCAAATTTGTGTTTGGATGCAAATGCAGAAATCATAGCTCTATAATGAATTTTGAAAATCAATGCAACCAGAATCGATCCTTCCAATATACTATGGTAATTATGGTTTTTGATTTGTAAATTCATGCTTTGTGAAATATTTTTGTCACTAAAAGAGACAGTAAGGTTCAAATGACAATTGAAAGAAATGGGTCCACTACGCAAATTAAACATTATAGAACTGAGAAGGGAATCTTGAAAATTTGTAAATCTAAGTGTTTAAACCTTCTTTTGTAAATGGTTTGATTGAGTTTTGAAAAATCATATCCCTATTCTTAAGGAGGGATAATTTGTAATATATGACAAGTTCAATAAAAAGGGTTAGTATGGGATTTATCAAGTTGAATCTATAATTTCAAGTATGGATGAATCTAGCTGACTCTATAATTTCAAGTATGGTCATATAATAGGCTTATGGTTTAGAAAAGTCTTTGGATTTAAAGTACCATCCTAAGGGGAAAATCTTTTTGATGGTATTAAAAGGATCTTTTTCATAAAATCCTGATTCTATAATAAATATATTTTGAAAATAATTTTTTGTAAAATATTTAAAAGAAGGTTTTGAAACTCTTTTTAAGGTAGAAGTTAATATTTTACCTATATCCTCCTTGTAAAGTTCTTAAAGGGTAGATAATCCTTGTATTGTTGAAAGAACATCTAACATTTTGGAAATACTTTCCATCCATTTCTAGATTTGGAGTTGTCTTTCAAGTGTTTTTTAAGAGTAGGCTTCTTGGTTTAAGGATTGTCCCAGTTGGATTGTAAGTTGTTCAATCTAGGTTCTTATATGCAAACCTAATATGGGTTTTGGGGTAGTTTTTGTTTTGGATTGGATAGATTTTGGAGTAGAGGTTGAACTTTCCCTTGGGTTTTAGATAGGTAGGCTTTGATACTAATAAAGGATGCACAATAACACAATAAAACTTTTTATTGAAAAGTTTAAGTAATATAGAGAAGAGATTTACAAAGTGGAAGAAGATAAAATTCAAATGAGGGAGAAACAGAGAGGTTTTACTCTTTAGCAAAGTTGGGTTCTAAAAGCCTTTGTCTAAAAAGCTTAGTCTGGAAATCCTCAAAGGTTCCTTTTATAGCTAAGGAGCTAGAGGATTCTATGAGACAACTAGAATCATTTTACCAAAAGTAGTCTTAGAACTTTGTAAAACTAGCGTCTTCTTTTGTAAAGTTGCTTTTACTTTTTGAAAAACTAGTAGTCACGAGCACTTAGTCTAAGGCCACCTAAATTTGTTTTGTTGTTTTGCAAATTTAACAATCACAAGCTTTTTTCTTGAAACTGCCAAAAGCTATTTTTGTAAAGCCACCTTTTATAAGGTTGGTGTTTTATAACTAGCTGTCCTTGGTATGTTTTATTTTTACGAGTATTCTAAAACAATCATCTTCATTACTATATAGACTTTGGAGGGTAATTGACTCATTATTTTTTAAATAAGCAAAGGAGTCATGTTTTAATGAGGTTTTAGATTACAATAATTGTTGCATTATTGCAAAGTATTCTTCTTCAATTTGGGTTGTAACTAAAAGGGCTACCGTATAGGATTTTTTGTACCAAGAATATAGATTTGGAAGCTTAGTTTGTAACAATTGGGGTAGTATGGGCTAGCTTATATTGTCCAACCAAGTTTGTATGACAAGTTTGAGTAATTTTTCAAGGATCTTAAATGAATCCACCATTTTATTTTAAATTTTTTGATAAGGATAAGAGTCTTATCCTTAGTGTGATAATCAAAATACCATGTCAACACCTATGGTAATAAGAATTTTGTAGAGAAAAGGAAAAATAAAGTAAATGTTTTCTTAGCAAAGGATGGTTCAAATTTAGTTTGGAATAAGTCAAAGCTTTCCTTGACCTCTGGGGCAAGGATATTTGAAGCAAAACCAAAGTAGTTCCACAATTATTTGAACCGGTTAGGAATTTTTGTGGAATTGATTTTTGTATCAAAATAAAATAACTATAAATGGCTACCTTTATTATTTTGAATGAAAAATGCATTATATCAGTCTTATTGATAATCCCAATATGAGAAGGTTTGGGAGTGCCTTAATCTTGTTTTGAAAGAAATAAGGAAAGTTTTAATTTTTAAGAGATCTTTTCCCCATTCTTGAGGAGTAATGATTTGTAATATATAATAAGTTGAATAAGTTGGGTCAATATGGGATTTATCAAGGTACAAGTGTTTACATCTAATTGACTCTATTATCTCAAGGATGGTCATGTAGTAGGTCTAAAGTTTGGAAAGGTCTTGCATTTTAAAGTACTATCCAAAAGGAAAAATTTTTTGGATGGTATGAAAAGGATTTTTTTTCATAAGATCATGGCTCTATGACAAATATGTTTTGAAAATGAAACTTTATAAAATATTTTGAAGAAGATTATGAAACTCTTTTCAAGGTGAAAGATAATACTTTACCTATATCTTCCTTGTAGAGTTCTTCAAGGGTAGATAATTGTAAGAATATCTAACCTTTTGTAGATATTCTCCATCTATTTTTTGATCTAGACTTGTTTGTCAGGAGTTTTTGAAGATTGGGCTTCTTGGTTTAAGGATTGTCCTAGTTGGTTTGTAAGTTGTTCAATCTAAGCCCTTATGGGCAAACCTAAGATGGGTTTTAGGCTAGTTTCCATTTTGGATTAAAAATATTTTAGAGTAGACGCTGAACTTTCCTCTAGGTTTTGAATAGGGGTTTTACCCTTATTCTTTAATTTCCTTGGCATCTTTAATTCTATTTTGAAGAAATTCTCTAGTCAGGAAATTAGGAATAGAATTGTCTTCTCCTTTTAGGTACTAGAATTCAAAATTAAAAACTAAAAGTATTGCTTATCATCAAGTAAAAATCTATTTTGATATAATACTTTGAACCTCTTTTTGTAAAATTTCTTTTGTACACTTGTAGTCAATTTGTAAAATAAATTTTTTATTCAGTAAATCACTTTGGAATTTCATAATGCACATGACAATGGATAAATTCTCTTTTTTGATGGTGGAATAATTGTTTTGACAATCATTCCATTGTGCAAACACAAATTGGATAATTTGTTCTTTATGATCCTTGACTTGTTTAAGAATGCATCCATATCCTAGATCAAAAACATTTGTTTCAACAACTTTTGGAGCTAAAGGGTCTGCAAGATGAATACAAAGAATCTCACAGAACAAAGTTTTGATATGTTAGACAAAAACAATATGTTGGGGAGTCTAAAAAGTAGGATTTTTCTTAAGACAATCATGTAAAAGTTTTACAATACAATTTATGTTTGGAATGAAATTCAAAAGATAATTGAGACTTTTTAGAAATCTCTAAAGTTAGGATTTATCTATGATTTTGTCAAGGAACTTATCAATAAAAAATAAAGCTCTCTCTATAAGAGTGATAGTTCCTTGAGAAATGTAATGTCTAAGGAATCTTACTTTGATTTAGAATAGAGATATCTTAGATTAAGATATCACACTTCCATTTTGTTTAACAATATAGAAAAACATGTGTGAATGTTTAAAATGTTGTTCAACAGAATTTGAAAAAAATTAAAATATCATTAATATAAATAAGACAAAATTTTGAAAATAGTTGAAAATTTTCATTCATAATTCTTTGGAATTCTAAAGGAGCATTTTTCAAATCAAATGGCATAACATTTAATTCATACAACCCAAAAGAAACAATAAAGATAGTTTTGTAGCTATTTTTTGAATCAATCTGAATTTGTCAAAATCCAAACTTAATGTCGAATTTAGAAAAGATATAGGCAATATGGAGCTTTTGTAACAAATCTTTTTTTATTAGAAATAGGATACCTAATTCACTTAAGGGATTTGTTGAGGGGTTTATAGTTGATAACTAATCCAAAAGTGCCTTTTCAAGTTTTGTTGACTAATTGGCATAGAAAGTAACACATAACCAAGCTGATCTAAATTGGGAAATAAGTTTCTTGGATTCTAGATCTTAAATTTCTTTTTTTATAGTAATTTTATAGTTATACATTCATGTAAATGGGTTAGGATTTTGTAGGAATTTGTTTCTTATTGAAATCTAGTTCATAAGGTAAATCGATTATATGTTATTTCCTATTCCATAAGGCATTTGGAAGTTTAAAGCAGGGTTCATTTTGGACATTTTGTTTAAAAGCAAAAAAGTTTGTCAACAAAAAAAAGTTTTGTTGGTTCTGGATTCTTTGTAAAGAAAGATCTTTTTGTTAATAAAAAAAAAGTTTTGTTGTTTGGCTTGAATGATAATATGAATCTTGTTTTCATAAATGGAATAAGTTTTTATAAGATTATAATTTCTGGTTTTTAGAGTTTTAAGAAAAAGAAAATGAAGTTTTTAAAATTTTATTTTGGAAGTAATACCATCATAATTAGTAATATAAGAAGTAATGAGATTTATAAATGGTGTTTCTAAAATCAACATATGATGGATCTTTTCAACAAGTACAAAAGAAGTTCTAATTTAAAAATGCTAGTTTTGGATAAAAGCAATAATTTTATTTATAATGGTCATTTTTTATTTATTTGCAATTGAAAGTTTTCATTGGTTTTTTTTTTTCTTGAAAATGGTTTAGTACAATTCCTTTTTCTAATACAATGCAAATTTGCACTAGTATCAAACAAGACTATCATATCCAATTTGAAATCATTTGAAAAAACTAAGTAATTTTGATAAAATACTTTCTGGAGGTAACTTGTTCCAAAGCAAAAAGAAAATCATATGGACTTTTTCTATATTTTAGAGATTTTAAGGTTCCTAATTTGGTTCAAGATCACTATCTAGGATTTCTCTAAATGTTTTGTAAGAAGAAATTGTAAGGTTTCATTATCCTTTTGTTGGTTTTGTTTGAATTTTTTAAGTTCTATTTTGATTTGTTTGATTTTTGTTTATACTTCTAGTATGGTTAGGGTTGGTTTTCTGGAGTTCATTTTGGCTAAGATGGTAGTAAGGTCATAAGTTGGTTTGGAGGATAATGGTACAGTAGTGATGGATTTTTTTTCCTACTTTTGTAAGGTTTTAAGAAGGTTGTCTACATATTCTTTTTAGAGATTAGGATCAATGTTATATTTGATAAGGTTTACAAGGGTTTACTGATCTTTTGTAAGCATATTTATTTGTTTGGACTTTGCTTTAGTTTATAAAGAAGAAGTGGTTTTAATCTCATCTATTTAGAAATATTCTTCATTTAAATAGTCATAATAGGAATTAGAATCAAAATTGAAAATGTCTGGAGTATGGCTTCTAGTTTAGAAATTGTTCCTAGTTTTAAGTGTAATTCTTGAATTTTTTGGTTGAGTTTGCAATATCTGGATGTATGTCCTTTTTTTTTGCATTTGATGCAAGTGATATCTAAAAGAGTGGTTTTATAAGTAAAAGGTCTTGATTTTGGTTTTATTTATGATGTTTTGGTCTTTTTGGGTTTACTGTAATAAGTTTATTTGTTAGTCTGTTTCTACGTTTTTCTAAAAGTACGATAAGATTTTTTATAAGGCTTAGTATATTTCTTCTTAAGTTCTAAAAGTTTTGTAATGACTAGGTTAAATTGCTAGCTAAAAGTTCTAGTTTCAAAATGGGATTATTTCATTTCCCATTTGAGACATTTTTAGAGTTTAAGGTCTTGATAGATTCTAAATTCCTCCTATTGGGTAAAACTAATTAGCTCACCATAAGTGAGTCGATCACAAGGCATAGGATTTTCATAGGTTGTTCTAAGATTTTGTTTGGTTTTTTCACCCAAGAAGGTTGATAGTCCTGCACGGAATTTTTCTTTCTAAAAGGGTATATTTAAGTCTTCTCTAAGTATAATCCTAGGGAGGAAAGTGTTTTTATAGTTTTGGAATTTACTAAATTTCTTACATCTAAGATTTGTAAGTAACTCAGTTTTTTTATCCTTAAAATAAGAAAGGTCTCCTTTAAAGTGGAGAAAAATGATTAAGATAAGACGAGCAACTACATCTTCAATAGTGTTACATAAACTATAGAGGATAGGTAAATTGTCTTTTGTGGTTTGTATAGTTCTAATGATTTGGTTTTATCATTCATTAATGAGATAATAATCTTACCAACTTTTGACTTCTCTTGAGAATCCTACTATAAGATGTTCAACAACTATTCTATTTAGAGCCTTGTTATGGCCTTTGTTGTTCCCACAACCTTGTATGAGTTGCAATTGTTGTCAATTAGGGTTAAGTGTGCGAGAAAGTAAAGCCACATGAAAGGGCAAGAAAGTAAATCCACCGCGTAAGGGCAAGAATGTAAATCTGCCATGTAAGCTTTATTAGGGTTTCATGGAAGAGAGTATATAAAGGACTTGGAAGACAAAACAAAAAAGGTGGGGCCAACAAAATTGAATAAACGGCAACCCTACAATAACCGGGTAAAAAAAAGAGAAAATAATATACCAAAAGGGAACCCCACCGTCGGCCAAAAAAAAGAGAGAAAAAGAGGAGACGGCCGAAGGGGGGCTAAACGAAGAACAGAGGTCGAGAAGAGACGGCTAAAAAGAGAGCAGAACAGCAAGAGATAAAAAATGACACCACCGGGAGAGCAAACCAGAACGTGCGACCTCCTACAAGGAAACTAGAAACACGTCCTGCAAGCAAACCAGAAACATGTCCTGCAAGCAAACCAGAAACACGTCCTGCAAGCAAACCAGAAACACGTCCTACAAGCAAACTAGAAACGCACAACCAGCAAGAGGAGAAATAAGAAACAGACCACCCGGAAAAGAAGACAGCAGACCTGGTATCTGTGAGATCACTCGGAAGAGAAGACAATAGACCTGGTATCTATGAGACCACCCGAAAGAGAAGACAGCAGACCAGAAACATGAGGCAGGCTGAAAGACGTGAACCAAAAAAACCAGTAGCATGAGGCAAGCCAAGAGATGTGAAATGACAGACCAGAAGAGTGGGTGTATGTCAGGAGACGGCGTGAGACCAAAACATGCAACGGCGTGACAGACCAGAAGCGTGAGGACAAGTCGTGAAACAGTAAGACCGTGAAATAAGAGACAGGTGAGACCATAAGACGGTGAAAGCAGGAGCTATGTGAGACAACCTAAAGAAGGAATTCAGCGAAGTATTAGAAAGAACTCAACGTATTTCCAGATTTCTTCAAGAGAGATTAGAGAGCATTGTGGTGAACTTCTAAGCAAAGTGAAGCAGCCTTTCAATTCAATAGAGGCAAGACAAGCTAGAAAAAGGGTAAATATAGTAAATGACACTCTTTGTATTGTACTTACTTAGTAATTGTAATAGTGAAAGGAGCAGGAGATTAAGACATCCATTATAACTGGAATTCTCAAGTATAGTGGATAGTCTCGGTAAGGGAGAGTCCCTACCACCGTGGATGTATGTTACGTTGACGGAACCACATAAATCTCATGTGTCCTTAATTTGCTTTACATTATGTGTTTTGAATTGAGTTGTGAACGTAGTTAAAATATCAGCTAACCCATAACCTAACGAAGACCTAAACAAGAACATCTGAATTGTCTATTAGGCAAGGTATCTAAAAGGTAACTTTGGGTACTATTGTGATTAAGAGGTAGCAATAGATCTACCTTAGTCGAATCTGAGAAAGAGTTTGCTTTTAAGAAGAGATTGAAGTTGTTCATTTACTTGCAAATTGCAAATTGTGGTGATACTGATTCAGCCCCCCTCAACATCACAAACTAGTAGATCCTAGGGTGAAGTTGGGAACTTCAATTGGTATCAGAGCACAGGTTCACCAGGATAAAGCTGAACAACTTGGTGTACTAGTTTGAAGAGCTCCAGAAATTTTAACTCATTCAGCATACTGAGAAATGGACGTTGGTACCGGTACCAGCACCAGCACTACTTACAACAAGAAGGTTCCAATCTTCAACGGAACCAACTACCATATGTGAAGAGCGAGAATGCAAGTGGTATTTGCAACCATGGGCATGAATGTGGTGAAATCTGTACACGAGGGTTTTGAGCCTCCAAAAGAAGGTAAAGATCCAACCCCAGAGGAATTAAGACAGTTTGAGATAAATGGAAAGGCCTCAAATGTCATTATTTCAGCATTGACAGATGCTGAATATTCTAAAGTTATAGACTGCAAATCTACCAAGGAGATATGGGACAGATTGCAAAAAGTCTATGAAGGTGATGGCAGAATGAAGGAGACCAAGTTTCAAGTTTTCAAGGAGAGATATGAATCTTTCATAATGGAGAAAAATGAGACAGTCCAAAAGTTCTTCACCAGGGTTATTGATGCTATAAACGATCTTAGAAGTCATGGGAAGAAAAAAAAGGACTCATCTATTGTGAAGAAAATTCTGAGAATTCTACCTGAGAGGTTTGCCTCAAAGGTGGTAGCCATAGAGGAGAGTAGAGATCTCAATTCTATGTCTCTGCATGATCTCTAGTGCAATCTCATTGCATATTAGATGAGAATAAAGTCAACTGAGAGCTCCTCAACATCAAAGGTATCAAAGAAGGCAGCTTTTAAAGCTATGAAACACTTGGAGATAAAAGAAGAGGAAGAATCATCCAATGAGGATGATGATGATGATGATGAGGAAGAAGATGAAGGTGAAGTGTTGGCATACTTCACAAGGAAGTTCAAAAGGAGGTCTAAAAAGGGAAAAGGACGGTTATCCTTGAGATGTTATCGTTGTGGATAGACTGGACACTTTACTTCTCAGTGTAAAGTAAAACTCGATGATGAAGATGAGGATGGTGATGATGAGCAGAATTCAAAATGGAGAAGACCATCATTCAAGTCAAGGAAGTCTAGCAAGAAGACTGCTAACCCACAAAAGAAGAAGAGAGGCTTATTTAAGAGTTATGTGAGCTAGACAAAAGAAGCCGATGAGGAGGGAGATGTAGACTCATCAGATAAGCATGCCTTTATGGCATCAGCTCGATGTGGTAGTTCAACCTTTGAAGAGGAAGAGGAGATTGATGAAAAAGAACCAGATCTTGAAGCTGAGTTAGAAGTAGCTGCAAATGAGGTAATCAGAAGGAGTAGAACCATAAGAAGGTTGGAGGCCCATATAAAACAAGTTGAAGCAAAGATTGAGGAAACAGAAAGTCAAAAGGATGAAATAAGGGCTGAACATATTGACTTGAAGAGAAGATTTGAAGAACAAATCAAAATATGTGAAGACCTTACTGTGGAGCTTGGCTCAAGGACTTCAACAATTAAAGAAATGGAGATAAAGTTGCTGAGACTTCAGCAACAACTCAAAAAGAGTGAAGAGAACTTGCAGAAATTTAAAGTGATAAGAGAAACAAGCTCTATAAGAGAAAAGAATAATGAAGAGAAAGTGCAGCAATCTAATGCTGCACTGCTTAAAGATAACGAGACTTTGCCACAGAAGTTGAAAGAGAAGGTTAAGTCTCAGAAAGAAAAGACTAATCAACCAGGAATAGTGAAGGGTAAAAATAAAGAAGATTTGAAGAAGCAACCTAGGGTTGCAAACAAAAATGAAGAAAAGAAAGTCAGCCAGCAAAGGGCTACGGCTGAACAGAAGAAGGAGAAGAAGGTGACTGAAATGAAAGTCACACAAGCAAAGAAGCCAGCAACCTTGCCTACACAGCAAGTAATGAACAAAAGAAAACAAACTGTAATTAGACCTAAAAAAAGGTAGTTTCAAGGTTATTGTCTTTATTGTGAAGTTTGGGGTCATAAGGCAAGTAAATGCTAGTAGAGAAGGCTAGTATATGTCTCCAACTTAAGAAGATACGATGCTGCATACAGGGGGAGACAATACAAAAGTTAGAGGAGAACATCTGTTATGAGTTCTTGCACATACTGTAAAAGGCAAGGACACACTAATAAGGATTGTTGGTGGAAGCCTAAACCAGTGGTTTCAAAGAACAAGTTTGCTATATTGGGAGATTTGGAACAGTGTGAAAGGTGCAGGCAGGATGGCCATAATGCCAAGAGATACATGACACTTCTCCCTGAGCAAGAGAAGGCACTCAATGGCACAGTGAAAGCAATTAGTACAGTCAAAGCTGAGAAAAAGAAGAAAGCTATCATCAAGCCAGTTTAAAAAAAGAAATATAAAGCTAAAAGGGATGTGGCTAATATAGCTGAAATTGCACTAAAGGCTGACTACAAGGATAAGCAGTGGATCCTTGATAATGGGTGCACTTTACACATGATAAGAGACAAGAGTAAATTATCAAAATTGAATAAATCAAGAGAAGGCAAAGTCAAGTTTGGCAATGATGATTCACTCAACATCAGTGGTCAAGGGTCAGTAAATATTGGAAAAGGAAAGTTGAAAGATGTTCTGCACATTGAAGGACTTAGATATAATCTGGCATCTATCAGCCAACTTTGCAATGAAGACCATAAAGTGATATTCACAAAAACAGATTGTCAAGTAAAGAGTAAAGAAGGCAATACTATTACAGTCGGGAAAAGAACAACTGGAAATTTATATGTGATTGATGAGGACAAGACAAACAGTTGTTTACTTACAAAAGAAGAAGAAAATCAACTCTGGCATAGAAGGTTGGGACACTTAACATAGAAGAACATGAGGAAGCTGACCACTACTCATGCAATCAGAGACATTCCAAACCTCAAGAGAGAGAAGGAGTATGTCTGCTCAGCATGGTCTAAAGGAAAATAAGTCAAAAAGCAGTATAAGACCAAAGAGGTCAGTTCTGAAGTAGTGTTTGACATTGTACATACTGATTTGTGTGGGCCGATGAGAACAAAAAAGTTAAATGGTGAGAGGTCCTTCATCTTGTTTGTTGATTATTATTCCAGAAGGACCTGTATCATGCACCTCAAATACAAGTCAGAAGTTTTGAAATGCTTCAAAAGATACAGAAGATTGGCTGAAAATGAGAATGGAAAGAAGATTAAAGTATTAAGGTCAAATCAAGGCACTAAATTCATAAATGGAGCTTTTGAAGATTACCTTGAGAAGCATGGAATTCACCATCATATGGCAGCAACAAGAACACCTCAACAGAATGGGGTATAGAGCTGTGGTTGAAATGGCAAGAACTCTACTGCTGGAATCCAAGCTTCACACAAGATTTTGGACAGAAGCAACATTTCCAACCGTCCACCTATTGAATAGAGTTTTACTAAGGCCCAATACTAATAAGATTCCATATGAGCTATGGAGTGGGAAGAAGACAATAGCCAAGTATCTTAGAATCTTTGGCAGCTCATGTTTTGTGAAGAACAAGGAGCAAAACTTAGGAAAATTCCATGCTAGGTTAGATGAAGGCATCTTTGTGGAATACTCAGCAAAGACAAAAGGTTACAGAATTTTTTTGCATAAACTGGGAAAAGTGGTCACTTCCAGTGATGTGAGAATAGATGAAAACTGGAAAACAATGCATAATGGAGAAGCTAAGGACAATGAAGAAGATGACTTCAAGATAGATGAAGAATCTGACCAACATGAAGAAGAGGGAAAAGAAGTAAGTTCAGACTCAAAGAAAAGTAAGTCTGAATGAAGAAGGAGATTCTCTTACAACTAAGACTGTGCAAGAGAGAAAGACAAAGAAGACATGGACCAGTGCTCATCAAGGAAATCAGATAATAAGTGACCCATCAACAAGAGTTACAACAAAAAGAAGAATTCTGGGAGCTACTATTTTACTCTCACAAGTTGAACCTAATTCTGTTAGAGGCTGCATAAGACAAAGCCTGGGTCAAAGCTATTAATGAGGAGCTGGATTAAATCGAGAAGAATGAAACATGGGAGCTGGTCCCAAGACCTACTAACAAGAATGTCATAGGAACAAAATGGGTGTTTAAAAATAAACACAATGAAGATGGCAAGATGGTGAGGAATAAGGATAAACTAGTTTGCAAAGGCTACACTTAGATAGAAGGAGTAGATGTTGATGAAACTTTTGCACCAGTAGCAAGGTTGGAAACTATCATAATGTTCTTAGCTTTGGCAACACATAAAAGGTATAAAGTTTACCAGATGGATGTGAAATCAACCTTTCTGAATGGGCTCCTAAAAGAAGAAGTGTCTATTGAACAACCCGATGGAGTACAAATCAGTGAGGATGAGACACACGTGTGCAAACTGAAGAAAACTTTGTATGGCCTTAAACAAGCCCCAAGAGCATGGTACAGCAGGCTGGACGCATATTTGAGAAAGTTGAATTTCAGAAGAGGAACAGTTGATAATAACCTATATGTGTTCAACTCAGAGAAAGGCCAACTGATAACCATAATATATGTAGATGACATCATCTTTGGAGGGGATCACTTTGGGCTATGCCAAGAATTTGCATAGAAGATGAGTGAGGAATTTGAGATGTCATTGATTGGAGAAATGACTTACTTTTTTGGATTACAGATAAAACAGTGTGAAGAAAGTATTTTTATTTCTCAAACAAAATATGCCAAATAGATGTTGAAAAAGTTTGGCATGGAGGATAACAGACCTATCAGTACCCCTATGCCAATAAGCTGCAAGTTAACAAAAGATCAGGAAGGAAGAAGTACAAGCTCTACAGAATATAGGAAGATGATAGGGAGCCTTCTGTACCTTACAGCATCAAGACCTTATCTCATGCAAGTTGTGTGCATCGCCAGCAGATTCCAAGTTGATTCTAAGGAATCTCATGTGTTGGCAGTGAAAAGAATCCTAAGATACCTCAAGGGGACACTGGAAATGGGCTTGTGGTATCCTGCCATTGATTTTGTAAAATTACGAGCATACACTGATACAAACTGGGTAGGAAGTACAGATGACAAAAAATCAACCAGTGGCAACAGCTTTTACTTGGGTTCAAAGTGTGTTGCATGGCTAAGTAGAAAGCAAAACAGTGTTGCTTTGAGCACAGCAGAGGCTGAGTATATGGCTGCTTGTGCAGTATGTACTCAGATGATATGGATGCAAAGACAATTGGTCGATTTAGGTGTTGAAGTGAAGTTACCAATGAGTGTACTTTGCAATAATCAAAGTGCAATTGATCTTAGCAAGAATCTAATTCAACATTCAAGGAGCAAGCATATTGACATCCGGTATCATTTTATCAAAGATCAAATGGAAGAGGGCATAATTCAGTTGGAGTATATCGGCACTAAAGATCAAATCTCAGATATTCTAACTAAACCTTTGTCCACAAAGCTGTTTAAAAAGCACAGAATGAGTCCATCTGTGCAAATGCCTCCTCAAGCCTGAAGTTCAGGTGAATCCTCCATCTTTACTTTGCAGGTTTTTCAAAGAGGGAGAGAAGCAACAATGCAAGGGGAGTTGTTAAGAAAGGGGGACTGTATATTTAGGAGGAGTTGTAATCCATCTGCTTCTGAATTATTACTCTAAGAAGATTATGAAGGATTACTACATAATGGTTTTTGTTGTAAGTGTTGCCAACAATTACAAAGGGGGAGATTGTTGTTTCTGTAGTCTTATATGAGTTGTAATTGTTGTCAACTAACGTTAAGTGTGTAAGAAAGTAAATCCGCCGCGTAAGGGCAAGAATGTAAATCTGCCACATAAGCCCTATTAGGGTTTTATGGAAGAGAGTATATAAAGGCCTTGGAAGACAAAACAAAAAAGGGGGGCCAACAAAATTAAATAAACAGCAACCCTACAACAACCGGCCAAAAAGAAGAGAAAATAATATACCAAAAGGGAATCCCACCGTCGGCAAAAAAAAAGAAAGAAAAAGAGGAGACGGTCGAAGGGGGGCTGAACGAAGAACAGAGGTTAAGAGGAGACGGCCGAAGGGGGGCTAAACGAAGAAAAGAGGTTAAGAGGAGATGGCCGAAGAGGGGCTGAACGAAGAACAAAGGTCAAGAGGAGACGGCCGAAAAGATAGCAGAACAACAAGAGATCAGAAACGACACCATCGAGAGAGCAAACCAGAAATGTCACCACCGGGAGAGCAAACCAGAACGTGCGACCTCCTGCAAGCAAACCAGAAACACGTCCTGCAAGCAAACCAGAAATGCACAACTAGCAAGAGGAGAAATAAGAAATAGACCACCCGGAAGAGAAGACAGCAGACCTGGTATCTGTGAGATCACCTGAAAGAGAAGACAACAAACCTGGTATTCGTGAGACCACCCGAAAGAGAAGACAGCAGACCAGAAGCGTGAGGTAGGCCGAAAGATGTGAACCAGAAAAACCAGTAGCGTGAGGCAGGCCAAGAAACGTGAAATGGCAGACCAGAAGCATGGGTGTACGTTAGGAGACGGCGTGAGACCAGAACGTGCAACAACGTGACAGACCAAAAACGTGAGGATAGGTCGTGAAATAGTAAGACTGTGAAATAGGAGACGGGTGAGATCGTGAAATAGTGAAAACAGGAGCTATATGAGACGACCTAGAGAAGGAATTCGACGAAGCATTAGAAAGAACTCAACGTATTTCCAGATTTCTTCAAGAGAGGTTGGAAAGCGTTGCAGTGAACTTCTAAGCGGCAGTGGAGCATCCTTTCAATTCAACAGAGGCAAGACAATTTAGAAGAAGGGTAGACATAGTAAGTGACACTCTTTGTATTGTACTTGCTTAGTAATTGCAATAGTGAAAGGAGCAAAAGATTAAGACATCCATTGTAACTGAAATTCTCAAGTATAGTGGATAGTCTCGGTAAGGAAGAGTCCCTACCACCGTGGATGTACATCACGTTGACGGAACCACATAAATCTCGTGTGTCCTTAATTTTCTTTACATTCTGTATTTTGAATTGAGTTGTGAACGCAGTTAAAGTATCAACCAACCCATAACCTAATGAAGATCTAAATAAGAACATCTGAATTGTCTATTAGGCAAGGTGTCTGAAAGGTGACTTTGGGGACTATTGTGATTAGTAGATAGCAATAGATCTACCTTAGTCGAATCTGAGAAAGAGTTTGTTTTTAAGAAGAGATTGGAGTTGTTCACTTACCTACGAATTGCGAATTGTGGTGATACTAATTCACCCCCCTCTCAGTATCACAAACTAGTAGATCCTAGGGTGAAGTTGGGAACTTCAGCCTTTGTAAACATTAACTGCTATATTCATCTGTTGTAGAAGACTAAGGATATTGTATTTTGACATGCTATCAATATTTCATTTGTAGATGGAAGAGACATTAAACTTGTATTAGATTAATATGTTCTGCTTGTTTTCTATATCTAGATCAGGAGCAGTGAGTCCAAATATAAGTTTTGGCCAGAAAATGTGGTTGATCAGGGTTTTAGACACTAATAATGCTAATTTGAAAGGCTTAGGTGGTAGGTTTGAGAATTCTCGATTTGATTTGTTTCTTAATGTATTGATTTCCTTTTTCTGTAGAAGAAGAGGGTTCTATGGAAGTTAAACGGTTTTTGATTTCTCAAAATGAATGGGTCTTTTATTTGTTAGGGTTTTGTAACTTTGGAGTTTGGAATGGTTTGAAAACAGGATGTTTTATCTTACTAGTTTCAAGTTTGGAGGTAATCTTTTATACAGTAGTCTTTTGGATCTGGTTTTTAATGTAGTTCAATTGAGTTTATATAGTATGGAAATGGGTATTTGAAAATTTGTTTTGTTGAATAATCATTTTTGAGAGTTTTTCAGAAGAATTGATTTCCTAAGGAATTTTGTAAGGGGTTAGGTCAATAGTTTTTTGTTGATTAGTTGGTTTGATTTGTCATAGAGGTGGGTATTTTGCTTCTATGATATGGTCATTTAGGGTAAGCCACTCTTTGGTTTTGCTTTAAGAAGTGACAAGATTTGTAGAGGTTTTGAAAGGATACAAAATGTTGTTTTAAAATACATACATTTCAAAACAACCAAAAAATAACATTTGTCTTTTGTGATATGAAAGAAACATATAAAATTTATTTTGTATCTCTTGTCTTTTTTAGAGAAAATTTTTGAAAAACCAAAGTCTTTTTTTTTTTTGGTATTATGTTGAACATAAAAATCATCATGTAAAAGGGTTTTATCAAGTTGAAAATCTTTTTTTAAAACATGCAATTTATTTGTAATATCTTTTATGATTATAGAAGGAGTTAGAGAAGTTGGAGATGATTGTTCCTAAGGGTTTATGTAAATAGGATGAGAAATATTTGTATGGTAACCAACAATTTAGGATGAAGTGCTAGGTACATCTAAAATGGAGAATCTTGGAACTTATAAAAGTTTTGTAGAAGGGAAGTTAGATACAAAAGTTGTATCAGAAAACACAAGCACTTTATTTAGGGCTACCAAAAATTATTTTATAATTTTGCAAATCTAGAAATGGTAAGCTTTTTTCTTGAAATTGCGAAAAGTTATTTTTGTAAGTCACTTTTGTAAAAGTTGTTGGTCTTGAGCATTTTTCTTAGAATCATCAAATGATATTTTAGGTGGTTTTATGACTAATTGTCCTTGGTGTGTTTTATTTTTTAAAGTATACCAAAATAGTTATCTTCATTATTTTGTAAACTTTGAAAAGAGATAGGCTTATTATTTTCAGAATAAGCCAAAAAAATTCATGATTTGAAGAGATTTTGGACTGTAATACTATATATATATACCATGCACACACAATTGTATAACTTAAATTAAGTATAACCATCAATACCTGAATCGCGTTAAAGATTATTGTCCTTAATGGTGTATTAATGTACATGATTATCTTTTATTAATCAGGTCATATTATGATTAAATTTTTAGTAAAAATATTGTTTAAGAATATTTTGACATTACTAATTAGGAAATTCTAAGAAATCAGTCTACCTTTCTTACAACAAAAGGCAAATTGCAAGCTATTATGGCAATTATGTCATCTAAAGAACTATATAGATAAAAGTTAAAGGAAACCTTAATGCAAATTTTTTATGAGAAAAGTGTTAACATGCAATTAGACCTAGTCTATAATACTGAAGGCCTAAATTATGGCTCAAATTTAATTGCTCATCTTTATAGTTAAGCATAGCTTGTTATAATAATTTAGTAACATAATGGTACCTTTAATAATGTTTTCACATAATGTATCATAATGTTGTCATCTTTAATAATGTGTTCCTTTTATCTTCTTTAATAATGTAACTTTACATATCAGCAGTGATATCAGTCATATTCTTCATGTATTAAATTTCAAAAGACGCCAATTAATAATAAGCTATGAAGAAAGGTAAAGGTACAAGGGGCTTTAAAGTTAGAAATCTTGCTAAAAATTATCTTGAACATAATTTTAACCCTCTTCAACAATTCCTTAGATAATGAGTCTAGATAACAACTTGATTATCCTTAGTGAATAAGAAATTATTAGGCAAAGCTAGATATCTTTTATTTTAATATGTGTCCTTTCCCAAACACGGTAATAGTCCTTGTTTGTCTAATAATTTTTCTTGATTAGAGCTAAGATAGTTTATGTATGAAAGAAAAAGAAAAACTCTAATGTTTTAAAAAAGTCTTAACACATATACTAGGCCTTAGATGAGAATTAAGCAATGTCATCAACATTCTTTGAAGAGGATACATCCAATTCTACCAAGGTATGGTAAACAATGGCCAACATTTAGTAGCATAAGGTATCTTGAGCATCCAACCAATCCACCTTAACAAGTTACACCTTTAATTATACTTACTATCTATTCACTTGAAAAAATAGAAAACAAAAAACTTCTTAGTTAATGGAAAATTTCAACGATAACAAACAAGCTCCTTTTTTTTTTTTTTTTATGAACTGCAATAAGATTTTTATTAAGTACATCATATTAAAAGGACATCTAAATTTATAATTCTATAAATACATGTCAGCTTCACAATGACCACTACAGTTCCTAAAACTATAAAACAACAGTCCATATCATTATTTTTTTTCTTCCTTTTTTTTTTTAAAAAAAAAAAGGAAAGTGTGTGAAACTTGCATAAGGTTACATTGTCATGTTACTTGAGGTGGGACCTCATCCAAAAAGCCCCAATTGTTACCTTTTTCATAACTTCCAAGTGACATATGGCATCCCATTGATCAAGCAAGTCATCAACAATGGCTGCTTGACGCAAAAAGACTGTAAGGTGACATTGGCTTTCATAAGCGCTCATCCATTATCCATACATTTTACTTTTCATTGACGATGGTTAAAGCCTAAGAGCAAGAAAATGAAAAGCATAAATGAGGATTAATTTCAACTTGAAAATATGGTTAATAAAATTGCTAACAATCTTTCTAGCTATATGTAGTTGCTTGTGAAAGAAGAAAATAATAGATTATCTTTATATTTAACTTTAAAAAGAAAAAAAAAAGATATTCAAGATATTTGATAAGGACTTAGGCTCAAATCATTTCAAAGACCCAAGCTCGTACCTAACCATGAGCTCATCTCAACTCTCCCTTCCAAACTTGTGACCAAGATTAAGGCCTGATTCAAACTCCTTCCAAGCTTTGCTCTTACTCAGAACAAGCAATGTCATTCAAGCCCAATCAACCGTCATATCAAACTATTACTTAAGACCAATGTAAAGGGCCCACAAAATTCCCAAACCAAATAAGCCATTCTTACTATAACTGAAGGCCTAGTTACACAAGGGAAACCCTATTCCTTCTATACATACTCATTTAAACACTAACTTTAGTGTCGAAGTGCTAACACTGGGGAGCACCTCTGAACCTAGCTTGTCTCTGTTAAGTAAGCCTTTGTCATTAGCCTAAGCCATGATAAGATCTTTGCTCCAAAACTCAATCAATTGGTCTCATCTATGGAAACAACACCTTATGTCTCTTATTCTCTATGGTGGTAATTATCGATCAAGACATAACAATTGCATCCTAATCTTTTAATGAGAATTATTAGTATTAATGGAGATACCCATGTTCCATCTCTTCCCTTCCTCCTTATGCACATAACATGCATCCAATACAACACCCTTACCTTAAAGCCATAAAGCAAATCCTCTCTTTTTATTCACTCTAAAGGTGATCACTACAATAGCTAGAGCTAAAAGAAAGGCAACTTACACCAAGCAGACAGTAAGGGTGGTAACAATTACTTAAATTACATCCCTAAAGAATTGGATAAATGCTCTACAACAGTTTCATTGCATTCCTCAAAAAATAAAATGATTGCAATAAAAAAAAATCTGATATGATGTGCAAATAAATTAATCCAATAACAAGAATACATACATACATACATACATACATACATACATACATACATACATACATATATATATATATATATATATGCTTATATAAGATAGAAATAAGAATAAGTCAATCAAATTTAATTTATAAGACTAGCAAGCAATTTGCATAAAAAAAATTGTAAGATAATTAAAATGTATTATGATAAAGAGCTACAAAATGTGTGAACTTGTAAAATAATAAAAATAGTTAAAAGTAAAGAGAGTAAGATACAATGATTTATAAATATTTGGAACTCTTATCTCTATGTCCTTTCTCAAGACCACTATCTTAAAAGTCTCAAATCCACTGTTGACCTCTACAACAAGGAAGAGATAAACTACAACAATATCATGATACTTGATCACAACTTGATAAAAGTCTATAATCTTGTTACACAATCCCACAAAATTATTTTTGAATCTCTCAATAATATTACAATGTTCACAAAAAAAAAAATTTAGAGCTATACTAGCTCTTAACAATTATCTCTTTCTTATGCACTCTTAATTTTTCAAACATAACAACTCCATATAAGCTTCTTATTTAGGGTTTTTTTGGGCTATTACATAGGTTGGTGCTTATATACCAAAGGAACAATCAATAGCCCATTTTGAAAGAACTAATTAGTGTAATAAGTCAAAGAGGTCATTGTAGCTGAATCAAGGTGGCCTTTGGTTAATAATCTTCAAAGTTTCCTTTTCTTGTCGATTCGCTTTTGAATCTTGAACAATAAATCATCTAATGAATGGATTTGCTCTACCATACACTAGTTTTTAGAACAAAATATTTAGACTAATGCATTTCTAGCTTATTTTCATGCCATATACAAACCTCATTTTGATTCTTTGACAGCACAGAGGTATATAGGTTTGTTCTACAAAATCCTCTTTAAATTGGACCATATAAGTTGGGAGATTTGCACAACATTAAGGCTTTAACTTGCTCTTGAATTTTTCCAACACAACTACATTGCCTTAACAAGTTTCTACACACATATCTTGAACAAGCTTTTGAATTTTTCCAACACAACTTTATTGCCTTAACAAGTTTCTACACACATATCTTGAATAGGCTTTTGAATTTTTCCAACACAACTACATTGCTTAATGAGTTCCTATGCACATATCCTTTTTAACTCACAATATATTCTAAAATTGATTCAATGTAAGGGCAATCAACTTGGCAAATGAAGAATAGCTCCCTTGCAAGAACTAATGCATAGCCATGACACAATCTAAGCTTTAAGAAAATATTTACTTTCCAAAATATCAAGCCTATTTAAATTTATCAATTAAGAGACATTTTGAACCTATCCCAATGTGATCCTTTTCCTTCTTTAACCAAGGATTTGTCTTTGATCTCATTGTAAATGTGTAGTGTGAATTGTATTAAAAAAATTACTTAAGATACATCAGGATGAAAGACTTCATTCAAGTTATAAGCTACAAAAAAGAGTTTCGCTAGCACAGAGAACTATTAAAAATTAACTTTTGCAATTGCAAACTTATTTTCCAAATTAAAATTTTCCAACACAAACTTAATTTTCTAAATTTAATTACATCACATGATTTCCAATATTTTCTTTGCATAGCCTCCAAGTCAATGTATGATAAATAGGAAAAAGTTTTATTAAATTGTCTAGTCTTCTCATCTATAGCCAATTCTACAAAATATAGCGTAAAATAATACTTAACATAATATAAGCGAATAAACATGATTGAATACATAACAACTCAACTTATTGGCATATTAAATTAAATATCAAATAATAAGACATTCTCCTCCTTTTTTATGATGGCAACATAATTGATTCTATAAGAGCTTCCCCTTAAACCATACTTTAAAAATGAACAGAAAGTAATAAAAGTACACTTAGAAAATTAAGAGTCCATAAAGATAGTGATCATAGAATAAAGATAGTAAATATGCAAAGACTACAAACAAGTTGTCTAAACCAAATTAAAAAACAAAGACCACAAGTTATCCAAAGTAAATATAAGTTAAGTTAAGCATGGATCAAAGGGAAGCAACACTGTTGTCCAAAGTATCAACTAACTTTTACTTTATTTCAACCTAAGAAGAACACTCATCTATGAATCCTTGCTAATGGGCATGAATCTCGTTTGAGACCTCTTGAATGATACCTACATCTTCACACAAGAGTTAAATAGCCATTTGAATATTTTTCATATTCCAAAGGATGAGCCAAAGATTGGTGAAAAGGGTTAGGAGGCTCTTATTTGTTGAGAATTTAATGATATTGAATGAACTTTGACTAAAGATGGAGTTTAAGGTAGAGATAGTGGGTTAGTGTCATTAGGAATAAGGATGAACAAGGGAGTCAAGTTGATTATTTTTGGATTTTAAGGATTTTGTAATTTCATGGTACATGATTAGTTGTGTTACTTTAAAAAAAGAATGACAATAGATTAACATGGACTAGTTAAAGGCTTGACACCAAGATATATAAACCAATAAGATGAAAATTAAATAGGAAAGATTTTGAAGGAACATGACATATTTTGATTAAAAGGGAAGAAAGGAGCCAAAGATATAATATAAGAAGATTTTAGCAACATCCAAAATAAGAGTTAGAGAGTATAAATACTAAATGGGAAAAGTTTTAGGAAATTGTAAAGGCTAAAAGTGCGCATTTGTGCCTCATATAAGAAAACAATTCTTATATGTATTAATTTGGTAAAATAAATGGTTAATGAAAAACATTAAGTTACTACAAGCAATCCTTATGTGCCAAAAAATAATTGGTAATAAATACCTAATATAAGCAATGAAAATTTGGCAAAGCATAGGCGATAAAAGGAACAATCACGCTACTTAGCAAAAAAATAAGAGATTCAATTAGAGTTACTACAATTATGTTTAAGTAATAAATAATATCTAATTGATACCAATTTTAGGTAATGACCATCTTTACAAAAGTTAAACACATCCCAAGCCAAATGAAAAAAAAAAAAAAAAGAAATAAAGACACATTTGATTATGTATATACGTGAACTAAAATGCATAAATGAGAACCTAAGCTATGTCTACTATCCCTAAATGCTCTCTAATATTTAAGAATCTATCCTCACTTAAGGGCTTCATAAAAATGTCTACAAATTAATCATTTTTACCTATGAACTTAAGAACAACATCCCCTTTGAACACATAATCTCTAATAAAATGGTGGCTAAGATCTATATGCTTGGTTATAAAATGATGAAGGGGGCTTTTAGTGAGGTTTATGACACTTGTGTCACCATATAAAAAAAGAACTCTAGAAAATGCAACTTGAAATTCTCAGGAGTTTGCTTAATCCAAAGGAGTTGTAAGCAATATAGACCCTTTAATATAACAAAATACTTTTTTTAATGTAACAAAATGTGACTCTCTATGAGACTCATTAAATAAATTTCCCCTTTAATAAGGTAAACTTTACTAAGCCAGGGAACCATTGATTCAACATGTGAAAAGATGCAATAAGAAATAAAATGGACTTGTGAACAATTTGGATATAGTATCCACATTAGAATAATCTACATCGTCAGTCAATGTAGCTACCTTATTAGAGGTAAGTGGCACCCTTGGTGAAAGAACTCTAAAACCATTATAGTCAAAAAACCAAGGATCCTTCCATATATCAATTTGGGTGCTTACTATGTTTACTTATCTTTTTGTGAATTACACATAATTTTATATCATATAAATTTATTTTATTATCTTTTATTTGTCAAGATTTCAAATGTGGGTAAATGAGTTGTGTAATTAAAAAATCTCACGTTAGAAAGGAGAAGACAAAGTAAGTAATGGATAAGTAAAAAAATAAAAATCCATCAACTTAATGCTTTAGAATTTTGAGTTGAAATATGATGGTGTCAAATCCACAAATCTATTACTTACATAGATTTTGCTCAAACTTATAAGCTAGTAATAAGTCTCTATTAATGATCAAACACTAGGCTTGCTTGCCAAGTATAACCTAATTGAACAGCATAAAATCATAAAATCCTAGACCACTAACATTCTTGGCTAAAATTAACCAAAGCTACCCCACTAGAAATGATTAGCTAGAGGAGCAACGTCATCAAAAAAAAAATTTTGGGTAGCTGAAAACAACTCACAATATAAGTTAGAATGACTTAAACCATCGCTTTTATCAAACCCTCTTTGCTAGCCCATGAAAGAAAATTTTAATTCCATCCATTGTGCTTCTTCTTTATTATTTCCAAGATAAGGCTTAAAATTTTGTTTATGGAATATCCCACAACCATAAGTAGGCCAAGGTACTTCTATGGATGGTCAACTGTCATTATTCCTAAACAATTATGTATTGCATTGTTTTTTCAATCCACACATCATAGCTAAAAGAGAGTTTCATCTTCTTAAAATTAAATTTTTGACCTAATTCCATTTCATATTTTACAAGAATTACTTCCAAATGCTTACCCTCTAAGACAGTTACTACCGTAAAAATTAGACTATCATTGTTCAAAAACAAATGAGCCATTGTGGGAGCTTAATGACATACTCGCACACCATAGATATTGCCCATCTAAGCTACATGAATTAATAAAGCTATCAAACACTCAATACATAATAAGAAAAGAATGGTGTTAGTGGGTTACCCTACCGTGAGCCCTTTGATGCATAGTTTTTAAACCTAAACTCTACCTTAACCTAGTTTAAGGTCTAATTCAAATTAACTTGACAGTTAGATAAATGAGTCAATTCTTATTTAAAAGGAAATTAATATTTGTATATTATGTAAAAATAAATAAAATGTTTTTAAAATGATATATATATTATAAGTATTCTTAATAAAATAATATAATTATATACGATTTTTTTAAAAGAATAAATAAAATTTTTAGTGCTAACTAGACCAATTCATTGGTTTAACTAGGTAGATCTAACTATTTGGGTCAATCGAGATTAGCGATTCTTTTTGAGTTACTTCTTTATTCGGTTAAATAAGAAAATTAGAGTAATTTAAACTTTGAGTTATCAGTTTATCGGTTTGATCACTAGACCAGTCCAATTTTTAAAACTATGCCTGGATGGCTTGAAATGTTCCTTAGGCACAAAATTCACAATAATGGAATAAGGAACAAATGGAATACATCATATTATGAATTGTAACCAACTATATAGAAAACCCATCTTCAACTTTACATTTTTCAAAAAGCGTCATTCCACTTGATCATAGGCCTTATTCATATCTAATTTGAGTGCCATAGATGCTTTCTTACTTGTGTATTTATGTTTCATGCTATAGAAAATCTCAAAAACTATCGAAGTGTTATTGGTATTAAGTTGTTAAGGAATGAAAACACTTTAAGAATCAGATCACTTGAGAAAGAATGGGCTTCAAATTGATGGCTATAGTCTTCAATAAAATTTTGAATAGTATGTTGCATAGACTAATGGGTTGAAACTCCTCACATGTTAATTCCTAGGGAATCAAACAAACATGCATGTGATTTATGGTTATTGGTATCTTTATTGAGAATATTTCCACCATTATTGAAAATATCTAGTACTTGGGAGACCACATTGTCACACAAGATGTGCCAAAAGAATTGATAAAATATTGCCAATATTTCATCTTGCCCAAGGGCTTTGGACAAGTGCATATAGACTAAAGCTACAAAAATCTCCTAGCCAATAAATAGGCAAGTCAAATGTAAATGCATTAAGTTGGATACTTTCGATGTAATGGCATTAAGAAGAGGCTTCATCATTGCTTCTCCTTAGTAATAAAATAAGCTCTAAAAATAAGAATAAAATTCCACTGCTATTTGGTGATCTATAGTAAACACATACCCATCTTTAGAACTGATGTTATGGATTCTATTTCTTTTATGTTTTTGGGAAGCCTTAGCATGAAAAAACCTCATATTCTTGTCGCCTTCTCATAACCATACCTTTCTTAATCATTGTGCCCACATCACCTCTTCTCGTTGAAGCATCATGTCAATCTCCAATTGTACATCTTTTAGAGCCACAATATTAGAGGGTGATGAAGATAGCTTTTTTATTGTTGGTTTTGGAGCTAAACTCCACTACAACAGCTTTCTAATTTTGTGTCAACAAATCAACACACCAATGACAACAAGAACACTAAACCAGAAAGAAGAGACTAGTGGCATTAAGAAGATGGCTTCTATATATTTTTCATTGCATTATAACTTCATTATATATGAAGCTTTTCAAATTACAAAATTCAAAATGGAAAGTTGTCACAATATTGCAATATTTTTACAAATTGAAATTGAAATTCAAATTGGAAGGTACAATCAAAACCTAAGACGAAATGATTACTAACTTAAATAATAAGCAAAGTTCAAATTTTGAGTTAACATTGAAATTGCTAAAGCTTGAATTATAATGCCAATCCATCAACTATAGCTTCCACCAACTGTAACCTCTTGTTGTTGCCTAACTACTAGAACTAATTTTTAAATTTTAGTGATCAATTTGAGCAAAATAACAATGACTTGCTTCCCAAGGTTGCAAAATGATAGCAGCATGTCTTCACTCCTCCTTGGTGATATAATATTGCATACCCAAAGCATCCCTTAGTTCTTCAAATCTTAGCCTATGTAAACTTTTAATCAATATGTTTGCAATTTGATCTTTTGAGCTGCAATAGACAATATTGATTTCACCATTTTCCTAAGCTTCTTTAATAAAATGAAACTTAATTTTAAAGTGTTTTGTCCTTTTATGCAATAGCAAGTAGAAGTTTAATGGTATTTAGTCTAGCAACTAGTGTATAAGCTTCTATATAATCCACACCGAGTCATTGTGTGAACCCTTTTTCCAAAAGTTTGGCCTTTAGTTTGTTAATAGAACCATCAACATTTAGTTTTGTCCTGTAAATCCATTCAACAACAATTGTCTTTTGTTGTTAGGCTTGGAAACCAAAAGCCAAGTATTGCTTTAACAAATGGAATCTATTTCTTCTTGCATAGTTTTTCTCCACTCTGACAATTGAGATGCCTCTCAATAGGTTGCAGAACCAAGATTTATTACATTGCATCTCATAAATTTCAATGATGCTTATGGTTCCTCTAATAGGGTGATCATCAAAATCATCTTCCTCAAATGAATATGACTGTTGATCCTACATTTACAGGTCATTAGAAGTTTGAATTTTCTCTTAATCAATCTCTAAGGTGTTTTAATTCCATTTTTCATGTTCATGGAACTTTAAATCTCTACAAACAGAGATCTTATCAGTGTGAAAGTTATCCATTTTGTAATTGGTTGGAGTATTTGTGTAGCCAATGAAGATTGCAGGAGTTGCTTTATAATCTAGATTTGTTCTCTTGGTTTCTAGTATACAAGCATAACAAATACACCTAAACACCTTTAAGTGATTTAGGGAAGATCTACTACCAAACCATGCCTCAAATGGAGTTGATTTAAGTAGTGATTTGATTGGTATTTTGTTTAGTAAGTAGACTAAAGTAGTAACAGCTTCAACACAAAAAATTTTGGGTAAGTCCTTCTTTGCCAGTAGACACCTTGTCATCTCCACTATCGTTTTATTTTTCTTCTCACAAACCCCATTTTGTTAGGGTGAATAAGGAGCAATCAATTGCTATTATAGCCCAACAAATGAATAGATTGCTTTAAATGAGACTAAGACAAATTCAAAGTCATTGTCAGTTCTAATGGCTTCTATCAAACTCCTTGACTACTTCTCAACCTATCTCAAGCTTCCTTTGCAATTTCACAGCCCATGATCCTATTAAAAATAGTTTCTATAATGGCTATATGAATGCAAGTCAATGTCTTATATTACTTAGAGACTTATTCATTGTGGTACTTTAATTGAGTTATGGTTGGATTAGCTAGCAAAAGAGTTGGTTCTAAACCCTTCTCAATGACCTCCCAAAGATCAAAATCTCTTAGATAAGGTTTTATCATCATGGTCCACTATGTGAAGCTCTCACCATTGAATTGTAGAGGTGAGCAAGGAGAAAAACTCGTTGAAGCCATATAAGACTACCTTTTAGAATTGTATTGATTTGCTCTCTAGAATCTGGGCTCCCTCATAGGTGTTTGGATTCTCTCTACCTCTCAATAAATAGGTAACACAAGGACCTTTCAACTCTGATACCATTGTTTTTTGTTTTAGAGCTAAAGTCCACTACAAGGACTTGCTGGTTTTGTGACAGCAAAGCAATACATCAATGATAGCAAGAAACACTAAACCAGAAAGCAGAGACTGACATTAGGAAGATGGCTTCTATATATTTTTCATTGCATTATAACTTCGTTATATATGAAGTTTTCAAATTATAAAATTCAAAATGAAAAGTTTTTACAATGTTGCAGTATTTTTATAAATTGACGTTAAAATTCAAAATTGGAAAAGTATAATCCAAACCTAAGACAATAATTACTAACTTAAATAAGAAGTTAAGTTCAAATTTTGAATCAAAATTGAAATTGTTGGAGCTTGAATTATGGTGTCAATCCACCGACTGCAACTTTCACCAACTGCATCCTCCTGTTGTTGCCTGACTGCCATAACCGATTTTAAAATTTTGGTGATTAGTTTGAACAAAATAACAATGACTTGCTTCCTACGGTTGCAAAATGATAGCACCATAGTTGTCTTCATTTTCTGGTTCACTTTGGCAAGCATGAAGTCTTCAAAGAGTGCACTTTGGGCACAGCGAGTCGTCATTGCCGAGATATCTTTAGGATAATACAGCAGTTGAGCCTGACTCCATGCTTTGACAACCTTGTCTTTGCAGGAAAAGACTCTAAGCTGAATTCCTTTGAACCGAAAGAATGTTGCGGCTTTTACAAGGACAATGAGAGAGCTTAATCTCCAATGGATCGTGGTAAGACCCAAAGCGAGGAACATGAATAACCTGTGTGTTTGGATAGAGATGCACGAATTCCAGAGATGCTAAGGCTCGATCAAGTCTTTTATGAACATTTTCTGTACCCACTCTGCCATTTGTCCATGTAAAGTCAAAGCCGTGGAACCCCGGATCCTCTACCTAGCAATCCTCCATATCTCGCTTATAAGCATTCATAAAATCCATGTGCCTTGGCCTGCCTCCTTGCTTTTCGAATGAAAACATGACTTGTTGAAGTCACCACAGCATAACCATGAATGTTTGCATTAATAAACAAATTTTTAGATTGAATCTTTTTTTATTTCAAAAGCTCCGCTTGATCCCTTGGATATTGGTCTCCGATTTGCAGCTGATCAACCTGTGTGGCCATGTTCTCTACAATCTCTTCATCCAAATTTGGAAACTAGATGGGATCCTGTCGAGAATTCCGATCAATGTTTGTTGTCGGCACTATCTCCAGTTGTGAATTAGAAATCGGATAGCTGGATTCTTAGACTTCCTTGGAATGTCAAGAACTATTCAACAATACCCCTCCACGCCAGAAGCTCGGTTCCGCTCTGATGCTAGCTCTTTTAATCGGGGAAGCTCTTAGAACTTCATTATAGCTCAGACAGGGGAACCAGAGTAGAGTCACTACTATCTATAGCACCTCACAATCCATCTTCTAATGACCTAGACATCGACAGAAATAGCAAAAATTAGGCAATTTTTCATACATAAAATCGATCCAAACGGCTTTGCCATTTTTCTGCTTCGCATTGGTCCCCCTCAATAATGGGTGTCTGACGTTGAATAACGCTCGCAAATATAGATATCGTCCTCAGCATCCTAAGCCTTCTCCATCAGCCTCAAGAAAAACACGAACACGGTTACCTATGCAATACCGGTGGACATTGTCATTGCGTTAAGGGGCAAGTCGTAGGCTCTGATCGAAAATGGAACATGGAACAAATCCACTTTAGAATGTTGTTCATCACCTGTGATCTCTCTGAGAATCAACGTCTGCTTGTCCAAAGACGAGGGTGCATTAACCCTAAAAAAATTTTTCGATTTGCACACTGAAAAATTGAAAACTAAAGAGATGTCCATCTAACTCCATAGCCTCCAACGATTTCTTGGGTTTGCATACCAATCTCATGGTATTGAGTGGGGCTCAAGCATTAAGGGGCTTCTCTATCCAGAGGCATTAAGGGAGGCAATGGCAAGATGATAAATTCCGGTGTCCTCATTATCTCCCACACTAATTTCAACTACTACATCGTCCATAAATGGAAGGAGAAGTAAAGCGATAGATGAGTCAATCAGAGAGCTTTGAGTGGGTAGAAACCTCTAAGAAAAATTAGAAGTGAAACTTGGAGGCTAATGAAGGTATCCTTGCAAGTGCAAGAACTCTGATACTCTCACAAGAGCGTGCTCCCGGAGAGAAAAGTAACCCTATTATGGTATTTCTAAATTTGCATGAAGTATTATTATATTTTCTTTTTCGAATGCGAGTATTAGATGCAAAATGTGCTCACGATGCATCAATGAGTTGGCGGTTTACATCCCTGAGATTTCGACGATGAATATGCGACACGAGACCAATTGTGTTGGTTGTTTATGAGTTTATTCGTAACTGGGTCGTAATATGAACCCTTTTCATCGGGTTGGTTGTTTTCCAACCTGTGTAGCCATGAATACAGCTTACACGTAATGGGTACCTAAAATTTGGCAATTGTAATCAGCAAGACTCGATATGGATGATTTTATTCATGTTCCATCATTTTTCTTTTATGCTTTCCATATTATTTTGTGAATTGTTAAATTGGTTTTTTTTTTTTTAATCCTCGTAGATAGACTTAGGTTATGCCCAACACAAACTTGGCTTGTTATGCACGAAGCGAATAGCTGTCACGAGGATGTCACTGGCAATGCTGTTCTGTACGGCACTAGACGTAACGCCATTGCCAGGGAAACTTTATGAGCTCTTAATTCAAAAGGCAACAGAGCGAGCTCTCATACCATAAGGCGGCCAACTTCTTCGGTCTTATTTTAGACCATTGATTGGATGACTCAAGTTTTGTCGGACCAACTTTAGACTTCAAAAGCAATCAGCCATGCTTATTCAATTGCAGAGATCTTCAAACTCTGTGATAATCGCAACCAGCCTCACAGACCAAAAACTCCAGAGGGAAAGACAGAGAGAGAGAGAGAGTTCGGGAGATAGAGAGAGTTAGAAAGACAAAGCGAGGGAGAGAGAGAGAGATGGCGCGAAAGAGAGATGTCAAAGAAAGATAGAAGATGCTGAATGTGTGAATTCCTTAAAAGATATGGAAAAAAAAAATAGCATATATAACAGCTTGTGTTATGAGAAAGCTTTACCATGTTAACCTACTAGAGATTTTATTTTATTTCATTTTTCAATTTTTTTCAGAGTTATAATCTTAGTTCTTCCATTATTTCATAGTTTAAAGGTTTGGCATTCCATGACTTCTTGTTTTTTTAAAATAATTACTTGAATTCGTCTATATACAAACATATATTAATTTCTATCAATTCAGCTTAATTATTTCTTGTTTGAATTTCCTTGTCTTAACATTTCATGAATTGGGTTCTGCATCCATATTAGCTTTTCTTTTCTTTTCTTTTCTTTTCTTTTTTATCAAATTGGAACCAAGTCGGCTATTTAGTTGTTTGGATTGAAAATTTTTATCAGTATGAACTAAAGGGGGTGGTACATACTCATAACACTCACCTCTAGTAGACAAATCTCAAGCGCATTAGTCCTAGCTAAGTGACCTATGCCTATAGACCTTGTGATTGGACCAAATCGCTTTTATTGTAAAAAATTTTAATCAAGTCTTAGTGCCGATAGGAGACTCATTGTTTGGGGTATACGAGAATATCACCCCTTGTGTAGAGGAGTATATTTACACTTACAAGCAATTAAGTATTCAAAAATGGGGTCAACCAAAATCCTACCGGCGGCAGCTGCCAAGACTCTCCCCGTCCCTCCCAGTACCACCAAACCCATCCTGCAATCCAGCAGTACCGACCATATCCTCATTCTCAGCTTCTTGTAGGATCCACTCTCTTATAGAAAATTTGCCAGAAACATGTTTTCTTCGTATGCACGGGTTTTGGATGCTTCGGTCCCTAAGAAAAGTACTAAAAGGGGATTGAAATTTGGCTTTGTAAGGGCCAGTAGTGTTAAGGAAAGGTGAGAGCTCAAAATTGGAGAGAAATCCAAGTAGAATCTAAGTAATATACTCGCAGATTTAACACCACATCTTAAAACAAAAACTTAAGACATTGGAATTATAGGTCTCAAAATTGGAGAGAAATCCAAATAGAATCTAAGTAATAAACTCGAAGATTTGACACCACATCTTAAACAAAAACTTAAGACATTGGAATTATAAGTCCTTTTCACTTATATGTTACTTTTCTCTCTTATTTAATTTAGGATATCCTTAACCACACAACTCACATATTTACACTTGAAATCTTGACCCTCAAATGTGAGTGTCTTTCACATTAGATCTACTCTCGTTAAACATGTCAAGAGTCCATCACCACTCCACTAAGCCCACTCGCAAGTGAACCTTGTTATGTTATTATGTCTAATCAAAAGTGTGTATCTGTCAATACTTCAAGAGTTACATTCAAATACACATGTGTTATTACTCTTATTCTAGAGTCACATCTTACTACTCTAGATAGGCTTTTTGCTCTTAGTAAGTGTAATGTGCATCTGCCAATAGTTTAAGAGTCATGCTTGGTCCACTCTTATTCTAATGTCACGCCTTACCACTCTACTTGGGCTTTTTGCTCCTAGTTAGTGTAATGTATGTCTATCAATACTTTAAGAGTCACGCTTGGGTACATACGTATTAACACTCTTATTCTAATGTCACACCTTGCCACTTTATTTGGGATTTTTGCTCTTAGTAAGTGTAATTCATCTCTTTTTTCCTTATGAGGGGCACTACTTATAGGAAATATGTACTATACTTTAAGAGTTACGTTTGAGTACATACGTATTACCACTCTTATTCTAATGTCACACCTTACCACTTTATTTGGGATTTTTGCTCTTAGTAAGTGTAATTCATCTCTTTTTTCCTTATGAGGGGCACCACTTATAGGAAATATGTACTATACTTTAAGAGTTATGCTTGGGTACATACATATTACCACTCTCATTCTAATGTCACACCTTACCACTTTATTTGGGATTTTTGCTCCTAGTAAGTGTAATTCATCTCTTTTTTCCTTATGAGGGGCACCACTTATAAGAAATATGTACTATCCATACTCATCCCTTTACCAAACCATTGGTTTTGATACCAAACCATTGATTAACATACCACTTGTTGGGGAAACAGAAGAGTTCAAGATTAGGGAGAAATCCAAATAGGACTTGAGAAAAAAATAAACTGGCAAACTTGACACTACATCTTAACCTAAAATCTTAAGACATTGGGTTTATGGGTCTTTCTCACTTATATGTTACTTAATCCTCCCTCTTCTTTCCTATGTGGGATTTCTTTAATGACACAACTCACACACTCACATACTCACATTTAAAATCCTAGCAAGTAGTGCAAGGGTTGCAAATGAGTTAATTCTTTAATATGACAAGATTTGCATTCTAAAGGTTGAGTTGCAAAAAAAGTAGTTAGTAACTGAAGTTACTAGTATATGAAGGTTATTACTTGTTGTATAAACAACCAAGAGAAGAAAGGCTTGTTGGGAAGAAATAGATAAAGAGAGAACACTAAGGTTGTCGTAATTGATTACTTAAATAAGATTTTCATTAACTTGCATCCTTATTATGTATAAAGATTTCAAAATACAAAATTTTAATACATTAGTCATTAAGTTTGACAACTTTTGTGTTTAAATTTGAAATTAAGTTTGAATTTGGACTAACTCTTGAATCAATACATAATTGATTAAAGTACATACCAAAGACATATTTGAAATACAACTTAAGTTGTTCAAATGTTGATTTTAATACAAAAAGATTGCAGCTTAAACTGAGGAAGTCTAGTGATGATGAGATGCAACTAACATAATTGATTTTTTAACTTGGGAAAGAATAGTGAGATTATAAGCAACTTTCATGGATTTGCAAAAAAGGAGTATCACTAGAACTTCAAAACTTCACTCCCCCTTGATGCTTCTATTTTGCATTCCCAAAGCATCCCTTAATTCTTCAAATATTGGCTTGTGTAAACCTTTGGTTAGTATGTCTGTCAATTGTGCCTTTTTGTTACAGTATACCATATTAACTTCACCCATCTATTGAGCTTCTCTTATGAAATGCAACTTAACATTGAAATGCTTAGTTCTTCCATGTTGAACTAGATTTCTAGAGATTGCTATAGTTGATTGATTATCACAAAAGATAGTTATTGCTTTTGTCTGCTTAAGATTCAAGTCAACAAGTATTTTTTTGATCCAATTGGCATGGTTCATAGCTAAGTTTACTGCATTGTGCCACTGTTGTTTACTTCCTAGAGCTCTAATTAAAAACCCCTAATCCAAAAGAAAAAGCATAGTCAAATACAGTCCTTATCTCAGTAAATAATCCTACCCAATCACTGTTAATAAAACCAATCAATTTGTTTTAATTGTTGCCTTTTAGCATCAATCCAAAATCAACAATTCCCTTAATATATTTAAGAACTTTCTTGGTAGTTATAAGGTGTAATTAACTTAAAGAATGTATAAATCATTAATAGCAAACTCACTAAATACATGATATATGGTCTTATGGCAAAGAAATACAATAGATAACTAATAAGACTTCTGCAAAAGCCTTCATTTGCTTTAGATGAGTCATCTTCTTTTAAAAACTTGCTTCCTAGGGTTAAGGGAGTGGCAAAGATTTTGCATTCCTTTATTTTGAACCTTTGTAGCACTTGGTTGGCATATTTAGTTTGATGTATAAGGATTACTTAAATAGATTACTAGATTTCCAGACCAAGGAAGTAACTCATGTTGCCAAGGTTTGTCATCTTAAATTGGTTCTCCATTGCTTTCTTAAACTAAGAGATCAATTTAAGTGAGTCTCTATTAATTATTAAATCATCAACATACATTGAGACCTAAAGAAAATAAAGTTTTCATTGGTTAATATAAAGACTAGTATCACCACTACTTTTATAAAATCCTAAACCAATCAAGTACTCATGGATTTTTGCATACCAAACCTTAAGAGCGTGCTTTAATACATAAAGTGCCTTTTTGAAGTGGTAAACTTTTTCCTCTTCTCCTGGCTTCACAAAGCCTTCTGATTGTTCAATGTAGATGTTTTCCTGCAGCTTACCATTTAGAAAAACTAATTTGATGTCTAGTTGATGTTCCAATCAATGCTTTTAAGTAATAATTGTTAGCAATAGCTTTATGATGTCAAGCTTAGCCACTATTGCAAATATTTTTATATAGTCCACTCATGGCTATTGAGCAAATTCTTTGGCCACAAGCCTTGCCTTCACCTTATCAATGGTGCCATCTATATTGAACTTTGTTCTATATATCCATTTAATTGTTATTGATTTCTTATCAGCTAGTTTAAAAGCCATAACCTAAGTCTAATTTTTTTTTTTAATAGATAACAACTCTTCTTGCATTGCATCTCTCTGTATTGTATGCTGAGAGGCTTGCTAGTAAGTTATGGACTTAAGGTCTTCCTTAAAGCTTCTCTCATAAATATTAACAAGACTTCTTATACCTTTAACAAATGAGTGATCAACATCTTCATGAAGGTGTCTATCATAGGATTTTGCAATTTTGCTCAAAACTACTCAATTATGGACTTTCTCCAATTCTACTTTTCTTCATGAAATTTGAGATTTTTGCTAACTAAAATCCTGCGAGGACTAACATCAAGGATTTCATTATTTGTAGAAGTATTGGTATAGTCAATAAACAATGTAATTGATGATTTATATCCTAAGTTGCTTCTTTTGGAATCTGGTATAAAAGTATAACAAATGCATCCAAATACTTTAAGATGACCTAATGATGGCTTGCTATGAAACCAAGTCTCATAAGGTGTAGAGTTTTACACAATTTTGGTGGGCAATCTATTCCACAAATGTATTGTAATTGTAATAGCTTCTACCCAAAATTATTTATGTAGTATGTTCTCTACTAATAGGCACCTTGTCATCTTTATGATGATCTTATTTTTCCCCTCACTCGCCTTATTTTTTTAGGTTGAATAAGGTGCTAGCAGTTGCTACTAAATACTAGAGGAAGAGTAACTGGTCTTAAAGGTCTCTGATGTGTATTTAATGTCATTATTAATTCTTATGACTTGAATTACATGATCAAATTGTCTTTCTATCTAGACTTTGAATTTTTAAAATATAGCAATTGCATCAAACTTGACTTTAAGGAAGTAAATTCAATAGAATTTGGTAAGGTTATCAATAAAAATAATGTAGTATCTACTACCATTAAGTAAGCCAATTTTCATAAGCCCAATTGAAACTTATTTTATGCTCTTTTAAATTGATTTGCTTAAAAAGAAAGATTTGTCTATTTTCCTAACTAACAAATCTTATAGATATAATCAAGTTAATTTATTATAGATATATTATAGGCCAAACTTTTTTCTTGCAAAGTTTTTATGCCTATATGATGAAAATAATCTACGCTTTTATGCCACAAGAAAGTATTATTAATGATGGCAAGTAAGGCAAGATATTGCACTTTATTTGTGTCTAAGTGAAAATTTTTTCTATTCATAGGTATCAAAATTAATTGAGTATCAGTTAAGCCACAAATAATGCAGGAATCTTTTTTAAACAAAAGAGAAAATTCCTTCTCTAAAGTTGACCAACACCTAGCCAATTTTGACAGATGTGTGGTACACATAAGACATTAGCACCGATTTTAGTACTTAAGTGTGTGTGAATCATTGTTACACCTTTTACCTAAACTTGCAAAAGTTGTCTATTGCCAATTCTTACCCTTGACTTGAAGTTTTTGTCAAAGAGTCTTAAGGACTTTTGGATTTGATGATATGTGGTTGGTGCAACTACTATCAATCAACCAAATCCTTAGGTCTGCTGAACTAGTGTACCTTGATACCACAAAAAGATGCTCATTTGTAGATTAATTTTTATCAACCAATTAAGCTTCTTCCTTAGCTTGCTATGACTTTGGTTGTTGTTACTATTGCCTTTCTCTATGCCAACAAATCTTTTTTAAGTATCCCCTTTTATTACACATCTTACACACCAAGTTTGGTTTCCTTTAGCAAAATTTTGATAAATGATTGGTTCTTTTGCAATTCTCACAAGAAACATATTACCTTTGCCACCAATTTTGCTGGATTCACCATTCCTTTCATGTTACTTGCTTCCTTGCTTCTTCTTTGGCTTATTTTTCTGCATCTAGCTAGCCTACTTAGGTTCTCTTTCCTACTTAAAACACAAGTTTCACAAGGATGTTAATGCTTTGATAACAATCTGAAGGTTGAGTTGCAGGACAAGCAATTGTTTATTGAAATTATTAGTATTTGAAGGTTGTTACTTGCTGCACAAACAATCAAGAGAAGAAAGGCTTGCTGGAAAAAGTGGACAGAAAGAGAACACTAAAGTTGCTGTAATTGATATCTTAGATAAGATTTTTATTAACTTGCATTTTTATTATGTAAGAAAATTTCAAATACAAAATTTAAATATATTAATTATTGGGTTTGACAGTTTTTGTATTCAAATTCAAAATTAAATTTAAATTTGAACTAGTCATTAGATTAATGTATAATTGATTAAGCACATGCTAAGGACATATTTGAAATACAATTTAAGTTATTCAAATATTGATTATTAATGCAAGAAAATTGCAGTTTAAACTAAGGGAGTTCAGTGATGATGAGATGCATATGATATAACTGATTTCTAAACTTTTGAGGGAAGAGTGAGGCTATGAACAACTTCCATAGATTTACAAAAGAGGAGCACCACTGAAACTTCCGAACTTCAATCTGGTTTGGATCCCTCCGGTTTAGTCTTGGCTAAAAAGACTCCCGTTAGTTTGCTGCAAGTTGGGAATATATCTCTATCGTCTGGCTTGCTTGTTTTGGTTTCCGAAGCGAATTTGGTAGACACAACTGGACATGTGATGGTCAAATGGGGAATGCAAGCTCAGAAATCTATAATGAATCAGACTGATGCTTCAAGGAAGGTGAAAAAACATCATGAGTCTAGTCCGATCCCCCCGGTTGGTTTGGTTTTTAACAATGTTGCGGATATACCCTTATGGTTGCGGCAAAGTCTGGGGGTCAATGTTGTTAACGTGGGTTCTATACCAAATTTCCTTGAACTTTTTGCAGCTGAAGGACTCGTTGGGTGCCAGATTAGAACTCTCAGTGGCAACTTGGTTATGCAGTCCTCAGATTTTAATAATAGGGTTGTCCGTGTTAAAGTTATGGATCAATTCTTCAAGATCGTCGCTGCTGAGGAACCTAGAAATGATTCTCTCATTCGAAATTGGTCCATTGGAATTGGTTACAATTTGAATAAAGGAGTATCTTCTGAGGATGGGCAATATTTCAAGACTTTCAGTCGTCATACGGTGACGGACAATTCTCCAATGATTATGAGAGGCTGTGTAGATAAATTCTTTAGATATTCCTAAAGGCGGCGTGCATGGTCCCAACGTCTCTGCTACCCACTATGAAAGTGTGAAGTGGACTTCCAAACACTTATGAGGAATTGAATTATGCTCGATTGTAATTAAAAAACAAAATGTAGGCCTCAAGATATTTGTGAGCGTGGTGTCTCCTTTTCCCAAGGCTCCTTTCTGGAAAGGCCTGTTTTAGGCTTTTGTAGAAAATTCCCAACAGGTTTAATGTTCCAGCATATATAGGCCGTGTGCATAATGTTCCAGCATTTAGTGGCTTCGTGTTTAATGTTGTTGGCGATGGATTGATTAATGTTGGGTCTAATGTTCCAGCGTTTAAAGAGCTTGTGTTATATCCTGGGCATCCAATCCAAGTTCCATTCATGCTTCTATTCCATTAGACACTATTTTGGATGCCCAGTATATCACATGCCCTCTAAATGTTGGGTCTCAGATTCTTTCAAACAGTCCAAAAGGAGAGTTCATTTGTGACGCAATGGAGGGTAGGACATCTCCAACAAAGGGCGCGCAAGCAGAGGCTGAGGCCACTTGGTCAGTACGGCAGCAACTGGGCCTTCATTCTGAGCGGGGATTCCGTTCTAGTTGTCAAACAATTGGTTGAGTTAGACAAAACCGAGAGAAGCAAGTGGAACGAGAAAATTTAGGACAGGGATCGGCTTGATTTGCAAGTGCCGAGATTTTCCAATTCTTAAGGAACCCTAGTTTTTCCTATGATTGAGCTATTATCTTGGAATGTACGTGGTCTTTCTGCTAGTTTTAAGAAAAGGGCAGATTTGTATGATTTTACTTCAGGAGACTAAAAGGTCAGAATTATCTGACAAAATGATCCGTCTGGCCTGGCGGGTGGGTGGTATTGAGTCTTTAGGTAATTCAGGAGGTCTTCTCGCTATTTGTGGGATTCCTCCTTATTCAAAGCATCCTGCGTCCTTAAGGGTGCTCGCTGGATTACAGTTCAAGGTAAAGTTACTCTGCCTAATTTGGAGTGCGTTGTTGCGAATGTCTATGGATTTGTTGATGATGTGAGCGGAAGGAACCTTTGCATGGAGCTTGGGGGCTTATATGGCAGACTCAGGTGGCCATAATTAGTTGGAGATGATTTTAATGTCACTCTTAAACTTGGGGGAAAAAAGCAATTGTGATGGATGTGGAATAAGGGATTTTTCTGATTTTCTTGATGCTATGGAACTGTTTGACCTACCTCTCTTGGACAGAAAATTTACTCGGAGAAATTCTGTCACTGTGAGCCGCTTGGATAGGCTTTTACCGAGCCCGGCTGATTCACTCTTTTCCCCAATCTGAAGCAGCGAGCTCTTAGCAGAGGATTACCAGATCACTGCCTAGTGTTGCTTGAGGCTAATGCGATGAATTAGGTCCAATGCCATTTTGCTTCTGAACTGTTGGTTAATGCACCCTGGGTTCTTAAACATGACTAGTGTCGTTTGGAATGATTTGAATATGCCGAGGGTCCAAATCGGATGGTTTACGAACTGAAATTGTTGAAGGCCCAGGAAAGTGGACCTCTTTCCTCTGATCAAATTTCGAGGAGAAAGTTTCTTTGGATGCAACACAATGAAAAACAGAGAATGCAAGAGTGGTGACAAAAGTCTCAAATTCAGTGGATTAAGGAAGGGGGTCGAAATTCTCAGCTATTTTCACATTGCGGCTTCTTCTAGAGCTAAAAGAAATTTCAGGGCAGTATTTGTGCCAATAGTATCATAGTCGAGGATGTTCTTGCAATCCGAAATGAGACCTCTAAATACTTTCAGGCTATCTACCTGGACTTTGTTCCTTCGAAACTGTCTCATGATGGAGTGTCTTTTAAGGGACTGTCCACTGATTCTGCTGCTATGCTTGAAAATTATTTCACGGTCGAGGAAGGCTCTTGGACCAAACAGATTTAATTTTGCTCTTCTGAAAGCTGCCTGGTCTCATGTAAACGAGGACATTCTTTTGATGGTTTTCCAATCTTTCAGAAGTGGCAAGCTCCCCAGTGCCATCGATTCATTCCTCTCTTTTTACTCTTGTAGCAAAAGTTAACGGTGCTTGTGCTCTTACTGATTTTCGGCTCATCAGTTTAATTGGATGTCTTTACAAAATCATTGCCAAGATCCTCATCAACATATGCTTGAAGAAGTCCTTTGTGAGGTCATTAGTGAGCAACAAACTGGTTTTATCCATGGTAAACAAACTCTTGATGGTGTGCTCGTGGCTTCGGAGTTGATTCATGCTTTGAAAAAGAACGAGCAAGCTAGGGTTATTACAAAACTTGATTTTACGTCTCCGGAGATTCAACTACAACGAGGCCTTCCCTTTTATTATTGCAGCTGAAGGCCTTTCTCGTACTTTATAAAATGCTGTGAAAGGAATCTGTTTCAAGATGTGTGTCTTAACAATTCTGATTTTATGCTCTCCCACCTTCAATTTGCAGACAACAGCATTATCTTCTGTAAAGTTGATGATGACTGCCTACTTAATCTAAAGAGGATTCGGCGAAGCTTTGAATTAGTGTCTGGTACCAAGGTGAACTTCTTCAAAAGCTCAACTGTGGGTATTAATGTTAATTCTCAGTGGTTGTCCTCTGTAGCCTCAAGATTAAGAAGCCGCGGCGAGTCCCTACCCATCAAGGATCTTGGCCTCCCTCGGAAGAAGTCTACTTGGGAGCCTGTTATTGCTAAGGTTCAGGGTAGATTGGCGAGCTGGAAAGGGAAATTATTATCAACTGGTGGGAGGCTCACTCTCATCAAGCCAGTGCTCTCGTTTTTCCATTTTTAAAATTTCAAGGCTTGTGGCCAAGGGAGATTACGGCTTGGCAATGCCATTTCTTTTGGGCTGGTGATATTGAAAAAGATAGATGTATCTGATTCGTTGGGACGTAATTTGTAAAACCAAGAAGGAAAGAAGTCTTGGGATTGGCTCTTTGCTTCACAAAAATAACGCCTTGCTTTTTAAATGGCTTTGGAGATATGGTAGAAAAAAGGATTTCCTTGTGGAGGCAAATGATTGGTGATAAATATTGCAAATACCCTTCTAGTTTGTGGCCTTTCGTTGGTTGTTTCACGAAGCTCCTTTAGTCTTTGGAGCGACATCTCGCATTATGCTTCCTCAGATGCAAATTCTCATAAGCTTGTGCAAAGATGGCATTTGTTTTCCTCTTGGCAATGGAGCAAAAATTAAATTTTGAAAAGATTTGTGGTTTGGCAATATTTCCTCGGGTAAATTTCCCCAGTTGTTTATACTTGCTATGAATAAAGAGGCAGCTGTTGCGGAATGTGGTGTGTGGGATGCTTGGATTTGGAATCTTCGTTGGCGGTGCAGTTTGCTTGGTTGGGAGGCCACAGTATATTCTGACTTGCCTTCTTACCTTCGTAATTTCAAACCTTTTTAGAATGAAGATGACGTGATGATTTGGTCTTATAATACATCTGGGGAGTTCAGTGTTAAAATCCTTTTGCGTTCAGCTTGAGAAATTAAGAAATACTTCTACGCGTTCCTCCATTCCTAATATTTGGTTGGGTCTAACCCCTCCCAAAAGTTGAGCCTTTTTCAGGGAGACGATGTACGAAAGATGTTTTGCTGAAGAGAGGCCTCTTGACGGAACAATTGAGTTTTACTTTTGTGATGGTGTAATTGAAGCAGCTGGCCACCTTCTTTTTCAGTGTAGTGCTTCCTCTAGACTTTGGTGCTTTTTGGCTAATTGGTGGGGAGTGAGTTGGTGCATTCCCAACTCTTCCAAAGATCTATTTCTGCATTGAGTGGGACTTGTGCGTGGGAAGCTTCAAAAAGGGATTTGGATTACATTATTTTTTTCCTCATAGCCTGGACTATTTGGCTTGAACGAAATTAAAAAAAGAAATTAAAAAAAAAAAAACTTCTCGTAAGGATTTTGTTGACTGGTGTGTGATCAAAGATGTTTTTGGATGGTTGCACGCGTGGATTAAAGCTATGAATCTGGAGATTACCTTCCAAGCTCAGTCTGCCTTAACTCAGTTGATGCTGTTAAGAGCTGTGCTTCCTATTCCTACAGAACTGTTATAGCTCCATGGTTGCCCCCTACATTTCCTGGACTTGAGTGGAATGTGGATGGTTCAGATAAAGGCAAGCCTGGCCCTGCGGGAATTGGTGGTGTCCTCTGAGACCATCATGGTATGTTTCTGTATCTTTCCGTGGTCTATTGGCTCCCATGACTCAAATGCCGCTGAACTTCTTGTAATCAAAAAGACAAAGGAAATTTCGGCCGAGAGGCATGCGGTTTCTAGCGCACATATTATCAAGTCAGACTCAGTCATTGCTGCTTCTTGGGCCAATGGTAAGACCACTAGTCCTTGGCAAATGCGAGATGAGCTGTCTTCTTATATTCATTCATTCATGAAACTTCATGCTAGGGAAGTTTTGAACATGAGGGGTTCTAATGTAGTTGCAGATGCTCTTGCTAGACAGGGTGTGGTCAAAACTACGGAATTTATTGATTGGCTTTGATTTGGCATTGGTTCTCTCCGTCTTTTTTTTTTTGGGGGGGGGGGTTGAATTCTTGATTTGTGGGGTGTCTTTTGTTTTCTTAGCTCTGTTTTGGGACTATTGTACTCTAAGGTGGATAGTTCTGTTTGGTGATTGGGATACTATTGGTGTTCCCATTCACTTGTTATTTTCTTCCTAATTAATAATAATTACTTTGGACTTATCAAAAAAAAAATCACAAGCAATTAAGCTGTAAGTCAAACTCCTCTGGGTTTACTTGCAATGCCTTCTACAAAACGTTATTTTTGGACAAGTAAATTTTGTTTTTTATAACCGCTGGATAAAATTAAAAGTAGCAAGAAAATTTCCCAAATAAGAAAAAAAAATGAAATTCTATCCATGGATTATAAAGAACAAAGAAGACTTGGTTTGTCAGAAAGCAATGCCACACCACAAAATTTCCATCGCATCTTATTAGAAAATAATAGTGCTGCTTAAATGGATGCAGGGTAAATCAAAATGATTGAAAAGATATGTCACTTGAAGCGTGTGATATATCTCATCTTTGCAAACAAAGTTACAGTATAAGTGACAATCTCTCTAAGTGACTACAAAATTTCCCCCCATTTCATTGAGGAGGGAGCGACAACAACTGGACTTGATTAACCTAGCAGTATGCACTGTGCGTGGCAGTGAGTCTTTGGGAAAATAGTGGATTGTCTCCTTACATTCTATTTGGTGTGGTTAGTCATAAATAGATATTATGGAGATGTAAATTACCACTAGAAACTGTTTGTGGCATTAAAGACACATAACCCCTAGTAATCCAATAGACAGATAATAGCCAGTCTAATGCTTTTATAGATCACAACAACCATAGTGCTGCTGCTTTACTTGTGAAGTTAAGTTTCAGCTTTTGTTGCAATAAGATTCCCTCTAAATTCAAATGGTTATTATAACTGTTGAAGAAACTTCTAGTAGAAGAATTATAACAGCTTACTTGATCACTTGAATTTGAAATATTTTGAATGTATTCAATGATTACAATTATATAAAATTATATACACTTATATAAAGATTAAATTTGAATTATAAATTTTAAATTTATATTAAAACTATCGTATATACAATGGAGAGGCTTCTTTAATGAAATCAAGTTGTTCTTCTTCCCTTTTCTCTCCTTTTCGTGTTTGGTTCATTGCTTCTGCTATAAGCAACACAAAAAAGCTTAAAACAAATTTCTTTACTTTTAACACTATGATATCAAAGGCAAAATATTCATGAAACATGTAACTTGGTAAGAAAGAAGAGAGAAAAGAATATATCAACAAATACCTTGGGAGGGCTGAAAAACTAAGAATTGACCCTTACTAAACCAAAAGAGTACATCAATAAATACCTTGTGGCTTCCTCTAGCATTACTCCTCTCCTACCTCCTAAGTTCATTAGGAAGAATTATCCTCAATAGATAGTAATAATAAAAGCATATCTTAAAGCTTTCGACTTGTAGGAAGTTATTAAAATTAACATACAACCACCTCTCCTTCTTGTCTATCCTTCCCTAGTACAAATTAAGCTATATATTAAGCAAGTTGCAAAGCAGTACAAAACTTTAACCTATATTAACTCAGTAGTGTTTGAAATTATTTTTAATAGGATAATGGCTTCTAAAACAATCAAACAAGCATGGGATAAGTTAAATGAGAAGTTCTCTAGTAGTGAAAAGCCAAGAAACATACAACTTCTCAACTTCAAAAGGGAGTTTGAACTCTTAAGGATGAAGGAAGCTAAGACAATCAAAAAGTATAGTGACAAAGTTCTCAAAGTGGTCAATCAAATCAAAATTTTAAGGAAAGATTTTTTAGATAAAAGTATTGTGTAAAAAATATTTTGTGAGTATCCTAGAGAGGTTTAAAGCAAAAATAACCTCTAGAAAATTTTAAGGATTTGACCAACTTTACACTACTTAAGTTCATTAATGCTCTTAAAGCACATGAGTAGAGAAGGCTTCTAAGACAAGAAGAGGTATCTAAAGGTGCTTTTACAACAAAGCACAGCAAAAGTCTCAACAAAAGAAAATACAGCAAGGCAAAGTACAAAGAAAGCCAGAGGAAACCTTAAAATCATATGGTAACTAACAATATTTACCTTGTGATTACTGTAAAACAAAAAACTAGTCATTTGTCTAAATATTACTGGAAAAGACTTGATTTTATTTGCAAAGTATGCAACAAGAAAGGTCATTATGAGAAGATGTGCTAGTATAGAGGAAAGTAGCAACAACAACAATCATCCCAAAAACAATAGCAAGCTCAAATAGCATATGAGTAGCAAATACCTAAGGAACAGTTATTTGTTGTTACATCTAGCTCCCTTAGTAAGAAGAATATCACATGGCTTGTTAATAGTGCTTGTACCAACCATATGTCACCAAACCCACAAATCTTTAAGCAAATTGACAATTCCTTTAAATATGAAGTCAAGCTTAAGAATGAGGAGCTTCTCCAAGTTCTAGAAAAGGAAGATGCAAGCATCTACACTAATGCATGTACCAAAACAATGCAAGATGTTTTATATATGTTTGATGTAAGTTATAATTTGTTTAGTGTAGGTTAATTGATTGATAAAAGTTACACTTTGTTATTTAAAGACAGATTTTGTATAATCTTAGATGCAAAAGGCAATAAATTATTCAAAGTACCTATAAAGTATAAAATTTTTTATTTGGATTCAAAAAAGGTTTATAACCTCGCATTATCTTTAAGCAAATTGACAATTTCTTTAAATTTGAAGTCAATATTAGAAATAGGGAGCTTATCTAAGTTCTAGAAAAGGAAGATGCAAGCATTTACATTGATAAATGTACCAAAACAATGCAAGATGTTTTATATGTATTTGATGTAAGTTGTAATCTATTTAGTATAGGTTAGTTGATTGATAAAAGTTATAGTTTGTTGTTCAAAGATAAATTTTGTATAATCTCATATGCAAGAGGCAATAAATTATTCAAATTGCCTATGAAGTATAAAATCTTTTATTTAGAAGCAAATAAAGTTTATAACCTTGCATTATCTACTACAACTTAGGAATTAGTGCTTTAGCACAAGAGACTTGGACATTTCCACTACACTAGTCTCCAAAAGATGCAAAGAAAAAATCTTGTGTATGACTTACTAGACATCACAGAATTTACATGTGTTTGTGAAGTTTGCTAGCTTAAGAAGCAATCCAAGCTTCCATTTCCCATAAATGTCTATTTCAAAGCTAAAGAAAAGTTGTAACTCTTACATAATAACTTATGTGGTCATATGAAATCTCAATCTCTAAATAGGAATAGGTATTATGTAGTTTGCATTAATGATCTCATTATGTTTACTTGGATCTTTTTTCTCAAGCAAAAAACAAAAGTGTAATCAATTTTTCAAAGGTTCAAGGTTTGGATTAATAAGCAATCAAGCTAAATAATCAAGGCAATAAGATCTAACAATGGCTTAGAGTATACATCTAAGTCATTCAAATAAATTTGTAACACTACAAGCATCTAACAACAATTAACAATACCCTACTCACCCCAAAAAATAAGTAAGTGATTGGAAAAACAAATCAATAATGAAATGACTAGATGTCTTTTGGCAGAAAAAGAATTGCCAAAGTTTCTTTGGTCTAATACAGCTACAACTTCAGTCTATTTGTTAAATAGACTGCCCACTAAAGCACTTAAAGAATCCATTCAATATGAGGCTTGGTTTTGTTTCAAACCTTCCTTAACTCATTTTAGAATGTGTTAGCAATTTATGTTATTCCTATATACCACAAAGTAAGAGAGGAAAGTTAGACTATAAAGCAACACCATCAATATTCATTAGTATACAAGTACTCCTAACACCTATAAGGTGTATGATTTTATCTCAACTGAAGTACAAGTCTATAAAGACTTAAAAATTAATGAAGCAAAGGTATGGAATTAAGGAAAATTTGCTATTGACAATAAGTTGAAATATCAACCTAGCATACAGCAACTTGTGGTGTAGGAATCAGATTCTTCAAAGGAAGAAAAAACCTTGATAATCCTCCCATTAAGGGCACTAAACCATTTATTGACATATAGGAAAGATGCAGTGAAGCATATCTAGAACCAATCAACTATGAAAAAGCATCTAAACTCTCAAGATGGAGAGCAACTATGTAAAAGGAGATTCAAACCATTAAAAAAAAACAAAGGCTTGGATCCTTGTACCAAAACCAAAAAAACAAAAAGGTCATTGGTGTTTAGTGGATTTATAGAGTCAAATTCAACTCATATGCATCCTTAAATAAACAAAAAGCTATATTAGTTGCAAAGAGATTTTCTTAGCAACCTACATTAAATTATATTGATACCTTTACTCTTAAGACTAAACTAGACATCATAAAACTCCTATTGGTAGTTGCAACTTACAACCAATGGTTGGTTCATCAGATGAATATCAAGTTTGCTTTTTTAAATGGCATTTTGCAAGAAAAAATATTCATTGAGCAACCATTAGACTTCATTAAGCTTAGAGAAGAAAACAAAGTGCATATCCTAAAAAAGGCTCTTTATAAGTTTAAACAAGCGCTAAGATCATGGTATAACAAGATTAATACTTACCTGCTTGAACTTGGTTTTACCAAGAGTGCAATAGAAGCAACTTTCTACATCAAGGCTAATGCAGGAGATAACTATAAGTTTGTTCATCAATTCAAAACTAAGATAAACAAGCAATTTAAGATGACAGACTTGGGAAGTATGAAGTACTTCCTTGGTCTAAAAGTCCATTAATCTAAATAGAGAATTTTAATGAGTCATACCAAGTATACAAAGCATATTCTTCAAAAGTTTCCAATGCAAACCTACAAGGAAGCACCTACACCATTGGCATATAGGATCAAACTATTGCAAGATAATGGCACACTAAAAATTGATACAAATAAATTCAGGAGTATTATTAGTTGTTTGTTATACCTCTTAATTTCTCAACCTAACATTATATTCTTTATAAATATGTTGTCTAAATTTATGTATAGTCCATCTAATATGCATCTTAAAGTAGCAAAAAAGGTATTAAGATACATCAATGGCACCACTGAATTTATAGTCATGTTTGGAGGAACAATAGAAATTAAATTTAAAAGTTATGCAAATAATGATTAGGCTAGCTCATTAAAGGGCATGAGAAGTACTTTAAGGTATGTTTTCTCTCTTGGCTCAAGTGTATTTTGTTGGAGTTCCAAAAAATGGTCAATGATAGCTCAATCCATAGATGAAGTAGAATACATTGCTACTTCATCAACCATGAATCAAGCACTTGGATTAAGAAGAACATATCAAATTTAAAGTCAAGACAAAAAGAAACAAGAACCATATATTGTGACAATTAATAATTGTCATTTTCAAGAATCTTGTGATGCATCGAAGAACTAAACACTGGAAAACAAAACTTTATTTTATTAGAGAAGTGCATGAGAACAAGGAACTATAATTGATATATCATGCTTCTTAAGTGCAACTTGTAAACATTTTGATAAAAGAATTACAAAAGTTTAAATTTAAAGAATTAAAGAAAAGTTTGGGTATACAAAACAACAACATTAAAGAAGAGTAATATTTATGTCGATCACAACAACTATGGTGCTAGTACTTTACTTGTGAAGTTGAGTGTCAACTTCTATTCTAGCAAGATTCTCTCTAAACTTTAAATTGCAATTATGGCAGTGGAAGAAACTTCTTTTAGAAGAATTGTAAGTTAATTGATCACTTTTATGTTATATTATTAAGTTTAAACACTTGAATTTAAAATATTTTAAATTTATATAACAATTACAATTATGAAAAATTATATAAATTTATACAAAGTTTAAATTTGAATTATAAATTTTAAATTTGTATTAAGACTCTTATATAAACGATGGAGAGGCTTCTTTAATGAAATCAAGTTGTTCTGCCCTCTTCTCTCTTCTTTTTGTTTGGTTCCTGTAAGCAACACAAAAAAGCTTAAAACAGATTTCTTAACTTCCAACACAGTGGACATGGGAATCAAGAAAAATGTAAAACTATGGTCTTCGAGCGACCAACGACGGCTCGTTTGGACTGGAATTCCGAATCGGGCCTCTCCTTTCAAATGCGGGAGTTAAGCCTTTAAAATTACACCGACTCGCAACACATTTTCACTGTATATTAGTCAAAGAATGGTATTTAGTTGAAAGGTTACAAACCCACAGGAATAAACGTGGAGCACAAGTTACTAGAAATTGTAGTATATAGCTTAAATAAAAGGAAGCATACCATCCCAAAATAAGAAAAAAAAAAAGGAAAAGGAAAGGAATAGAATTGATGCAAATATTGTTTCAGACTTCATTAACAGCTCAACTACCCTAACTAAACTAAAATCCGGTATAAATTACATCGTTTGTTCATGCAAAAATAAATGCACATCTTTGAGATGGTTCCCAAGTCATTATGAGTGATTGGTTCAAATAAACGTAAGCAATCATATATTGCAATCATATATGCTTATCAGAGAGATGTTTCCCAAGTTATTATGAGTGATTGGTTCAAAGAAACGTAAGCAATCATATATATATATATATATATATAGTTACCAGACATAGCTTTTTCTGGCGCAAGTTGTGCTAGCCTTACAGTCAGGTCAAACATTATTGCAATTATGAGTGATTGGTTCAAAGAAGCGCAAGCAATCATATCTATATATATCTATATATATATCGTTACCAGACATCGCTTTTTCTGGCGCAAGTTGTGCTAGCCATACAGTCAGGTCAAACATTATTGCAATCAAGGCACCATTTAGCCATTAATAAAATGGGAGATGACTGTAAAGAGAAACCTGTTAGTCTTTGATTTCTTACCAAATGGCAATACAGCAATGGGGAGATAAGTTTCGTTTCTAACCACTTGGCAGCTGCCGAAGTGTGATAGTCATTATAGTGCACACTAGAAATTGCTCAAATTCATAATCAAATAGTTCTCTCTTCTTTCTTCATTTAGTTTATTTTGAATGAAAAGTTTATATGTTAAACAATAGACAAAAACAATTTAAACCAGTATGCAGGTAAATGAGGTCAACAACTTGGGTCTTCATGCCCCTACCAAGTTAGAGGGGAAGTCACAAACCAAAAAGTCACTCCATAATGAGACGGAAATTACATATGCCTGGAGTCGGACTTGCCCTATAATAAGGATGGCACAAAACATAGGATAGATAGACCAAAGCAATTTGTTCCTGCCGCCGCTAAAAGAAATCAGAAACCTATTCATTATCATGAAAATCTTTGTCACCCTCCTCTCTCTTTGCTTTTCCCTTGATTTCATTGCAGCAGTTTCTCAAACCCATCTACAATATGAATCAATATACAACTTTGGCGACTCTCTTAGTGACACTGGAAATTTCCTACTTTCTGGTGCCAGGGCATTTCCTGTAATTGGAAAGCTTCCATACGGCGAGACCTTTTTTCTGCATCCAACAGGCCGCTGCTCCGACGGACGCCTAGTAGTTGATTTCATTGGTACATAAAAGCATGCGTCTTTATTTGGCTTCTACTGAATTTGAGTTGACTAAATTATCACACCCCGCTCAGCACTCATTCCGAAATGTAATACTATTGCAGCTGAAGCATGTGGATTGCCATATTTGACACCCTACCTAGCACTGGGCAAAGGCCAATATCTACAACACAGTGTAAACTTTGCGGTGGCTGGAGCTACTGCACTCGATCCCAAATTCTTCTACGACCAAAACATTGGATCCCGTTTGTGGACAAACGACTCGTTGAGCGTTCAGCTTGGTTGGTTCAAAAAGCTCAAGTCTTCGCTTTGCAGCAGCACTAAGCTGGGTGAGGAATCGGAATATGATTAGCCACTCAAGTTTCAATCATAATTATTAACAATTTCTTGTCAATTGTGTTCAATCATTTTTTGTTTTCTATCGGTGCGCTCTGTACCATGTTCATTCTCTGCGTCCACGTATCATTTCCTACCTCGTAAGACCTCCAATCCTATTTCAATTCCAATAAAATGGAACGAGATAATTGGCTATACGCTTTTTCCTTTTTGCTCTCAATATTTGTGCTGATGGTTAATTTCAATGGCGAAGGATGTGGTGATTACTTCAAGAAATCACTATTTCTTGTGGGCGAGATTGGAGGAAATGACTACAACTATCCTTTCTTTGCTGGTGCAAGCATTATGCAACTGAGGGGTACTGTACCTCTTGTAGTTGAAGCAATTACTAAGGCAGCCGCTGTAAGTCACAAGACACACCAAGTCCCTTGATCAATCTCATCTCCTTTTTTCCAAAAATTTTTTTTTGACAAACATATGTAAATCTGTGCTGTAGGTGCTGATAGCGGAAGGTGCAGTGGAATTGATGGTGCCGGGGAACTTGCCTATTGGATGCTCCGCCGCGTATTTGACCTTGTTTCCAAGCCCCAGTAGAGCAGACTATGATCGAAATGGTTGCCTGAAAGCCTACAATGCCTTCTCCAAGCATCATAATAATCGACTCAAACGAGCCCTGGAGGTGCTGAGACAAAAGTATCCACGTGCAAGGATAATTTATGCTGATTACTACGGGTCGGCCATGCGTTTCTATCAACAACCACGACATTATGGTCAGTCCTGATTTCTTTAATCTGCCAATTGCAACTGCATAAATGGATTGCAAAGATTTTAGGCCAAGTTGATCTACCAATATGGTCACAGGGCTAATAAATTGAACCATGACAGGACTGTTTTAATTTGCAGTAAAATTTTATAAAATATGGATCGTAAAATTCTCATATTGATTATAATAAAAAGTGGGCAGACCATATTAACTTGAATATTGTTTATAATAAAACATACTATTTAAACTTTGGCCAAAATTATAGTTTGGTCTTTGATCTTCGTACAAACTTTTAATTTTGTCATAAATTTTTTATTTTTCTATTTAGGTCCTTAAGTTTCGCTTTAGAACAACAAAAGGTGTCTAATAACACTTATAATATAACATAATATCGCATATTTTTGGTAGTTTAACTAATGAGAGTTATCTCTTTTGTGCATCATATTTATAGCTAAAATATTAGAATCTTTAACTTTATAATCTTTAATTATATTTCTTTGGCACTTTTCCTAAAAGCCCTAGGCTAACCCCTGGGTCAACCCCAGTTCAAAAGAATCTGATTCTAAAATTTTTGGACTATTTTAATCATTATCGTGTTCAAATAAAAAATACAAGACTTAAATCATAATGTTCTTAGCGATTCCTGATCCCTTTGGTACGTGGAAATGTAATTTGAATTCAGCCTTTGAAGTTAAAAAAATAGGTGAAATTTTCCTACTGGTACATTTATTTAACTTGGCTTGTTTTCTTGGATTGAGGAACAATAAATGTACGGCAGCCGACTGGAACCATCCTTAAGGTATTTTTGTCTGCTAATTGTGGCGGTGGCACCCTGAACGGAACATCCTTCGCGTACCTCAGAATTTTTGTTTTTCCAACATAAAAAAGGAACATCCTTCAGCTTAGTTTTTAAAGTGTATATACGTTGTCCCTTTACACCCTGACACGAATTATCAGTTGGAACTTCTATATATAGCTTTATACATAGTCACTAAATTTAAAATTTAGGTAAAAATTTAGAATTCAAACTCTACCTTGTTGTCCTCTATAACTAAACCAAAGAAAAAAAATAAATATATCTGTTGAAGTCCTAGCCTAACCAATGGTCATTTTTACAGTTAAACAAAATTGAAGATAGAAATTTAACTATAATTTTGATTTAAAATTCAAATCGATTTATTTTAAACTTTATACTGGTTGACTAATAAGTTATGAATAGTAATTTTAACCCTACTAATTGCACCCAATAAAAAATAAAATAATATATAGCATTGTTGTTTTGGTAAGCTCGAAAAATTTCAACGGCACGAGCAAGTGTCCCACGAGGGACGTATAATATTTATTAATTAAAATTAAGTCTTCTTATTAGTTACAAATTTCACTAGATAAATTCTTGAGAAGTACTAAATTTTTAGAAATTTTGACAATCGAGCTGTAAATTTATTTGAATTTTTAAATCAATCTTAAATCTTTAGTTTTTATTTTATAAGAGCCTTTTTTAAACAATAATTGATCAAATTAATAATTAAAATAATATAAAAAAATATTACCCAAATATATCTTGAAAATATAGAGATATGTCTACATAATTCACTAAATTTTCTCTCTTACTCCCACCTATAAAAAACAAAAAGCATAAATTCTCGTTGGAAAAACTTAAGAGTTTTGCCTTTTATATGTAAGAGAAAAGAGAAAATTTTAGTAAATTGTGTACGTGAACATATTCCTATATTTTAAGGTATTTTTCTATACTATCTCAATTAATTCAAGTTATCTATTTACTAGTTTGATTAATTGTTGTCTTAATAAAAAACTCATGTAAAATAAAAATTAAATATTTAAAACTGATTTATAAACTCATAAAGATTTAAAGTTCAATTGTAAAAATTTCAAAAGTTTAAAACTTTTTAAGAGTCTATCCCCAAGTTTCACGGCTACAAAAACTTCTCATCTCTAGCTAGCAACTTGTATGTATACCTAGATATCCTAGAGCTGGGATAAATACATGAGTGAGTCATCTATTTTTAAGGATTTTGTCATTTTAAATCGCAGACTTTCAATTTGACTCATCTGGGTCTTCAACTAACCAAAAAAAACTCAATGTACATCTCCCATTAAGCTTTGTTAATAGAGTCTAATGTTGAAAAAGTCAGTTATACCTTCTAGCTTACTTGGTCAATTTTAACCTTTCTCTCTCCCAAGCCTCCTCTTTCGAGTTTTATTTTTCATTCCTTGCAAAATCCCAACTATGTATGAGAAGGAAAATTACACGAACAGGAGAAACAGAGAGAAAGAAGAAGCGGGTGATGTGAAAGGTATAGTGCCCACACGGGTTCTACGTACTCTTTTGCTTTTTCAATTTTTTTTTAAAAAAGGTGTGTTTGTGCAAACAAATAAGATAAAATGTGTAAAAAGAATAATTAAATTTACGTACAACTATCAAAAAATATTGCATGCACAAACTAGCTATATGTCTACACATTCTACTTTAGCTACATGCATATAAAATGTTTTTCGTGGGGCCACGTCTGCCATGCCAGCCGAGTCTTTTCTGAACTTCCATCCATGCAACAAGACCTGCCTGAGAAACCCAACTTAGATAACTCACAAACTTCTGCTAATTATCAAGAATTTAGTAGAAATTAGATGGCTTTTGCTTTTGATTGACAAAATAAGAACAAAACCGACAAGACTTCTACCGAGAGGCTTTCTTTCTCCTAGTCAAAACAAAACAACTTTGCAAGTAAAGAACCTTTCTACTACAACTGCCTTCCGGTATAGCCACCTCAATTTTAGGTACCCATGGAAGCGAAGGAGAAGGAAACAAAGGAATCAGACAAGCCATGGGCTAAGAGATGTTCCCTACCTGTTTTCGTAGAAACAAGAATTATCCACAATCCTTTGCTTCCACAACAGTTGCTCGTGCCATGTAGTTTTCTCTCCTTCATCCCTCTCCACCTTGAGTGTCCTCACGTCTTGCAAGACTCAAATTGGTAAAATTAAAAGTTAGTGACCAAATGTGACAAAATTTTTAAAGCTGATGACCTAATTATAGACCGTCCTAGAGTAGATGGACAGTGACGGTAGCAATAAAAGTGAGTATGCATTATGAATAACGCAGGCTTTTACGAGGGGTCGCTAACAGCTTGTTGTGGAGGAGGTGGACCATACAATTACAACAATTCAGCAGGATGTGGAGTTATTGGCTCAAAAGTGTGCATAAATCCGTTAAATTATGCGAGTTGGGATGGGGTTCACTTGACAGAAGCTGCTTATAAGTACATTGCCGAGGGCTTGATCAGTGGATCCTTCTCTTCACCAACCCTCAAAACCTTTCTCCCTTAATTTTATTGGTGTATGTATGGTATTTTTTTATTGGTGTATGTCTGGTATTTTACCTTCTAAGATTGTCCCATTTCTTGGAATGATCATTAAAACGTTCCATTAATTAATATGTGCATTTATTTTTCCCTTTTGGGTATTTTTCACACTTTGGGCTTCAAATAAAGAACTCTATGCTTCTTCTTTTTTTTTTCTTTTTCTCCAAACAGTCAAAGTATTTTGGTAGGATGCCCACCCCTCAGGAGTAGTAGCCTTCCACTCATTTACTCGAATAGACTTCTGTTGGAATAGAATTATTAATAGACAGAAGTTTAGAGTAGGATGCGCGACTACCAATAGTAACTCATCCAACTATACACAAGCAAGCACATAAATGACAAAGTATAACTATATACGCAAGGAGAAAGAGTGATCTAAAAAGACCAGACATAGATGAACTTCAGCCATTTTCCATTGAGAACAACAGTACAGAAGACAAAGATTTTTCTCATTTTTGTGATAAGTAAGAAGAGAAAGATACTAGAGATCAGGACACCACACAAGCAAAGAATGGAAAAGCCCAACACCCGAGCTAACTCCTTTTTTAGTTGAATTGCTTACAATTACATGGCAGTTTCTCCTTTTATTAAAAACATCCTAATTATGAAAATTCACGAAGATCTTAATATAATGTATTTCATATGGCAATTGCCAAGAGTCAGTAGTTATAGTAATAAAAGGCTAACATTATTATAATATCTAATTACTAATTATATAACTAATTTTTTATTTAATATATAAATTAAACCTTTTAAAACAGGCATTCTGCAACCTTACAATGCGGTTTCCACATTGATTAATACAGATGGGCGTTTGCCTTTCAAAAAAAAAAATCAACCGCAAACTTTCACGCGTTAGTTCCTCTGTTGTTATCAATAAAATTAAGGGCAGCCAGATGAACCTAAAAGGGAACAATATAATGAAAGGCTAGCTTCTTAAGAAGCTAGTTAGCCGTATAGATAAGTAAGAACATATAGCCACTTTAAGTGGTGACCAGTTCGGTTTTTACGGTTTTTGAACTTTCCACGGTGAAACTGTCAAGTATAATTTACCTCAAATGCAAACGGTACCCAACATTTTCTAACGATTTTGAAGGTTTCAATTTGGTTTTAGTCCCGTTGAGCAGATTGGATAACTTGACTTATACCCCTTGTCATTGTGATTCACATGTAGAATCATTAACAATAATTACAATTCATCTTAGCTAGCTAATAAAGATTTAAGACAAATAGGAGATAATTCAGTGGTCCTTGTAATGATAAATAGTTAAGACGCCACATTGGTGGCAGAAAACTGAGAAAGAAAAAAAACAAAAATAGTCCCGATGCCATCATTTGGAGAAAGCTAAAAGAAACAGTAATATTAATGTTAATCCCGTTTGTTATGTTTCTTCTCTACTAAAAATTCCTGCCACCAATGATAAGTTTATGGCTGCCTCGCTCGTCAAAGCGGTTTGATCCTTAATTTCCGGGATTAAGAAGACAGCTACTCTACCATTAATCCACTTGCTAGTGGCCATAAGCTTGTAGAACATCATGTTCTAAGAACTGGGATACGGCATTGCATAAACATTGTTTTTCTTGTTCATAGTTTCGTTATAATGTAACATCTGTAGATGCTAAGATGCAAACGTTCTTATTTTATTAAAAATCAAAAACAAATTAGAAAAAGTCCCAATCCGAGATCAGGATGATAAACATTGTGAATTGGAGGAAAGTAATTGAATCTTCACTTGATGATCTTCAATATTTTTTTTTCTCTCCAAATTAACGAAAAAAATAGTGAAAATAATCCCATCAAAAAAATAGTGAAAATATTATCTTAGTTCCTTTTTCCTTGTATAAACGTTTTTTACATCGATAAGCTTCAACATTGTGTTAAAAATGTTGAAATTATTGAAATTGAGGTGGAGATTGCTGAAATTGTGAAAATTAGTGGAATTATGTGTTATATTTTATATTTTTATATGTCATTCATATTTGATTGTCATCATTAATATCTCATTATCTGAATTATATATTTATTTACTTGTTAGTCAAGTATGTGAACTTTATTTGAATAATTTGTATTTAATTAATATTTATTATGATAAAATTTTTAAATTTTAAATTTAAATTATGATAATAATTATACAAAGTTTTTGTTTTTTTTTTTTGTGAAATATACATTTTTATAAAAGTAATAAATGAGATGTTGAGTGATCTTGAAGAAATAAAAAATTATGAAAACTCAAATTTAGTAGAAAATTGGGATCAACGGACTTATACCATCGACCGAATAATGTGAGTAAAAGAGAAAAAAGCGAAAAAAAAAACAAAGAATTTAAATCGGCCAGCCAAAAAAATTCAAAGTACAAAGAGAAAAGTTATAGACAGTTCAAGTCAATTGATTAGTTATTGTTGTCAATTGATGATAGTAAAAAGTCAAAACTACAAAACTATATATATATATTTTAAGATTTTAAAATTATAACTTTTTATTTTTGGAATGTCTAATAAGTAATTTTTTGTTTTTATTTATAAGAGAGTTATAAAACTCTTTTGTAAATACATTTTAAAGATTTTATATTAAGTTTAATGAAAGATCAAAAGGAAAATGAAAAAAAAAAGTGATAAAAATAAAAAGATCAAAAAATAAGAATTGTGATAGAAATTAGTTGAGATTGTAAAAAAATAATAATGATAATACTTTAAAAAAAAACAATAGAAAATGAGCTTATAAGTGTTAAGGAGTTTACGTATTTTTGTAAAAATTGAATTTATGTATTCTTGTAAAAATCTACAAAAAATTTTGTTATAATTAAAATCAAAATGATTTCCTATAAAGAATTACTTTTACCTTAAAAAAATATTTTTAAAAAAAATCTTAAAATGTGAATATAAACTCTCAATTTAATTTAAACTATTATAAATTATTGTACAAATTTTTTATTATTTTTAATTAATTATATTATTTATTATTAATTATCTTGATTTTATTTAAAGTTTGAATTAAGAGTAAATTGAGAAATTAAATTAAATAAACTCAATTCATCCCTCTTAAGTTGCTTTGCATACCAACAAAGAAAAAATAAAAAGTATTTTACTTTAAAACAAAGGTGAATTACAAATAAATTATCAAATTTAGTCCGAACTTAAATTTCCCCTCTATGACACATAAAATTTTTAGCATAGGTCAATCCGAATCTAAAATTTTAATAAAAAATAAAAATATTTGTTGGAATAACAATTAAAAAAAACATTTAAATAAACTTTTAGGAACAATTTACCGCCGTTAATTAACCGAAGATTGCAGTCCAAAAAGGGACAGAAAACCAAGTTAACAAAAACAAAAAAGCTTTTACAAATTTTCAATTCAATAGAGAAGGTCATGTAATCTGAAGATTACAGATTGAATTAAATGTTCCAAATGAGGGTTTTTTTGTTTGTTTTCCTTTTTTTTTTTCCCCTATTTTTGCTACAGCACCATGCCGCTTTAAAGATGTAAGAACGAGGACACCAGGCCCTGGCACCAGTTGATGATTGAATTCCTTAATGAAAATGTTTCACACACACACACACACACACACACACACACACACACACACACACACACACACACACACATATATATATATATAGATAGAATCGACCGCAACCTAAAAAAAAAACAAATAATTAGGGTTCCCCTTTTGCGACCAAACTTAATCCATCCGAACTCACACACACAACTTAGACCAAAATGCTCAGGCTGAACAAATTAGGTTTCCGTCGGGTCCATTCACATTAACAGTTAACATCGCATATGTCAACGAGAATCAACTTCCAATCATACATCATAAATGTTTTTTAAAACATGACTACGTATAAATTAACAGTTAATATCAAGATTCAAACTCTACTTATAGGAATTAAGAGTTTCGTTATTCTGTTACTAGACCGCACGGTGGTCAGTAGTAGAAGAGAATGCACTCATTTCTACAGTCACACAGAACCTGGGATAACAGGTCCAAGGACCTGTAAATGTCCTAGATTGAAGAGAGTTTTGGGCCTGACCTCTCTGAGGCCTACCTAGCTCTCAGCGAGCCCAATACACCATTTCAGTTCAGTACGATTGGACTGGGACTGGCACCCACACCAATCAAGGAGAGAATTGTCGATTCAAGCCCTTGCAATGGGATTGGGATACATGTAATGTTCTTATCACGAATGGAAAAAATGGCAATAGTCGAACATAAGGATTACGTATTAGTAAGTCTACTTTCCACGGTGGGACAGCGGCCAACGGTCAGGTCCAGGCAAGAACCTAAGTTCACGGGAACATTAGAGCTTGGTCACGGCCTTAATAATATAACAAGGCAGAAATCATGAGAACAGTCAAAACTCACCACCATAGCCATTTTTCTTTAAATAACCACCGACCCTCTATTTATATCTACCGTCAGTCAATCAAGTGTGTGGACTGCCTATTGTTTCTGGTCCTTTTCCCAGAGATCATATAATATAGGCCCTGCACTGTGTAACTTGTGAGTTATTGACTTGTGATGGATGAGAGGGCATCAATATTTATGGCCTTCTGCATCGACAAGTACTTCTGTTGACTGGAAATGGTTTTGAGCTCGATGCACTGGCCAACATTCCAGAGCAAAGATTCTCCCGGTCTCCTTATTTCCAATGCAGCTCCAAGGCCTCGTTGGCTTTAATTAGGTGCTCTATTCTGCATTTTTGGTGCTGAATCGTGCAGACAAATGCAAAGCTCCTTGAACTTTCAAGAAGCATATGAAGCTCTATGATGTTATCTTTTATGGTATCAAAGTTTGATTTATCGTCTTATTTATACTTGTCACTCAATCGTGTTAATTGTTTCAGCGTAATGCAAGTAAGACTTAATATCTTGTTTTAATCGTTCAATTTATTTTAGTTTGATTACATTATGTGCTAGACGAGGTTAACATATGTCAAGAAGATGTAAACTAACATGTAATATTTATGGGTTTTATGAATTTTTGTTATAGATTTTGTTTCACTATTATTTATTTGACCTTTTGAATTAATAAAAGGTTTCAAAGCGTTATTTCACGAAATGGATGAAATTATAGTCAACTAGAAAATTTGTATATTGCAACCTTTAAAATAGTGCTAGAAGACACACATCTATATAACTTGTCAAGAAAGAAGACACCCATTTGAGAAGCCGCGTAATTATATCTGAGACAAGTGATAATAGACGTAACCAAAAATTTTTTTTTAAAAAAAAATCCTTGTTTGCTATATTTACTTCTTCTTCTTTTTTTCATTTTTAGTATCGTACATTTAAGATTATATAATTTTTTTAAATTTTTTTATTTTAAACAAATCCTATTTAATTTTTTTTTTATTTCCTCACTCCTATTTAACATTGAGTTAAGTTAATTCATCTAGAAACTAATGAATCAAATTAAAATATCCTAAAAAAAAGTCTTGTGTGCCAATCAATCTTTACGGCAACAAGTTTTAACTTCAGGTGCTCCATTCCTCATAGTTTTTAATCTGTGCAGCATAAGCTTATTTAGTGTCTGTTTAATACTACTGTTAAATTTTATTCTTGCAATTAACAAAATGAATATTCAGAAACATATTGTAGTCAAATGTAATTAATTATTTGATAATAATTAAGAAAATTTGTAATAAATAAAAACACAATTTTCATAAGTATATGCTAAATTGCTAATAAAATCACTAGTATGGTAAATAGTAAATTTAAGAAATATTATTATTTTTAATTGTACTATTATTGGTTTGAATATTAATGATATAACAAATTAAGATTATATTACTACATATTTAATGATTATTATTATTATTAGTATATGAAATGATTAATAGAAAGATAAGTTTCATAACTTAAATTTTTGTAATAATTTATAAAAAAAAAACTTGAAAATCAAAAGATTAATTTTTTTCTTCTTTTTCTAACAAAAAGATTAGGAAAATAAAAAAAAAAAAGGTATGTACTGATTCTTCAAAGAATGGCTGACCTAGATTTTCCCATTGCATTGGCTGGCTGCATTGGTACTCGCAGCTTTGATATTGCCGAGGGGACCAAGAATCAATGCCTCGTAACGATGAAGACATGCATATCAATGCTGTAGGCTAGGGACAAGCTTTCTTCGGGGATTCCTTTGTTCAACAGTAAAAGCTCTTGAGTGCTGCTGTCTTGTTGCTCTGCTCTTCGGGTTTCGCTGAAATATTCGTTTCGAGAGAATTCATAATTAGAATGACTTTTATCTTTTAATGATTCGGCTTTAGCTCAAGGGGTCATAGAACTCCGTGCCTTCAAAGAGATTAAGAAATTAAATTCTTTCTCCTTCTATTTCTTTAATATTTAACACCTAACTATAAGCAATAATTATGTTAAGAATAAGAAAGAAGGATGACTTTATCCTTTAGATTATACATTATAATATGCATTTAATATTTTGCAAGTTAACGATTTAATTTTATATTTTTTTTTCCTTTTTTATTTAATCTATCATTTGAAATCTATATTTCATCCATTTTAAAAACAAATTGAATTTCTTTTTACTTCTGACGAGTGTCCTTTTATACTTGTTGACATTTGTCATGTAATAAAGTTACTTTTAAATTTTTTTTCCCTTTCATTTTATAAAATAAGTTCTGCTAACGTGTGTTCTTATATGCTTGTTAACATTTATCCCTTAATATGTAGGACTTGTTCGGTTTAATGGCTTAAGAATACAGTGACCAACTGCTAGTGAATAGTGCTTCATGGGGGTGACTCGGGTCTGGTCAGGTTCTAATTACCGGCCGGCTAGAACTAATGGCCCTAATTTTAAGGCAAAGAAAAATCGAGGCCGAAATGGCAATGTTTTAGTAAATGATTTGGTACATTAATCGGATACACATAGTTCTATTAGCAAATAATTTTTAGTATTATTAGAATAAAAAATTTTATAAACTATGTATAAAATAACGCTACACTTCAAACTTATTAATTATTATTCTTTTAAAAATTAAACATTATAATTTAACTAAAAAAATTAATTATATCGATTCAATTAATTAATTATAAAATTTAGTTAGGTTAACTAAAATTTTGACTAAATTTAGTACAATTCAATCCATTAACTAAAAATCTATTTGACTAGGTTATTAATTTTTCAACATTATTTTTTATTGTCTATTGTTTTTATTTTACTATTTGTTGTCAACATAGTTTTGTTTATTTATTTTATTTTTATTGCTAATAATTATTTTATTATTTTTTACAAAAAATATAAAATTTATTAATACTAAATTCCACACATCACATTATATTTTAAAATAAATTAAAAATAAAAAATTATGAATTAATAAAAAAATTTATAATTTTTACAAGTTATAATAATAATGACTTCAATTTGAATATGAATACTAATATTATATTCTTACAACAAGATTTGTATAATTTTATCTTAAATTCTACTCATTTAAAGTAGTTAATATCAAGTATTATTAATTGACTCATGAAGTTTTGAAATATTATTTATATCATTTTCTTTAATATTAATATTTTCATTAGAATATAATTCTTTTAAAGTCTTTTCAAAGACCCCTAAATCTATTAAATTTATTATTCAATTGAATGTTAATATAAAATCAGTTAATTATGTTATTTAATTAATTTCAAATATTATTTTAAGTATTGGTAATAAAAGTTCTTGTTTTTATATTTTTTTTTCTATTGAAAAAATGAAAGGTGCTTAATTTTGTTATGACCATGTATCATTTGTTCCAACTTCAATAAACTCTTTTTTGTTTATATAAATAGGTTGACTCTATTCTAATGTCTAGATTTTCACTAAATAAATTATAAGTTTGTATAAATTGTATATGTAATTATTAATTAATAAACTAAAAAATTTATATCTTTTCAAAATATTTATGATAAAAAATAAAAATAAAAAATAAACAACAATGTAATTTTGGAAAATTTGTCTAGATCACAATAATAATGAATCAAGGAACAAGCAAAATCTAACAACCTTATAATATTTACTCTAAAATTCAAAATTATGAAATTTAATAAAAAAAACATAAAAGTTTATATTTTTAATACACAAACACATAAATAAAAGAATAAAATAGCAAAAATATATATCAAATTTAGTTGGACTATTATTTATCTTATTAGAAACTCTAACTTTTTAAAGATTTAATTTTTTTTTTCAACGAAAAAAATAAGAGAATATAGTGAGGTTTTAAAACGAAAAAAAAATAGAGAGAAACTTTAAACTAATGGATTAAATGATGAACTTAAATATGAGACAAAGAGTACAAGAGAAACAAGTTAAATTTGATAGAGTTAAAAAGTTATAGTTTTCAATTTTGTATCATGGAGATAAGAGATTAAGTGATGAAGATGAAAGAGAAGTGAGGGAAAATAAATATTTGCTCGTGCTTCCATCCTCTTGCTTATAGATCCTTGACTTCTTTATAAATGCAATAGTAAAAAAATATAAAAAGATCATTTTTTTTTACTTGTTATTAAAAAGAAGAAGTGGTTATAGCTTTTAAATAATAAGAGTGAAATGTAATTTTTATTTATTTATTAAAAAATACAAAACTAAATACCTCTACTAAATCAAAGAGACGTTAAGTTTTTAGTTTTTGTTTTTGTAACGGCCCTAATATTAATTATAAATTCAAAGCATTAATAGCTATCTTTTTTCTCTTTTTTAGGTCAAAGCATTAATAGTTTTCTTGGTTGTTGTGGTTCACTTACCTGCCATTGACAAGCATTTAATTCTAAAGGCTTTTCCCCTTTCTCCTTTCTCTGACGCTGGTCGTGCAGTAGCGGCGCTAAACCCATCTGCTATTTCTTGAGCCTTACTATTTCTTAAATTGAACTAACCCCACAGGGAATAAGCTTTCCATGCATCCAGAAATTTTTTTTTAGAATGACGGAAATTTTGAAAAATTTAATACAGATAATTAATTTATTACTGCTATTCTCTCTTATTTATTAGTTTTTTATTTGTTATAATTCAATATATAATTTATTTTTAAAATTTAATCAATAACTTTTTAATTGAATAATATTTTTATATAATATCAAAAATTTTTTAGTCGAATTATGTTCAAATGAACCCTTATTCTTAAAATTCATTTGCTTTGACGATATTGCTCCCTCAATTTCCTTTTTGGAATGTGGATACTCGCATGAATTTTTTTTTATGTGATGCTACATAGTCGTTGTTCACATCACTTTCGTCAAGCATTCTCTAACGTAGAAACTGATATACGATTTTGGTTGCATCAAAATAACGTTTCGTGAACGAACTTAAATTAAGTGAAGAAGTTCAGTGACCAATAATATAATCTACTCTACCCTTGCACAAGGGTATGTCATTTTTGTCTTTCTCACGGCGAGACTGTTGGATAAGAAAATGGTTGTCCTCCTTTTATTTGAGGATTCGTTTGTGTGTTCACACTTGGAAGTCTTGTACAAACAAAGTTAGCGATAAGTGTCTCACGGAATGCTTGCTTAAGCACTGTTTAAACAACAGCACTATGCCCATTCGTTCATCGACGTTTCTAAATAATCAATGAGCACAAGTCAATGCATGGATGGGATTCATTGGGTGGACAATACAGTGCACGTACGAATTACGTTCTCGTCTCATCCGTCGTGCGAGAAGCTGGCCCCCCGCGTTCCGGTCCAGTCGCTACCAAAATGACAAACCGCTCCGAGCCCCATGTCCGCACATGATTGAAGAAAATTACCAATGTCGGTGGACCAACTCGGAGGCAGATGGTCTTTGACTCATGCTTCGTCGGCTTGCCCCTGGCCCTGGTCCCGTCCCCAGGAGTATGCCTTCTCCTAGACCCACAAAGTTACCTGATGGTTTAAGGCGAGATCGACGTGAAGGACCACTCTTGAATATTTCCATTTATTTCTCCACCCCGTGTGGCATTCATTTCCTGCGTTTATTAGTTTCTGTTGAGCTTAGAAGGCTCAACCCCAATGCCGACAAGTTTAGCGTACAGCTGTTCGCAATACTTAATCAAAAAGTCTTCTAGGTTTTTGTTTATTTTGTAAGACTGTATGTTTGAACTATTTTAGTGGGGAGCTTCTTTCTGTTGTGGGATTCATGATTTTCACGTACCCCACACAACCCACCCAATCTTTCCCTCGAGGGAGTTTCTTTCTTTCTACATCAGCTTTTAAACTGGGCCTCGGTGCAAGAGGCATATCAACTCTCTCCTTTGAACCGAAATCTTGGTATCGTTTTGAACAATCAAGAGTTTATATCACTGAATTATTACTTTCTCCTCAAAATTAGTTATATAATTTAAAATTCCCTTTTTCTTATCTTATCTGATATGATAATCGAATTATATTTAATTTATTCGTAATATAATCTATCATCATATACAATATAATTGATCAATGACATTTATCTGCTTCAAATTCAAATAGGGCTTTGGACATTTTATATAAGAGTTGATATCATTCATATTAAAAAAGGTCAGTTTTTCGTCTGTTTTTTTTTTTTTTTTGTTTAAAACTATCAATATGACTATTTCGTAAATGTAACAAAAGGACATTTCAACAGGTTGCTATCTATTTGAAACGATTTCGTTACATATTCGAGGCAATTGAATTACACGGGTGTACATTCGAAGCAAAATAAAGCTTAGAAAAAATGGTAACTTTTTAATACAAACGACGTACTTGCGAACTGCGTTTAAAGACTGCCCTTAGGCTATATACCATAGAACCACGGTAAGCCGTAGGCATGTATGAGAGGAACTACGTTTTAATGCATCAATCAAGGTTCATCATGAAACTTTTCAACCGTTCATCCGGAGCGCAGCTATATGAGAGGAACACAAAAAGCTCCAAATCCAATTGCCAAGCTCATATAATAGTTCACATTTTCATCCTCACTTGACCACGAGAGCAATTACGGGAGGTCTTCGCAACACAAATACTCCAGTTATTAGGGTACGTGCTGGTAGTGAATAGGCTAGTTGCTATTTATATATTAGATATTTTATATACAGAATTTTATTAATAAAATTATTTTTATTTTTAATATTTTTATACAAATAATATTATTATTAATAAATTGTACGATAAAATCTAAAAAAATTTATAACAATAATTATAATTTAGTTATAATTATAAGATATTTATTATATTAAAATAGTCAATAAACAAAAAAATTAGACATCAATAAAATTATAAAACTAATACATATTATATTTATTTATTATAAAAAAAACAATGATCGCATATATTAAAATATGTAAATAGTTGAACAAACATTTGAGTACTAGTTAGATAAATAAGTCTACTAAACTGATTTGTTACTATAATTTTTAGATAAAATATTAATTATATTTATAAAATTACTTACATAATAGCCGTGTAAATGATTTTAAAATTTGAAATTATCAAAATATTTTATATAAAAATTATTATATTTTGATTTACTCTTTAGATTGTCTTAATCAATAATTAATTATGATATTTTTCATTAAATATAATATAAAAAATATAAAAATAATTAAGTGATCGATAAAAAATTTATTATTTTTAAATAATTATATGATAATATTTGATCTTTTTTAATAAATATTAATTCAAAAAATTATTTAGCTAAAATAAAATAAGTATTTATAAAATAAAATAATAAACATGTTCCCTTAAATAACTTGTAAGCATTTAAATTCCAGAATACCCATAAGAAAAACACTGAAAAATCTTGCAAAATGTCTTCTAATCAATCCCTGGAAAGCATGCAAGGCCATCTTACTGTGCTTATACAATGCTACATGACGAAAACTAATGGCAAGAGGTGAAAAGGAGAAATAGACAAACGTGCTGAGGGAATTCTTAAAAGAAAAAAAAGAAAAAGTGGTGAGTCAAAATGACAAAAAATATAAAATTTGTAAACGAAATCTTTTATATATATATAATGGTGTGATGCAAAATATATATATTTTTATAATAAGTTCCCACTTTTAAAATTCCAATTCTCAGCCGATCTTTCAAGCAATAAAATATTTTATCACCCACTGATTTAATTGCCCGCCTGAATCCCCGTGAAGCCAATTAATGACGGGCAGGTTTTCTTCATCTCTATATGCCATACGAGTTTTCAATTGGGACAAAGGTCACGAGACGATGACCACACGTACCAATTATTAGAATGGAAAAGGGCCAGCAATGAGGATTGAGAGGGATCAAACGCTCGCTCATTGCTCGTCAGCACAAGTCTGCTAAAAGAAGAGGTTCATCCAAGGATCCTTTAAATGTCACCGTTGAGCTATCCTCAGCAACTTACTGTTAAATTAATTAATATGAGTGACCCTTGTTATTTAAAGTGTGACCCAATATAAAAGGTCCAATATGATGGTCGGTTGGACATAATGGCAATTTGGGTCACTGGGTTTAAAATCCCTCCACTCTCCCTATTTAAAGATAATTGTTACAGGAAAAAAGATAACGATTACGGGTAGTATAATTGTTATCGGAAAAGAGGGATAATTTCCTAGTTGATAAATAAATCTTACGGAAGGAAAATGTAACGTTTTAATTAGGATATTAATTCCCTAATTAATGATAACGATTTAATTAGGATATTAATTCCTAATTAACGATAACAATTATGGAAAGGGAAATAAACGTTATCATTAAGTTTTTCCTGGAGTCTCTCAGCCATCAGAGCAATTAGAAAAGGAAAGGGTAGAGTCGGAGAAAACTGAGAGAGAGAGAGAGACAGAAAAGGCAGGAAGACACGAAAGGAAAGAATCAGAAAAAGGAAAGGCGAAATCTTCTCAGATACGGATCGGTAAAGAGATCTTCACCTCCGCGAAGGGAACCGACATGGACAACGGTACGTCGATTCCTTACAGTTCATTTGCTAGAATTCGCTTAAAGAAAGATCCTGTATTGTGGAAATTGAATTTTCGTTAAAGGAAAATTCTGGAAAAGTTCTAACAATTGGTATCAGAGTCAGGTTTTGCGAATACTGCAATTTGTTTTACTTCTGTTTGTTTACGCCGAACTGTTTTCCTTTTATGTTTTTTTGCCAAGAGGAAAACGGCTGTGCAATTGGTTTTCTCTATTTTGTTATTTGTTGTGTTTAACGGATAACGAAACGCCGGCCATGGAAGGTCTGCATCGCCGAAATGGTCGACGTCGAAAGGAAAAGGGAAAGCTGGCACGAGGACTGTACGCCGCCGGACCCGAACGGATCTGGGTATGGCGGCGCAACCCGACCGAGGCCGATAGGGCCACCGGCGAGCGCGACCCGACGAGGCCGAAAGGGCCACTGGCGAGCGCGACCCGACGAGGCCGAAAGGGCCACCGGCGAAGCACGATCCGACGAGGCCGAAAGGGCCACCAGCGAGCGCGATCCGACCGAGGCCGAAAGGGCCACCGGCGAGCGCGACCCGACAGGGGCCGAAAGGGCCACCGACGAACGCGAGGCGACCGGGGCCGAAAGGGCCACCGGCGAGCGCGACCCAACCGGGGCCAAAAGGGCCACCGACGAACTCAAGGCGACCGGGGCCGAAGGGGCCATCGGCGAGCGCGACCCGACCGGGGCCGAAAGGGCCACCGACGAACGCAAGGCGACCGGGGCCGAAGGAGTCACCGGCGAGCGCGACCCGACCGGGGCCGAAGGGGCCACCGGCGAGCACGAACCGATCGAGGGCCGAAAAGGCCACCGGTGAAGCGCAACCCGACCGGGGCCGAGGGGCCACCGGCGAGCGCATGTGGCCGGGACCCGATCGGCCTGCTGGGCACGGTAGAGGCCCGGCTGAGCTGGATCCGGGCGGTGCCGGCAGGGTTGGCCGGCGTAAAAGGAACTCCGGCCGGAATCCTGCACTGTCGGAGACTACTGGCTGGAATAGTGCGCCGGCCACTGGATCCTATGTCGCTTGTGGTTGTCGTTTGTATCGCGGGTGGTTATCGGCGTAAGGCATAAGCCGACTACGGGGAAAGTGCGCTGCCAGTGTATTGGCCTGTGTCAACTCCCACAGAATGGAAAATTAAAATTTTGAAAGCTTGTTAGTCACCAAAGTGGCCTAATTTGAAAAATTTGAATGACCGTAAATTTCAATTGTTCATTTTGATGCTAATAAAAGGTTGAACATGAACAATTATAGTTATTAATTATAAAGTTAGGAGATCATCCAAAAATGGATCATTGCCTATAATTAATAACACTAAAAGGGGATTGATTGATATACTGAGTAAACATGATTGTATGTCCAAAGATAACATTCATGTTTCACTCTAGTATGATTGATTGATCTATTAAAGTATATCTAATTAGCATCGTTATTGATTAAAGTCATGTATTTGAGGATCACCCAAAGGTGGACTTAAATACATAGTCAAAGTTTGTAATGCATGTATCTGAATCCATCAAAGTTTGCTCAAAGTATTAATGTGTAAATTTGGATCATGTTTGCAGCCTTCAATAACGTTTTCGCCCTAGGCAATGCAATGATCAAATTCAATGGGCTGAACTATGCAGAATGGTCTGAGCATATTCAGTTTCATTTAGGCGTTTTGGGCTTAGACCTAGCGGTCATCACGGATAAAAGGCCTGCAGCCATTACAGAGACCAGTACAGAATCCGATAAGTCTTTTCATGAGGCTTGGGTACGGTCCAATAGGCTGAGTCTGAATTTGATGCGAATGACGATGGCTGAAAATGTCAAACCATCGATGCCTAAGACCGAAAATGCAAGGGAATTTATGGTGAGAATTAAAGAATATTCTCAGTCAGACATAGCTGATAAATCCATCGTAGGAACCCTAATGAGTGAGCTGACGACCAAGAAATTTGATTGGTCACAGCCCATTCATGATCATGTGACTAGTATGGCTAACCTAGCAGCAAAATTAAGAACGATGGGAATGGATGTGAGTGAATCCTTTTTGGTTCAATTCATCATCAACTCACTGCCTCCTGAATTTGGCCAGTTCCAAGTGAATTATAACACTATTAAAGAGAAATGGAACTTTCAAGAAATTAAGGCCATGCTGGTTCAGGAAGAAGGGAGATTAAAGAAGATGAGGGATCACTCCATTCATCTCACTGTTCGCAATGAGGCTAGCAGTAGTAAGTCTAAACCATACCGGAAGGGTAAGAAGAAGGACAAGGCCTCTATAAAAGTCACTGGAGGTCAGATCCAAAAGGATTAGAAATGCTTCTTCTGTAAAAGGATGGGTCACTTCAAGAAGGATTGCCCAAAAAGGAAAGCTTGGTTCGAAAAGAAAGGTATGTACTGTATATCAGTATGTTTTGAATCAAACGTAATTGAAGTACCCAACAATACTTGGTGGTTAGACTCTGGAGCTACTACTCCTGTGTCACATATTATGCAGGGATTCCTTTCAATCCAGCCCATAACAGGAACTGAGAAGTTCCTTTACATGGGAAACAGAATGAAGGCTAGAATAGCGGGAATTGGGACGTACAGATTGATCTTGGACACTAAGTGTCACCTGGATCTAGAAAAGTGTCTCTATGTTCCTGAATGTGCTAGAAATTTGATTTCTGTTGCAAAGTTGGATGAAGAAGGATTTAATTTCAAGATTGGAAACGGTGCATTTTCATTGTATAGACATTCGTACTATTATGGATCTGGTACTTTGGTTGATGATTTGTATCGTCTTAATCTTGATGCTATGTATGCTGATTCTCTATTTCTTGTTGAGCATAGTATAGGTAACAAACGTAATATGCATAATGATAGTTCTGCTTTCTTATGGCATCAAAGATTGGGTCACATATCCCAAGAAAGGATATTGAGGTTGGTGAAAAGTGATATCCTACCTCAATTGGATTTTGCTGATTGGGAAGTGTGTGTTGATTGTATAAAAGGAAAACAAACAAGACACACATCAAAGAACCCAGCCATGAGAAGTAGTGAGCCTTTAGAATTAATACACACCGATATATGTGGCCCTTTCGATATTCCCACATGGGGTGGTGAGAAATATTTCATCACATTTATAGATGACTACTCACGGTACTGTTACTTATATCTACTGCATGAAAAGTCCCAGTCAGTAAACACCCTGGAGGTGTTTATTAACGAAGTGGAAAGACAGTTAGATAGAAAAGTAAAAGTGATTAAGTCAGACAGGGGTGGTGAATATTATGGAAAATTCAATGAAAGTGGACAATGTCCTGGTCCATTTGCAAAATTTCTTGAAAGTCGAGGCATATGTGCACAGTACACAATGCCTGGTACACCACAACAGAATGGTGTAGCGGAAAGGCAGAATCGCACACTTATGGATATGGTTAGGAGTATGTTGAGTTACAGTACTGTACCTCTATCCTTGTGGATGCATGCATTAAGGACCGCTGCATATCTGCTGAACAGGGTTCCTAGTAAGGCTGTCCCTAAGACTCCCTACGAGTTATGGACAGGTAGGAAACCCAGTTTAAGACACCTTCATGTTTGGGGTTGTTCAGCAGAAGTAAGGATATATAATCCACATGAAGGAAAGCTTGATGCAAGAACCATTAGTGGTCACTTCATTGGCTATCCTGAAAAGTCTAAAGGGTACAGGTTCTACTGCCCTAACCATAGTACTAGAATAGTTGAGTCTGGTAATACTCGGTTCATTGAAAATGGTCAGTTCAGTGGGAGTGGGGAAACACGAAAAGTGGATATTACAGAATTGCAAAATGAAAGATCCACAATGAGTATCCCTACTCAAGTTGGTATCCCCACACCCAGTGTTTCTACTCAAGTTGTTGTTCCTTTTGTTGCATCACAGTCACGTGACACGCAAGGACAACAAATTGATACACGAAACACGCAAAGTGAGCACATAAGAGATGAACCAAGTGACAATATACAAATTTCGAATGAACAAGCGATGCCACAAGATATGGCATTACGGAGGTCTACAAGACAGAAAAGGCCAGCTGTATCGAATGATTATGTGGTTTACTTGCTTGAGCATGAATCGGAATTAAACATTGATAAAGATCCAGTCTCATTTAAACAAGCCATGGATTGTAATGATTCTGAAAAGTGGTTGAATGCCATGAAGGAAGAGTTGAAATCGATGGATGTAAATCAAGTCTAGGAACTAGTAGAGTTGCCTGAAGGATCAAAACGAGTTGGCTGTAAGTGGGTCTTCAAGACCAAGCGAAACTCAAAAGGCAACATCGAAAGGTACAAAGCCAGATTTGTTGCCAAGGGTTACACTCAAAAGGATGGCATTGACTATAAGGAGACTTTCTCCCCAGTATCTAAGAAAGACTCCTTAAGAATCATTATGGCTTTGGTGGCTCAATATGACCTGGAACTCCACCAAATGGATGTAAAGACCGCCTTTCTGAATGGAGACTTAGAAGAGGAAGTGTATATGGACCAACCTGAAGGTTTCATAACCACAGGGCAGGAAAGTTTGGTGTGTAAATTAAAGAAATCGATATATGGACTGAAACAAACTTCCCGACAATGGTATATTAAGTTTAATGATATCATTACGTCATATGGTTTTGTAGAGAACACCGTTGATCGGTGTATCTATATGAAGGTCAGTGGGAGCAAGTTCATTATATTAGTCCTATATGTCGATGACATTCTATTGGCTGCTAATGACATGAGTTTGTTACATGACGTTAAGAAATTTCTCTCTGAAACTTTTGAAATGAAAGATATGAATGAGGCATCCTATGTGATAGGAATAGAGATATTTCGTGATAGATCACAAGGATTGTTGGGATTGTCTCAGAAAGGCTATATCAATAAAGTATTAGAGAGATTTAGAATGGAAAATTGCTCTACAGGAATAGTTCCAATTCAGAAAGGGGACAAGTTCAGTTCAGTGAACTGCAATGTCCAAAGAATGATTTGGAACGAAAATTAATGGAATTTATTCCCTATGCATCATTGGTTGGAAGTTTGATGTATGCTCAAACATGCACTCGGCCAGACATTAGTTTCGCTGTTGGAATGCTGGGCCGATATCAAAGTAATCCTGGAATAGATCATTGGAAAGCTGGAAAGAAAGTACTTAGGTACTTACAAGGCACCAAGAATCATATGCTTACTTATAAAAGATCAAGTCATCTTGAGATAGTAGGCTACTCGGATTCAGATTATGCTGGATGTGTAGACTCGAGGAAATCTACATTCGGTTACGTGTTCCTCCTGGCTGGAGGAGCAGTTTCCTGGAAAAGTGGGAAGCAGTCTGTCATTGCTACTTCCACTATGGAAGCTGAATTTGTAGCATGCTTTGAGGCTACTGTTCATGCATTATGGTCGCAGAATTTTATCTTAACGCTTGGTTTGGTCGACAGTATAGAAAAGCCGTTAAGAATTTATTGTGATAATTTTGCAGCTGTTTTCTTCTCTAAGAATGATAGGTATTCTAAAGGTGCGAAACATATGAATTTGAAATATCTATCTGTTAAGGAAGAAGTGCAAAACCGTAGAGTGTCTATTGAGCACATTGGTACTGAATTGATGATAGCGGACTCATTAACTAAAGGTTTGCCACCGAAAACATTTATTGGACATGTTGAAGGGATGGGCATTTTGGATAGGTCCGCATTATCTTGAAAGCCAATATTATGTATTGCTCATATTATTGTAACACTCGTGAATTCAATTAAAGTCATGGTTTTGTTTACGCTCTGTTATCTCTATTTGGTTGTATACAATTACAGTTGTGAGATAACTAGTGGCATGTTCGGAAATGACAATTAAAGTTTCAACGTTCCTCAGTTAGGTTATTATGAATTATAATGATCATGTGATACATGGAAGGAATCATGTCGCCAAAGGACATGTGACCGCCATGATCCAATCATTTTGATTCAATCAAGTATTGTGGTTTGATGATCCTTAAGGATTGTGCGCACTTATTTATTGTTGATTCATCAAATCATAACAAGAGCCAAGTGGGAGATTGTTAAATTAATTAACATGAGTGACCCTTGTTATTTAAAGTGTGACCCAATATAAAAGGTCCAATATGATGGTCGGTTGGACATAATGGCAATTTGGGTCACTGGGTTTAAAATCCCTCCACTCTCCCTATTTAAAGATAATTGTTACAGGAAAAAAGATAACGATTACGGGTAGCATAATTGTTATCGGAAAAGAGGGATAATTTCTTAGTTGATAAATAAACCTTACGGAAGGAAAATGTAACGTTTTAATTAGGATATTAATTCCCTAATTAATGATTTAATTAGGATATTAATTCCCTAATTAATGATAACGATTTAATTAGGATATTAATTCCTAATTAACGATAACAATTATGGAAAGGAAAATAAACGTTATCATTAAGTTTTCCCTGGAGTCTCTCAGCCATCAGAGCAATTAGAAAAGGAAAGGGTAGAGTCGAAGAAAACTGAGAGAGAGAGAGACAGAAAAGGCAGGAAGACACGAAAGGAAAGAATCAGAAAAAGGAAAGGCGAAATCTTCTCAGACACGGATCGGTAAAGAGATCTTCACCTCCGCGAAGGGAACCGATATGGACAATGGTACGTCGATTCCTTACAGTTCATTTGCTAGAATTCACTTAAAGAAAGATCCTGTAATGTAGAAATTAAATTTTCGTTAAAAAAAAATTCAGGAAAGTATCATTTTATTATTATTTAATTTTCATCACTTACAGCATAAGCAATCCATCAGGTGTCTGACTCTTGGTTTTCGGTGAAGAAAAGGACGAGGCTTGCACAACCATCGCACCTAAAAGTAACAGTTGAAAAGGAGCTCATGCCCGAAACATGCAAAAGCTGCCTGCCATCTTGGCCCCCGCGTTTATGGCAGCTTGAGTTTACATTTTCGTAATAGCTCCCCAATTTATAATTACTATTTTGATTTTCCAATTATTACCCTCTTGTGCTCACTTCTTTGGCAGAAATATTAGAAACACTTATCCATGCAACAAAAACGGTATCAGTTGGTACTTTGCGCATATGTTGACAATCCTAATCCATTTTGTTATTAGAAGGTTAATAAAAAGGCATCCTCGCTTCTCAATTAGAAATAATTAATTAATAAAATGTTTATTTACAACAATTAATTTATCAATTTTGTGGTAAGAGGGAGAGAGAGAAACAATTAATTAATTAAACAAGATTAATCACAAACAGATCAGGAATAAGATTCTATTTTCACAAATTTATTTCGGGAACAAATTTCTCTGTGCCAAGGCCAAACCCAAACAACTAATTAAGTATCGATGCTCACTATCAAGTCAACTTTGGGGGTTAAAATCTTGATTGACTGACTTTAACAAACCCAACTATAAAATTAAAAAAAATAAAAAGTAAAAAAAAACACGAAGCAAGAACCAGCATGCAATTTGTCGCGAGAAATTGCCGAGAATATGGGGATATTAAGACACAAACAAGATGAGTCAGCCGACCGTTGGAGGGACCAGTCGTTGTCTTCGAGATTTGCCTCTGTATTGATTGAATCCGTCCGGGGGGCTTGCATTGTTGGAAATCGCGCTTTATGTAGTTCTGCTTGTCGTTTTGGCTCTTTACGCATGCTCTTGCCCTACATGCTCCGTTCACCAAACACCTAATATTTTTCTTCCTAAAAAGCATTAATTAGTTAGATAAAAAAAAAAGAATGATACCACAATAAAAATAATATGGTGAATATATATTAATATGACATAATTTGATAAAAGATTTCTCAAATTTTAAAATTTTTTTAAAAAATTATTAGATAAATTATTAAATAAATTATATGCATTTTAAGTATTGTTCACTACATTTTAATATAATCAAACTCAATTTTAGATTAAAGAAATCTATGGTGGGGTGATGTTTGTGAAGCAGTTGTTTGACCTATATAATTGGTAAATTTTTGGTATTAAATATGTGAAATCATGAATTAAAAAGCTTATGCCATTAGTAATTTAAGCATCTTTACAAAAACAAAAAGTTCTATTGTCAGCTTCGATTAGGACAGATATCTTCCTGTGTCATGTCAGCCCAACACATTCATAAGAGCTGGAAAATTTTCGACGGATTTCTTCCAGCACAAATCACTTTTTGGTCTTCTAGGTTTGACTTTTTCTTTTCTTTTTTTATTTAAATCATAAAATTTTATATTATTTTTTCATTAAAATTCATTTTTATCTTTTAGGCCGTTTCATATTTCAATTCATTATCATACACTTCAGTTTATTATTATTTATTAATTATTAAAACATATCATATAATACGTGACCATATGCTATATCATATTTCACATCATAAAAAAAAATTTTGTCTTCTTATAAAAAATTTAAAAATTTCAAAAAAGCTAAAAAGATCTAAATTTTTTTAATATCTAAAAATGTTTTTAAAACATTTGAAAATTGTAAAAAGATGCGAAAGATTCTCAAAATTTCAAAAAATCTAAATTTTTTAAAAAATTATAAAAATAAAAATTTGGAAAATAATTTTAAAATTAAGAAAATTGTAAACTCAAAAAAAATATTTGTAAAAAAATTCAGAAAATAAAACAATAAAAAAATAAAAAGAAGAGACAACAAAGTTTCAAATTTTTTGAATCTTCGGAAAAGCTCAAACATATATAAAAATATTCAAAAAAATTATTAAAAATTATTTTAGAAAGAAAAATCTAAAAGTTCAAAATATTTGAAGGTCTTTTGTCTCTCTTTTTTTTTTTTGGCTTTTTTATCTTTTGATTTTTGAATTTTTAGATTTGTTTGAATATTTTGACAGATTTTTAGAGCATAAAATTTTTTAAATTTTGAGTTTTTTTTTTAATTTTTTGTATTTTTATAATTTTTAAAATAAATCTTATATTTTTTTGAATTTTTAAAAATTTGAAATTTTCAGTTTTTTTTTTAAATTTTTAAAAAGACTTCTTGTGTTCATCATTTTCAAGCATAGAAAATACCGTAAAATACTTTTATTTTAAACAAAATGAGGATTATATAACTAGTAGGATATATCAAGAAAATTTATTTATTTTTAGCAAAATTGAATTAATAATATGCGGAACATCTTATATGTTTAAGTTCATCAACCACATATAATAATCAATGTGTCATGAGTGTTAAATTTCATTCAACTATTTAAAATTTCACTCCATTTTATATTGACAAAAAAAATTTCATTATATTAAAAAGAACTAATTGCGGAATTGATATTCAAATTTCAAGCTGACTTTGTATTCCACGTACCAATGCTAGTGAAAAACCATCTTCCAATTTGAATCCCACATATTTATGTATTATTAATTTTCAAATTTAGATTAACCATATGAATCAGTAATATGTCACTTTTATATTCTAAAACAATCTAGTGATATTTTTGGTAGGACATCATCCCATGAAATGAGAAATATGATGTCACAATTATATATATATATATAGTGAATAATTTAAATACTATTTTATTATTTTTTAACTTAATTTTTTTTTTCATCTGATCGTGTTATTTTAATATATATTTATTATATTATTTTTATTGTATTGACACTAAATTATTATTATTATGTTTTTAATAAAAATTTCCTTAAACTGGTACCACAACGTGAGATCAAGTGAGAATTTTTGAACTCAACATAAAGTAAGAATCGGTGGGGATACCTAAGACTAATTAATTACGTCGATTGTTTTGAACCATCCAATGCCAATTTAGAGACTTGGAATTATTTTCTTATATTCTTTTTCTCGAAGAGATACAATAATTTGTGTATCAAATAAAAAAAAATTGAAGAGATAAATAGTAGTTGTTTTCTTTTTTTAATCATCAATTAATAGCACTTGTTGACAATTAGGAAAGACGGTTGAAATAGTTATGGTTGAGCCTTTTTCAAAAAAAAAAAAAACAAAAAAAGTACGATATATATATATATATATATTTGGGTACTAAATAAGGTATTTTATTCCACCAGTCAAGAGGGGTTGCTATTTATTAATCTTGTCGTGTGCTTTCTTATTTAGTTTATATTATAGTTCGTATTTTCCGTCTCCTATTGAGATAAGAAAAAAAAAAAAGTAAAAAGTATTGAGATGAAATGATATTACACGGAAAAGAGTATATACATTATATATGAAATTAAATTAACAATATGTTTGTTTTGTGAGAAAAAGATGAGTGTGAAAAATAATAAAAAAGGTATTTTCATTTATTCGGCAAATCCACAAGAAAGAGAGTTTTTAGGGGAAATTAATAAATTTTCTCATCTAACCGGTGAGAAAATGAGAAAAAGAGGAAATTTTTTATGATTTTTTTTTCAGCTAATTGTCCAATTACCTACTTTTCATCATCATATACTAACTCATTTACGAGGATATAAGTGTACATTTATAAATATTAATTTTTTTTCTCTATTTTTTGTAACATTCAAATAAAAATTATGTTTTCCATCTTTTTTTTTCTCATTTCTAACTTATTCAGACAATTTAGAGAAAATGATTTTCTTTGTTGATTTTCATTCTCTCAACCTTTTTTTCCATAATTTTTTTCTCTCCTAACTTAAAATCCAAAAATAGTATAAAGAAAAACACTTGACATGAGAGTAATAATATATATATATATATATATATATATAATTTCATGGATCTTGCCAACCAGACTATACAGCTCCAGATAATATTTGTTTTCCAATTAATTAATCAATTCACAATATTTAATTTAATTTAATTTGTGCGTTATACTGTTTTCGGGAAAAAAAACAAAAAAAAAGTATATATTTTTAAACAGGATCCGACAGAAGAAGACCGTTCCTCGATCCCTGTGTCCCCCCCACCCCCACCCCCCCTTGCCGCCCGTTTAGTTTACTTCACTTTTTACTTTCCCCGTTTTATTTATTTATTTATTTTTTATTTTTTTAAATTTCAGCAGTCGAGTTCGGTTGCCTCTCTCCTTACACAAAGCCCCAAGCAAAGACTTCTTTTGTATGTGTGTTCTTGGGCTCTGCCAGACTATAAACCAGAGGTCACCTAAAAACCGAAAAAGAATAAATAAAGAGCAGAGAGGAGCAAAGAAGAAAAAAACAAGAAGAAGAAACCCCCGAAAGAAAATCAAGAAAACAAGAACGTTAGAATTTAGAGAGAGAGAGAGAGAGAGAGAGAGAGAGAGGTATGGTGGCCGGCAAAGTGAGGGTGGCAATGGGTTTGCAGAAGTCTCCGGCGAACCCTAAAACGGGGACGCCGCCGAAGCCGCCTCTTCCGTCCCCGAGCTCCGGCAAGGTCTCGTCCCAGAAGGCGGGTTTTTCCCGTTCTTTCGGGGTGTACTTCCCACGCACCTCCGCCCAGGTCCAGCCCCGCCCTCCCGACGTCGCGGAGCTCTTAAGGCTCGTCGAAGAACTCCGCGACAGGGAGTCCAGGTTACAGACCGAGCTTCTCGAGTTCAAGTTGTTGAGAGAGAGCGTTGCCATTGTTCCCGTGCTGGAGAGCCGGATCTCGACGAAAGATACAGAGCTCGAAAGCGGCAAGAAAAGGATGGAGCAGTTGGAGAGTGAAAACGAGAGACTGAAAACGGAGTTAAGCGAAGCGACGTTGAAACTTGAACGAGAAAGGCGAGACAGCGAGGCAAAAATAAAGGCCATGGAGGCCGAGATTCTGGAACTCAAGAAAACAATGTCGGATAGGGAGAGCGAGGAGCTGTCTTCTTCCTCGCAGAGGTTTCTTGGGTTAATGGAGATCTCCACCAGGTCGAATCTGATCAGAAACCTGAAGAAGGGAGCCAAGTGTACGGACGTCAACGCAAGTGCCGGTGTAAATCAATCCGAGAACCAGAAGCTCGTCGAGAATGCGGAATCGAGAAGAGAGGAAATGGAATTTGAGAGGCCGGCGCACTCTCGTTGCGACTCCGAGGAGCTCGCCGACTCGACTCTCGCTAACCTCAAATCTCGCGCCCCTAGGGTTCCAAAACCGCCGCCGAAGCGATCCTCGTCGTCATTGTCTCTCCGTTCATCTGATCAGTCCACTTCAGCGCCGTCTCCATCTCGGCCTCCGGCTCCTGCGGTCGCCAAGCCAGTGGCCCCTCCGCCGCCACCTCCGCCTCCGCCGAGGGGGACCAGAGCAGGGCCGGCGAAGGTAAGAAGAGTGCCGGAAGTAGTGGAGTTTTATCACTCCTTGATGCGGAGGGATTCGCGGAGGGAATCCGGTGCGGGGGTGCCGGAATGTTTACCTGCAACCGCCAATGCTCGTGACATGATAGGGGAGATCGAGAATCGGTCGGCTCATCTGCTGGCGGTAAGTGCCGGTTCCTAGTTTGCATTTTTTAAACCATTTCTGGCAAGATGCGTCACTGTTAAGATTATTTGCTGGCTTTTGAGGGTTATACAGAGACAGAGTGGCCAATTAGGCAATTTGTGCAATGTTTTGAATTGCAGTTTAGTTAATAATGGATAAGGTTCAACCAGTTCCCAGTTAATGGTCCTATGGTGGCCTCCACCCAATTTGGATTGTGTTAAACTGACTTTTCATGACTTTTACAGATAAAAACTGATGTGGAGATACAAGGAGATTTCATAAGGTTCTTGATCAAGGAAGTTGAGGATGCTGACTTCGCAGACATTGAAGATGTGGTGCCTTTTGTTAAATGGCTTGATGACGAGCTGTCCTACCTGGTAAAATTTTCGTCCAAATGGAATTTCTTGTGGTTTTATTGCAGAATCCAATTTCTGGGAGCTGATTTGGTTTGCTTGTTGTTCAGGTGGATGAAAGGGCAGTGCTTAAGCACTTTGATTGGCCCGAGCAGAAGGCAGATGCTCTGCGCGAGGCTGCGTTTGGGTACTGTGATCTCAAGAAGTTGGAATCCGAGGCCTCATTGTTCTGCGATGATGCTCGTCGGCCAAGTACTCCTGCTCTCAAGAAAATGCAGGCATTGCTTGAAAAGTAATTAATTTTTTACTAGCATACTCTGTTCATCACTTGGTATCACAAGGTGTTGCAATTGCATTAGTTCTCTCTTCCCATCCATTATCTTATTTCAGAGCATTTTGTAATTGTTGCAGATTAGAGCATGGTGTTTATAATCTATCAAGAATGAGAGAATCATCAACAAAAAGATTCCAAAGTTTTCATATCCCAACTAATTGGATGCTCGAGACCGGAATCATAAGCCAGGTACTATTTGTGTTCCATACATGAGCAAAAACAACTTGATGGTAGAATCTTTGCTTACTGACTGACAATTAATGTCTTGTTAGCAATCAACCAAATAGGGCAAATGTAAATGATGGCTGTTTCTGGCTGAATCCTGCTTTTGGATAATTGTCTTTAGATGGAACCCTTGATTTATTATTATTGTTATTGTCGGTAGAAATAATAGAACTTTATTGAACAACGGACAATGTTTTTCGGAAGAAGACAAATTGGAAGGTTAGATTTTTCCCTCATTTTCTCTGCTCATGCCTGCATGGGCACATGGGAATTCCTAGATTTAAAAAAAAAAGAAATGTATTTGCTTGTCTGCTTCTCAGTAACTTGGGATCCATTAGAGATTCCTGATGTCGACACTTCAACCATCACTCCTCACTCCCTCCAGCCCAAGCACAACCCACCCGAGTAGAAGCAGGCGTCATGCAATATTCTGATTTAGTAGGAAAATTATTCTCCATTTTTATGGGATACTCATGGGCTGTTTAATTTGGTTAGTTAAATAGAGTAGCTTGCTGTTCTTTCCATCAATTATCCTCCCATTAATCTTTTTATGCTTCAACAAATTGGGGCAATGATTGCCTGGTTAATCGGAGTCTCTCTTTGGTGTATTCACTTTGAAGCTGCATAGTACCTCTATCTTAAGTTACATAATTGATTAGTTTACCAACCCATTGTTGCAGATTAAGCTGGCATCTGTTAAATTGGCAATGAAGTGCATGAAGAGAGTGTCTGCAGAGCTCGAAATTGTTGGTGGTGGACCTGAAGAAGAGGAACTGATAGTGCAAGGAGTTAGATTCGCATTCCGGGTACATCAGGTATAACTCTTTCAATGACATATATTTGACCATTTATGTTACTCAGCTTTGTTCCAGGATGGAGCCTGATGCATTTGTGTTTTTTGGGTATCAGTTTGCTGGAGGTTTCGACGTGGAAACAATGAGGGCTTTTCAAGAGCTAAGGGACAAAGCTAGATCATGTCATGTACAATGCCAAAACCAACAACAGAAAATTGTATGCAGGTCTACCCCTAGCTAATCTGTAGCAAACTCAGCTTCAGAATCGCCCATTACTAATCTGTTGCTTGTCAATACAATGGCTGCGGCCATTTTAGAATCAAAATTTATTCATCAGTTCATTCGTGTGTCCTCTTGTCCTTAACTTTATCCTCAACCCAATTATGTGTAAGCCGTAGTTAATGCCTCTGCCTACTGTATGTGGTGGACAATGATTGTGCGCTATCTGCTGATGAAACTGCAAACGAGCAATCTACACAGTTAGATCTTATTCCGAGGAGTTTTGAATTTGTGCAATTTGTAAATTGCTCTTGTTAACAGTGATGACATAGTCTAGTTTAGCTATTTACTAACATGACTTCATTGCATATGTAGTTGATGGAATTAAATAACAACTAAAATTATAAGAACCCCTTAGATCTTATTCCGAGGAGTTTTGAATTTGTGCAATTTGTAAATTGCTCTTGTTAACAGTGATGACATAGTCTAGTTTAGCTATTTACTAACATGACTTCATTGCATATGTAGTTGATGGAATTAAATAACAACTAAAATTATAAGAACCCCTTAGATCTTATTCCGAGGAGTTTTGAATTTGTGCAATTTGTAAATTGCTCTTGTTAACAGTGATGACATAGTCTAGTTTAGCTATTTACTAACATGACTTCATTGCATATGTAGTTGATGGAATTAAATAACAACTAAAATTATAAGAACCCCTGCAGACAGAAAAATACACAGGATAGGGTCCAAATAACGCGGTATGGGGGGGCTCTATATTTTAATTAAAAGTTTCTCATTTAAAAAAGTTTAATATACAATAAAGATAATAAAATAAACAAATAAATATAAAACAATTTATAATCAGTGAAATTCATTTTCTATAATGTCCAACAATGTTTTTCCAAATTACAATTGCTGGGGTAAATCCATCCTTGTTTAGGCCGCATTTATAAGAAAAATGGAAATTTATGTGCTAATTAATAAGTAGATGCATAGTGTCTTTGTTGGGCCTTAAAAAAAAAAAAAAAAAAAAAAGGAAGATGAGTGCGTGTGGAGACTATTGGGCGGTTCTGAGGACGGGTGGGTGCCCTGTGCTTAATTCGCCACTTCTGGCCGGCTTCCACGAGTCCGCGTCTCTTCTCGTTAGCCAACGCTCTCGGCCTCAGAGTCCCCCAGCAATCTCCCCGAAGATAGCCTTCTCTCACCCAAACCGATCTTCACTGCAAACCCCTCGACTTGTCAAAGGCTCAACGGCGGCCATGGAAGCCACCCAGCAAAGTGGTGATGCAGTCTGCTTCGAAGAACCTATGAAGCTCTTATTTGTGGAGATGGGTGTTGGCTACGATCAACATGGGTCTGTTCAGATTTCCCCCCCTCTTTCGAGCTGTCTCTTTGTTTCTTTTTTCTTATTCTGTCGTGTGAAGTCAATTCTCTGTTGGGTGTGTAAATTTTTTTTTTTTTGGAGTTATAGGCAAGATGTTACTGCTGCTGCAATGCGAGCATGCAGGGATGCTATCTCTTCCAATTCGATTCCTGCATTTCGCAGAGGTACATTTCCTCGTACATCCTTTAATTCTTGCTGTCTGTCTTACCCCTGTTGACTTACTCCTAAAATCTGTATTATTGCAATGAGGATTATGGCTTTTAACATGTTAGAAACATGAAAACAAGAGTAAAAGACTCAATTTTGTGTTCTTGAATTTATCGAAAATCTCTCTATGGATATCTGGTCTTAAAATCCGAGATTGGCTTATCATGATTAAGTTCCACCTTCCCATTATTGATTATTATGCCAATTGCTATAATGACGGTTCTCTTGTTTTGGGTATTTATTATTATTTTGTTAGATGAATGGATAGCATTATATCCATGAGGAATTTAGTTAGAATTACACAAATGTCCAGCACTTCTGGGTCCATTTACTCAAGCTTGTTGGAAAGAATTGAAAATGCTTATGATCGCAGTTTGGCACTTAGATCTGTTTTTTCCATAATGCCTCATTCCCTGTTCAGTGTGGATCAGCAACCTGGTTTGCTGATCTTGGAAAATGTTGAATCCAAAGGTTATTACACAGCAATATTTTGTGTTGTAGTTACTATTATTCTGAGGATCACTATAATAAGAAAATATTGTCGCAGGATCTATACCTGGGGTCTCATTTGGGCAAATGAAGTTGCAAATCAAACTTGGAGTCCCACATTCTCTCCAGCAATCCTTGGATGTGGACAGGGTTAAGTCTGTCTTTCCTTAGTAAGTATGAGCTTCCGTGAGAGTTGAAATCATTTGTTGTTGCTTCTTTGACTCCTTGGATATCCCATTCTGTTGTCTTTGAGACCTTTTTCTCCCCTTTTTATGAGTGCTTCAATCAGTAGAGGAAACTGAATCCAATCTAACAGCATCTGGTGGCTTAGAGCTTGATGATATTCTGATGACAGATTCAGTTAACTTTCAGAAGGGAATTTTGATGCTATGATTTTAACTTCATATATACTTCAAGAACATATTGGATATTTGAAGTATAAGTCTGTGCTATTGAAAAAATTTACCTGTTATAAATTTGCTGCAAGCTTGAGAATCCATGCTAAGCTGGTTATGGCCCTTTATTGCAAGGATATAATTATTTTGTGTTGTCTATTGTATGATACCTTCTGCCCTTGATTGCTAAGGGAGGAGACTCTCCATAGTTTACAGTTATCTTTTCTATGAAGTGTAGTCATATGGATGAAGTCATGTTGAATGCTTTCATCTTGGCTAAGAGAAACACATGTCTGCATGCACACACACACAGAGGCTATGCTATTATTGTCCATAATGCAACAAGTTGGAAACATGGAAGCAATTTCTGAAGTTTTTATTTCATATTTATTGCTGCAGTGGGAAGATTTTGAATGTTGAAGTCGTTGATGGTGGATTGATATGCTCAAGTGGTGTGCATGTTGAAGAAATGGGAGATAAAAATGATGATTGTTACATAGTGAATGCTGCGGTTTATGTGGGCTACTAGCTTGGTTACCTTTGTTCCCTGTTTTACTTGTCCAAAGGTTAGTGAGGTGGGATTAAGATTTTGAATGTTGAAGTCGTTGATGGTGGATTGATATGCTCAAGTGGTGTGCATGTTGAAGAAATCGGAGATAAAAATGATGATTGTTACATAGTGAATGCTGCGGTTTATGTGGCGGCCTACTAGCTTGGTTACCTTTGATCCCTGTTTTACTTTTCCCAAGGTTAGTGAGATGGGATTAGTAAAACAAAGATTGAGCCTATTCATTTTACGGTGGAAACTTTTTTTTTGCCACAGACAAGGTTCCTGTGAAATATGCATATAAGTAGAAGTTTGATAAGCATTGAATTCTACTTATTAGTAAAACATCAGCAAGACAAGTGAAAAGAAACCTATGTTACTCCTTAATGACATTACACGTCGTTCACATGATGCCATTTGCATCTCAATGCCCCCCATCTCGTCTACCCTTTTAGAGCAATTTTAGTGACGAAGCAAACCAATCGCTCTACAATTTATTTTTTGTCCCTTGTCATGATTTGCTAGGAGCTAATCAGAAATTTGTGCTCCTCCATAAGTGTACAACAGTAGAAAAAGATCCCAAAAGAAGAAAATAAAACACGTCTTTGGTTTGATTTTGAACGTTGACATTCACATGACGAGTGCAGCATAGAGGAGTTGGTTCCAAGTATCGGGCAATCCAGGAAGACACCAATGGCTGCAGTCTCTGCCAAAGTTGTCATTACCGTAGGTGGAGGGGTGGGCATCTTTTCGTAATTGTGAGAGTGTGGTTATGTCCAGCAAATAAACTTTTTGGCTAATTGTACTTAGCACTTTTTTGACCACTGCAACAGCTGGAGGTGCACCAGCGGGATAGGTAGACCCAAGTAGTGGCTCTGCTTCTCCATAGCAACTCCTTCTTGGTTGATTCCAATCCTTGCCCCTGTTTTTGTGGACCACAATTAGATCTGTTATTCTATCAAGACATTGTATTTCTTGTTTAAATCGTAGTGACTCTCTAACGAAGTATGATCTGTATGTGCGGGTGTTGCAAACACTGTTTCAGATGCCTGGCTGTTACTAGAAATCTTAATATTGCTGGGTCACATATTTTCTGCTTACTCATAGTGGGTGGGAGAAATTCCTTGGAAAAAGGCTTTGGTTTTTGAAGGATCAACATTGGCATCAACCCATTTGGTCCATGTTGTCAACCCTTTAGAAAATGCATCCAAACGATTCATGTCACTGTACAAAACTGCTCCGTCCTTGATATAGTCCCATCTGCATATTGCCAGAAACACCAACAATGGTCAGACTCAGTGCCCAAGTAATTGACCCATTTGTGCTGGCATGACATATATAACATACGGTTGAGATTTTCCAGCATGAGTCCACCAGTGCCAGGTATTGAAGATGAGCATGTCCATTCCTTTCCATGCATTACCAGACTCGATCGAGTCTAGCCTCAGCACCGTCCCTACACTTTCCTGAACCATGTCTACCAAGTACAGCGTACGATACATGAACAAGGTTACTCCATGTTCCTGCGCCACTGCAACTGTTAGCCACTCCATATCAATGCCATTCACGTATGATGTTGTGGGCACAATTCATATGTTGCGGAGAAAATAGGAATAGAGCTAAATTTCATGCAACCAGAAAGAGTAAATGCAAGCCTATGATCAAGAACATTTGCCAGGGAAGGAATCAGTAAGTCAGATGGGTCGCAGGGGGGTTCATTCTTCGACGTGGGGACTGGTGTTGAAGTATTCATTTGAGCAATAAATGCTGGAAAATCTAGTTTTTAGAGACTTGTCAATCAACTCTAACGTATTGTTGTCATCAATCTCACTGAAAAGCTCCAAGGGATATCCACCAAAAGCCAAATTGGTCGTAAAAGGCATAAAGATGACAATACAAGTAATAATCTTAACCTCTTCAAACAGGAAGCCAAGAAAGATTAAATCTTCAACCATGAACCATGGAGCTCAATTATTTTAAGCGCCACCATTTTTAGTTATTCACGGATATTTATTGAGTTCTTCACAATGTTTGGCATTGTGCGTCCACTGATGTCCGTCTGTGATCAAATAACTGCATAATAGAACAGTCTGCATGCCCTATGCAATAGCAGAGGTAGGCATGTTTCTCATCACAACTGTCAAATGGAAAGAAAGATTGACAATTCAATTTCCATTTGGAACCAAGTTGGTGACCAATAATGTAAAATATAATGTAATCTGTGCCATTTCCTTTTTATTCTCGTTTTTTTGGGTCATCATTGTCTCTTCCAGTTTCCTTCTGGACAAGATCCACAGCATTTTCGAAACAACATGTTCTGACTGTCTCATGTGAAGTCAAGGTAGGCGACAACAGAATGCCAAATGTGAGGAAAGCACTACAGAGCTCTTAAAAAGGAGAGAAGGGGATTTCCTTACACATTAGCAATCTTCAATTTTATTTTATTTTTTGCATCAGTTACTGAACCATGCACAAAAGTGATTATAGGAAGAACTGAAAGTCAGAGTTGTTGAACTCCCCTCACTTACTTCACGCTGCCTTTTCTGCCCAAGTGAAGGGAAACTTCTACCAAAACTTTGAACTATCATTAGATGGTGGGGTCTATAATTTAACATGCAGCTTTCTGACAGAGAAAGCTCGAGAAAAATACAAAATTTAACCCGTCTCCATGCAGCTACATGTTCCTTTCATGCTTTTCAACACAGGAAAAATTATAAATTCTCGTTGATAAATTTGCATAAACTGCCACACGACAATATACAGAACTACCAGTTTCTGCAATAAAATAAAAGTTTAACCCAAGATATCAAGCTAACTTTGGTTACATAACTTCACATCACATATCATTGTATTCGGTAAAGGCAACCACATTAGAAGCTGCAGAAGGAGGCCATAAAAAACTAGAGCTTTCTCAAAAGCAGAACAAACGGGAACCAAATGCACCATAAAACAATAATTCAAGGCAGACACATGCATGTAGATGCGGACAGACGTGCACTGATTGGAATCGGATTTGTTTTCTGCATTTTAAAAAAAGAAAAATAAACAAAAAGAAGCGAAGAGTGAAAAACTAAACTCACCTCAAAGGTTACAGAAGACAGTGAGCCCGTCCTCACAAAGGTAGTCTTGGCATTGGGCACCGACGAATGAATCATGCAAACCAGTGATTCCCACATGTTCAAACTCAGTGAGTCACCCACAAACATTATCTTCTTCCCTCTCCACCTCCCCAGAAAATCAGCACCATTAAACCTGCACCAGCCAAAAAAGAGAGAAAAAAAGGGCAAAATGTAAACAAACAGACAGATGATCTGAGCGTCCCAACTTTTTATTGCCGTCCATGTCTCACAACAATCAAATCAAATTCAAGGAAATGAGGACAGGTTGGGAGGGACTATTCGGTACATTTACAAGTGGCATCATTCACACTTAATGGAAAGGAATTTCTCTTTGTTTAGTGGTTCCAAATGGGACTCATTCGCACCATTGAGCTACAGTTCATTAGTTCCCTTATCATAGTAAATAAAAAGGCTTTTTGGACAACTAAGCTTTGCCAAAAGAATGAAGATTTAAGCCTTAGTTTTGAAAGCAACAAATTAAAAGGAGTCCAAAGTGAAGTGAACAGTGGGCATTACCTTGGTAAATTACAGGAGTCAGGTTGCCAAGAGTACTTGAGGTACAGCTTGTCAGGTCTGCCATGTCTTTGACAATCAAACTTAGCATCTATGAAAGGGCAGGATGAGGAATCATAGATAGGGTAAGAATCATCAAAGACCCATCTCCCTTGAAACAAATTGCAGCCTCCCACTTGCTTTCTCCTTCTCAATCTGGTCACATTATAGTAGTAGGATGGATTTTGTACTTGTGCCATTGCTTCTTGGCAAAACAAAAGCAAAACTTGAAGGAGAAGACAAAAAATAGCTTGGCACATGAAACCCATTTTTTGGATTTCTTTTTTACCCACCGAGTTGTTGAATGTGTAATAGCTTGTAGCACAGATATATGGCTGTGTGCTTGAGCTAGTGAGAGGGGGAGGTGAGTGACTGTGATAGAGACAATGTGTTGGGCTGGGTTGGTTCACATGATATGTGATGTATGTATGTATGTATGTATGTATGCCATGAACTGGGTTTGCTTGGACAGACTGAAGATTTTCTAGATATTGCAAAGGTTTTGGGATTGAAATTGTGGGTTGGAGGAAGGACTCCATTTTAGAATGGTTCTTGTACTTCATTACCCTGCGGTGTGCATGTCACGGGGCATTTTAATCCCATAACATGGAATTGCACCCGGTGAAACTATGTGTTGTTATGCCTGGTTTTCTGTTAAATTCTTTTTAAAGTTTACTTAATCCATATCCTGGAGACCTTTGTTTTTTATTTTTTATATTTTTATATTTTTTATTTTTTAAAGAGGGGTTTTGAGGCGGAGACAAGATTATTAAAAGGCAGAACATCCATAGCGTGACTACAGAACATTTTGGCCAAGAGTCTCAACATTATAATAATTAAGGCAATGTCACTAAGTACAGGGTCTAGTAATAAAATTACCAGACTTCTTAATTTTAGATTTATAATTGGATCTTTTGTCGTTAAACCAGCAGCTAAACCGGTTGTGTTCTGAATCCTAAGCCTAATTCGATTCTTTATATTGTCACTGTACCCAGTGAACCCCTCATGTAGCAACCCCCCTTGGACTTATACCCAGTGGTATGACAAGAGTTGAAAAGAGTCGCTCTTCTTCCATGAACAAAGGCTTACAGATAATGTTGGTAATGTACAAAAAGAATTGTTAAATCCCTGGATGATATTGTAAGGTTGGAGAAACAGCATTGGCAGTGCCATAACATAGCTGGAACCCATGGCCCCGGTTGCGCGTAAGAGGGGCAAGAGGCACAGGGAATGTGACCCCTTTAATTCCATAGATGGTCCCCTTCGGAAATTCACCTAGGCTTTTCGCTCCCTGGCAGCTAAAACAAGCGCTCTAAGTTAATAATAGAGTCGCTCGTGCCATTTTACGCTCCTCAGAAATAAGAGGAGGCCTCGAGTTTTAAGGTGATCATCAGGTGTATTGGAAGCTTAGACGAGCATGTGGGTTCCTACCAAAGAAAATTTAAACATAGGAAAGGGAACAAAAAGATCCAAAAAAGAAACTAATTCAACAATACATCAATGTTCTTTCAATAATAAACCGTAAAATAACTCATCTTTAGATACTGAAGATCGTGATGGCGCCAATGGGTTTTAGACTCGTGACCTTCCAAAGTGAAGGAACAATTTATTAACCACAAGGCTAAGCACACCTACTAGCTGTTAAAAAACACCTCTTCTATATATCGAAAACACTGCTAATTTTTACAAAAGAGGAAAAAAGTTTCAGGGTTCCTCTAATTATTGTATAAATTTTTTTTTTGTCTATATTTTTAATTCAGATAATCAATAAATAAATTTAATAGCAATTTTGAGAAACACAAACTCCAAAAAGGGGTATACAATTCATTTGATATTTGTTATACTCAATTGATGTATAAATTGCATTATTCTCGTAAGAGCAATGATCGGACACCTCTCAATTGCTGCACTACTCTTAAGAGGGAGTTTGTGTACAAGCCAGTTGATGTCAACTGCGCTACTCTCATCAATTGTTCTCGTGAGGACATCAATTACTCATATGGTAGCAAGAGTTGCTGTATTCAATTCCTTTAGATTAAATGGACTTTAGAGGACTTTAGATTTTATTACTCTAATGTGCCTATCAAGTGTAATAACATAAGTGCAATCATGGCAGCATGAGTTTGTTGTAATAATATAAGTGCAATCAATATAACCAATAACCTTATATACAATGCCTCTAATGTTAATTGCACTATTCTCGTCAATTGCTCTCATGGCAGTAGGAGTATATTTAATTTCTTTGAATTAAATAGACTTTATTGGACTTTAGATTTTATTACTCTAATGTACCTATTAAGTGTAATAATATTAGTACAATCAATATAATCAATAACCTTATACATAATGCATAGACTAAATATATTGGTTTTAGACATCATTTCATTAGGGATTATGCATTTAAGGGAGAAGTGTCCTAAAAGTTTGTGAACACCAATGATCAATTGATCAATATCTTTATCAAACTCTTGAGTGAGGATCTGTTTATAACCTTTGAAGAGAGATTGAGCATAATTCAATTGGATTGATCTCTTAATTATGTGATTATTCTAATTTGTATGTTTTTATGTATTTTGAGGTATAATAATGTGCTTATATGTTTGATATATGTATTGCATGTTGATTTAGACGTTTTGATTTTGAAAAAGTAAAGTCATTGTTGCTATCCAATAGGAATTGATTGGTTAAATCAAACGTATAAGTCAACTTATATGAGCAGTTGACCCATGACTTACTTCGATTGACAGATGTTATTTTAAAAACTCCCCTTTCCCTTTTCTCTTTCCAAAATGTGAAAAATCTTGTTGCTTAGAAAATTTCTTTCTTGTCATGAATTCAAACATTTCAAATCTATAAATTTTTATTAAATCCATTAAAATCAACACTCTAATTGCATTAATTTTTTAAACTCATCATCAATGACGCCAAATTTTGCATCAAGTTCAAAGAAAGAAAAGCTTGAAATGAGAAAATCAAGTTTAGTTTCCTCAAGAACTCAAAGCACCACCATCGTACCTCTTCCTTTATTTGTGCTTTTGACAACCTTGGTACCTAAGTTGAGAGTCATTGTCAAGTTATCGCTATCACCAACACTATTTAGATCATCATCACTAGTAATATCTCATGTTCATCTTCCTTCATTAATAAAGTCTTTAAGGAAAGAGGAAAGACCCTAATTAACCTTTACAAAAAAGAATCAAATTGATTTTGAAAATGAAGATAGGTATGAAATCAAAGAGTGTTAAACTAACTCCATTTTCATTGGAGACATCCTTAATGCCTCCATCATCTTTGATAGCTCCACCCATAGCTTCATTACCTAATCCATCACCTTAAACAACAACCATTATAGGTCCATCATCTTCTTAACTCTTTGATACATTAAGAATGAAAAATTTAGCTTGCTAAAACATATGATAAGAGTGATTAGGAAGGTTTAAAAGGGAAAAAATGAGAACATTTCCATATGTAATGCATTTGAACACTCTTCTTTTAAAGTTAGGTGTACCTATAGTTAGAGAAGCCCCTTATTACTTTAATATGGGTTAGTTCATAAGGACCATTACCCTTAAGCAAATGCATTTGGTGTAAAGTAATTGGAAATTATTTACATCTTTAAGGAAATCTAGATTAAATTTAGAGACATCTAGTAAAGAGCTAACCTTAACAGGTCCTTGAGCTCCTCCCCAAGCCTTTATTAATGTTGATATGTCTACCTTAGTTAAAAAAGTTGAAGAGCTAAAGGAGAACTTAAATGGACTTAGAGATGATATATATGAGATTCAAGTAAAGCTTTTGGATTTCATGACAAAATAAAGAGAGAATTTTGCATATATTCTTTGCATTTTGAAGAAAAAAGGTCTATCCAAAGTGAGCTCTAAGAAAAAGAAGTAATGAAGTCCTATTTTTGAATTGGTTTTGATGATGTTAAAGAGAAAGAGATGATTAATGACTTTGTTGAATCTTTGGACATAGATTTTTTATTCAATTTATTCGATATTATTTTTTTTTTGTATAGTTGTACTTAATTGATATTTGATTATTTTATACTATAATAATTATGATTGCAAGTTTATTATGATGCTTGTGCTTATTAATTGATAAATGCTTTGTTGTTTTATTACTTGCTAGGTTTATTGGTTAATTAATATGATGACTCAGTTGTTTTGATTACATTAGCAAAGGAGAAAGTATACATTTAAAGGGGGATGTTACATTTTATTTATTTTTTTTACGCTCCATTAGTCAATCATAATTGTCATCATTAATAATAAGGAGATTGTTAAGGAAATTATTGGGACTTGTGTTATATTTTATTTCTTTATATTTTGATGTATCCCTCATACTTGATTACTGCCAATTTGTTTGAATTATTCTCTTTATATCTTGATTGATAGCATAAAAGCTTTATTTAGTAAGATATCATTTTGATTCATTTTTTTATAGTAAGTTCTTTAAAATTTTAATTTGAGTTAAGATAAAAATTGTGCTAAGATCTTGTCTTTTGTCAATTCTTTATTTTTAGAAAGGTATTAAGGAAGATTTTGGGTGATCTTAAAGTAAGATGGAAAAATCATTAGGATTTAAAGTTGGTAGAAAATTTAGACTGATTAAGCTATATCATTAACTAGATGACTTGATAAGAAAAGAAGAAAAAAAGAAAAGCAAAACAAAATTTGAATTGGTTGACTAGACTGTTTTTATAGTTGACCAATGGGATTGAACAATGTGAAGAGTATAAGCTAAGAAAGTTGCAAAGATTTTAAACCAGTTGATCGATGTAAGTGTCATACTCAATTGATACCTTAAAGTTAAAGTTTTTTATTTTGGAAATCAATTCTCATTATAGAAAGAGATTAATATTTAATGGTTAGTTTTTGTTTTTCTATATATAAAAGAGTTTAAGAAACTCTTTTGTAAATAACCTTAAAGTGTTAGTCACTGTATACATTTAGTGAAAGAGAAAAGTGATAAAAATTGAACAGATCAAGAGCAAGGGCTCTAAAGAGAAAAGTTGAGATTGTGAAAAAGTAAAAGTGTTATGATGGAAAGTAATAGAGTGTGATTCTTTAAATGTTAAAGAATTGTTAGTTATTGTGAAAGTTTTATAAAAGTATTATTGTAATTAAGGTCAAGGTGACCAAGTATAAAGAATTATCTTCACCGTACAAGAGAAGAAAGAGTTAATAAAGTTGAACTCCTAAGGAAGGAATCTTGAAAAGTGGACATAAACCTTTGGTTAAGTCAAATCACTATAAATTATTGTGCATACTCTTTCTCTTCCTTTAGTCTCTTTATTTTTAGTTGTTTAATTGTTTATTTTATCATTTGTCATTGATTATCTTGTCATTTCTCTTTGGAGTTAAGATTAAGTATGAGTTAAGCAATCAAGCCAAATAATTGATTGTTACATCTTGAATAGTTTAGTCTTATTTATGAACAAAAATTTCTTATAAACTTGTAGACTTGTTGTTGCTAACATGACAATCATCATTAAAGTTGTCTTTTGCATTATAAATGAAAATAACAATATAAAAATTGATCTATTAAAATAAAATTAGTCACTGTAAAATCAAAATGCTTAATGTTGACTAACAACTTGAGTTGTGAAATAGGGATTGGAATGCTAATTGCAAGTTAGGTATAGCTTAAGATGTGAGCATATTAGTTTAGGTTAGTTTAATACTTATATTCAAGCCAAATCACTAGTGTTGATTTAAAAAATTTCAAAATCATAATATACCAAGATAAAAGTATTAGTTAAACTATAACTAGTGATTGCAAATTAGATTGGTTGATATGTCAGTTTTTTAGTTGAATATTTTTTCTTTTTTTATTAAATGTATCAATAATTAATTTTTTCTTGCTTTTTCATCATCTTTTGTTATAAGGCAATAAGACATATTTAGGATGTTATAATAAATTTATTTTTGCAATTTTGTTATGTACTACTTTCACTTTAGTAACTTCATGTACTGGATAAAAATAAGTAGTTAAACATATGATAATGTAATAGAGATAAGTAAGTAAATGTGTAATGTCAATTTTAAAATTGAATTTGATACTTCTATAAACAAATGGAAAACAATATAATTAGTTGTGATTTAGTAATTTTTACCTTAATTTATATACATTTTTACCTTTTAGAAAATAAAATGAAATCATGATTTTGCATACAAATAACAACTTTGTATTATAAGTAGTGTTTAATTGATTTTGTTCTTTAGACTCCAAAAACTACAGTGAAATGATCCAATGTGGTGCTTCTAAACTACAACCCATATCCTTACTTTACTGCTTTTGGTTTGGTTTTAGTGGAATTGATTTAGTTAAGTGAATTAAACTCTTATGTTTACACCACTAAGCTTAAGTTGCTTAAATTGATGACAAATTGATTTAAGGGTGATACAAGTGCTTAAAGTTACATTTTTTTTTTTTGGGAGTAGAAAAGACCCCTTATGAAAACTAAGATCTCATAGTATTAAAGAACAAAAACTTGTAGGCAATTCCATAGGTTGAGCTATCAAATATGGAAGGACTTGTATGGAGTCTTATGAATTAAATTGTCAATTATGCAAGGTAAATCTAAGAATTGATTGGTAATGTGGATGACAAAGCAAACTCTTAAGCTTATAAGGCAAAAATCATAACCAAAGTTTTATGCAATTTAATGTAGTAACTTTTGGTAAATTTAATTTTAAAGAGTGACTCCAAGTTTGTGTAATATGGTTAAACCAATCAAGTAAAAAAACATGAAAATACTATACAATTTTTAATGATATAAGGAATTGAATGAGACGAAGGTTTGTGCATGCTTTTTAAGTAAAAAGAATCAAATAACTTTACAAATGTTCTCACTAGGCAAGGACTAGTAAAATAGAGAACTTAGTAACATGATTGTGAACTTAGAATATTTTATAATATATGGCTACGGGTGATGCTATGGTACAATTATGATGGTTTTAGCCAATGTGCAATTTTAGGCATGACTAAAAGATTGTTTTGGTTTTGGACAATTGACAATAACCCATCAAATTTTGCTTTCTTCTTTTTTGCAGATAAGTATAATGCACATTCTTAATAATGACGCTGATAACATATCTAAAATGAAGATATGGTGTTGTGAACCAAATTATAATGACCATTAGTGGTTATGCAGATAGCTCATAAGCTCATAACTTTAAGATGGAATTGTTTTTAACAAGTCATAAGATTGACAATATTAATGTTAGAAGAATTGACCAATTAATTAAGTACATAGACTTAAATAAGATCTAGTAAATTTGGCAAAATAATCTATTTCAAATTTATATTAGTATGCGGTGGCACATTATAAAGTTTGGAGTTGCTTAATGTAAGAATATAATGATGAGAGATTATGTACTTAAAGGCTTAATAATGTGATATAGAATGCACAAGTTGAATGTTTTTGATTTACTGTGTAAGACATTATTACAATGTTTGGATTTTAAATGCTTGCTTCTATAGTTTTTTAAAAGAGCTTTGGTGACTTTACTATATGAGTTTTGATGTCCCCTAGTTACCTTTTGAATAAATATAATTATGCCAATTGAAAAATAAAGATATTTTGTTATATATATATATATATATGACCTCTTAGCATATTATTTTGGTCTAACAAATCAAAATCTTGATCAAAAAAATCCCTTTCATTTATCTTGTGGACCCTTTAGTTCCAAAAATAGTAGAAATTAATACCTCTAATTTAGGATATAGAAATATCCTTAGACAACTTAAAGATGACAAGAAATAGATTGTACAATTTGTGTTTGCACGTTAGAACAACATCAAAAAAGAAAATTTATCCATTATCATGTGCATTACAAAATTTCAAAGTGATTTACTCAATTAAAAATTCTTTTCACGTGTTAATTGCAAATACACAAAAGAAGTTAAAAAAAAAGTTCAAAACCTTGCATTAAAATTTATTCTTGCTTAATGACAAGTCATACTTTTTGTTTTTGATTCGGAAATTGAGTACATAAGAGGAGAAAATAATTCTATGGTAAATTGTTTAACCTAAGAATTCCTTTAAAATAAAACCAAAGATGTTGAGAAAAACTAAGCATAAAGAAAAGTGCTTTATCCAAAACTTAATAGAAAGCTTGGTCTTAACTCCAAAACCTATGACCTCAACCTAATCCAAAATTGAAACTATTCTAAAATTCATTATTTCAACATAACCCATAAAAACTTAGATTGAACAACTAAAAGACTAGGAAGCTTAATCTTCCAAAACTCTTTAGATCCAACTCTAGATTCAAAATTAGATGGATACTCTTTACAAAAACTTAGATGTACTCAAAACATTACAAGACCTATCTACTCTACAAAAGCTTTACAAGGATGACACAAGTAAAATTCTTAACTCAAACCTTAAAAAATCATTAAACCCTTATAACCCCCTTCTGTTTATTGGACTAAGCCTTATTTCCAAAATATTTTCCTTATTAATGCAAGATTCTATAATAAGAATCCATAAGAAATTACATAGGATCTTTCAAAATCATAGTCTTATTTCCCTCTTAAATGGTCTTTCAAACCATAGGATCTTTCAAAATCATAGTTTTATTACATAGCAATACTTGAATTCATAGAATTAGCTATATTTAAACATTTCTATATAGAAAAAACACAAATTGATCCTGCATATTCAACTTACCATATACAAAAGATCCTTTATCCTTATGAATGGGGATCAGACCTTTCTAAACTCAAACACTTTCCAATTTCCTTCAAAACAAAATTGAACTATTACTTATCCTTTTCATATTGGGACTATCAATAAGTTTCGTATAATACTTTTCTCATTTAAAATTAAAAAGGTAGCCATTCTTGGTTCTTTTATTTTGACACAAAAATTAACTCACAAAAATTCTTAATTGGTTTAAACAATAGTGGAATTATTTTGGTTCTTCCCATGATTTCCTTATCCTAGAAATTAGGAGAAGCTATGATTTATTTAAAACCAACCATGAACCATTTCTAAATGATAAGAGATTTCCTCCTTTTTTTTTTAATCTTTAAAAAATTTTACCTACCATGGGTACTAACTTGGTATTTTGATTTTTAAATCCAAAGACAACATTCTTTTAATTACTAGGAAATTCAAAATTAAATAGTGGGACTCTTTCAAAATCCTAGACAAAATATTAAAACCATATTTCCAAGATTAGATAGAAAAGATACAAACCTAACCTTCCAACAACTCCTTTTTAGCCCAAAAGTCTTATGTAGTCGCTCTCCTAATAGTAGCCAAAATTAAAGACCAACATTTTGCAATAATGCAATAGTTATTGTAGTCATAACAACCTTCGAACTAAGACTTTATGGCCTAATTAGTAGAAAGTGAACTAAGTATGGATCTCCTCTAACATAATCTTCTTCTAGAAAATGAGGATGATTGTTTTGGATCCTTCCACCACTAAGATAAATAAAGCATTTTGCAAATGCTCTTGCTATATATGTGAAAGTCCAAAATAAATTTCGATGGAAAAGTGCTTGTGACTACTATCCAAAATAACTTTTGGTAGATTAAGATAAAATACTCGTGATTGTCAGCTTTTTAAAAAGCAAAAGCAACTTTATAAAAAGTAAATGCCAACTCTATAAAAATCCAAGACTACTTTCAATGATGAATTCTAGCTACTTACCACAAATATCCAACTCCTTAACTATAAAAGGAAGTTCAAAAGATTTTGAGGACAAACTTTGGGAACTAAACTTCATTAAAGATCAATTCCTCTTCCCCTTTTATATTCTTCCTCTTCTTTCTTCCCTTTGTATCTTGTTTTCTTTCTTATTTTGTAAAATCTGCTCCCTATCCTATTTTAAAATTTTTTGAATAAAAGTTTTTTGTATTAATACGTGTCTATATTAGTATTAGAGCCTCATCTTTGATTATTTTCATTGCTTGGAACATCAAGTATTTTTTGCATAACTCATTCATATTTTTGCATTGTGGTATCAATATAATATATTTCTAAGTGTTCTTACCTAAAGTTCACTAGTCATGTTGCCCATTGAATTGAGTTAGGGCATTGGAAGACTTGTAAAGAACTTATGGATTATAAAAAATCTATTATGCCTAAACCCCAAATTTTCAAATATGAACCCAATTCTTTGTAGAACTATTTCTTATTTCAATTCTTCTACTTCAGAAAGCTTTAAAACTTGTAAAATAATTAACACTAGGGAGATAACTATATAAGATTTCAATAAAAGTATTGATAACTATAAAATTTTGAAAGTCCAAAAAGATTAAATTTACAACTTTTAAAATATAATTTTTTCAAAAATGATTTTACAATTAAACTAAAGAAAGTGATATTTAGTTTAGAAAATTTTTTGAAACTATTCATCTTTTTTCTCAAAAATCTTTTTAAAATCATAAAAATAAGTATTACAAGTACATTTATATTGACCTAGTATAAGTAGGCATTAAACCTCATACAAAAGAAGGATTAAAGACTTATATTCTAATAGTCCTTAGAGATACTAAATTTACAAATTTCCAAAATTCCTTTCTTAGTTTGATAGAGTCTAGCCTTTGTAGTAAACCTATTTCTTTCAATGACTATCCAAACTTTCCTATTTCTTTAAGTGACAAGAATATTTTACAAAATATGGTTTTATAAGTCAAAGCATATAATTATAATATGCTAGAAGGATTAATTCCAATTGTATTGATTTTCAAAGTTTTCAAACCATATCAACCTCCTAAACTCAACACAAATTAAGAAATAGAAAACTCCTTTATCTAAGACATCAAACAGAAACTAGCCTCTTTAGAACTATCTTTTTCTTCTATAAAAAAGGAAGTTAACACCTTAGGAAATGCATCTGAACTAAAAACTTCCTAACCTTAAGTAAACAAAATTTTTTGACCAAAATCCATATTTGGATGCATAGTTTTAGATCTTAACCTTAAAAACAAGCTAAACATGTTGAACTAATAAAAGTTTAATGCCCTTTCCATTTATGGATGAAATATTAATGACATGACATAATATAATATCTTTAGTCTTCTACAATATATGATTATGACAACTAATATTTGTAAAATCTATAACAATAGCACCAAAAAAAAAAATTGTTGCTGAATTACTAATAGCAGGATTTTCAAGATAACTCAAAAGTTGGTAGGATTATCATTTTATCAATGATCAGTAAAACTATATCCTTAAAGCCATATAAACTATAAAAGATAATGTACCCATCCTTAATAGTTAAGGTAATACTATAAAAGATGTTATGTCTTGTCTTATTTTGACTATTTCCTTACATTTCATAGTAGACCCTTCCCATTTTAGAGACAAAAATGTTAAGTTACTTACAAACTTTAGATGTAAAAGATTTAGTGAGTTCCAAAACTATAAAAATACTTCTCTTATAAGAGATATGTTAGAGAAGACTCAAACCAATTTTCTAGAAAAAAAAATTCTTTGTAGGACTCCTAACCTTGTTAGGTGAAAAAACCAAACAAATTCTTAAAACTACTTACAAAAACTCTATTCCTTATGATTGGTTAACCAATAAAGAATTAATCAATTTTATATAACAAGAAACATTTAAAATATCTCAAACTTTAAAAGCATCTTAAATGAGAAATGAAACAATCTCGCTTTAAAATTGGAACCTTTTGTTAGCAATTCAATTTCGAAATTCCAAAACTCTTAAAATTAGGTAAGAAGAAGTGTACCAAACCCTATACAAAATCTTACCATATTTTCAAAAAATCCCAAAAACAAACCAACCTATAAACTTATTATAGTAAACTCAAGAAAACTAAAACATCCAAGTCAAAGTTTAGATCAAAACCTTCTATTTTTTATTTTGAAATTAAGTACATAAGAAGGGAAAGCAATTTTATCTCAACTTTTCTAACCCAAGAATTCCTTAAAAACAAAACCAAAAATGTTGAGAAATATCAAAAATTAAAGGAAAGGCCTTCATACAAAACCTAAAAAAGAGCTAAGTCTCCACTTTAAAACTTATGACCTTAACCCAGTCTAAAACAAAAACTATTTCAAAACTCATTACTTCAGTATAACCTACAAAAGCCTGGATTAATAACTAAAAGTCCTAGAAGCTTAATCTTCCAAAATTCTTAAGAACTAACTCCAAATCCAAAATTAGATAGATACTTTTTACAAACATTTAGATGTACTTGCAACCTTACAAGGCCTATTTACTATATATATATATATATATATAAAGAGAGAAAGAGAGGGAGGCACTGCATAGCCAAATAAGTTATAATGATTATTTTATTAGAATTTGCAATAAAATTTTAATTTCCTTATTTTAGATGGTTAAATTAAGAAAATGAGATTTAAATGATGAAAGAAAGAACGAGAATCAAAATTTCCCTATAATGGAACAAGTGTAAAAAAGTGAATGAGAGTTACTATAAGTATCTTTATTTGTCCTTAGATTAATAATAACGATCACCTTGGTTTCATCAAGTATGGACAAAATGCACTTGTATTTAACTCCTATAACCTTACCATTCAATGCTTTATTCAAATTATTGTTTACAATGTCATATTTGATTAATGTGATGAAGCAAACTTTGCACCACCTTTTAAGTAGGTGCGTTACAAAGTTACTATATGCATCAAATGATAACAATTTTATTTGCAACATATTATGCTTTAAATTTGGAATGTTTGAAGCTTGGCATATTCCAAAAAGGTGTTGATAACTCATGACCCTTATGCTTTTTTCTCCATTTTGTAAAAATGTGTCTTACCATAAAATTAGGTCATAATGGAATATGCAAAACTAAATTATAGGCAAACATAATCACAATAAGAGTAAAATTCATAAGATTGACTTATAAAGTAATATGTATAAGGTGTTTGTTAGAAATGACAATTTATCCATCACCATTTAGTATGTTGATGTTAACTTTAACTAAAGAAAGGAACCAATTCTATGTTGTTATTGTCTTCTTTTGCATAATAGTCTATGCAAAAGGTAACATCTAATTATTTGTATCTAGCCTAATTGTAAATAATATAGCTCCTTTGATAAGACCTTTTAAGAATGCACCATTAATGTCAACCATCTTTCTACATCTTAACCAAAACCCATATTAACAAAAATCAAAAACCATGTATATGTAGTTGAAAATAGGTAGTCCCCTCCTTATTGTTACTTTTTGAACCTCAGCCATTATTGTACTCCCGGAGTTAGAGCTTAGAAGCTTATTTTGGTAGTCCCACAAAATTGCATACTTTTTATTAACATTACTAATATGTTTTTTTAGTTTTTCTTTGTTTGTTTTTTTTTTTTTTTTACTTTCTTCAGTTTAGATGTACAAACAAATAAATGTTAATGTTCTTCATACATTGTTTGTATATTAGTGTATTTTATCATTTCAATTCCACTAAAACTCTTAGATACATTCTTTATCAACCAAGGTATAATTGCCTTTTTATTGGTGAAGACCTTGACATATGTCATTTAAACTTTATAATTCAACTAAATATAATGTTATGTAATAACTTTTTTCTTAAATTATTATTACGAGGCAACACCTACTTTTTGGTTCTTTACATTTGACTTATTTTGTCAATTATAAATGCTTCATTTGTTTTGCTTTAAACTTGATTACTATTATTTATATTGTTGCATGTTTTAGCCTTTTATTGCTAGTTAGTTGTTAAAATTTACAATGTGGCACATGGTTTATGTCATGTCAAATGCTATATGATGATGCTATATTTTATAAAAATAAAATAAAAATTTGAAAGATATTAAAAAAATTTCAAAAATTTAAAAGTTTTTTTAAACAATTCAAAAAAGTTAAAAAAATGTAAAAACACATTCTGATATTTTTAAAAAATTATAAAAATTTTGAAAATTTTAGAAAATAAAAAATCTAAAATTTCTTAAAAAATTATAACAATACAAAAATTAGAAAAAAAATTCAAAGTTAAAAAAATTGTAAACTCTAAAAATCTGAAAAAAAATTAAAAAAATTAAAAATTCTAAAAAAAAACTAAAAAGAGAGACAAAAAGGTTTAGATTTTTTTTGAATCTTTCGAAAAGCTCAAAAATCTATAAAAATATTAAAAAGTTTTGATAAATAATTTTTATTTCAAAAGAAAATTTTAGAATTTCAAAAAATCCAAAAATTTTTTGTCTCTTCTTTTTGTTTTCTTGTTCAAAAAAGAATTCATACTTTATTATTATTATTTTAGTTCTCTTGTATTTGAAGTGAACATTTTGTATGTTGAATTATTTTAAAACCATACATATTAATTTAAAATTTATTATTTATTTATTAAAATCTTATTAAATTATGACTTGTATAATAGGAACAATTCTCTGGTTTTTTTCTTCAATAAAATTGAAATTCAAGACTAATAATATAAAAGTAAAATTTCGATTATTAAGTGTCTTTTTAAAGATAAAATTTATTATTTATTGAAAACAAATGGCGAGAAGCGTTGGGCACCATTCCAAGAAGAGGCCTCAAAGCTGTACAAAGTTACCATTGTTCACAACGGGCCCAAATCCTTGTTGGTTGGCAAGCAGCCGAGGCGGAGGATAGCAAACTATTTTCCAGTTCTCCGGATAACGCACACTGATTGATACGCATACAGAGAGAGAGACGCAGAGAAACAGAGAGAGAGAGAGAGAGAGAGACAGAGAAGAAAAGAAAATAAAAAAGAAATGGCAGTCTCAGTAATCTCTCCGTCGCCGCCTCCATGGATGGCAAGTAGAGGCATCCATGTTTCTAGGGCACCATCAGCTTCGCTGTCCCTCTGCACTGGTTCTGGAACCACTAGGGGTTTTTCCATGAATTCCGCTTCCAACCTCGAGGCTCGCCCGACACTGCTTCACTGCTCCTTCCTCTCTTCTTATTCTTCTTCTTCCTTGTCTTCGCTCTCTCTTCCTTCTTCCTTCTCTGGTAAGCGATAATTTCTCGATTGCTGCCGCCTTTTCGTGTTATCTTCTCATCTTGGGTTTATTGGGTTTTCTGGGTCTCTCTCTGTTTTTTTTTTTTTTTTCTAATGATTGTTCCTTGTCTCCATATTTGTCGATTTGGCGATTGGATTAAGTACAGTCACTGTCATTAGGAGCTGAAGTCCATGTCAAATATGCCAAGTTAGAAACTTCGGATGCGGGGCTGAGATATGCCACTGAACGGTGCCTTGTAAATTGATGGCGGAAATGGTAGTTGAGAACTCTCGTTGTCCAAGTGCTAGGTTAGCCAGCCCAAGTAGCTATAGTATATGTGGCATTTTTTTTTCCCTCGATGACACAATGGCCTCATTCATATTTTTGCTTTTCAGTATCAGAGAGCTTTACTAATAATGATTTCGCAGGTTTCTGTGTCTGAATTCACTGGGATTTCAATTTCAATCAATTTTCTTTCATGATATAAAAGTTTGCTTCTTTTAAAAGTTCATCTTTCCTGCTTGATTGAAAGGTATTAAGTTAGTGGTTAGTTTTGGCTTCTACTATTTGTAGGGGTAGTTTAGTGACTTTTTAACCCCAAGTACAATGCTGAAAGAAGCTCTCAGAGAAGCATTATAATTGACAAACTAAAGATGTGGAGCTATGCAACTTTGTTGCAGGTTTATCTTTGGGATTGGACATGAAATCTAACGTGGGGTTAAGGAGAGGAAAAGGCTGTGGCTTTGTGGTAAGAGCTGGAAAGGCTGCTCTGGGTCAAACCAAGAGGAACAGGTCTCGAAAGTCTCTTGCCCGTACCCATGGTTTCCGTCGACGGATGAGAACCACCAGTGGAAGGGCATTGTTGAAGCGTCGACGTGCCAAGGGACGACGGGTTCTTTGCACCAAATCCTACCCTAATAGTGGGAAAGGGGCTTAACTGTTTGTCTTTGTCTCACAGCTGATACTGGGATGGAATTAATGATGCCAGTAACTTATTTGCAGACTTGATCAGCCTACAGGCTTATTGTGATTATAACACATTGTCTTTTCAATTTGCAACGATCTTTATAGATTAAAGATAGTTTTCTCCCTTTATCATTGTTTTATCGGATGGTTAGATACTGAAACTCACTGCAATTCCTTGATGCAGTTGTGAGAAACTGAGTGTTCCGATTCTTAATCCATTCGATCAAAAGTTTAGAACTCTGACTTAGAGTCCTGAATTTTAACATAGAACCTCCAATATGATGTCCTAAGTTCATATGGTTCTAACTCACCACCAGACAAATGCCCCGTAATCAACCTCGAGACTTGGGCCAAGAAGCTCTTCGACTTGGGTTTGATGTCTTTCTCATTCTTTCGCTTGGGTTAATGTTAAGTTATTCATTAATTTTTTTCATATTCCTGAAATTGGTACGTTCAATAGAACTTGTATGGTTATAGATTTAGAGGCACTGTTTTTAAAGCTGTATTTTCACTGGTGTTAAAGCAGGGACTTCATCGGAGCACAATGAATAAGTCTTGCAACAAATTACAGTCTAGATGTGACGACATTTTCATGCCCTTTTGGTGCTTGGAGTAGAATGGCAGGAAACAATGCAAACAAACGCCAAGCATTACTTACTTTACCAATATAATACTTTATGTACATACCAACTGAAATATTGAAATATACAAGGTAAAGAAGTAACAGCACACGGCACAATACTTGACATCGAGAAATAACTAATACTCTAGGTGAACTGTAGATCGCTCGCCTTTGTTAGCTGTCTATGCAGTAGGATAGGAAGCTGTCATCGCAATTCCACAAAGGGCCCTCATTTGCATTAACATCTCTTTCTATTCTTATATCCATCGTCCCCCCAGTAAGGCCCGCATGAATGCTTGACTGGCCAATATTTTTTACCATCGCCGCATATCCCACAACCAACTACAGCACACCATGATCCAGTTCAGTTCCACAATCTCCCGTGAAGACTCTACTTCTGTAAAATTGGAAGGCAGATCCGCTGGCTTCAATGGCCCCAGAGACTGGTTGGTGTGCAACTGGCTTGATGAGCAGTGCCTCCTCGCTATTGGCAGGCACATCTTTATATCCAACAATCGTAGCTGCATGAGAGATGCTGCCACTCTGGTGTTGTGAGTTTCATCCTTTCCCTGTTAGAGGTATTTGGTTTCAGTTGAAAGGTCGTCGTTGTTTTGGATGATAAATTAAAAGGCATCATCCATATGGCCGCCCCCCGCAAGCCTGCTCCACGACTTTTCATGTCGCAATCAACTACTTATTGTTCTGAGAGAGAGGTCAAGTTCCCAGTTGAGCATTTTGTGATCCCTTCCACTGCTGCCACCGCAGAAAGTGCCCGACAAGGCCCTGCACTTTGCACGATAAGTCACGTATCCATGAAGTTATTCTTATTTTGATTTGAAGTCAAACTGTACTACTACTTATTTTAATAGGCATAGTTTGCCTCATCACATTGACCTTAATTCTTGATAGGGGTCACGGCCTCTTGTGCTGTCCAGTCCATACTTGATGGAAGTGCTGTTACGTTTTCATACTTGAATAATTTTGTTGTAGACATGCTTGGACTGGAGGAGAATTTGTATCCATTACGTGAAGCACGAAACTCCTCATTAATGAGGTCTGCCAATTTATTGATTCCTAGTGTGTAATGCTTGTCACCAATTTTGTTGAATGATTCAATGAACTCCACATTCTCTTTGAATACCTTGAAGCGTTCATCCTTCTCCGCACCATCCTTGTGCACGCGACCATATTGAGCCATCCACATTTCATGCCTGTCATTCATGGTAGGGACATGGAGGGAGCACGAGCGGGCTTGAGATGCCTAGAGGCCCACTCCCAACACCCGCAGGACGATCAACTTGTTTTCAAGGAGTGAAGGCATTCTCTAAAGGATGTTGCTTTGTAAAGATTATGGATATGAGAATAAACGCTAGGAGGATATGTGTGTATGGTTGAACACAATTTCTTTTGAGAACAATTGGCATTTATAGGATACCCGTTGGCTTCCTCCGAGAGCTTGCCTGAGCTTTACACATGACATGATTTGAATCTGGTTTATGATGAGAAAACAGCTTCCAGGTTCCTTGGTGAATCGGGCAAGTTGAATGTGACAAGAACAAGTGATTTTTTGGTTTCATGACGTTGGTCACTACACTTTTCCCATTATTTGGTATTTTGTATCTCTTTCATCCTAACTAGTGGTAATTCTTCTATGCTGGAGTCAGTTGTCACAATTGAATTGTGTGCATAAGTTATTCGTTTATATATTCTTTGTCAGCATGTGCTATCTTCTCACAACATCCAAAACAAGTTTTTTCTAACGTTTTGAATAGGACTCTTGAGAGAAAGATGGGTTTGGTTCCATGAGACAACGTTAAGCAAACAGAAATTGCTTAGGTTACAGACGGCTGTGCCAAGCGTCATCCCCTTTTTGCTCTTGCATAGAGTGTCTTTTTGCCTCAAATTTAAGCTCTGATGGACGTTTCTTTTTTCTTTCTTTCTTATATATATATGCTAAGCATGAGCGAATATATTGTCATTATAAGCCGTATAACATGTTTGAACCGGATTTCTTCGAGATCTGTTGTTGTCACTGAAGCTGATTCTTTTACAGTCTTCCTGGTGCATCAGTTCAAAAAGAAGAGGAGTCTCAGAGTCACAGGGTTGTCTTAGGAGTTGATGCAAAATAATAATAATATTAATAGTGATGATAGACGATAATTATCATAATTATTTATAAAGTTGTACTAAATAAATTTAAAAGTGATAAATTAAAGTAATTATAATTAATTTTTATACTACATACACAATATTTTATACTATATTTTTTTTTATTTGATGCATATGAGGTAAAAAATATATATATATATATATTAGCGTCTAAAGAAAACAGCACCCTGACGATCCCCTAAGAGGGGCATATCATACCAATAGGAGGATTATCCAACCGTCTTACCTGAAGTACCATTCGCACCTAGCTTTGCGAGATGGTCTGCACAAAAATTGTCTTCCGGCAACACATGTCTCAGCTCAATCCTCCAGTTTGTAGCACAGAGGTTCAAAATGTCATTCAGCAAGACAGAAAGAGGGTGAGATTCGGTTGTTGAAGAAGCAATAAGGTGTAAAGCTTCCAGGGAATCAGCTCGAAGGGCAGCACTACGGAAGCCAGATTCCCAAGCTTATTCCGAGACTCGCCTAATACCCAACAATTAACCCATAAGACCCCTCCGGAATATTAAAGATCCAGTGGTGCTCTAATTAATGCAGCCTGCATCACTGCATCTCTCACCAACCAACTCTCATCGGCAAGTTTTTCAACGTTCACTCAATTAAGAAGATTAGCTTGCATTCAATCGCATCAGTTTTCTTAATAAATATGTAACCAACAATATTCTCGTCGCTGATTTTATCATTTTTTGTACATTCAAAATATTTTATTTTAATAATTTTTTTATTAATTCTTAATTTGTCAGGTCAATTTAAATTATAAAAAATATTTAAACTATTTTATTTTAATAATTTTTTTAACTCTTAGTTCATCAAATTAATTTAAATTGTGAAAAATATTAAAAATATTTTATTTTAATAATTTCTTTTATTAGCTCCTAATTACTAGTTTTAATTTAAGTTTTTTTATTATCTTTTATTTTATTTTAAAAGACAATTAATATTTGAATTTTAATTTGATTAAATGAATAAAATTAGGTTGAACATTATTTTGAATTTTAAAGAGTTCATACCCGTGAATATTTAAAAGAGTTTTCATAATATCCTTAAAGAGTCAAAACTTTTCAAAATTTACATCCTTAAAAAAGTTGTAGTCATCAATCTAAAAAAATTGATACCCCACCAACTCTATTAGAAACTTTGAAGAGTAACCATTAAAGTCCCTTTTCATTTTTACATTCTGACTAATTCTATTTTGTTTAATTTTTCCCCTAAATCGATAACTCTATAACATTTATCTATAATAACTAAAAACAAGAAAGTTGTAGATCTATAAATCTTGTTCATTGCAATTAGAATCACTCCATTCTAACTTATTGATTGAGAGATATAACCATTTTCTTGATGACATGAAGGATTAAAATTTTTACTTAAATTTTTACAAGTTACTCTCTCAGTCTTTTTTTTTTTTTTTTAAAATTTGACTTGATCGTTGAACCTTTTATTACATCATTTGTGGTATTGGAGCTTTGGAAGAGAGGATAATGTCTCTAAGACAAGCCAGATGTCGAGGTGGCAGAGCCATTCTATTGAATGAAGTGCACATACTTACTGAGAATTTACAACAACATATGCAAGAAGAACTCGATGCCTTGACCTGAGACGTTTAATGTCTACGAGTTGAAGCAAACAACCCTTTGTCTTGTTCCAAAATTGAAGAATCCAATGGCAATTCATCTTCTTCAAAAAGTGTTTAGTCTTTTCCTCGAAGGAGGAGTGCTCATCGTCATGCACAAGAATTTTGTAAGTTGGATTGGGAAAAGGAAATCAAGAGGGATATTCCAAAATTTTCAAGTATCGATTTTGTTGATGAAATTATTGATTGGTTAACCCTTGTAAATGAAGTCTTTGAGTATAGAAATGTCCTAAATGATTGTCACATTGGTATTATTGTTGTGCGATTCTGAGGCAAGGCCATAGCTTAGTAGCGATAAAAGAAACAAGCTTGCCAATTTGTTGGTAAGGCTTTAATCACTTTATGGTGAAAGATAAAGGACAAGATTTGAAAGTATTTCCTTCCTAAAGGATACAAGAGAGAGCTCTACTAAAGTTATCAAAATTAAAGGTAAGGTATGCAATTGGCAGACCAATACACCAATGAGTTCAATGAATTGGTGATTCACAACAATATTCAAGATCCAAAAGAGGTGCTTGTGAACAAGTATTTGAATGGTCTTTAAATTCATATCTAAGATGTCTTAGAAGTCCTTAACATTTGGAATTTGGGAGATGCACATCAATAGGCATTTAAAGTTTCTTGCTTTAAGAGGTTACAAACCTCTACTTTACTAAACCAAGCAACAAGGAGTACCACTAGTAGTGCCAAAGTCACTGAAATTTTAGCACAACCCAATAGTAAGCTCTTTACTTAACCTAATCTTCCAAAGCAACCATGTATAGTTCGTATTCATTGTTATTCTTGTGAGGAGATCAGTCATCATGCTAGCAATTGTCTATTCAACAAAAATCAACCAACTGACAAAGCTTTCTTGGTGGATAATGAGTTTGATGATGAAGAGGAGGAGTTATGCAAAGAAAAGTTAAAAGAAGATAAAGTTGTAGCAAAAGATGAACAAATTGTACATACTGATTCTGGTGAGCTTCTTATGGTAAGAAAGATTTTCCTCACTCCCAAAAATGATACTGAAGATAGGTGGTTGTGCACTAATATTTTCCAATCAGCTTGCACCATTTCAAGGAAGGTATGCCAATTGATTATTGACTTTAGTTGTTATAAAAATGTGATTTTTGAAGTAGCAACAAATAAGCTAAAATTATAGTTGAAGGTGCACCTGACATCTTACAAAATGTTATGGTTAAAGAAAGGAACTCAGGTAACTATTTCCATATGATGTCTTGTCAATCTTTCTCTTAACTCTATTTGTTTTAACAAAATATAATGTGATGTTCTACCTATAGATGTTAGTCATATTATTCTTGGTTGATTGTGACAATTTGATAGGAAGACTATCCTTGATAGCTATTGTAATATGTATTCTTTCAAGTTTGGTGGAAAGATGATTACTCTGACACCTAGTAAGGAACCTCTTAACACTCCTTTTTTTGAGAATTCCTTATCTCTGACTTTGTTAATAATGAAAGATGTGAAGCGTGCCATGAAAAGGGTTAGTATCATATATATTTTGAGAATTCCTCAAAATTGACATAGTTGTATCTTCTAAGTTTAGTCAAATGCAACTTCTTTTAAAAGAATTTAACGATGTCTTTCCAGATGACTTACCACTAGGTCTTTCTCCTATGATAGATATTCAACATCAAATTGATTTAATGCATAAAGTTGTATTACCTAATCTAGTGGAATATAACAAATTGTAATATCAAGTTATGAAATTCTTAAATAAAGGTTTTGTAATGGAAAGCCTCAGTCCATGTGTTGTTCCAGCCTTCTTGGTGCCTAAGAAAAATGGAACTTAGAGAATGTATGTTGACAATTGAGCGATCAACAAAATCACCATCTAATACCAGTTTCTAATTCCTTATCTAAATGATCTTTTAGATCAACTCTATGATACAACTATCTTCTTAAAGTTGGGTTTAAAGAGTGGATATTATCAAATTAGAATTAAGTCTATAAATGAATGGAAGACCATATTCAAAACCAAAGATAGACTATTTGAATGGCTAGTCATGCTACTCAGGTTGTTTAATACACTGTCCACACTCATAAAGTTCATGACTCAAGTTTTGAAGCCATTTCTTAAGAAGTTTGTTGTGGTTTATTTTGATGATATTTTGGTTTTTAGTAAGTTTACTAATGAGCACCTACAACTTCTTCGAGAAGTATTATAAGTGTTAAGGCAAGAACACTTGTATGCGATCCCTGACAAATGTTATTTTGTGATGCCACAAATCTTATTATTAGGATTTCATATTTTGAAAGCAAGAATTTCAATCGATGATGTTAAGATCAAAGTAATTAAAGAATGACCAGTTCCAACACATGTGCATAAAATTTAAAGTTTCCATGGTTTTGCTTTTGTTTATCAACAATTTATTGTGCATTTTAGCACTATTGTAGCCTCACTCACCTCTTGCATGAAGAAAGGAGTTTTTGAGTGGATGAGTGAAACTTAGGAAAGCTTTGAACATCTCAAAGAAAAATTGATCACGACCCTAGTTCTTCTATTACCTAATTTTGATTTTGTTTTTAAAGTGCATTGTGATGTATCAAATATTGGCATCGAGGGAGATTTTAGCCAAAAAGACCAACCCATTGCCTTCTTTAGTGAGAAATTAAGTGGTGTAATCCTTCATTATAACACTTATGATTTAGAATTTTATGCATTATTTCACACACTTAAGCATTGAAGGTAATATCTTATTCAACGGGCATTTATTTTATACATTAATCAAGAAACTCTTAAGTATATCTTAGGGTAACAAAAACTCAATTCTAGGCATGCCAAGTGGGTTAAATATATTCAGGAATTCTCGTTCATTATCAAGCATAAGATGGGAGTTCAAAATCAGGTTGTCAATACTCTTAGTCAAAATAAGAGCTTACTATATATTATACGCTCTACTATTCTTAGACGTGATTTTTTTTAGAAGTTGTATTGAGAAGATCCTTACATTTTAAATATTATTTTCGACACACAAGAAAAGAAGCTTGTTGATTTACTTGATGCAATGACTTCATTTTCAAAGGAAATTGTCTATGTGTGTCGTATTACTCTCTTCGACAAAGGATGGTCAATGAAATTCACCACGACGGACACTTTGGGCATGACAAGATTGTGCAACTTGTTCAATCAAGTATTTTTGGCCCTATCTAAAACATGATGTATATCAATATATGATAAGGTGTCAACGTTGCTAAGTAGGAAAAAAGTAAGTTACCAATGTTGGTTTGTATTTGCCCTTACCGATACTACAAGCTTCTTAGGAAGAAAAAATCTTTATGGATTTTATCCTTGGACTACCATGTACACTCAGAGGTATGGATTCAATATTTATGATTATTGATAGTTTTTCAAAATGGCACATTTCATTCCTTGTCATAGAATTATGGATGCCTTATAAATTCCTGACTTATTCTTCAAAGAAGTCTACAAATTGCATGACATTCCTAAGACTATTACTTATGATCGTGACATAAAGATCCTTAGTCACTTTTAGTGATAACTATGGAATAATATTGGTATTAAGTTGTAATATAGTACTACCTTTTACTTAAAAATGGATAGACAAATTAAAGTTGTCAATAAGTGCTCGAGCAATTTATTAAGAACTTTGATTAATGATAACCGTCTTAGGAAATTTGCTTATAATTGTTTGGTGAATTGTACTACTACATAAAGTCCTTTTGTGATTGTATATGGGTGTTAACCAAAGAATACTTTTGATCTTGCACCAATTCCTCTTGCTGAAAAATCCATTGATAAGGAAGATAATATTGTTTCTTAAATAAGGATAGTCCATGAAAAAGTGTCAAGTTTTGAAGAGCAAGGTTAAGTCTTATAAAAGGGATGTTGACAAATGGTGAGATGAAATTATCTTTAAACATTTAGATCTTGTTTGGGCTTATTCACCATTGAAGTGTCATCTCTTTGGAAGCTACAACAAGCTTAATGATAAAAAACTTGGACTAGTTGAAGTTCTTAAGTGCATCAATCCTAATGCATATTGACTAAACCTTCCTTCTTATATAAAGATACATGGTGTATTCAATGTGCGTCATTTAACACCTTATGTGGGTGATTCTTTTAATAAGGATGATTTAAATTCAAGGACGAATTCTTTTAAAGAAAAGGGGAATAATACAGCTTGTATCACCACATCTCTCACCAACAAGCTCTCATCAACAAGTTCCACGACATTCACTTAACCAAAAAGATTAGCTCGTATTCAAATTTATTAGTCTTCTCAATAAGTCCGTAACTAACAAGATTCTCATGACTTTCCATAACCAATAAGACTTTCATTATTGACTTTGTTATTTTTTGTATTTTGAAAATATTCTGTTTCGATAATTTTTCTTTATTAGCTCCTAGTTCCTAGACTTAATTTAAGTTATGGGAAATATTAAAAATATTCATTTTGATAATTTTTCTTTATTTACTCCTAGTTCCTAGGCTTGATTTGAGTCTTTTCATCATCTTTTATTTTGCTTTAAAAGGCAATCAATGTTATGTAAAAAACAAACGTGATTGGATGATTAAAATTAACTTGGGCATTCTTTTGAACCTCCAAAAGTTTATACCCATGAAAACCCAAAAGAATTTTCACTCCGTCCTTAAAGAATTGAAAATTTTCAAAGTTTACATTCTTTAAGAGTTATAGCCATCAATCTAGAAAATTTGATACCTCACTAACTTTATTGGAAGCCTAGAAGAGCAACCATTAAAGTCCCTTTTTGTTTTCATGTCTTGACCAATTTTGTTTCATTCACTTATTCCCCCAAATCAATAACTCTGTAGCGTATATTTGTAAAAACTCAAAACATGAAAGTTGTAGATTTGCAAGTCCTTATTCATTTGTAATTAGAATCACTCCATTTTGACCTATTGATTAGAAGATACAACTATTTTCCTAACGACACATAAAACTAAAATTTTCGCTTGAATTTCTGCAAGTCATTATCTTAATCCTTTTTTTTTTTTTACATCACTAATTTTGTAGACAAAGAAGAAGTTGCTGTCAAATTTGAAAAGTAGTTATAATAGTTACTCCAATGGTCTAGAGTTGAGTTACCTATAATCTCTTATATTAGGATGTATGTTTAAAAGACTTAATTTGTATTTCAATTTTGTTTTTGTATGAATTAAGTTTAGAGATCTTAGTTAATTCAAATTTTAATTTGAATTTTTATAAAATATGTCAAATCCAACAACTTTGTATTTGAATTTTGTAATTTAAAGTTCTAATATATAATAAGGTTCAAAATCAATGTACAAATAATTAAGTGATCAATTACAAAGAGTTTTTTTTTTTAATCTTCTTAGCCTTTACATTTATGCTTCTTGGCTTTTTAATTTGCATCAAAAACATTTGTCTTCTACTATAAGTAATTACAACTTAAACTTGAGTTCTCTACAAAATAACCAATAGACTGGTATTATAGTAAGTTAAGATCCTCATACAACTTATGTATTGAGAAGAAAAGAGAGTTTAAACTCTTGTGAGGGAGTGTAAAAACTTGAGAGTAAGTTTATAAATCAAAAAATTAATTTCTTAAGACATCATCTACCTTTTCTCCTCTACCTCTACTTAAGTTCACTAGTAACAATTACACATATTTGACAATAATGATGAAGACTTATTTGAGAGCCTTTGATCTTTGAGAAGTTATAGAAAGAGAAGTTAAGCCTTCTGCCTTTCTAACAAATCTAACCATAGCTCAATTGAAGCATCATAGTGAGCTAATCTCTAAAAAATATAAGGCACTCGCCTACATCTACACAACAGTCATTGAAACCATCTTCAATATGATCATGACTTATAACATTGTAAAGGAGACATAGGATAGGATGAAGAAGGAGTATGGTGCTAGCCAAAAAACCAAGACCATACAACTGCTCAATCTTAAAAGAAAATTTGAACTTTTGAGAATGAAGGAGTTAGAGATAGTTAAAGATTATAGTGATAGGCTATTAAAGGTTGTGAACCAAATTAGACTGCTTGGGGAAGACTTTTTAAACAAAAACGTGGTTAAAAAAATGTCCTTGTAAGTATTCCAAAGAGGTTTGAGGCCAAAATATCATCTCTGGAAGATTCTAAAGATCTAAACACAATCTTTCTTGGTGAATTAATTAGTGCATTTGGAGCTCAAGAGCAAAAAAGGTTGAGACAAGAAGACATTATTGAAATAGCCCTTTAAGCAATGCAAAAGTAGATAGATCAACAAAAAGGAAAGTCAGGATACAAGTAACATGAAAGAGGCAATAAATCCAACAAATTTGGGGGGAAAAAGCAATATACTCCTTACTAACATTTATGAAAGGAACCTTATGGAAAAGTTTGAACCCTTCATTTATCAATAAGCCTTTCAACATGCAGCAGGGAGAAATGCAATATAGGAGTTCAAAGCAATACAAAAGAACCAACCTCTTTATTAATATAGATATAACTAAGGCAAGTTAAGAAAGATTTCATACTTTTATGCACAATTAATGCAACCTTCAATTTATCCACATGAGAAGAGGTCACTCAAAATACAAAGAATAACACTAAGTAACAATAATTGATTAGTTTTTGTCATGAAAATAATATATATCTATAGATTAGTTTTAGGTGCCTATTGTTTAGATTTCAAATGTTTAATGAAAAATTATAAAATTCCTTGTTTGTTTGATAATACATATTACTTTTGCTAAGTTAAAGTGTTTTACTTTAATTAATTTAAGAGTTCATTAGTTTTCAGTAAAATATTTTTCAGTAATTTTTTTATTTTTTTATTTTTATTTAACAAACTAAGAATGTATAATTATTAAAAAAAAATTGTAAAATTAATAGAAAATAACAACTTTTTAAAGGAAAATAACTTTTAATCAAAACATGTAGAAGTTGTTTTTTTACAGATGTTGTGACAAGTGGAAGAGAGAGAGAAAGAGAGCATGAGTTCAAGAGAGAAAGGGTCATTTTTAAGTCATTGTCAGTTTTGCCAGTTATTGACCAACTTCTTCATTGCTCTCAACAATCACTGATTACTAGTCAACATCATTATTGTAACAATAAGTCTTTTTTGTTGTTTTTTTTTTGGTCATTTAATGTCAAAATCTACTTTATCTTGTGAAAAGCTAGTTGAAATTAGTCTTTTTTTTTCACATTTTCGTGTGTAATGATAATTGATTTGTATCAAAATCCTCAACTCTATCATTCTAATTTCACTTTACAATGACCAAAGTCAAGTGCTCTTTCATTGCTTGATCCTCATTTAAGCCCAAACTAGGAAAGATGTTAATTAACAAGCTTGTTTACACTTATGCCTTTTTTATTCTTTTAGATAATGATATCTCTATTAATGGGTTGCAAAATTGGCTAGTGATCAAGTTGAATTTTATTGGTTTAACTTGTTTGTTAGGATTGCAAAAAATCATAATTTTGAGGGTCTTATTTAGAGTGTTGGTACTAGCAATGGTGTTACTACTCCAGTTTTATCAATCCTAACTAATGTTGTTGGTGAGGTTATAGTTGCTATTACTCTCTCTACTATAATGGAGAAGAAAGAACCAATGAAAAAAAAAGATATTGATGATGAAATAGGTTTTAGCTTGTTGGATTGGGATCATATTCATTATGATTGAGTCCTAATTTTGTTTTAGTAATTTAAGTTAAGGACTAGCATTATGAAGAACCTTATTTATTAAAACTCATTCATTGATTTTTATTTGTTAAGAACCTTATACAGTATATGTTGTAAAAGACTAAAATAATTATCCTTTTTTTGTTACAAGTTTAAAAGCACTAGAAAGAATTATTTATGTTATTTCAAAAAAATTCACAGTTTTCTTATAATTGCACTAAATATAAGAAAATATTTTTTTAGCAACACAACAAAACAGTGAAAAATAATTATTTTCTTGTAAAAGTTTTCTTCAATAAATATTTTTCATAAACAAATTATTTTTCAATAAACAAACAAACTCTGAGAATCTTCAATACACACACACCCACTTATACGTATACATGTACATATAAATACACTAATCTTATGACAAGGGCATGTTATATGACATACCTCTCTTTGTATTCTAACTCATTTTCAACTTAAACCCTTCATTTATTCCGTTTCTTTTTCCATGGAACATTAAATGTTAAAGGAATAAGCTATTTGTTACATACATTCTTAGAATTATGTGGAATATTTACAAGTTTGAGGAGAAACATTATACATTTGCTAAAAATGAAAATCATAATACTAAGATATTGATATAGAGTCAACAAATTTAGCCTTTAGTGTTTTAAAGCTTTAGTTCCACTATGAATGTTGTCAAGCCCAAAAAAAGGTTAGTTTGTAGTGATTTTTGGATTTTGTGTTACTGGTTTGGCTGTAATTCATTTTTTGTTACATTTTCTTAGAGTTCTTTTTACAACCATGAAGGGTTTTTATAAGTTTAATCTCATTTTACTTTTCCACTAATTCTCAGGTTACTGAAGGCACAAGGTTGTATAGGGCTTTAATGATTATTGGTGTTGATTTGAATGCTAGTAGATTCAATGAGGGTGAAAGGAATTTCTTTGAAAAGTTATATATATAATAATGCCCAAAGTGTATTCTTTGCTTCATATTATAGTAATATCAAGACATAATATGATTATTTTTATTCTTTTTTTTTTTTAAGAAAATGATTATCTTTATTCAAATTCGTATTTTTTTGGCAGTTAAAAAGTTTAGTGTTACTAAGTTTATGAATACTTTATAATAATGTTAGCCCCTTAAGTCTCTTGATATGAAATTGCAAACATTTAGTGGTACCTTACACTAATGTTTGCCATAAAGTTTGTGTGGGTTGGCATATCAAAAGAGCAAAATGAACATAGAGTCAATATGCATGGCACCGTAATAAGAGAGGCTATGCGTGGAGCTATAATGTTGGCATCAAATAAGCAAAGAGTTAAAGGTTGAAGCATGGGTTGCTGCATGACAACATGGACTAAACAATATGTTGATAACTTAAACACAGTAACATTTCCTTTTACTAGACGACCAGATCTTTTAATACTCTTTAAGGGAGTAATGCATGTTGGCCTAGCTATAAGTTGTTCTTTATTGCATTTTACTAGAGTTTTTTTTTTTTTTTTTTTTTTTGCAACCATGAAGGCTTCTTATGGGTTTAATCTCATTTTACGTTTTTGCTAATTCTCAAGTTGTTGAAGGCACAAGGTTATCTAGAGCTTTCAAAATTATTGGCATTGATTTAAATACTAGTATATTCAATGAGGGTGAGAGGAATTTATTTGAAAGTTATATTTATAATAATGCCTAAAGTGTACTCTTTAATTCATATTATAGTTATATTAAGACATAGTATGATTATCTCTATTCTTTTTTTTTTTTTAAAAAGGCCATTATCTTTATTCAAATTCTTATATTTCTAACTAAGAAGTTTGTTGTTACTAAGTTTATAAATATCAAAGATTACAATAAGTGTTAACTCCCTAAGTCTCTTGATATGAAATTGCAAACATTTAGTGAAACCTTGCACTAATGTTTACCATAAAGTTTGGTGTGGGTTGGGCACATCAAGGGAGCAAAGTGAATATAGAGTTAATCTACATGGCAACAAGCCGAGAGAGGCTAGGTGTAGAGTTTTAGCATTGGCATCAAACAATTAAAGAGTTAAGGGATAAAGCATAAGTTGTTATATGATAGCATACGCTAATGTTGTGGTAGCATGTGCTGGACAACATGGTGATAACTTAAAAATAATAGTATTTCCTTTTACCAAATGACTAAATTGTCTAATACTTTTTAAAGGAGTAGTGCATGTCTCATATGAAAGTTAGCTAATGTTGGCACATAGGTAAAGGTCTAAGTTGATGTTATAAAGGCATATTGCAAGTTGGCTAACATATGTTTAAAGGTTAGCCATTACATCACAAAACCTAGGCACATAAACTGAGATCCCGACTAACAATGTGCTAAATAGCATGTGTGCACAAATTGTCATATATTACAAGTTAGACAACTTGGAGTGTAGGCTAAATTAACATATTTATCAAGCATTATGAAAATAAGGAGAATATGGGTTATGCTCCCTAAAAATATGGTTAAGCGGGTAGCTAAATGAAGTGTTGTTCAAAGTAATTGGTGGTAAAAACCCTTTGACAATTAGAGAACATGAGTTGCTAAAGTATATGGGTTAACCAATTCCTAATGAGAGGACAAGCTCTCCTTAAACATAACAAGATAAAAAGGAGTTATTGGCCAAAAATGTGGAAACACTTGTTAAAAGCTTGGAGTAGGCATATTGTACCATTTAAGTAGGAGAAAGTTAATTAAAAAGTGTAGTCCAAGACATGTTAACATTGAGCAAGAAAATATTATAAGTAGTGGCACTTTCCTAGATCATTTTAAGTTATTAAACAATGTATCTATTAAGGCATGATTGACTTAATAGTCAAGTTATGTAAGTCCAAGTAGATGAGGGTTGTTAATTACAAATTCTATAAATAAATGTAGTAGCCAAGGGTAAGGAAAAAAAAAGTGGGAGACATTATGGGAGAGAGCTTCGTATTATATTTCCTTTATATACTTTCGTGAGAAAAGTAATAAAAGGTTACGAAAATTTCTCATATGTGTTGGTTTCTCTCTACAATTGTGTAATTGTGAGTGCTTGAGTGAAAACTCTTTACTTATGTGTGCTTATGTGTTGGTTTGATTGAGTCTAAAAGGTGTTTTGTTACCATCACATGCAAAAAAACAAATTTGGTGCTTGAAATTAACCTATGACAATTGCTCTCAGATCCTAGTTTGAGCAATGGTTAGTGGATTAAATCTTGATGCAGTGCATAAGTAGGTAACCAAGATTAAAGGGTTGATTAGTGATGTCGTTAGCATTTGGAACTTCTCCTTATATGGGACCTTGGCAACCTATAATCAAGAAATTCTTAACTTGTAATGACAATATAAAGGTATACCTTTGAATATATCCTTTCATCTTAATGAATTGTGTGCTGAGTATTTTATCCACAAGAAAGTAATAGACAGCTAACTAAGCATAGTGGTAAAGAGTTTATGGAAAATAAAGGTATTTGAACCTAAAGCCTTCAAAGGAGAATGTGATGTTAAAGTAATTAAGAACTTTACATGGAATATGGAGTAATACTTTAAAATGGTCCATGTGTTGCATACAAAGATAGTGACATTGGCTAAGGATACAAATCTTAGATGGAAGACAAGACTTAATGATGATGCCAGCACTAGAAGGCTATAAATAAAGACTTGGGATATGTTGAAAAAGGAGTTGAAAGATCAATTCATATATTGTAATACGTCATAGGTTGCAAAAAAGTTATTAAAGAGATTGAAGTATAGTAGGACAACATATAACTATGTCAAAGAGTTTAGCTCCTTGATGCTAGACATTTGAAATATGTTAGATGAGAATAAATTCTTCAATTTCATGTTGAAACTTTAACCTTGAGTGTATATCGAGCTAATAAGGCAACATGTGAAGGACTTACCCTCAACAATGATTGCAATTTATGACTTAGTTAATTTTTAAATCGACACCTTTGATTCTTCTAACCATGGAAAACAACCTAATGATAAGGGAAAGAAGAAAAAAGAGGACTCTTAAGAATGTAAGCATAGGTAAGATAACAAAGGAAAAGGTAAAGTTGTTTCTCTAAACTAAGGTAAAAGAAAATTAAATTCTAATTATTTTATTTGCAATGGTTCACATAAGACAAAGGAGTGTCCAAAAAGAGAGAAATTAAGTGCTTTAGTGGCTCAGAAGGTTGAAAGTGATGCTAGGTCAAATGATGATAACCCCTCTTAGATCAATCCTATACAATTAATCAATAATGTGCATGTAGAATATGCCTCCCAACTTAAACTAATTTATGTCAAAATTAGGCTAGTTAAGTATAAGTTATTGGTGTTAGTGGATTTTAATACAACTCGCAACTTCTTAACTAAGTGGATGGCAGACTCACTTAGTAGAAGTGGCAATAATTTGACAAAATTTAATTGAGTGGTATGTGATGTTTTTGAAATGACAAAAAGAGTTAAAGTAATCCTTGGTTAGTATATTAGTAAATTTGATTTTTTTTTTATAATGTTGTTAGAAGATTTTAATGTGATTTTAGGATTAGATTCATTCATGCAAGCAAAAATTACATTGATGTCACATTTGGATAGCTTAATGATACTTTATCACTGGAGAGAAGGATCCTCCTACTAGTAAAGGTGGAAAAAACTTGTATTATATTGTATTGTATCGTTTACCTTATAGTTGCAGTGGGTGCAAAATGAAAGAGATGCCAAGTACTCAATAATTTTGATGGTGATCAAGCTCGAGGTAGCAATGGTGGTGCTTATTAATGATGTGATGATAATAGGTAAGCCAAATCTTTTTATGTTAGTCAAACCTCCTTCAAAGAATTATGTCATAAATCACAAACTAGTTTTATACAACAAAAAATATTGCAAAGAGTTACGAGTACTAAGTAGCCATGAAAGTTCATTACGAATATTATTTGATAAGACTCGAAATAATAAGAACAAGGTATAGTTAAGTGTGATGGAAAGTAGGATGTCTTATAGGGTTTCTTTAAGGTATGATTTCAACCTTGAAAATATTAATGATTTGTGTAAGATTACATATAAATACTAACAACCTATCTTGTTGAATTTTGCCTTAAGATACAAGATTAGTTGAAAGTTGGAGACACAAAAATGAGAAGGCTAGTTCACCTTATTGATGAGGATGTTGGCTATAATGGGTTGGAGTGGTTTGTTAACCCTTCAAATCTCTTGGTATAAAATTACAAATATTTGGTGACACCTTGTACCAATACTTGGCATGGAGTTTGACATGAGTTAGGTATGTCAAGAGAGTAAGGTGAATATAGAGTCAATGTTCATAGTAGCAAGTCAAGGGAGACTGAATGTTAGAGCTATGACATTAGTGTCTAGTAGGTAAAGAATTAGGGGTTGGAATATAGGTTGTTATATGGTAGTATGTGTTTAAGTTGCAATAGTGTGCATTAAATGAAATAGTGATAACTTAAACACAACAGTGTTTCCTCATATCAAACGGTTAAATTCCTTAATACTCTATATAGACATAATACATATCTCACATGAAACTTAGCTAATATCGATGCACAATATCACGCACTACGTAATTCTGCCCAAAATTGAGCTATTTAAATAGACTTATTCTAGCCACCACTCCAAATTTTAGAATTAGGTGGAAGCCTTTAGAATCTTGTAGATAACTCCCTTATCTTCTTATAGAATGTAGAGTTAGCTAGAATACTCTAGAATGAGGATAGTGACCGTTAGATTAAATAGATCCTGACCCTCCATTGAGGAGGTGGACAACTATATATAGCCTTAGAGACTTCATTTGTAGACAACCAAAATCAGAAGTAATATAGTATTCTTCAAGTTCTCCATATCTCTTGTCTACTTTGTGTGCATCTTTCTATCTCTTGCTAATAGCATTCTAGCTCTCGGAGAAGACTGAACTAGCATTTGAGTCAAGTGAATTGCTAGTGCCGCACAGGTCGTTGGGTGAACAAGACCAAGTTCGTGACAAGTGGTATCAGAGCCAAGGTTCTACAAGTAGTAAGCACACTCAGTTAATAAGGATGGTTGGTCCATATAGTGAGACTACCCACGTGGTTGAGGAAGCGAAGAAGTAACCAAAAAGAGGGAGATCAAGGTCGAGAGATGTCTTGGAAGACACCAATGCAAGGCTCGCAAAGGTGGAGCTTGTTATGGCTAATGGGTAGGAGAAGTCTGAGGTAGTAGACCAACGCATCGACGAGCTCGAGAAGGAGAATGAAGAGCTTCGTGAGGAGTTGTAAGGTGCCTTAAACCAGGTCATGTCAAGGTGTCTAGGCCAAGTGAAGACCTTGGAGGAGACCCTGCATTGTAAGGTTAGGATGTTGAAGGAAGAGCTCGAAAGAGTCTCCAACGAGTTGAAGGAGACCAAGGATGAGCTAGTCCTTTACAAAAAGGCAATTGCTCAAAGTGGAAGCATCGCCTTGCCAACGGTAGTCGCAGCTTTTTCAAAAGTGGATGTCCCAAGACCCAAGACGTATAATGGGTTGAGGAACGCGAAGGAGGTTGATAATTTTCTATGGAACTTAGAACAATATTTCAAGGCACTTTGTGTCATGGAGGATACCAAGAAGATTGATAATGCTGCCTTATACCTCATGGATACCACAATGGTATGGTAGAGAAGGAGGTATGGTGATATTGAAAGGGGTACTTGCATCATTAACACATGGAATGAGTTCAAGAAAGAACTCAAGCGGCAATTCTATCCAGAGAATGCCAAGGAAGAGGCGAGAGCGAAGCTAAGGCGTCTTCAACAAAGGGGGAGCATACGAGAGTACGTGAAAAAATTATCCGAAGTGTTGTTGGAAATTCCTGGTTATCCCGACAAGGAGGCATTCTTTGCATTCAATAATGGCTTGCAAAATTGGGCGAAGATGGAGATCCAAAGACATGGTGTTCAAGATCTCGCCACCGCTATTTCCATTGTCGAATCACTAATAGAGTTTAGGAAGTCCGACAAGTCCAAGTCTCATAAGGACAAGGGTGGGGAAGAGAGTCCCTTGAACAAAGGACGTTTTCACAAGTTCAATGGGCCTAAGGAAAGGAAGAACACCAAGGAGGGTCAAAGCAGCGATAGGCCCCCTCTCAAATGCTACTTTTGCGACGGGCCGCACAAGGCCAGGGATTGCCAGAAGAAAGCCAAGCTTTCTGCCCTAGTTGAAGAAAGAGAGGAACAGCAGCAACGAGAAGAGACAAGGATGGGATCTTTACAAATCCTCAATGCCATCAAAACCAAGGTCAAAGTGCCTAAAACTGAGAAGAGAGGACAATTACATGTGGAAGAAAAGGTGAGTAACAAAATGGTTAAAGCCTCAGTAGATACCAAAGCTTCCAACAACTTCTTTCAAGAAGAGGAAGCAAGGCAGTTGGGCATCAAATACAGCAAGGAGCAAGGATGGCTCAAGGCAGTAAATTCAGAGCCAAAGTTGATTTTTGGCATTGCTCATGGTATAGAGGTACGTATAGGTGAATGGTGTGGTCTTGTAGACTTTTCTATTGTACCAATGGATGATTATCCAATTGTGCTGAGTATGGAGTTTATGGACCACGTTAAGGTCATGCCCATTCCTTTTGCCAACACAATGTGCATCTTGGAGGAAGGTAATACATGCATGGTGCCTTTAGCTAGGGAGACTAGCCTTCAATTTAGGCAAATTTCAGCCATGCAACTTTCGAAAGGTGTGAAGAAGTCGCAACCCACCTTTCTTGTATCCTTAAAGGATGGAAAGGATACTTCCTCATCAAATGTCCTACCGAAGGAAGTCTCTCATATCCTAGAGGAGTTTAAAGATGTGATACCTCCCGAATTGCCTAAGAAGCTCTCACCTAAATGTAAGGTGGACCACAAGATAGAATTGGTCCCTGAGGCAAGACCACCTGTTGCGGTGCCTTACCGAATGGTACCCCCAGAGTTAAAGGAACTCAAGAGGCAACTAAAGGAACTGATGGATACGGGCTACATTCAACCGTCAAAGGCTCCATATGGTGTACCTGTGTTTTTCCAAAAGAAGCACGATGGGTCACTTCAGTTGTGCGTCGACTATCGGGCGCTTAACAAAATAACTATGAAGAACAAATATCTCATCTCATTGATAACTGACTTGTTCGATCAGCTAGGTGAAGCACGGTAGTTCACAAAGTTGGATTTGAGATCGGGATATTATCAAGTGAGGATTGCAGAATGAGATGAGTCAAAGACCGCTTGTGTTACGAGGTATGGCTCCTTTGAGTTCTTGGTTATGCCATTTGGACTTACTAATGCTCCTGCCACATTCTGCACTCTTATGAATCGAGTCTTTGAGTCGTTTTTGGATAAATTTGTCGTAGTATATTTAGATGATATCGTTGTCTATAGTAAGACGTTGGACGAGCATATCGAACATCTACGACAAGTTTTCTAAGTACTAAGAGAGCATGAGTTATACGTGAAGAGGGAGAAATGTGCCTTTGTTCAACGAGAGATCACATTCTTAGGGCACATCATCGGCGGAGGCAAACTACAGTTGGACAAGTCCAAGGTGCAAGCCATCTATGATTGGGAGCCACCAAAGAAGGTAACTGAGGTACGATCCTTCTTAGGCTTTGTCAATTATTACAGAAGATTTATAAAGGGCTACTCCTCTATTGCAACTCCGCTCACCGATTAGTTGAAGAAGAATAAAACATGGAGTTAGGATGCCAAATGTCAAAGAGCATTTGAGGTGCTCAAGCAAGCAGTAGCTGACAAGCCAGTGTTGGCTCTTCCCGACCACACCAAATCATATGAAGTACAGACCGATGCTTCAGATTTTGCAATTGGTGGTGAGTTAATGCAAGAAGGGCATCCCATTGTGTATGAAAGTCGTAAGCTAAACGAAACCAAGTGCCGCTATACAGTCCAAGAGAAAGAGATGACTGTAGTGGTGCATTGCCTACAAACTTGGAGGCATTATTTGTTGGGGTCCAAGTTTGTCATGAAGATGGACAACATTGCCACAATTTACTTCCTCAATCAAAAGAAGTTAACACCAAAGTAAGTGAGGTGGTAAGCGTTCTTGGCAGAATTCGATTTTGTGATGGAGTATAAGCCAGGCAAGGTTAACTCGGTGGCCGATGCATTGAGTAGAAAGGCCGAACTAGCTGCCATCACAAGTCCAAACTTCCCTTTGGTAGAACAAGTAAAGGAGGGATTGGAGCATGACCCACCAGCCAAGAGTTTGAAGGAATTGGCAAGTAGTGGGAAGACACGCCTATTTTGGCTTGCAGATGGATTGCTCACTACCAAAAGCAATAGAGTTTATGTGCCAAAATGGCAAGGATTGAGGAAGGCGATCATTAAGGAGTGTCATGACTCGAAATGGCAGGACATCCGGGTATACGTCGTACGTTAGTACTTGTAAAGCGAGCATATTATTAGCCACAGATGCGAGATGACATTAAGGTCTACGTAAAGACGTGTCTAGTATGCCAACAAGACAAGGTGGAGCAACACCAACCGTCGGGATTGCTGGAACCCCTACCTATTCCGGAGAAGCCATGGGAAAGTATTTCGATGGATTTCATCACGAGTCTACCGAAGTCGGATGGATGTGCCAACATTATGGTAATGGTAGACAGATTTATCAAGTATGGTGTGTTCATCCCCGTACCCTTAAAGTTTACAGCTGAGGATACAGCACGCCTATTTTTCAAGTATGTGGTGAAATACTAGAGTATCCCAAAAACGATTGTTAGCAACAGAGACACTCACTTCACCAGAAGATTTTGGATGGAGTTATTCAAGTTGATGGGATCAGAGCTCAACTTCTCCACAATCTTTCATCCCCAAACTGATGACTAAATAGAGAGGGTGAATGCCTTATTGGAGTTGTTCTTAAGGCATTATGTAAGTGCCAACTAGAGTGATTGGGCTAAGTTGCTTGACATAGCCCAATTCTCATACAATCTACAAAAAAGTGAGTCAACTAAGGCTAGTCCGTTCGAGGTTGCTACAAGACTACAACCATTAACTCCACACATATTGGCGATTGGCTACAAAGGGCCTAGTCCTGCTGCATTCAAGTTTGCCAAGGGTTGGCATGAGAAGTCTGACATGGCACAGGCACACTTGGCCAAGGCTACCAAACGAATGAAGAAATGGGTTGATACCAAGAGGAGACACTTGGAGTTTGAGGAAGGAGATTTGGTGATGGTGAAACTCCTTCCCCATCAAAGCTGAAGGTTTGCAAAGATATATAAGGGTCTAGTAAGGCGTTACGAGGGACCCTTCCCAGTGGAGAAGAGGCTTAGCAAACAGGCTTACCGATTAACCTTACCATCACACCTCGAGATGCATCCAGTATTCCATGTTAGCTTGCAAAAGCCTTACCATCCTGATAAGGAGGAGCCGAGCAGGGGCAAGTCAAAGAGGGCCCCTACAGCCATAACAGCCATGCTAGATCGTGACGTGGAAGAAATATTGGCGCATCGTGTCATTCCAAGGAGAGGCAACCATTTAAGTTATGTCGAGTACTTTGTTAAATGGAAAGGGTTGCCTAATAGCGAGACAAGTTGGGAACACGAGCTAACCTTGTGGAGCAATGTCGATATGATCGAGGCTTATAAGAAGGACGCGACAAGGGCATCGCCAGATTAAGTGGGGGAGAATGTCACGCACCGCGTAATTCTGCCCAAAATCGAGCTATTTAAAAAGGCTTATTCCAGCCACCACTCCAAATTCTAGAATTAGGTAGAAACCTCTAGAATCTTGTAGATAACTCCCTTATCTTCTTGTAGAATGTAGAGTTAGCTAGAATACTCTAGAAGGAGGATAGTAACCGTTAGATCAAATAGATCCTAGCCTTCCATTGAGGAGGTGGACGACTATATATAGTCTTAAGGACTTCATTTGTAGACAACTAGAATCAGAAGCAATATAGTATTTTCCAAGTTCTCCATATCTCTTGTTTACTTTGTGTGCATCTTTCTATCTTTTACTAGTAGCATTCTAGCTCTCAGAGAAGACTGAACTAGTATTTAAATCAAGTGAATTGCTAGTGTCGCACAGGTCGTTGGGTGAACAAGACCAAGTCCGTGACAACAAGTAGAGGTTTAAGCTAATACTATAAAGGTATATTGTAAGTTAGCTAAAATGTGTATAAAGGTTGGTTATGACATTACAAGATGTTGGCACATTAACTGGGATGGGTTTGGGCTAATGACATGCTAGATAGTATACGTGTACAAGTTGGGCATGTTTTATAAGGCAAATAGCTTTGAGTGTAAACCAAATTAGTATGTACATCAAATACCACAAAAATAAAGTGAACATTGGTTGTACTTCCTAAAAAGTAAGGCATAGGCTAATGGTCAAGTGAACAGCCAAGTGAAGTGGTGTCCAAAGCAATTAGTAGTAGAAAAACATGGGTTACTAAAGCACGTGAATTGATTAATTGTTAACGAGATGACAACTTCTCTTTAAACATAGTAAGACATGAATGAGTAGCTGGCCAACAATGTGGGAAAAGTTGTTGAAAACTTGGAATGGGCGTCATCCAAGTAGGGAAAAATAAATCAAATAGTGCAGTTTAAGTCATGCTAACATAGAGCACAAAAATAGTGATAATAGGGACATTTTCTTATATCATTAAGCCATTAAACTATGTATTCATTAAGACATCATTGGTTTGACAGCCAAATTATGCAAGTCTAAATAGTTGAGAGTGTTAATTAGAAACTCTATAAATAAATTTAAGCAATTAAGGGCTCGTATATGGAAGAAAAATGTGGATAATACTTATGGAAAAAGGCTTAACATTATATTTTCTCATCTAACACTTCTTGGGCTTATACTAATCTAATTCTAGTATAATGATTTCCATCTAATGACAATATGGATTCTCCGGATTTTATTGTATACTAAAAGGATGCCTGGATAAAGTGGAGTAAATAGAGAGGAGATGGGACTGCCTTGGTGGGTGTGGACGCCATGCAAGTTTCTCTTATGCATGAAGATTACAAAAATGTATTGTTTGTACATTGTTGTTGTTTGCACATTTATCTTGTTTCTTTGCACATCACATGTTTTTCAAAAAAAAAAAAAAGAGAAGCTGAAAGGTAAGTGTCAAACACCACAGTTTTTCCATTACGTTCAACATCTGCAATCACTTTATACATAAGTTATATTGGGTCTGTATATCAATCAATGGCATGGTAGACAACTGCTAAAATGCAGCCAAAAAATGAAGTCCCACGTGCTGCTCAGAATATCCAATTATCCCTGAGAATAACTTGCATCGGTAGGACATCAGAGAATTGCAGAACAATCAATGAAAGAACATCCAACATTCATGAAGTTGTACCTCCAAAAATACATGCCTCCCGAAGGAGTGACTTCATACACAAGTGAAGGTTATACTTGCTGCTGAATGCCCCAGCCAAAATTCAATCCTTCATTACCCTTGTGTTCATGTGTTTCCCTACTACATTGGCAAGAGCATTTATCAACGACTTTGGTTCAAATACGATACCAACTTTTGGATCCTGAATGGAGTCAACAACAATCTGCAAAATTGGCATTACTTAAGTGAGGCACTTCACATGAATATTTCTTGTCTCGAGTAATAAGGACACGATACGAGCCTGCCATGTCCCTTTCTAACTGCCTTTGGAGTTTGGACAGCTAATGCCAAACCCACCATGCCATCATGTAGGGGCAAGCAAAGTTAGGAAAAAAGGTAGCTTCAGGTGAAAAAAAAAAAGGGATCTCTCAAAGTGAGTCAAGAACTACAAAGACATGATGCTGTTATAATATGCAGATGGACCATGCATGCTAAGTTTTGTTAATTTCTATAAATTTGCCTTGCTTATAGCCAATCAACCTTCATATCTTGGAATTTTTCATCTTGATATCAAACCAACTTCACTACACAACTTTGGTATTTTAGGCCAGGAAAGAGCATAAATAATAAAAAACTTAATTTTTCCACATATATCATTAAACTGTTGAATTTAAAACATAATATCATTTTGGCATTTGTCAAAATTACATCGAGACAATGAAGATGTCCATACATACCACATCAACAATTCCTTGGGAAATCAAGCATTCAATGTCCACGGGAATTTCACCATCCTTGGCCACCAAAAGAGTATTGATGTACTGACTAGGCTACAAGGAAACATCACTTGTTATTAATGGCACGTCTCCTTTTATGATTTTGCTTATAATATGTAATCCAGAAATTATGTTCTTGCTTGAAACAGGTACTTGAAAGGATTATTATGTAAACTTAATGCATAATGCCACGATTGCAAAAGCAACCATGAAATCCCCTCATAGGTGAAGTATCTAAAACTTTAAACCTCATCTTTCCACTTACCAAATTTTCCAGATGATTATGAGGATCTCCATATCTTCGATTTAGAGCATCTGTTATAGCAGTTACAAAGCAGGAAGCAGAGAAGGCACAAGTCTCCCGATCATGCGTACCATTCAACAATAGCACCTACTAATGTGGGAGCCAAATCAATGTAAAATGTGCATGTTAAAGCTACAAATAAATAGAAGCAGATTTTTTATGCCTGGTGACAAACCTGGATGGTTCCAGTAAATCCAGGCAAAGATAATGGCATGAGACCAGCATTTTAAATCAATTACCATATACCTAAACCCTATAGAAAGAGTTACCTTAGGGCAATTTCTTGAAGAGATGATCTCCCCAATGCCACGTAACACCTAAAAATAGGCCACCATTCATAATAAACATTAACAAATTAAATTTCTTGTGTTTAAGGTTGAACATCTTCTAGTGAACAAGCAGATGCTCACACAACCACAGAGAGAGAGAGAGAGAGAGAGAGAGAGAGGAAACAAGAGAAAAGCAATAATGGCCATCCAGTTGATGTTAAAATTTCAGAAGATAAAATCAGCATCAATAATGATCCAATTTTCCATGAAAAATTCATGTCCTTTGTAATATAGCAATCTTTATCATTGTGGGCAAGATACAAGGAACTTGAAAGAAAGCAGTGTGCTTATAAATTGTTAAAAGTGTTACCAATGATGGGCAAATGGAAGTAAAGAGGGACCCCATAGCATACACAATGCAATCCACGCTAGTTAATTGGTCCAGGACAGATGTGTTCACCAAGGGGAACACCTAGTCAATTACAAATATAAAATGATTGTGAGTTGTGGATCTTGATATCCACATTCATGGAAATGTAATAAACACAAAAAAACACAGCACTAGGTGTTCTTCCTAACACGAAAAAGATTAAAAAAGGAATTTATAAAACTGAACATAGAATTCAAGCCAGGCCAGGCTGTTTTGACATTTCATAGCACATACAAGCTATATATATTCAAGGTTGCATGTTTATAAGCAAAACCACTTATCATATTATCTACGCTCACGGAAACATTTAACTGAACATTGGATTCAAGCCAGGCCAGGCCACTATGACATTTCAGATGAAAAAAAGGCTATTGCACACTCATAAGCAAAAATCTCATGAAATTATCTATGCTCATAGAAGCATTAAAACCAAAGCCTAATAAGAGCCACTAGTAAGACAAATCCTCTCCATGTATTAGTGCTACAAATGTTTCATAATTTTTCACCTTTTCCCCAACATCAGGTCATTAATAGCATGTATAAAAACGGGCATCCCAGTGCACAAGGCTTCCACACTGTAGGATATGGAGATAGGTCAAATGTACACAGTCTTACCATTGTTTTCACAAAGATGCTTTCGAGACTTGTACCTGGGACCTCCAAGTGACAATAAAATAACCTTACCATTATAATAGAGCTCACCCTTCAGATTAATAGCATGTATGAGGAGGGAAAAAAAACAGATTGTTATGACAAAACTATCTATTATAGAAGAATCAAAGTGCAAAGGTGTTATTGACCTCGTGCAGAGAGCTTCCACCCTCACTTGACATGTAGAACACTCTTTTTATTCTCGAAGGAAGTGCTGGAACTGCAGAACACTCCTAATCAGAAGAATTACATTCCATAAGATTTAAGCTCTCTAAAGCACGAGAATCACTGCCTAAGGCAATGTGGTAGCAAAAAAGTATTTGACAAAATATCTGGTCTGTAGTATCCAATGAATTAATCAACAGCTTTTCCACTAAGCTTCCTTCAGTCCAGGAGAGCAATTGAAACTTGAGAATAGGTCTCAGGAAAGTGTTCAAGAAATTGGCTGAATTAGGGGGATGTAATCCCAAATTGAAATTTTCATTGGGTGTAAAACTTCAGAGTGGATTCTCCAACATCAGATTTAGGTACTGCACATATACTTTGCACTCATCTAAAAGTGCTTTGAAGTTTTCAACATCACATTGGGAAGTCAACCCAATTCGAAATTTTGCATTGGGCATTGCACCTTCATCATGCTGAGACCACCATGGGCCACCACCCAATTGATACCACCACGTGTAGTATCACTAATGTCGACAAAACATCTGACTTCATGACATTTTGACACCAACATAAATTACTAATAATTAGCCAAAACCATTTACTTGTTCATTAATTAAATAGTTTGGTCAAAAAAGGTCATAGCAATAACAGGATACTGCAGTATTACAATTATGCAAGGATACCTTATCAATGGGTTGCATAGATCCATTGGCTGGATGAGAAATCTCATTCTGCCCTCGTATTATAGTCCCATCCTATATTTGCATTACCGAAGATATCAGAGGAAAAAAACATGGGTATTGTGATGACATGGGTTATGTGATGATGAATGCATAGTATGTGCCATATATGTCAGAAAATACACATTGTAGGTGTGTCAAACTAATACCCATAGTTCACATCCTAACGTAAGCCTGCCATTTGTTGAGATTACAGGTAGGACCAAACTCTCTGGTGGGATATCTGAAACACGTGAAAACAGAAATATTGCAGCATCCAGAGACTGAAAAAATGTGCGTGCCCCGGCAAAGAAAAAGTTCCCAATGCTGCCAAAAAGAAAAATGAAAAAAAAAGAGAGAGTAGCCAGTCATGCCGTAATAATGTTAAACCTATCATTATATTAAAGTCAATCTGCAGAGTCATGCTTCATGACTAAGTTTGCATTCCTAGGAACTTTTATTCAGTTATGATGAAAATGCATTGAAGGGACTGTTACACCATTAGACAAAAGGAAATGACACCAAAAACAAAGTGCTATTAATTTCCCACCATGCATGGATTTGGAAGGCTGGTGGCACGAGGAGCTTTAACAACCATGCTTTCTACATTAAATGTATCAAAGCTATAATTGCCACGTGTGCATTTGTGATTGGATTTTGTAACAATATGACATAGGCATTTGATATCAAAATAAGGAGCATCTTCAAGAGATTCCTACCTGACTCAACCAAGTTTTTGTCTACACTTGGGGACTTTTTTTTTTTGGGTCATCTATACTTTAATAAATGGGAACATTTGCCTTTTTCTGAGTCATTATGATGGCATAAATGTAATTTTCTGTCACTTTTGCAACTGGCTAGTGAAAAGAATTGCATGATCAAGGAGAAAACAAGAGATAAAATGTTGTTCTAAAAATTGTGGTATGTAATGTGTTACTAAAAGTTAACTATAGGATTTCTTTTGTAATTTTCCTCAGAAATTGAGAAGAACAAATGCAAAAAAACTCACAGGGCAGATTTAATAGTTTAGCCTAAAAGAAAAGAAGGAAAAGATACCTGCCATTACTGAAGCAGAATGACTCATTAGGCCGCCTCAGAATCTGAAAATGTAAAATATCATGTATACAAGCCTAAAAGGTAGTTGAATGTTTGATTCAAGAAACAACAATTAAAAAAATAAGTTGGAGAGACCAATGTGGGAAGGAAACAAAGCTGAGAATGAATCAGGGTACGATAGGTTATTCGATGCAAAGAAAAGTATTCACTAAGACAATTAATCCAGCTTGGTCTACCTCATTTTGGAAATAAACAAGAAAAGCCAGAATGGTTTCTCTGTAAGGTCTCGACACACCTTTCCACAAAGAATGTTCTCCTTCAACAATTTGATACCTGTCAAAGTCTCAACTTAAGATGACAACAACAACAACAAAACCTTAATTCCAAATTTAATTGTAGTAGACTATATCAATCTTTTCTCACCATTCTGTTTTATTAAGCACTAAATTAAGTGTGAGACCTAATAGTTCTAAATCCTTCCCAACTAAAGATTCCCAAGTCTCAACTGAGGACACTGTTATTTAATACCCAGCACAGATATACTCAGCAGGTAAATGCACAAAAAGGGAAAAATTAAAGGAAGTCCTATCCAGTGATTAAAGCAAGATTAGGCATACACGGTACCATTCAGATTTGGCAAGCTGAGGATCAAGAGGTAAACGATGACCAAGCAAATTTCGGACAGCAAGAGCCTCAGCAGTGCTTTGGTCAGACAACCTCAAACATCTGGAACGTATATCCCCGACAGCAGGACCACCTAAAGAACAACATATTCCACCAATTAATTCACACCCAAAATAAACCCCTAACAGTTGGGCCTAAATGAATGTGATAAAGCCTACACAACTTTGCGAACAATTCACACCAGCAAGGTCCCAACTTCAATCTCCAATTTCCTCCCATCCCCTACCTTCTACAAGACTAATCAAAACCCATTATCGCTTCTGCCAGTATGTGTATTCGTAACTGCAGAGAGAGAGAGAGAGAGGGAGAGAGAGAGTAAATAAAATATACCAAGGACACGAACGATCTCGGCGGTGCTGCCTCCATCGTCGGAAACGGGGAGAACGTGAGCCACGCGAGTTGTTAAATTCTTAATCTCCTCCACGACGCCGTTGAATGCAGTCCCACCTGCCAGCCGCACCACACATTACCTGATTAAGTTTTATTTGTGGATCCAAATGACTGAAAGAAGCATACTTTAAAGAGTACATAAGAACAGAGACAGGGGGCAAGAGAAGACCTGAGAAGACGAGGAGGGAAGGCTGGGCGGGACGAGGGGGAGCCGTGGCGGAAGCGGAGGCGGCAGAGGAAGGGCTTTGAGCCATGGAGAGATACGAGTTCGATTTTAGTTTCGGGAGCTTGTTGTTGTTGGTTATTGGAGGAGCGGGGAAGACGAAGACAAAAGGGTTCGCTCTTGCACCGCTTATTGCGGGTCCTAACCACCCGTCCGCCATACCTACCGCCGCCGCCGGCACCAGCACGACCCCGCCGCCACCACCATGAACTGACGGACCATATGTGACGATTTTTCTGCACTGTTAACGGACGTTTAGATACGATGGATTTTACAGGACATGTTCGTTATTACTGGTCAGGTTTAGTAGTAATTTTCAATTTTTAACAAAAATGAGTCAATAACTAAAATTTACAAATAGTTTTACTAAATGTAATTCCTCTCAGAATTACCATTTATTGTTCCAGTGTTTGTTGACATTGCTGCACTAACTTTTCTTTTCTTTTCTTTTCTTTTTTTAAGTAAAATGCAAAACATGAGTGTGGTAAACAAAATTTACCTTAAATACATATTATGAGGTAGATAAAAAATAAAATTAAATTAAGGGAATAAACTCTAGAATTAGTAACACTTATATCTCTCTTATCATTTTTTTTTAATTTAAACATGTTTAAAAAATTAAAAACTTTATTGGGAAAATTTAACTATTCTTAATTAAATCCTAAAACAAATTCAAACTGCCGTAATTGTTCTCATAAGCAAATTCGGCAATCACCAACTCCCCAATGCTTTGTTTGGATTTGAATATGGGTGTGAAAGAAAATTGTAAGAAAAAAAAAATAAAAAAAAGAAATATTTTTTTTTTTCTATTAGTTGTTTAGATAAGTTAAAAATAAATGAGAAAGAAAATAAATAGTTTTCTATTGAAATTTGATGTTTAAAATAATAATGATATCCATATGAAAAACTTAATGTATGATTTACTATGATTTTTTTTATATAAATTTTATTTTAGATCCATTTTCCTTTTTATCAAATTTTAAAAATTCATACACCAAAAAAAAAAAAGATGATGAAAAAGAGAATTGGTAAGTATATAATTACTAAATTATTTATGACACTAAATATTATGTAAGTATATTTTTATAATTTTTATGTTAAATAAATAATCTTTTATATAATAATATATTATTAACTCTTATTAATAATACTTTTTATTATATATCTTCTTTTCTTACTTTTTTTTTTTTTTTGCTAAATCTTTTCGTATTTCTTCCAACTTTCTTACCACTTTCTCATCCTTTCGGTTAGACTAAAATTTGGCGGAGTCTACAAAAATCATTCCCACACTTTTCTTCTCTTTTTCTTTACCTTGTTATAACCAAACATAAGAAAATTTTCTTTTCTTATTTTTTTAGATATATATAAAAAAATTAGTCTTAAATTTTTAAGAATTTTGATAATTAAAATTTAAATATATATATATATATATTTAATTAAATTGTATACATCTTAAATTTATTTTAAATTAATTTTTAAAATAAAAATTAGTCAAAATTATTAAAAATTATACATTAATTAAATAAAAATTATTAATAATTTAATTATTTTTATCTAAAAAGACCAATTTACAAGAAATTTAAAAAATATAAAATTTAATAAAAATATAAGAAAATTTGAGAATTCAATTATAAAAATTTAAGAAGGATTTTTTGTATATCCCATTTTTTTTTCTCACCCAATTCTTTCTCATCTCCTTCCTACAATCCGAACAACCTGTAAGCCTGCAACAAAGAAAATCAAGGGTCAAAACTCCTTTCTTTCTTTATTCTGCAATTTTTCTTATTTTTATTTTCTTTTCTACCATGAAAAAGCTATAAAAAATAAGTAAAATTAAAAAACCCCCCCCCAAAAAAAAGGCTTTAGATTTTATTATTATTATTATTTGTTGTTGTTGTTGTTGTGGTTGGTGTTGTTGTTGTTGTTGCAGCCACTGCTCCCGGCGCGCTGCCGCCAGACCGCCGTAGAGAGGAGATTGACATTGTTGCCTGCAAAGATGAATGGCCAAATCTGAGCTCTAGTGTGAGCTCGCCAGCTCTAAGTCAAATTGGTATAGAATGAATAGGGTTAAATTCTGACCTTTAAACATATAAAATTAGACACATTCAAAGTTATATTTCCAATTTGAAACAAATGAAACACTTTTAAGCACTTCAACTACGCTCTAACCAAAGATCAACGGCCCGGAAAATTGGTTGGAGCAGTTGGATTCCCAACACTTTTTGTCACGATTGGTTTGATGTTTACATGCTTGAAAAATACATCACTTCCTATTGAAATTTGCTTTTTCAAAGATTCAAGTCAAAATAAAACTTTGAATGCGTCAACTTTATGTGCTTGAAAGTCACTTTTGTTAATCCAAGCCAAGTTATACCAATTTCCTTGTGTAAAATATTTGCAAGGGAAAATTTTTTCTTAAAACTTCAAAAAAAAAAAAAAAACCTTTTTAAGTGTTTAGTTGAAATACTGAAATCATATGATATATATATATATATATTTAGTCGATATATTTGAGAAATTGTAAATTTCAGAAACTTGCTCAATTCCTCTCCCCTTCGTTCTTCCATCTTTCTATCCTTCTATATCCCTATCCTCCTCTCTCTCTCTCTCTCTCTCTCTCTCTCTCTCAGAAAATTGGGAAATTGGGGCTCGTCTTCTGTGTTTGAGGAATACCAATGTTTTGCTGGCATGAAGGCGAGGTCGCCAACTATATAATTTATATGTGATGAGCCCAAGACAATGTCTTTTTAAAGCATTATCTACCAGCACCAAGGAGACGGTTCAGAGAAAAGGAGGTTTCTTTACAGAGAAGAGAGTGTACAAAAACCAAACCCCAGATGACAAGAAATGGATTAAATTTAATACGAACCAACACAACTTCTACTTTCATGGAAGCAAAGAAAGACTTACTGGTGAAACGTTAGTGTGAAAGTGTGTCTTCTTAGATGCACTATTACTGTCATTTGCAGCTCCAATAACAAATTCAAGTGACTTCATTCATAGCAAGGAACAATTACTGTCATTTGTAGCATCGATTACTGCATTGAAAGGAACATAAAGCCAATCCATTAACTTGGAAATTTGAAACAATTGACGAGGAAAAAAACGATTGATCCAAGAAGTGAAAAAATGAACTCTTTACACTCACTGTCTCAAAATCTTGAGCTCGCTTTCCTCTTACTTTTGCCTTCGAATATTCGCACAAACCTGGGACGTTGAGGTTGTCTGCTCTCTCTCTCTCTCCCTCATTTCAAAGCCAGAATTTTTTTACTTCTGACAGGCTGTTCCTCCAACAGGCAAAGTAGATTATAACTCTTGAATCCAAAGGGTAACCTGTCACATAACCACCAAAGCTTAACGTTTTAAGTATACCCGCATTGATCTCTGCTTCATATTTGTATCTTTTTATCGGATTCGTCTTTCAGCAAAGATTGTTAATTTGGGACCTGACTGCATTTTCGGGTTTATGATCTGAATCTAATGAGAGCTGTACTAATTATTGCTTCAGTTTCTGGTGTTTGAATTAATGGGCTTTTGATTCTCATGGCTGAATCATCATTTGTTCTTCAAAGTGTCGATCTTTTCGTAGGAATGTCGGGAATTTAGGTTCAGAAATGGAGTTTACATTTAGAATTGTTGATGGGTTGGCGAGGGTTTTGAGATCTGGTTAATTTTGATCAGTGAGGAATTTTGGGACTTGATTAATATGGATGTTATTGAGCAATCATCTGAATTTGGGTCAACTGTATCTATTCCTCCATTGTTGAAAAATGGGGCAGCTGTCGCCCATTAGGGTTGGTGGGTCGAGGAATACAAGTCCCTTGGGCCGGGTAGGATTCTTCATGAGCTGTGTTTGCTGTAATTCTCTTTTATATAATTGTAATACTCTATATTTTGAAATTCAACTAATTAATAATATTCTCAAAGTATTTAGTTTATTGAAGATCAACTCCTCGAAGCGATAATTAGAGGTTAATCCCCTCGAAACGATCAATTTTATCTTTTTATTTCTGCAAAACCCTTACTTCCAATTTCCAATTCTCAATTCCTATTCCAAATTTATAATTTTAAAACCCTAGGTTCTCATCATTTGGTATCATAGTGGCGTTTTTAGGGATTCTACTTCTATTCCATCCACCAAAAAAAAAAAAAAATTATTTATACCCTTTACCCGATAATAAAAGAAAAATTTGGGTATTACCAATTTGCGATCTTACAGTATATTTTCACACAACTCTTTTGATTCTAATGCCAGAATATCTCGAATTGAAAAATCATTATCTCTCATGCAAGAGTCTCTCAAGAGGTTTGAACAGATGGTTTTTTTTATTGCACAAAGAGAGTCAAGAGACAACATCTCCAGATCTACTGACAAACAAAAAGAACCTATAGAGTCTTATGGAAGCACCAATCGTGACTATACTCAACCACACACAAGGGTAGAATTTCCTTGCTGGGATAAGAGTGATCCTGCAAGTTAGATCTCCTGGGCTGAAAAATATTTTCGCTTCCATCGTATGTCAGAGCTCTCTAAAGTTGAAATTGCTTCTATTTAATTGAAAGGTGATGCAATCCAATGGTATGATTGGGTCGAGATATGTGGTGGAGTTCCAATGTGGGTTAAATTCACTAAAGGCCTTATTATGCAATTTGAGCCTTTGGAATATCACAATGTTGATGGGGAGCTTGCAAAAATTCACCAGACATCCACCGTTCTCAAATATCAAAGTCGATTCGAGCGACTTACCAATCGAGCTACAGATTGGTCCAAAAGGCAATTAATAGGAACATTCATTAAAAGACTTACTGCTGACATTTGACATGAAGTCAAGGCTCGCCAACCATGAACAATGATAGTAGCTATCTCCTTTGCTCGCCTGTAGGAGGAGAAGTTAGGTGCTGAAAATCATCGACCATCTACTAAGGTGGCTAGCAAACCTATTGAGGGTAACACCAACTAACCCTCTTTTACTCGTCCTTCTAACACTAGACGTTTAACCCAAGAACAATTAAAAGAACGGATGACAAAAGGGCTATGTTGGCACTGTGATGAGAAGTGGCACAAGGAGCACCATTGTAAGCAAGGGAAGTTTTTAATGATTGAGCCAGTGAAGGAGACTAAAAAAATAAGTGATGACCACATGGACCTAAATGGTGATGACACCTTTGTTAAATACATAGATTGACCTATAATGCATGCTTTAGCTGGGTATTCGAACCCACAAACTATGAAGATTGATGGATTCCTTAAGGGACGGCCAGTAATGGTACTAGTTGACTTAGGTAGTACCAATAACTTCATGGATGAGAAGATCGCCAAAAGACTTGCTTTTTCAATCGAGTATTGCAACAAGTTTGCGGTGAAGGTTGCAGATGGGAGAAATCTGACATGTCAAAGGAAGTGCATAAAGGTAAAACTTGTATTACAAGATCAGATCATTTATGTTGATCTCTTCTTACTACCTTTAGAGGATTATGAAATTGTCTTTGACATTGATTGGTTGCGGACCTTAGGAGATATTACTTGGAATTTCTCTAGGTTAAGAATGAAGTTTCTATTGAATGGACATCTAGTGGAATTACATGGAAGACACAGAGGTAAAATTACCACTGTTAATAGTCATCGAATAGAAAAGGTCCTACAGAAGGCGGGACAAGGGTTCTTAGTGCAGTTGATAGGTGCAGAGGTGGCCAAATCACATTCTATACAAGAGAAGGAGGTTACGACACTACTAATTGAATTCTCTAATTTGTTTACGAAGCTCGTAGGTTTACCCCCATAGAGGACACATGACTACCGTATTCCGTTATTATTTAAAAATATACCTGTTAATGTTCGACCCTATCGTTATCCACACTTCCAAAAAGGAGAAATTGAGAAAATTGTTAAGGAGATGTTGGAAGCTGGCATCATCAGACCGAGTGTTAGCCCATACTCATCTCCTGTCCTTTTAGTAAAAAAAAAGGACAGTTCTTAGAGGATGTGCGTGGATTATCGGGCACTCAACCACATCACTGTGGAGGATAAATATCCTATTTCTGTGTTTGACAAACTATTAGACGAATTGAGAGGTGTTTAATTATTCACTAAAATAGATTTAAGGTCGGGATATCACCAAATCCAAGTCCATATGGAGGATATTCAAAAAACAACTTTTAGAACTCATGATGGCCATTACGAGTTCCTAGTTATGTCCTTCAGGCTTACTAATGCACCTTCAACATTTCAGAGCTTAATGAATGATATCTTTCGATCATATTTATGTAAGTTTATCTTGATATTTTTTGATGATATTTTGGTGTATAGTTCTTCCTTTAAAGCACATTTGTCACATTTGTGGACTGTATTCACTACCCTGTATGAGAACTTTCTATTTGTTAAAAAGACAAAATGTAGCTTTACTAGCCAAATAGTGGAGTATCTTGGCCATGTTGTCTCCAAAGAAGGTGTGGTAGTTGACCCTTCTAAAATTCAAGCGATGTTGGATTGGCCAGTCCCAAAGACAATCAAGGCACTATGAGGCTTTTTGGGATTGACTGGTTATTATCACAAGTTTGTTCGTGACTATGGAAAGATCAGCGCTGAATTGACAACTCTCTTGAAGAAGGATTCGTTTAACTAGAACGACAAAGTAGAGGAGGCGTTTGATCGACTTTAAGCAAGCCATGACCACCACTCCAGTTCTTACCTTACCAGACTTTAGTAAAGTATTTATTATTAAATCTGATACTTCTGGAATTGAAATTGGTGCAGTATTAATGCAAGAAGGTTGTCTTATTGCCTTCACCAGTAAGGCGTTATCACCAAAACATCTCAGTATGTCTATTTATGATAAGGAGATGTTAGCTATTGTTCATGCAGTCTCGAAATGGCGTCCGTATCTTATTGGGAGGCGTTTTCAAATTCGGACTGACCATAAAAATCTGAAATATTTATTGGAGCAGCAAATCTCTTCTATGGAACAACAAAAATGGATTTCTAAATTGCTGGGTTATGATTATGAGATCATTTATAAAAAGGGGAGCGAGAATTTGGTAGCCAACGCATTATCTCGTATTTTAGAGTAGGCTGAAATGGTGACACTCTCTATCCCTACCTACACTACAATTGTGTAAATTAAAAGGGAATGGTGGGATGATCATGAAACTCGAGAGATCAATGAGAAGCTATAGACAGGTCCTAATTCCGTTGCTCATTACACTTGAAATTCTCAAGATTTATATTATAAAAGGAGATTAGTATTTGTTCTTCATTCTCACTACAAGGACACAATTATGCAAGAACATCATGCATCCCCGACTGTCGACCACTCAGGATTTCTTTGTACCTACAAACGTATTGGTAAGGAGCTTTATTGGAAAAGTATGAAGAAGGAAATCAGAAAGTTTGTAGCTAAATGTGATATATGTCAACGTCACAAGAGTGAATTTGTGGCATCTCCAAGGCTTTTTCAACCTTTACCTATCCCAAAAGAAATTTGGATAGACATCTCTATGGATTTTATTGAGGGACTTCCCCTGCCCCAAGGTAAATCCACTATTTTTGTTGTTGTAGATCGCTTGACCAAATATACTCATTTTTGTGCAGTTAGTCACCCTTATACTGTTGCTAATATTACTTAAGTTTTTGTTGATAATATTGTAAGACTCCATGGCATTCCTAAATTGATTGTTAGTGACTGAGATAAGATCTTCACTAGTCATTTTTGGAAGGAACTATTTCGCTTGCAAGGGACATAGTTGAATATGAGCACTGCTTATCACCCACATACAGATGGACAAACTGAGGTAGTCAATCGATACTTGGAAAACTACCTTTGTTGCTTTGCCGATGACAAGCCAAAGAATTGGGTAAAATGGCTTCCTTAGGCCGAATGGTGGTATAATACCACTTATCACTCCTCTACAAAGATGTCCCCATTTTAAGCAGTTTATAGGCGAGTTTCACCTACTCTTACAAGGTATATAGCTGGATCATCTCACGTGGATCAAGTCGATAAGGACTTACAGGACAGAAACAAGTTGCTTCAACTCTTGAAAGACAACCTTATTACGGCCCAAGCCCGTATGAAGCAACACGTGGATATGCATCATACAGACCGAGAGTTTTTAGTGGGAGATTGGGTATATCTTAGACTCCAACCTTATTGACAGTTATCCGTCACTGTTCGCTCCTCAATGAATTTATCTCCTCGTTTCTTTGGACCATACCAAATTTTAGAGCATAATGGTCCTGTTGCCTACCATCTTAACTTACCAACAAGATCGAAAATACATCCCATCTTCCATGTCTCTTACTTGAAAAAGAAGGTAGGGGATGGTATGGTAACATAAAGCCAACTGCCTAACATTACCTACACAAGAGAGCTCAACCTTCAGCTACAAGCCATCCTAGACCATCGTATTGTCAAACGTGTAAATCGAGCTATTGTCCAAATCTTGGTTCAATAGACTAACCTCCCTGTTGAGGATGCAACCTGAGAATTCTATCATTCTTTTGCAAATCAATATCCAGACTTTATTGTCAGTTAGCCTTAAGGACAAGACTAATTTTGAAGGATAGAGGAATGATGCAATCTCATAATTGGTGCTGATACGATCATCATGAATTGTGTCTGCTGTAATTCTCTTTTATTATTAATAATTATCTTTTATTATTTCTTAATTAATAAGTGAGATTGTATACCTAATAGGGTAAGATTATATCCCTAATAGTGATCTGTCAAGTTTATATAACTATAATATCCTACTATTTGAAATTCAACTAATTAATAATATTCTCAAAATATTTAATTTATTGGAAGTGGATCCCTTCGAAGCGATCATTAGAGATTAATTCTCTCGAAACGATCAATTTTATGTTTTTATTTATGCAAAACCCTTACTTTCAATTTCTAATTCTCGATTTATATTCCAAATTCGTAATTCCAAAATCCTAGATTCTCTTCATAAACTGGAGTTACAATTGGTGAACCTGTTCACCTTGGTGCTCAGATGGAGGATAACATATGGGCTATGTTGGCTGAAGATCTGCTAAATGAAATTTTAGCTAGGGTTCCTCCTTTCATGATATTTCGTCTCCGTTCAGTTTGTAAAATGTGGAACTCGATTCTTCAAGATAGTAGTTTTCTTAAGTTTCACTCTCAAGTGCCATCTCATGGGCCTCGTTTTCTAACATTTTGGAAGAACTCAGAGACTCCACACTGCTCAGTTTTTAGCTTACTGCTGAAAACTTGGTATAGAATTCCATTCAACTTTTTGCCACACTGGGCATTTTGCTTGATTGGTTCCTCTGGAGGGCTCGTTTGCTTTTCTGGGCTTGATGGACTAACTTTCAGAACATTAGTGTGTAATCCACTCACACAAACTTGGAGGGCATTGCCAAGCATGCATTATAATCAGCAGAGGCAATTGATAATGGCTGTTGATAGAACAGACCGGTCATTTAAAGTGATAGCTACTAGCGATAGTTATGGTGATAAGTCATTGCCTACAGAAGTTTGTCGACAGGTGGTCGCTTCACCAAATCATGCCTGCAGTGAATCTTTGCTCCTCAAAAATGGCTTATTGTGAGTCCAGATTGTATCTGGAAACCCTTTCTCCCCTTGGCTTGATGATGTATAAGCTTGACACAGGTTATTGGGAACACATTCCGGCTAAGTTCTCACGGTCTTTGTTGGATGAATATTTGGTTGCTGGCACTCAGAAGCATTTGTTTCTAGTTGGAAGGATTGGCCTTTATACAACTCTTCAAAAGTATAAGAATCTGGGAATTGGATCATGCAAAGATCATGTGGATGGAGATTAGTAGGATGCCACCAAAGTATTTCCGAGCGTTGTTGAGATTATCAGCTGAGAGGTTTGAGTGCTTTGGACGAGATAACTTGACATATTTTACATCTTGGAACCAAGGGACTTCTGGACAAAAGGCCTGGTCTTGGATTGCTGGTTGTGCTTTTCGGTCATACAACAGACAGGTTTGTTGCGATGAGCCAAGACTTGACGCTTCCATACAGTGATTAAGAGATTTTTGCACCATCGCTCTGCCGTTTTTTAGAGAGTTCCTCGCCTGTCTCTTCTGCAAATACAGTGATGCTGATTACTAATGGTTCAAGATTGTTTGAATTTGTATACACTATTAACACCATTGGCGGAATCCTAGGAACCTGGAACATAACTAGAATTTTGTATTGTGCTTTCCAAGTCATATTACCCGTAACAAATCTCTGATGCATATGACTTCAGTGCTTCGGATGAGTTTCCAGGCTTGTCAGGAAAGACACTCGATGTTTATATTTTCTTGAGGAGATCCATCCTACCAAAGGCTACAAATGAATCCAACTCCTTTCCTGTCTATGATAACAATGAACACAAGTCAGAAAACGCTATTTGTTGGTGTCTTTATACAGCGGTCTTCTAGCTAATGAATTCAATTCTCTTTCCTTTTTATCACAACAATAAAACAATAGAGAAAACTCTGAACTGTTGGTGGGGCCTCTATGTGGGCAACTGGCCACACTGAGAAAAGAATAGTTTTCTTTTCGTTTTTTTTTGGTGGTCTGAAAGAATAGATATTTCTCATGGCTCCTTCGAATGCTTTGAAATAAATCTTGTTCCATATTGGTCTCTGCCTTCTATTGCTCTGAAGTGAATAATAGAGCTCCATTGTGTTTTTGACAGGGATCAAAGCAGGGGGCTCTTTTTCGTTCGGTGATCAGTTTGTCAGCATTCCAACGTACGTTTGTTTCATTTCTCTGCCTTGCGTTTGATAATTCCTGCATTTACTCCTTCCATACGCATAGACAGAAGCTAAGATATAGGTTTTTACACAGACTGTTTTAAAAAGCAATCCCTTCGTTTGGTTTTTAATTTTCGGATCTTGTCGTCTAAAAGAGAAAATACCTGATGGTTTCGGCAGGATTTTTAACTCCCCGACAACGTGAATTAATTGAAGAGTTTGCCAAAGAGGAGGAAGGCGAATGTGACAGGCGTGACAGACTTTTGATGCAGTCATAATCCCATTTTATGAGCGAAGACAGCAGAGACGTAACAGGAAAGGGTAGCCTATCACTGCCATCTCAGAAATTTGGTTGGAAAGGCATCAAGACGTGCCTGCATGTGTGACCTGTTGTGTTATTTTTTGAAGGACTGTGCATATATTTATCCTTGGCAGATTATGTACCGTACGATATTTCCTCATCCAATAAGTTCAGCAGAGCTTCTCATTGGTTTAGATATGATGATCATCGAGTAAGTCACCTTTGGATAATTATAATTGAGTGGCTGCATATCAACATGCATCTTTCCTTCTCTTTTCCCCTTTTCTACCTGGTAGCTCAGCAAGGAGGGAGGAGCCGGATGCTGCTGGGACTTGGGACATGTCCCATCTTTCCTTTCAGATTGCTGATTGCCTCGTGCCCTCCACGCTGCATTCTTCCGTCTCTCCTGACGAGGATTATTGGGCTAAACACCCGGTTTCTGGGAGTTTTATTTATGTTTTCACAAAGAAGATATTCTGCAGTGGAGCAGTGTTATCCGTATGCTACTCCAGAGTATAAGAATAATTTCCGAAGCATTGTTCCTTCGAAGAATCTCTTCATTAAGCATTATTGGAAGCTTTGTTGGATGACAACGCATCAAAAGCGATGGGACAATCCCCAAACAAAACCGGGGCTTAGCGTGCGTTTAGAGTCAAACGTACGACGTTATCTAGTTTGAAATCTCGGAAAAGTAAAGATTGACATACTTTGACTATGGCGCAGGAATGACTCCAAAATAGAATTAAAGAAAAGGGAAATTTTTAATTTTAACTTTTAAAAAATAATTAAATTAATTTATATAATTTAAATAATTATTTAAATTAAATATCTTTTATTTAAATATAATATAATTTATTTTTTAATAATTTATTATATAAATTATATAATAATATAATTTATTTAAATAACTATTCAAATTAAATATTTTTTATTTAAATATAATAATTTTTTTATTTTTAAATTTTTATAATTTAAGATTTAAATTTTTAGTAATTTATTACTTAAGTTATAAAAATTATATAAAAAAATTTAAATTTATATAATATTAAATTTTATTTAAACAATTAATTAAATTATATATTTTTTATCTTTTTCTAATTTTAAGTAACTTATTAATAGAATTATATAAATTATATAACAAAATTTTAAATTAAAAATAATACTAAAATGTATTTAAATAATCATTTAAATTAAAATTTTTATTCAAACATAATCTATTTTATTTTTTAAAAATTTAAAAAATTTATTATTTAAATTACATAAATTATATAAAAAATCAAATTTAAATAACATTATAATTTATTTAAATAATTATTTAATTAAAAATAATAATATTAACAGAATTAATTTAATTTATAAAAAATTATAAATTTGTTCACTTATACTATAATAAGATTATTATTATTATTATTATTATATTTTACTTACTTATTTAATAGTTATATTTTCTTAAAAAAATTATTATACTAACATTTTTTTTAAGAATAAAATTAACAAATACCTATAGATTGACATACTAAAAGATATAAAAATAAAAAAGATGCTCAAAATAAAATGATGCTTCCATTTTGAACTGACATTTTGTTCATCACATGGTGAGTCCAAAAAAAACAAATTAAGGGCATTGACACAGCAATTTTGAGAATGAAGGCTCGGGAGTACGATTATAAAATGATTAGACAGCTTTTAAGAACAACCAGCTTTAGGGGGGTCCAGTGTCTATAAGTAATTTTGACTAACTTTCCAAGCTTTAGAAGGTATCACGAGACAAAAATAACATTAAAAAAAAGCAAGTAGACGACCCATGCAAGTAACGAAAGTTCAAAAGTTCATATGAATTCCACGACTATACACCCTTTACATATATATATATATCGTGGCCGCATTTACAATCCTTTGAACTTTTAACTTCCAGTAAATCGCCACTATTAATCCGAATATTTAAGATCCATGATGCCTGAACATATCTGGCTTTGGTCTTGTCCAGTTAAATAAATTTCATGTTGCAGTTCGATAAAACTATTTTTTTAACAACCGAAAAACAAAACAGAGAAAGAAAGAAAGCGACTTTCTACCAGATTCATTCGCTAATAAGCATAAATTACTCCATAAAAGGTTATAGAATAAACATCCTTAAGAAAAAGTCACAAAAAAAAAAAAGAAAAAGAAAAACATTTACAAGTTCATTGCAGGACGCCACCACAACAAACTGGCAAATTACGGCAGTGTTGCCATCAACCCTCTCCAGAGATAAATTTTGGAATACCAACTTCAAACGGCATTATGGTTTGCGTGGCTCGCCACCAAAAAGAGCAAAAGAAGACAAACAGATAAACATAGCCAAGATCATTAGTCAGCTCCAGCATCCCCCGTCAAAGGGGTTGCCGTCAGCAACAAATTGTCATTTAGAAGACGCCAATCATAGAAAATCTACTCGTATAGTTCCAGAATATAAGTACATCTCAACGGCCCCCCCACCCCAACCCCAGCATCACCCCCCCACCAAAAAAAGTTTCTTTAAGACCAATTTATCTTCAGTGATCCATGTAACAATTTTGCAAAGAAGACATATAAACAAGCATGAGTCTTGAACGGACTCCACTCTAACAAAACAGATGAAGTACAAAACCAATTCAGCATTTAAGTGCCCAGATAGATGCAATACATTTAAGTTGATAAGGGACACGCAACATCCCCAACATACATAGAACTACTGCAAGACATGACTCCAACCATGGAAAACACATGGCTAAGGGTATTGATATTCTTCCAAATTTGGTTACCCGATTAAGTTGCACAAATACATAAAAAGCTGATGGGGACAAAACTAATTTAACAAAATAAAACCATTAAAAGAAAAAGTTTCCTATTCTAACTTTCCCTCCCTTCCCCTATTTATGCTTTTTGGCATATTCACAAAACTTAGACGGGTAATCAGGTCATGAAGAATAAAATTGCTCTATGACTCAAACATGGCTAGACAGGAGACTATAAGCCAGCTAAAAGAATTTACAATGTGAAAAAAAACAGAAGAAAAAGATTTGACTGGAAACTCAAACAGCCAGAATCCAGAGTAAAAAATATGAAGATGAAAGGATGTGCAGATGACCATCATGCTTTGACATGATGATCACTCCAACCCCTCAAAAAGACTTTGAAATGATATTTAATGCCAAGAAATAGGTGACTTAATTATTTTGTCAGACAGGATGTTGTTGATTATTGGATTAATGAATTGAGATAAATTGAGTGTTGATACTCAGGCCTCTAGTTTTTCCTCCCCCTACTCTCTCTATATCTGTCCTGCAACAATTTGGTATCAGTGCCAATATCTCTTGCTCTAATATCAGAATGAGATAGGAAAAACAGAGAACAAGAGAGGGAGAGAGAAAGGAAGAAAGAGAAGGAAAAAAGAGAGAGAGATTTGAAAATCTGTTTGAACTTTTAAAGGGTGCCAAACATATATTGCAAAAAATTTAGCGCATCAACTGATAAGCAAGCTGACCTACATGAATGATCAGAAGAAAACCACGTGAGTTTTACTTTCTCAGCTAAAAATTCCATGATTTGAATAAATTGAGAATATGTGGCATTTTAGCACCATCCATATCACCCTTGTATCAATATTTTGCAAAACCTTAAGAAACCCTTGTTAATGGGAATGAATGTTTCATTGCTAGAAAAAAATTGGACCTTTTTTACCATTTTTCTAATAACCAAACAGACTAAATTATTGAAGAACTATGGAAATACAACACAAAAGTTGAAGCTTCAAAAGGATAAAAAAGAAGAGATAGTGGCAGGTGCAATAAAATGGGGTCAAAGCTGCAGATTCACCAGAGATGCTAGGTAGAAATGTTAATCTCTAAAGATCAAGTCTGAGAATCATTTATTTCTTACACATCTAGGCACATGCAGATACACTTATCCACTTGACCAACATAGTATTTGTCCACTGAAAAAAAAAAAACATGGAATTGCTTGAACATATTGAGTTAAAACCAAAGAAAAATTAACATTAAACCAAGATCAGATTCTCACAGAAGGAGTAGCACAAACACATATTAGTCTGCAGCAAGTAACCTATGTACTAGCCAAGGAAAGCATAGAACCACAAAACTTGAACATATGTCTGAAATGCTGTGATCTAGAGAGAAAAGTTTCTTTGAAAACCCTATGTGGAGCATCCATCACAAATCCAACCACAACTTATGGAAGCAGATGAAGTGAAGCAGCAACAAAAGCACAGCAGTCCACATATTTAAACCAAAGATTTCATTGTCTGCATTCACGTAATCACGACAACCATTTAAAGCATTTGTGCCCAACGAAGCTCTCATGCACCTGAATCAAACATCAATCAGAACTAAAACCAGTAACCAAAATCAAATATAGAGCAAATCTTATGCACTAAAATGGAATAATAGAACTCAAAATAGCACTGAGAGGACACAAAACAACATCCCATCCAGACAATCATATATTCAATTAAATATCAGTAAACTTAATCTCATGTGCTAATGGTGACAACTCTTTTAAAAAACACAGAAATAGGAAGAGATACTTTTCCATCAATGTGGGGCATAAAAAAAACCTTTGTGATATCTTCAGTGTAGCAGTTTCTTTTGCACAGGGCAGATTGGGTAGTAGTCTAAGGAGGAAATTTTTCTGAGCTATTGATCTGTTGAGTGGTGACTTGGAGTCTGTTTTTAGGGAAAGGACAGAAAAGGTTTTTGAATGGGATTCAATACTATTATTAATAGGAGTAGAAGGCTATATTTCCAACACTTTCCAAATCATGATTTTGTTTTCCCAGGTACCAGTTATTAGAGACTTCTCTTTAGAAGATTTTTAATGTTGGGAAAAAAAAGGATTCCAGATTTCACAGACATTGAAAACTTAAAAGTCACTTATAATATAAACCTTCAATCATACACTAATTAAGAATAAGAATATAGAGGTCAATCTAAAGCAACACCATTAAAGCAAGAATTAAAATGATTCTATTGTGTTGACACTGCTTAGGACTGTCCTACAGGGCACCACGCACAATGACAAATATTACATCACCAAGGAATGAAGGAAGAAAATGTACAGAAGTTAAAAGAGTGGAATAAGGCACAACTACCAGACATGAACATGAAAGAATGCCCTAGAAGACCAATAATAAAATAAGGGATGGTTCAAATCCAACCACACAACAGGTATAGGGGAACTCTACCCCAAGCATACCTAAAATTTTAGAACATATTTATGCCTATTACCTATAGCATGAACACAGATACATAAATAACACAAACAGACATAGCTGTGGAAAGAGTTAACTCAACCATCCCAAGGAAACAGAAATCAGTCTAGATTTTATTCCTACAGGGAAGACACATAGTACAGTAAATCAGGCACAACCCCAGAAAGCCAACATGATCTTTTACCATATAACCCAACGAAATAACTCAACCAAATTACTGAATAATCTGCAATCACCCACAATCAACTCAGGTGGGAAGAGGAAAACAATAATTACCTCAGTAGTACGGCGGCATGCCCTGATTCATCCCTCCAGGTGGAACTCTAGGCGGAAATGGTGGTGGCTGCAGCTGCTGAGACAACCCATAAGGCCCGCTGCCATCAAGGTATCCCACAGAACCCATACCAGCTGAACTGGAAGGCAGCCTATACATCGAATTCCCTGGATTGTTAAGTGAACTCAACTCACTCAAACCTGGTCCCCCATACTGCGAAGCCCCATAAAAGCTACCATAACTCCCACCCCCAATGGAAGCATTCGGTCCATAGCTAGTAGTAGCACTAGCAAACCCAGGATATCCATAACCTGGCAAACTGCCCGGATATTGGGACCCGGGAATTGAAGGTTGGGGTTGTGGTGGCTGCAATGATTGTGGAGGAAGGGGCTGCACATTATCGCCGGCGCCAGCGCCACCGGGTCCTTGAGTCTTAACTCGCTTGTTGTCAACGGCCAATTTGCAAAGCACTTGATGGCCATCGATAGTCTTGAGAGGCTCGGCGATTGCGGCCCTGGCGCCCTCCTCCGTCTTGTAAATAAAGAAAGCAAAGCCCTTGGCTTTCCCGGGACCTCTATCGAACCCGAGAGGGCCCTCTTCTATTTCCCCAAACACCAAAAACGAAGACAGCAATCTCTCGGAGGTTATCTCAAACGGCACATTCCCAACGTAAATCTTACGCATGGAAACATCGCTGGCAGGCCCCGAGTTCGAGAGTCCCGCCGACGCCAACTGGGTAACAGTCATCCGTCCGTCGATTTTCTTGCTGGGTTCTTTCAAGGCCAACCTGGCGCCGTCAACGTGTTTGAAAGTGACGAATCCGTAGCCCTTGGACTTTCCGGTGTTCTTGTCGAAGATCACAATTGCCTCGTCGAGCTCGCCGTAGGGCGCGAAGATGGTGCGGAGGCTGTCGGAGGTCGTCTCCGGTGAGAGGCCGCGGACAAAGAGCTTGCGGAGGGAAGTGTCCGGGTCGGCGACGGAACGCACGGCGTCGAGGACGTCGCAGTGGAGGAGTGAGGCGGTTTGGAGGATGTCGAGAAGCTGATCTTTGGAGAAGGGTTCGATGATTTTCCGAATGTCTTCTGGGGTTAGGGCGGCGGCGGTGATCGCGGTGCCGTTTTCGTCTGCTTTACGTTTCTTGGTGAAATCCATGGCCACGTTAGCGGTAAGCATTGACGAGAGACACGGCTGCAGCAGCTTGCCTGGGTTCTTTCTCTTTTTGATACATATATAAACCCTACTAAGGTGGTTCGACATGTCGGTTCATCGGAATCAATCTCAGATCATCCGAATCAGGCCCATGCCAACCCGCCCGGCCCGTCTACGTTTTTCTTTTTTTTTTTTTGACCAATACTTTTATAATTTATTTTAAAACAGTAATCAATTGATTTAACAATTTAATTTTATTTTTTTAAACTTTTTAAAGTGTAATTTTTGAAATAAATTAAATAAATAAATTTTTTTAATGGTAAAAGAAATTAATTGACTACCCAATTATAGTGATATTATCAATTCTCTTGCACAGGCGTATTAATGTTGTTCTTTAAGATTCGCATATTCCACATCGTTAGAGAAAGAAATCTTGTGGCTGATTGGATGACCAATTTTGCATTATCACTTACTTGGGGTTTCCATTTGCTGCCAAAGCCCTTTAGAGGAATTGCTCAACCCTTTCAATGGGATGTGTCTCAGGTCCAATTGTCCTATTGATACTCTTTTTAGTTTTCTTACAACTTGGCATTAAGTCTTCTCTAAAATTGATAATATATATATATATATATATATATATACATATGCCAAATAAAAAATGATTAGAACTAATTTAACATTTTCAAATTTTTTCCATTCAAAAAAATTATCAATAATTTTTGGGTATAATAAAATAATAAGTTTACATAATAACCAAAATTATTAGGATCTACAAATACATACAACTTTTAATAATACTAATAAAGTTTGATTTATATAAAATATATAACTTTATTTATAAGAACATAACAAGCGGTGTCGCTTTAGCAAAAATTTTTGTGTTAGATTTTGTGAATGTTTATAAATTTAGAATGACAGCACAAGACCGTAAATCTATTGTAATAATATTGTGAAATTTTCGTTATGTGGAGAACAACACATGTACAATGCTTTTAATTTTCATATATTAAAAGCTTGGTTGAGATGCATATCACATCTTTAATTTTATTAAAATCTTGAATTATTAACATTAATAAAAGGTACAGGTTCAAAGACATCTTTTATATGCGTGAATTTTGTGATAAGTAATGTAGCCGTTTAAGTGAGGGATTATTGTAATACATATATATATATATATATATTTGAAAAGTTGTATTTATTTTAAAGAATTATTGTTCTTTAGAAAGATTGTATTCTTATTAAAAAATTATGTAATTTTATACGAGTTATGTATTTATAATAGAATTACATACTTTCATAAAAATTGTGTTTCTTTTTAAAAAGTAATAATCTTTTAATTGTTAAGATATAACACTTAATTCAAATAAATTGTGTCTTTTTCATTATAAAAATGTAACTCTAGATTGTAAAAATGCACCTCTTCCTTCAAATACTTAGAAATTTGAAATAATATAATTTTTTAGTTATAAAAAGATATGATATTTTAATTATACAAAATATAATTATTTAATTATAGAGTTATATAATTCTTTATGATCTATGAAAAAGATATTTATTTGTTTTTTTTATAATTGTTTATTTTTAAAATTCTTTTCTTTTTCTATAATCAAGGGTAATTTTCATAAGAGGGTTTAGAAGAATTATGTCTTTAAATTCAAAGTTTTGTAAATCCTAAATTTGATTCAACATAATTCCCGTGGCAATAAGAGAAGTGACCAACATTATCTACTTGATTCCACTTTATTTATTTATTTTGAGTATAATGTCACTGGGGCCATTGTTTTTTTTTTTAACTGAGATTTATATGACTAAAAATTTCTTTATATGATATGAAAGTTATGTTATATTTAATCTATTTGTAATATAATTTGTCACCATTTGTAATATAACTTATTTGCATTTGTAATATAACCTATTTGTGATATTTTTCGAAGCTAAATTCATCGAAAATTTTGGTAGCTCTTACCTATTTTTTTCACGTGAAACGTTTTTAAGAAATATAAAAATAAGACTCAGGTCGGCTTTACGGGTGATTACTTTCTTACTTTCTCCCCGTGGAGAAACAATGAACTAGAAGTGAAGCAGTCAACATATCTCAATGTCGGAGTAATGATGATGTACACACTAATAACGCAAATAAAACTTGCAAACATGCAATAAATTTTCTCATTTGGGCCTGTAAAATTCTTTAATATGGTGCTATTTCTTCTGGAGTCGTGCTTCTCGCGAGCACTGATTTGCACGAGTCAGCGTATAAAGAAAATTCAAAATGATATTGTGAATTTTATTATAGTTCCTAATGGTTCACAATGCACAATGGACATAAGCTATGTACTGCACAAAGATAATGCATTTCTTGATCACAGGCGATTTCTTTGTTTTTGTTTTTTGTTTTGGTTCTCTCATTTTTAATGGCTACACGGCCTCTTCTGCTAATCGGCAAATGTCACTTATGACAGAGCATCACAGTGATACAGAATAGCGTTCCTAAAAGAAGAAGAAGCCTCAAAATTTGGGCAAGCCGTGCATGGAAGTCTTTTAGTAAGGCAAGCTCTTAGAACTTGTGCTGGCAACCAGAGCTTTGAGTTTAGAAGACTCCTCACCAGCATTGGCTCTCCTTGTTATCGTCTCCATGTTCTTATGTAGGCTTTGCTCGACCAGGTTCCTCATCATTTTCTTTCCTTCTTGAGCCTCCCTCTGATTTATGGGCGAACCCGTTGCTACCCTCCTTGTTTGAGGTCCAGAATGTGGACCCATCTTTGTTTGCCTTCCATCTTTAAACCATTGCAACAGTTTTAATGCTCTCTTTTGAGCCAGAGGAGTCCCCAGCAATGCCACTTCAAGAAGTACAGGAACAATCCCAGATTTTGCCATTTTTTCGTGTTGATCAGAACTCTGATGGGCGAGAATCATCAAAATATAAGCTGATAATTCTTGGCATTTGGGTTTATCCTCCCATGTCAATATCTCTATCAAGCTCTCTGGCACAACTGAACTATTTTCCATTTCTCTTTTTCCCATTAGGGTCACCACTACGTTCCCTAGTGTTGCAAGGGCTTTCTCTGAGAGTTTCTTGACTGATATTAGCCTCAAGAGAGATTGAATGACCCCATTAGAGACCAAGACCCCTGCATTTTCCAATGCACCGGAGAGGTTGTACAAAGTACCTAAACAATACTCTTTGGTTTCGAAGCCTGAGCTAGCCTCAAGAATTCCAATTAGAAATGGAACAACCTCTGATGAGCTGAGTGGGAACTGGGCATTTGCCAAAGAAGACAACGATAAAATCAATTCTGCAAATGCATGCATGGTTGGTTCTGGTAAATCACTAATGTTCATGGGCAGTTTTGAGATGATTCCTGCTTCCACAATGAGACCCTTGTTCCTGATATATATATATTTCACAAAAAGAGAAAAAACTTATATATTGATAAGACAATAAAGTTAGGAAAAGACGCATTATAAATTTCAGGTTCGAAGATAATTTCAATTCAGTCATGACTTTGAGAGATACTGCAGCAGAGACAACTGACTAAAAGGCTCCCCATTGTTGAATTAGCTTATTGATGACGTGGGCACCTTTTCCGAGTCCCCTTTTAAATTATGAAGCAAAATGCATACCTAACCCAAGCAAAAATTTTCTTAGCAGAGAAAGTCATCGAGATTCCTAGATTAGATCTGCGTTGAAAGGTGGGGCTCTAGAGATGAATTTGTTTATTGTCTAAAGATCAGATGGGAATCTCATCAAATTGCACTTCGTCGTAGCTTATTTCTGTTGAGGACAACAGGGTTGATTCTGAAGACAACTATGATGATAGCATTTTACAACTTTAGAAAGCAAAGTTAATGTTATTTTATTCCAACTGATGACCAAAATTTAGAAAAAAAAATTAAATTTCAATTTATAGAAAAGTTATAACATTATAACAGTTTTTATTTAAATTTTATAATTTAAAAAATTTTATATATAATAAAATTATAATATAATAAAAAAGAAGAAGAAGTCGTCTGCCACTAGTCTCTTTTTTCAATTTAATATTATAATTGTCATTGGTGTATTATTTTACTGACACAAGATCATCAACAAGTTCGTTGCATTGGACTTTAGCTCCAAAGTTCTGCAGCATCACCGCCCTTCTGTACCTTGCCTCTCCATTCATGTGACACTCAGCACATCTACAGGCTACCTAATGTTTTTTCTTTTCTTTTATTATTATTATTATTATTTTCCCTGTTATAGCTTAAAGACACAATAGTTACAGATTCTAACTTACTAAACACAACCATGAATTAATGCAGAAAAGAAAAAAGAAAGTAATTACTTCTGCAGGGAAAGTGATGCAGATCTGAACAATAGAGACCCTTCAAGCGTACATTCTTTGTCGTTTCCTAGGAAATGAAAATATCTTGGCTTCCCGTACGAGATGCAACTTAAACACAAAGAAAATGGAGCAAAATAATACCCCACAACTAAAGGCTTGTACGGATACAATATGACAGCTCTAACTTAGGTGCATTTGTAGCATTGAGTCCTGAAATGTCAGGCACCCCAGAGGTGGATATCTTTCTTTAGTAAGAGGGGTCCCTCGACACAGACAAGTCATTCAATGAGAGGGGTCCATAATGGTTGAGCATCCATGTGAGTGGTCTACTCAACTTTATTCCTGACTGTAAAAATCGTCAATTCCCAGAATGGCTCCGCCCACATCAAGTTCTAAGTGCTTCTCATCCATGAAAACCAAAAGGCTTTTCTTTTTTTTGAACAGCCAACCAAAAGGATGTATAGGGAACATTAGAAGACTCAACTATCAAAAGATGTTGATAATTCGCGAACGAATTACCTTCGATCTTTGAAATTAATATATTAGGGTGATCAAATATATGGCTGCCGACCTTAATTTTATTCAACCACTTGCACCTGAAACTGTGCTAAATGGTCTACCTAGTGTTTGCTGACCTTCGCAGCCAAGTAGCCATAAAACGACATGGCACACTCAAGAGTCTATGTGGTGCCAGAAGCTCCCAACTCCAATATGTCAAACATGGTGGAAAACCATCCAATCCCGCAAGCCGCTTTGAAACAGCTCTTGTTCACAAGTATTAGACAGACACGAGAAATTAGTGCCAGACGTTGATATAAGCTTACAAATATAATATATTTATAAATTTGTATTCAATCTTTTTGTCCATTTCTCCTATTCCGTGATAAAATTCTACGAAGTTTAACGTTTAACAAGGGCCAGTCAAAGGCCTTGTATTTGTACTTTTCTGTTTGTGTGTGTGTTTTTTTTTTTTTTCCTATTTTCCTTTTAGAAGGAACGAAGAGAAAGAAAAAAAACGATCGACTATTTCATCCATTACAGAATAAAACATTTCATTGCTAGTTATAATTTTTTTTTATTCACTTTACTGACGCTAATTAACAAAGACAAACATGTGATATTTAATTTTAACATATGATGCTCCGAAGAAAAAGGGGAGAAAATTAATAATACTGGGAAGCAAAAACTTACGTGTAAGTTCCATTAGCAAGCTCTATCAAGGCCTTGACGGCCACCAGCCGGCGGCCACCGACCTCGGTTGCGACCATCCCCACCAAGGCCGGAATAACACCAAGCTCAGCCATCAGCTTTCTCTTTTTCACATCTTCTTTAGCTAATCTCCCAATCTCCAGAGCCGCCATCTCCTTCTCTTCCCAGCTTCCAAAATGAAGCCTCTTTACTGATCTTCGTAACACTGCGGAATCATCTTCGTGGAATTTCATTTCCCTAGGACCCAACGACTCCACTTGTCGTACTTGTACCTCTCCATTCTTTACCATGACCCTGGTTCTTGATTTATTCTCTTGTGCTGCTTTTGGTTGCAAGAATTGCCTTACACGAGCAAAGAATTGGAGTTAGATGTAAGAGAGAAACCAAACAGAAGAAGAATGTCTAGACCTGGACATGTCCTGTCTTTGTGCTCGAGCATGTAAGAAAACTGATAAGTTGTTCTGGGGTTGGTTAATCTTGTTTATATGAAACTCGACGTTTCAGAGAGAGAGAGAGAGAGAGAGAGAGAGAGAGATAGCAAGAAAGGGTAGCATGGAGCACATGCAGGGAGAACAGTGGTGTCTCTTCTTTTAACTCTCACCCATGTCAGATCTTTATTGAGATCCAAGAAGCCTTCCTGTTTAGATGCCTATAATGCACATAGTTATTGCACTTTAATTACCAGCACATGCCACTTAATTTTCACAAAAGACTATTAAAGGCATGCGGTTTAATAGGAGTCTAAGTAAGGCAGTCAACTGATTAGGGTGCAAATGGGATTCTGATTATATTTTCACCTAACTCCAGATTGAGGAAGCTTCTAGGAAATAATCTAACATTATCAGGCGGCTAAAGACTTTTTATTGACCCCCTTCAAATTTGATGTGTTTCTTCTCTTTTGTTTTGAATGACACTTGGTGAGTTAATTTATGGCAGCTAAATTTAGGGCATGTGGATTTCAGGGCAGCGTATTAGCCTGGAGGCTCTCAAACAGGCGTCAAATGGTTTTGCTGTTGTAGTACAATTGCCATGCGTACATTTCTGTGATAGATGAGTTGCAAGGCAACAAAAGTTTAGAATTTCAATTTCATTTTATTAGAATAAATTTCAACAGAAAAAAAAAAAAGGACTAGTCCGTATTGTTCTGCAATATTAAGATGGGGTGGGTGGGTGATATATTTAGGCAGCGGATTGACATTCATTTTAATTCAATAGTACATAATTAGAACATAAGGTCAAACTTTGATAGCACAATAATTTTACGCCCTCTATCTAGTACATGATTCGGATAGATAATTGATATTCCATACTTTGTGAATCTTCCAATTCTAAATCAAAATTTCACCTTGATCAAGAAACCCCACATGCGTTTTCTCTCCTACCGTTTTAGGTATGGACAATTGAATTAAAACCAACCATGTACGATACTATTGTCCATGGACACATGCGGCAGACCTTTCTATGCTTTTCTATGAAGTCATTGGCGTTAGGTTTTGCATTTGGTAAACATTTGATAAATCAGAAGTTCTACTACAATGGCAAAGGTTTCACATTTCGTCGTGTAGTCTTTTAAAATCATGGAAGGCGATGATAAGGTTTAATATATGCAATTCATGGAATAGAGAATAGAGATTATGCAATCTTTAATCAAACATTCTATGCACATACCTTCCAGCAATAAGAAAAAAAAAAAAAAAACTATCTTGAAGCTTTTTATTGCCTTATTCGCTATCTTATGTAGGTATCCACCAAAAAAATTCCACTCGTTTCACGCTACAAACGCCTATCTAGTCTCATCTGCAAACAAGGAGAAGTGATTATAGATGTCAAATTACAATTCAACCTTAACCTACTTGAGAAAATTAATGTCAAGGTCTTGTATTTTCAACCTGAATCTCAAAATAACTCAAACTCAAATAGTTTGGAAAATTGTGGGTTAGTGTAGGTTGATGGACAAGTCGGGCTTTTTTTTTTTTTTTTCCTTCAAAAGAATAGAAGAAATAAAATGAAAGGTTCCGAGATTTGAATTTAAGTACAGCAAAACATAACTTGTATTATTTTAACTATTAAATTTATTACTTAATATCTCTTTTTATTTATACTTATTAATTTATTTACATTTGCATATTATACGCCATGTACATACATCATAGATATATACTACTTTGTTTTTACACATTATAAACACACACATACACACAAATGCTATAGATAATATAAATATATATATAATATGTGAAATATAAATATTGAGTATGTTAAATAAAAAATATATATACTTTTTAATTAGGCTTAGTTTTATTCGTTCTACACTTATGTACTTTTAATACAAACCAATTACAAAAAGAATAAAAATGAAATAAATAATATTGCGACATATTTTAATATACAGAAAAATTAATAAAATTATTTGAATAAACAAAAAAGCATATAACTCCGAAAAAATAGTAACTCAACCCATAAGATAAACCTTAATTTGGACATTAAACGCTATGATTAAGCTATGATACATGAAGTGTTAAATATATTGTAAAGTGTTGGATACATGTTTAAAAAATATTAGACAAATATCATATCTAAGAAATATATTTAATATAAACAGATATCATCACTTTAAAGGTGTCCACACTTTATAGATTGAGGGTTAAAGCTTAGCTTTCATGACTTAGACCTAAAAATGACATCACTTGAAAATGGCCCAAACTGAAAATGAACCAACCAGCATTGTTTGACAACTCTTGAAGTGTTGTTCCTTTATACTCTTCATGAGTCATCACAGATTACTTCATCTTCATTTTGGCCAAAGACAACGGAAATTCAAGCATAACACCCTAAATTCAAACGCTTGATTTCCAAATTACTAAAAATTGATTTGGGGCCGACCCGATTACAATTATGCTCAGTGAGTGATCTAGGACCCGATCACTCTTGATTTAACAATTTACCAAATAAGACCGTGTTATCAGCCCATTTCTTGTTAAAAATAAGCAAAATTATTGGAAGTAGCTAGATTGAATTACCTTAGAGCCATATTATAACACCTCTATTAATTAATTAAGTACTATAGACAGCTATTGCGTCTGGTTCCCCCATGTTTTCTCTTGAAACAAACACGCTATATAGTTCACAAATTTTTGATGCAGTGGCATTTTGCACAGGTTGGCCTTCCAGGATCTTGTCTCCATTTTTAATCAAGCTCTCATATTATCAAAAGATTGGACAGGATTAGCAAATTACCAAAATGGGTCCATTACGTTTACAAATCACGTTGTGCAATGCAAAGAGAAAATAAATAAAAATAAAAAAATAAAATAATTATTCGATTAGCAACTTAAAATTCTAGCCATGCCTTCCAAATTGTTAGCCAACAATATACTAAAAAAAGAATATATATTAGCCCACCCTGGTTAATCACCATAATTGACCTCTCTCTCCCTCTCTCTCTCTCTCTCTCTCTCTCTCTCTCTCTCTCTCTCTGAAATTTTTGTTGGGCTGGCAGCAGTATTGGACCTAATTAAGAGGGAGTGGCGCACTTCCATCCCAGATCCCACTAATTTCATTTTGATCTATCGGCAATGTTCACGAGTGAAATAATCCCCACGGCCAAGCTTGATTTGTGGTTGACCAGATAGGAAGTGTTTGCTTCCAAAAGCTGCAAGTACATGGGTGCACCTATGATTTGTGAGGTGTGCCACCATCTGCTTATCTTTTTGGCTGCACTGATTAGATATTGCATTGGTCCCTGCCAGCTATTTATATAAGGTGAAAATTAAACCACCATGCGGAGAGAATATATAAGATTTCGTGAATATTTTTACGTGAATAGGGCATATATATTTAGGGTTTATTTTCTCTTGTCTATACATATATCTTGATATTCAAAAAATATTCCCTCAATATATGGCGCCATGTATCTTTACAATTAGTTCTATGGTGACTTCTGAGTCCCACGAGTTGTGGTGACATCGATGCAATTTTGCATACAAAAGCTGTAGCTTTGCAAACAAAATGTTTACATTTGTCACATACATAGTTGTAACTATTTCGAAAAAGATATGCTTTACAGCTTTTATCTTTTTTAGTTATTACATATGTACTTAGAAATTTTATCCAAATAAACTACTAGGTAAATTAATTTCATTACTTGATTATAGTTTTTGTTTCATTTTAGCGATCTCTTTATACTGTATAGACTTAACTGATTCAACTTAGGTTAAAAAAAGTTAAAAAAAGTTATTACAAATATAATTATCACTTTGCACATTTTTTTTGTAAACAATTTAAACAAAAAATTTAACTATGACACTTGTTTTGAAGATACCGCATATGAAACCTCCAGTATGGTAACAACTGGATGCTTCGGATATTTTCTTTGACAGTGACAATATCCACATATGCAAAGGCTATAGAAAATTGAATAATAATAATAAGTGATTACGACAATCCGGTATATTAAAATAAAGTATTACTACATAATAATATATAAAAAATAATATAAGATTAATAAAAAATAACTAACAATGGGTATCAACCAGTGAAAAGAAACGGATTGAGGTTGTCGTATGGTGAAGGGGTTCATAACCTCAGCGAACAACTTCGTAACTTATTGGATGATTGTATCATCCACAATAAAATAGGAAATGCATCACATACGGTAATTTCAATTATGAGACTCTAATCAGTCGAAAAAAGAAAAAAGAAAAAAGGTGTAAAACCCACGAAGCTAATTAAGACTTGGATCTTTTACAAGATTGTACCCTTTCCAAACGACTGTTACTTATTCTGCAACAATGGAAGTTCATATCCGATGAGAATCGTGAAGATGATGGGTGGAACGTTTCAATAGATTTAAGAGATCCACTACACACTTCAGAAGATCCAATAATATAAATTAGAACTTCAATGGATACAAAAAATCTATTGCACATTTCACAAAATTCAATAATACGAGTTAGAACTTTAATGAATGTAAGAGGTCCATTGCATATTCCAAAAAACTTAATAACACGAGTTAGGGTCAAAAAGATTAAAGAAGTACTAAATGGGTTGATTCAGGACATTTCGGCCAATCAAATTTCAAATGGTACAAATTCAAATTTTAAAGAGAGTTCAGGCCTAATTAATATAATTAAGATATTTAATAGGTTAGAATAAGTAATAGCATTATATCTACTGAAATTTGTCCGAAACTCCTCCAAAATAAGGATTTCTCCTAAATACAAATTTGTATCTCTTTAAAATTACTATCTTACCTTATAAATAGACATTCCATATAAGTTCTAAAAATCAGACAATTTTGAGTAAAATAGAAAGTAAAGTTTTTTTCTTTCTTGATTCTTTTAAGAACTAAAAAATTTATTAAGAAATATTTTTTCTTATTGCGTTTAAATTGACTTATTATTTCCAATTCCTTTCTTTTCTGACGTTTATATCCTTCTTAAATACTTTAAATTTGTATTTTTTCGAATATTGAGTTTAAGATTTCTGTTATTAAATTTTGATTTAACTTTTCTAATTGTTTCTTGATTTTTTACGTGCGTTGGGTCCGTAAATCACGTTTTTTTGGAATTTTTCGCATCAATATCTGAATTTCTTCTCCTGTCTGGAATTATATAGTTATTAGCATTGTGTGGAGAACACTCTCAGTTTTGAAAGAGCGTTCCATAATTTTAAGTTAGAGCCATGGTGGCGGGGACAGTGGGAGCAACCGAAGTTAGCTTGACAGGTATTCCTAGGCATCATAAAAATTGTGACATTTGAGTAGAAGAAGCTCAAAACGTCATCCATGGGCCAGTGAGGCCAATTTGTGGTGGCGACAGACTTCCATGTCTTCCAAGAGTTTGAATTGGGTCGTTGAACGAGAAAGTGTGTATTGGGTTCAACGAAATAATGATTGCATACCAACTTAGGCCGAATACAGATTCGGAATGTTATTATATGGTCGGATTGCATGAAGGGCACTAGGACCCACATGGCAGTCCAGTCCAATTCAATTTCGATTTTGATTGAGATGTTGTGTGTCCTTGTGGTCCTGAATAATTTCAAAAGTGTCAGCAAGCAACTACCTTTTTTCGCTTCTAATTAGGTTTTTCAAAGCAGAAAATTATTTGAGCCGGCATTACAGTTTTGTTAGGTGAAAAGCTGCCAAACTAATGCCTCAAAGCCCATGGGGTTCGATCAGAGTTGCAAAAGGCAGAGAGATCTCTTTTTGGACTTGCTCCTCCCAACCATTACTGTAAAGCAGCGCAATCACTATGGTCAAGGTCGAAGCCAACGGGGAGATTCCAATGCCAGAACGCAAGGTGAAAGCCTAAGGCAAGTGCAGTTGGAATATGTTTTGCTCCACAACAAGACGACAAGATGCAAAACGACTGGCAGTTGCTCGGAGATGTGTGTGAGCCGCGACCAGGGATAATCGGGCTAAGACTGTTATTTTAAAAAACAAAAGCAAATTGCACCAGCCGGGAATCGAACCCGGGTCTGTACCGTGGCAGGGTACTATTCTACCACTAGACCACTGGTGCTGCGTGATCTGGGGTGGAATTGGATGATTACTTTAAATATTCTGACACAAGCTGAACTGCTTTAGAACTTAAAATTGTAGAAAAATATGGAAAATATGAAAGAGAGTTAAATAACATGAAATACAAATAAATAACAAGTATCACAAGCCATATCATCAAGGAGAAATTTCTAGTATATGACAATAATTCTGATCAAGTTAACATCAAATAATTTATGTATCATTACAAAATTTATATATATATATCTTAAAATACTAATTTTAAAATTTGTGTAATATTTGGGTTTTTTATTTACATTACAATACAAAAATTTTAATATAAATCTTTGTTGTTAAGATGAAAAAGAGATGCAAATTATCCATTTGGTATGCAAATACAAATCTTTGATTTCTTTTTAGATTAACTTCTATCTCTATGGTAACTCATTACACTTTTAGTTTATTTTTCTTATCTTAAATAACACATAAGTTGATAGGAGAAAGAGGGTAACGGAGTATAAATAGTTTAAAAAATTTCTCTTATTTGCTTGAACCTATGAGGAGATGATTGAATAACAAAAATGACAATGTAGATAAATCATATAAGAGAACGTATTAATTTTTACGTGGAAAGTCCTTCCAAATCAAAAGGGGAAAAAATCACGGGATACTTCGAGTTAGAGTTTAACTTATAATAGAAGTACATAACCTCAATTACATCAAACAAATTGAACAAAATTCAATTTGGACTAAATAAGAGAATAATGAGTTGAACAAGATAGACCAACCACGTGCTGTCAACTACAACTCAATAAGTAAACCTTAAGGCAATAATCCAACTATTCAAGATGAACTCCCAGATGTCCTCTATCAGTTTTCTAAATTTCAACTTAGTTAGACTACGGATTAATATTCATCCACACGATTTACCAACTTTGCCATAGATGAGAGAGTAGAAAGTTACCAGAATTAAGAGGCCTTGATTCTAATGGAAAACTTGCTCTTACAGTTCATAAAAACCCAATCCAACCGTCACAAATAAGATATATGTGTCCTTCAACTACTGACCAAAAATCAACTTGATCAGACCACAAACAATCCTCCGATTACATAGTTGATCAAAACTGCATGCAGAAACTTGCCCAGAGTATAGACCTACGAAAATTGAAGAGAAGTAGGACTTACTGTGCTCAAAACACGATCTCCACCATTCAAAAATAAGAACCAAATATCATCTATCAACTATCCAAGTTTCAACTTGATCAAATATTGATATTTTTTCTAAACGTAAGATCAAAGAACACTATCTTTTCCTCCCTCTCTTTCAGTGGCCTCCCTCTTTTCCTCTCTCTCTTTCGACAACCTTGTTTTCATTTTTTTTCCAGCACCAACTCTTATAGGTTTTTCTAGAAAAAAGGTTTATTTATATCCACTTTAATTATTTTGGGTTGTGACTTAAAAAATTTGGGCTATATATCCACATAGGAAGGGACTAATGAGCCTAACAATTCTCCTCCTCCCGACTATGTGGAGATATTAGTCATCTGGTCAATGCACAACATAACTCAAATTTTCATCCTGACAATGCCTTTGTCATCATATTAGTAACATTATCATCTATCATGACATTTACCCAATGTTGCTTTTGCTCACTTTTAACTACTTCTTTATAGCTCTCAGGTTCTCCCTCATCAATTAACATCACAAACTTATCAAGAGAGTACGAGTAGAAGATACTAGAATTTTATTAGACCTTCGTGGCTGAAATGAAGGTAGAAGTGTGTGCAGATGATCTTTTATGAGAGTATCAATATCATATGCACCCTGTATATTATAATCCTATTGAATGTTCTCATTATGTTCTTGAATATCGCTATAAACATTAACCGGATCACTTAGGGGTGTCTAAGGAAATGGAATAATATTAGTAGAATTATCATTAACTTGAGGAGTTGATTTCTCAATATGTTCAATGTTTTGATCCTCAACAAACACAACATCTATACTCCTCACAAGTTTTTTCTCAATTAGATCATATAAACGGTACCCGAAGTCATCTTCATTATAACCAAGAAAGATACACTTTTGAGTCTTAATATCTAATTTCCCTTTTTCATCTTTAGGGACATGAACAAAAGTTTACAACTAAAAACTCGTAAATGGTCATAAGAGACTTCCTTACCAAACCAAACTTTGTCCGAAACATCACCTTGTAGTGGAACACTAGGAGATAGATTAATTACATATATCACTGTATTTAAGGCTTCACCCTAGAAGGATCTAGGTAATTTTGCATATGAGAGAAGACATCTGACTCTCTCAATCAGTGTTCTGTTCATCCTTTCTGCTAAACCATTTAATTGTGGTGTCTGATCTTATACTTTCTGCAATACTTGTCAAATGGACCATTATACTCACCATCATTATTAGTGCGGATACATTTCAACTTCTTACCAATTTATCTCTCAACAAAGGCATGAAATTGTTTGAATGCATAAAAAACTTGATTTTTAGTCTTTAAAGTATAAACCCAATGCTTCCTTGAGTGATCATTAATAAAAGTCACAAAATAAAGAGAACCACCAAGTGAGCGTACCTTTAAAGGACCACACACATCAGAATGCACCAATTCAAGCAATTCTGATTTCCTTAAATGCAAGTGACTCTTAAATATAACTTTATTCTGTTTCCAAGCAAAACAATGAATACACTTCTTTAAAATTGTATTCTTTATATCTGGAAGTTGGTTTTTTCTTGCCAAATAATTAATCCCCTTTTCACTCATATGATTAAGTCGCTTATGCAATAATTCAATGAAATTATCATTCTCTACTGCATTTACAACATCTTTAAAGAAATAACTTGCATGAGACATAAACTGGAGCATCTCTTACCTCATGCCATAACTAGGGACTGGTAAGCTTCCACTAGCCATTACCAAAGGTATTGCAAAAACCTTTATCATTTAGCTTTCTTGTTGAAATCAAATTCAAACGGATATCAAGGACATTTCTAACATCCCTTAATATCAGATGTGCTTTATTATTGGTTTTTAAGCAAACATCACCAATGCTAATGACCCTTACTAAGTCGTTATTACCTATCTTCAAAACTCCAAAATCACTATGAGTATACGTTGTGAAAAATTCCATTCTTGAAGTCATATGAAGAAAAGCACCACTATGTTTGACCTAATTAGTTTCATGAGATGTTAGATTAACTGCATCCTTATCATACACAATATTAAGGTCATTAGTACCAAAAGTGGATGTAGTAGTAACACTATCATTACTCACATTCTTCTTTTCATGTTTATCACTATCATCTTTATCACTATCATCTTTATTTTCTCTTTGCCACTTGCAGCATTTTTTCTGAATATGACTCATTTTCTCACAATAATGATACTGAACATTCTTGTACTTAGATATTAACTTGCTTTGACTCTTACTTCTACCCTTTTTACCATTTCATTTTTCTTAACTTTTCCCCCTATTTTCAATAATTAAAACCTTTAATTTGGATGATGATGAACCCTGAGATTTCCTTTTTATCTCCTTATTCAACACACTACCCTTTACAAGTTCAAATGATAAATACCACCAAAGGCAAAATTAACGAGAGAGATTTGAAAAGTCTCCTAAAAATTAGGTAAGGTAGCAAGTAACTATAACTCAAGAACCTCGTCATTAAACTTAATGCCTATGCCTAACAATTGATCAATGAGACCCTGAAGCTTATTTAAGTGGTTAGTAACTGAACTCCCTTCATTATATCTCAACTGCATCATTTTCTTTAACAAGAACAACTGGTTATTACCAAACTTTCAAGCATATAAAGTCTTATGTTTGCTCCACAAATTTTGTGCATGTGTCTCATTGCAAATGTGATTATAAATATTATCATCAACAAATTGTCATATAAAACCACAAACTTATTTATACTCAAATTCTCATTTTTCATCAGTTTTAAACTTAGGTTTTGTAATAGTAAATATTGACAAATGCAATTTCTTTACAAATAAAAGATTTTTTATTTTACTCCTCCATATATGATAATTTATGTCATTCAAACAAACCAATTTATTTACATTCAACTCTATCGTTCAAACAAGCCATATATATTAACTAAGTTTTGATACCACTCTGATAAGAGAAATGGGGCAATAGAGTATAAATAGTTCAACAAACTTCTCTTGCTTACTTGAACCTGTGAGGAGATGATTGAATAACAAAAATGACAATGCAAATAAATCATGTAAGAGAACACACTAATTTTTACATGAAAAACTCCTTCAAATCAAAAGGGAGAAAAACCATAGGACATTCTAATCTAGAGGTCAACTTCACTGTTATCAAGTGAGTACAATAGAGGTACACAACCTTAATTACATCAAACATATTGAACAAAATTCAATTTGAATTAAATGAGAGACTAATGAGTTGTGTAAGATAGGCCAACCACGTGCTGTTAACTACAACTCAACAAGTAGATCTTAAGAAAATAATCCAACTATTTAAGATGAACTCCCAGATGTCCCCTACCAGCTGTTTAATCGAACCACATATCAATATTCATCCATATGGTTTACCAACTCTGCCACAGCTGAAAGAGTAGAAAGTTACTAGAATTAAGAGATCTCAGTTCTAATGGAAAACCTGCTCTTTCAATTCACAAAAACCCAATCCAACTATCCACAAAGAAGATATATGTATCCTTTAACTACTGACCAAAAATCAATTTGATCGGAGTACAAATAATCCTCTGATTACATAGTTGATCAAAACTACACGTAGAAAATTACTTAGAGTATAAACTTACAAAAACTGAAGAGAAGTAGAACTTACTATGCTTAAAACACAATCTTCACCATTCAGAAATAAGAATCGAACGTCTTTTATCAACTATCCAAGTTTCAGTTTAATCAGACACCGATATCCTTTCCAAATGTAAGATCAAAGAACACTATCGTTTCCTCCCTCTTTTTCAGCGACTGCCCTCTTTTCCTTTCTTTCTTTCGGTAGCCTTGTTTTCTTTTTTCCTAGCACTGACTCTTCTAGGTTTTTTCATCCAAAAGGGGTATACCCACTTTAATTATTTTGGATTGTGACCCAAAAATTTGGGCTATATATATACATAAGAAGAGACCAATGAACTCGACAAAAGTAATTGTCAGACCTAAGTTAGAGGGAGAAAAAAGGACAAAGATGCAACCCATTGATGAGTAACAAAAGATAAAACAAACCTTACCTATCTAAGATCTCAAAACTTCAAAAGTAATTTATGATAATTGCATCATGAATTCTGTTAGATAAAAACTAGAAGTCAAAACTTGGGAAAATTGGATTGAAGGGAGAGAAATTCAAATAATGGGAACAACCTTTAAGCCTGTAAAAAGCAAAAAGGCAACTGTTTCAAAATGAAATAATTGACAAATTTAGATTGTGGAAAATTGAAGAAGAAAAAGGTATGATCAGTAAGCAAGAATAATAGAAGGAGCATATAACGAATAGAAATAATGGTGAGAACAAAGAGAGGAGGCCCTTATTTATCTGTTCACACAAATGTTAAGTATGTTGTCAGAAACTAAGGGAGATTTAAAGTAGATAAATCCTTTATTTAGGATAAACCTAATTGGTATAAAATTGAGCTTATTTATATTTGTCTTCTTTTAATTTAATTAATAAATAAATATTCCTAATATTAATTGAGATTTAATTGGGAAACAATTAATCAGTATAAAATTGAGTTCATCTATATTATTTTTTTTAAATTTAATTAACAATTAAGTATTACTAAAATTAAGGGTTTTGTCACATTTGCCTTTAGAATCAAGGTGAGACTTTTTCTCATTGACCATAATACTTAAATGCACATAGATGTCATGTAACCAATGAATTGTTATTATTTATATGTAATGTTTTATACATATTATTCTATATTAAACACATTTTTAATTTTTTGATTATTTGTATACCTATATAGTCATTATTTAAACTTTAAATATAAAATTCATAAAATAAATATATTTTAAAACATTAATTATAGTGAGATTATAATTATATAATATCTATTATATCAAAATATTATTTTTAAAATAATGTGAAAAACATTCTCTATTATCACAAGCTATTTACATGCACTAAACAAATATGGTTTTATACAATCATTGTAATTTTTTAGCTCTTTATATAAAGGGCTAAGATGAATGTAAAGTGTAAGTTTTGTGAGGTCCATCAAGATTATTCATTGCTTTGATACCATTTAAAGGAAGAAATTAAAAAGTAAAAGAGAGAAACAAGGCCATTTGTGGAATAGGAAGATATCAAGAAACATGCATGAAGTATAGAACAAAATAACTTACTGTTTACATTCACCTTAGCTTTTTATATAGAAAGCTTGAAAATTACTACGATTATGCTAGAAAATTGACCAATAAGATGAGAAATTGTTAAATTTATAATAGTTGTTAGTTATTTCATATACTAATTATTATACTTTGATCTTTCTTATAAATTGTCTTAATTAATGATTATTAGTGATAGTAAGTATAGGATATAATGCAAATTATATAAAAATAGTTGAGTGTTTAATAAATAATTCATTACCCTAAAGTAACTAAGAAAAAATAAACATTATTCTGAATAAGTATTGATTAAGAATTCTTTGGTCAAAATAGCATAAAGATTCATTAAGAGTTATGAATTACAATCTTGTATTTAATGACTATAAGAATATTTTAGAATTAACATAATAAGAAAAATAGATGAAAGATTGTGTACGACAAGTTAGTTAAACTATTATGTTATTCTTAGTATTTGAATTGTTATGATATGTTACTAAATATCATTCTTTTTTTGTGAATATAAATTATTTAATTAAAAAATTAATAATAAATTAAAAAAATTTAATTTATCTAAATCATTAAAATTATTATTTATATTCATTGTTAATGTATTAATATTCTAATGGATTACACACATGAAAAATGATTTACAAAAACATAAATGAAGATCAAGTTTTACATAATTAAAAGTTTTTAAAAACTTTAGAGAGAAATTTGTGATTGAAAAATATGTAGGTAAAAGAGTAATTTACTGAAAATTATTACTTTGAGCCTGATGAGGACTAAAGAGGTAGAATCTTCTATAAATACTTCATATGGTTAGCCACTTCCCATTGCTAGCACATAAGGGTTTTGGCCTTATCTTTCTCCTAGAGGGATTCGTGACTTGTGACCACAATTTGATTTGGCTTCCATTTTTCGTTCATATATGTTAGTAACATCGTATACACCACTTGTATATTGGTGCTCTTATAATTGCCCCTTCTAGTTACATAGTGAGGGGAACTAGAAAGAGACTTATGGTCAGATGGTTCAATTTTATCTCTTGTTCAGGCCATTTTGGTCCCAATTTCAAGTTCGATTCTTGGCTAGCCCCAGTTTGTTCTTCTATCAATTCTCATTTCGGTTCAGTTCCAATTTTGAGCCGGCCTATTCTTGAAAAAATTTTTATATAAGTTGTACCAAAAAGAAAAGTGACCGAGTAAGTTGTTGATTGGTCTACGATTTGTTCTTGGGTTGGAATTTGAACTCGGAACAATTGTGATCTTGTGAGTAGTTGAATCTGCAATAGAGACATATTAGGCTTGCTGTCATGATCGCAGATGTTTGTCTGCCTTGAATTTCATTTTAACTAAAGTTTAGAAGAGTGATTTTCATTGTTTTTGCATTCATGTTAGTATTGATCAACTGCAATATGAATGGGTGTAGGAAGTGAAAAGGAAACTGTTGACTTTTCCTTTAATTTGGCTGGGTGATTGTAGTTAGAATGCCACGCCCCATTACATTAAATATTGTGACTAACTTTGGTATTTTTCTAAATATTGCCAAGACAAACTCAACAATCCTTGGTGAGAAAATTGCAAAATGGGAAATAACATAATGTGGCAAAAAACACAAATATATCTGAAACTCAAAGAATGCCATTTTGTTGCGAGCGACTGCTTAGTGAACCTTCAACCACAATCAGTTGGTGGGCGTTACTATCCAGTCTCAGACCCCTCAACTGGAAAAGTTTTGGTGATGCCAGCAAGGCTCTTGAAGTGAATTTTGCTAATGGGTGGGTTAACTACAATTATCTCACAATCTGGAGGCCGGGGCATGAGTTCCTTTGCCTTCACTCCCTTGAGTTTCTTGATCTGCCTATTGCTGACATAAATGGTAATCTGGCGTCATGGCTCATGAACTTGCTGATCATCTTGAAGTTGTGTTCGACCTGCTTTTGGTTCATCCACATGTATCTAGTAATCCTGACAAGCCCGACTTCAAGCATATCTGCGACAGGGAGGAGTCCAGTCCGAAGTCCAAACCCCTCAAGAGGAGCAACTACCATTTTAAGTCCTTCATCGTGACCCTTCTTGATACTTCCTCCTTCCTTCTCCACCATGGCCCATGTTCCTTCGATTGCAACTCACTCAAAGGCTATTAATTATGTGTGATTGAAGTTTGAGGTAATGTCTCTATTTTTGTAAGTGATAGCATGCATATGATAGACTTATGGAGAAACCAAAATAACATGCATTTCATTAACCACCGAAATTGTTTGTCAAATAAAGCTAGCCATTATCTCTATTTAAACGTTTAATTTAAAGGGTCAATAATAGAAAAAGAATGGTTACAAAACTGTCTGAATTGGCAAGGCGATGCTATTTATTTGCCTCTCTTTGGGTACTTAACCCTACGCCATTTTTATGATTGACTATAGGGGTTTGCTTTTTGTCAACTATTTCTTCTAGTCATTCTGTGGTTTTAATTCCATAAATAGGACAGATGATTGTGGAAATAGTGCTTCTTCTTTGGAACCAAGGGAGGTGATTGTAGAAACTGGCAATGCCACCCTTCACGGGACCATGGACAACTGTCTCTGCGTATCGGGTGCAGGGAAAGTCAAGCAGTCAACGGTAAGGAGTGAGCCTGAGACACATGGAAGCGCACCATCGAACCATGCATCGAAATGCAACGAATCTTCAAATGTTAGTAGCCTAAGTGAAGCGATGCACTCTAGGCGTTAGTGAAGATTGTGGTACTTATGATTAGTAGAACAAGTTCCATGATCCTACTGACCTCTTCCTTGCCATTGGGACAACACTGTCCCAAAAATGAAATATCTTTACAGCAAAGATGGCAAATGCAAAGTGTGAAAGGGAGGTGGCAAAGTCTCAAAACCAAGTACCAAAACCATCCTGCTTGTTAGCTCTATCGCACCACCAGATCTAGCTGAACAATTTTCACAAACGGAGGAACCTCCACAATTAAACCTAAGATCATCAATAGAAACCAAAGACAATCAGTCTATTCCCACAGCCGGGGGCCCTCGTCAGCCTAGCAAGTCCTCTATAAAAATCTAAACACTGGAGATGTAAGGAATAGTCAGCAACAGACCCAATGTCCCACCAAGACAGCAAAATTAATTGATGAAGTCTCACCACTTGTATCCCTTCTTTATTGACGCTCCATCTTTGTAAAATCCAACTTTGTTTGCACAATTAGACTACAATAGCATAGAGACCACCACAACATCACACTCCCTGACCAAGACCGAACCCAGCTCCTTATGTAGAAGCTACACCCCACTTAATTCAAAATCTATGAACCACAGTAAACATGTCTTATTACCCCACCCTACACTCCCTTCATGTAAACCAACCACCACACCATAAACAAACAAATCAAAAATGGCACAACAACAGAACACACTCCAAAAACCAACCAGCTTGGAGTAGCAACCAAACTGCTAGAAAAGAGACAATAATACCATGTTGTTGTAGCCTAAAAAGCAAACTCCACCTAATGCAAATAAGGTTGCCCTTCAAGACTTTCAATGTCTAGCTTTATCCATGTTCCTCCCTTCTTTGAATCTAAAATAAACCTGTATCTCCATTTCAAAAAATTTTCTATCACCCAATCTATCTCAACTTACATTTCTCCCAAACTTTTATAGTCCTCTTGTTCCATCTGTTCAAACAAGTTGACTAAGTACCTCATCTTCTTCATCAATTGATGTAAGGCCCAACATTTTGCCCACTTCAAATATTTGCATAGCCTCTCGTATTGTAGGTATTTTCTTGTATCAGACGTTTGACTTGGAGTATATATGATCATCTGAGAGAGAGATACCTTCTGATTAAATCTCTTTTTCCACTTCAAAACAAGTCACTCTTCCCTTCCTGTCACAAGCAATTAACTTTCGTTCCTGAACACCTTTTACTCTTCCTTTGCAATTTTTACTCTTTAGTTCTTGGAACCCCTTGTTCCCTTTTTCATTTATTAGTTCATTATCCATATTTCGAGATTGCATCAAATCGTCACCAATTAAGTCCTCAAGCTCAGCTGGTGCTTTTTACTTTTTCATCTTAGATTGTGCCACCCCTGTATTTTCCTTGCTAATGCAATCCTCATTTGGGACATTCCCACAGAGTCTATCAACCCACTAACTCCTCATTTGTGGTGTATCTGGACAAGTATTATTTCTGTGATTACTTGAACTATTTGGCTTCAATGAAATAAGCTTGTTTTTGAGGATGAACCACCTAGATGGGACACTTTGTTTGATCTTACTTTGATGAAGCAGAATCTATAGCTAAGGGTGAAGGATTATGGGTTACCGGTTGAAGCCCATTCTCTACATTTCTCCCCAATGCCTTAAAGAGTTGTTTTGTTTCCAAGTCAGAAAATTAGGTATAGGTTTTTTCTTTTTTGCCTAAATACGTTAGCGTTCTCCTTGGAATATAAATTTAATGGCTTGACCCATGGCGTTGGTAATGGGTGCAACCTCTTAATATTAGATATAGTTTTGAAAAAAATTTAAGGAAATAAAATTATTCTTCAAACAGTAACTTAAATTTTTAGTGTGATCAAAGACACTTGATCCTAATAATTGGTATTAAAGCGGAGTTATGAATTTAAATCCGTCAAAAATACTGAGAGAGAGATTATTAGCTAAATATGTCAATGTTTTCTTTGGACTATGAGTTATGAGTCCTTCAATACTAGATGTAATTTTGAGAAAATTTTAAAAAATAATATTACACTTCAACCACCCATTTAAGTTTTTGGTGTGATGGTAGGCACTTAGCTAACAATAACCTTTGACAATGATCAAGTAAAGTAAAGATCTACTTGTAGTGTGAAAATTTAACAATGAATTTAAAAGATAAAATGAAATTTTGTATCAATTAAAATGATTGTCTCTTTTAAGAAAGTGGATATAAGTAATTTTTAAATAATTGTACTTATTGTATTGTACATAAAATGGGTTGAGATAATTACTTTCATTCCGTAAAAACACTTAAGGATAAAATTAATTTCGAATGGAGGCAAAAAATAATACAAAAAAAAGAATGTCAGCACAATAGTATAAAATCTACCTAAAATTATTCATTGCTTTCATTTTTATTGGGGGCACTCGCTGATGAGAACCATGGAGATGATGGGTGGAAAGTTTCAATAGATGTAAGAAATTTATTGCACATTCCAACAGATCCAATAATACAAGATAGAGGTTTAATGGATGCAAAAGGTACATTGCACATTTTAGAAGACCCAATTACACGAGCTAGAGTTTCAATGGATGTAAGAGGTCCATTGCACATTTCAGAAGACCCAATAACACGAGTTAGAGCCAAAAAGATTAAAAAAGCACTAAATGGGCTTATTCAGGACATTCAGGTCAACCAAATTTCAAATGGTGTGAATTCAAGTTTTAAAGAAAGTTTAGGCCTAATTAATATAATTGGAATACTTAATAGGTCAAATTAAGTAATAGCATCACTTCTAAATAGGAGTTCATTGTATGTGCTAGAATTTGTCCGAAATTCCTCTAAAATAAGGATTTCTCCTAAGTAGGAATTTTGCCTTTTTAGTATTGCTATTTTAGCCTATAAATAGGCACCCTTTGTAAGCTCTGGAAATCAGACAACTTTGAGTGAAATAAAAAGTAAGGGTTTTTCTCCCTCGGTTCTTTTGAGAACTAAAGAACTTATCAAGAGATTCTTTTTCTTGTGGTATTCAAGTCGACTTATTACTCCCAATTCCTTTCTTTTCTAAAGTGTGGCATCTATATCCTTTTTGAATACCCTGAGTTCATATTCCTTTGAATATTGGGTTTAGGGTTTCTATTATTAAACTCTGATTTAGCTTTCTTGGTTGTTCCTTGATTTCTCATGTGCGTTGGGTCCCTAAGTCATGTCTTTTTGGGGTTTTCCACATCAGTTTGTATCAGAGCTCGAGTCTAAATCAGGTTGTATTGATTAATTCTTTAATTTGCTGCCTTGTGATTTATCTATTACCCTTGAAACATGCTTAATCTATCTTTTTGCAACCCTTCTTACTTTGCTCGTTTGTTTGAAATCATAACTATAAAAAACGTGCAAATTTCAATACCAATTGCTATCTTCAAGCTTTATACTATTATTTTGTGTTGAGAAAGAAAACAAAAAAGAAAAAGAGGAATGAAAAAAAAAAAAGAAAACAAGAAAAAAAAGGAACAAAAGAAAGAAGGTATCCAATTCAAGTTATCGATAAAAGTTAACAGTTTGTTCATATTGGTTACGATAATAATATAGCTTCGTTACTCAACTCCTAATTCTATCATCTACTTTCTTGTTATACCATCCAAGTTTGTCCTATATGTTTAACCTCGTTTTCTAATTTTTGTGAATTTAGTTCATTAAATTCGTTTGTGTTGATATCCTTTTTCAACTCCTTGTTCTCCAATTTGTTTAATCCTATGTCATTGATCTTATTTTATTCAAAATCAATCCTCTTGATTTAGTTTGCTTAGTTCTTTATAGAGCTGAAAGGAGAGATCTGAGTGGTAAAAGGCAAGAGTGAAAGTTCATATAAAGGAAAAAGCCATAAAGAGTGTAAACACGAGAGAGTGTGACACCTTCTTTTGAGTGAAACACGTGAGGGAGTGCTTTGTGAGGTATCTTATTATTTTGTGTAGAAGTAATACTATGACATCCAAAGACAAAGGTGCAGCTCAAGAGGGAGGTGGTGATGTGTCCTTTATGATCAAAACTATGCAACAACAATTTGAGTGTATGAATACCAGATTTAATGATATGAGGGAGAGGATGAAGGAGCAATCTAATATTATAGTAGAGTTGCAAAGGAGGCATGGGGAATATGAGACTCCTAAAACAAGAAGGCAGTTGATATATGCCTAAGACCATGAAGATGATGTAGAAGATGATGAATTTGACGATCAAACTATTGTGGTTAGAACTGCTAACAATATAAGAGATCAAAGAGAATCTGGGAGGCAAGACACCTATGACTATAATTTGGGCAGTATTAAAATGGCAATTCCTTCATTCCAAGGTAAGAATGATCCTAATACATACCTAGAATGGGAGAAGAAGGTTGAATTGGTTTTTGACTGCCACAACTATTCCTAGGAGAAAAAAGTAAAGCTTGCTGTAGTTGAAGTCACTGACTATGCTATTATTTGGTGGGATTAACTTGTTTTGACTAGGAGAAGGAATCGTGAGCGGCCTATTGATACATGAGAGGAGATGAAGGTTATCATGAGGAGAAGGTTTATCCCTAATCACTATTACAAGGAACTGTACCAAAGGCCATAAGGGCTCACTCAGGGCACCAAAAGTGTGGAGGACTACCATAAGGAGATGAAGATTACCATAATTCGAGCGAATGTAAAAGAAGATAAAGAAGCAACCATGGCTCGATTTATGCAAGGGCTAAATAAGGACATAACAAACGTGGTTGAATTGCAACACTATGTGGAATTAGAAGACATGGTGCACATGGCCATAAAAGTTGAAAGGCAACTCAAACAAAAGGGTTCCACACGGTTGGGCATAACTCAAGATCTACCTCATCTTGGAAGCCAAATTGGAGTAAAAGGGACGAGATGGCCAATTAAAAGTCCAAAGTCGAGCTATCCAAATACAAGAATGTGGATTCTAATAAGGAGGCAAGTAATTCTGACCCCCAACCAAGTAGAAATAGAGATGTTAAATGTTTTAAGTGTTTGGGTAAGGGTCACATTGCATCTTAATGTCCAAATAAGCGTGCAATGATCTTGAGAAGTAATGGTGATGTTGAAACTGAAAGTGAATCAGATGATGATTTTATGCCATCATTAAAGGGTGAAAGTGATAGAGAGGAGTATCTGGTTAATGGAGTAGCTCTCGTTACAAGGCGAGCATTGAATGTGCAAGTAAAGGAGGAAAATGAGGTGCAACGAGATAACATCTTTTAGACGAGGTGTCTCATTAAAGATAAAGTATATAGTATGATTATTGATGGTGAGAGTTGCATTAATGTTGCTAGTACAACTATGGTTGAGAAGCTGAATTTACCTACTATGAAGCATCCTAGGCCATATAAGCTACAATGGTTGAATGATAGTGGTGAAGTCAAGGTAAATAAGCAAGTGCTCATATCATTTTCTATCGGAAGATACTGTAATGAAATTTTATGTGATGTTGTACCTATGCATGTGGGTCATATTCTATTAGGAAGACCATGGCAATTTGACAGGCGCGTTATGCAAGATGACTTCAAGAATCGATAATCCTTTGTAATGAATGAAAAACTCGTCACTCTTGTATTATTATTACCTTAACAAACTTATGAGGATCAATTAAGGATTAAAAATAAGAGTGAACAGAAAAGAAAGATTGATAAAAGAGAAAAGAAAGGAGAAAATGTGATGACACAAGAGAAAGAGAAGAAAAAAGAAAGTCTCTATGCAAAAGAGAGTGATGTTAAAAGAGCATTTTATGCCAAACAACTTATGATCGTACTTCTATACAAAGAGGCTTATTTTAACACTAACAAGTTTAACTTATTTTTGCCTAGTGTTGTTGTTACTCTATTGCAAAAATTTGAAGATATATTCCCTGACGATGTTCCGAGTGGATTGCCACCTAATAGGGGAATTGAGCATCAAATTGATTTCATCCCAGGTGAATCCATCCCTAACCGACTAGCACATAAGAGTAATCCTGAGGAGACAAAGGAGTTTCAAAGGTAGGTTGAGGAGCTTATTTCCAAAGGATATGTGAGAGAAAGCATGAGTCCATGTGTTGTTTCTGTCTTACTTGTACCCAAGAAAGATGGGACGTGGAGGATGTGTGTTGATTGTCGAGCAATCAACAAAATCACTGTAAAGTATCGTCACCCCATACCTAGATTAGATGACATATTGGATGAATTGCATGATTCCTTTATTTTTTCTGAGATTGATTTGAAAAGTGGATATCATCAGATTAGAATGAGAGAGGGAGATGAGTAGAAAATAACTTTCAAAATTAAGTACGGTTTGTATGAATGGCTTGTTATGCCCTTTGATCTCATTAATGCACCAAGCACTTTTATGTGACTACTAATGAATCATGTTTTGCGCCCATTCATTGGTAAATTTATGGTTGTGTATTTTGATGATATTTTGGTCTATAGTAAAACCCTAGAAGAGCATCTTGATCATTTATGTTCTATTGTAAGTGTTTTACGTTTTGAGAAATTATATGTTAATTTAAAGAAATGTTCCTTTTGTACTAATCAGATCACATTTCTTGGCTATGTTGTGAGTTATAAAGGTATTGTGGTTGACAAGAAAAAAGTTAAGACAATTCGTGATTGACCTACACTTAAGTTAATTAGTGATGTGTGTATCTTTCATGGTCTAACTACTTTTTATAGACGTTTTGTTAGGAATTTTAGAACCATTGCTGCACCACTCACTGAACTTATCAAAAAGAACACGAGTTTTAGGTGGGGTAGTGACCAAGACAAGACTTTTAATTGCATCAAGAAAAAATTAAGTTCTTCACCCCTACTTGTTTTACCTAAATTTGCAAAAACTTTTGAGATTGAGTGTGATGCTTCAGGTATTGGCATCAAAACTATTTTAATGCAGGAAAGGCACCTAATTGCTTACTTCAATGAAAAGTTAAGTGGAACAAGTCTTAATTATCCTACTTATGATAAAAAGATGTATGCATTAGTACGAGCTTTGAAGACTTGGCAACATTACCTTTGGCCCAAGGTGTTTGTCACCCATATTGACCATGAATCGTTGAAGCACTTAAAAGGACAAGGAAAGTTCAACAAAAGACATGCAAAGTGGATTGAATTCATTGAGACCTTTCCCTACAACATCAAATATAAATAAGGTAAGAACAATGTGGTAGCTGATGCATTATCTCGCAGATATGCCCTTATCTTTACACCTACTGCAAACTTATTAGGATTTGAACATATTAAAGATTTATATGTGAATGATCCAGACTTTGCTAATGTGTATGGAGCATGTGAGATGTCAGCCTTTGAGAAGTTTTATAGGCATAGGGGTTTCTTATTTAGGGAAAATCGTTTATGCATACCTATGAGTTCTTTAAGGGAGTTAGTTGTAAGAGAAGCTCATGAGGGTAGTCTAATAGGTCATTTCGGAGTTAGGAAAACCCTAGATGTCCTAAATGAACACTTTTTTTGGCCACGCATGAAACGAGATGTTGAAAAGATATATGAGAAATGCACAATATGCAAATAGGCTTTAGAGTTTTACCCCATGACTTGTATACCCCTTTACCTATACCTAACCATCCCTGGGTTGATTTATCCATGAACTTTGTACTAGAATTGCCACAAACAAAAAGGGGTAGGGATTTTGTATTTATTGTTATTGATAGATTTTCAAAGATGACACACTTCATCCTATGCCATAAAACTGATGATGCAAACAATGTGGTTGACTTATTCTTTAGAGAAGTAATATGTTTGCATGACATGCCACGAAGTATTGTTTCAGACTGGGATACAAAGTTCTTAAGCTATTTTTGGAAGACTTTGTGGGGTAAGTTAGGTACTAAGTTATTATTTTCAACTACTTGTCATCCACAAACTGAGGTGGTTAATTGAACTCTTTCTACTCTTTTGCGTACTATTATTCGAACAAATTTGAAAACATGGGAAAATTGTTTACCACATGTCGAGTTTGCATATAATAGGAGTGTACATTCTACTACTAGCTACTTTCCATTTGAAATTGTATATGGTTTTAATTCGTTGACTTCTTTGGATTTGGTACCTATACTTGTTAATGAGTATGGCAACGTTGATGGTGAACGCAAAGCTGACATGATAAAAAAAATTGTATGAGAAGGTGCGACAATATATTGAAAAACAAACTGAGCAATATGCATTCTATGTCAACAAGGGACGAAAGAAGGTGGTATTCGAACCTGGTGATTGGGTTTGGGTTTTTATGTGCAAGGAACGATTCCTAACTCAGAGGCGTTCAAAGCTACAACCTAGAGGAGATGGTCCCTTTCAAGTTGTAGCACGAATTAATGATAATACTTATAAGTTGGACCTTCTTGGTGAGTATAATGTGAGTGTAATATTTAACATTTCTGACCTTTCCCCTTTTGATGTAGGTGATGATTCGAGGGTGAATCCTTTTGAGGAGGGGGGAATGATGAGAACTATGGAGATGATGGGTGGAAGGTTTCAATAGATGCAAAAGGTCCATTGCACATTCCAGCAGACCCAATAACACAAGTTAGAGTTTCAATGGATGCAAGAGATCCATTGCACATTCCAAAAAGCCCAATAACACGAGCTAGAATTTCAATGGATGCAAGAGGTCCATTGCACATTCTATAAGGCCCAATAACACGAGCTAAAGCCAAAAAGATTAAAGAAGTACTAAATGGGCTGATTCAAGACATTCAGGCCAACCAAGTTTCAAATGGTGCGAATTCAAGTTTTAAAGAGAGTCCAGACCTAATTAATATAATTGGAATACTTAATAGGTCAAACTAAATAATAACATCATTCCTAAATAGGAGTTCATTGTATGTGTCGGAATTTGTCCGAAATTCCTCCAAAATAAGGATTTCTCCTAAATAGAAATTTTACCTCTCTAGGATCATTATCTTAACTTATAAATAGACACCTCTTGTAAACTTTGGAAATCAAACAATTTTGAGTGAAATAAAAAACAAAGAAATGTTCTTTTTCTTGTGGCATTCAAGTCGACTTATTACTCCCAATTCTTTTTTTTTTTTTTTTGGAGTGTGACGTCCATATCCTTCTTGAATGCTCTGAATTCGTATTCCTTCAAATATTGAGTTTAGGGTTTCTATTATTAAATTCTAATTTAGTTTTTTTAGTTGTTTCTTGATTTTTTGTGTACATTGGGTTCCTAAATCACGTCTTTTTGGAGTTTTCCGCATCACTTGCCCAAATACATTACTAAGCACATTCGCCCTTGACATTGACCGAAATGATGAAAGTATTATAATTTTGTTTCCCATGCAACTCTTATATCTAACCAGTAAAAGAAATCTATAAATTTTACCCGATTAATTATATTTGTATTATATTTATTGTTGAATATGAGAAACACTCACTTTATTCTCTTTAAGTTACATTATTAATTTTACTTATGTGGTAGTTTTTGTTTAATTTGCAAATTAAGAAAAAAAAAAGAAAAATGAACTTTCAACAAATTCACTTATTTTTTTCAAGAAAAAAGAAAAAAAATATTATTAATTTTCCTTTTTAGTTTTTAGAGAGTGGAAAAAAATTATTCCTAATTTCCTTTTGTTTTCTTAAAAAGAAAAATATATTCATAATTTAAATTATTTTTTGTTTTTTTTTATATTTTTTTAAAAAGTAAAAGAAGTACTCTCAAATTCTCTTTTTAATTTTTATTTCTACACTTTTAGCTTTTGCAAATTCTATATTCTGCATTTTCTAATTTTTGCATTGGGTTCCTTTCAAGCCTTTCACGAACACATGGGTGTTGAAATACAACCAAAAAAACTTCGGTGGCGTCATTGTTCAATTTGGGTGAGTGTTTTATTGTAGATAAAGTTTTTGGGTGAGTATGTCAAAGCGGGAACTAAGTTAGTTGATTTTGGTAATGACACTTTGTTGTCATCATTTTCCTCTCCCTCTAAATTTCATGTTTCTGTTTTAAGTTTAAATGAAATGAAAGAATTTTGTAGACTATGCATCATCCAGGTGTCCTATTGCTTGTGTATGCCAATCATTTTATATGTTTTAGAAGCTTAAGACTCTATCTTGTAAAATGCAAAAACTTTGTTTACCATCACAAGCTACTTTCATGCATTAAGTAAGCATGGTTTCATGTAATTATTATAATTTTCAAGTGCTCTATATATACTGGGGCTAAGATGAATGATAATCAAGCAAGTTGTTTTCTTGACAACTTCATCTCTTCACAATCATGTCTCTTGATATCTTTTCATACCATAGATAGTTGCATCTCATGACCATATTGTGAAATTTTTTGCTTGAGAGATGACAAATTTGGAGCTACCTGTAGCTTCTTCTGTATATCTTTCACATTAATGGCAACTCCAAGCAAAAGAAAAAGCTACTAGGCTGTAGGACCGTTTCTTCAACAATACAAAGAGAGACAGAGAAAAAGTAGAAGGAAACCTAACCTTAACAATTGATGAGAATTGACAGAATTAAATGGAGCGACAACTATTAGTGCAAGAATAAAAAATCTAGTCAGAAGGATCAACAAATATTGCAACACTAAGATTTGAGAGGGGATTGACAACATGGTAAAAGGGTCATTGAAAGGAGCGATGAAAAATGATTTCGAGAGCTGTTTTTTTCTTTTTTTGTTTTTTTGGGTCTGTTTTAAGAGGATTATTTGCTTGAGTTTGATTTAGAACCCAAGAAAATGAATCCCGCCACAGCCCATGCGCGTCCCAGCAAGTTTTTTTTTTTTTAATTTTTATTCTTTTCTCGAACATGGGCTGCCTTGTTGCTAAAGATTGGGTTAACTATTCATCTATTTCTTGTAATGACATGTCGCAAGAAAAAAATTATCTGTTTGAGCATGAAAGACATTTTCTAGCTATGAATATGTAACTTAATTTTTCGAATCACGTCAAATAAGTATCTCACCATTTGCAATTATCCAAACAAGAATCTCGCCATTTGCAAATAGAAAAAAAAAAATAAGAAGAAGAATTTCATTATATGATGCCAATACAAGAAAGCTTTCATTTTTCCCACTGATATCATTAGCTGCAAACAGAAAAAGGAAAAAGAAAGTTTATTTACAATATATTAAAATTAACTTGCCTAATAATTGGCCTGTAACGTTGTCATTTTGTTTACTAGTCAACTCTCAATGATGTTTTTGTCAGGTAAGTTGCTCAGAAACCACAGTGACATTTGCCTAACAATTATCTCTGACTTGTGAGCAGCTGCTGCGCAGTTTCCCTGGATTCTTTGCTGATATTTCGTATCTGTCGCTTCGAAAGAACTTGGAGAAAAAGAAATGCCCCTCAGCTCTATCTATATATATTATATATTCATTCCCCTGTACTATAGCTTCACATCGTTTTCTTTCATACCCCTAGAAAATCGAAGAAAAGCTCAAGATTTCTTTGTCTCCCAGAATGACGGTGGGATGCATATCTGTGCCTGCATATTCACATACACACTTGCACAATTGCCTCAAGTTTGCGACTGTAGGAATTCTTTACGACCACTCCCTGTATAACTGGCCGTAAGAAATTTGATGCTTATTAACTCGTGAAAATCATGACCGTTTCCCTTTTGTATCCCAGGTCACAGAGATGAGAGTGCATATGGATTGTGCTGGCTGCGAGAGCAAGATCAAGAAAGCTCTGCGAAAGCTACAAGGTAATATACAACATATATACATATATATCTATATTGCTTTTTTTTTTTTTTTTGATTTAATAATGCAAGAACTGCATACTCAAAGGCAAATTGGTTTCTTGTCTCTCAAACTGCTGGAAATCATTGTCCTATGGCTATAATATGTCGCCCATTACATGCTAAATCTTATATATATTTGGCATATCAGGAGTGGATGTAATCGACATAGACATGACAGCACAAAAGGTAACAGTCATGGGATGGGCAGACCAAGAGATGGTGCTTAAAGCAGTGAGGAAGACAGGAAGAAGAGCTGAGCTATGGCCATACCCTTACGACGATATGCAGCAGTACTATTACTATTATCAACAACGACAACATGAAGTTGAACCACCCATCACCCATTATGTAACTCAGTACTCCACAACTACTACTGCCTCTTCATACAACTCTCACAAGAATAGCTACAGTGATGTTGATTACGGTTACTACCAGAGCCCACCATATTCCATACATGATGATGCTAGGGCAAGTTCCATGTTTAGCGATGAGAATCCTCATGCTTGCTCCATCATGTAATGGGGATTAATTGTAAGGCACAACTAATTGAGTTTATACAATATTTTTCAGGTTGCTATGTATGAATATGCCTAGTTATTATAGTCATAGAAACTCATGTACAAGTGCCATTACTAATTAGTATCTGAAAAGTATCATCTGCAATATTCAAACATGCTGTCTTGCAAGCCTTTTCTTTTCAATTTCAGCTCGCACTTGAATATTCTCGGATTCTCTTTTCCCCTGTTACATCCAGCCAATTGACCTTGAGCAATGAATATGAAAATTTTAATTGACGGAACTTTTGGTGTTTGTTGATGATGTATGTAGATTTGTCGTAGAAGGGTTTTCACTGCATCAATTGATTATTTATTTTTCATGTCAACATTGTATTTGGAAGAGGAAAATATGGGAAAAATAAGTTTTTGTTGTGTTAGGGGAAATACCTTAACAATTAAAATTTTCTTGGCTCGCCCGTCAAATTTATTTTCTCAATTTTGAGAAAAAAAATTGTTGATTTCACTACTTAATTTATGAAATGACTAATTTACTCATTTTAATTTTTTTTATTAACACTCATTAATTATGGTCTAAAGGCAAATTTGAAATTAAAAAATATATTATTGAATTAAAATACAAATTTATTATCAAATCTTTTTGCATATTAACAATTTAGTCTCACATTTAAAATTTGACAAATTATGCCTCAAAAAAATTTTTTATTAATAAATCTAGTTTGTTGTTAGAACCATAATAGAAAACGTAAAAAATGATAATGCAAAAAATCCCTCTTTTTCTAATTTCTCTCTCTCGGCCTCTCTCTCTCTCTCTTTCCTATCTCTCTCTCTTTCCTATCTCTCTTCATCTCTCTCCCATCTCTCCTTGTTATCATATTTTGATTTTTGTACACGTGACATTTTTTGTGGTGTAAGGACGTCATGTCATCATTTTTTACTTTTTTTTGTTAATAGTTATAACAACAAATTGGATTTAAGGGAAAAAACTATTTTTTTGGCATAATTTGTTAATTTTTTAAGATAAGATTAAATTTGTTAAAATACAAAAATGTAAAAATAAATTTTTATATTAATCTTATATTATTTTTTTCTTTCTTTTTTCTCCTTTCTACAAAAGAAAATTTTCCAGTTTTCTTTCTTCGTACTACCATCTCCTAATATATAGATCACTAAACTTTTTCCTTATGTCTAGTTTCCCTTACTCTTAATTTTTTCTCTCTCTCTTATTTTGCTTTTCCTTTATTTTGTGATCCAAACAAAGGGTTAGGATTTTATTTACTTCATTATCTTTTTTGAATTTTGATTAGTTTATCTTTCTATTGTACAATATCATTAAATATATTATTAGGGTGCATTTAAAATAAAATATTGACCTTATCATGAAAATTAACATAAAATGAAAAATATGAGATATTTAAAAATATCAAATGTTGATTAATTGTGGAGCATATAAGTGTTAGCATATGTCTTAATAGTCAATAAATTAATTGCTATTCATACACATATTGGATATTTCATACATATAATTTTATTAATAAAGATATTATTTTTTATTATTATTTATATAAATAATAATATTATTAATTTATTATAAAAATAAAGTCAATGAAATACATATATTTTATAAAGATAATTATGATAGAATTATAATTAAAACTACTTATTATATCAAAGTTTATCCCTAAATATTCTTTTTAATATGCTATCAAAATTAGACATTGATTCATTTATGAGATTAACGTATATTGTGTTCTTTTCTTATGAATAAAGCAATTGATCTCATAAAATAAAATATAAAGATATTTGAACAAACATGTAGGTGTTTATTGAATGAACAAATTCATTGATACCTTGATCTAATATTTCTTGTATATTCATAAAATTACTTATGTGATGGTTATGTTAGTGATTTTTGAAGTTGAAATCAACAAGGTATTTCATATAAGAATTATTATACCTTGATCTAACTTTTGAATTATCCTAATCAAAAATTACTTTTGAGTAATTGCATTAGGCATAATATGAATAATATAAAGATAATTAATTGATAAATAAATGATTCATCACTTTAATGTAATCATAGAAGAATGTTTTACTGCTTTTAATTTAAATTTTTTTTTAGACAAGTAAAATAAATATTTATAAAAAATTGTGATCTTATTCATGAAATTAATAATTTGTATTTGAAAAGAAAGATGATTAGATAAAATATAATAGACATTAATATCATATTTTATATTTAATTAGAATCTTAGTATGATGAGAAACTTGAATTACATCTTTTAATCGTAAACTAAAGGGATATGTCAAACCATCTTTTAACAGTCTTAACAGTTAAGTGGTCATGACATGTACTGATAATTTATGAATATGAATTAATTAATTAGTAAATTAATAATAAATTAAAAGAATTTAATCTATCTAATTCTTTGAAATTATAATTCATATTCATTGTTAATATTTTGGGATCCCAATAAGTCATACGCATGAGGACAATTATGAAAATATAAAATAAAGATCACATTGGACTTGATTAAAGAGTCGAATAAGCCTTTGGGGTTAAATATAAGGTATCTAAAAATATAAGGAATCGTTAGGTATGTGAATTCTTTGCTTATCTCTCTAATGTAGAGTAGCAAGGCAAGACAACATTGGCACTTTCCTTGCATTGATTTTTCATTACAATAAAGCCTTGGAAGTGTAAAAAAGGGAATTGTTTAGCAATGTGAATTCTTTGCTTGGATTCCTCCAATGAAAGCAACATTGTCTTAAAAAAATATCTTTAACACAAGATATCTTAAGTCAAATTAAAAGTAATCAACAATGTATGGATGCTTTGCTATCACATGAAGAAAAATCATGCCCAACATTTGAGAATTAATTGACTTAAAGATGATGATAAAAACATTTTTTTTTCATGCTAAGAGCTATTGATGAAAGAAGAATAATAGGACTCTGTAGGGGTGTGGCAACATTCAAGCGAGAAAATAGTTTTAAGCAAAAGGAGGATATGCATTTACTTCAACTTTAAACTGATGAACTAACTTAGGACAACTGCTAATGATCAACAAGTCATCAACATAGAGTGAGACATATACAACTTGACCCTATTGTGACTTGATGTACAAAGTAGGTTCAAATTGGTTCCTATTGAAGCCAAGTTCCAGTAGATGCTTATTGATTCTATTATACCAGGCCCTTAGAGCTTATTTTAAGCCATACAAAGTTTTTCTCAACAAGTAAACCATGTTTTTTTGTCCAAACTTAATGAATCCAGGAGGCTGCTCCACTAGAATATCTTCCTGCAACACACCATTGAGGAAAGTAGATTTCACATCAAAATGGTGTATCAAGAAACCCTTTTGTACTGCAACAACTATAAGCAACTTGATGGTATCTATTCTACCTATTGGTGCAAAAGTTTCACAGTAATCCACTCCCAATTGCTGTGAATATCCTTTACCTACCAATTTTGCCTTGAGTTTACTGATTTTACCATCATAATGACATTTGACTTTGAAGATCCATTTTACTCCAATGACAGATTTTCCTTCTGGTTTAGAAACCAAAGTCCATGTCTCATTTCTTTCAATTGTCTGCAGTTCCTCCATCATAGCCTTTTTCTAATTAGGATTAGTTAAGGCTTCCTCATAGTCAATAGGTTCTAAGATAACTTGATAAGCTCTTTCGTAAAAATCAGAGAGCCTTATGGTTCCTTGGATTGGGAAATCCTCTTCATCCCCGTTTAAGGCTTCACTTTATGAACCTAAATTGCTTAGAAGTTCCTCAAGATGAATCTGAGTTGACTCAATTTCAACTTTGTCCCAGTTCTAATGCTGATTCTCATTGAATTTACTGTGTTTGGAGATCAAGACTTTGGCAGAATGAATGACATATACCTTATAATTGCAAGTTGTCTCACAATATCTAATAAAAATTGTAGCAACAACTCTTAAATCTAGCTTACCCTTTTTTGGTCAAGTATATGCACGAAGTATAAGCAACCAAAGATCTTGAGATGTTGCAAGAAGGGCTTGTGTTGAAACCAAGTCACAAAAGGCGTTTGATCAATAAGAGCTCTGCTAAGTAATCTATTTAGAAGATAAATTGAGGTTGCCACGACTTTTGCCCAAAAACTTTTGGGAAGTTTCTTTTCTGTCAACATATATCTAGCCATTGACATGATGCTTCTGTTTTTCCTTTTACTTACTCCACTTTACTGTAGAGTATATGAAGCAGTAAATTGTTGTTGAATCCTAACACTAGCACATATGGTTTTAAAGGTCTCTAAAGTGAACTTAGAGCCATTATTAGATCTGATGGCTTTTAGTTTAAGACTTGATTGATTTTCAATCCAAGTCTTAAATCTTTTAAAGATTAAGGAAACTTCAATTTTGTACTTTAAGAAATAAACCCAGCAGAATCTAGTAAAATCATCTATGAAAATGATAAAATATATATTCCCATTTAAGGATGGTGAGGTCATGGGCCCACATAAGTTAATATGGATTAGTTGGAGTTTCTCCTTAGCTTTCTATGATTTGCTTGTAGTAAAGAGTAGTCTGGTTTACTTGCCATATTAACACATATCACATAAGCCATTAGGAACATGAATTTCAAGAATATTGATGGCAAGGGCCTTCTTGGCTAATGTTTGAATACCAAAATAATGGAAATGTCCAAGTCTCCTATGCCATAAAACTGACTCATCAGTAAAGGCAAGTTGAGCCTTATGGAAAGTTGTTGGCCAACACAGATGGAAACTTTTCTCTTTCATAGGAACAAAGGCAATAACACTGTCATTGGGACCATAAATTACACACTTCTTATCCTTGAAGGTAAGAGTACATCCTTTTTCAAGTAGTTGACCAACATTTAAGAGGTTTTGATTAATATCAGTGACAAACAATACATCAGAGAGCAATTTTGTTCCTGTTGATATGTTGATCTTTGCTGTGCCTTTCCCTTTGACTTGGAGAAATTAACCATTTCCTATCTTCACTTTAGAAGTATAAGAATGATCCAAGGATTTGAAAACATCAAGTTTTGGGGACATGTGGTTTATGCATTCACTGTCCACCAACCAAGTTAGATCAGAAGAGATACTGCTTGCAGCAAACAACTGCTCTTCTAGTGGTTTGTCATTGTCAGCTACTTGAGCCTCTAACTTATCAGGTTGATCCTGTTGTGAATGGTTGAATTTCTTTTTGCAGATCCTTTCTGAGTGCCCCTTCTTCTTGCAGAAGATGCACACAATGTCAAGTCTCCTCTAGTTGAATTTTGAGAGATGGTTTGTCCTACTACAGTGTTCACAGGGTGCATATTGTTTCTTCCCTCCTGCTTAGTTTCTAGTCTTTTTCCCTTGCTACTTCTTTTGTTGTTTTCTTTGTTATTGCTTGGCTTGAAAGGCACCATCATTAGCATCTTTTTGTCTCATAAGTCTCCTTTGCTCATGAGCCTGCAATGCATTTATCAGCTTTGCTAAGGATATGGTATTCAAGTCTCTAAAATCTTTTAAAGATGAGATCTTTGCTTCAAACCTTTCCGAGATCCTAACCAGAACCTTTTGAACAACAAATTTATCTGGAAAGTCATCACTTAAGAGGCTTATTTGATTCACAATTTTAAGTAACCTATCATTGTATTCTTTGACAGTCTCAGACTCTTTCATCCTTAGTAACTCAAATTCCCTTTTATGGTTCAGTAACAACATGTTTCTGGTTTTCAAGCTACTACCAAACTCTTCTTTCAACCTTTCTCATGCATCTTTAACAGTGTCACAGGTCATGATCTTGTTAAAAATGCTTTCTACCACAGCTAAGTGAATGTAAGTTAAGGCTTTGTATTGCCTTGAAACTTGCTCACTATGATGTTTGATCTAAGCCATGGTCGGATTAAGAGGAAGAGGATCAGGTTATGCTCCTGTTTCAGTGACCTCCCACAAGTCAAATGCTCTGAGATATGCCTTCATCATGATAGACCACTGTATATAATTGTCTCCATTAAATTTTGGTGGAGGTAAGGGTGAAAAACTTGAAGATACCATAGCTAGTTTGTGCTAATTTTTGGTAGGATCTCTCTCAGGTACTTTTGCTTTCTGTAGGTTTTCTTTTCTCTCTTAACTCGCACTTTACAGGTCCTCTTATTGATTGTTTCTACTTTGATATCAAGTGAAGTTTTATTAGAAGATAAAATGTTAATATGACAAAACCCTGCAAACTAAAGTTGCAGAATGAGGGAGAAGATAAGGCAGAGAAGTAGAACACCTTTTTTGTTTAATGGAAACACGAAAACTAGTTCATTACCTTTCTAACCTTCATTATATATGAAGATTTGAATGTAAATATTATTACAAATTTGAATTATATTCAAAATAATTCAAATTAAAATTTTGAGATTCCAAAAAAATGATTTAATCAAATTTAAAATTTGAAACAAAAGGACCTAACTAATGACTAAGTTTGGCAGTTTGAGTCTAAAAAAATACTTTTAGAGATCACTTGTTACATCATTAAGCAATTGCTAGAGCAAATAATTCAAAAGGACAAAAGAACAGCATGTAGCAGATGAGCGTCATCACGTCCAGTAACTTGGCATCCAATCCATTAGTAGTAGATGTAATCCTACAGCACCATGGTGAACTACTTTGCCAGCCTCAAGGACAAGATGGTGATGGGTAAGGATGATGGTGGTATAGGATTCTGTGACTTTAATGAATTTAATCAAACAAGCATGAAATCTTATATCCACTTAGAGCTCCTTGCTTGCTAGAATATTAAAGCCTAGATAATATCTGCGAAGGAATTTTTTGACAGCAAGAATGAGACAAAATCTGAGTAACACATGGCGAAGTCTTATGGAGGAGGCAGCAATGGGTCTATGTGGGCATGCGGTGGACGATAAGAGATGGGAAAAAAAATCGACATCTGGCATGACCCTAGGATGCTTGACCAGCGTGACTTCAAAGTCCTCTCCCTTAAGGCGCAGCTTGACTCAGATATGATGGCTTCCTTAATTGATCCTGACATGAGATGGTGGCGAGAGAACCTTGTGAAGCAAATTTTGATGCCGGATGAGAGCCATAAAGTCTTAACCATTCCACTCAGCCTTCTTGGTTATGAAGATGAGCTAATTTGGCACTAAGATTGGATGGAAAACTGCACGGTCAAGAGTGCTTACCATTTGGCTAAAACAATTTCCAGCAGGAGATGTGAATCTGCTAGTTCTACGTCTATAGGTGATACCGGTTGGAGAAGGACATGGCGCCTCAAGGTTCCTGGTCAAGTTAAAACATTTTCCTTGACGAGCAAGTAAAGGCAAAGACTTCCTTCCAACTAGCACAAACTTGGCCAGCAAAGGAATGATGATCGATCCGACTTGTGCTAGATGTGAAAGTGCCCTTGAAACGGTCTTTCATATCCTTCTAAATTGTCCTCGGGCATCGGGGACATGGCCGTTAAGTCCCCTCGGCTTGCGTATAAGGGAGAATACTACGGTTGAATGTTCTGTAGGGTTTGCTTCCACATGTGACGCTTTAGAGCTTGCTGCTATGATTGCTTGGGCTCTATGCTGTGTACACAATATGTTGGTGGTCGAAGGAAACACCTGAGATCCTCGGTTGGATATTGATATGGCTCTGAAGCTATTCTACGACTACAAAAAGGAAGCATTAGACCCCCCACCGAATTAGCAAGCGCGAGAACTAAACACTCGGAGACCGCCGGGTTCAGGCCAGATTAAAATCAACACGGATGCTACTTTAATCTCCGGAATGGGAAGAATGGGCTAGGTTTTTGGGGAACACAACGACCATCCTTTGCTAGCAGCATCGAAAGGGATTAATAATGGAGCTACTTGCTACTCGGACAACAATGCAAAAGGCCAAGGAATTCTCGCTACCATAGAGTTTGATAGTCTGATGGCTATCAATGCTATCTAGCGACAACATTACGATGCGACAGTTGTTGGTCAGATTGCAGCGGATGTGCAGCTCCTATCCTCTTCCTTTAGCAACTTTATCATACAGCATGTACGCAGGAGAGTAATGGGATAGCTCATGCGCTGGCTAGAGAAGCGCTATCATATGTAAGAGACGTTGTTTGCAATGAGTCTAGCTCAAACCATATTTTTTTCCTTATTAACAATGATGTAAGGAATTTTTCTGAGTAAATAAAGATTCCATCTTTACAATGGTGTGTTCACTTGGAATGTTTGTTATGTTAAGTTCGTTTGTGCATGTTCAATTTACGAAAATAAGCAGAAACGTAAAAGAGGGTTGCATGTCCAATATACTAAAATAAGCAAAAACGTTAAGTCTTACTCGTAGTAATGAATAGATATATCTTTCATGACTCGTTAACCTACTCGATCTAAAATTGGTATTTTCGATTCAGTGCAAGTTCTTGATTTTGGAAAATTATGATCAACTAAATTAAATTGATTTATTATTTTATATATTCGAAAAATTATTTATTCTGATAATATTAAAATAATCACTAATATATTTCACTATTTTTACTAAATTACATTTATTTTGCTTTTTGATTCAATTTAAATTTGGTTTAAAAAGAAAAAAAACATAATTTAGTTGTCAATTGTTTAAGTATGGTATGCCATTAACTAAAAAATATGGTTTAGTATCTGTTCACAAAATGGCTAACTAAGGTTTTTGTTCAATACAAAATTGTGTTAAATGAACGATGAACCCTTCTAATCTGCTCTGTTTATTTATCTTTTGCAAGCAATGAGGGTAAACGTGTCCCTAGACATCACAATAAAGAATACTAGTAGCAGTACTAGGAGGACACCAAGATGAGTGTCATTTCCATTTTGTTGCACTTTGGGGCATGCAGGGCTTGTACCGCGCAAGCCCCCAAAAGATCACCCAAGGATAACCTTTTGTTTGTGAAATGCAACATGCCAATTCGTGCACCGGCTGGCTGCCTATCTTTAGTATTCTTCTCATTCTTCCAGCGTTGAACACTTGAATGGAGAGAGAGAGAGAGAGAGAGAGAGAGGAGCGGGTCCAAAAAGTTATGGCAGCCACACATATGCAACGACAGCAAAATGACAACCTCCCAAAAGAAACTAACGCGGAAACTTAGCCAATAAATCCCACGAAAAATAGGTCCTCTTATAGAAGGAGGCTCTCTATGCCTGGCTGTCCTGTCCAACATTGTACACCTCCAACATCAATAAATTCTCCAACATAAACAGAAAAACCAAGAAAGTACGTAGTTGCCTATAACAAAATGGCAAAGTACTCTCCCAAAATCACCACCATCTTTCTAGCCTCCGCTGCCCTTTGCCTCTTGTCCCTCCTCGGCTCCGCCTATGCCGACCCACACTTCTCCGTGGAGGGCAAGGTCTACTGCGACACTTGCCGCACCCAGTTCATTACCAAACTCACCGAATACATGAAAGGTACATATACGACACCTCTCCTTTTATTCAACTAATAAGTTATAAAAACGTTTTAAATTGCAGTCTGACTCTGCAGTTATTGTCCTTGACACCCAATTTCTGTGGTCATATGAGCAGCAATTGGCCACAATTGCAGGCTCGTCAACCACAATGACTGCAATTAATAGCAATGGCCACGAGAAGCTTTTTATTATGGCCTTAGAGTAACTAAGAACAATTGCAATCCGTTCGATGCACCAACTAAATTGTCCAAAATGGTGTCCTTTAATTTTGCAGGAGCAAAGGTGCGCTTGGAATGCAGAGACCGCGAAGGTGGTAGCCTAACCTTCAGCGAAGAAGCTGAGACTGATGAGACCGGAACCTACCACATAGAAGTTGATGGTGACCACGAGGAGGAAATCTGCGAGATTATTCCTGTTGAGTCCACCGATCCCGAGTGCAGCGAGATAAGCCAGGGAGAATTTCTCAACAAAGCTTTCAGGGTTGCCCTCACATCCAACAATGGGGTCGTTTCCGGGGTCCGCGAAGTCAATCCCATGGGCTTCTTGAAGAAGGAATCCCTTCCAGGGTGCATTGAGGTCCTTAGAGAGCTTGGATTCACCGAGACTGGCGGACTAGTCCCATGAAAAGCCTTTTCTTGTATGCCCCAAATAAAAGAGTCTTCTAATTTTTGCATTCTGTGATGCAAAACCTACACATGTTTACCATGCCAGGAGGGGCTTTGCTAGCCAGCCCAGCAACTCTACCCTCTATCTTTTGATAATGACTAGTAAATCTATTCTTAATATATAGGTCATGATCACTTTTTTGATTTCTTGGTCTCCCCTCTTTTAAATTAACAGCAATTTGTAACATTATATAACAAATTTGTATCAGTTCAGGTGATTACAGGGTGTGGATCAAGCACAAATCTGAAAATTCCGATATAATCTACATTGACATGGTTAGATATGAAAGGCTGAATTAAACAAGATGACTCTAAATATTTGCTTCGTTTTTTACGAAAATAATCGATTAATACGCATCTAATAGGGAATAGCCAGCGCTCACTCTTGTTCCCGTGATATCAAAATTTCATTGAGATGAATTGGGCGATCTACACTTTTACATGATTCTTTGCATTGCAACCAATAAAGCATCATATTGCAATCACCACATCAACCTGAACTTATACTCCACACAAAGATTAGGATTAATGTTTTCTATTTTGGGTCCGAACTTGAAAATTTCCAGGTCTGAATCGTTGGAAGATAGATTCGGTTAAGTGTTTTAGCTATACGTAAAGTCAAGATTCAGGGTTTGATGTATTTATGTTCAAAGAATTTCGTATTTTGAAGGTGTGTTTAGGTTCATGTGTATTTAGTATTACAAAGTGAATTGAGTCTTTTTAGAGTCTTAATAAGGGAAATGTATTTGTCTTAGGGGTTCACTATAAATAGTGGTTGAAATGTGTAGGTTTGTAGTGTAGAGTGCGTAATCATTTTATAATATTAGTATGATATTTGTGTTTATGCTCCCATTCCAAATAATTATTTGGAGTTCTAATTTCAACATTGTGGTATCAGAGTATTTCAAATCCAATAAGTAGCAACAAAAGACAAAGATTCGGTCTCGGACGTCGATAGACGGGTGTTTTTCAATCTCATGGTTGCTCTTTGCATGGGAAGTAAAGAATCATGCAGTCCCAATCATATTTAAAAATCTGGACCGAACTGGTGGTAAGACCAAAAAACTGGTGACCCAATATTAAAATTGGTATGATTTCCTTATTTAAACGGACTAGAGAGTTTTGGGTTGAACCAGCCGAGTTATAAAAAACCCAAGTTTTAACTGAAAGAGTTTTGGGTTGGCCTAACAATCAAGACAACTCATCTAAGGCCCATGAAAATAGGTATAAGCCCACAACAATTACTAAAATCCAAGAGACTTGCAAAGTGCCTTAGGAGGGCTCGTGATTCGTTTATAAAAAGAACTTCACCTTTCATTTTTATCTTCAGTCAGTGTAGGATTGGAGCAAAACACGATAGTCTTTTAACAAGAGCTTTTTGGCCACCCAAGTATTTCTCCAACTCCCCACATTGCTTGTGTATAAAAGGAAAAGGTTGGAGTTTTACTATAAATGAGCCTTTATGCCTTCCAAACATTAGAATTATAACTTCAAATTAGATAAATTATCTTTAATTAAAATAAAAAATTATAAAGCATTGAATTGTTACTTCAACCATTAACCCATAGTTAAACTAGTGACCCAACCACTTGATAATTATTTTGGGTTAAGTGTTAGTCGAGGTTTAAAAACTATACTTCCAGTAAAAGGCCCAAGTGAAGAAGGTTCAGAGGTGTGGTGGCTATGTTGGAGCATTTAAGGAAAGCAAAGCCCAATGTAGAAAGACTCACCTCAAGGGGAGGGTTAAAAGTTGGTGATTGTGAGTTAGAAAGAAAAGGAAGGAGATAAAGTTAATGAAGAACTTAAAATGCTAGAGAACCAAAGCTAAAGTTTCAAAGCTAGAGATCGAAGCTAAAGAATCAAAATTGAAGTATCAAAGCCAGAAATTCAAAGATGTTGGCGAGACATAGGGAAAGTGAAAAAGGTAAAGGAACAAAGAGAAAAAGAAGAGCGATGTGAGAAGGAAGCCTGTGAACAAATCTCTCTATCAAAGTGTTGAATCTCCAGGTGGTAAAGAAAACCCGTTAAGAAAGGGAAAGTCGCAAGACTTTGCCAAGTGAAAGGGTTGTCTGCATTAGAAGTATTGAATCTTTGGGTTTGTGAAAAGAAGGCCTACCAAGAAGGTGTAATTTATACAAAAGACTTTGCAGAGAGAAGAAGAAAACAAGAGAAGTTAAAAAATAGAGAAGTCTTCTATGTGATAGCAAGGTTAAGAAGAACAATCTCTTTGCCAACAACAACTAAGTGTTTAAGATGGAGGTTAAAGTGCCAAGAGCTGTGTCTATACCATTCAAGTTGATGCTTAAAGAATTACTTGAAAAATTGAACATATTGCTAGCAATGTGTGTGTGTGTGTGTGTGTGTGTGTGTGTGTGTAAAATCTAGACTAGATCATTTACTTAATTTTGTGGCAACATTTGAATTTAAAGAAATGTTTTGAAGACAAAGGATTTACAGCCATACAAGTTTTTCAAAAAAAAAAAAAAAGATGCTAAGAATAATGTTGTGTTGCATGTGATTAAATGCTTAAAAGGTGTTTATAATATTATCATTTAAGATGAGCATGATCAAGAGTTAGATGAAACCAAATGTGATATACAAGAGTTGTGTGAACTAATGGAGATTTGGAGAATAGTTATGATGAAGTTATTAAGGGGCTGAATGAATTAAAATTAAAGATGGAAGGAGATCCTAAAGAATATGCTAATTATGATGTAATGTAACATATCCCAATGAGAAAAAGAAAAGTTGCTGTTATTCATGATTTTCCTCTTAGTTGTAGTACAAATACATGGTTAAAGCATGAGAAAAGGAACCTAAGCCTAAGGAGGAGTCTTGGAAGATAAACTTGAATTAAATGCTTTAGTTATATGTAGAGTTAAGTTTAGATATGTGTGAAGTCATAATCTAGATTTATGGTGATGTATTTATGTTCAAAGAAGTTAGTATTTTAAAGAGGTATGTTTAATTCGTATGTATTTAGTATTATGAAGTAAATTAAGTCTTTATAGAATCTTAATTACCATGAGTAAAGGAGATTTATTAGTTTTAGGATTTCCCTATAAATAGTAGTAGAAGTGCTAAGTTTTATGGTATGAAGTGTGTTATCATTTTATAACATTTATCTGATATTTCTATTATCCTTCTACTCCAAGAAATTCTTTTTATTGAAATTAGAACTCAAAAGAAATACTTGGAATGGGAGAATAACACAAATGTCACACTAATATTATAAAATGATAATTTCCTATATATTACAAAACTCAACACTTTACCATTATTTATAATGAACCAATAAGACTAATATATCTTCCTTGTTCTTGGTAACTAAGACTCTAGAAAGACTCAATTCACTTTGTAATGCTAAATACATATGAACCAATATACACTTTTTCCAAATACTAAATTCTTTGAATACATACACATCAAACAATAAACCTCAATAATGACTTCACATATATCTAAACTTGACTTCACCTATAACTAAAATACTTAATCCAAGTTTATCTTACAATACTCTTTAAACATAAATTCTTTGAACATAAACACATTAAACCATGAACCTTGACTATGATTTCACACACATCAAAATTTAACTTCATATATACCTAAGACATTTAACTCATGTTTATCTTCCAACACTTTTGAGTTCTAATTCCAATAATGTGGTATCAAAGCATTTCAAATACAACATGAATAACTAAAAAAAAATTTAGGTTACATAAGGTCACAAGTGACCAAGAAATGTATGATATGTAAAAGAAGAAATAAAATAAAAGGAAATAAAAAATGTATATATATATTTTAAAATAGTAGGTGAATCCATGCAATTCACAACTATGGTTTAAGTTGTATGACCTAAAAATTACCTAAACTTGAAATGTGTACATTTAAACATGCTCAACCTTAATCAACACTTTTAGGCTTTAGTTGCCCAATTAACTTTCTTACTTAAATTGTTTAAAAAAGAAGAAGGGAAAAGTTACAATCCTCATGAATGTTATTTTAAATACGAATGTTACAAAGGATGAAGAAGAAGAATTTTTATTATTAAGGATTCTATTGATAATTTGTAATTATAATTATCTAACATGCGATCATTATTTAAATATTTTATTTTTTTATATTTCTATTAGATTAGATATTCTTATGTTTAAATGTTTAATTATTCTTCTAGTTAGTTTTAAACTATTATTTAGAGTTATAGGATTTAAGTTAGTTTATTAGTAAGAACACTATTCATGATATTTGATAATTGATATTGAATATTAATTTTTTAATGAGTGTTGATTGTCATCTATTTTTGGGTTTTGATAAAAGGGGTAGGTTATGTTGGACACACATCATGGACACATGTTTAACATGCCAACATGCCTCATTATGTTTGCCAAAAAAAAATATTTGAAACAAAAATTTGTATACTTATATTAGAGACAAAATGGTGTGCATTTGACTTAAAGAGGACATGCTGAAGTGTAGTCATGTCCTTATCTTTGACTAATCTACCCATAAATAAGGATATAAATGAATCAATATGCTTATTAAAAAGTTAATGGTTTGGCTCAACAAAAGCTCATTTAAACTTATTCAATAGCATAAATAAATAATTTGTGAGCTTGATTTCAAAGCTTGTTTGATAAATGAATTGAGCTTGAACAAGAAGCTATTCAACTCATTTATGTTTATGAATGGCTTGTTTAAAACTCAATGTAGGCTTGATAAAAGACTTTATATAGACTCAATAAAAGTTCACTATAAGTTCAATATAATGAATTATTAAAAAAGCTCAACAAGACTCATCTAATTATAACTCATTCAAAGTTTGAATTAATGATATAAACCTTAAAAATTTTACATTTTCTTTTTTCTTGGCCTAATCTTATTCTCTTCCAACATTACCACTACCATAACCCTAAACAACACAACTCTTTCAGCTCTACCTCTCTTTAAGCCCCCACCAAACCATCATCACACACCACCTCTAAAATCCAAAGCAATTATCATCTCTTAATACAACAATACTCTTTATTGGAACTTATGTTTATCATTCTACACTATTGCATAATCCACACGTTAAAAAAGTTTAGAAAAGCCATAAAAAAATTCATAAATTCTAAGATGAGTTGTGTCTTATTGATTTTCCACTTGTTTCTAACAATCGTAACCGATTAAAATGAAATGTTAACCTTTAATCTACCCTTCTTTGCCCCTTAGATGCTAGGTTCTTAACTTAACCTTATTGTTTAATGGTTTCTTCATCATTTTCTTGATTATGCCCTGCCAACTATCCACCATAAGCCTTAATCAAACAATTCCCACACCAATAGACTTACCTACCACTATTTTACCATTAACTATCATCGACATGCACCATCAACACCAACTAGTGGTTTGCCAAAATAACCAAAAATAACTCTGAATTCATACTTTATTGGTGGGGGGTGAATAATGTTTGGTTTGTTGTCTATTATTTTTGTTTCATGTTTTTGGTGTTTTCAATTTTGTCTTGAAAAAAATTAAAAAAAAAAACAAAAACAAAAGTAAGAAAAAAAAATTGTTTATTTGCCTTAGTTTTCAAGAAATGTAAATCCCCTCCTATAGCTTATACTAAAATTGTTTTTATTGTTCATTACCTTGTTTAGTAACCTTAAGCCCTAATTGCTTGAATTTCTTATGGTTTATAAGTGTGATTTTTTTGGTAGTCAAAAAAATAAAGGTGCATAAGTTATTGATTGTTGGTTCTTATGTGATAAAAGTCTCCAAAACAGTTTATAATCATTAATAAAATTTCAAGTTGAGCTGAGCTTGATATCAAGTTAAGCATGGTATCAAGTTAAGAATAGTATTAAGTCAAGCTTATATTAAATTTAGATTAGTCTTAATTTAAAAATAAAAAAATAAAAAAAAAACAAAAAAACATAAAACATAAAATGAGCTAGGCTTAAGCACAAGTATTATGTAAAGAAGTTGAGCCTAAACATACTAAAGTTTGGCTCAGCTTGTTTACACCCTTACCTATAAACGTTTGCTCTCTTCTTTATTATCTCATCATCTTTGTTATTGAGACCTATATCAAGGCAAAAAAAAAAAAAAAAAACCTAGATACAAATCAAGGCAAAAAGAACCAATGTAAGTCAGGGAGCATAGAAAGAAAGTCAAAAATCTTAAAAATGAGAGGCAAGAAGAATGCAAATGGATGTGTATACATTTTTGCAAGAAGCATAAAGTATGCAAAAAGGGGACTAGTGACGAGGTTTCATTCAAGCAAAAAGAGTATTATAACTAAAGTTTTAATGATGATGACTAGCATAAAATAAGGGATCCTAGTTATTTCATGGAGGTAGGCTAAATTTAATCTCTTTAATAAACCTTATAGACCTTAAGTTATTAGGCTTACCTTATAATTTAAGCCATTTTTTAGATTAGTTTTTTTCTTTGTTATTAGATTCTTATTAAATTTTAAATACAACTAAAGGAAATTGAGCCTAAAGCCCTTTATATAATAAAAAAAAAAACAAAAACAAAAATGTTTAACCAAAAAATGGATCAATTAAAGAGGATGACATTTTAAAGTCAATAAAAGAAATGGACCAATTAGAAAAGAGCAACAAAAAGATCAAGGTACGTAAAATCACTAAGTTAAAAGACACCTTGCCATTGAAGCCAACTAATAATGGGATGGTAAGAAAGGGAGCTTGATAGCTTGTGACTTACCATAAGGCCTTTTTGTCACAATAAGGGTGAATTTTAAGAATGAAGATTTAAATAAAGGAATGATTGAAGGGTAAAAGGAGCCATTATTAAATGACGATAATGACTTAGGTATATATGATTGTCTTGAGATTGTCTTCAATTTGTTAGAAAAGATTGTGATTCAAAACCCATGGAATAAGATCCTAATTATAAAGTTGCTAGGTAGAAATATCATATATGCTTTAATCTACCGTTGCCTTCTTTAACTGTAACCATCTACTAGCAAGTTGTAACTAATAGACCTTAACAATGGCTTCTTCTTCGTGAAACTAAAGCAAGTACAAGATTATGAGTTTAGCTCAATGAAGGCTTATGGGTATTGGCTAGTCATTATTTAATGGTATGGCAATAAAAGCTAAACTTTGATATTGAAGTTGTTGAGATTAATAGGGTGGTTGTCTAGATTCACCTCCCATAATTACATGTTAAATACTATCACTTATCAGTTTTAAAGCACATTAATGACTAAGTTAAATGGATCCTAAAGTTAGATAGGATAATTAAATAGGTCTTAAGGGGTAACTATGTCTTCTTTTGTGTTAAGATTGATCTTAATGCATTACTGGTCATGCATTATAAGTTAAATGGTATGGTTCATGCAGATTAAATATAGGTGCATTCATCTTATGTGCTTTTCTTGTAGTAAATATGGTCATAAAATAGGAGCATGTAAGCATACCAGTCATGATGGGATTAATGATGGAAGAGTGCAAGAAGATAAACATGGAAAACGACCACAGTAAAAGCAAACATAACACCTTTGGATGTTTGTTCAAAGAAGAGCTAGATATAGGACAATATGTAAGGGTAAGTCATTTGACATGCTTGCTAGTTAACAAGTTAGAGAGGTATGTTTGCTGGAGGGGAGTTATAAGTATAAAGTGTTGAAGAGGGATATTGGCCCAACATTTGATCATAATAAAGCCATAATGCTTATTGGCAAGCAATCAAAGCCATTGTCAAAAGGAATTAGAAAGGGAACCATTATTTTAAGGGTGTCATATGGAAGTCTTTAATAGGTAATGAAGAAGGGATAAAAAGCCAAATTAGTGTAAGGTGTTTTTGTATCTGCGTTAGAGGTAAGTTTGTCTTAGGACTGCCATATAACAGGTGAAAAGAGTATGTAACATGTGCAAACATGGTCTTTGAATGTTAGTGAAAGAAAGGAACATTTAATGAGTGACAAGGATGTATAAGGTTTAGGGCTTATGGGCCTTTAAGTGGTGTCAATTGGCTCCCAACGTAGGTAGGTGATCTAAGAGTAAGACTACTCTTTTATCTTAATGGGCCTCTAGATGCATATTCATGTATTAAGTCGTGACTTAGTCACCATCCATAATAAAAATGATCAAAGCCTCTCTTTAAATTATGGTTAAGGAATTCCTCTCCAATCAAATTCGCTAGATAACCATAAAGATATGAATCAAAACACTTCATAGTCTCTTATGTTTGGATTGGTCTCACGAGTTATTAAAACACCTATGTAGATGGATAATGTCGAGGGCCTTAGGCCTATGTGTAAAAAGGACTAAGCTTGAATGGCCTTTTATCCTATTTGCACTTGGGTTTAATTTCACCTTCTTTTATCTTTGTTATGGATATTCTTATTTGGAATATGTATGGTGTTATTAGTGATAGTTTTATGAGGACCTTTAAGTCATTTTTATAAGAGCATAAGCCAACTATTGTAGCAATCTTGGAGTTTTAAACAAGTGGTTTGAAGGAAGATAATTTGTGCCAAAAAATTGCTTATTTTAGATTAATAAAAAGGAAGGTCGAGGGTTTAATAGAGGGATTTAGGTGACATGGCATTAAGAAGTGTTGGATTTGATGTTAATAGTGTAAGATGATCAATGTTTTCACGTCCATATCAGTATGCCTAACTAACCTCCATAGTTCTTAACTATTGCATACACAAATTCCAAAGAGAGCATAAAGCAACAACTTTAAGATAAGCTTAATAGTGTGAGTACCTTAATGACCTTTGCTTAGTTAATTTTAAAAAACTTTGATTCCATTAAGTCTCTTATAGAGAAAGTTAAGGGAAAACTTACCCCTTTATATCAATGGATATTGCTCATTAAGTGCATCAATGAATTGCCTCTTATAGACTTGGTTTTTGTGAGGCCTTAGTTTATTTGGGTAAAGGGTCATTCTCTACATACTAGAGTTTTATGTTACCTCAATTATGCTTTAGGCAATATTTAATAAAGGCAATTATAGCTTGAAACTGTTATTTGTCATCAACCATATGTTAACTTGAATTACAATCCTTTGCTAATTAAGTTATTACTTGGAAGATTAACAAAGATGGAAACAAGCCCTTTAGATTTCAAGGAGCATGGTTCTTGCATAAAGATTTTTGGAAATTGATTAAGGAAAATTGAAATAATTATATATTTTTTTTACTTACAATGTTGGAAGAGGTGTAAACAACACTTTTCATATGGAATAAAGAGACCTTGGGCAACATTTTCTATAAGAAAAAATGATTTATAAGCCAAATCTAAAAGTGCCAAGTTGCATTGTCACACCATTGCTTGATAGGTTTACTTGCTTTAGAACACAAATTACTTAATACGTTAAAGGCAGTTCTTAGGTAATAAAAGTTACGTGGTTTTAAAAGTCTAACACTACTTGGGTTGTAAATGGCGATCACAACATTTATTTCTTTCATACTTTTATAATGATTAGTAAGAGGAGGAATCATATTAAGACATTGAAAAGGGATAATGAGCGATGGATCTTTGTAAAGGAGGATCTCAAGCATTTGGCTTACCAATACTTTTGAGAGTTATTCTTCATAGAAATTACATCTCTAAATGGGTCCTTATTACCTCTAGTTGTTCTCTTGAGTTTTTTTTACTTCACTCTCTTATAATGAAAAGTCTTATCTATGCAAGCCCTTTTTTTATCAAGAAATGAAACATGCATTATTCGATATGAGCCCATTTAAGGTCTAAGGGGCTAATGGATTTCAAAGGGTGTTCTTTTAGTAATTACGAGATATAGTAAAAGATTTATTGTCTTTCTATTTACTAAACATTCTTAATAGAATGTCTTTCCTTTTTTTTATTTGAATGAGACATTACTAATGCTTGTTTCTAAATTCCTTAGTCTAAAAAAGTTTCTTGATTTTTGACTAATAAGCCTACATAATATTTCATACAAAATCATAACTAAAGCTCTTATATATCATTTATAGGCACTCTTTCTGAAATGAGTAGCTCCCACCTAAACAAGCTTTCTATTGGGCTACCAGATGGTTGACAATGTTGTGATTTTATAGAAAATGTTGCACGTTATGTGTGGCTTGAGAAGTAGGAAGGGTATATGGTCCTTAAGATTGATCTCAAGAAAACATATAACTATTTAAGTTAGAAATTCATTAAGGATACACTAAAAGAACTTGGATTACCAAGGAATTTGGTAACTTTAATAATGGCATGTGTCTCTTCTTTTACAATGAAAGTAATGTTGGATAAAAGTGCTTGTAAGTCATCTCATCTATCTCATGGCATTTTCCAAGGAGAGCCTTTTCTCCTTATCTTTTTGTGTTATGTATGGAATGTTTAAGTCATCTTATTAATGTTGAAGTTGTTAAGCATTAGTGGAAGCCATTGTATTTATCCTATCAAGGCTTTAGTTTAACACATCCATTCTTTGCTAATGATGTGATACTTTTCACTAAATCAACACCTTTTGTGGGGAATCAGGGGCAGTGAGTCAATTTTGCTAAATCACAATTATTGGTGTCTCACAATGTTCAAAGGTAGCAAGCTCGTCAACTAAGTAAAGAGTTAGAAGTATAGTTAATTAATGACTTAAAAAAACTATTTAGCGATGTGTGCCATTAATGAAAAATTGTCAACTAATCTTTACAACAATATTTTAGCTAAGGTACAAGCTAGACTAATGAGATCGAAATCCCAATAGTTATCTTTTGCCAAGCAATTAATGTTGATCAAGTCAATCACATCAGCTTTACCCTATTACATCATGTAGTTTGTGCATTCACCTGTTTCTATATATGATAGGTTAGATAACTCAAATAGGAGTTTCCTTTAAGGGGATACTACAAAAAGGAAGTGGGTGCATTTAGTAAAGTGGCAAGTGGTTTCTTAACCAAAATAAATAAGAGGATTGGGGATTAGGAGAGTAAAGAAGGCTAACTAAGTCTTACTTGTAGGTTTACTATAAAGCAAAATAATTTATAGGTACACTTGCTACAAGACAACTATTGTCTAAAATGAAACTCTCAAATTTAATATAAATAGATGGGTTCATCTATATAAAGAGGGATGGTGTTCTCTAAGGAATTATTAGACCAAAACTATCAATGATGAGTAGGTAATAGTATTAAAGTTAAATTTTGGAAGGATAGATAGCTAATGGATGTTACTTTAAAGCAATTTCTATTTTTGTCACTAAGTTTACTTAAGGCACAAAATTTAATAGCTAATTATTAAGTCCAAGGGATCAATTGAAGTTGGTTGAAGTTAGAATTGCGACTTTTACTATAAATCATAAAAAAGCTAGTTGTAATCATTATAAATTCTCAAGAGGATAATGTAGATGTTCTATAATGGGATGGAACAATTAATAAAAGCTTTTTTATTAAGGAAACATATAGAGTTGTTTTCTTAAAACTCCAAGTTCTACTTAATTTGGAAGCTAAAAGTTCTTAAAAAATTTTGTTATTTCATGTAGCAACTTTCTTATCGTAAAATCCTAATGAACCTTAAGCAGTGTAGAAGGGGGTCCGCGACAAACTTCTTATGTTTTTATTTATAGGGTAACAAAGTAATCGTTGATATATGTCTTATGTAATTATCCTCTTGCAGTGGCACTCTAAAATTCTTTAGTCTCATATTCCCTCTAAGTTTCCTTCTTTCTCTATAAGTAGCATGACTGGTTATTGACAAGTTTAAAGGGTTAATTTGGATCATTCAATGCCAATCATTGGTCAACTATGTTTGTCATGGCTTGCCAAAGGGTTTGGAAATGGCAAAATGATCATGTCATAGTAGGAAAATCTTTTGTTACTAACTCTAGCGATTTCATATTAAGCTTGATCAATAAAAGTAATTAGCATGTTCCATTATCGTGCATATCCTAATCTAATAAGTAAGTGTTAATTGGTTGGACACCTCTGATAGGAGATTAGTGTAAGGTCAACACAGATAAAGCAATCTAGCTAATTAGGAGACTTATAGTTTCAAGGAGTGTCATTCAAGATTTTAATGGTAAATGAATGGTAGGATTCACTCATAATATTGATATTTGCATAACAATTTTTACAAAGCTTTGGGGGATTGTGGGTAGTCTAGAGGTTGCACGATAATGTGAGTTTTGAAAAATTTGGGTAGAATCAGACTCTCAAATGGTGTAATAATGTATTTAGTCAAAAGTATCTCCTATACACTCCCATGTTAATCTAGTTTAGAGTTGTCATAAGATTATAATGTAATTGTTATGTGCAAGTATCTCATATCCTTCGAGAAGGAAATTATATTACAAATTAGATAGTCATCTAAACTTTATCCTTAAATTGGGAGTCCTCATAATCACTCAACCCCTCTAAGAGTAATTAAACTTTTTTAACAAGATTAATTAGGTTTTTATTGACCAAGGGTTTTATTTAGAAGTTATGTTCTTAGACATTAGTTTTCTATTTTGACTAAAAGAAATAAATAAATAAATATATTTTATGTATAGGTTTATAAAAGGATCTATTAGGTTGTAAGTTATATAATCAAACTAAATCTCTACATTCTTATTAATCTCACACCTTTTTATAAAATTAAAATTTAGAAATTGTAGAAAAAAATTTAAGTTTTTAATTTAGGATTAGTCTTTTTTGTTTTTTTATTTTTTATTAATATTAGTATGTTTAGGTATTTATATTGTATTGGATCATATTTATATGGATGTATTTGTATTCGTATTAAAGAGGTAAAAAGTAAAATAATTGGGATAAAAAAAAAAGACAAAAGAGGTTTATATTTTTACAAAGTTATATTTATAATAATAATATTTTGTAAAATAAAATTTATATTTTCATCGTATTTGGTATATAATATTAAAATCAACTCTAAAGCAAATAAGTATCACATATTAATTTTTTTACGCATGAACTTTTTCCGAACATATTTGGAGACAATAATGTTGTACTTAAACAATGGAAAATGTTGCTAAAAAAAAAAAGGAACAGTGGAAAATGAGTCCGTGCGCCGGGTTGTAAAGTGTGAATCAGATGCAAAGCCGTTGGATTGAATGACTGTAGTCTACGACCTTTTGATTTGTGGATCTTCCTCGTTTGTACGCTCTGTGGGCACAAAATCAGAACACTAAACAAATTCAATGTTAAATCAATCATCGGGAAATTCTGAAAATATGGGTTTGTGGGGCCATCGTCGCAAATCCCAATAGCTTCTGAGTTTTGAAATTGTGATTTTTTTTCTCCTTTTTTTTTTTTTTTTTAACGTTTACTTGAGTTAGTAATGTGACATAAATTAAACTTCTCCCAGGCAGGGCTTGGCGAGCAAGTGTCAGCAAATGGGGTCGAAGCTGTTTGACTTGGATATACCTGACATGGTCCCAATGTAAATTTTTGTTAGATTGAAAACCAGATGATTTTTTAATTTCGGAAGCAGAATCATTTTTCTTTAAATTTTTTTGACAAGTCCTCAAACAATCTCTGCCTTCAATCAAATTATCAAGTGGATTTAATATGGTGTATTATTATAGATAAATAAATGGACCAAATGATTTCCAGCCGTTTTGTGTTCGAGCTATACAATAACGAGTATTGGCTTTTTTGTTCTTTTTTAATTTGCGTCTCACTGGATCAATCTTTGGACCCATTAAGCGCGGCTCCCAAGCAATTTTCCAAAATTCCACAGCAAACCAAGAACGCCATTGGGCTGGTGACGTGTCAAGCACCCATCTGAGTTGATCGGACGGCAGAGATAAAACCCCAAGAAGAATAATATTATGTCCAAGGCCGGCGGTCTCAACTCCCCAAGTCGGTTAAAATATAAACAAAGATATGCATCTATATATGTATAGATATAACAGCTGCCAAATCAATAAAATGAAGAAACTCCTTAAACCCCACCTTTAAACCCTCTTAATTAAACCAACAATCAAGAAAATGTCATTCAGCCACAAAGAAACGGTAGAGATAACCAAGAAAGGAGAAGGGTTCTTGGGATCATACTACACAGCAACACTTCTTGCTGCGATTGGACTGACAAAGTACTTGGTGCGCTACGAGACTCGCTATTCAGACGACAGAACGAGGTTGCTGACTGAGTTGGTTGATGCGGCGGACGTCAGGCCTCTCCCGCCGGCCACCGGTTACAAGAATTTCCAGGTGTCTGATAGGGTTGATGTGTACGTGAATGGTGCTTGGTGGGTTGGCAGTGTTACAGGAAAAGTTGACCCAAACTACCATGTGAGGTTGGACAGTAATGGGATTGAGCTGCATTGCCCATTCTATAGAGTGAGGATTCATCTTGAATGGAAGGATGGAAAGTGGGTTTATCATCCAAATGGGTATGTATATTTGTGTATTTTAACTGTTCTTGATTTTTCTGCCGTTTTCATCGATGTCTTTATTTGTGTGGTTGGTGGCCTTTTGCCTGCACCCTCTGGTCATCTTGGGTCAACGATGCTTCTTTTTCTCTTATCTTTGTTTTTTCTGTTTACACTTTTGCAACTGTTGGTTGGTTCGTTGACGTCTTGGAATTGTCTTCGGACTTTCTTGGCATTATTATTGTCTCTCCAATGGATACTGCCGAATTATCAGTGTCGAGGAAGTTTCCTCTATAATTTCTCTCTACTTGTTTCTTAGTCTGTTGATTCATTGGTCAAAACATTTAGTCTATTTAACATGTTCAGAGTTTTAATCCTTTCGAATTTATTGCTGGTCATCATTTTGTTCATGTTTTTAATGATGTGGTTCTCCTAAACATATTGCACTGCCAAAATATATTATAAATATGGTTGTAGTAATTAATATTGTTGGCTAACACTTCCATTGGAAAATTATAATTTTGGACATTTGATCCCTTGAGTCCTAGTAGCTGAACTGGTGCTGGACGGCTTAAGTGATGGCAATATTTTAATTCGGTGGATACATCACCTCTAAGGCTGGCTTTGGATGGGCCTTTTTCCCTCTTAAAAGCCTGCTATTTTCTCTCGTAAATTGTAACTGGTGGTTGTGGTTGGTACCAACGCCTTTGTCAAGTCAACTCGGTGTCCAATAAACCCTTCAATTCCAAAGAAGTCCCGCTTAAAAGTTAGAATATTAGAATCCGGACCTGGTTGTAGGCCCAACTTTTACCCTCCAGCCCAATAGCTAGCAAGCCCCACTTTTCCAAAATGGAAACTTCCCCTTCATCTTGTGTTGAATTTCTGTTCATTTTCCTTTGGTTTTGCATCTTTAGCATCAAACTGTGACTCAAGAGTCAGAGACTTCTCTTTGTTTGTGCTATATACCCTGTTATCGGCTAATAAAATGGAATACTACACCAAATGAGCTGGATTTAGAACTGACAACAATTTGTTTAATGCCCAGGCCACCAACTAATGATAATCAAGCAAGCACCAGCAAGCAAGGAGGAAGCTAGGTTGGGGTAGGCAAAAGTTCATACTCTTCGTATGGTGATTGACAAATCCTAGGAACCATATTTCTCGAAGTATCACTGACCAACCCAGCCCGTACGCTAGCTTCGGGTACATAGGAATGTAATTAGAAGTTGGGTTATGCTTGTGCTTTGAGACAGATGAATATCAGTACCATTGCCTGCAGTTTCACTATTCGACGCTCCTGCCACCTCTTTGTCTGCACTTAAATGCATTTGTTCATATCATGCTGTTTTGAGCATTCAACTCTGTCAATTTTCTCCGATTCATTCCCGGTGAAGTGCGCCTCTTTGATGATACAGAATGTTTTACTGGCCTTTCACGGTTGGCATACTTATCACAGAGGTTCTTAAGTCGTTAATTATTCATACGATCTCATTACTCTTTCATTATCCTGTCAACAAAACTTTGTTAAGTATCAAAACTCTTTCGTAAGCTGCAAGGACACCAACCATAAATTTTATCCCACAACTAAAAACAGATGGTGATCTATTCTCCACATTTTCTTATTTATAGGATTATTATTATTTGTCTGTTGCCTTGACAACTGTGTTGGATTATTATTTTTCAACTTCAAAAGATGTTTACTGGTTAATGTCCTGTGAACCTGGAAAGTACTGCAGCTTGGTGCAATTGCATAATGCCAACGTTGTGGAGAAGAAACTTTCTAGGTTCTATGCCCATACAGGGTACAAATTCACGATTCTTGTTCTGAAAGACAATAAAAGTAGGCCGTGAAGTGATTTTGAAACTAAGAGAGAGAGAAAGAGGCCCCTTTGTTCTGTTTTAAAAATTATTTTAATAGTTAAAAATTTAAATTTTTATTTTTAAAATTTTTAATTTTATTATTAAAAAATCAATGTAGAAATAAATTATAAATTTTATGTATTTTTGTAAATCTAATGCCAATTTTAAAATTAACAATTTTAATTTTATAAATTTGTTGTCATAAATTTAACATATTATTAACAAATATTAATATAATTTGTTAGTGCACCCGAGTGTCTTAAAAACATGTTAAAAAAAATAATGACAAGATATGCCATGTGTATTTTATTAAAAAATTATAAAAATATAATTAAATAAAAAATCAAAAATATTAAAAAAAATCTCTCTCCTCTTTATTTCTCTCTCTATAGACTCTTTTCTCTCCCACCTCTCCTCCTCTACTACATTCAATCTGGGATGGCCAATCAAAAACATGGGGTTATTTGGAAAACTTTTATTTCTATTAAATAATCTTTCCAATCTATTAATCTGTTTGAAACTCTCTCGCTTCTTTTACTTTTTTTTCTTTTTTTTTATTCTCTTCCCACTCTGAGTCTGAGAGTGAGAACTAAGTGGGATGTTTTACTTTCGTCTTCATCTGGGTCACCCTTATTCTCACCACCTTGTATTCTTTAACCCATAATTGGAGTTATCTTTTTAAAAGCTTAAATTTTGGCGCACAAAGGCAAATTTAATTACTCCATCAAATTCTCAAGTAGGTGTTTAAGGGAGAGAAATTAGATGTTCAAAGTGAATGGCCCCTATACTTTTGCATCAACAAAAAAGAGAAAAAAGAAAGAAATAAAAAAGACAAAATTAATGACGTTAATGGAATTAGAAAAGAATAAAAGAGGAGAATTCAGCTTTAAGACTGCCATCACCGGTCCAATTGGCCAACATTAGAGATGCCTTACTAGAGAATCGTTTTTGGTCATGATTAGTAACACTTTCATCTATTAAGAGAGAATTTTAGGTTTTTAGGCTCTTTCTCCAATTTCTAACTTCTTCAATTTCTAGCAAATCTTCAGTTCTTGACAAGTGTAAAGGGGGTCTAAGAGGAATACTTTATAGAGGTTAGAGACGCAAATCAAAGAAAGGGGAGGGAAAAAAAAAAACAGAGAAAGATCATTATTTTTAGAATTTTTAACTTTTTATTTAATTTTAATTTTTAAAAGAATTTTGAAGTAAAATACACTTTAACATACATAATCACTTTTTTATATGTTGTTATGCCACATATTAATAAATTTTATTAATACTTGTTAATGATGTATTAAATTCATAATAAAAATTTTAAAAATTTAAAATTATTATTTTTTAAAATTTATGTTAAATTTATAAAAATACAAAAAATTTATAATTTATTTGTATGTTAACTTAGTATTAGAAAAAAAATTACAAAATTTATAAAGATAAAAAATATTATATCTATTATATAATTTGTAGTTTAATAAGTTTCTTTATTAAACAAGGAAAAAAAAAAAAAGGTCACTTCCCACTGATTAACCAAAGAAGACTGAAAGTCTTCGGTTATAAACATTCCATATTCCAAAAATTAAAAGCATCTGCACTTATTGATTACTCAAGCATGCAAGTCATTGATGGGTAACTTTGCTTCTGCACCCTTTTCCCTTTTCACGTTTGAACTGATACTTCTATGCTTTTCGTTATCTGCAAAAGGCAAGAAAAAGAGAAACAAAATGATAATCTGCTTTTAATCCCAAAGCATAAAGTAGTAACTGTGCCAAACCTCCATAAGCAAATCGGTACTTCTGAGCCTTTTCGGGTTCCTTTTCCTTTTTAGAAATGAACGGTGCCGCATGACAGGAATATAACAAATTGGACTAATGCTTTTCTTCCTACACTTAATCAATTTCAATTTTCAATCCATTTTCCCACCAGTGGGAACTGCACTTTTATCGAAAAATCCTTCGTGATACTTGCATAAATATATGTGAATCTGACGATCAAGATCATGAAGCCGAGGCTATATTCGCAAATATCCAAAGAGTGAAGCTGCTTTGAACAGAGAAGGAACCAACATCCCCATTCATATTCTCAAAATAATCAAAAAAGTAGTAGTAGTAAAATGCTAAATTTAAACCCATTTTCCTAAAACTTTTTATTATGTTACCAAATTAATTTGGCATGGGCCTTTTTGGTGTAAAAGTAGCATCACTCTTCAGTTAAAATATTACTATCATTTAGTTGCAATTGTTAAGTTCAGGAAATGTTGTTGTCCTTTTGAACAGACGATAATAGATACTATTATGGATAATACCCAAATTGGATCCATAGGGATGTTGTTGATTGATGCATGTATAATTGACTTCTTCATTTTGTGGCTAAAGCCCAGAAGCATACTTCTGGTGAACCAGAAGCGTATGCAGCTTCTCAATTGAGATTGACATTTAGTGTATATGTTAACGCTTGATTCTTGCAATGAAATGTTCACGGTATATATAGACTATTGATGATTGATTGATTGATTAATTACGCTACGCGTACAGCTATGCGAGAAAATTAATATAAATCAAGACCAGTCTGGACACATAACTTATTTATTATGGATAGTCTCCAAAGACAAGACAATTTGTATTGGAAATATAAACCGTGGACCTCAAAACAAAACACGAAGCATAGTTTATTGTTATTATTATTATTATTATTATTATTTCTTTTTTTTTTTTTTTTTTGGTATTTAAGGTGGGTCTCGAACTGTGACCTATATACAACAGCTCCCGTTTATCTTATAAATTTTTCCCTCTTTTCATCATATTATTACAATACCTTGGGCGGACTTAATATAATTTTCCTAAGGGAACATCTCTAGATATAAGAACTTAGTAGGTATAAATATATTACAGAATTTCAATTTAGTTCAGTCAAGACTGGATGACACTTGAAATTTATAAGTTGAATGACTATGAACTACTCTCTCTTGTTATATATAACATATAATTAATAGAACATTCACTAAAGCAAACAGAATATACATGAAAAAAAAAATTAATTAAACCGTTTAATTGTTAACAATTGCTTTACTTTGTTCATCAAAAATTTTTACAGCAAATATCTCTTCATATATAATATTAGTTGTTAGATTTTCAGGCACATAATAGACGCAAATCCTACTCACAACCAGTTATTATCATGATTCGACTCTGACCCCTTTTCAATAATTTTTAAGGTTTGTATCGTATTTTATTTGTAAATTGCCTTTAGATACTTAGAGGAAAACATTACAAATTACAATATTATTTATACAAAGCGATTTGCGTATACGCATATGCTTACTAGTACTATAATGATACTTGTTTGATTAACAAAATAGAAAAATTAAAATTAACACGGACAAGTTTGACCATCTGAGCCGTTTTTTCGCCGCTTTCCGGGAAAAATATGCCGGAAATCGTCCTGAGCCGTCGGATGCCACTCTTGCACCACCATTTCATCGAGCTCAAATTGGTGAATCCCATCACCAGAAGGAACATCAAACAAGGATCCCGAGGGGAACCCTCCCGGCCCGATCTGGCCCGGTGACTTGGTCTTCCGGCGGCCGGCACCAACTGGCACGTTACGAAGGGCACCACCAGCCGTCCAGTACCTCTGGCAGCCCTTGCAAAAATGTCTAGGCTGGTTAACGTTGTAGTTATTGAAGTAACAAAACTTGGTCTCCATGCTCTTGCATCTAGGGCATGGTATGATCTTGTCTGGCCTCTTGTCCACCGTCCGATTGTCCTTGTCTCGATCTTCTTTTTCTTGTGCTCTGGCATTCGAATGCAACATAATCGTTGTACCAAATAGCTTGATGCCCCGTTCTTGGCTACCCATTAGCGAGAGAGAGAGAGAGAGAGGCTTTGGGTTAGAGGAGAGATGGGACTTTGTGTAGATATGAGACAGGAAATGTTTTTATATATACCATAGACGATGGCTAAAAGGTGCAAATTAGACATAGCCGCCAAGAAAATAATTCAATGTGTGAGAGTGAGTGGCGTGGAAAAGAAGACGAGTTTTTTGTCCACATCATTACTCCACCTCATCAAAGTCTAGGGTTATTTTAAGATAGTAACATTATTCGGATTCATGAAATCGGATTCGCACGATGGAGCGACATCACCTCATTAAAATAATATATTGTTTTTTTTTTTGTTGATAAAATTATTAGATGTGCATGAATACCAATCAAATGTGTAAGTGATTTGAATAGAATATACAGGAGGATTGATGAAAAGTGCGACAAGAACAATATTTTATGATTTTATATTTTTTTATTAATTGTTATGTATATTTTATTTGGTTTATTTGCATATTTTGTTGATCTTAATGTATATTGCATAACTTTTTAAAAAATATATTAGTTTATTTATAAATGATGTTTTTGTGGGTTCTGTGTTTGGGGTATGACTGGATTTGTGTATCATTTTAGATTGTAAAAGAAAAAAAAAAAAAAAAAGAGTCCAATTGTGGGTCCTTCTACAGGTAGGTCGCTTACAATGTATCCAATGGGAATGGGGTTCTTAGCTAGTTCTTATTATTCTTAACCATAAAGTAACTATAAAGATATAAGGCTAAAGTCTTGATATCTGCCTTTGGAACTGACCTCTGTATGCCTGCATCGCTCAGTTAATTATCCATGTTTATTTTGCTTTTCATGGATTATGTTGCCACTTGCCAAATCATGACAGCCGTATGTGTTAATTTTCATTGGGGCTCCCGCGCAAGTACGCATACTTATTCTAATAAACTCTTATGGAAGCAGTATTCCAAATTACAATAATCTACAGTTAACCCCAATTGTCTATAATATCTGGGTTTCAATGGTTGTTAAGACCACTTTTCGTGGTCATTACTAGAATGAAGTTCTACCTTTACATTAATTGCAATTAATGCAGTGTAGTTAATTACCACTTAGTATGATCTGGTGGCTATTGAATATAAAACTTGATGGTGAGGTACAGGGAATCTCGGGTCTCATTTTCACTCATAGTTACTCTTGCCTCTCCAATTCAAATGAATAAAAAAAAATTACTGCAGTTTAACACAATCTAACTTTGACTGCAGGCAATATGTAGAACTTGACTGTGAATTTAATTCAATTTTGACGTATTTTTCAGAATTTGTGCTTTGGTTTGATGATTAAAGTTGAGACTTTAGAAGAAGGAATCCAAAGTTTAGGCCTCTTTCTCTAAATATCGTAGAAGGGTACTCTTTCCTCCCAAGAATTAAAGTAATATTAGAAAGGAAACCAATATATATATATATATATATATATATGCCAAAATTGTCAGGTGGGGAACGATTTTCGTTAATTGTCACACTTGGTACATGTGATAAGTTTGCTCTCTGGTTTACAAGTGTATCTTAGAAAAAAATTCAATGTAACATTTTTAGAGGATTATTACGTAGGGTGTAGTGTAAGAAAGTATAAGTGAAAATAAAAATTTTTCAATAATTTTGATTGGTTACTTTAAGAAAAATTAAAAAGAAATAACAAGAAAAATTCTAATTGATTATTTTGTTTTTGTATTTGTGACTCGTTAAGGTCAAATTGAATAATTTTTCTCATACTTTTAACGCCTTTAACCATCACAGAGTCAAAATTGGATGGGGAGGAAACAATATCATCAAGCTGAAAATTTTAAAAATTGAGTATTTATTCGTACATAAAATTGGACTTTCTGTGATATATATATATATATATATATATCTTGATATATAGTTTGGCATGGAAATAGTGAAGTAGAGAAGCAAGTTTATGCACTATATATGGACATTATCTGTTATCCCATATTTATACGGACTTCTGCAACGATTCTACGGCTTGATTGAGAAGAAGAAAAATGGAAATGAAGCAATTGGCAACCCTTGATTTCATTTATCCAAAAGGATCCCACCTGCCTGCATCCTAATGCGTGTCCCGCACATAGTAACAATCTCTGTAAAAGACGAAAGAGCCGTGTGGGTCATGCATCATATTTCATGGGCAATATTTAAGGGACATATTGATCCTTAGGAAAGTTAAAAAAATTTGAATGGCAGTTGATGATATTCCCTTTTGGCATCGAGCAACTTTTTTAGGTTTCAATGGAAATGAAGATAGCTTCGTTGCTTTCTTTTTCTTTATCATTTGAAAAATAGGACGTGTCGTGTATTGGGGGCATCTTTCAGTTGGAACTGAAAAGGGAAAGTAGTTTGATATGGGTTTTCTTTAATATCCATTCTTTAATAAAGCAGTCTAGTTTTATTAACGCAAAAGTAGCCTCATTTGCAGCCACCTTTTGCAATATAAAAATGTAGTCAAGGAAGCGCCTCGAAAAGAGGCACGCTTTTTCTTTACTAATGCTTTGGAAGCCCCCTTTTCCATTAACAATTAATCAAATGATAAAAAGAAATTTAAAAATAAAAAAAATAAAAGAGGGGGGGGGTTAGTGATTGTGGTGGAGCGACTTTTTGATACATGGTGCACTCAAGTTATTCTTTTTGGTCTACCGGCATATTTGTGGAGATATAAATTGTAAGTGATGGGCTTGATCAAAGATTCATGCATCCAATTAAGGGCGATTCATCAGGTTGCGATTTTGACCTGTAGGAAAATGGAATCGAAAAATCTTATCTATGCAGTCCTGCTCAGGCATGGAATTTTTTTCTTTTTTTTTTTTTTTTTTGATCCATCTTGTTTTATTCAAGTTCTGGAGGTGACCCATTTGGCAGGAGAATAAACCTAGGAATGTGTTAAATAATTTCAAAAAGAACATCATCATATGGACTCCCGACCATCTTGAAATCTCTAACCTTTGAGTTCAAATAATTCAAAATAATAATAATAATAAAATTTTGAATATATTTCCACTTTCGCAATCCCTGACCAAAATACTTGTAAAAAAAGAAAGAAAGAAAGAAAGAAAGAGGTTGATATATCCCACCCAGTACAAGTGCCCTAATCATTCTAATTATGCTTTGATGAAATCAAAATTCAGAAGAATATGCATAATGTTGGGGACAATAATCTCGCTCGCTGCTGTAGCTATCATTATCAAAGTTGCTTGCCAGAATAATGTGGCCAGCAAGTCTCCTCCTTTTTCTAATTAATTTATTTGGGAAGGCTGGCCTCTTTTACCATTTCCTAGATGCATCTGTGTTTCCAATGAAAATATGTTTACATATTATTTTAGGTTAACCTTCAATACATCTAATTGTGATAATAATATCATTTACAGTAAAATTTCTGCACACACGACGACTTCAGTGGAAGTTCCGAAAGATCTCATTGTGGCAAAACTGCTCTAACATTGAGAGAAATACATGAAATGGAACTAAGACAATGGATTACTTGTTAAGTTTTAATTCAATTGCATTGAAATCGTGTATCGAGTTCAAATCAGAATTAGAACCAATTACAAAAAACAAAAAAAGATAAATAAAAACTAAACACTGGATTCGACATCATAGTATAATATTCAGCCGGTCGGAAGCCATTGAAAAATGAGTCCCATAAAATTGGAAATAAAGAAAGAATTTTTGGACGGCAATGCCTGTCTATGTCTCTTCCATCTTTACGTGTTTGTTTTCTCTGAATCTCTGTGTTATGAGAACCGACTTTTTCCTCTTGCTATTCGCATCTTTCGCCTTTAGTCTGTGGATTATTTGTTTTGGTTAGCCAGCTGCTTTGCAAACTGCGATCAGGAATAAATATTATTAACATTCAACCCCAGAAACCGGTGGCTTGGATTTCATAACAAAGCCAAACGCCATTAGTTGTCAACTCATCTCGAAGTTAATTTATTCGCGAGACAATTACTTTCTTTCCTGGTATTCTTTAGTTTAGAAGCAATTTCATTAAAAAAAAGAAAAAAAAAAAAAGAAGGGAAACAATAGAGATCGAGAGTATTGCAATCTAGAAAGATTCCAAGGAAGCATTTTTGGTTGACTTTCTTAATTTCTTTTATGTTCTTGATCAGGACGCATCAATTAAATAGATTAGCCAAGAACATAAATTTCTTGGGGTTCCTTTTTTTCTTTTGTTTTTTTAGTGTTATGCATCTTGACTATGTATTAGGAGTGAATTAAATTAATTAGAGATTATTTAAAGTAGTTTTTTCTTTTTTTCGTCCAATTGAATTGGGAGCAAGGGAATCAACTGTAAGTGATGTGTTGAGTTCACCAACTATACATCTGGTCAGGACTCAAAACTCCATGCTGACAGATCCAATAATCGACACACACATGAATGCGATCGGTGTCAATATTTGAGATGTTTGAATTCAATCCATTGGAAATAGAGAAACACTTTGAATCGTCATTACAGCAACGGGAGGCAACAAAGAGAAACAAAGCCAAACCCGCGGAACTATCAAGATTTTAAAACCAAAACTCATCATCGAACTAAACAAAATTTAGAAATTTTAATTTTAATTAATTTGATCGATTTAACAAGAATTGAGTCGATAAAGTATATATTTAATGTTTAAAATATAATATAATATATAAAATATAAGTATTGTATATATTATAATATTATATTTAATTTATAATTTAACATATAATAATATTAAACAATTTATTACCATATTTTATTAAAGGTTGCAAAAAAATTTAAGACCAATAAATTATGTAAAAAGTACATTTTAATTTATACATTTTTACATAAAAATAATTCCTTAGAAAAAAATATATTTTAATATAAAGAATATAGACTAGACTACAAGAATTAAGTATAAAGCATAGTGTAAAAAATTTATGAGATAAAAGTCACTTAATTTATATAGATAATAATTCTCCGAACATTAAAAAAAAAAAAAAAAGAGACGAATTAAATATACTAGGTATTTATTAGGGGCACCAGAGGTTTTGATGTGAAGTGTTAGTGCATAGGCAAGAAGGCCCTCTTGGCCTTCCACTCTGCCAGAGTTCAACAGACTCCGTAGGTCCCAGGTAACGTGACATACTTCAATTTCTAACGCGAAGTGGCACATTGTCGCCAATTGCAAAATGCTCGAACCAAAAGAAGTTAGTTTTGATTCATTGATCCATGGTCGAACCAATCGGTTCACTGGTTTATCCACTGATTATGATTTCCAATGGTTTTCAAAACCTGGGGAACTACCAGATTCTCGTTTCTCAGGTGCAACCCATCAAGATGATGATCTCGTAGAGGAACTACACCATGACCTATCCAATACCTTTATATCATTGTTAACAACTAGTTATGTTTGCGGTAGAATACAGCCCCTGCAAGATAATTACATGGAAAAAGTGGCATCATTATACAGTCCCTAGTACTACAGCTTCTTCTTCTGATGAACTTGCACCACAATCACCTCAGGTGTCGCTCCAACTGTCATCACGTTCCCCGTCACTTCCAACAGTCTGAAATATTTTTCTGCTGTAAATATCGCGTGTGTGGCAAGAAACAGAGAAGAAAATGAAAGATTCATGAAATGATGGAAAGACAAGCACAAGGGCAGAACTCAAACCTGGCGGATTACGTTGGCCTTTTCCAAAATAGCATTGACTTTACTGTTTACCGTAGGACCTGCTGAGAAGGTTGGCTTTGCTGTCTCCGTGCATCTCAGGTTGAATGACTGCAGGGAAAAAAAAGAAAAAACAAAAACAAACAAACAAAGTTTACTACAGCAAAATCCAACAATTTGCTTTCTGCTGAACATCCATTGGCAGTAGCTATGCCAAAGAGACACAGACATGCTTAAAGTACATTAATATATACTCCACCAGGAAAGAGAGAGAGAGAGAGAGAGACCCACACACACACACACACACACATCACACAACCAGAGGTCAAATGGTCAATAGGAGGCTTGACAGCCAAAGTTGGCTAAGGCAATTGATTCCAACAACGAAAGTTATTAGAATAGGCCTTGAGGTATCCCTTCTTGTGCGAACTTATTACATTGAAATGGTGCAGTGATAAAAATCTATCACCATGTCAAAGAAAAGATGACCCAAAAGCTTAAATTATTAAAATAAAAAGCCTCAAATGTGGCTTATATATTGGTCTTTGAAAATAAGCACTTATGAAAGCTATTGGGTTGAAACGGTCAAGCTAGATATCAAGTATGAAGACCGTAAAATGCACATAAAAATCAAAGAGCCACTGGGTTCCTGGTTTCTCTCTCTCTCTAAAGCCCTCGCCATTTTCACCCACTGAAAAATTTATCTCTATTTACACTACCAACTGTGAATTAAACCTCTTTTTGGTGGCAAGTTCAATTAGAATGAACTTTTGAGAAAGACTACAGTAAGGAATTCATTATTGAATCCTGACTCAATTCATTGTTTACTTATAAGAAAGGGAAAAGATTCAGGAATGGAAGTAAGTCTTATACATGAATGAGGAATCCTACATGGACAACTGGGTAGTTGCAGTGTGAATCGTGAAAAGCAAAATGGTTTCTCCGAAGCTCAAGACCCAGTTTTACCAATTGATTCTTTGAAAATCACCATCATTGACCAGACTATTGAATGATGGAGCTTTTAGGCATGAAGAGGGTATAGAAAAAGGAAAACAAAAAAGCTCACTCACTTGTGTTCTAATTTGATGCGAGAAATCCTCCTCCATCCCCTTGTCCCTTGCAGGCAAATTGCCTTCCTTTTGCCGAGCCAACTTTTGCTGGCCCTGGTGCTGCAGACCGAAAAAATTAGTATGATAAGGCAACTCCCAATTCCTCAATAGACTTAATTTTCGATACAGAAATGAGGCTATCAATGGCATAATACCTCACTCTTAGGGCTGGATGCAGCCTCCACATTAGCTTGCTTTTCTTTAGCTGGGGCTGGCTTAAGTTGCTGAGGTAAGGCATATTCTAAAAAGTTCAGATCAAATCCATGTTCATTAGCTCCAGATGTAGCATAATGTTTTCCCTTTTCCACATCAGAGTGGGCTTTCAAAATGCACCATTGCACTGGAGGGAGAGGTGGTGGTATTGGGGTGAACTCCACAGGATACCGTGCCTCTGCGGAGCTTATTTGATCCAAATTGTCCTTTGTTTCTCCCTGTGATACGAGGGTCAGAGGATCAAAGCTGGGAATATCTGGCAGAGATGTAGAGAAAGTTGAATCTGCACCATCCTGAGTGCATAAAATGTTAAAACCAGTGTCATCATGGACAGTATCATCGCCCACTTGAGTAGGCTGCAGGGACCTTGAAAAAGATTCAACCAACGATATTCTGCATGAAGCATCATATCGCTCACGGTCATTACATTCAGGCGACCCACTGGATTCCCAGTGCTCAGAGTCTGACCCAAAGTGCTGGTCAAGGTAATCATCAGACATATAAGGAGAGGATCTACAGAAGGTATCATCATCAGAATCAAGAATGACATCGTGCAAAGAAGTAGAAGATTCTGGGACTAACTGAAATGATGCAAACATGTCTCTAATTCTTTCTTCACAATGGCCTCCATCAGGAAATTTCAATTTCATATTGGAAGCCTCAATGCCATCAATAGGGTGGAAAGATATTTTCATGTGCTCAAGTGGTGGTGAGGAGGTAAGTGAGTCTGAAACAGATTTACATCCAGTCGGATCATCAAATTTTTTGTCTAGAGTTGGTTGATAAAAAATGTTATTATGCTCAGTTCTTTGCTGCAATGTACCCATCAACAAGCTAGCGAGTGCAGGTCCATTAGGGACACATTGCATATTTCTACGGAAACCATTAGCAAGTATCCTATGACCAAGTCCAAACGCCTGTGATGAGAACTCATTATTCTCATGACTGGCTTCAGCGGATGTGCCTTTCGCATCCATATTGGGTGACACTTCATTTCCTTGCGTTACTTGACTTGAAATATTCAATCTGCTGCAATAATCATGAGTATGCCTATTAGTAATACTAGAGTGATTATATTTTTCAACTCTTCCATTTTGATCCTCATGCATTGATGTAGAGCATAAGGAACTTGAAACCATATCCATGCTTCCAGCATCCTTCACCAACCTGCCAGGTTTCCCTCTCTCTTCATCATTGTTCAGCACAGAAGTGTGATTTGAAGAGCATAATGCCGAATCTTTACTTCCGGGCACAGAAGCCTGACTTGCTTTATTTGATGCAGCAAAATCAGGAGGCTTTGATGGCTCAAGACCCAGTAAGCCACCATTAGTCCAGATACTTACTGAATGACCAAGGGGAAGTTGATCCTGAGATTCTTGAGACTTGCTGGAATTGGTTATAGTTTCCTCACTCAATGGTTTCAGTTGTTTTAAACTTTCAGAGCCAGAAGTCAAGGGATAACTAACAGCACATTCTGATTTTATGGCATTAAGAATATCAGCTCTACTACAACTTTCACTGCCAGGTGAGTAGTCTACATTTGAAGATATTCCAGAGACTTCACTGACAGAACTCTTTGAGGGAACTGAACTGTGTAATTCACAGGACATTTCCTTCTTTGAGGTGACATCAGATGAAGGACAAATATCAGGTTTTGATGGATGATGGGAAGACATAAGTTCTTTGACCTCATGTACTCCATCCTGAGACATCTGTCTGTTAGCAGAGCTCTTAAAGGAACTTGAATTGGGCAAGTTACAGGATTTTCCCTTGTTCCGCAAGATGTCTGTTGATGTATGATATTCAGCTTCTAATGGAAAATTCTCTGAATTACACATCGTGACTTCATGTATTCCTTCATCTAATTCAGCATTCTGAATGTTGGAGAAAACTTGCTCCACCTCATGTTTTGTTTGGCAATCAAAATCATGCTCAGACTCAGATTCTATGTTGTTAAGTGCATCCATATAATTATCTGGTTTGCTATCAACTTCATCAAGCTCATCCTTAATAATGCTTGATTTTAGAATATTTCCATCAACAGGCATGACATCTGTTTTCTCAGAAATTCTGAAGTTGGCAATTCTTCCCTCCTGTGGATGTAGGTCAGAATCTTTAATGAGGATCCCTGTCACTTCAACTCCATCAAAATTTTGACCATCAGGTTCCACTATTTCAGCCTTTTCATCCCATGTCACACAAGACATACTAGGGACAATCTGCTTGGAAGATGAACTGTGTGGAATATTATCATCAGCAACTACAGGTGAATTAGTAAAACTCAGATCAAGGATAACATTATGCTGTATGAACGTTGAAGAGAACTCATCGTAAGGCAATGAAGTAAGTGGAAAAGTGTCATCAACAACCCCAGGTTGTCCATCAGTAAAACCTGAATCAATGATATCATTTTGCTTCATAAGAGCCAAACAAAAATCCTTGGACCCTGATTCTTCGGGTTGCGAAGAACTTTGCTGGAAAACAGATTCATTATTGCCTGACCCAGTTCTTGAATCGAAAGAAATTGAAGGATCACTGAGATCAGACTTTAGTGTCATGTCAATTGTAGAGGCTGTTTGAGTAGGGGACGTTTGCCCATTAACAATTGAAGGCATAAAATGCATTCTGCAGATTCAAATATGAAGTTACATTTGTCATAAATTAACATGCAAAAACTTTCCCCTTTACATAGAAACATTACCTGCCACTACGAGTTGACATTGATGCCTGATGCAGGTCTTCATTCCATCCAAGTGATCTCCTTTTCTGTTCATTCATATATTATAGTTGTTAAAATTCAAAACTTATAGCAGCAATGGAGTACATGAGTTATTTGACAAAATATACCTCACCAATGTACATGAAAGATAACATAAATCTCCATAAAGGTTAGAAATTTGAAAAGTTACTTGTAGAGAATTAATATGCTGCACATCAATTAATGAAGTTTGCAGGGACTCTACAATAGTGCAAAATAAATTCAATGGCTCCTAATCATCGGCAATAGTTCATAAAAAATGAATCTCAAAGCAGATTCACAAGTTCATGCATGGGTACCCCCTATAATGGTCAAAATTCTATTGCTATCTAGGCATACCTTGCTTTTACAAGATTTTTTATCTCTTTGGACTTTCTGAGCTTGTGGCTCTTTGAAGCTGCCAGATACTCTACTAAAGAAGGTTGGATCTGAATATCTTTTCAAACAAGATCCTGGGCTACCAGTGTCAAATCTGAATGAAATGGCAAGTGATGTTGGTATCACATAGGCAATATATAGTTCTATCATTAATCACTTTCCTCACTCATTGGATACTAGAGGACACAACCATACTTGTCAAGGAAGTGCAGACGTGGAGGATCACGGCATTCTTCATAGGAGTCCATAATAAATCTTGGCAAGTCATTGTAGATGAAATGGTTCTGTGCATTTTGAATGTGGGGATGCCATTCAGAACCTGCAAGGCAGCTGCTTTTTAATAAGGAACTGAAATGGTTGGAATATTGATGGAAGACCATGCAGACTTAATAGAAACTTGATTATGAAGCACAATACTTTGAAAAGAAAAAAATAAAATTAAAAAAATAAATAAATAAATAAAAACTCATGTGGGATGATCAACTCTAAATATGAAACATTTTCTACAAGCACCATGACATGCTTTCATCAGCTGCATTGATGCAGCCAAACATAATCCATTGTTAGGTCATTATCTATTTGTACAGATGAAAATGAGCTGGTCAATATTAAGAATTTAGTAATAGATTAGATCCTATAAAGGAGAACACTTATTTCAAAAAGATGTATGCAGCAACACTTTTGAGACGTTTGCCCTTATGCTTGCCGGGACAATAGAGAATGAGTACCATTACACTATGTGACAGAGGATGGAAAGCCAAAGAGAGAGCCAAGGACAAGGGAGTGGAAAACATGGGAGAGAAATGATCAACATGAATGTTAGGTACATAGATAGTGCATAATTATCAAGATGCTATCTGCTACAAGAACTTTGACAAAGTTACCACTGTGATTAGTTAATCACCATCATTCTTCTGCAAGGGAAATCTGAAAAACTCAACACAGCTAGTAATATTTCTCACATTTTGAGCTCACGAATTCAAGAAATCTAGTTATATCTCCAATCTAAAATTTCAGAATGTTGGTTTACGCAACACTCTGAACCTTTTCTGAAACTCGCTGCCCATGTCTACCAACCAGAAGTTAGCAAACTTGCCATCTTTTCTTTTTAATGGCTATGGTGCTTGCATAGTTCATTTCCATGTCCAGCTTATGGTTGAGTAGCCATTAAGAAGAAAAGTTGGCAATTTTCTGTATAACAAGCCAAAAACCAGATTTGAGATTGCCTTCTCAATCCTTCTAATTCTTTTCCAGTGCAAGACATAGCAGTTCAGCTATTACAATGAGTGTAGAAATGCAAGTATCCCAAGCCATGAATAATAATTAGCTTCTTGTTCAAAATGTCATTTGTTGATGGTACTACTTTTAGATGTTCATACATTGCACCAGTCAACAAATATATGTACATAATATATGCTCTGGACTGATGATAACCCAAGGATGCCAATAATTACAATTGTTTTTCGCATAGTAATTATCAAGTTGACAATCACTCCCAGGTTTGGTCATGAATACTGAACTGAAGATGTATGATAATTAAAAAGATTTGAGCTAAGAAAATGAGAACAAATATAATACAACACCATAAATCAGAAGGTCATAGGAGAGTCCAAGCATGAAGAAGGAAATTGGTTTGATGAGCAGAACATGAGCCATACCAGCTGTGTAAGCAAAATGTATGTGGCTTGTTTGAGCCAGTACTGCTTTCTCAAGAGAAGTCAGAGCAGCTTCAATTTTTTGAACTCGAACTACCAATTTGTGACTTCTAGAAGAAGTTGTCATCACCAGCTCCTGTAAGCCATGAAAAACTTCTGCTGCAAATCTATAAACGTGTAAAAGATACTGGCTGTTAAATACTTTGACAATAACCAACAGAAATATGAAAATTGAAAAAAAAAAAAAAAAACACTGAATAGATTCACCATCGAAATTCATTGACCAAAGTTCTGAAGATTCATTCAGGTTTTAAACAAAGATCTACATTCAGTTTTATATGTTTGAGTGTGGCTCCACTCATTCATGGTTACTTAAAAGCTATGTGATATGTTAAAACAGAAATTTCAACCAAAGGGCATTAGGAGCCAAAGGCCTCCCCTGGTCTTGGAACAACAAGAGGAAAGTTTAGACAAAGATTCAGAATTGACTGGAAAGATTAGGAACACTCACAAGAATGAAAATCATGAAAGACATATCATATGAGGGCAGACTGATTTACTTTGATGAGGCTGTATTATGATACTGCACAGCAAATTATAGTTAAATTCCAACCGCCAAGGGCGTAAAACAGTGTGCTATCAAGACATGTGAAGTAGCTGCATACAAGTATTGGCCATTCTACACCATCCAAGTAGCACCCTCTCAGCAAGATAAATTTAGACAAAAGGAGTCTTAAGATGAAACTACTCAACGGAAAAAGCTATGGTGGTAGTACACTCTTGCATTTCACCTATAACTTGTTTGAAGGCATTATGTTCATCAATACACTAAGGCCAACTACATCCACAGCCAAAAATGACACCTACACAACAAAATTTATCTGCTTAGTAGCCTGTGTAAGGCTGTAAGCTGCCCCCCATCCATCAACCATAATATTCCGATACAGAGATAAAAATCAACATTAATTGTTATGCTACAATTAGGTTGGTCATTGCATCAAACTGTCATAGCATTCAATGCAAATACTCAATCTCAAGAGTCATTGCATTTACTAATATCCAAAGGGGCCCTTGAACAAGGTAAAGAAGGCTTCACAACCATTTTGATCTTAACAAGTGCCCAAGAAGTGGGTAAATAATAGTACATGGAAAAATCACAGTTATTTACTCACTACCAAGAAACTTAGTCACAGTGTGCAGTAAAACACCCATAGCTTTCCCATTGCACAACAACGAAGTCTTCTGGTTTAAATCACCAAAACATTCTTCACACATTAGTTCACACAGTGACCTCTATTATGGAGGATCCCAGGTTTACAATATTCAAAAAACTAGCAATATAACACTCCCACTTGGACCATAGCAGCCTCAAACACTTGCTCAAAATTGCCAACTGTTTTGTTTGAGAATTAAAAGAGAAAAAAACATGGGGGCAGGGGTCATCTAGAAATGACCATGTAGGCATTAATCGCAACCAAAATCTTCCAAAAAAAGAAAAAAAAAATCTCAATTAACCCAACACTCTGCATTCCATTTTTCTCCTGTCTAAGGCTAAGGCTTACTTCAATTAACACCTACTATTTTAGGCATCCATCCTATATTAAAACCTATGCTAAAAGTAGAGAAACCCAAAATAGAGATATGAAAAAAAAACACACACACACACACACACACACACAAAGAACAACCAACAGAGAAAAGAGGGGCATACTCGGAGAGATCGCCGAGCTGGCGCAAGATGCCAACGAGACCAGCAAGGGCGACGCCGTCGAGAACCGCCTTGGGATCTTCCTGGTTGGCCCTTCTGTAAATCTCCGGCTGACCCAACCCGTACTCATTCCTCACCTCAAACCTCACCAATGGCATTTCCTCTCTCTCTCTCTCTCTCTGTGAATTAGTAGGAGTCGTAGTAGAAAGAGAAAGTCAGACAATGGATAGATAGCGGAGGAGAGGGGAATGCAACAATAAATGAGACGTCCTTTTAGAGAGAGAGAGAAGAGAGAGAGAGAGAGAGAGAGAGAGAGAGAGAGGCAAAGAAGAGGAGGAGGATGGTGGGGGAGCATTTGCCAACTCTGTAAGCCATTCCACCATTGGAAAACAATGGTCAGCTGACAAGCCAGCACAGTGTCAGTCTTGTTCAAGATGACCTAATTGCCCTTCATTACTTTTTTACTCTTCTTTTTTTTTTTCCACAATAATTCTATATTTTCAAACTCTCCCAAATCATCACATCCTTGTTTGAAAAAGTTGTAAATAAACTAGTTTGTTAACTGCGCTACACAAAATTTTATAGTCAAATTTTAAAAATAACGTTGAGAGTTATTTTAAGCAATTACAAGGAAATTGTATTGATAATAATAAATTATTATAATTTTTAAGAAATTAAAAAGAGAAAAAAAAAGATTTGACATATGGATAAATATTTAGAATTATAATAAACTGATATTTAGATTAACTACATTTATATAAAATACAATAAAATTTCATAATTTGACAAAAAAAATTATGTTATAAAGTTATAAGAAATGCAACAATAGTAATGATGATTTCCTTAGTTTAATTTTCACATACTAAAATTTCATAATTAATATTAATTTATAATATAAATTGTTGAGATTTAAATAAATGAAATTTAATTATTAAAAAGAAAAAAGAAAATTAATGGCTATAAATGGGACTTTAATGTGAAAACCTAATATATGTAAAACTAAAATAATTTTAAATTTTTTCTATATTTATTAAATTTTATATTTTTTAAACTTATTTTAAATTAATTTTTTAGGTAAAAATGATCAAATTGTTAATAATTTTTATTTGATAATATATAATTTTTAATAATTTTAATTATTTTTTTTTGTAAAAAATAATTGATTTGAAACAAATTTAAAAAATATGAAATTAAAATAAAAATATAAAAAATTAAAACTTAATTATAAAAATTTATAAAACTTAAATCAATTTTATGTATATTTCATGAAAATCTTCATCAACTTAGAAATATTTTATTTTTAAAAAATTCAAAAATTCATTCTCAAGATTGTATATAGCTAAAATTCTAACAAAAATGAAAAATAAAAACTTTAATAATATAATTTTAGCTATTGTTACAAGCAAGGAAGAAATATTAAGATGTAATAGGGCTACAACCTTAGTTTTCTTAGAATTTGCTAATTTAACTAAAAATAAGCATAACATAATTGAAGTAAGTTATGTATAAAAGATAGAAAATCACTTAGAAAAAAAGAAAAAAAATAAAGAGAGGCTCAAGAATAATCATCTAATCATTAAGAAATTAAAGAGATACTTTTAATTTGCAAAATTGAAAAGTACCATCTATTTTAAAATATAAAAATAATTAATTGGACAATGCATCGGAAAGGTCAGAGGCCAATGATTTTTTTTTTTTGATGGAACGAAATTTACATAAATATAAAACAAAGATTAAAAATGATGTAAAATATAAAAAGAGTTAAAATATAGCTATTTTTTAAAAAAAAGTACAATTATTTATTTCAAATTTTTATATTTTAAAAATTTTATATCTCTTAAAAATATCTTAATAATTAAAATTTTAAAATTTTATTTATAAAATTTTAAATTTTAATTTTAAAAAAATTATACAAATAAAAAATTATCTTATTATTCAATTAATAATTTAATAAATGTTTTAATAAAAAATAAAAATTTTCTATAATTTTTTTCATTATCAATATTAATCAAATGTAAGTATTTTTTTGTTGACTTAAATATGCTTCTTGATTAATGAAGGGATAGTTCTTATTACCTCAAAAATAAAAATAGTTTAAGGACCTTACGTTAATCTTTGAATTCTAATTTTTCATTATCAGGTGTCTCTTTTTCGGTCTCGAAGGGCAAAATGGTAAATTTATCTCGACTTAGTGGGGTCCAAGATTGCTTTTATTCTTTGAGTGCGAGTCTCCGCCTCTCAAACAGAGGTTTAACCGTGAAATTTTATGACTGAGCATAACTCTTGGTGGGTCTTTTTATTTTTTTAGTAATGGATATCATTATAGAATTAATGAATTTAAAATATAATATTTTAATTTTTTAATATAATTATTTATTTATCAAATGCTAGATAATAATATTAAAATTTAAATTTATATTAATATAAAAAAATAATTGTTAGAAAATATGAAAAAAATAACAAGAAAACGTAATAGATAAGTTTTGGAACTTGGGTCAAAAAAAAAAAGTTTTGGAACGTTTAAAAGAGGAACAAATGGAATTTATTAAAGGAAAGTGACACTTGTGAAATATACATCAACGCAGAAATTAACGCGAGACCTTTCCCCCCCCCTTGTCCTTCCACAATCATAAGTAAAAAAAAATATTTTGTCCTCCCAACATGTTCAATAAAAAGTAAAGAGTCTCGTTATTGGAACTTATGAAATAAACGTGAATTCGATGCAGGGGTTTATTTAAGTGATATCATCGTAAGTCATTTAAAGCAAAATAATATATATTTTTTTTAATTTTAACATTTTTATAATAATTATTATATGTACAAAAGTACAAATAAAATGTGCAAATAATTTTGAATAAAGTATACAAAAATCTTGAGAAAAAGTGCCACAAAGTTAGTGTTTCATAATTTTATAATTTTCACCGCTCCTTTTGCATATTTTACTCAATTTATTTTCACATTTTATTAGTCTTTTATACATATTACATGATTTTTGTTAAAAATAATTTAAATTTAAAAACTATATATTATTTTAAATTAGACTATATTTGAGACCCTACATCAACTTATATCTATTTTTTTGTAATTGGCTATCATTTTCGTTCAATAAAATACTTGATACCTTTTTTTTTTTCAACAATTGAAAAATATGATTTCATTCATAAAACCCGACAATTACAAGAAATGAAGTTCAAAATAGCAATCAAGCTATAAGGGAGATACGTGATCTAATTAGTGAGACAAAAATTGGCTTTTTGTAGTCTTTGTAAGTCAATTTGTAGCCTTTTTTTTATGATTTTTGCAAGCCTTGTAAAAGACTTCACAATCTGTCTCTAGCTCAATTTGATTTCTACCATTTTTCCTAGCCAACATTGTTTCTAATCTTAGAGTCAAAGGTTCTCCCACCATTGTTGTTAAGGTCTTCCTACACAAGGTTAGTCCATTAACCATCCTTCCTTGTTTGTTCCTACACAAAATGGAAAGTCCAACCCAATCTCCACTTAGGTTAGAAGTAACATCACAATTGATTTCGATAATGGACTCTTATAAAGATTCCTAATGAAGAATTCATGGAGGATTCAACTTAATAATGTCTTAATAACTTAGTGTATATAATCCTTAATTGCAAAGAACAAAGTTAAGGAAGGGTTAATCTTTTTTTTTTTTTTTTTGGTTCATGCAAAAGATCAACTTGCCTTCCATATGTTCCAACATAATACAAAAATTATAAACAACAACTCCAACACCACCCTTATATTAAGCTTTGTCCCTATTACTTGTCACTAAACTCTAAAAGACTCTACCTCATGAATCCTTGGGGTATACCCTAGCACACTAGCAAACTAAGTAGCTTTTGAATGGAAGCACCCCAAAATAACATGCATCATAGATTCTGATGGTATTCCGTAGATTAGGCATGTAGCATCCTCAACTACTTTTTACTTGCATAAGTTCTCTTAAGTAGGGAGGGAGTCTTGTATTGCTTGCTAAAGGAAATGTTTAATCATAATGTGAATCTTTAATGCCCACAGATGCTTCAAAGTGAAGGGTGTCATAATCGAGGACCCTTTGTAAATTACCCTATTAACTCGAGCTTGTTCTACCACATAGTGATATCCTTACTTAACTGAGTATGCACTTGAACTATCTAAATGCCAAATCAACACATTTTAGCTCTTATCATATCTTAGTTGTTGTACCGTTATCTTGTTTGTCTTGAGAACTTCACATTTACTCACTCTTGTGCATAATTAATTTTATGAATTTAGATCACATATTATTATTTAGATGCGAAAAAATAGATAAAACAGTAAAAAAGTTAAAGAAAAAAAATGAAAAAAATAATAATTGAATTGTTACTAGTATATAATATATAATTAAAATTCAATATATAATTTTACTCTTGAAAAAGAGAGTTGGCAACTAATGTAGCTCTCAAACTAAACCCAAAACTCAAAATTTGCTTTTGGGTATTAATCGCATCACTGAACCGCGAAAAGGGGCCCATCCTTTCTTAAAGACCTTAAACTAAGTAATAGCATTTGCTTAAACCTCTCTTTAAAGCCTAATTGTCCAATCTAAGTGTGAATCTTGCAAGTTAAAGCTCACATAATATTAAAATAATCCAACAAAAGAAAAATAAATTAGAACCATCCAATAAAAAGTAATCAAAGATCGATGGTCAAGATCAACTCAATTTTTTTATAAAAAGAACCAACATTTATTAGGAAAAAAAAAAGTCTAGAAAGGGTCAAAATCTAAAGGGCTGAAAGAAGCAAAAAAAGAGTTTAAGAGAACAACTAAAATATAAATAGGGAGACAAAAGGCTCAAAACAAAAAGGAAGGCAATTAGAATTTAGGAGGTCAAAACAATCTCTTAAGGCAAAGAGAACAAAAGAGAGCAAGAAATATAAAAAAGTTTTTTTGAAATGTCCAAATAAACTAACAAAGCATTTAAGGCAAGCCAAACACCCTTAAACACCCAATAAACATGCACAAGCATTAAATCGAGTTAAGAAAATTTTCCCTCAAGTTGATAATATTAGGAACTAAGATATCTACAACTTGATTTTGAAGACCTTTTTATTTTTACTTTAAAGACTTAATCACACAAGTGATTCAAATTGAACTCTAAATCATGATTAGATCAAATAAAATCAAGTATTTATAGTTAAACATCCAATCAATTCCATCATTTTATTAGTGAACAATAAAATTGGCATAAGTAAAATTTTTCAATTAATTTGGCATAAAAAAGCAGCAAAAAGCAGTTTCTCCATCAGCAAAAACACCAATACATCCATACACAATCACTAAAAGAATCAACAAGAAAACACTTATCTAGAGATCATAACACTTGTTTTGATCCACTTTCTTATCCCTTACATTACAAAGAATACAACAAGGTAGTTTCCTTTCTTGTTTTCTTCATTTTTATTATTATTTTGCTAAAATATTAACATAAACATAATATTATTAAGAGAAATGAAAAAAAAAATACCTTGAAAAAAAAAATATCACCCATTTTGACACAAAGAGTTGTCAGTAGTGGCCATCAATACTAAAGTACGCCACCAACATCACTTTTGGAATCCTCATAAGTCAATTTACACACCACCACCATCACTTTTGGAATCCTCATAAGTCGATTTACACACCCCCAAAGGTGGTGTAATGAAAGGAGGTTGAGAAACATGCAAATTAACAATACAACCAAGTCTGATTATTGCACCATTGCCACACCATTATTGCACACACTGCCGATTAGTGGTATTTTGACTTAAAATCAACATTAGTTAGTGCATCTCTCTCTATTCAATCTAATGGTGCCCTCCACTCACCTAAAGGAGCCTGAGATTGCTTTGATCATGGGTCCAAAGGTAAATGTCGCCATCAATTTCCTCCCTCATTTGCCCCACTTCCAACCACTGTTATCACATAATACCCACACCAATGGATTCAGAAAGTGATGATCTAGACATTGGTGCCTTTTGTGCCTCAATTAAAGACTAGTGAGATCTTGATGTGTCCCACATCAGTTCCTGAGGGGGTCTTTGGGCTGTTTGTAAGGGTTGGATCAACCCTCCATTCTTGAGCTAGCTTTTGTGGTGGAGTTAGGGTTCAAACTCTTATCAGGTGGTATCAGAGCCAAACCTCAGAGGGTTGGTGGGTGCATGTACAAAGGTTCCCTGCCACCGTGCCGATGAGGCAGCACGGGGACGTGCAGTTTAAAGGGGTCGGGAATGATGTGTCCCACATCAGTTCCTGAGGGGGTCTTTGGGCTGTTTATAAGTGTTGAATCAACCCTCCATTTGCTCTGATACCAAATGATATGAACTCCGATTATTTGTAAACGGAACCCAACACCAATGTTGGTATAGGATCGTTCTAACAAAGGTTAAGGGATTTTGGAGTTCTGACCCAATGATTATAAACAACCAAGAACTAGAACTATAAGATTCAGACGCCACTCCCAACAACAAAATGTTGAAGAAGATAAGTCTATTGAACCAACACACTCAAGTATGAAAGTTCAGAATTAGTTCTCAAAGAACCAGAGAAAATAGCTCATACATTCATCATATATCCGTCCTCCCCTATAACCACCCTTTTTATATGCTAGCTCCCCCTAAATCCTAGCTAATAAGATGGGCTTATTAAGGAAATTCGTCCAATCTAACAGCCACCCTTGTTATATGCTAATAAGATGGGCTTATTAAGGGAATTCGTCCAATCTACCAGCCACCCCTTTTTATATGCTAATAAGATGGGCTTATTAAGGAAATTGGTCCAACCCACTAAATAATAATAATAACCCACGAAAATAACCCATTTAAATGCCCAAACATGGGCTCCCAAATCCAACTTCCTTCCCAAGGTCAGGGTTCTTGAATTCCTCCACAGATGACACATTTGCAAGCCTTGACAAAGCCTCCATCATCCTTAACTCGTGCCTAGCAATTTCCTGATAGTAAATGTCGTACAACAAGTTGTTGAGAGCTTCCTTTATTTTCTTTGACCTTGCCCTTGTCATTGGTCCTCCAAGGTTTTGCAAAGCATCAACTCCTTTGTTGATTTGAGTTGGTACAATATGGCTTCCATCATTCCCGCTCTCCTCAAAATGATTTGTCCTCAAATCAGCACCCCACAATGGTTTCCAAAAATGGCTCAAAAATTTTGCATCACGGTTTGACACAATACTCTTCGGCCCTGCACATGGACTCATGCTCTCCCTTACATGTCCCTTCTTCATCAACTCATCAACTTGCCTCTGAAGCTCCTTTGTCTCCTCAGGATTACTTCTATATGTTGGCTTATTGGGAATGGGAGCTCCAGGAATAAGATCAATGTGATCTTCAATCCCTCTCCTTGGTGGCAAACCATCTAGGATCTCCTCGGGGAATACATCATTATAATGCTGCAACAATGATGAAATAGCACTAGGCAAAGATGAATCAAGGTTAGCGTTAGAGAAATAAGAATCCTTGTAAAGGATCAAGATCATTTGTTGCTTAGCTTGGAAGGCAACCCTAACATCTGCTACTTTTGCAAACACACTCACTTGTTTTCTTTCATCTTCACTCTCGTGAACTTGACCACTCTTGTACTTAGCACTCTCAAATGCATTTATATTCTTTTTCTCTCCCTCACTTCCTTTTCTCTCGACTCTCTCTTTCTTTTTGCTCCTCCTCTTTTGCTCACTTTCATAAAGTCTCACTTGGTCTTCATACACCTGTTTTGGAGTCAATGGAACAAGTGTAAATGATTTTCCATCCATGGTGAAAGAATAGCGGTTCTTGTAACCATCATGCAAAACTTTTCTATCAAATTGCCAAGGACGGCCCAATAACAAATGCCCAGCTTGCATAGGTACAACATCACAAAACAACTCATCCTTATATCTACCAATGGAAAATGGAACCACAACTTGTTTAGTCACTTTCACCACTCCACTGTCATTCAACCATTGCAAATTATACGGTCTAGGGTGTTTGGTTGTAGGCAAGTTTAATTTGTCCACCAACTCTGTACTTGCTACATTAGTGCAACTACCGCCATCGATGATCAAGTAACAGAGTCTATCTTGAACTAAACATCGAGTATGGAAAATATTTTCCCGCTGCATCTCAATGTCATCCTCCTCCTTAACCTGCACACTAAGGGCTCTCCTTGATACTAAAAGTCGTTCACCATGCTCTGGATACTCTATCCCTTCATCAACATCACTAGCATCCTCTAGTGGTGGCATTTGGTCTTCATCACTAGTATCACTGCCAGACAAATAGTCACCATTCTCCTTAAGGTATATGGTTCTCTTATTAGGACATTGTGAAGCCACATGACCCCTACCCAGACATCTAAAGCATTTGATGTCTCTAGTTTTTCCTTGGGTGCCCTCAAGTTTTTCTTCAGATTTTCCCCTTTCCAGGCTGCCCCCACTAGTCTGAGGTCTATGTGAATTGGTTTTAAGCTTAGAAGTCATCTTCTCTTCCTTCTTCCCCCAGTTTGACTTCCAAATAGATGAACCTAAGTTCTGATTATATCTAGAAGTGCTCCTTCCCTTAAGTTGCCTCTCAACCTTCATGGCAATGTGTACCATGTCTTCAAGCTCTACATAGTGTTGCAGTTCTACCACATCAGCTATGCTTCTATTCAACCCTTGGAGGAACCTAGCCATGGTTGCCTCCCTATCCTCCATTACATTTGCCCTAACCATAGCAATTTCCATTTCCTTATGGTACTCTTCCACACTCTTGGAACCTTGTGTAAGGCTCTGCAACTTGTTGTACAAGTCCCTATAATAAGAGCTGGGAACAAATCTCCTTCTCATCACAGTCTTTAACTCATTCCAAGTTTCTATGGTTCTCTCAAAATTCCTTCTCCTAGTGGTAACTTGCTGGTCCCACCATACTACAGCATAATCAGTGAATTCTGCCACAGCTAACTTCACCTTCTTCTCCTCAGAGAAGTTGTGGCACTCATATATTAATTCTACCCTTCGTTCCCAATCCAAATAGATATCAGGGTCAGCTTTCCCTTGGAAAGAAGGTATTTTCATTTTAATACTACTAAGATTTTTGTCTACTCCTTCCTCCACTCTATTTCTGTTATCCCAACCTCCATTGTACCTATCATGAACATTTCCATTGCCTCTTACTCCTCTACCATTCCTATTACCACGTCCTCCTCTAAAACCACCTCTGGAGTTTCTACTAACATTATCACCATCATCACAATAATCATCACCATCTTCACCAAAGTCATGTTCAAATTGCTCTTTTGTGACCCTCCCAGCTGGCCTCTTAGGATTGACACTCGATTCCCCTTCTATTTTATCCATCCTATCTCGAACTTCCCAAAACATTTGGTCAATCCTATCAAACTTCTGCTCTAAGGATTTCATAAGCAATTTGAAATTTGGAACAACAACTTCCTCTTCTCCATGTGGGAAACCGCCTTCTTTAGCATTGGACATTGTGTAAACCAGATTGTTAGTAAAGAAAGAATATACCTCACAAAAACTCACTCCCTGGCGTGTTTGCACTCCACTCAACTATAGTAGTCCTCAACTCTCGTGTTTCACACAATGAATTGCAAGACTTTAAGAGCTTTTTCAATGGTTCCAAGCAAAATTAAATTCAAAACAAACAAAACTTGAATATATCAATCCTAGACCTAACTCTTCAGAGAAGTGACACAGCCAAAAAGATGGGCAACAAAGCAAACCGAATGACAAGGAATTCAATGGTATGAGCAGTGCAATCAGACAACAATCAGTTATCGAATATAATTGAGTAAATGACCAATTGAGCAATGAACCCATTTTTTATTTTTTATTTTTTTTATTTTGGGTTTACTATTGGGTACTTTTGTAGAAGAAACAAATATCAGAAAAGAAACCCACGAAATACACGATTTTGTTTTTGTCTTTGTTTTCTTTTTTGTGTTTTTTTGTTTCTCTTTTTGATTATTCAATCAACAATGAACAATACACGAAAGAGATGATAACAAAAGGATAACTAACCTGAGTTAGAGCCAAAGCTCTGATACCAAATGATATGAACTCCGATTATTTGTAAACGGAACCCAACACCAATGTTGGTATAGGATCGTTCTAACAAAGGTTAAGGGATTTTGGAGTTCTGACCCAATGATTATAAACAACCAAGAACCAGAACTATAAGATTCAGACGCCACTCCCAACAACAAAATGTTGAAGAAGATAAGTCTATTGAACCAACACACTCAAGTATGAAAGTTCAGAATTAGTTCTCAAAGAACCAGAGAAAATAGCTCATACATTCATCATATATCCGTCCTCCCCTATAACCACCCTTTTTATATGCTAGCTCCCCCTAAATCCTAGCTAATAAGATGGGCTTATTAAGGAAATTCGTCCAATCTAACAGCCACCCTTGTTATATGCTAATAAGATGGGCTTATTAAGGGAATTCGTCCAATCTACCAGCCACCCCTTTTTATATGCTAATAAGATGGGCTTATTAAGGAAATTGGTCCAACCCACTAAATAATAATAATAACCCACGAAAATAACCCATTTAAATGCCTAAACATGGGCTCCCAAATCCAACTTCCTTCCCAAGGTCAGGGTTCTTGAATTCCTCCACAGATGACACATTTGCAAGCCTTGACAAAGCCTCCATCATCCTTAACTCGTGCCTAGCAATTTCCTGATAGTAAATGTCGTACAACAAGTTGTTGAGAGCTTCCTTTATTTTCTTTGACCTTGCCCTTGTCATTGGTCCTCCAAGGTTTTGCAAAGCATCAACTCCTTTGTTGATTTGAGCTGGTACAATATGGCTTCCATCAGATCTTGTCATCAGTGGTTGTCATCCCCCTTTCTTATTAAACCCAATTTAAAAATCAACAAAAATACCATTTTGGAAAGAAAAAAGGGGAAAAAAAAGAAAAAAAAAGAAAAGAAAGAAAAAAGATATGGAAAAATAAAAAAAAAAACAATAAAAGTAGATGCAAAGTTCTTGGTGATGACATCGTTTTGGGCACTCTGGGTAAGCTCATGATAAAAAATAATGTCATTTATTTTTTGGTTTTTCCTTTTTGTGAATAAAATTATTAAAAAGCTATTTAAAGCATTTCAAAAAAGGATAGAAAAAGAAAAAATAATAATAAATAAAACATTGAGAAGAAAAGTATGGAAATAAAAACAAATGAATAATGGTACCATCATGTGCAATGAGTGTTTGGGTTGGTAGTGATCTTTGCCAAGTATGGTCAAGCTTTTAGACCCTAAAGAATCTTAATAACATAAACTGAGTTATTAATGGTGTCCCAATCACACCTAAAACATACAGGCATCTTGATACTTTCCTCCACCTTTGCATCTACGGATCTCTCCCCTAGTCGGGAGGCCCATCAGGATAGATAAACAACTCCCCTAGGGACTCTTTAAAAGATAGACTACGCTAACTTGCCTTTATTTCTATATTTTCATGTATTTCCTATTTAATATTTTATATATTTATCTCTTTTATTGTTAGCTTGATTTAGATTCTAAGTTATAGAAAGGCATATTATACACCATAAGTCTTAGTTAGTGAGCCTTTATGCTAAAGATGACTATTACATGCTTAGAGAATGAATGCTAGACTTTGTTTGACAATGACATGTAAGGGCTTAAAGAATTCTTTGAAAAGATCTAAATAGGGGTGAATTCACTACTTAGCAATTTAACGAATGCTTAAGGTCAATGTGATGAACTTTTAGATGTCTCTGCAAATGATTATAAAAGTTAATATCTTGGCATAAGTGGTTGGAGGAGGAGGTAAAAAGGCTTTGCAATGGTCATGCTTAGGATGTTCCTTTCAATGATGACTAGGATACAAAGCTAACACTTTTACATGTTATCCTTAAGGAGCTTAAGAAGCAGCATAACACAAGAGTGGTGAAGGCAATGTAAGTGAAAGTCTCAGAAGAAAAAATGAAGGCTCTAGAGGCTTAAACTCTTTAAGTCATTGAGGACCATTCCTGCTAGCTATTTAAAGATCAGGCTTAAGAGAATCAATATGTGAAAAAATAGCTCATCAACTTCATTGCAGGGAAGATTTAAGAGGCGCACATATATACTTTTGCTTGAAGTTAAGTACTAATGGAAGATAAGTTCATTGGGGCAAATTTATGCCTTTTAAATCCTAACATATTCTTTCCTCACTATTGAGTCCTCTTCATAGGTCTTATATCGTTGTAACTATCTTTGTAATTCCTTAAAAGGTGAATAAGTTATCAATTATTCCAATAAACTTAAAATTCAACTACTTTTTACCCTTTACTAGAATTTTGCAATCTTCTAAATCACTTGATAACATAGATGTTGATGTAACTTAAATAACATCACAATATAAGTAGGGATTATTATAATTATAAAATGTAATAAATACCTTACATCTCGCTAAAGACAAGAACTGCTACTTCTAGGTTTGTAATTTTTGATCTACTATTTCAAGGATTAAACTTAAAAGTCTCATATTTAGACTTTTTAAAGTTATAGGAGAGTCCCAAATACTTATCACCCTTAGTAAGCTATTTCACTTCAAGAAACTGTAAAATGTGATTGCTCATATCCAATTGATATTCTTATTGAAGTGGATACCAAATTTATACCTATTTATCACTTGTCTTAAGGCCCTATAATATTAACCCATAATACCCATCATTGTAACAACCTTTGATAGTGTAGTTTTACCAAACAACAATGTATCATTAATGAAAAACACATGAGATATAATTAAAGAAGTTGCTTTAATCTTAAGTCCATTAAGCCTTTTATTTATTATAGCTTTCTTAATCATCCTTAAAAGAACATCAAATACCAAATGAACAGGTATAAAGAAAATGAGTCTTTTTGCCTTATGACCCTACTTGATTGGATAGCATGCGACAGACTACCAATAATCATAACTTGATATGAGACTATACTAACACATTATATGATGTATGAGATCCACCAAGCACTAAACCTTAGCTTCTCTAAAACCCTTTGCAAGAATTCTTACTACATCTTATTATATGCATTTTCTATGTCCAATTTAAGCGCCATGAAACCCTCTTTCCCTCTCTTGTGCTTAAGACCATAAAAATATTCATGAATAATACAAATATTATCCTGGATGAATCTAACAAAAAGGAAAGCATTCTAATAAGTTGACAATAGTTCTAGCAATCATAACTTGAGCCTATTTACTAATATTTTTGTAATAATTTTGTAGACAAAATTATAAAAGTTGATAGGGTAGTAACCATTAACATCCTTCAAACTTTATGTTTTTAAAGTCAAGGCAATGGATGTTTTATTGAACTCTTGTAGCAAAAAAAAAAAAAAAACATAGAAAAGAAAGATCTCAGAATCTCAATCACAATAGGGCTTCCTATGACCCAATGTTTCTAATATAAAAGGCTTGGGAACCTATTTAGCCTTAAGGCTTTTAAAGATCCCATCTTAAAAACGTCTTACATCACTCCAAGCTCCATGACTTTTGCCTTGAGCTTTTCATTAATATTTTCAATAATAAAAAAAGGTAGGACGTGTATCACCTTATTCATGCCATCTTATCCAAAATGCCTACCTTATATAGCTATCCAAAGTACTTTTCACTATGCTTGGTAATTTGCTATTCATCCTTCACTTAAGAGCTAGTCTTATCTTTTAACCTAACTATTTTATTACATTGCCTATGTTATGTTATAGTAGCTTAAAAAAGTGTATGTTTACATTACCATAAAGTATCTAATTAACCTAATCTCACTACTGCAAATACATTTCCTCCTCGGCCTATGCCTCATTTAATTTCTTAATGAGTAGCTTTTCTTAATCTTCAGACTCATCTGTAACCATTCCTACCTGAATCTTGCCAATCTTCCCTTTCAATCAGTCAATTTTCTCTTTGTAATTGCCCATCTATTTATGACTGTATTGTCATAAGGTAGATTTGCAGGTTTGGAACTTCTTAGCTAACTAAAAGCTCTTAAAGCCAATGATTGAGTCTTGCTAGGAGTCCTTGATGATGGTTTTACAATCAAGAATTTCTATCCATTTGAACTCGAATTTAAAGCCCTTTTAAGGTCTCTTATATGTTAGTTTAGACTAAAGAACAATAAGTCAATGTTTCAACTCAATCTAAGCTTTATGAAAGAATAAACCCTTAAGGCATAATTCCCTCCACTCCATATTAGCAATCACTATCCAATCTTTCTTCAACAGTTGCTAATCTTACTTGCTTGTTAGACCAAGTGTATAGAGGTCCCTTAAAAGCTAAATCCAAAAAGTTACAATCATTAAGAATGATTTGAAATAACTCCTTTTAGCATTTATTAATTAGTCACTTTCCCTTTTTTCCAAGCTAGATACAATGACATTAAATTGCCCAAGTAAATCCAAGGGGAGCTTTTTTTGGTTTACATGTTCTTAATTTCTCCCATGCACTTTCCCTTTTACATTTATAAGGTTCACAAAAAAATATGTTAGAACAAAATTATACTAAAACTTTGAGCAGTTGCATTGAGTGTGAAAAGAATTTCTCCTTTCATAGAATCAATATTTGCATATTTTTCCTCCACCATAATGGCAACCCTCCAACCTTGCCAACAAGCTCAATATATTTTGTCCTAATATAATTAATTTGTTGCCTGAGTTTGTTTACATAAGTCTTTTAATTATTAGGGTAATGTTGTTGGACGAGTTCTTTTAGAGCTTTAACTTGTTAAATTAATTGACATAAGTGGCCCTTGTTATTTAAAGTATGACCAAATATAAAAGGTCTAATATGATGGTCGGTTAGACATAACGGTAATTTGGGTCATTGGGTTTAAAATCCCTCCACTCTTCCCATTAAAGATAACGGTTACAGGAAAAGAGGGAATCACTCTCCCTATTAAAGATAATGGTTATAAAAGAAGAGGGAATCACTCTCCCCATTAAGGACCATTAAGAGAAGAGGGAATCACTCTCCTCATTAAAGACCATTAAGAGAAGAGAGAATCACTCTCCCCATTAAAGACCATTAAGAGAAGAGGGAATTACTCTCCCTATTAAAGACCATTAAAGACAATTGTTATAGAAAAATAAAAAGGACGTGATTTTTCCATTACAGAGGTTCTGCTTTTTCTCTTCTCAACTATCAGAGAAAAACCGTGAAAAAGAGAAAGGGAAAGGGGAAGAGTAGGAGAAATTCATCAAAAAGCAAAATCAGAGGATGATTCTCATCTTCACAGAAGGAACCCGACATCATGGACAGAGGTATGTAAAATTCATTACGATTTGCATATCAGTATTCATATAAAGAAAAGATCCTACATTACAGAATTGAGAATTTTGGTAAAAGAAATTCTCCCTTTTTCTAACAATTGGTATCAGAGCGGGTCTGTGAATACTGTATTTTACTGTAAAAGAAGAATCAGCCGGCGTTGAAAAGAAAAGGAAAACGACTGGCGGCGAAAAGAAAAGAAACCGCCGGCATTGAAAAGAAAAAAGGCCGGCGACCTTTGCCGTTTGCAAAAAAAAAAAAAAAAAATTTGTTATTTTCCCGAATGTTCACCACTGGCCCTTTCCCTTTCCAGATTTAATTTTTCACGCCGTTTTAGTCGTCATGGTCAATGGAAAGAAAGAAATTAATAAATGTAAGGATCCGGCTAATAGAATGGTACCCTACTAACATTTGTTGGCGTGCGGAATTAGCCGGTTATCGGAATAGTACCTGGCATATTGGCTGGTATTGACCCAAAAAGGAATTTATTTTCCGCACCATTGATTGTTTATTGATGTTTTGTCAAATTGAATGATCTCAATAATTAAAGATTTTAAAGTTTATTGAGATCATATTGACATCAATTAAATATTGAAAGCTTGTTGGTTACCAAAGTAGCCTAGCTTGAAAGGATTCAAGTATTTGATTGTGAATTTTATTTGTTCATTTCTTTAGATGCTAATGAAATGTTGTACAGATTTGAAATGAACAATTGTGATTATTAATTATAAAGCTAAGAGATCATCCAAAGATGGATCATTGCTTATAATTAATAATACTAAAAGAGATTCATTGATATACTAGGTAAATATGATTGTATATCCAAAGATAATATTCATGTTAACTCTAGTATGATTGATTGATCTATCAAAGTATATCTAAATTAGCATCATCATTGATTAAAGTTATGTATTTGAGGATCACCCAAAGGTGAATTTAAATACATAATCAAAGTTGATCTGAATCCATTTAAGTTTATTCAAAGCATTAATGTGTAAATTTGGATTATGTTTACAGCTTCTAATAATATGTTTACCTTAGGCAATGCGATGATCAAATTCAATGGATTGAATTATGCGGAATGGTCTGAGCATATTCAGTTTCACTTAGGTGTTTTGGGTTTGGACTTAGCAATCATCTCAAATGAAAAGCCTACAGCCATTACTGAGACCAGTACAGAATCTCACAAGTATCTGCATGAGGCTTGGGAACGGTCTAATAGGTTGAGTTTGAATTTGATGTAAATGACGATAGCTGAAAATGTCAAGCCATCGATGCCTAAGACAGAAAATGCAAGGGAATTTATGATGAAAATTAAGGAATACTCTCAATCAGATATAGCTGATAAATCCATTGTAGGAAGCCTAATGAGTGAGCTGACGACCAAGAAATTTGATTGGTCACAGCCTATTCATGATCATGTGACTAGTATGGCTAATCTAACAGCAAAGTTAAAAACAATGGGCATGGATGTGAGTGAATCCTTTTTGGTACAATTCATCATCAACTCACTGCCTCCTGAATTTGGTCAGTTCCAAGTGAATTATAACACTATCAAAGAGAAATGGAACTTTCAAGAAATTAAGGCCATGTTAGTTCAGGAGGAAGGGAGATTAAAGAAGATGAAGGATCACTCTATTCATCTTACTGTTCATAATGATGCTAGCAGTAGCAAGTCTAGACCATATAAAAAAGATAAGAAGAAGGACAAAGCCTCTATGAAAGTCACTAGAGGTCAGATTCACAAGGATCATAAATGTTTCTTCTGTAAAAGGATTGGTCACTTCAAGAAAGATTGTCCAAAAAGAAAGGCTTGGTTCGAAAAGAAAGGTATGTACTGTATATCAGTATGTTTTTAATCAAATATAATTAAAGTACCTAATAATACTTGGTGGTTAGACTCTGGAGCTACTATTTATGTGTCACATATCATGCAGGGATTCCTTTCAATCCAGCCCATAACAGGAATTGAGAAATTCCTTTATATGGGAAACAAAATGAAGGCATGAATAGAAGGAATTGGGACGTACAGATTAATTTTGGATACTAGGTGTCACCTAGATCTGGAAAAGTGTCTCTATGTTCCTGAATGTGCTAGAAATTTAGTTTCTGTTGCAAAGTTGGATGAAGTAGGATTTAATCTTAAGATTGGAAACAGTACATTTTCATTGTATAGACATTCGTACCATTATGGATCTGGTACTTTGGTTGATAATTTGTACCATTTTAATCTTGATACTATATATGCTGATTCTCTATTTCTTGTTGAGCATAATATAGGTAACAAACGTAATGCACATGATGACAGTTCTGCTTTCTTATGGCATCAAAGATTAGGTCATATATCCAAAGAAAGAATATTGAGGTTGGTGAAAGGTAATGTCCTGCCTCAATTGGATTTTACTGATTGGGAGGTATGTGTTGACTGTATAAAAGGGAAACAGACAAGACACACATTAAAGAACCCAGCTATGAGAAGTAATGAATCTTTAGAATTAATACACACTGATATTTGTGGCCCTTTTGATATTTCATCATGGGGTGGTGAGAAATATTTCATCACATTTATAGATGACTACTCACGATATTGTTATTTATATCTACTGCATGAAAAGTCTCAGTCAGTAAACGCCCTGGAGGTGTTTATAAATGAGGTGGAAAGGCAATTAGATAAAAAAGTGAAAGTGATTAAGTCAGACAGAGGTGGTGAATATTATGGAAAATTCAATGAAAGTGGACAATGTCCTGGTCCATTTGCAAAACTTCTTGAAAGTCGAGGCATATGTGCACAGTATACAATGCCTGGTACACCACAACCGAATGGTGTAGCAGAAAGGCGGAATCGCACACTTATGGATATGGTTAGGAGCATGTTAAGTTGCAGTACTGTACCTTTATCCTTGTGGATGCATACATTAAAAACTGCTGCATATCTGCTGAACAGGGTTCCTAGTAAGACTGTTCCTAAGACTCCTTATGAGTTATGGACAGGTAGGAAACCCAGTTTAAGACACCTTCATGTTTGGGGTTGTTCAGCAGAAGTAAGGATATATAATCCACATGAAAAAAAGCTTGATGCAAGAACCATTAGTGGTTACTTCATTGGTTATCCTGAAAAGTCTAAAGGATATAGGTTCTATTGTTCTAACCATAGTACTAGAATAGTTGAGTCTGGTAATGCTTGGTTAATTGAAAATGGTCAATTCAGTTAGAGTGGGGAATCATGAAAGGTGGATATTAGAGAATTACAAAATGAAAGATCCACAATGAGTACTTCTACTCAAGTTGTTATCCCCACACCAAGTGTTTCTACTCAAGTTGTTGTTCCCTTTGTTGCATCACAGTTACGCGACATACAAAGACAACAAATTGATATTCGAAACACACAAGGTGAACACATAAGTGATGAACCAAGTGACAATATGCAAGTCACAAATGAGCAAGTGATACCACAAGAAATGGCATTACGGAGGTCTACAAGACAGAAAAGATCAGCCATATCGAATGATTATGTGCTTTACTCACTTGAACATGAATTTCAATTAAGTATTGATAAAGATCCAGTCTTATTTAAACAAGCCATGGAATGTAATGATTCTGAAAAGTGGTTCAATGCCATGAAAGAAGAGATAAAATTGATGGATGTAAATCAAGTCTGGGAACTAGTGGAGTTGCCTGAAAGATCAAAACGAGTTGGCTGTAAGTGGATCTTCAAGACCAAGCGAGACTCAAAAGGCAACATCGAAAGGTATAAGGCCAGACTTGTTGCCAAAGGTTACACTCAAAAGGATGGTATTGACTATAAGGAGACTTTCTCTCCAGTCTCTAAGAAAGACTCCTTAAGAATCATTATGGCTTTGGTGGCTCATTATGACCTAGAGCTCTACCAAATGGATGTAAAGACCGCCTTTTTGAATGGTGACTTAGAAGAGGAAGTGTATATGGACCAACCTGAAGGTTTCATGATCATAGGGAAAGAAAATTTGGTGTGTAAATTAAAGAAATCGAGATATGGACTGAAACAAGCCTCCCGACAATGGTATATTAAGTTCAATAATACCATTACATCATATGGTTTTGTAGAGAACACCGTTGATCGGTGTATCTATATGAAGGTCAATGGGAGCAAGTTCATTATATTAGTCCTATATGTCGATGACATTCTTTTGGCTGCTAATGACATGGGTTTGTTGCATAATGTTAAGAAATTTCTCTTTGAAACTTTTGAAATGAAAGATATGAATAAGGCATCCTATGTGATAGGAATAGAAATATTTTGCAATAGATCACAAGGATTGTTAAGATTGTCTCAGAAAGGCTATATCAATAAAGTATTAGAGAGATTTAGAATGGAAAATTGCTTTACAAGAATAGTTCCAATTCAGAAAGGGGACAAGTTCAGTGAATTGCAATGTCCAAAGAATGATTTGGAACGAAAATCAATGGAATCCATTCCCTATGCATCGCTGGTTGGAAGTTTGATGTATGCTCAAACATGCATTCGGCCAGACATTAGTTTCGCTATTGGAATGTTAGGCCGATATCAAAGTAATCCTAGAATAGATCATTGGAAAGCCGGAAAGAAAGTACTTAGGTACTTATAAGGCACTAAGGATTATATGCTTACTTATAAAAGATCAAGTCATCTTGAAGTAGTAGGCTACTCGGATTCAGATTATGCTGGATGTGTAGATTCGAGGAAATCTACATTTGGTTACATGTTTCTGCTGGCCGGAGGAGCAGTTTCATGGAAAAGTGGGAAGCAGTCTGTCATTGCTACTTCCACTATGGAGGCTGAATTTGTAGCATATTTTGAGGCTACTATTCATGCATTATGGTTGCGGAATTTTATCTTAAGGCTTGATTTGGTCAACAATATAAAAAAGCCGTTAAGAATTTATTGTGATAATTCTGCAGCTGTTTTCTTCTCTAAGAATGATAGGTATTCTAAAGGTGCGAAACATATGGATTTGAAATACTTATCTGTTAAGGAAGAAGTACAAAACCAAAAAGTGTCTATTGAGCACATTGGTACTGAATTAATGATAGCGGACCCGTTAACTAAAGGTTTGCCACCGAAAACATTTACTGGACATGTTGAACGGATGGGCATTATAGACAGGTCCTCATTCTCTTAAAAGTTAATGTTTTGTACTGCTCATATCATTGTGACACTTATGAATTTAATTAAGGTCATGGTTTTGTTTGCGCTTTTGTTATCTACATTAAGTTGTATACAGTTATAGTTTGTGAGATAACTAATAGCGTATTTGGAAATGACAATTTAAAGTCTCAATGTTCCTCGGTAAAGTTATTATGAATTATGATGATTATGTGATACATGGAAGGAATCATATCGCTAAAAGATGTGTGACCGCCATGATCCAATCATCTTAATTCAATCAAGTATTATGGTTTGATGATCTTTAAGTATGGTGCACACTTATTTGTTATTGATTCATCAAGTCATAACATGGGCCAAGTGGGAGATTGTTAAATTAATTGACATAAGTGGCCCTTGTTATTTAAAGTATGACCAAATATAAAAGGTCTAATATGATGGTCGGTTAGACATAACGGTAATTTGGGTCATTGGGTTTAAAATCCCTCCACTCTCCTCATTAAAGATAACGGTTACAGGAAAAGAGGGAATCACTCTCCCTATTAAAGATAACGGTTATAAAAGAAGAGGGAATCACTCTCCTCATTAAAGACCATTAAGAGAAGAGGGAATTACTCTCCTCATTAAAGACCATTAAGAGAAGAGAGAATCACTCTCCCCATTAAAGACCATTAAGAGAAGAGGGAATTACTCTCCCCATTAAAGACCATTAAAGACAACCGTTATAGAAAAATAAAAGGGACGTGATTTTTCCATTATAGAGGTTCTGCTTTTTCTCTTCTCAACTATCAGAGAAAAACTGTGAAAAAGAGAAAGGGAAAGGGGAAGAGTAGGAGAAATTCATCAAAAGGCAAAATCAAAGGAGGATTCTTATCTTTACAGAAGGAACCCGACATCATGGACAGAGGTATGTAAAATTCATTACGATTTGCATATCAGTATTCATATAAAGAAAAGATCCTATATTACAGAATTGAGAATTTTGGTAAAAGAAATTCTCCCTTTTTCTAACATAACTATTAAGTATTGCCCAAGCACTTAATAGTCCTAAGCTAATAGGATCATTAGTGCTCATGTAATTGTAGGCCTACAACCATTATTGTATTGTCTAAAAATAATTAAGGTGCAACATCAACATATTGCGTCAAGAGGAGAGAGGGACTATCAATCTTAGTGGTATCATTCTCTAGTTCCAAGGTTGTCAAACTTTAATTCATAAGGCTTTTTAGGTTGCTAGGTGCTTTCCTAATCTAGGTTTTAGCTTGTTTAATGTGTAATACTTAAGCTAAGTGCTTCATCTTATACCATGTTATAAAACTAAAGTATGTAAAGGAAATTATTAGCTTGAAAAGCATTTAAGGTGAAAGAGTGGGCTTGGGTTATGCCTTGATTGCCATGAAGTGTGTGTGTGTGGTTTTTTTTTTTAGGTGTCAAAGCAAATTAAGAAAAAGTGAGCTTAGGGAGGCTAGAAAGGCCCCAAATGCAAAAACAACAAAGGAAGACTCAAATTTGTTGAAAAAGGTCCACTTGTTTCATATGTTTTGGGTTTAAAGAGTTTGAAAAAGTCTCAAACTCTAAGATAATTGGAATATGGCCTAAGTTTCTTAAAAGGCAATATGCCTAATTAAGATTTGTAATGCTTTTTTTAGAGTCAGGGAGCAAAATAACTTTTATTAGAGAAACTTTTGAGGGCATTAAGATTGTCGCTTGGTTAGGTAGTAACCTTGGTGCGATATCTCAAGTTTCACCTTGTAAATAAAACTTGTTAATAAGTTTTGACAATTATGGGATGACTAGAAACACAACATATTTAAGGCTCTTTGAGTCTATAGGAGTCAACACTATTTCTTGGTTTGGCATATGCATCTCCATTAATGGTATCGCAACTTCCTTTGCCATTAGGCCATGACTTACCACTCGATCAAATCTTGTTTAGGGGCTAGTAGAATTTTGGAATTTTTGTCTCACCATCTCTTTTGCACATAACTAAGTTTCATAATTTTTCTTGGGATCTTATCTAGCTAGCCTATCGCCAATTTGTTATTAATGACAATATTTATTTATGTCCCCTAAAATATCACAGGAGAAATAAACATTTGGTAATTTTTCACACTAAAACCTAAACCATGCCAAATCCCTTCCTAAGTCCTAGTTGTTAAATTCAATTTGCAGTGGATTATTGATTTTAACATTACTTAGCAATAACATGTAGTTATTCTAGCCAAAGACATTATCAAGGGTGTGATCTACCTTAACTAGCCTAACAAATACATTTTCAATTTGATTTGCATTCTTATAAGTCATCTGTTTAAGGCTTAAGCCACATACTCAAAGCTGAAGAGGAGAAGTAGTCAAATCAATTTCCTTAAGAGACTTGTTTGAGGGTCATTCTTTGATGAGTAAGAGTTGATTAGACACAATCTAAGGTACCCTATCATGATTCCTAGTGAAAAAGAATAGAAAAACATTGGATTATAAAGCTTGTACCTCAAAATCTCATGAAGATTCCAAACTTTTTTCATAATCAAGCTCAATATTGTAGGGCTAAATTGTTTTTTTTTTTTTTTTACACTATCTTACGATCAAGAGTGGACCTAATGACTTTTTTTTGGCTTGTTTAAAGTTTGTTTCTGATGTAAGCATTCACTCTTGCCAATTAAGGTCTAAAGTCAAAAAGTTCATTTATATCTTCCTCTCCTTTCATCATAAATAGATAAAGATTTAAAGAAAAAAAGGGAGTAGTTGAAGGGTAATATGTATGGGTGCCAAAGTTAGGTGGTGAAATAAAATAAAGAAGTACTTGCAACAATAAAAGGAAATGACACCAATAAAAATCTCAATAAAGGAAAAAAAAAAAACTCACAAAGGATTTAAAAGGGAGAAGATAACAACTTGTGTGAAAAGAATAAAGGAGTTACTATGGTTAAAGAGACCCAAGAGTTCCATCCATAAATAAAAGAACATGAATCATCATTAAATGATAACTCTTTATAGTTTGACTTTTCAAAATTCTCATGCCAATTTTGTTTGGGGGGATGTTATTTTTTGTCATAGGAATCACTCAATTCACATTAAAAATGAAAAGACACTTTTTTTTATCATTTGTTTTTATGTGTAAACTATTGTTTATGTGACATTAAGATCTTTTTTAAGATTAAACCTTCTAAATTTAATTATTAAATGATCCAATTAATACAAAGTAGTTGTGAGATAAAGGATTTTAAAAAAATTCTCAAGATATCTGGGGATAGTTTCTAGAGTTAGGATTTCTTAGTAATTTTATTAGGAAACTTGTCTACAAAAGAAAGGGTTCTTTCAATAAGAGTAATGGTTCTTTGAGAAAGGTAATGTCCAAGAAATCTCACTTTAGTTTGAAATAGAAATATCTTAGACTAAGATATCACATATCTATTGGTTTTAACAACATAGAAAAATATTTGTAAATATATAAAATGTTATTCAATAAAGTTTGAAAAAAAAATTAAAATATCATTAATATAAATAAGACAAAATTTTGTGACAGCAAAGAAAACCATTTGTAACAACATTCTTGGGACTCTCTTTGACATTCCTAGTAAAACAAAAGATCGTGCAAAAACTCATTTTGATTTATAGGACATAAGGATAAGAAAAGAGTTTCAACATGTTCTTTCTAATAATGGTTATCACATTTATCTATCTAAAACATGTTTTTCAATGACATTAAAAGAGAAAACCATGTGTTGTACTATTATAGAAGGTGTCAAGCTTCCTTAGGGTTGTGCATTAAATATATCCAAATGTGTAAATGAAAAAGAAAAGAAAATTATAAGGTATAAGAGTCATGATACACATTTATTTGATGTATTACCTTCTTTAAGTTGCAGTTAGGAAGGCGATACCAAAACATGTTGTCATGGCTTTGATAACATTGAGATTGTTTTTTAAATTAATATGCAGTAAAGTTGTAAAGTTAAAAGGCTTGGATTACTTACAAAAAGAAATTAATGAAACACTTTGCCAATTAGAGATGATTTTTCCTCTGAGTTTCTTTGATATAATAATGCACTTGCCTATCCATTTAGTTAATAAAATTAGGTTTGGTGGGCTTATACATTGTCGGATGTTTGGAATTGAAAGATACTTGTATAAACTAAAATTGTATATTCATAATAGAAGTCATCTAAAAGGTTCCATCACATAAGTGTATTTAACTAAAAAGTGTTTGGTGTTTTGCTTAAGATATATGCATAATAGGGTAAAGACTCATTTTATAAAATATAATAAATAATCTAGCATTATAATAAAGGAATAAACACCTTATTTTTCAATAAAGGTCATGCAATAAGGGGTAAAGGGAAAAGAAAGGACAAGACCTTTACTTTGGATATTGTTTCTCTTGAGCAAAAACATAGATATGCATTATTTAATTGTAAAGATGAAGAAGTTAAGAGATATATAAAGTAAGCTAAATATGGCTTTAAATTGTCATTTAATTTTCCCTCATTAAATTACCTAGCATATTCCTCATCATTGTCTTTATTGTAGAGAGTATAGGCAACTAATGAAAGGACACAAAGAAAGTGATAAGCAAAAGCACAAAATCATAGTCAAGATTTTGCAACTTTGTTTCAAAACCGAGTTGCAAATAAAAAGGTTTCTCCTTGTATTTAGTGGTTACTTATTGGTCTTAATATTGTGGCATAATGTTATAGTAATTATATTATTAATAGATTCCAAATTAGGAAACAAGATGTATAGTGTAAGATACAAAATAGTGGTGTTACACTAATAACATTAACAAATAGCTTTACTAGTTTTAAAGACCAAAATCTAATTAGGGGAGAAGTGAGCTATTATGGAACAATTGTAGAAATTATTAAATTAGATTACTATAGTCAATGTGATGTTGTTCTATTTAGATGTGATTGGTTTGAATTGGAGAATGATGACTATGGACTTACATGCACTAACTCCAACAAATTGTGCTATCTGAAGAATCCATTTGTATTGCCATCTCAAGTTCTCCAAGTTTTTTATATGGAGGATCCAATTGAGAAAGACTTTATTATGTAATGTGTAAGATTTGTAAAGAGTTTATATAATCTAGATGGAAAGGACAATGTAAATGCACATGAGGAGAGCCAAATGTAGCTACTCCAAATGTAAGAGTCATTGGTAGTGTTAAGTAATCTAATTTGACAAGAGGGGATATGCCTAGTACCATAATTGACCTACAAACAAATGATCTATATTCTAAAAGAGATTTTGACCACTTGAACAATAATTCAAATGGTGATAAAATACTTTGGAAGTGGATGGATGCTAATAATTAAAGAAAACAAGTTAATAAGTCTATGTCGTAATCTTTTATAACTTTACTAAATAAACTATTAATTTATCAAATTCTTTTATGTATTAGATATTGTTGGATATCTTTTATGATATTCAATTTTAATCAATTTGTTTGAATTACAATTATAATATGTCAAATATCACAAGCAATTCACTATCAACCAAGTTGAGGTCTTTCTTTAATTTCCTTTTTTTTTCTTGTTATTTAGTTATTTACTAGTTGTTTTAACTTTTCAGTAATTAAAATGATGTAATCTATAATGGAATAGAAATCTATCATGGCTTTTTGGTGTTTAATTTGTTGTTATAACTTTATTATTTCTATACTTTTTAATCCTTATGTACTTTTGATAGTCGTTGGGCATGAAAAAACAATTCATTTAAAGAAAAAAAAGGCTTCGTCTAATACAAGAGAGGTGGAAACTTCCTCCCCAACTATTTTAAGACAAGATTAACATAAGAAGAATAGGCATAAGAAGAGATGCAAACTAGGTAAACAGTTATGAGATTGAGTGTTTCTATTTCAAGTAGTAGGTCATAATTAATTGAGACAATTTTACAAGGAGACAGACAACCAACAATGAGTAATGCTGGTCCAAGTGGGCAACAACATCAAATAGACACAAATTCTAATAATCAATAATCGAGAGGGACAAATTACGGTCAAAGGGGAACACAACCTTCCATAGAGGAAGGATCAAGACAACAATAGGAAGTAGAATAAAAAGACATACAAGGTAATCAAAAGATGTATCTCTTATTTATATAATTCATTCAAATCTTTATTGTTAGATTGAATAGTTATATATCTTCATTAACATTGTTTTAATGCATAAAAAGAGAAGAGGACCAATAACAATGAGTGCAATACATGCAAGAAGTAAAGTAAAGAAAAAGCTCATTTTCCTAAATGTCGAAAATCAATCCATAAACCCAAATGAGCAAACATTAAATGAGTTTGGTAATTTTCTTGGGATGTTGGCTAGGAATTTCAAATTGTAGTCATTATATGTAAAGACGTGGTATATGCTGGATCTTGAAAAAAAAGAATACTTTGTGGAAGCTTGTGCAGGTCATGTATATTGGAAATTTTCTTTCTTATCTTTAAAAAAATTTCTTTGTTACAATTGATGTTTCGAGTATTTTAAATGATTGTAGGATAAGTTTTTGGTTCCTAAAAAAGGTAGAAAGTGGGTGATGACTACAATTGAAGCAAGTTGGAGGACTTATGAGTATAGGTCAAGTATTTCAAATAATTGTAGGATAAGTATTTGGTTCCTGAAAAAGGCAAAAAGTGGGTGATGACTACAATTGGAACAAGTTGAAAGACTTATAAATGTAAGTTAAAGAGACACCATTATACAAAGTACAAGACTGACGGAGAAAGATTAAAAAACCATCCACTATATATACCTTCGGATCAATTTAAATACATGTTAAAACACTGAAATTCTGAAGAAGCAAAAGTTTAATCTTATATTTTTATTTGATGTTTATCAAATCTTTTCTTTTGGTTATAACTTATTTTGACTTGTTGTTACTATTGTAATATGCATCCAAGTATTGGCAAAAACCAACATATACAATCAACAAAAGCAAACAAGAATACACCTTGTAAGCAAAAAGAGTTTCACTAGGATTTGAGAACAAATAGTAAGCAAATCACAAAAACACCACTAATTCACAATTGTTACATTTGCTGCATTGATCTTATGGTTACCTAATCATGATTTGGTACCTTATGTGATTTGGTACTAGTATTTAAATCATTTTATTTTATTTTAATTTGTTTTTTTTTTCATTTCATTATTTGCATTTCTATCAGAAAAATCAAGATCCTAGTAAAAGCTCTCCTTCCTTACCAAAGGTCTTTAAGGCTACACGCAAAATAAGAGCCAATTGAGAATATAAACTCTCAAATAAGACATCTCAATAAATTGTAAGTGTTTTTTTTTTCTTTTTGTTTTGTTTTTCACCTATAACTTGACTTGCTTTAGATCTAGACTCAGATTAAGGAGCTTCAATCTCAAAGGGAAGAATCAAGTAGCCAAAATCCTATAAATGCATCTACTACAATTATGGAAAAGGAGTATTCTGGGAGGGTGAGGCTTTATAGGAGAGGTGTCAACCACACTTCTTTGAAAGAGAAATTAGTTGTTAAAAATGTTGTCAAACTTTCAAAAGACTTTATACAATCTATTAGAGACAATGTGCAAGCTAAGATGCAAAAGAAGTTTGAAACTTAAACAGTAGAGTTGCCAAAGAAGATGGAATTGTAGACCTTTGCAATAGCCCACCATTTTTATACAATGTTCCAAAAATTGCAGCAATAAAATATTGGATTGAACATGACTTTCAATATGTTTCCTGTAAGTATTCCATTAGCTCCTTCACCTAATGATACTTTGAGTACTCCAAACAATGAATTACAGCATAAGAATCATTCATCCTCAGTAGGCATATACAATTCACACCTTCAAGTATTCTTTTAATTTCATAATTTTTATTTTTTAGTTTATTTTAAATGTTTCTAAGTTTGCATCAAAAGCTTTGTTAATTTTTTGTAAGATAATTCTCATGGTCGGAGCTCAGAACTTCACAATTTTTGTATTTCTCCATTTCAAAATTGTAGTGTACTTTGATTTTATGTGAGATGGTAAATATTAGTTAAGTAATTTTTTGTAATTTGTATTACTTTGTTTATTTACATTTGTTACGATATTTATTATTTTAAATAATATTAAAGTTAATAAATTATATTTTAATAACTAATAAAATTCATAAATTGCTACTTTATTCAGTACTTGTTCCATAATAAAATCTCTATTTCACTAGATAATATTATCTATTCAACCAAATTTGTTATTTATTTAATAAAAAAATTAGTGTCAATTAAACTACTTATAATTGAGCCTCCTGCCAGAAAACTACTACATATTTGACAACACAAATGCTGCCTAACCCATAGTAAATTGCTTCCAAATTCACTAGAAACGCCTGCTTATTCTACAATGAACCAGTTGTCTATTTCTTCAATGACCACTACTTAATGTATAAAAACCACTAGCTCAACAAATTTCAAAACGTTTTTGAAAACAAAGGAACCATTGCATATACATTTCATAATTTTCACATATGTAATATTAAAAGCGTTGCAATAATCATTCAAAACTGTTACCTAAACATCTTTTATGTAGCGGGTTCATATGCATTGTTGTAGACCAAGCAAACCGCTACATAAAATCTACTACAACGCTCGCAAATATAACGAACTAAAAACCGCTACATTTGACATTAAGCAATAGTTTTGACTACTTAAACAGCGATTTTGGTCCGTTGCTATAACTCCAATTTCTTGTAATGGTTGTTCCCTTATCTACCTCCACCAACCCTTATTGTGACAATATAGGCGCCATTTTACATGAGTGCAAATCCAATTTTTCATGCTTGAAAAAAGCATATTGAATTGGATTACCATTTTGTCCAAGAACAAGTGACTAATGATGATGTACAAGTTTGACTCATCTCCACCCACGTTTTGTTGGTTCATCTCTTCACTAAACCTCTTTCTACTCAGAAGTATCTACCTCCTCGATCCCTGCTTCACATCTACTCTCGCTTGACATCAATTTGCAGGAGGTATTAGAGGATAAAACCAAGTAACCCTTCTTGTTAGTTTGTAATTTGCACTAGTATTTGTTATTTATCCATCTTTGTAGCATGATCGTGAAGGCATGCGAATAGAAACTATTCTCTCGAGGTTGCTTATTCTCAAACAGCTATGAATTGGTTTGTCATTGGTTGTGTACATCAACTTGTGCTATTATTTGGGTTTCTGATAACATGTGCTGGACAATGTAATCCCTTTCAAGAATTAAGGAAAATAATTTAACTGCGCTCAAGTTAATAGCTTGTTGTTATGAGTTCTATTAATTGAGTCTTTGGCGCGAGTTGTCCCGATCGACGGGCCAACCTTGTTTCCAAGGACAAAATTTTTCTTTTATCCATTGTTCTTCCTAACTAAAAACATGTCAGCATTTGTAATTCAATCAACGTGACATAAGGATGAGAAGTAATCAATCGCAGTTGCAAGCCCTGACCGTGATCAGTGACAGAGTCGCTAAAACCATTGATAGTAAAATGACAACTAAAGTCAATGATCAATGTTGAAGTTGTTGTACGAGAACCTGGCGACATCAACCACCTGTGGCGAGATCGACAGTAAGGCCGACAATTGGTAAGGAGATCGCTAGTGGATGACAACGACTAACAAGGTTAAAGACAATTGTTATGAACAATATTAATATTGTCAAACATGAGAATTAGGTTTTATTGACAAAATATATGACTGAGAACAATAATAAAAAATAGTAATTATAATTCTACGTTTTCTTTCTATGGCCAAACATGAGAATTAGGATTCTGATTTGTTTCCCGTTTGAATTCTGATAACAAAGTAAATGACTGTTAATGGTTTTGGGCAGAACTGTTTAATGGTTTAATTGGTTATACCAGACTAACTCACAGTTTGCAGTTTTCCAAATGAAGGATCCACAACTAATCTATGTAGAGTTCTTAATTAGTTAATCTGTATTACGTGAATGCAACTGAATTTGGGACGTTTTAACAGTTAATTATGAAGTTGAACTTTCTGTTAGGCTAACTATACATACATGCTATTAGTGTATATTAAGCATAGGAAATCAATATCCAAATTCATCCAACAAAGTATTATACACCAACATTCACATGAATTACTCTTTTAAGTTTTTTGTCCATTAAAGTTCATGATGCAAGTTTGTCAATATGAAAAAAATATTACAAATAGACTACTATCTCAAATCTGACATATTTTTAAGTAAGCTCAATTTAGCTTTATCTACTTTTAGAATTTTCTTGTCTATTCCTGGCAATTCCTTGATCCTTTTGTTGCAGTTTATAGATCCCTCCACTGTAATTGAGGCCTATCACTAGTTTTGAACTTCAAAGTCCAAGATCACACTTCAACACTACTCATCGATTGTTGAAGTCCTAGCTTTGTGTTGCAATAGCTCAACTTAGTGATTGGCAGAGCCTTCGTTAGAATGTGTGCAGTTTGCTCCTCTGATCTATTTTGTACTAGCTGAATTTCCTCAGAACTCTCTGCATGTAAGAGGAAATGGAATTTGATTTTTTGCTACGGTTAAGGCTGATGTATTGTCACGTTAATTGACTGTAGGAGATGTGATCCAAACGTGCTAGTCTACCGTGATTTTTGTAAGCCAGAAGGTTTAATTTATTGCTACATAGGTTGAGATGTATTCTGCTTTGGCTATGGATTGTGTAACTGTCTCCTACTTCTTGGCATTCCAACAATCTTAAGGATAGTTTGCCTAATTTCTAGCATATTCATTTGCAGAGGTTTTGGCTACAGGGCATGGTCTTGCTCTCACATATTGTCATTCTTGAATCTCAGGGTCCCTATTATTGGGATGTTGTTATGCCATAACCTTCTTCCATTTCATTTGTGCTTTCAATTGCAAAGTCCTTGTGACTCCAGAAAGATATTGTTTATTCTTGGCATTGAAATTCTCTTTTGCTTACAGTTTTGATTATTGGACTCCAAACAAATGACCTCTTCTCGGGATGTAACTCATTAGAGTATATGCAATGAACTTTATTTGTTCCATGCCAAATACTGACATATTTTCATGTTGGTCCTGGTGAGTGGTGACAAGTGAGATGGTTGATTCAATGTGTGCTAACAATCGATGATGCATTGAGCAATGGGCTTGACCCGTGACTTTCTGCAAACATGGTAGTAGGAGGCAAAAGGGGATGGAGGAGGAATAGATGGTTTTCATGCACAGAGGAAATTGCTTCGACAAGACCATAATGTTTAGCTTTTCATGGAGTATATGGAAACGCAACACCAGAACTTCATCACGTGAATCTCAATGTATACGTTGTCAATCAAGGTATGTTTCCATTCAATTCAATCTATGGCTTATGGTTGTTATAATCTTTCGTGTGATGTAAGAGCCTATTCTTCAAGAGCGTTAATCACAATTAAAGAAGTATATGCCTCAATTTTGGCAAAGACCGATTTGAGATTCTGAGTTTTGCTGCTTGTACTAGAAAATTATCCCTTCACGGCATAAAGTTGTGCTTCTTATTTCGATGATGACCTGCGTATGGATATGATGATGTGGTTCATGTTGCTGGGTGCGCAGGATTGCAGCTAGAGGGTCTTTAGCACCAATTCCAGTTACAATTTTATTGATTGAATTACATGTTCTTTGACAAGATCTAAGCAGCACATGCATTGAGATAGATTCCCAAAACAGTTTTACTAAGCCAAGGAAAGGTTCGCAGGGTTCAATTGATGATTCTTACCACAGCAAAACTAGATGAACGGTTTTCATTTTACATAGCTCATGTGTAGGGAGGATTTGAAATGATCTTTCCTAATAACTAAACGTTGCAAAAGCGTCTTCCTGGAACATGGCATGATATTTTGTGATTTGGCATTGATGCATTATCTTGGATTACCATTTTGCTCTGGTGAAATCTTTGAAATTGTTGGCTCCTGTTGACCGAATAATTTAGGGTTTTCCATCAATCTTAAGGTTACCCCTCATAGTGATAATGACTCATTGTGCTAGAGAAATTTATTTATCATAACTCACGTTTTCTCTAGTTTGTTTCACTCGGTTTAGGAGGCCAATTGTACACTTGGTTGGTGGTCTATAAGGCATCTGACGTACAGGGTCATTTTCATTGCTACCAACTAACCATTTGATTGGTTCCCTAGAAAACTTGCGAAAATATTAGCTTGTCCAAACAAACTGCTGAGTAAGTCTGAGAAATCACATGATTTCTTGGTCGAACAAAGCCGGTCTGATTGCTTATTCCCCTTATCTTGTGTCTTGTCTCACCAGAAGAGCATTTTTGACAATCTTATTGACGTTCCTAATTCTTTGCGACTTTTGCATTCGAAGGAAGTAATGGATTGCGATTGTTTTGAAAATATTAAAATATTTAAAAGGTACAATACTTTATAGTATATTTTATAATAGATTATTTGTTCTATTAAAATAATATAATAAAATTAATTAAATTTTTAATTTAGATGAGATTTGTTTATTATTAAATAAATGTAGCAGTTGGAAAGTACATTAAATAAACTATTATTATTTGATCTATTATTAAATATGAGTCACCGATAACTAGTATAAAGATAAATTAGTTAAAAATATTTAATAAATATTTTTTTGTGAATGAATTTAATATTATAATAGTTAAATGATAATAACCATGAAAATAATGGGTGAAAAATTTCAATAAATATAAAAAGTTCATTGTACATTTTGAAAAGTTTAATAACACAAATTAGAATTAAAATATTAAAAAAATATTAAATGAACTGATTGAAAATATTCATACCAATTAAATTTTAAATTATACAAATTAAAATTTAAAAAAAAGTTTAGGTTTAATTAATATAATTAAAATATTTAATGGGTTAGATTAAGTAATAGTATTTACTCCTAAATATGAGTTTATTATATGTACTGAAATTTGTCTGAAATTTCTTTCCTCCAATATAAAGATTTTTCCTAAATAAAAATTTGTAACTTTTTATGATTGTTATTTTAACCTATAAATAAATACTCTTTGTAAATTATGATAATTTGTATAAAAAGTAAAAATTATTATTAAGAATCACATTATGCATATTTTAAATATAATTTTTTTTTATAAATTCACATTTTATTATGGCATTATATAATTCTATTAATTATTTTTCGACAAAATATTCTGGCATTGCCGTCGACTACATGTGCAATCCTTTGGTTTCTTGCTAAACTTTTTCCCGAGGTTCAACTTTATGGATGATTAAGCATGTGCCATCATTGGAGATGCTCAGCCTGTACACTGCTCCAGCTGCTTGGACCTCGACCATCCCACCAACACTCGGATCCCATCCAAACTCATCTTTAGAATCATCAAAAACTTTGACAGCCCATTGTACACGCTTGTTATTCAAATATTTAATCTCATTCCATCCATCAATTGTAGTATTCTCTTCCAATTCTTTCTCCGGCTTCCTTGCAATGGGATCCACAACCAAAACATTGCAGAAAATAAAAAAATTTATAAAAAAAAAAAATTCTGTTCAGGGCCTAAATCCACCATTATGATTGATATGGTTTTAATAGGCCCGCGAGTGCATAGAACTGGCGTTTAATGTACAAAGTTGAGTCGATGTTAACATGGGTCTCAGCCGCCAATCTGTAGTAGTAAAAGCAATTTTTCCCCCATTGAATGGCCACCTACACAAAAGCCTTTGGTTTGGTGCAGCGTAAAGTTTTCATTTACCAAGAATTCATATCGGAACATCTCCAAAGGGACTGTGATGGCGATCCTTTGTTTCTACATGCAAAGCAGATGGACCCACACCCCCACTTGCTACATCATGAAATTTGTGAAAAAGCTTGTAATATATGAGCTGCCCCACACAAGATCTCGATGTATAATTATGTGGGGTAGTGCATGGTATGCTCCTCTCTAGCTCCAAAAATGTTCGGTTTGTGGGTAGCTTGATTGACATCGATCTTTGAAATGGTGAGAAATTCACATGAAAGCGGAAGAATCTTAACTGCTCTTTGCTATCACTTCAACATCAAGGAAAATTAGACCCAAGTAATTAGTCACAAATAGGAATTTGGACTCTAAAACGAAGTGGCAAAAGCAAACACGAAGTATGCCTTTGCATATAATTAACTCTAGAAACCAAGTTAAGAGTCACACCCTATATACTATTAGTAAGAAAATTATTGACATTGTGCCATAAACAGTACTAGAAATTATCACAGTACTATAACAGCTAAATGTTAAGGAAACTAATGCAACAACAATAATTTTGCACAAGGGCTTACATATCACCGATTTTCCACCTGGACGTTGCCTAGAAAGTTTATCAGTTTGCTTTTTTCTGTTCGGCCATCTTGACAAGTCAGGGGAGCATAAAGGATTTGAACACGAAAGAAGTAAAAAAAAAAGACTGAGTGACGATATACATGAGAAAGGTCATATTTAGTCCGACAAAGAGAACCTATTTTGAGAATCACTTGTTTATAGCGTTTTACTTTGGAATCTTACTTTTACTTAAGTTGTTTACACTGTTGAGAGATTCCTGTTCTGGCTTAGCTGGAAAATTGGATCAATTCCTCTTTTCCGATACTTCCAATTACTTGCATTAACGCAACGGATGGACTTCTCACGCCCGATCGCGATTATGGAGATATATGCAATTGCTCTAGCGAGTGGCATGCTTTAAACCTTGAAACCAATTAAGTGAAAGATCCTAACGTGGTTGCGATCGCATAGCATGTCCCCAATATACGTATACAAGTGATTATTATTCTCTTCGACAAGAAAGACCTCAGGAAACATGAATATGGCATTTCATTCGCCCAAGTGCGCAAAAGGTTCTGAAATGTTTCTCGTGATGTACACTTATTCTCAATACAACATGAAGCTCCCACCATAAGGAAATTGACTGGTACAGGTAAAGGAAGTGTCGTGCTAAAATCACAATGATTGATCATGTAGTTCACAGGCATATACTGCGAGTTGGACCCATATCTCTCAGAGATGTCTCGCAAATTTGTATCAAATCTCACTTTTCAGTGTCTTGTAATTTCAGCCTTGGCACTAAATTTGGTACAATCAGCGTAGTGGCATTATTCCTTTTCTTTTCATTCTCCTGCAAAAGAAAGTCTATCTTACTACCATTTGGGGCATTGAAATTTGAGAGAGCCAGGAACTTCATATATGAACCCCAGATTTTCCTGAATTGGTAAAATCGAGATGTCTCGGCTGCCCATTTCTTCCACATAATGCCCCTCTCTCATAAGAGTTGGGCTTCTCTCGTGTCGGTGGTTTGGAATAGATTGTTCATTTTTCCCCTAAAGTTAGAGAATTTCAAAATCAAACAAATTTGCATTGCTTCCCCTCAAGACATCCCAACCATCTATTGTAAAATCAATTACCCTAATTGGACATACTTTTTATTGGACTCACCACACGTAATTGACAAAATAACCATTTTATCAACTAAGAATGACGCATGTCACACGTGGTTAAATGAGTATATGATACGAAGGAAAAATTAAATTATAATATCTTGGACTGTCGCGAGGGAAATTTCTGGCAATCTTCAGGTCAAAAGGGACAAATTCACATCGACGGTTTCCCAGATTAAATAATTAAAGCAACTATACTCCTATATTCCTAGTACGCGTTGGAATTTATTGCCCGAGCAAGGAGCCATGTTGGCTTTTTCTACAAATTGATTTTTAATGAACCTTTTTCTTTTCCCCTTCTGCCCATGCATGCATGGTAACCCATTCTTGTCATTTCAACCACGTCAATGCAATTTATATATATATAAATATATTAATTAACTTGATATTGCGAAGCTTGATCCATGCTTTGTTGTTTATATTTTCAGGTTTTTAAAAATGAAGCGGAAATTCTAAAAAGGAATAGCGGTTGCCTCAAATGTAGCTGAGAAGTACACACTATACCCATCAAACACGCCCAAAACAAGTAATATATTATTTTCAGAAAGTGTTTCAAGCTGTATTATTGAGGGCGATGATGAATAGATATGACTAGGAGTCTGGAATAGTGATTTTTCATATTAAATCTGACCTGACGGATCCAATGTTCTGGAATCCGATTTGGGGGTATACTTTTAGTCAAATGTTTGAAATTCATAATTCTAGGAAGCAAAGACGTGTACACGGAGAGTGATCCATACACCTAAATTATGCGATCTAAAACGAGTCACTAATGCCTGCAACTGCCAGCCACCGACGACTAATCATTCACTGAGTTTGTGGAAGGGGCATAAATATTTTTCAAATGAAAATGATGGCACTGATTGTATTGGTGATAGCCTAGAAAAAATACAAACTGCAACAGCTCGATGCAGTCTTGATTATAAAGTTAAGTTTCTAATAAAATATTGAATAAAATTAAATGTATGTACGGTATTCTAAAAGTAATTAAGGATTTTTATTAAATATCATAAAATTTAAATTTTTTTTATGAATTTAATGCAATAGTTAGTCGAGTGTGAATCTAACATAATTTTTCTTAATAAGATTATAGAATATTACCCTTATTTTTCTATTGTAATCTGAAAAAAGGAAAAAAAAAAATACTGAGTGCAATTTTAAAATAGTTAGTGCAATTAGTGTCATTTGGAGGGAATAGAAATAAAAATTGGAAATAATAATAGAGGACGAAAAGAAAGAACAAAGGCACAAATATAGGGCCCATGGCATGTCTCCTCAGTTGAGCCATAGATGTGATTTTCTATCTTTCTCATCTCATCTCTGCACTAAACAATTCTGTTCCCTTCTCCCTCTCTTTCATTCTCCTAATGAGCTCAGCCCCTTTTCCAATTGTTGCTAAAAATACCCAAGAATTTCTCTTCAACAAGAGATTAGCCATGTCATCAGGGGACAGGCCTAAAGATTCTGCCGAAGGGTCCTCGAGATCAGGTGGTGATCACCCGCAGCAGCCTCAGCCAGGAGCTCCGATGAGCCGGTACGAGTCGCAGAAGCGGCGAGACTGGAACAATTTTGGGCAGTACTTGAAGAACCAGAGGCCCCCAGTTCCGCTATCTCAGTGTAACTGCAATCATGTTCTTGACTTCCTTCGGTACCTTGACCAATTCGGCAAGACTAAAGTTCACCTAAACGGGTGCATCTTTTTCGGGCAGCCGGACCCTCCGGCCCCTTGTAGTTGTCCTCTAAGGCAAGCTTGGGGGAGCCTCGATGCACTGATCGGACGGCTGCGAGCTGCCTACGAGGAGCATGGAGGATCACCAGAGATGAACCCTTTTGGGAATGGGGCTATCCGGGTCTATTTGCGCGAAGTGAAGGAGTGCCAAGCTAAAGCAAGAGGGATCCCTTACAGGAAGAAAAAGAAGAAGAAGAATCAAATTAAGGCGAGAAACGATGCAATTGCTAAACCTTCGATGCAGTCAGCCTAGCCTCTTGTAAGTCTTTCTCGGCTTCTTCTCATAATTGGTATTATCCCCCTTTTAGTCTTTCGGCTTCTTACATATATAGTATTATAGTCTTCAGGATTCATGGCTAGTCTGCTGTTAAAACACTAAGTTTAAAAACACTTCTATATGTAATTCCACCAGGGCAACAAAACCAAACTCCACTAGAATAAATTCTAGGAAATGGGACCTAGTCGATGTAATCGAGCCACTCTCGTTTGACAGTGTGTTACGGAACAGAGCTGAGGACCAACAAATTGTCAATTTCATAAAAACCCTAATGAGACCACATATCCCAAAACCCTAATCATGCTATCACTTTCAACCAAGGGAAGAACCGCGGCTGAGCATATTGTACTTTTTAATTATACTGTATGCATGTTTCCCCTCAAACAACTAGTAGAGGGGCGGCATGTCACTCTCCCTCTCTCTCTCTCAAATCATTCAAAAGTTACTGTTCAGTGTTGTTCCCAAATTAAATATGTCTCGCTTCTTTACTTTCCCTTCTCTGTTTGTCTTTCTTGTGATTCTCTACGATTTGGTGCGCCCCATTAGTGATATCATGTGATATGTCATTCATTGCAAGTGATTTTACCACATATTGACATGGGATTTAACGTGCGTAATTATACGTGCATTTTCTCCCATTGTTTATAGATCAACATCCTTCTCAAGAATAATTTTTTTTCCTCCAATTTTCTTTCTCTGCCATGTAAGTGGAGCCAATATCCTAAATATATATATTTGCTTCCTTTGCCAACAATTGTGCAGCAATTTGTTGCCACACTTGGGTTGCTATTATCTAATATGATAAATGCATGGGGCCTCTATTATATATGAAAGTCCTGGGTAGTCTTGGCCTTTACTGTCTTTCTTTGTGGTTTCTTTGTTGGTGCGGTGGTTTAAATTAATACGTCTAATCAAGAAACAGACACTAGAGAGAATGGAGCAACGCAAAAAGAGGGCTAGCCTTAAAATGTAGCCTCTACATGAGCTAGAACTATCACTTAATAATGTTTATGCAATACAGTACTAGTCTGCTCGATGAGTGATTCAAGAATTTTTTTTTTTTTTAAATTATAAGCCAAAATTCATCGCTTTTATAACATTATTATAACCAATGGTCAATTGTTTGCAGCTTTTTTTTTTTTTCTCTTCCAAAAACGTTGTGTTCCACAAAGAAAGCCCGAAAGAACAATAAAGAAAAAAGTCATTTATTACTAATCCGAAAAGATCAAAACCAGTTATCATGAGAAACGCCTGTGTTTAAGTCAATGTCAAAGAGCTTAAATAAATTTAGACAGTTCCACGAGATACTCTCTGAAGTATTGAAACAATCATGCAAAAGACTTCAACGAGAGTAATTGGGAAAGTGTCAGCTGGCTTAATCAGCTCAGATTCTTTTAGTGTTATTCCATAAAACTTGAGATTGAAATTTGTCTACTCTATTATGGGAAGAGAAAGTTTACTCCTATTGAACTGTTTTTCCAATGAATATACAACCTAGATTTATCAAAAAGAAAAGGTAACAAAGGGTTGCTCCTATTCGGTAGTGTATATGACCTAATATATCTGTAATGGGGGAGGAGAGGGAGAATGTGAGGAGGTGGACAACGGATTGGAGGGATGAATTGCAAGTATATATATATTCAAAGGGTATACTATGAAATCATATATAGATTTATTAGCAAATACAAGTTAAATCAGTTCGTTACTAAAATTGATAGTTTTGCAAAATTCCTTGTGTTTTTTAGATTATCATAAGCCTAAGCCTCAAATAGATCATCCTTTGTTTTTCTTTTTTTCCTTTTTTTCTTCTTTATATATTTACGGTAAAGTTGTCTTTGGGTCAAATTATATTTCAACCAATATTTACCATGTCAAACAATTATACAATAATCTTTAATTTTATTAATATGATAAAATACTCCATACTAATAATAGTTGAGAAATGTACATACAAATAACAAATATATGAAGTCTTACTCACTATCTACACAATAAATAAGATAATTAATTTTTATATAATAAAATATGTAGATTTATTTAAATAATAAAATTATATTAAATTAAATTCAACTAATTTAACTTCTATTTAAATACTAATTCACTAATATTTAAAAAACTTACCGATTGAATTATTTAATTTTTATTTTAATACTAATTTATAATATGTGATAAATTTAAATTGACTTTAACAACTGCTTTTAATTTTAATTTAATTTTACCATCATTTATAATATCTATTTTAACTTAATATAATTTTCAAATTTCAATAGATTATTTTTCAAATTATCATCTATAGTATCAATAACATTATTAGAAATTTCCTTAACTAGTTTTAATTGACTTCTACTTGATCTTCAAATCTTTAAAGAACGTGTGGTATACAACCTAAAACTTTATTCTCCACAACATTTTAAAATATGTGATATGTGTAGAATATTGTTATATAAATACTCTACTTTGTCATTTTTCATTTAACTTGAAAAATTGAATTAAGTTATATTTATTTTTCATCTTAATAAATTTCTAACTTTAAACTTCCTTTATCTCTTAACTCCACAAACTTTTATACTACTTTATATAATTTTTATATATTTTACTAACTCAATGTTTTTTATACCAAAGTTTTCTATTTAAACTAGTTATATCAATTGAATTACTTATAATTTTAAATTTTAATTCCACTTATAAATTTCTCTTCAAGTCCCAAATTTTCTTTCTTTCTTAACATAGTATTTATATTATTGTGTGTATTTTTCTTATTAGTATATAGTATTTTATCAAATTAATAAAATTACAAAATATTCATATAATTATTTAATAATAATATTAGAGTTATTGCACTCTAACGTACCAAACAACTTTAGGCATGCACTTCCTCACATAAGTTTGCTGCATTCAAAATTTTACTTTTAAAGTGTTCTTAATAATGATTGAACCTCGGTTGACATGAAAAAAAAAAACGCACTCTCCTTGCAAATTGGGTTAACCCTTATTGGTATAGACAAGCCTTTGCTACTGATAAAATGATACGTGCATTTATTTGAACCCAATTGGATGAATAAGAATATAAATGGGATTTTTTGGCATATTCAACTTCAGTTTAATGAACCAATGAATAAGACACAGAGACTCAAAGTTAAATTAAAATTATTTAAATAAGCTAAACAACTATACAATTTACTGTCAGAAGGACTCCAGTTGACAAGTAAATGGGTTAGACAAGTTGTCTAAAACTTAAAGGTTGCTTTTTTCCTAAAATGGCACCCATGGTGAATAACTTTAAATTTAAACTTTGAGGTTCACTGAATTCAAATTTCACTATAATTGGAGGGAACATTTATGAAAAAAATTTAGCTTTTTTTGACAGTCTTCTCATATTGTAATCCAAATCAAATGACAAATTACATGCTAATGTTAATGCTTATTAGATCTTTTTTTTTCTTTTTGATGAATCAGTAGGAAGATTTTATTAAACAATAAGAAAGGCAAGAATTTACATCTGGAGCAGCCCTCCAAGACATAAGAAATTACAAGAGAGACTCAAATCTAAGCTATAAAATCCAAGTTCCTTGGCGGTTTGCTTGGCAAAAGAATCAATGACAGAGTTTGCTACTCTATTAATATGCATAAATGTGCAATCATTGATAGCGCGTAGAAGCATTTTAATCTTAAGAAAAGTGCCTCATAGTCTTCATGATCTAGAGTCTTTATTGATCATACAACATATAGCATTAGTCGAGTTGACTGCACTACAAGATAACAACCTTTATATGCATGTTGCAAAGATATAATCTTGATGGCTTTCTCGATTGCCATTATCTCAACAATGTTGTTTATATGCTTATTAGATCATTATTTAGCCACGATTGGCTTTATAGAGTAATGCAAAGGGTTTGATACTAAATATTATTTGATCCAATTATTTTGTACTGTTTATGTCGGCCACCACCGAAACATGACATATGACTAATTCTGCAGTTGTCCCCTCATTGAATGTAGAAGTTTTAGTATCTCTAGCAATGCTCTTATACAAGAATTGAAATTTTCTGATTTCGAATTTGGTAAACAATGGGGTACATTTTTGTTTTTAATATCACACCTCCTTAAACAATAAAACAATTAGCTTTTAAGCTAGTAGAAACATCTAATTGAAAGTTTGATCTTTAGTATTGCTACTGGCCAAACACAATGTTAGACCAGCGATCAAATCACATTTCATTCCCTTGCCCTGTTTATTTGTGTCGCGTGCGTATCTAAATACATTGATGAGACTGCATATCTCGATAAGACTCTCATTTTGTTGAAGTAAACAGATTATGGACGACTTAAATACAAAGATTATATACGAGTACCCATAGGAATGATCAAGAAAAGAAATGCAATATACACCTAGTTTTTATTGATATAGAAGAAGTATATAATAGAGTTTTTAAGCAATTGTCATGGTAGGCAATAAATAGGGAGAATATTCTCAAATTATTTTGTAATATAGTCAAGGCTATATATAAAGGTGCAGTAATCCGTACAAGTACGAGAGGAATTGAGACTAAGAACTTTTTTCATGGTTGGTCTGCACCAAGAGTTCGCTTTAACTTCTTTTTTAGTCACCCTTGTTATAGATGAATTGGCATGATATATTCAAGACGACATCTTGTGCTGGATTCTGCTTGCAAATGATATTGTCTCGATACATAAGAGTAAGATGGAGTTAGACAACAAATTAAAAATACGAAAAGATACCCTTAAATCTAAAGGATTTAGGTTGAATCGTACAAAAACTTAATTTATGCATTGCAATTTTAGTGATGCTATGAGTGGAATAGAACATACTATCAGTGTAGATGCTCCAGAAGTCTCTCAATACGAACAATTTTGTTTATTTAGATTCTATTATTAATAGCAATGAAAAGGGGATGATTTCTATGTGCGGTGTTTAGAATTAGGGGTTTTTACTACATCCCAGATAGAGCTCTTCGCTTGGGCACTTGTTAAGTTGAGAATGGTTGGTGCTTAGACGGTCCAAAGGTGGGGGGGGGGAATTAGTAACTAATTGGCCTGTGCTAATGGATTATGGTGTTGGTTCCTGCTCTTGTGTTGGACACTGCTGTAATGAGAATGTAAAGGACACCTTGTTTATGTGTGTGTGTGTGTGAAATGAGGGCATCAGATGTTATTGTGCTTCTGGTTGATTATAAACATTATTGCTCGTTGACTAAATAAATTGGAGAGCCGTTGATCAAAGATTAAGGATGGAATATGATGTTGAGGTGGGTGTGATTATGGAACATGGATGACTAGTTCGCATTTCAGAGAGGATGTTAGCCTATGAGTAGGTAGTTAGTGACCCTGCAATTCTGTTGGCTTGCTACTTTGGCCTCAACGTTGCGCTCTCTCTCTCTCTCGAGGGGACTGGCTACCACATGATTGTGGGTTGGCATAAGGCTCTGCAATTACTTATTAGATCCAAATTATGGGGCTACTTTACCTGGAATGGAGTGACTTGTTGCTGGTGGTGCTTTTGGTAGGTAGAAGCATCTTTTGCTGTTTTTGCTGATTACTTTGGTCTGGAATGGGGTTCTGTAGGAGCTTTCGTTGCACCAGCATGTAAATTGGGGTTGTTTCATGAGTTTTTTTTGTGCTGTTTTTCATTGGTACAACTAGGTGGACTGATGTAGTTTGGAATGGGGTCTTGTTTTGCTAATTTGGTTGTGTTTCATAGCTTCGTTTCTTTTGACCGATGGAAGCGGTACTCTTGCTTCCTTCTTGGGCCTTATGTACTGGTTTGGTTCCATTGTTAAGATATTCTGCTGTTGTTTGAAAAAAAAAAATTATTAATAGGAATGAAAATGCAGGAGAGGATATTCTTCATAAGATGAGGGCTTACCTATTAGTGGCTAAAACGATATTTTATGGTTGGCGAGGAGTTTCGGTTGAGAGGTTAGAGATCTACAAGAAAAGGGAATATTAGAAATGTTAGACTAGAGTTTAATATCAATATTCTGATATTTAAGTTAATAAAAATTAAAAGAGATAGAATAAATGTTTAGTATAAAGTGCTGAGATATATGGTATTTACAATACCACCAAGCAAGGCTTCTTTTGGATACTTAGGTCCCAGGCTGGGTTGGACAGGTTCCCGTGTCTTTCTCATTTGCCTGATTCTACTAAGGCCGGGCCATGGGGTATTTGCAAGATGTGGGCTAAAAGCTCATAGTGATAGTGTGCTTGTTAATGGTAATGAATGTTCGAACATTAAGCTACAACTTGTCTGAAATCATTGTGATGGAGATAAAAATGCTTAGATAGATTTTAGTCACCCAAGAAAAAACCAACTGAAAAATAAAGATATCCTAGCAAAATAGATGTAGTTATGATTAAAGACAAGCTAAGGAAATATTGGTTGTATTAGTATGGATATTTTCAAGGTAGATATAAAAATACTCTAATTAAGTTAAGTGGGAGTTAAATTTAGGTGAATGTGAAAGAGAGAGAGAGAGAAATAATTTAAGTTGATTTGGAAATCTTTAATAAAAAAAAAATACAATTATGCATATAATATTTCTTATTAAATATAGTCTATAATTTAATAAAATAATTAAAAAATTCATATACTTAGTATTAACTTAATTTATATATAAAATTATATGATTAAAATTTTTATTAACTACTTTTTTCAAGGATTTATTAATAAATTACAAATTTTGAAAAAATGTTACTAAACACTTAATCCCTTACTCTTCTAAATGCAACAACAAGAACACCTCCTAACTAGCAAAAACAAACACCCTTTCAATATTTAAAAGGTAACAAGGTAAGTACAGCCATGCAAAATCATGAGTCTAGAAGGCATACTTGTTGTGATAGGATAACAGAAACATTTTTCCTTAGGTTTTGATTTTCATGGGAGCAAAACACCAATGCATTCATGATCAAAGTGCAAGCAGTAATCCCTCTGAAGCTAGACAAGAGGACCTTGATGTAGCATTTGAATCCAGTGGCTGTGAAATTATCACTTGCGAAAGATTTTATCCAGTGGCTGCTACTCTTTCATTTCCTGCAGCTCTCATATCCGCTGCAATCTCAATTTTCTGCAACAATTCATTTTTTTTTTAAGCACATTCAAACATCTTTACTGCATCTTGTAGTTTCTGCACTCTTAATTTCTGCGGTCTGCAATTCTGCAGTTCTTTATACTGTAATTTTATGCATATTCTGGTTTTCTGCAGATCATCTACTGTAATTTCTGCAGCTTTATTGCCATAAGCTATTGCTGCAATATTTTGTTTTGCGGTTCTACATTTCTGCTTTGACATTCAGCACTTTTGCTGCACTGCAACCTTTCTGTTTTCCCAAATTTCAAATTTTGCCATTTTTGGTTTTGCACTTTGTTCGTGTTAAGGCTTCTGCGACTCCATTTACTGTACTTTTTTGCAATTTTCAAATTTGGCACTTTCCCATTCTTCATCTTGCTGCAGTTGTTTGATTTTACAACTTCTGGTTTTTGCAAATTCTAGCTGCATCAACAACTTTTTGTCATCAAGTTAAAAACCACCATCATGACTTTCGGGGCGAGAAAAGAAATGAAGTCAATTCAGTTTTAAGTAAAGAAATTTTTGTTTTTAGCGAAGTGTCAAGGAGGAGTGCTGGTAAATGACACTTTGCCTCTACGATGAGTTTGTTTATATTTACAAGTTATCTTGCACATTTAAGAAGTTTAGGGGTTCATCTTATAAAATGCAAAGAGCTTGTTTATACCTATACAAGCTATCTACATGCATTAAGCAAGCATGGTTTATATATTCACTTATAATACTTTTCTTCTCCTATATAAAGGAGCTAGATGAATAACAAAACGAGTAACTTGTTTAGCTTTACAACTTCAATCAAATCGCTTGACACTCATGAATATCAAAAATGGTGTCTCTCTCTCTCTCTCTCTCTCTTTTCTTTGTTTTTTTTTCCTTCATTTCCCCTATGTCTAACATAGACGAGATTTGATCCCAATCTTAATACTAAAACCTTTGGCAACTAATCTAACACATTCCTATATCCTTTTTTTCTTTTTTTTTTTTTCTTTTTTTGTTATAATAGGCAGACAAAATTCATTAATGAGCATAATTGTTACAGATCATCAGAGACCTGCATGCACGCATGCATGCAGTTTCCAGCAGCCTAAGTATCGGGGGTTTTGCACCATTTTTCCAGTAGAAACATGACATTGTGGAATTTGACGTTCTATCTTTAAAAATTGTTGCAGAATCACAACAAATCCATTGGAGGAGAAGGAAATGGGAAAGGCAAAGCTCCAAACTCTCAATCCTAGTTCAGTATTGGGTTTTTGATCTCTTTGCAGATGGTAATATATATTAAGTTATCTACGTAAGTTCTGTCGATTAAGGACATATGTATAGGAGTCTACCACTCTGTAATGTTCTTGTTTACAGCTCTAGACCTTCTCTACAGAAATTGTTAATTTTTAAATCTATCTTAAAATTTTGGCTTCGGCTTAAATTTTGTTGAGTGTTTCTTACTTTTCACCTTCGTGCTAGTTTTCAGATAGTTTGTAATTCTCAATCATCAGTTAATCTTGAATTGCTTGAGTAAGAACTCCTTTAGCAACTCATATTTTGATGGGTGTCTAAATTCATATTTTCTCGAATGCTTATCGATCGTCTCCATATGTCATGATTAACGATCAATCCATATTGGTCTTGATCTATTGTTGAAACTTCAAATTTCATTTCACCTTGATTAGTCCTAAATGAGTTTGTTCTGAAACACTTGCACCCTTCTTATCCCACCGATATTGGATTCTCTTTATACATAGTCCTCTCAAACATCCTATCTTCAGGCAAGAGCTACACCAATGTACGTATGAAAGTCCATCTACACAATGAAGAAACCAAATGCAAGGTTTATTTGGATTTGACAAGACCATCTATCTAATTAGAAAAGAGGATTCTAATTAGAAATTACATTATTCATAGTTTTAGTTTCAATTTCGATTTTGCTTCTTTTTCTTATTTTCAAAATATAAAATTTTACAAATTTTATTAAAATATTACTCTAAACTAACAATTCACGATTTTAGACTAAATTACTTACTGCACCACACCGATTGATTGAAAGAAACAAAAAATTTCTAATTATAATTATATTAGATTATTTTTTTGATTATAATTTAAATTATAATTGTAAATTGTTATCTAATTTTAAATTAATTTAAAATTAAAATAAAATTTACATTATAAATTAAATATATATTATGTTAGATACTATACACATATATATTATTGGGTCCCACGAGGGAGACCGATTAATCGGAACCCTTCGTTTTATTTATTGATTTTGTGTGGTTGGGATCTCGCGATCTCCGTTCCGTTCTTCTGAATGGTGTCCTTTTGGTTGACGGACGGACGGACGGACGGAGACCCCCCCCCTCGCCCTCCATCCCAAAAAAAACAAAAGCCGACCAACGAGAACGACCGAGGGAGCCGTAAAATGAGAACCGGCCATCGGCTGAGCCTAGCCGAGCCAAAGCCGAGACGTTGCCGTGGCTCACGCGTCTGTCTGACAGCAGCCGGCACTTGCCGCGCATCAACGTCATCCGCACATCGACGCTACCGCCTCCTCCCTCTTTCCCAATCTGCCCCCACGAAACCACCCCTATTTACGCTGACGGAAACCCCCGAAAGTCTCCCTCCCTAGTCGACTGTTCCTTTAATATACTCTCACTGATATTAAATTATAGTATTTAGTATAAAAATAAAAATAAAAATAAAAAATAGAACCTTTAATTTAGTGTTACAAATTACAAAACTGTTATTAATGTTTTATTCTTATTGTTTTATAAGCAGGAATTTTATTCTTAAATTTAGTTGACCAAAAATATATTGAATATATTGTGATATTATTATTCATACTTAATTAAAAATAATATGAAAAAATAAAAATTATTTTTTTAATCTATTTTGGTACGAGTATAAAAGCATATAGGAACAAAATTGTCCTAAAATTTGTGCCAACATTATGGCAAGAGATTAGGAGCATTGATTACGATAGTCGAAGTAAAATGGGACTCCACAAAATATTGACATGACCATGTATTTACATTTCAAACTTGCAATGTACATTCTAACGAGTTAGGAGAGGATAAATTTAGAGATCAATTTTCTTTTATATGGGACTCTTAAAGGCTCTTTGTTTATTAAAAAATAATTTTTTTATATTAAATATTTTTATAAAAAAATAAATTATTTTTTATTATTTAATTGTATTATTGGACAATATTTTTAAAATTTTAATTATTATAGAATAAAATTATAAAATTGAACAAAAAATTAATATTATTATAAATAAAAATATAAAAAATTTTAATTAACTCATTATAAGGTAAAATAGATTTTAATATTAAATGGTAAAAATAAAAAAAATTATCGTAATAATAATATAATTGATTTGCGATCGATAATTGACAATAAATAAGAATAGCAATAAAATTAATTAATAATTAATAAAATTGATAATAATTCAAAAATAACCTTTTGTCTCTTTGGCTTGTGCTATCTATCTCCATTACTTGTTACAAAGTTTGCAAAAAAGAATTTTTGTCTATTTTGAGTAAAAATTATTTTTTGTTAATTTTATAATTATTTTGTATTAATTATATTTTTTTAGTTTGTCAAAAAAATATTATAAAAAAATAAATGTTAAATTACTTACTATAAAAAATAAAAAATAGAGAGATTGTAATTTTATGTCAATAAGAATTTTAATTAATTAAGGTTGTCCTGATTAAGGACAAAATACACTAAGGGATTAGACGAGGCAATTGCCCTCTAGTCCAACTAAGTTATATTATTTTTCTTTAACTTTTAAAGATTGTTCTCCACCCATGTATAACTTGTCCCCCACTATTGTAGCATTTAAATATTTTAATAGAATTAAAATTTTAGTATATATTTAATTTATTTAATTATGATTTAATATATAAAATTTATATACTGCAAACCTGTGTATTATGCAAGTCTAATACTAATTCATTAATATTACTAAAGTTAAGATAATGCCAATGAAATGCATATATTGTAGCATTTATTTAATTTTAAAAATATATAAATATTTGATTTAAATTATAATTTTTTAATAATTTTTAATAATTTGTGGTATTTGATATTAATTTAATAATTAATTTATGATATTTCTTAGTATTATAATAAAATTAGAATTTCAAAACTTAATTTAGTTAATTATAATTAAATATATATTACAATTTATCTAATTTATATTAAAAACTTTTCACATATGCCTAAAATAGATGAAAAAAATAATTTGTTTTTAAAAAAATCCTAGATTTCTCCTTTTATTTTTTTAAATTTAATTTTTTTCTTAAGAAAAGTAATTATTTTATTTTCTTAAAAAGAAAAAAAATTACTATTAAATTTATTTTCATAAAATAAAAAAATATTTGTAATTCATGTTTTTTTTACTTTTTTTATTTAAATAAGACATAATTAAAAATAAAATTTTTAATAAATATAATAAACTTATACATTGTATGAATTTAATAATAATGTATATGTATTATAATTACTAAAATAAAGATAAAACAAATGAAATACTTATGTTATAGTATTTTTTTAATTTTAAAAATATTTAAATATTTAATCAAGTCCTAATTTTCTTAGAAAATTATTATTATTTTTATTATTTAATATTAACTTAATAGTTGATTTGTAGTCTTATTTAGTATTATACTAGAATTAGAATTTCAATATTTATATAATTTATACAAGTTATATACTCTATTATGATATAATATGCATTATAATTTATATTAATAATATATATATATATTTTTGAAATTTGTACAATATAAATACTCATAATTAAAAAAATACAAAAAGAAAATAAATTCTAAGAGTAAAAAAGAATTAATACTTATAATTTAAATCTCTTTTATTTTTTATTTAAATAAAATACAAATAAATATGTAATTAATAATAATAATAATACTAATAAAATTATGTATGCACATTTATCTATATATATATATATATAATAATTACTAAAATTGAAAGAAAGTGAATAAAATACTTATATGATAACTTTTAATGAATTATAAAAATATCAAGATATTTGATTTAAATTTTAATTTTTTAACAAATTTTCACAATTTATATTATTTAATATTAATTTAATAATTATTTATAATCTTTTTTATTTTATTATTATTATTATTATTATTATAATATAATATGATATAACTTTTTTATTTTTATAAATAGCAAATATCTTCTTAAAATCAAAATTTCAAAATTTCTAAAATAAAAATTTAAGACATTGAAAGAATAAATATTGATAATTTAATTTTTTATTTTTTTAAAAAATATTCTCAATTAAAATTTTTATTTAAATAAAAAAGCGAGTAAAATAAAAATAATAATTATAAAATCAGCTAGATTTACAATAAATAAAACAAAAGGCAAAAAAAAAAAAAAAAAATTCAATTCACAAGCTAAAGTTTGATTTTGTGGGGTGAATCGGAGTTTTGAAGTTTTCGAAGACCTGTAGATACCGACCGTACTACGTAGGAAGAGATATTTGAGAAATTGGACACGGAGACGCAAGCCGAGCCAAATGCCGATGACAGAACCCAAGCCGGCGTTAACCCCACGCGCTTTCTCACGTACCGGCGATCAATCTTCTTCTCTTTCTCTCTCCAACCTTTATTCCCTAGTCTCTCGATTCATGCGTCCGGCGCGTTACGTTCGGCGCACCGAACCTCCTACTTTCCCTTTCCTCTCGAAAATAAAATCCTAGATCCTAGGCGAACGGCCACCACCGACGACGACGATGGGAGACGTAACGGAGTCTGCGACGCCGTCGACCACCGCGACTCACTCTCGCTCTCTCCCCATCCGCGAAGATTGCTGGAGCGAGGAAGCCACGTCGACGCTCGTTGACGCCTGGGGCAAACGGTACCTCGAGCTCAACCGCGGCAACCTCCGCCAGAAGGACTGGCAGGAGGTCGCAGACGCCGTCAACGCCCTCCACGGCCACACCAAGAAGACGCACCGCACCGACGTGCAGTGCAAGAACCGCATCGACACCATCAAGAAGAAGTACAAGATCGAGAAGGCTAGGGTCGCTTCCTCTAGCGGAACCCTGACGTCTTCTTGGCCCTTCTTCGATCGGCTCGACGCTTTGATCGGATCTAATTTCCCGGCCAAGAAACAGCCGTCTCCGTCTATGTCCCCCTTGCATCCCGTGGCTCTCCCGCTCGTGCCTTACCGGAGGACTCCTACTACTTCCACTCCGCCCGTCGCCATGGCGGCGCTGCCACGGAAGAGGCCGGCGGAAGACGGATATTTCAGAAGAAACTACTCGGCAATGGCCGCCGCCGCTGCCGCCACAGCAGAGTCCGAGAGCGAAGACGAGGAGGAAGACGAGGAAGAGGATGGGGAAGAGATAGAAATTGACGAGGTTGGAGAAGGAGAGGGGGTAAGGAAATTGGCGAGAGCCATAGAGAGGTTTGGAGAGGTTTATGCAAGGGTGGAGAGCGAGAAATTAAGGCAGATGGTGGACTTGGAGAAGCAGAGGATGAAATTCGCCAAAGATTTGGAGATGGAGAGGATGAGGATTTTCACTGAGACCCAGATTCAGCTCGAAAAAATGAAGAAAGGGAAGCGAGCTGGGTCCAATGGTGAGAGAGATTATTGATAATTTATATAATTCCAATTGAGTATCCGATCCTCTTTTGTTCCTCTTAGCTTCTCTGTAAATCTTTTGTCGTAAGGTCAGGATTTGATTTCCTAGATTAACGTTAATGTTATTGTGGATTATGAGGCACAATGGACCATGGCTAATATCAGAAGAATTTTAGATATGACATGATAATTTTACTAGCTACTTTGGTTATATAATCGTTGTTATTTCGAATGCCTCATGCAATTTTAGGCTTGAGGAATGGGGTTCCAATTCTGATTATTGCATCTTTCTTCTGTAAAGCATAAACCGTTTTTGCTTTTTAGGCTTTGAAGAGAATAGGTGTTTATAATTTGTAAAATGCGATTATTATTTGTTTTAATGGACTTTGAGCCACCTAGACATTAAACTACAATAATGGGAGAAGGGCTTGTTTTAGTTCTTTTCTCTCTGCAATTAGAACACCTAACTATTCTTTTGCTTGAAGGGATCAAGGCTGGCTGCAGAGAGAGATCTTTCAAGTTGTTCTTGTATTCATTCTTATACTTAAGAGCTGCAGCTGGTTTTTTCATGTAGTGCCCTGATACTTCATTCGTTTTTCTTAGCTACATTCTAATAGTAGTGATACTGCCTCTCATCATGTTAAATACTCGGAAATTCAAGGGTTCTTTTATTAAATGGTTTCTGGGGGTGTCAAGTACATTTTAATAGTTTTCATTTCTGCTGATTGTATATTGTACATCAGTTTCCAAATCATTTTGATGTAGCTTCTGCTTTGTGAATGTTTGCTTTATTAAAGAGTTGAATGTGGGTGTTGACAAAGTGTTAGTATGTTTTAACAACAAAGGACCTAGATAACACGCTAGGAATATTTGTGGTTCATCCTTTTAGCCAACTAGAGGGCAGTTCTGAGGAATGTTAAGTCTCGTTGAAAGGCTATAGCTAAATTTTGTCCTTTTCAGGATGATCTGTGGGAATTGGGTGGGGAGAATGTTTTATTTTACTTAACCTGTGCCCCATGGTTTACCCCACCTTACTGTAAGATATTTATGTAATCTGTTTTTTCAATAGGTTAGTTATCTAAACTGTTATTTGGCAGTGGATCTGTGCATGGGGACATTGATTTCCTTTTATTAGCTGAAGCTGATCCCTCAACAATCTGATTGACAAACTTGTGCAACCTGCTGTCATGTTTCTGGCATTATGTTGGGATCTTTATGTCTCCTCAAAATGGAATTATTTGTTGGCTTTTGTTTTGAGACATTGGTATTATGTGTATGAAGATTATAAACAGCTGGGCATCACTTTTTATTTATGAGCAGGAACAGTTGGACATCACTTAATTGAATGGAAGTGTTTTGTGGCTGATGGCATTAATTTGAACTTTTAGATAACTGTAGGATGAAGATTTTGATTTCATTCGTTGACCATGCTGCTGACTTTTTATTTTTTGAGACATTCATGGTATGCGTACGACCAGCTATGCGTAAGACTCTGTTTAACTGATTTAGAATCTTTTGTAAGCGGTTGGATGGGCACTTTACCTTGGTGATTCAAATGTTTTTTTAGCTGTTTTGAAGAAAATCAAATTATTCATTAATGGTGGCATTAGCAAGGGGATATCCGTTCACTTGTGTTAGATTGTCTATAGTGTTGAATTAAAATTCCTTAGGGAGATGTTTTCAGAGACATGACGAGGGCTGCATCATTGCTAGAGTTCACTGAATTACATGAAAAGAATATGATTTAAATTTCTCAAACTCTTGTTAGCTTTGGATGTGTTGTCGTACACTTCAAGTTTGAGACCTGTCCAACAGGATTGTCTTCCCCCACCTCAAGTCATGTGCTTTTGCCTCTGAAATGTACCCGGAAGTTTAATATCATTTTGGCTGGAGGTATATTCAATAATAATGAAAATTAGTCAAGAAAAGGCAAGTTTTGTCATTCTGAGCTAGTTGTCTTTGGACTCTGGCGCGGTAGCTTAAAAGTCTTATTTTACCACACAAACTCGGTAGTTAATGGCAAAGAGGGCAATATATGTTTGTTTTTTAAGTGTTCTTAATCGGATGTGGATTGGATCGTCTCTCTCGGCCTCTTGTCACATCATAGCTTGTTTCTTTAGATAGACTGAACTGCGTGAAGGCAACCTAACGGACATGGGATTTCTGACTTCGAGTGTAGTCTTCTGAAATATCAGTCTCATGGATTCCTGGATTTGGAACATTTCAACGTTGACATGCATTCAATGTAACTGTGTGGGGCCAGCAATGTTGTAACCTGTCCCTCTGTTGCAACCTTCAAGTTGTCGGATCTTTGTCAAATTATGGTATTTGGCAATGTTTTGCACCCATTACTAGATTGCATGTGTCATAGGCATGAACCTATTGTAACGATTGGTATGGCCGGGTCAATGAATAGGCTTTATGTCCTGCTTCTATTTGAAGAGGCCTGGGATACACAGATCACCTCTAGGGCCATGGTACTAATCGTTTAAATTGTATTAGCAGTTGGCTTAGACGACAGAATACTTTCAACATGCAAGTTATTAATAGATTTTAGTGATGATTTTGAGGGGCGAAGCATCTAAAACCCGACCTTGGCCAGGGGAGGAACTGTATTTGTTACTTTGGACTAAGCCAACCCGGTGCTTCGGAAGGCATCTCAGAAAGAAGTCATCTTTCTTACAAAGTGTAAACTTCGGTGTAGATTGTATTTCCCCTTTGATCTATCCTATAATTGCAATGAAGTGTCCCTTCTTCTCTTCCCATTGCTGGCTTTCTGCTCTGCGCGGGTCTGCGTTGTATACTTGCCGCTCGCTTGGGATTACCTCGATCATGTAATTGGTGCAAAAGCCAGATCGATTGGATTTTTGAAGACTATTATAAACCCGGAAAACATTTTGAAAGATTCGCCTACTTAGCTAGTGCAAGACAGTCAACCCATTTGTTAGAACAACTTCCATGTCCATTGAGCATCTGCACCAACTCTAATAGTTTATTTTGAATAAATAAGTATAAAAAAACTGTAAAATTTAATTCAAGTCAATGTAATCATATCAATTTCTTTGTTATCTCTAAAGTATAATAATTCAATTAGATTTTCATATATTTAAAAATATATTAATATTATGTAATTGTCGATTCTCACCAAAAATAAAAAAAGAGAGAGAGATGAATAAAATTTAATTTAATTTATTCTACCACTTAAGAAAAATTTAATTATTAAATCAATTGAATTGAGTTCTACACTTAAAATTTAACTGAATTTTATCAAAAAAAAAAAAAAAAGGTATTTTCAAACAAACTGTTGAGTTATAATGGCTGAAGTTTTGTGCTTATCAAAGATCACTTCTTGTGCATCTCTCCTGCTCCGATGGCTGGCAAATTGGCAGTTATATAAAGCAGTCCATTTTAGGTAGAAGATAATTGAGGTTGCAACAATAAGACAGGACAGAGTAGTTGGTGAATTAATTTTTATCCAAAGGTCTCGACAACATGTCATTTTCAGTTAGGAAAAGGAGAAAATGGGGAATATTAACTACAGCAATACTGTCCATATACGTATCTTGCTAGGGCATATGCAAGAATATGTGATGTATGTGAGATAGAGTCAAATCTCTACGATGAAATAATACTTAAAGGTGTGAGATAGCGACTTCTTACCATTTCTACCCGGCGCAAAGTGAGGGCCGCCGCTTGAATTATTGCATTTCCTCTACTTGTAGCAGTCTGCTAACAAAGAGAATTGAAGTATGTGTTTTCTTTATGACCTATTGAGTTGATCTTATTTTGGTCGACAAGTGGCGTGGCAAGTTCTTTGTTCTTTGTTCTTGTTCTTGGTCACACGGTATGAATTTTTTAGGGGTGTATCATACAAGCTTTCTTGGTTCGTTGTGTGCATGAAATGTGCAAAATTGTTCTTGTGCTCTATGGATAACGGGATTGTGTTTAAATGTGTTAATTCATCACTGTTGTGACCCATCAATTGAGCAAGATGGTCCATATTAAATTCCAAGATGTGGCTTCCTGTGTTTGTCGGCAAGCGAAAGGATGGAAGAAAGAGTACAAAACTAGCTTCTCACAAAAATGTTTCTTTTTCTTGGAAGCATCTCTTAAATTAATGGTTGAGCAGTGCAGTCTGCTGTGCTGCTTGTCGGCAAAAACAAAATTGGTGGAAGAAAGCAAGAATATTTACAATCCATTCCCCTAAAATCTCAAGCTTTCCATTAGTCAACAACCAAGAAAAAAGTGCTATATCGTTCTTCATGAATTGGACTAACCCAACCTAAGATAGAAGACAAGTGTTCCTCATTTTTGTTGGGGAACAGAGCAGAGCAGCCGAAGAAATCAAAGCAAATAAAGTCTCAGTTTGTCCCTTTTTCTTTTTTTTTTGTTGTTTTTTATCAAAAAATTATTGATTTAACTTGCAGTCTGTTTTGACAAGTAACAAGTATAATGCAGAAGAGAGGATTTAAACTGAACAGAGACTCTTTCTTTTGGTGCAGTGACAAGCCATGGCAACGCTTTGGATTAGATTAAATTCCAATGATGCCAAATCTCTGTCCTTTTCACTGGCCCCAGGTGGTGGGACTCTCTACAGCAAACATCTGTACGGGATATTGCAACATGCAAGCCTGAACACAGTTTGATTCGAGTTCATAAGTTTATAGATATCAAGGTAGAAGGAGATTTTAACAGATAAAAGACTTGAACATAATTCTCACTTAATTAGCTGTATATGTATACTCTCGTACTTTAGAAGAATCAAAAGTCTATGGTAATTAAGAAATTCTCTTATTTTAATAGCTACTAGTGCCACGAGTTTTGATAATTTTCCTTTCAGTTGTAAAATCTATAATTCTTCGTTGAAACAGTTAATGTCAACTAGTGATAATAAGGAAGTGTCAGTTGGGGTTCCATTCCATAGCGTTATGGTTATTCTAATTTTCTGAAAGAGACTAATTATAGTCAGATTTCTCAATTTGAAGAGTTTGGATAACTGTTGTTGAGCATTATAAAATTTGTTGTTTTCCAGGAATTTAGTGTAGCGATTTAACTCACTATATAATGATTTCTAACGAGATGATGAGGTACTACTTCTACTTTTTCATTGTTTTTTTTTTTTTTGAAAGAGAAAAAAAAAAAAAAAGAAAAAACCATGCCCTTGGTCGGGCCAGGAACAGGGGTTTTGCTTTCATTTGTTTTTTTTTGGTAACATGGGTTTTTCTTACGAGCCTTTTAACTAATTATAGGCAATTTTGGACAACGTAAAAGGACAAAATCTACCGTGATTTACCTTTAAGGATGCTGTTGGCACCATCTAATTATGATCAACGTCTTCTCTAAAGAGAACAGAATGCTTAAAGACACTTGCCCCAGTCAAGCCACTTGTTGGTGCTACCTAAGATTGAAGTGCATTATTAATTATTCCAAGGTGGAAAGTTATGTTGGGACTTCTATTCCATCCGCCTCAAAATCACTTCGATTATCTAATCAAAAGTGAATTGATAAGTTATGGCAGAGGGCACGGTGGGTGTGTTCTCCATCCATGATGGGGTCTAAACAGTAATGGAAAATATCAAAAGTTAACCATCAGATCTGACCTAGCCATCTAGGCCTACACCATCATGTGGTGTGTTCCATTGATGATCATGAGATAAGGTGCACATGGACTCTTCATACTCTCAGGTGGTATCCTTTTTCATATCGTTTAACTTTTTAAAAATAACCACCGTCCCCAAACCAAAAAATCTTTCTAAATGAATTGGTCAATTGGCTAATCCCGGCGTCCAGGGATACAAATTGCTAGCTTTTCATCGATGACTATGTTGCAAATACACAATTTAGGTAACACAACTTTCTGAACCTGCAACATTATGACATTGTTTTATAACTTATAAATATATATAGATAGATAATATTTTCATAAATGAACTTCTAAATGTATGAGATTTATGCCTTTTGGGCTTTAGAAAGAAAAAAAGGATGGCGTAATCCATCCTCCATTCATAGGGTGACGCAGCACCATGTTGACAATATAATACTGTTGGATGAACATCGATGAATTCTCCAAATGCATAAAGCATTTCATTACTCAGCTAAAGCCAGAAAAGAAAAGAGATCAAAAGAAAAAGGAAAAAGAGTTTCCTCAAAGATATTGCAAAAGTAGTATCAATGTATCGCAATTGCAGCACATAATGATCGTATCCAAATCACTTTCAATTCTTTATTTCCTATTGATGCAAAGATATCAAGTAACAGCAAAGCAGGAGTGGGTTTTATCTCAGTAAACGGTTTCTTTCTTACTCTTGTGTACAAAATCATACAACTCCAAGCAAATTTTTAGACTTCTTTCTTTAATCTCTCGTGGTTACAAATCATAGCTTCCATGAACTTCTGAAAATAAAATTTAAAACCACACTTCAATGAAGTTTACTCCTCACGCTCATCCTCATCACTATGATTTCCAAACCTTGACCCTTTTCATTATTTTTTCATCTGTGCCGATATATACACTAAAATAAGCAAATTTCAAAGGAAGGGAAGGAAGAGTACCGAAGAAAATTGAATGGTAGAGAGTTCTTGAACCCTATGGAGCATAAGAACTTGAAAAAAAAAAAATGAATAATCACAATTCACAACCAACAGAAGGGCAGTGGAAAATCATAAGATCGATACCAAAACCCTCAATCAGGCATCATTATTTGGTGTCTCAGATATGCTCTCCAAATGGGGTCTCCACACTCCAACTCGGCCCCTTCTGCGATCCCTTTGTGTTGACATCTTCTCCGATAGTATCTCACTCAAGTACCGATCAGAAAGGAGGAGGCTTGTTGTCATCGAGATATTACTGCTCACGTTGTTGTTGCTTTCACTACTGACGTTGTTGCTGAAATCTCTTTTCTTTCCTCTGCCACTGGGCCCTCTGGCTGATCGACCAGTCTTCTCCGCGGTTGGTGGAACAGGCATGAGGAAGTAGATCTTCCCTCTTTGGAGCTCTGCGTCGGGCGGGACTATGACGATCTTAGGGACCATCCCATCGTCCGACCGCGAAGAGGGTTTTTTCAGGACGTGCTTTGGGTGTGCTTTCATGATCTCACCTGCAAGGATTGTGCCGCTGATCTCTTCCACACGGCCATTCGTGTGTACTATCCGAATTACGTCCAAGGCTCCACAGGGTAGAATGCAAGAGATGCAGCACCTTATGGTGTTCTTCATGGCCCCTCTCTCCCACCGCCCTTCTCTCTCTATCGGTGAGAGACTTTCATGGGGGAGAAAGAGAGAGAGAATAATAAACGAGAGAGTCGTAGGTAAAGAGACAGGCGTATGAGGAGATTGATAGTGAAAAATTAACAAAGACGACGAAAGGAAAAAGAAATAGAAGGGTCTTTGTTTTTTTTTTTTTTTTTTTAAATTAATTTTTGTTTTCTTTCTTAGTTTTCTTTTTAGCTATCATAATGAGCGAGTGGGAATCAGACACTCAAAAAGAATTGGCTACTAAATGATGGTTTTATATGCTCTTTTTATAAGGCTCTCTCTCTCTCTCTCTCTCTCCCTTTCTCATATTGTGTGTGTGTGTGTGGAAGGGGGGTGAAAAGGGAATTTTGCTATCTTAGCTTAGGATGAAATTCATGGCATGAATAATTTCACCTCGCTGTGTACTATGCCTTTGGGATCCATCATTTAGGGCCCCCTCCATTCCTCCCTGTATTCACCAAGTTCGATAATTTAGGGGATTGGGTTTTGCAAAGGTTGGGAGAGGGCCTAGGGGGTAACACATGTTAGTGCATGATTGGAACTTGCCAAGAAGGCTCAAACAAACCTCGCTTGGCATAGGGGGCAATCCAAGGCACGTATCTCAATCAAAAAATTGACATGTGTCGCAGCTCTACTCATCAACTACGGTTAGTTGGAGGCTATTAGCCGGTTCAATGTGTTAGTATGTGTGTGTGCGTGTTGGGCTTAGTTTAGGGGAGTGCGGAGAGGGCGTAAAGAAATATTCTTTTTGAGAGGAGTTGTGTGTATCTTTCAATATCCCCAAGCAAGATCATGTGGGTTGTGCCTTTCATTGGAAAGTGAGGTTTTGATAGACTTGCTCTACTTTATCTCTTTGTGGAATTTTGGCTTGTGAGTGAGGTGCTTTGACTCTAGCGATGGTAATTTGTCTACTTGCTCAGCCTTTTTGCATAATTCCAACAAGACCCCAACAAGACTTCACTCTCTCTCTCTCTCTCTCTCTCTCTCTCTCTATCTCTATACCTCCAGCATGTTTTTCTGAGCCTGTTGTTGCAACTAATACTATCATTCCCTTTTGCATCTACAAAAATTTTAAAGAAGTCCCTTCTGTTTGGAGTTTAAAAGTTTTATAAAGAGATTCTCTTGTAAAAGTGAAACTATAAAATTAAAAAATGGGATAATGATATACAATGAAAAATTGTTCAAGCTGATGACTTTGTAGATGATCGTTGTTTTCAGTTGAATGATTGATTTGATCATTTATGATTTCAATATGACCACATAGACTGGTCGAATTGTCAAAAACAAAGTAGTTAAGGACTATTGAGATGGGGTGATCTGCCATTAATCTTTTGCGATGTCCCATCCACATTGTGCCCATCCAATAAATGGTTCAGATACTTTCTAAACTGTTCTTCAAATAGATAATTGAGTAACATATTATTTTGTTATTGAAAACTAAGATTAATGTCTCGTCCAACTCAATCTATAACATTGAGGGAACTATCATATGCACGAGTATGTTTGCAATTATATTAGAATTTGTACTCGAATTCTAATTGAAGCACGCTTTTAACTAATATTTCTAATTACTTTAATGTCATGTTTTCATCCTTACAAAGCAATTCATAAATGGAACAGGCACAAGATGATAGTTAATCGGAATTTTTATTAGTCACTTTTTAATTTTTGATGTTTCTGACTGAAACAAACGAAAAGTGAGAGTTTCAGCTTTTGTTGTGGACATCCCTCGAAATGCATGCAGTACTGAACACGTCGTTTCCAATGAGTTGGGACAACACAGCCACCTCCCATATTGTGCATAAAAAAGAACCAGGTTTATAATAACCATTAATATCAGCCTAAAGAAAATGATCAGTTACCTAGTTCAACCCCATTTCTTCCCTCAGTTCACTTTTTTTAAATAAAACAAAGTGCTTTGTTATTTTCCTTCGTTTTCCTCCACCTTTCACTTTGTCATCATCTTTCAGGATATCAACTATATAGTGCAGCAAAGTACAAGACAATAATCCAGTTAATTGAATTTGTTTTGGATTCTTTACCAGTGTACTCATCATGAATATCCATGGCATCAAATTTCAAAAGGAGGGAATCTCCTCAATGAAATAATTAAATTAAGGGCAAAAAGAAAAAAAAAAGAAAGAAATAAAACAGGTGGAGGTATAGGCATCAATAATTTCAAGTAATGACAGTCCAAAAATAATCCAAACATAATTAATGAGGCTGCTTGGAGAAGGATACAAAACTACCAGCTTGAATTCAACAGTATTCTAAATTTGCGGGATCGTGTCTGATTAACTAATTATGCCAGAAGTTTGCAATGGTCCATGAAAGTCAACATCAATAGCCTAGTTGTTATAGACGATTCATGACCCTTTCTCAAACTTGAGTAAATTTTGTCTTAGGGTAATCCTTTTTAATAGTTTTTTTATTTAATAATTAACTATAATTGATAATAATAATAAATTACTATTTATTTTATATTTAAATATTGCATATATATTTTTATGTTTCTAAAAACCATAAAAATAATAATTTCACACATGCAAACTAAGTTAAATTATTTTAGTGCCTTTTGATAATTATGCATGACAAATAATAATTTCATACATTCTCTCTTAAATTTTGTAATGTTGTTATTTATGACATTTGATTCAATTTAATAAAACCTTTACACTTCAATGATTTATTTTTCTCAATCTTATACTTTTACTTCATGTCTTTAAAAATCAATTTCATGTAAAATTTTTGTGACTTTATCTTTACTTATAAAATTCAAATATTAAGAACTTTAACTCATCATCATTAATATAATTATTAAGAGTTTTTTTGTCAAAATTTTCTCGACTTTCTTTTACCAATTTCTTTATGTCCTTTTAGTTTTAAAAGAAACTTATAGAATACAACATTGAACAATAAAGCCTAAGGTTTCATTTTCTAAGATATTTTATAATATATGGTATTTATAAAATACTATTTTATAGATACTTTACCTCTTAATTTTTTATTTTAAACAAAAAAAAACTTAATTGAGTTAATTTTAATTCTTAATTCAATGAATTTTTAACTTTTATCCTTTTTTTTTTTAGTTTTCAATTTTACAAACTTTTATAACTAAATTTTTTTTCACTATTAATTTAACATATCCTTATATTTGAGTTTTCTTTTTTCACTTCTTAATTCAACATGCAATTCCTTATATCAAAATTAATTAAGATGTTCATAATTTTAAATTTCAATTTAACTCTTAAATTTTTTATCATTTTTCCAACCTATTAATCTCTTTTACCTTTCAATTGTACTATTTACTAGCTTTTATTTTTTCTCTTTTCTCTTTCTTTTTTTCTCTTTTATATCTTTTCCTTCTCCTTTTTGGCCTTCTTTTTCCTTACTATGTAGATAACTTTACAAATTGGGGTAGTACTATTAATAGTGGAGAGATTAAATAGGTCTTCATCTTAACACAGTGGGAAGTGGCGGCAAGACTTATATGCTCCTTTCTTCTTAGAATGGGTATGATATAATCACCAAATCAAAGTTGTCTTTCATAATTCTTTGATGGTTGATGGTGGCTCCATGCTTCCTTAGTTCTTAGATTAAGTAATAGTTCTTATATGATTCCTAGATAGAGTATTAACTCTTATATGATTATTTGATTGAGTATTAGCCCTAATAATTTTAGTGTTGATTTATCCTATTAATGGCTCCTTAGATTAAGTGGCTCTGATACCATTGTTAAAATTCAATTAATTTTGATACCATTATTAACTAGTTATATGAAAACTTTATAACTTTTATTAATTTATAATGTTATGCAACAATTAATTAAGAAGTATACACAAATAACATAAATATTAGCCATGCTAATAACTCAATACAGTATCTTTTAATCAAATATATGACAAAATTCTTCACTCATTATTTCACAATAAACTAAAATATTTAAATCTTTATATACGAAATTATATATATTCTTAATTTAATATTGAAATCATAATAAATAAGATTCAATTATTTAATTTTACTTGAATATAAATTTCTAGTCTGTAACTAATCTTAGTTAACTTATGGCTAAATTTGAGTTGTAAGCAAAAGGATTGATTAACTAACTTAGCAATCCAATATTTGTTTGGTAAGAAATTTAGATGAAAATGTCATAACTTTTGCTAAAAAACAAAGAAATACATGGAAAACTATAAGATGAGTTATTTTTATATGCTAACATGGGCTTGATAAAATCAATGACAGTGCCAAATGTGGTATAAGCAACATCCTTTATGTGAATGAGGAGTTAAGAGGCTAGTTGCTCGATTAATACATTGGCAAAGGTTATAACTTTAGGGGAACAATAATTGGCGGTTAGGCAAGATAGATTAACATTGTGTAAGGATAAAACTTAGACTAGTCATAACAAAAGGAACATTTTGCCTATTTTCAAATTTTACTCATTAGACTTACTTGCTTACATAACAATGCCTTGAACCAATCCATCCTGCTCATCATAACATTTTGCTAAGGTTCACTTTGGCCTCTCGTTACTAGCATATCTAACCTTAATAAAGTTCGATCAATTATCATCATCGAGCTTATCATTATTTAAATTTGATTTATTTATTAAACAAGTTTTAAAATTAAGTTGGGTTATAAAAGAATGAGTTAAGGTAAGTTTTCATTGAATTAAGCCAATAAGTTCTTAATAAGCGTGTTGAGTCATTTACAACCTTACTTATCACCAATATAATACCTCTAATTTGAAAATCTCGTCATGTCTAAAAATGAAGTAGAAAATCAATTTATTAAGTTAATAAGCCTAAATTAATATTCTATATAGATATAGATAAGTCATTTACTGATCAATGAAATGTCTTATTAGTATGATGTATATGTATTAAAACATAAACTAAAAAATTATAGGTATTTGTTAAAATAAAATTGTTTAAATAAAAGGTGATTTGTCTTGATCAAAATTCTTTATCAAGGAAATAGACATTGATAAGCTAAAATGTTTAAGATAGCTGGCTTTAGACACTATTACATATAATTTATTGTTTCAAGTGGGTAGGGGGAGGGATTAATGCTACGAGACTTATGATCTACATAATGTAATTTTGTCCAATTATGAATTCAAAACTTGTGATTTTGGTAATGTAATTTTTTCTAGTTACAAATTCATCGCAACTAACTTGACTTTGCCACTTGTTCCTTTCACCATGAATAGAGGAATAAGAAATTGAAAAATTAGGAATCTTACAATTGAGACTTGAGTTTAGATTTATTCTTAGAAACTTATAGTTAACACTTTGTAGTCTTTTGTTATGCTCCATTTATGTAGTAATCTCATGCTTCTTTTTTGAGCAAGCCCAACTTTACTTTTGGGATTGATTATTGTCTAAGGATAATTTTTCCATCAATTGTTAAGTGGTGTATGATGCAAAAAATTTGGTTTCCTTGTTATGCTTTACTTAACTTTTTGCCTTTTTTTTCTTATAAGTTATAGATAATTTGGTCATCTTAAGGGAAGTTTATGAATAACACAATAATAGATGACCTATGAAAAAAAAAAAAACAAAGGTTAGAGAAAAGAGAGATTTTTTAGATTAAGAGGAAAAAAAATTCTTAAAAAGAGGGGAGTGACTCAAGTTGAAAGCAATGTCTGTAGTGCAATTATTGAAGACATCAACCTTTATGATAGTTTTCTACCTCTTCCTTTCCTTTTATTATTCTTTTAAAGATGTTGAATATTTGTTTATTTGTAATGGATAACTAGAATCATAAATTAGAGTAATGAGATGTAATCTAATTTAAAGTTGGTTTACTTGAGTTTTTATAAGGTATTTATATTCTTTGAATTGACTAAATTATTTAGTTAGAGTGGAAATTTGATTTGTCTATTTTGAATTTTATTGATACTCTTATACTTGATCACTATAAAAGTAAATTTTTGTATTGTGTTAAGATCAATGGATGAGATATAATTATGCATTAAATAGATAAACATACAAACTTTAAGATAGACATATGAATAAATTTTTATGATGTTGCACAATTCTTTGTATTTAATGGATCTAATTTATTTTTTCATGGGTTCGATAGAGGATCACATATATATTAGGTAAGACGAGTATTACTTGATAAAGAGCACTTACTATTGGAGGGGAAACTAGCTTTTAAATTATGAACTCATAAAAACCTAATGTGATTTGTTTATAACCTTAATGCCTAATTTGATTAAAAAAAAATCTCAAATTTTTTCACTTTGTTAGTTTATCAATTAATTCAATTTTATTATTCTTATTAAAATCAAGTTTCTTTTAACAATCATAGTTAATTTTGTAGTAGTATAAATCACAATCGAATTCTCTTTTTCTGTGGATAAGACACTTGGAATATTTATCGAGACTAATCATATGCAAGAAAGAAAGAAAGAAAGAAAATGGTACTGTTATAGGAAAGGGTAACTAATGGCTATAAAAGGTAGAAGACGAGGAGGAGGAAGAAGATAAAGATTGCAACAATAATGCAAAGAGCTCACATAAATTTTTCTTGGTTGTAAATTTTTGTATATATTTCATTCTTAATCAAGTGCCCTTATAAAAGGTCTTTGTACACAATTTAGGTACATTATTGATGATCAAAATGCATGCTTTTCATACTTTTTATGCTTATCTATAAAGCTAACTTAACTTATTGCTATTAAGTTGTCACCTAACACCATTAACACAAGATTCAACTAGTTTGACAACCACTAAATCTAACTTAATACATTACAACACAATTACTCTTTAGTTACATCAACTAGACACACTTAAAGGCTAGTCACAAAATAACAGAGAGCATCGTACATGAAAAAAATGAAGCTTTCATTCATAGCTATTAAAGTTGTTATAATCTTTATATTGCAACTTAACTTCTGGTTCTTCTCCTTTAATGTTAAGAGCTTGAACGATAAAGAAGTTAGACCTTACAACACTCATTTTTAGCTTCTTTATTATTTAATCCCAAGTCATCTCTTAGATTTTCAAACTTAGTCCTTGGTAAAGACTTGATCATGATGCTAAAATTTGCAAATCTAAGTTGCAATGTACCAACAAAAGTTCATTGTCTTGTACAGCTTCTCTAATAAATTGGTACTTGATTTTAATGTGTTTTGTTCACTTATGGAATGTAGGATTTTTGGAAATGGCTATACTAGATTTATTATCTATAATGATCTTAGTAGGCATATTTTGCATACACTTTAAATTAGTTAATACTTTCTTAAGTTATATTACCTACTTTACTACCTTTGTAGTTGTTATATATTTTGCCTTAATAGTGAATTATACCACTGTTGCTTGCTTCATATAGCTTCAAGTTATTAAAGTTGAACCAAATGAGAAAATGTGACTTGATATACTCTTTATATTTTTATAAGAGCCACCCTAGTCACTGTTTATGTAACCTTTTAGTATTAGCTCCCCTTTTTGGTTGAACTTTAATTTAAAGTCAACTATGCCTTTTTACATATCTAAGAACTCTTTTAGCAACTTAAAAGTGTGATTCACTAAGACTTTGCATGAATTTAGAAAGCAAACTTGTTGTAAAACATGATATTAGTCTTAGTTGTTGTTAAGTATAATATATAACCAATTAAACTTCTATATAGACTTCCATCTACTTTCCTAACTCCATCTTTTTTATTGAAGTTCCCATTTAACATGAGTGGTATGGAGATTATCTTGCAATTCTACATCTCAAATTTACTCAAAACCTCAAATGCATACTTAGTTTAATTCATGAAAATGGCTTCATAAGTATGTGTAATTTGCATCCTAAGAAAGTAAGACATTAATATTAAGTTTGGTATTTCCAAGACTCTTTTCATGTTTGTCTTAAACTTGTCAACTAAACTATTGTAGCTTTCAGTGATTAATAAGTCATCTATTATAACAATTAACAGGTTGGCATGAGCAATCTTTGGGTACAAAGTAACTTCACTATTACTTCTCACAAATCCTCATTACATTAGGTGATCATGAAGCCTATTGTACTGGGCCTCATGTTTGAAGTAAGTACACTTTCTTTTCTTGATCTTCTTTCACAAAGCCTTATGGCTACTTAATGTAGACTCCACTCTTAACAAGGCATTTAGGAATATTGATTTTATATCAAGTTGAAACACCATCTATCCTTTTTGAGTTGTAAAGGTTGGAGTAACCTAATTATATCAAGTTTACTAACAAGTGTAAAAGTTTCAAAGTAATCCATTTTAAGTTATTGTAAGTAACGTTTAACAACTAGTTTGAATTTATGTTTATTAAGAATGTCATCTACATTTATCTTAACTTTAAACACCCATATAACACCAATTACTTGTCTATGTTGTGTTCTCTTAACCAACTTCTAACTATTATTTTTTTCAATCATTTCAATTTCAACTTTCATAGCTTTTATCTATAGATTTGAAGGCTTTTGCATGGTTGGCAAGTTTAAGAGAAACTACATTGCTCCTTTCATAGACTTTAGTAAGTGACCTGCTTCCTCTTATTAGCACATCATCAAACTCAGTCACTTCATCATTCATAAATATTAAGTTGTAAAGGAGATTGGTTGCTACTAGAATCTTGGATTTCACCACCTAGTTAAGCTTTGTCCCAATCCCAATTGCCATTTTCATTAAATTTAATGCTTTTACTCACCAAAACTTTATATATCGCTAAATTGAAGATTCTGTAAGCCTTGGTATTTGAATTATAACTATGGATACTCTCATGTTAACATTAAGATCCAACTTGTTGTTTTTGGACTTAGGTATAAGACTATACATATACAACCAAAGACCTTTAAGTGCTAAAGTGAAGGCTTGGTTCCATGTTAAGCCTCATATAAAGTCTTGCTTTTTTCTAAAACTTTGGTAAGTAACTTGTTGAGCAAATAAACAACAATGTTGACTACTTCTACCTAAAACATTTTTGGCATGAATTTCTCAAACAATAGTCATTTGATTATCTTTAATATAGTCCTATTCTTTCTTTCACACATCTTATTCTATTGAAAGGTGTAAGTAATTGTGAATTGATAATGAATCCTAGTATCTTGACATAATTTGTTGAACTTATTTGATGTATACTTAGTGTCATTATCTAATCTTAATATTTTTATCTTATAGTTAGCTTAATTTTCAATCTAAAGTTTGAATTTAAGGAAGATATTAGATACCTCTAATTTATACTTCATAAACATATTTTAGTATAATCATCTATAAATAAGATAAAGAATCTATTGTCATTTAATAAAAGAATGCTTATAAGACCACACATGTTAGTGTATATGAGATCTAGCCTTTAAATAGCTATCTTAGCTTAGTTTACAAGAAATGGTAGCTTGCATTATTTTCTAAATTGAAAAGCTTTAAAAACTTGAGGAGACTCTATTACAACAAATAGATCTAAGGCCAATTGTTTCTCATATAGGTGGTTTAATTATGAGTAACTAAGATACCCTAACCTTTTATGCCATAAGATTGAGTCATCAATAATATGTGCAAAAACTTGACTATACATGAGATTCCAATCAACTATGAACCTTTTATTCTTCATCTCTGTAGTTAGCAGTTTATAATTTTTAGAGTCTATAATTTTATAAGATTTATTTTTAAAGAGTAATGTATAGCCCTTTTTAATCAATTGTCTAACATTGAATATATTTTGGTTAATATCATGAATATAGAGAACTTTATATATGAGTTTAGTACCTATTGTTGTCACAATAACTACAAAACCTTTTTCTTCCACATTAATGAAGTCTCCATTCTCCACCTTTACTTTAGATTTGTAGAGTTGATCTAGTATCTCAAACTTCCTTCCATCCTTTAAAATGTAATAAGTATAACCATTGTGTATCAATCAATTTTTAGCATTGTTTTTGTCATCGTTGTAAGCCATCATGAAAAGTTGCTCCTTTTACTACTAATTCTTAATTGCTTGAGCTTCTTAATGTCTTTACTATTGATTCCCTTTGTTCTTACATACTTTTCCCATATGTCTTAACTTCCAATAAATTTTACATTATGCATCTAGTTTAATTAGTAATACTTTTTAGTATAAGTTATCTAAATGTTTGCAAGGAGGATACACTTTCTTCTTCTTTTCTCCCTCTATATTACTCTTAACTTCACCTTTCTCCTTGTCCTTTTTGCCATCACATTGCTTCCTTGAGCTTGGTAATAGCTTGTCTTTGCTTTTTGCCACAAGAGTAACTTTAAAGGAGTCATTTTGTCTAATTGCCCTTTCTCAATTCCAAAGCCTACAACGAATTAACTAACTCAACAAGTATAAACCTACTAAAGTTTTTAGAGTCTTTTAAAGATGAAATTTTAGACTTATACTTCTCTAACAAGCACACCAAAACCTTTTCCATTTTTCTTTTGGTTAGTTAGGTCATCTTCTAGTAGTCTAATCTCATTGATAGTTTTCATAAGTTTATTTGCAAACTCCTTGACAAACTTAGTGTCTTTTATTTTGAGACTCAAATTCTTCCCTCAAGTTTAAGACTTAAATATTTGTTGTCTTATCATTGCTATGAAACTCTTCCTTTAGCTCTTTCTAGACTTCTTTTATACTCTCATTTGTCATTATTTTGGTCAAGATGAGATTTGTCACACTAGAATAAATGCATGTAAGAGCCTTATACAACTTAGCTGTCTTCTTACTATAATACTTAAGCTAAACCACAATAGGGTTATTGGGGAGTGCTAGGACTTGATCTCTATTTTTAACTATCTTCTATAAATTAAAAGACCTTAAACAAATCTTCATCTTAACAACCCATATAAGATAGTTCTCACTAAAAAATACTAGTGGAGAAAAGGTTGGAAATGAGTTGTTGAAAGTCATTATAGATTCTTTAAGTGTTTGAAGGTCTTTTAAGAAAGGTGTCTCCTTAGTTTTCTTCACTTAAAAACATTAAAACATAGGTCTTGTAAGATTAGGGGTGGCTCTGGTACCACTGCTAATGGGAAAGGGCAGTTACTCATTACAGAAGATAGAAGAAGAAGAAGAAGAAGAAGATGAAGATTGCAACAACAATGCAAAGTGCTCACACAAATTATTCTTGGTTGTAATTTTTTCTATACATTTCATTATTAATCAAGTGGCCTTATAAAGGGTTTTTGTACAAAATTTAGGTACATGTATACTAATTAAAAGACATGCTTTCCATACTTGCCATGTTTACCTATGAAGCTAACTTAACTTAGTGCTCTTAAACTATTATCTAACCCTACCAACATAGGATTCAATTGGTTTGAGAGCCACTAACTCTAACTCAATACATTACAAAATAATTACTCATTAGTTACATTAACTAGACATACTTGAAGACTAGTTACAAAATAATTGAGAGCATTATACATAAACAAAATAAAGCTTTCATTCATTACTGTTGAATTCTTCATGGTGCAACTCAACTTCTAGTTCTTTTTCTCCTTTAATGTTGAGAGCTTGAACAATGAAGAAGCTAGGCCTCATAATAAGTACCAATTTTGTGGACAATGAGTTCACATCTTTATATGAGTCTAGCTTGTAGAAGCAATTATCTATATGTAAAATCTGTAGAGACAAAGAGAATCTGAACTTTCAAGCTTGTCAAAGCTGAATGTGTCTAGTTGCTTCCATAAATTCTTATCGTAACATATGTTTAAACATCCAAAAAGTGAAATGAGAGCTAGTACTGGTCATTACTTGCTTAACTTGAAGACTACTATCCTTAATTTGCCAGTGGGTATAGGTACTGCTGCTTTGTAGACTACCTCATGTTTATGAAATACTAACATTTCATGCCTGGATCTTAAACTCTTCTTTGGTACATTGAAGGCTAAATCCATTAGAGCTTGATAGGATTGGACATAAGCTGCTCTACTTTTACCAACAATAAGATTTATTACCATTGATAGTCAAGTCTAGTTTATTTAAGAAGAAAAGAAAGGATGAAGTAAGCAAAGCTACTACATTATTACTTGGGCTTGTCATTGACTAGAAATGTAGAGTTATCTCCCTGCTTCTCTACTGTATCCATCTTTATAGCAACAAATATAGGCAGACATTGGCAAGGAAATTGCCAAAGGCAGCCATATCTAGCTTTTTTGTCTCCTTTGTACTTCCTCAATGCTTAGATCTCCTAGAGATAATTTGGGGTTTTGGTCCATCTTCCTTTTCCTAAACCTATTTTGTTCTTTCTAAATGAGAGATTATTGGTGCTTTTCTTTTAGATCTCTCCTTCAAATGGGAATTTTTTTGCTCTGGATCTACAATTCAAGGGTGGAATTTTCTTAGAGAATTTTGACTCAGCCCACCTGAAGATCAAGATCTCTAATTGATTTTTCTTTATATCTGGCATGAGGTAAAGGTAAGACATGTTATGACCACCAGGTTAGAGATGGTAATGGGGTTTTAGCTTGATCAAGCTTCCCACGTTTGATCCATCTTGTGTTATTTGTGACTTTCCCATTAGAAATTGATGGAGTTTATCATTTGGTCGAGTTTTCATAAATGGTTATAGTTATGCAGGTCATTTAGATTTGTTAAAAGCTCTGTTTTTATTGTTGCGGGTTTTGTACCCATAATATCTTAATCCTTATTATTTGGATTTGTTAAAAATTTTGTCTTTCTTATTTTTGTGGGTTTTGTACCTATAATGTCTTTGTACTCACAGTAATGATTGTGAATGAAGGAATTTTTTGGTGCTCAAAAGAAAGGAAAAAAAAAAAAGTAAAACTACTACACTGCAGTCTGAGCTAAACATAAAAGCATTTATTGTTCCTAATTTATTAGTGTTGGATGAATTTATGATTGTTATTTTCTTAGAATAACCAAAGCTAGAGATTTGAGATGATTCCTTTATTTTGGTGAGATATTGAAATTGAAGCACAAAAGAACGTGTTGTTGAAAGATACATAGATGAACTTAATCTACCTTGCAACAATAGGCGGAGCAAAATGAAACCGAAATAGATCTACCTTTGGTATGATAATGTGATGACAATGTGAGTAAATTCAAATGACTTGGTCTCATTTTGTCTAATCCAAGAATTTTCTCACCCAATATTTATTTACCTAACCTAATTTCCTTTTGTCCCACAGTTGCAACTAATAAACTCAACCAACTTAGTTTTAAGTGATGGCATAAACTAGTTTAATGTCACAGAGTTAGGCTTCATGTGTGCTAACCTATGCGATACTTAGTCAATCTTGCATAAAAAGATGAGTTAAGTAAGTCTTAGGGAGTTTGAGAGAATCAATAGAAAGCATGTGAAAGGCAAGTGAGTAAGTTGGAAGTGCTGGAGAAGTAAAGAGCATAAGAAAGCTTTGTAAGTAAGCTTGTATTGAGCGTTTGAAAGAATATTTACAAATGAGAGGAGTGGCTTATTTACAGTTGCTCCACCTCCTCAATGTGTGGCTACAAATGAACATCTAAGATATTTACAAAGAATGTTCTAAAAAGACTATTAAAGAAATTCCTTACAAGAAGGTTCTAGGTAAATGTCCTTACAGGCCTTTGCTGAAAGTCTCTAGATGTAGGTTTTTCAAGCACTTCAGCACTCTTTTAGGACCTTCCATTGCTAGATAGGGGCAGCAAAAGGGGTTGGGTAGTGCTAACAACCGTAGAGGCTCATTCTAGTTTGGATTTCTGCCTTTACATTTACTGAATGGATTGGACATAAAATGTCCACATGACACCCTCTTTCATTTAATCCTGCAACATGCTCATCGCATTCTCAGTCTTATACTGTTAAATGTGATCAGTAAACTACCAAAGTTGGTTCTCTTGTTCCCAACTAGCCTTTTAGTCAGGCAAATCCTTCCATTTCACCAAGTACTCAGTATAGTTGGGAACTCCCCTTCTCTAGATCACTCTGTTAGCAAGGATGCATTCCATCTTTTTGTTGAATTTGGTGACCACAGCCATTGGTGCATTCCATCTTCATTTCCATGAAAATCCTTTAGAAGATTTACATAGAAAACGTTATGAATCTTCAGCTTTAGTAGGAGTTGGACTTGGTAGGCAGCCTTTCCTACATGTTTGACCACAAGAAATAACCTTTCATACTTCTTTATCAAACCCTTGTGAACTTTGCGTAGAGACTTGAATTGGTTGGGTAGCAACTTCACCATCACCATGTCTCTCATTATGTAGCCCTTTGGGTGTCATTTGGTGTTAGCCCATCTTTTCATTCTCTTGGCCACTTTGTTAAGGCAAGCCCTTGTTATGTCTACTTCCTTATACCATTCTCTCGCAAACTTATAGACAGACAAGTTGTTGCTAGTGTAGGAAGAGGCAATAACACTTGGCGTTAGCGTCTATTGTCCTATGATAATCTCGAATGAGCTTTTGTTTATGGTCTCACTCCTCTAAAGGTTGTATGAGAATTAAGCAATGTCGAGTAACTTTGCCCAATTTCGTTGGTGAGCATTGACATAGTGCCTTAGATATTACTCGAGTAAGGCATTCACTTGCTCAATCTGCCCATTACTTTGAGGATAAAAACTTGTTGAGAAGTTTAGATAGGTCCCCAACAACCTGGATAGCTCGCACCAAAATTTACCCATCAAACGGGGGTCTCTATTGCTAATTATACTTTTTGGCACACCCCATAACTTTACCAAGTTCTTGAAGAACAGACGAGTAGTTTCGTCCATCTTGTAATCAACAGAGGCTAGAATAAAGGTGTTATACTTATTGAACTAATTGACCACCACTATAATGCTTCTGTGTCCCTTGAACTTGAGATACTTTCCTATGATTTCTTGGGGATAGGTAGTGACTTAAGTAGACTCGCTGGATGTTACTGTTCTACCTTATCTTGCTAGCAAACTAAGTAAGTCCGCATATAGACCTTAACGTCTGTGTGCATATGTGACCAAAGTAATGTTGTTGGACAAGATTAAAGGTTCGTGCCATACTTGGGTGACCAACTCATAGGGAATCATGGCATTCCTTAAGGATTTCCTTCCGTAAATTTCCCCACTTAGGCACAAAGACTCGATTCCCAATTGTCATTAGAACTTCGTTGTCCACCCAAAATTGATGAGTCTTCCCTTTGCTAGCCAGTTTTAGCAGGTTCTTAGCTAGATTGTCTTGCCCAGTACCTTCCTTGATCCGCTCAAGGAAGTTACTCTTAGGCATACTAGAAAAAAGGGCAGCTAGTTCTACCTTCTGGCTCAGTGCATCAGTAACAACATTGGTTTGGCTTGACTTATACCGTAGTGTATAATCAAATTTTGCTAGGAAGTCTTACCAACAAGTTTGCTTGGGGTTGAGTTTCTTCTGTATTTGGAAGTAGCTTGTAGTAACATTGTTAGTCTTGATCACAAATTTACTTCCAATGAGATAATGTCTCTAGGTGCATAAGTTATGGATAATAACAGTTATCTCCTTATCTTGGATGGTGTACCAACTCTTCGTGTCATTTAGCTTGTGATTTTTATAGCAATATGATGCCTATCTTGCATCAAGACTCCCTTAATGGCGAAGTTCAATGCATTAGTGTGGACTTCAAAAGGCTTTTCGTAGTCCGATAGCACCACAACATGTTCCTCGAGGATTGCTTGCTTCAATTTCTTAAAGGAAGCTTGACATTCCCTTGTCCAATGCCAAGTGTGGTTCTTCTTCAGTAAGTCAATTAGGAGTGTTACCATAGTAGAATATCCCTTGATGAACTGGCATTAGTAGTTAACGATCCCTAAGAAGGATTACAGTTCTAGGACCTTGGTTGGAGGCTCCCATTATTGGATGACTTGCACCTTTGCTAGATCCATCATGAGCCTACCATCCTTGATTCTATGACCAAGAAAGTCTACCTTTTGCATGGCAAATGAGCACTTTTCTTTCTTGATGAACAACTCATTTTCCCAAAGAACTTGAAAAACTTGTTTAAGGTACTTAACGTGCTCCTCAAGTATGTTGCTGTAAACCACGATGTCATCCAAGTAAACTACCATGAATTTGTCAAGGAAAGGATGTAGTACCTCGTTTATGAGTGTGCAAAAAGTAATTGGTGCGTTGGTGAGACCAAAGGGCATAACTAAGAACTCAAACACTCTATAGTGTGTTACCCAAATTGTCTTTGGCTCATCACCTTATGCAATGCGAACCTAGTAGTAACCCAATCACAAATCTAGCTTAATGAAATACCTTGCCTTCCCGAGTTGGTTGAAGAGATCAGCTATCAAAGGTATTAGATACTTGTTCTTGATAATGACCTTGTTCAGAGCTTGGTAGTCAATGCACATGCGCAGTGATCCATCTTTCTTCTTCTAGAAAAGAGCTGGAGAACCAAAAGGGGCTTTTGAGGGTCGAATGTAACTTGAGTCTATCAAATTATGGAGTTGCTTCCTCAATTTAGTAAGCTTTAGGGATGTCATATGATAAGGGCTTATGGCAAGAGATTTGGTACCGAGTTTCAGCTTGATGTGGTGATTCACATCTCACCTTGATGAAAGCTTTTTTGGTAGTTTAGAAAGCATCATATCCTTAAACTTGGCAAGGATACCCTGGATGGGTTGCGGCAACGTTGGAGTAGGTGCTGTTATACTTTCCCCATCACTTAACTCCCTTATGGTAGCCACGTAGCCTAAACCCAACTTAAGACCTCATTTGAATTACAAGGTCAAAATCATCAATGGTTGCAACTTCTCCTTGTTCTTTAAAAAAACCACTCAGATCTTGCAAATATTGAGGATCACAAGAGAACTTGAAACGGGAATGGGAAAAGCCAAGGCTTTGTAGAAAAATGCAAGACCTAACATCACTTTGAAGTTATCTATAAGAACAACAATAAAGTCCAATTTGTCAGTCTATTCGCCCATTTGGATGGCTACTCCCTGTGCTATGCCTTGGACAGGCTTTGCTTCCAAGTTCATCGCTTTAATGGTGTTATTTCCTTTCGTAAGTTTGAGCCTTAGACACTTGGCCTCTTGTACATCCATGAAATTGTACGTTGCCCCCGTATCTAACATTGCACAAGCTACTTTACCCTTAATAACAATATCAGTGTACAACAGTCCATTCTCTTTAGATACTGCTAAGGATAAAAGCTTTAAGAGATTACATAATTATTGGATAGATCCCATATTGGCTAGGTTTTTTGTTGGCCTTTTTTGGGTTGAGTATTGCCATCATAACATTCATTACCTTATGATTAGGGTAGTCTTTCCTCCAGCGCGGTCCATCATAAATGAAGTAAGGTTTCGAGGGACTACCTGAGTTACATTTATCCAAGGAACCTTTCTCATACTTGGGGTGGCCACCTAAGGATTTCTACTGTCTGCCCTTATTAAAGCTAGATTTCTGCCTCTTTTATCCGGTTTTCTCTCTCCCACTCTTGCCAGAGTTTGGCTTTTTGCCCTTAAAGTGGGCAGAGTAGTCGATGAGGGTCTCGACAATAGTAATGAGAGCATCTAGGGTCTGCACATCGCACCTGTCTAACTCAACTCTCCCCCAATCCTTCAAGTTGTCTTTAAAGTGGAAGAGAAGTTCCTTATCGGACATCTTAATTTCAAGTATGAGGGTAATAAATTTCTTGATATAGTTGGAAACACTACTTGTCTAACTTTGGCAACACAACTTTCCCCTCACTTTACTATTTGCATTGTGAGGCACAAAGTACCTATACAATTCGGTCTTGAATTGTTCCTAAGTATCAATGACGCACAAGTCTTTCTCTCTCTCGGAGTGCTTCCATCTCCACCACAGTTGGGTAACATCTCTTAGGAAGATTGAGGTATTGTTTACCTTGGTAAGGTCATTAACAACACTTATAACCTTAAAGTACTGGTCAAGGCTAAACAGAAAGTTTTTCAGGGTAATGGTATTGCGGGTACTGTTGTACATGACAGTCTTAGGAATCTTCAAGTCATGCATTGTAGTGGTGCTAGTAGTGACAGTTGTACTAGTAGTAAGTGAGTTGTTTTGGCATAGAAAATCCATCTCCCTACGTAGGTCATGAATCTCTCCTTTAATGAACTTACGCAGGTCAGACATACCTTGATTCAGGGAGCGTAGTTCTCCCTTAAACGAGCAGCCAAACTTTTCGATCATGACTTTGGCAACCCGCGTGATCTCTGTATTCTCATGGATTAAGTTATTAACTTGATCGCTGAATTTGCCCACTACGGAGCTCAGATCAATGACACTCTCTCCAAGCCAACAACTCGAGAGTTTATGATTTCCCTTATTGGAGCCTTAGACTTGCTACGCTTGGCTGGAACACGCTGCTCCTCATACATACAAGCTTGTTGCCCCACTTGTTGCTCCTCCATAATGGTCGCAACAAATCTTTCTTTGCTTGCCATGCTTATAGTTTCAGCAAACACCAAACAACCAGGTTGTACCTAAGGATTGAACTGTTGCTCTAATACCACCTGTCACACAAGATTAACCGTTGCTCTAACCTATACGACACTTAGTTAATCTTGTGTGAGAAGATGAACTAAGTAAGTCTTAGAGAGTTTGAGAGAATCAACGGAAAATGTGTGAGAGGCAAATAAGTGAGTTAGAAGTGTTGGAGAAATAGATAGCACAAGACAACTTTGCAAGTGAGCTTGTATTAAGCATCTGAAAGTGTATTTACAAATAGGAGGAGTAACATATTTATAGTTGCTCCACCTTCTCAATATGTAGTTATAAATGAACATCTAAGATATTTACAAAAAATTTTTGGAGAGACCATTAAAGAAAGTCTTTATAAGAAAGTTCTAGGTGAGTGTCTTTATTGATATTTGCTGAAAGTCTCTAGATATAGGTCTTCCAAACACTTTAACATTTTGTTAGAACGTTCCATTACTAGATTAAGGCAGCAAAAAGGGTTAGGCAGTGTTGGTAGCCTGTAGAGGCTCAATCTGGTATGACTTTCTGCCTTTCCACTTGCTAGATGGGTTGGATATAGAGTGTCCATATGACATTAAGCATGCTTAACCGTAAGTGCTAGAAAAATTAATATAACCAACCAACACAGATAATAGCTCCGCCAAGCCGAAAAGTTGCCCATCAAACAACAGTCCAGAGCTTGAAGATAACCGTGCAACCTTGCCAATAGTGTCTTACCATGACCTAGACAATTTCGAGAAGGCACTTGTTGCCTTTTAAAAAAAAAAAAAAATTTGACAATGTCCTTTTCATCCAAGATAGAACACAATACGTTTCCCTGCCTAAAGTTCAATTTTCAGATCACAGCACATGAACGTATAATATAGAAACCAAACTAATTTGAGCCGAAGGAGGTGTTTTACTGGTTTGACGTTTGACGGCAGTTGATGTTTCGTGGCAGCTGCTTGCGGGTGAACAGCCAAATGTTTGGAGACATTATGGGTTGCTAGTTGGGAGAATAGAATTTCCTCGTATGTGCAAGTTTTGATTTATTGTTTTTCTTTTAATTTTTTAATTTTTTTATTCCCTTTGTTACTTTTGTTTTATTGTACACATTCAATTCTCACGTCCTGGGTTCATGTAATAAATATAGCATTGACAACGACAAGTGATGGGGGCAGAGATTGCCTTCCTGATTCCTCTACTCCTATTTCAACCAAAACGCATGGAACAAGATCTTTGAAATTAAATACAAAATCAATGTCTTCTTAGAAACTTTTTGCACAAGTTCTTGTAAAAGCAAACATTTTCTTTTATTGCAAATTCAATTCAATCAGACATTAATATTAACAAAACAACATGGTATCGTATAGAAATAGAATTACTAGTGAGAGCAAGTGCTTTCCACGATATGATTATCCCTACAAGAAATGCAGTGGACGCCCCAATAAAAATCATGAGCTACAAATTCGAGAGGTACACCGAAGGAATCAAAAGGTTACGAGTGCTATAACTCAATAATCTGTGGAGAAATTGCCATACATATCAGCTACAAGATGTCATACTTGATTTATTGTTGTGAGCCCTCCCCTCAGATTCTTTGGCATTATTTCCGCTATGAATATAGGGACCTAAGCTTGTATAACATCGTCATTAGCCCCTGTTCATTGAATAGCCGTAGGAAGTCGGTGGAACTGCACAAGAGAACCAAGATTATTGATATTTACCACAGAAGAGAAAACTACATTGCCATAATCTGTGAATGGCCTCCTCATAGCAAGAGGCAAAAATTGTCTCTTTAAAAAATCTTATATGATTGTTATATAATGAGTAAAATAATAAATTATTAATTGGGACACGAACGGGACCGAGAATGGAGGCGGATGAGACGAGGACGAGTCAGGGACATTATTAAGTACCATTCCCATCCCATCCCCCTTTCAAGATTCGGGGATTAGGGATCCCCACCCTTATCTCTTGTTACCATCCTTTGAACCCATCCCTGTCAGTTGGGTTGCTTAAAGCAGAAATTTGGGGAAAAAGTGTTACTGAAATTGACCCTTTAGACGTGGAAGATTAGCAGTAAAATAGTGCATTACAGGCTGATTCCTAAATATCATACCCCTTTACTGTGGTGAAGAAAGTTGGCAATGTTACATGTCGTCTACAATTGCCGAAAAGGTTAAAAATTCATCTGACCCTTAATGTTATCTTCCTAAAGCCATTCTATGAAGACATGATACTGATGCGGAAAACCCCAAAAAGACGTGGCTTAGGGACCCAACGCACACAATGAATCAAAGAACAACCAGGAAAGCTAAATCAGGGTTTAATAACACAAACCCTAGACCCAATATTCGAAGGAACACGAACCTAGGGTATTCAAGATGGATATGGACGCCACACTCCAGAAGAGGAAGGAATTGGGAGTGATAAGTCGATTTGAACGCCACAAGAAGAATAACCTCTTGATAAGTTCTTTAGTTCTTAAAAGAACCGAGGGAGAAAAGCCCTTGCTTTCTATTTCACTGAAAGTTGTCTGATTTCTTGATTGTCTGATTTCCAAAGCTTACAAGGGGTGCCTATTTATAGGCTAAGATAGTAATCCTAAAGAGGCATAAATTACTAGCTAGGACAATTCCTTATTTAGGCGGAATTCCTATCTAGGTAGAAATTCTTATATGGAAAATAAACTCCTAATTTGGAGTTACTACTATTATTAGTCCTAACACTTTAATTACTCTAATGATATTAATAAGGCCTGGACTCTCTTCCAAGTTTAAATTCGCACCATTTGAAGTTGGGTTGGCCTGAGCATCCTGAATCAGCCCATTTAGTGCTTCTTTAATCTTTCTGGCCCTAGCTCGTGTTATTGGGTCTTCTAGAATATGCAATGGACCTCTTGCATCCATTGAAGCCCTAGCTCGTGTTATTGGGCCTTCTAGAATGTGCAATGGACCTCTTGCATCAATTGAATCTCTAACTTGTGTTATTGGGCCTTCTGGAATGTGTAATGGACTTTTTGCATCCTTTGAAGCCTTCCACCCTTCATGTCTATGGTTCTCATCATTCCCCCTTTCCTCAAAAAGATTCGTCCTCGAATCATCACCTTGTTTATACTTGATGACGTAGGGAAAGGTCTGAATGAATTTGATCCACTTGGCATGCCTTCTGTTCAACTTTCCTCGTACAAGTAGGATAGGAACTACACAATGACTCATGCTTTCCCTCACATTTCCTCTGAAAATAAGTTCTTCAACCTGTTTTTTATGCTCATTTGTCTCGTCAAGATTACTCTTATATGCTGGCCAGTTTGGGATGGATGCACCAGGGATGAAAACAATTTGTTGCTCAATTCTTCTCTTAGGTGGCAATCCACTTGGGACATCGTCAGGGAATTCATCTTCAAATTCCTGCAATAGAACAACTACACTAGGCAAAGATAGGTCAAACTTATTAGTGTTAAAATAAGCCTCTTTGTATTGTATGATCATAGGTTGTTTGGCACAGAATGCTCTTTTGGCATCACTCTCTTTTGCATAGAAACTTTCTGTTTTCTTCTCCTTCTCCTGTGTTCTCACGTTTTCTCCTCTCTTTTCTCTTTTTTCAATCTCTCTTTTCTGTTCACTCTCATTTTTAATCCTTAATTGATCCTCATAAGCTTGTTGAGGTGATAATGGTACAAGAGTGACAGGTTTTTCATTCATTACAAAGGAATATCGGTTCTTGAATCCATCATGCATAACTCGCCTGTCAAACTGCCATGGCCTTCCTAATAGAATATGGCCTGCTTGCATAGGTACAACATCACATAAAACTTCATCACAGTACCTTCCAATAGAAAATGACACGAGCACTTGCTTATCTACCTTAACTTCACCATTCTCATTCAACCATTGAAGTTTATATGGTTTAGGATGCTTCATAGTAGGTAAATTCAGCTTCTCAACCATAGTTGTGCTAGCAAGATTAGTGCAACTTCCACCATCAATAATCATACTACATACCTTATCTTTGATGAGACATCTCGTCTGAAAGATGTTACCTCGTTGCCCCTCATTTTCTTCTTTCACTTGCACATTCAATGCTTGCCTTGTGATGAGAGCTACTCCATTAGCCGGATACTTCTCTCCATCACTTTCACCCTCTGATGATGGCACAGAATCATCATCTTCGTGGTCATAGGCAAGTCTCAATTGCCTTCTTGCTTTAGAAGCCTCATATTCTTCGTGCCTCCTTTGCAACTCTGCTATTGTATTAGCTTGCTCCTCCATCATCTCTCTCATATCATCAAATCTGGTATTCATGTGCTCAAATTGTTGTTGCATAGCTTTGATCATGAAGGACATGTCAACAGCTCCCTCCTGAGCAGCACCTTTGTCTTTTGAAGACATATTATTTTTTTTATTTTTTCTGATTTAGAGCCAACTGATTTAGAGCCAGGCTCTGATACCAACTGATGCGGAAAACCCCAAAAAGACGTGGCTTAGGGACCCAACGCACACAATGAATCAAAGAACAACCAGGAAAGCTAAATCAGGGTTTAATAACACAAACCCTAGACCCAATATTCGAAGGAACACGAACCTAGGGTATTCAAGATGGATATGGACGCCACACTCCAGAAGAGGAAGGAATTGGGAGTGATAAGTCGATTTGAACGCCACAAGAAGAATAACCTCTTGATAAGTTCTTTAGTTCTTAAAAGAACCGAGGGAGAAAAGCCCTTGCTTTCTATTTCACTGAAAGTTGTCTGATTTCTTGATTGTCTGATTTCCAAAGCTTACAAGGGGTGCCTATTTATAGGCTAAGATAGCAATCCTAAAGAGGCATAAATTACTAGCTAGGACAATTCCTTATTTAGGCGGAATTCCTATCTAGGTAGAAATTCTTATATGGAAAATAAACTCCTAATTTGGAGTTACTACTATTATTAGTCCTAACACTTTAATTACTCTAATGATATTAATAAGGCCTGGACTCTCTTCCAAGTTTAAATTCGCACCATTTGAAGTTGGGTTGGCCTGAGCATCCTGAATCAGCCCATTTAGTGCTTCTTTAATCTTTCTGGCCCTAGCTCGTGTTATTGGGTCTTCTAGAATATGCAATGGACCTCTTGCATCCATTGAAGCCCTAGCTCGTGTTATTGGGCCTTCTAGAATGTGCAATGGACCTCTTGCATCAATTGAATCTCTAACTTGTGTTATTGGGCCTTCTGGAATGTGTAATGGACTTTTTGCATCCTTTGAAGCCTTCCACCCTTCATGTCTATGGTTCTCATCAATAAGCCTCCTAAAAGACAAACAAGGCATGCTCCTCCAGCAATCAGAAGGCAATTTTAGCATGAAAGGGATAGAATCCTTGACCACAAAACACATGGGTGGAGTAAAAAAATTGGTCGGACTAAGTATTTGTTTAAATGGAAAAATGCAATAAATAGTGAGGTTAGTTGGGAAAGAGACGTGACTATATAGTTGTTTAAAAAGTGAATTCAAGGCTATTCATTCTCTTTACCAACTTTAATAGGTGGAGGTAATTTATTAGCCCTTTAACTTGATTGATATGAGTGTGCAAACAATCGATAACACCTTGTACAATTGCGAGGCACAAGTGTTGCAACAACACACACTAGTTGCGGAACAGTACACATTGGACAACAAAATGACCCTCAAATATAGTAGTTTTTCCTTTTATTAAGTGGTTAGAAAACTCTGATACTCTTTAGGAGAGTAATATACGTCTCACACCAAAGTCAGTCAATACATGACAACCAAGTGAAGGGATGGCTAAGGCATGAGCTGGGCATGCCAAGGTTGCTTGATGTGGACTGTAGGTGTTAGCCAACAATGCACTAACATGTGACTACAACAGCGTGGGTGGGCAAGCTATGCATGTGGGTTGGTTAATACGCAGACATGTATGACGTGTCATATTCACTCGATGACAAGAGTTGGTTGAAAAAATTGTTGGGCATGGACATGTGGTTCAAACAACAATACCTTGTGTGGGAAATTAGACATGATGGTTAATAATGTCTACTGTACATGTGGTCTTTTAGATTAGGACAAGCATTTAGATAAATACATCTACCCAAAAAAAACTAGGTAGGATTATGGGTAGTTATTGTATAATCTAATGATGGCTTGATAGCCTACAGAAATAAGTACAATTGATACCCCCAACTATTCATAGAATTGGTTTACAAAAATAAATAAATATATATATATATACACACACATATTGTGGTTGCCTAAAATGGATAGAGAATGGTCAATTAGCATACTTGATCTTTTTGCACTTGAATGAGTAATAAAAAATTGAAAATGTTCTTATATGTAATGCATTTTTTGCACTACATAAGGTATTTTAAATATTAATTGAAACAAAGCATATTTAATAGATTTAATTATATAAAAATATATTATTTAAGAATAAATTATATTTTTTTTCTAATTAAGTGATAGAGTGATCCGATCGAAATAAAATAAAAGTTGAGTGATTTTATTTTAAGTAATTCAAATAAAAACAAATAGAAAGTTGAGGAATGAATTATATAAATTACCGTCATATATGTCATGAGGGGTATCTTGTTCCACAATGAATTCACAAAATTTTATTTAATTCAAAAAGCTTAAGAGTATAATTGTTTAAACAGTTAGAATGATGTATGAAATTAAACTATTGATATGAATTATATGATATGCAAAATTTATATTTAAAACTAAGTTGTCAAATATTAATTAACTAGTTTGATTTATGTACGGGGGATAACGTAAATGTCCCTGATCATCAACATTACATGTACTAGGTCTCTCTTCTTCTCCACATGTTTTCTTAATAATTTTCTTTTCCAATCCCCATAGTCTTTGGGACACAACATCAATTGGGTTTTCTTTGTGTTAGGATGTTCAAAAAAATAGAAAAATTTAGTTAACTAATGATTGAACTATTTCAAAGGATTTGAAACTATAATTAGTTCAACCAAATTCCTTAGTGATAAATCAAATTGATATAAATTGATTTTTGGCATGATTATAGTTATTAGTTTTAAAAATGTAATTAACTAAATTGAAATTGAAGTAGTATTTTATATAATTTTTGAAGGTTTTTTATTCTAATAATATTAAAAATTTATTATTGTTATATTAAATATTTAAAATTAATATATAATCTATATCTTAAACTTTACTCAATAAAAGTTTTTTGATTGGTTAGAATTATGATCAAGAGATCATATGTTTACATCATGTTGTCATCAATTTTCTATTAATTGTGAACTTTTTGGAGATAAGGAGAATTTATGCTTTGCTTACTCTTTTTGCCCAATAGAATAACACGGAAGGAGACAAGTCAGAATTAACATATGATCTATATCCTTGAATTTCTTCTAATAAGTTAAATTTTTTAGTTAGCTCATTTCTTGACAAAATAAATATTAATAAAGCATTATCAAATCTCAAATAATTACCTATTTAAATGGTAGTGCATTTTTTTAAATATTCCATCAAAATTTATATTTTTTAATTTCAAATTAAAAACTTTTTAAAAAAATCATTATTATTATTATATTTTTGTCAACTAGTTAACTAGTCTCAAAAACCAAAACCAACCAAAATTTTCAATTAACTAATATTTGATTGCTGAAAATTTTAATTCAGTTTTAATTTAAAAAATAATTGAACCCAATTTTTAAACTGGGTTTATAATTTACGGTTTAGTGAACACCCTGCTTTTTCGTCCCCCTAACACTATAAGGCTGATGTTGTTGCAATTTAATTGGTAGAATTTAGATAAGAAAACTTTATAGGGTATGAGATTCGGATGCGCTTCAGATACGAATGATATTTAAACTATAAATCATATATTAACTTTAATAATTTAATTTATTAGTAATAACTTTTTAGTATAGTATCATCTATGGATAAATGATGGAGGATCATATATTTGGTCACGAGGGGTGTCATTTTGGGGTCGGAAACCCTACATATCTCCACCATCGATTGCAATCCACATTTGCAAGCACCATTGTGAGCACAAAGTCTTGTTTGATTCATGCTTTCTGTGGTACTTTGATTTCTATTTAGTTTCTATTTTTCTAGTTTGTAAAGTAGAGTGGTTAAGCAATTAACAGAGGGAAAGGATAGCCAACAAAAGAAAAAGAAAGGTAGCTTTAAGCACTAAGTTATGTGTGAATAATATCACATAGACATTTATTTTTCTTCGTAAAATTGACTAAGTGTCGTGCGGGTTAATACCTATGAATTCTAACTCTATAACAATAACCCTGTTGGTTGGCTAGCGCTTGGAAAAAATGAGTCTCCACTACTTATGGTTGTGACGAAAAGCTAGGCGGCGGTATCGTTTGTTAGTGTGTGGGGTTGGTTTTTAGTCAACCACAAATCTTCATTGCTCGCGTATCAAATTGTGAAAACACACATGGGATACAAAAATTCTTTTATTTTCCCATTAGTGAACTACAAGAAACTCTATAGTACCCTCAAAAATTTAATTTTTTTTTCTTATCATAATCAAATGGGTGGTTAGCAACATCTCACATGAAGACATCGATAAGCACACTTTGCTTGTAGAATAGTCAATGAGGCAAAAGTAATGCAATATAGTCTTCAGAAAAGCCCAAAAAAAAAAAAAAAGGACCTGAAAATATCTAACAAAGATTTTGAAGAAATGGATCCACAAAAAAAGAGGGAGTGGATTGTAATCAACATCTTCTGGCAAGTGGCAATGCACCAACGATCGACTCTCAATTAGACTATTAGTCGTTTATTTGGTTTAATTTGTTGAATCTGAAAACAGATAATTAGTAGCCAACTAATTTTATTGTCTGCACTATTTTTAGTTGTTATATTGCAATTATTTTTTGTTGATTTTTTTTAAATTATATTCAATTGCAAATGTTTTTTTTTATTTATTGAATATGTATTATTTGATTTTAAAGATTGAAATATTACAAAATTGAATGGTTCAAAAGGAAAAATGAATGAAAACGAGAAACCTAAAGCCCCTTAAAACTTTTTTTTTTTTTTGAAAAAAAAGAAAAAACTACATTTTCGTTTACTTTTTTTTTTCCCATATGGCAGAGAGAGAGACGATTTACGATAATAAGATTCTTAAGGCTGCTGAATTCCAGTTGGCTCTATGGAAAATACAAAATTAAAAAGAAACAAAAACCTCAAAAAAAAAAAAACATTGACGTAATGTAAATGGTTTACTCTTTTTTGTCTGTATTGATAATAATATTCTTGGTTTCTTAAAGATCTCAATTATTTCAGAAGGAAAAAAGGGAAAACAAAAGAAAAGAAAGTTACTCTTTCTGATGCCTTTTCTTTGCAGAATCCTCTTTCTTTAAACTTGTATACCTCTCTTGTACTCTTTCTCGTCAAATAAAAGTCAAATCTCACTTATTAATTTAAAACAAACAAATGGCCTATGCAACACAGACTATAGAAAGTATTTGGGTTTGGACAATCTGTGCCAAGTAGATTACAGAAAAACGTTTTTGAGAGAAATGGTTGACAGGGAAAGTATGATATTGTTAAGGAGTATATAATGTAAAGACAAAAAGGGTGATAACGTTACACAAAGAAAAAAAAATGATTAATTGATAAATAGCCATAATGAATAATAATTGAGAGATTTATAATTGAAAGTGTTTAAAATGCTTTAAAATAAAAATAAAAGATGGCATTAAAAATATTCAAAATTACTTAAAATGAAAGTAGCAGCATGTTGCGTGGCATATCTAAAAATGACAATAATCCTCGCCTCCGTAGGGACCCGACGAATTTTTAATTAGGAGTGAAAATGGATTTGGTATTTATATTCCCTGCGCCGTTCTCACCACCGGACTCGAATTATTAGATTATAATTTTATTTTTATATAATATTGTTATTAAAAATAATTAAATAAATTAATATATTAATTATAATTCTATGTATACACCCACTCTAACTTTTTACATTTTTCTCATATAACTCTATTATTCTTAGTCTCTACTACACTTTCTTATTAACACACTAATTTTTATTATTACCTCTGATAGAAGATCAAATTCCAATTCTACTCAAAATAAAACAATTCTTTTTATCTCTCTTATTTTTGTTCTTTAATACAAAATTGAATTAATATAATCTTTTTATTTGTTTTTTTCACGTCAACTCTTATAAAAAAAAATCCACATAAAAGTGAGTTCTTTTCTTTAGTTGAGCAATAATAAATTTATTGAATACTAATAATAGATTTAATGGTATTAAAAAAGTAATTTAAACTTTATAATGACAATTGAGCCTTTTATTTTCGAATTAGTAATTAATTTGATATTTTAAACTTTTAAAATTTATTTTAAAAATTATTATCTTTTATTAGAAAAATAAAGATGGCGTAGGGATAGGTTGAGATGAGATTTTAAACTCTCTCTTATTAGGACAAAAGACAGAGAATGAATTCCCCTTTTAAAAATTTGGATTTAAGACAAATTCTTTTATTTAATTAGTTGATATGAACAATATTTATTAACTATTTATGAATATCTAAAAAGTCATTTGTTTATTTGATCTAGATTCAAATTAATCAAATGATAAATAATTCATAAGTACTACATCCCCATATATTAAGATATGAGATATCTTATCATTTTATTATTCATATGAAATTTTGCTAATCAATTTGAATAAAATTTTTTAGAAAATAAGTATAAATTTATATGGTATAGTACTAAATACACGATTTAAAATTATATGTTTTTTCATAAATAATACAATATCTTATAATATAATTTTTTTTTTAATTCTACAAGATTTTAAAAGAAATCATAGTAAGAGAATCTCTCTTTCTTTCTTTTTCTTTTTATGATAATCATTAAATTTAATATAAGTATTCCTTATCTTAATCTAATTAAGCTAATCTAATATATTTACAAGTTTGTTTCTTAATTTCATTTTTGAATTATTTGAACTTTTCAAAAAAATTTAGATTTGTGTTTTACTACATACTTTTATTATATTTAATATAATTTTTCAGATGAAATATAAAAAATTTCATCTATCATAAATAGTTATTAGACTAAATAACATCTCCATGTATTAATCTAGATAATTTATTTAATGTAAATATTGATTTAGTCATCTTGCACATTAAATAAAATTTATGTGTTTCATATGATCCAAAATTAAATGGATTTAAACAATCATCTTTATAAAACTTTGTATTCTTGTTTCTTTTAAATAACTTAATCAATAATATTATATAAAGGATAATAATATGTTTATCTAATCAGGGATTTTTGCCATATACTTTAAGAGTAAACATTTTTTTAAAAAAAGGTTTGTTTCTTTTATGTTCCTAGAAAAAATTCTCTATATTTCTTATATTTTATGTTAATAAAAAAACCTTGCAATTTCTTTTTCAAATAATATATGTCATTATTGTTGTCCTTATAAAATTTCTAGATTAAACTATATTTTTGGTGAGTTTATTTGTTCTAATTCTTCTCTTTCACTTTTGGTGTGCTTTCATAAGAAAAATATTAGATAACCTTCCGTAAGGTATCTCTATATAAGTATATTCAATAGCTTAATTAATAGATGTATCCATTTCATATGAAAATTCATTTCAAACTAAAAGTAACGTAGAGTTAGAGATAATGAGATCAAGTAATATTTAACTCATGATTTATGAAAAAACTTAATTGACATAATTTTCCAAATTAATCAATCATCCTTAGAGTACTTAATGGTCACTAAAGATCATTTTATCATCTCTTAGTAAAATAATTTCTTTTAAATTCTTTTACCTCTTTGTTTTTCCATCCACATTATTCCATTCCTTGACATGTACAATCATGATATTAATGTTTTTCATCGATGCAGCCATCAAAGATCCAAAAACATATTATTTAGCATATATATACTATTAAATTATTATTTTTTTATGATATTGATAAGTATCTTAAGTTTTATTTTTAATGTCCTCGAGGGGGACAGACAACAAGAGATTATAATAACAATTAGACAAAACTACTTTGTCTTATTTGAGAGTAATTTCTAAATTAATATATCAATATAAAAAATTTGGTCTTGTAAACTTTTTAAGAGTTTCATCTAGAGATATTAATAATTTTTACGATTGTTGTGAAAATAAATTGTCACTTCCTCTATTATAATTCACCTTTTGTGTTAAAAAATTCATATATATGTAATATTTCTTTTTTCTTTTATTTGATAATGATAAATAATGCGGATCTCCAAGAAGATATTGGGAGCAAACTCGTGGTACCAATTAAAAATCCGTGATCGAAATTTATAAATTTATTAATGAACAAATAAAAATAACAATAATAAAATCCAAAAACAGCCAGCTTAGTCTAATCGACTACAAAAATAAAACTCTTGGACAAGGTTAGCGGAATAAACTTTGTTTTTTTTTTTTTTTTCAAATTCTCATAGAATATGAACTTTAAATCCTGCGTACCAAAAATCTATTCAAATCTAAAAACTCAAATATTTTAGGTGCGTTTATCTCACCTCAAGTTCCTTAAAACTCTCTGTAGAGTACAAGCACGGAAAGGAATTACTGAAAGTTCAAACTCGATGAACTAAGTTTCTTCATCTCCGAATCACCTAGTACATTGAAAGAAAGAGAGTGTGCAATAATAATTATATGCCAATAGCTGCAATATACGTAAGAATGGCACTAGGGTGGGGTTGGATGAGGAGTGTCACTTTAATTTTTATTTGCCCTCATCTTTAACAGAGAGAGAATTTAAAATCTCATTCTATGTTTAAGGAGAATTGGGAGTACCCGTCTCCATCTCATCTCTCTTTTTTTTAGTAAAAATAATAATTTTCAAAGGCAATTTTGTATTACAGAATAATAACAATAAGAAAAATACAATTTCTTAAATTTGTAACTTACACTAAAGGTAATTGTTCATTTTAATTAGGTATATGATTTGATTTTCTAAGAGAGACAGTGATGGAGTCTAACAGGCTGATGATAGAGCACAAAGGAGATGCAAAGACTAAAAATAACAGAAATTATCTTTCTTTTGGAATGAAATGTTCTCCACAAAAAACATAAGTGGAAACAAAAAAGATTGAAGTAAATGTATAGATAGAGTTATAATTAGTATGCTAATTTATTTAATTATTTCTCTATATAAAAAATATTGTACAACTATTATATAAATGATAAAATTATAATTTAATAATTTAGTATCGACGTAGGAGTCAGAACTAAGGTAGAAAATATAAATATTAATTTTATTTTCATCCCTTATTAAAAATTTGAGAATTGAGGTAGGAAGGATTCTTGTGAGGATGAGAACCAAGATTATCTGATACGGACGTGGCCCAGAATCATGTTCTATGCCTCCCTAGGTTCCACTGACATCAAATGTTTGGAGACCCAAGCGATGCGTAACACAACTGTTGACTCTAATATAGTTATTTGCAAACAAATTCTCGGTGTCAACTAGATGTAACCTTTTTATTTTGCCATATGCATGCAATGCCTCGTCAATTCGTAGAAATTCAAGCAGCCTTATCCTATTTCATCCACTTTTATATAATTTAAGCGCATGCCAACAACATGGACTTTGCTTCCTCATTAGAGGATCCCTAAGTCAATCATTTGTGAATACGAAACCACAAAATTGTCAACTAATTTCATTGGTTTTGATGTTCTAAGCCTTATCCCGATATCTACTGTCCTAAAAGTCAATTAGACATCAATCAATAGCCTTATCCCGAAATGGGTTGGAAGACTCTTAATACAACTCAATTAGACATCAATCAATAGCCTTCTTGCACATAGAAAAACAAAGCAGCTAGGCATAATGGGTTGAGCAAATCATGATAGGTCTTGAATGGTGTGGGTAAACGCAAGAGGTCACGAGTTCCCATCCTCCATCCGTACCCAAATGATGTTAATAAGCAAAAGAAAATAATAACATTTATAGAATGCAAAACATTGTCCCTCCACTCTTACTCAAAAAATGGAAGGTAGGAAATGGAAAATGGTAAGATGAGATTTATCTACTCGATTCTAATTAAATTTATGATTAATTTTATACTATTCTTATTGTATAATCTATTTTTAAATATATATTTAAGAACTTTTTGCCTTTTCTCTTTTTTTCACTTTATACTAAGTTTATATTTCCTTTCTTGCAGTTATAGACTGTCTCCAAAATTAGAACCTTAGAATTCAAGATGAACTGATGGATTTCCTTTCTTCTTCTTTTTTTTTTTTCCTATTTTTAACGGTAAAGCAAGGGATTATAACATTTTTTAATACATAAAAAATAAAGAGATTTTCGAGGCCAGCCACTGTAATGCATGCATATAGACACGATACAACATACATACAAAAACATGCGAACTCTGAGAAAATTAAGACACAGGTAAAATATAGATACGACTATATATATATATATATATATATATATATACATATATTTAAATGTATTCAATACATAAATAAAAGTACATAATACACGCGTTTGATTTCTTTTTAAAAAATATTAGTCAAATATCATATTTAACACACAGATGATTGTTCTAAAAGTGTCCGTGCTTCAAAAGAGGGCTAAGCTCCAAATCAAAACAAATTTCCAACTTAGAATTTGAAGAGCCTACGGTGGGTACATTGCGCGCCCGACGAATGAACCCACAACAGCATTCTTACATCATAAGCAGAGAAACCATGACTTATCAAGCTGTAAGCTTGAGCGCATATACATTATATGTAAAAGCAAACAAACCAATCAAACCAACAAAGAATAGGGATTACAATAACCCACATCACATTCTAATTCCCATTCCTTAAAAATGAACTCTTTTTCCCCGTTTTCCTCTCTTCTGGATAAACTCCCCCCACCCCCACAACAGAAATAACCACATAGAGAACATTAAAATTAACCATCACGTTTCCAAAAACCCTGTCTTTCTATGAATTGAGTTCCTAAATTCACTCAAATCTCTTCCCTTCAACGTCCTTCCATTTCCGGTGCAAACCGAGAATGCCATCTTCCCCTCTCTCCTTCTCTCCACTATGAGATGGGGCGGAACCAGCTCGCCGCCGTCGTATTCCTCGTCAACTCCATTGTTACCCGGGATATTGGCCAACTTCTTCTGTTTCGTTTTCTTGGCCCTCATGCTGTTATTACACGACACGCGCGAGTTGGGGTGTTCCAATTGTGCTTCCCCGTCCAGTTCTTGGCAGCTGTAGCAATGCTTGTTGCAGTTGTTCTTGTCGTGGTGGTCTTGGTCGGAGAAGATTACCCCGGATTCTTGGAACTCCTCGGCCATACAACAAAGAAAATGCCACAAACTGAAGCGAATGTTATATAGATTCCCCAAAAAAATGGGGTTATTGGGAACGCAGTAGTTTTGAAGAGTCAGAGAAGGGAATGATGAGTGATTGTTTGTGTTGTTTGGTGGGTGTCATTGCGAAGGCGTTGAGTGCGGCCCCCGCTGTCTCTCTCTGACCAGTTTTTCTCATTCTCTTGAACCTCTCTCTAATACGAAAGGGCCATTATTTGAGGGTTTTGTTTTTTCACTTTGTGTCCTTTGTAGGCATACACAAATATTATACTAAAAAAATATTAAGTTGATAAGCATTCTCTAAAACGTGTTAACACGTAGATGTGACAACATGCATCCAATAATAATAATAATAATAATAATAATAATAATAATAATAATAATAATTGGGTATTTAATGAATATAATCGTGAAGAACACAAGTGTACAAGTAGAAAAACATGCTCTTGCTCTGCTTCGGTGACAGTGGTAGTAGTGAGGTTCACTTGAGTTGGCCTCCACGCGTGCGCGAGGGTCTCGCCCGAATTTTTCCACCTGTTTTCTCTTTTTTTATTATTTTATTTTAATCCATTTATCTTCCTATTTCTGTTTTATTTATCTGAAGAAAAAATTATAACCCATGTACATAGAGAAAGAAAATAAAAAAATAGAGTTTAAATTTTTATCTCTTCTTTTAATACAAATTTATTTTAAACCAACGTCCTTAATCTTCTCATTTTTAATTGAGCAAACAATGATGACCAATAGGACAATTCAGTCATAATTAAATTTTAGATAACGTGATGCATAATTACTGGCCTCTATTTAGAAGTGCCACGACAAAGGGGAGATTTTGTTTTCTTGCAAGGCACTGTAGCGGGTACTCGTTTTTAGGTACTCATTGATTAGTTGGGTGCTCAATTAAAGAATAAAAATTAGTCATTTTCAATGTTATGTCTTAAGAAGCAAACAAAATTAAAAATCAGTGTGTGTGGGTTTTTATTAGTTCCCTTTGATGTTGTTTGAACATTTAATTGTTGAGAAAATAAAGGATAAATGTATTTATTTTTTACTCATAAACACTTAAAAAGAGGATATAAATATTCTTCTTTTTGTTATTAAAACCTTAATTTAAAAAGAAAAAGAAAGACAAGAGAACGTAAAAGGAGGAAAAAGAGAGTTTGGTAGCTATAGTAATTTTTTAGTTTGAAGTAGTACTCTTATGTCTTATTGTTAAAAGGCCAAATAATATCTGATCAAGTTGAAATTTAGATAATTGATAACAAATATCTTATTTTTAATCTTGTAAGGTGGAGATTGTGTTTTAAGTAATGTACATTTAGGTTTTTCTTTAGTTTCGTAGTTTTGCATTTTAGACATTTTTTTACATGTAGTTTTGATCTATTATATAATTGAAAGGTTAATTGTGGTAAGATCAAGATGATTTTTGATTAGTAATTAGAAGATACATATATGTTTATTGTAGATGGTTGGATCAATAAACCATATTGATAAATATTGATCTGTGGTTCAATTGAATTGAATTTTGGTTAGCTGATAGGAGATATTCGAATGTTTACTTTGAACAATTGAATTGTTGTTTTGAGATTTGTTTGTTGAGTTGTGGTAATAAGATATGACTAGTCTACTTTGGTCAACTCATTATCCTCTCATTGGGTCCAAATTGAATTTTTTTAATTTGTTTGATGTTATTAGGGTTGTATACCTTTATTGTACTCACTTATTAATTATAATGGAGTTGATTTCTAAGTTAGAACATTTTATGTTTTTTTTTTTTTGATTTGGAGGGATTTTTCACATCAAAATTAATGTATTTTCTTTTGTAATTATTTTGATTGTCATATTTATTATTCAATCATCTTTTCATAGGTTCAAGCAAATGGGAGAAATCTCTTAGACTATTTGTACTATACTACCTCTTCTCCCATTAGAGTGGTGTTAGAGTTACTGGTTAGTATGTTTTAATTATTTGAATGATAGAGTTAAATGTGAATAAAATGATTTATTTAAATGACATGAATTATTATATATGAAGTAAAATAAGGGATCTCTTATTTGTAAAGAAATTACATTTGTTAGTATTTGCTACTATTGAACTTGATTCTAAGACTAATGAAGAATGTCATTTTGAGCATGAATAGGTTTATGGCTTTATATAACAATTTGTTGATGAAAATTTTTACAATTACATTTGTAATGAGACACATGCATAAATTTTGTGGAGTAAGATTGAAATATTATATAGTTTAAAGTCTGATAATAACAAGTTGTTTTTGTTGAAGAATATGATGTAGTTGAGATCAAAAGAAGAGAGTTTCTAACCACTTGAATGAGTTTCAAGGTCTCATTAATCATTTGTCAAGAATAGGTATTAAGTTTGATGACAAGGTTCTTAAGCTATAGTTACTTGTTATATTACCTAATTCTTAGGAAACTTTCTAGACTTCACTTGCTAATTCCACCTCTAACAATGTTTTATCATTAGAATTTGTAAAGGGAGGTATGCTAAATGAGGAGATAAGAAGAAAATCTCAGGATTCATCATCATTCAAATTAGAGGTTTCTGTAACTAAAAATAAAGGAGAAGTCAAGAAAAATAAAAGGATAAAAAAAGTAGAAGTAAAAGTTGAATCAAGTCAAAATCAATGTATAAGAATGTTTAGTGTCACTATTGTAGGAAGATGGGTCATATTAAAAAAAAAAAAAAACTACAAGTGGAAGAAAGAAATTAAAGATGATAGTGATAAGCACGAGAAAAACATTAATGGTAACACTTGTGTTGCTATTACATCTACTTTTGGTATTATTGACCTCATTATTATTTGTGATGAGAATGTCATCAATTTAACATTTAATAAGACTAATTAAGTTATAGATAATGTTGCCTCCCTTTATACTACTTCAATAAAGGAATTATACACTCCTAACGATTATGAGGTATTAAGTAATAATGGCTTAATAAATGTCATTGACATTAGTGATATTTGCTTAAAGACCAGCGATAGAGCACAATTGACATTGATGAATGCTATACATATCCCAAATATCCATTTGAATTTAATTTTGACCAGAAAATTTGATGATGAGGGATTTTACAGTACCTTCAATGACAACTTATGGAAATTTACCAAAGGCTCCCTAGTTGTGACACAAGGTAAGAAATGCTCCATTTTATATTTCATATAAGCTTTCATCTTCAACAATGTTGTGAATGCAATAAAGACTAAAAATGTCACTGAATTATGGCACGAGAGGCTTAGTCATATGAGTAAAAAAGGGATGAATTATTTGGTAAGTAAAAACCAACTTCCATACATGAAAAGTGTGGTTTTGAAAATGTGTCCTCATTTTTGGCTAGAAAACAAAATAAAGTTACATTTAAGAGTTACTTACTTTCAAAGAAATCAAAGTTATTTGAGTTGATGCATTTTGATACATATAGTCCTTTAAAGGTATATTCACTCGGTGGTATTCTTTATTTTATGACTTTTATTAATAGTCATACAAAGAAGCTTTGGGTTTATACTTTGAAAACTAAAGATTAGGTCTTTGACATGTTCAAACAATTTTATAACTTAATTGAGAGGTAAATAGGGAATAAGTAAAATGTGTTTGTACTAATAATGATAGTAAGTATAGTAACTCATTTGATAAGTATTACAGGGTATATGGGATCATACATTAGAGGACACCTCTCAAAATATTGCAATTTGAATGACTTAGCTAAAAGGATAAACAAAACACTAATTGAAAGGGTTTGACATCTACTCTCAGATGCAAAACTACCTATATCCTTTTAGGGTGAAATTTTGAATATAATGACACATATGGTTAATTTATCTTCTAATGTTCCTCTTACAGAGTAATGTTCTAAATAAAATTTGATTTTGTAAGAAAACCTCTTATGATTATTTGCAAATTTTTGGTTGTAAGACTTTTGTCTATGTTATAAAAAATGAAAGAAGGAAGTTAGATACAAAGACTCGACATTGTATCTTTCTTAGTTATACTAAAGATGACTTTAAGTACGGATTATATAATCCAATTAAAAATAAGTTTGTCAAAAGTAAAGATGTGTTCTAAAAGGATGAAAACATTGAAGATATTGGAAGACAACTACTTAGGCTAATGATAGTACTATTGATATTGATATAATTCTTTAAACACCTTCAGGTGATCCAGTTGATGTTTAAGAATATGAAGAGAATATTTAACGAGATCATAATATGTAGGGTGCAAGTGATATTGATACTTCCTTAGAAGATTATCTACCAATATCTCCACCTTTATTATAACTAGAAAGGTCCAATAGAGTTTCAGTGTCTTTTACTTGGTACTCTCCTAATGAGTTTGTGATGTTAACTAAAGTGAGAGAACTTAAGTGTAATGAAAAGGTAGTTAAAAGTGAGCATATGTAGTACTAGATATATATTAAGATAGATGAGATGAAATCTTTGCATGACAACTCTATTTATGAGTTAGTGAAGTTACTTAAGGGTAAAAGGGTTTTAAAAAATCATTGAGTTTATAGGATGAAATAAGAAAAGAACACTTTATGTCCATGATATAAAGCTAGATTGGTTGTCAAGGGATACAATTAAAAACAAGATATCGACTTTAAAGAGATCTTCTCGCTAATTGTGAAAATGTCTTCCATTCAAGTTATGTTGAGTTTAACTACATACCAGGACTTATAGATCGAGCAAATGGATGTGAAACTGACTTTTCTCTGTGGTAACTTAGAAGAAGAAATTTATATGAAGTAATCACAAGACTTTAAAATGAAAAGAAAAAAGGATTATATATGTAGGTTGAAAAAGAAATTGTATGGATTGAAACAAGTTTCGAGGCAATGATATAAGAAGTTTGAGTCTATCATGGGTGAACAAGGTTATAAAAAAACTACTTCTTATCTTTGTATTTTTGTTCATAGATCATTGATGATGATTTTATTATTTTTCTAGTTTATGTTGATAATATACTTATTATACTTATAATACTTCTAAAATTGTTGCATTAAAGCGAGACTTGAGTAAGTTCTTTGCTGTGAAGGACTTAGAACCAATGAAAAAGATCATCGACATGTCAATTGCTTAGGACAAAAAAATATGAAGCAATACTTATCCCATAAATAGAACATTAAAAAGATACTTTAAAGGTTTAATATTAATAAAACTAAAGTAATAAGTACTTCTCTTGTTACATATTTTAGATTATTTGTTAACTGATATCCTTCCATAGAGAAAGAGAAGGAAGAGATGCAAAGATTTCCTTAGGTAATTTAATATATGCAATGGTGTGTATGAGGCCCAATATATCTCATGTAATTGGCATAGTTAGTTGATTCCTTTCAAATTTTGGTACGAAGTATTAAAATGTAGTTAAGTGAATATTAAGATATTTGTAAAACTCTATTGATTTGAGATTTTGTTTTGTGAGTGACAAGCTTAACCTTATTGGATACATAAATTCATGTATGACAAGTAATATTAACTTCAAAAAATTTACCTTGGATTATTTGATTACTTTTGTAGAAGAAGTAGTTAATTGACAATCTCAATTGTAAAAGTGTGTTGCATTATCTATTATGGAGGTAGAGTTCATTATTATAACCAAATCTTTTAAAGAGTTGCTTTAGATGAAAATTTTCACCGAGGAACTTGGTTTTGAACAACCAAAGTATGTATTGTATTATGATAACCAGAGTGTAATCAATTTTGGTGAAAATTTAACTTTTCACACTAGGTCAAAATATATTAATGTACGATATCATTACATATAGTATCATTGTATATACGATATTCTTAATTTTAAACAGTTGACATTTAAAAAGATTTATATGAATGATAATTGCTAACATGTTGACAAAGACATTACTAAGAGAGAAGTTTGAATTGTATTTTTCATTGGTCAGAATGGCTAATCCCTTCATATAGTCAAAAAGAGGAGAATTGTTGGACTCATTGGTCTCTTTCTATATGATGTAAGAGTCCAATTATTGTGAAAATAAAGTCCAAATGTATTTATTTTTAGACCATAACCCAAAAACATTTAATAAGGATATAAATACCCCTCTTTAGCTGTTGAAAACCTAATTTGAAAAAAAAAAAAAAAAAGACAAAGAAGCTGTAAAAGAAGAGAAAAGAAAGTTGGGTGGTCATTGTAATTTTTTAACTTGAGGTAGTATTCTTATATCTTACTATTGGAAGGTCAAATGGTGTTTGATTGAATTAAAACTTAGACAACTAATAAAGTTGTTCTTGATCATAAACGATGAAGGTTGTGTTTTTAGTACTATAAGTCCAAGTTTTCTTTTTAGTTTCCTAGATTTATGTTTTAGGCATTTTTCTAAATACAATTTTGATCAATTGTACAATTAGAACGTAGATTGTGGTCAGATTGAGTTGATATTTGGTTAGTCATTAAAGGATACGTATATCTTTATTGTGAATAATTAGATCATGTTTTGATAATTTACAAGAGTAGGCTTTTGATTTAAAACTAAGACTTTTAAATTATGATAGCTTTATATTCTCTTATATGTGACAATTTTGGTAAATCATATTGATGATATTGATTTGGAGTCTAATTGAGTTGAATTTTGGTTAACTCATAAGGGACATATAAAAGTTTATTTTAAAAAGTTAGATTGTTATTTTAAAGTTTACCTATTAAGTTATAGTTAACAGAACATAACTAGTTTGTTTTAGTCAACTCATTAACCTCTTATTAGATTTAAATTTAATTTGTTTGATATAATTGTCATTTTATATTTTTATTATATTCACTTATTGATTATAGTGAAATTAATTTCTAAATTATAGTGTTTTATGATTTTTTTTCTTTTTTTATTTGAAAAATTTTTTTACATAAAATTTAGTATATTCTCTTGTGTGATTATTTTAATATATATATTTGTTATTTAATCATCTTCTCTTAAGTTCATATAAGTGAAAAAAATTTCTGAATTATTTATATTCTCCTATCTTTTTTCTCCTTAGTGTGTGTGCGTGAGAGAAATAGAGGGCTTTTAAATTTATTAATTTTGAGTTTTAATGTAACTAAAAAAAGAGAAAGTTTTTAAGTGAAATATGACATAATAATTATATTTATTAAAATATATAATAATTATAAAAAATATTTAAATAATTTATTTATTTTTAATTTTATTTATTTATATTGACAAAAAAATAAAATTATTTAACATCTCTTATACTTAATATATATTTATCTAAATATGTCTATTTAATTTTTTTCTTTTATAATTATTAGTGAAATAAAAACCTGGTAAAAAATAATAAACAAATGAAAATATACAAAGACTTAGAGAAGCAGAAAATAAACTATGAAAATTGTAAAAAATTGCTTTGCAAGGATTGGTTAGTCCGTACATTTCATACATTTAGAGAGTGAAATGGTGTCTTAGATTGGCCGGCGAACTCTGCTTTCGGCATGGCTTCTGATTTGTATGTGTTAAAAAAAATAATATTTTTCAGAATTTTCCTTTAACGAAAATTCTATTTCCACAATACAGGATCTTTTTTTAAGCGAATACTAGCAAATGAACTGTAAGGAATCAACGTACCGTTGTCCATGTCGATTCCCTATCGCGGAGGTGAAAATCTCTTTACCGATCTGTACTTGAGAAGATTTTACCTTTCCTCCCGGTTTCTTCCCTTTCCTGTCTTCCTACCTTTTTTTGTTTTTTCTCTCTCTCTCTCTGTGTTTTTTCCAACTCTTCCCTTTTCCTTTCGTTTTCTCTGATGGCAGAGAGAATCCAGAAAAAACTTAATGATAACGTTTATTTCCTTTTCATAATGGTTATCATTAATTAGGGAATTAATATCCTAATTAAAATGTTACCTTTTCCTTCCGTAACGTTTATTTATCAATTAGGAAATTATCCCTCTTTTCCGATAACAATTATCCTTCCCGTAATCGTTATCTTTTTCCTGTAACAATTATCTTTAAATAGGGAGAGTGGAGGGATTTTAAACCCAGTGACCCAAATTGCCATTATGTCCAATCAACCATCATATTGGACCTTTTATATTGGGCCATACTTTAAATAACAAGGGCCACTCATGTTAATTAATTTAACAATCTCCCACTTGACTCTTGTTATGATTTGATGAATTAACAACAAATAAGTGTGCACAATCCTTAAAGATCATCAAACCACAATACTTGATTGAATTAAAATGATTGGATCATGGCGGTCACATGTCCTTTGGCGACATGATTCCTTCTATGTATCACATGATCATTATAATTCATAATAACCTAACTGAGGAACGTTGAAACTTTAATTGTCATTTCCGAACATGCCACTAGTTATCTCACAACTGTAATTGTATACAACCAAATGGAGATAACAGAGCGTGAACAAAACCATGACTTTAATTGAATTCACGAGTGTTACAATAATATGAGCAGTACATAATATTGGCTTTCATGAGAATGCGGACCTATCCAAAATGCCCATCCCTTCAATATGTCCAGTAAATATTTTCGGTGGCAAACCTTTAGTTAATGGGTCCGCTATCATCAATTCAGTACCAATGTGCTCAATAGACACTCTACGATTTTGCACTTCTTCCTTAACAGATAGATATTTCAAATCCATATGTTTCGCACCTTTAGAATACCTATCATTCTTAGAGAAGAAAACAGCTGCGGAATTGTCACAATAAATTCTTAACGGCTTTTCTATACTGTTGACCAAACCAAGCCTTAAGATAAAATTCCGCAACCATAATGCATGAATAGTAGCCTCAAAGCATGCTACAAATTCAGCTTCCATAGTGGAAGTAGCAATGGCAGACTGCTTCCCACTTTTCCAGGAAACTGCTCCTCCAGCCAGGAGGAACACGTAACCAAATGTAGATTTCCTCGAGTCTACACATCCAGTATAATCTGAATCTGAGTAGCCTACTATTTCAAGATGACTTGATCTTTTATAAGTAAGCATATGATTCTTGGTGCCTTGTAAGTACCTAAGTACTTTCTTTCCAGCTTTCCAATGATCTATTCCAGGATTACTTTGATATCGGCCCAACATTCCAACAGCGAAACTAATGTCTGGCCGAGTGCATGTTTGAGCATACATCAAACTTCTAACCAACGATGCATAGGGAATGGATTCCATTGATTTTCGTTCCAAATCATTCTTTGGACATTGCAATTCACTGAACTTGTCCCCTTTCTGAATTGGAACTATTCCTATAGAGCAATTTTCCATTCTAAATCTCTCTAATACTTTATTGATATAGCCTTTCTGAGACAATCCCAACAATCCTTGTGATCTATCACGGAATATCTCTATTCCTATCACATAGGATGCCTCATTCATATCTTTCATTTCAAAAGTTTCAGAGAGAAATTTCTTAACATCATGTAACAAACTCATGTCATTAGCAGCCAATAGGATGTCATCGACATATAGGACTAATATAATGAACTTGCTCCCACTAACCTTCATATAGATACACCGATCAACGGTGTTCTCTACAAAACCATATGACGTAATGGTATCATTAAACTTAATATACCATTGTCGGGAAGCTTGTTTCAGTCCATATATCGATTTCTTTAATTTACACACCAAACTTTCCTGCCCTGTGGTTATGAAACCTTCAGGTTGGTCCATATACACTTCCTCTTCTAAGTCTCCATTCAGAAAGGCGGTCTTTACATCCATTTGGTGGAGCTCTAGGTCATATTAAGCCACCAAAGCCATAATGATTCTTAAGGAGTCTTTCTTAGATACTGGAGAGAAAGTCTCCTTATAGTCAATGCCATCCTTTTGAGTGTAACCTTTGGCAACAAGTCTGGCTTTGTACCTTTCGATGTTGCTTTTTGAGTTTTGCTTGGTCTTGAAGACCCACTTACAACCAATTCGTTTTGATCCTTCAGGCAACTCTACTAGTTCCCAGACTTGATTTACATCCATCGATTTCATCTCTTCCTTCATGGCATTCAATCACTTTTCAGAATCATTACAATCCATGACTTGTTTAAATGAGATTGGATCTTTATCAATGCTTAATTCCAATTCATGCTCAAGCAAGTAAACCACATAATCATTCAATACAGCTGGCCTTTTCTGTCTTGTAGACCTCCGTAATGCCATATCTTGTGGCATCACTTGTTCATTCGAAATTTGTACATTGTCACTTGGTTCATCTCTTATGTGCTCACTTTGCGTGTTTCGTGTATCAATTTGTTGTCCTTGTATGTCACGTGACTGTGATGCAACAAAAGGAACAACAACTTGAGTAGAAACACTGGGTGTGGGGATACCAACTTGAGTAGGAGTACTCACTGTGGATCTTTCATTTTGCAATTCTGTAATATCCACTTTTCGTGATTCCCCACTCCCACTGGACTGACCATTTTCAATGAATCGAGCATTACCAGACTCAACTATTCTAGTGCTATGGTTAGGGCAGTAGAACCTGTACCCTTTAGACTTTTCAGGATAGCCAATGAAGTGACCACTAATGGTTCTTGCATCAAGCTTTCCTTCATGTGGATTATATATCCTTACTTCTGCTGAACAACCCCAAACGTGAAGGTGTCTTAAACTGGGTTTCCTACTTGTCCATAACTCGTAGGGAGTCTTAGGGACAGCCTTACTAGGAACCCTGTTCAGCAGATATGCAGCGGTCCTTAATGCATGCATCCACAAGGATAAAGGTACAGTACTGTAACTCAACATACTCCTAACCATATCCATAAGTGTGCGATTCCGCCTTTCCGCTACACCATTCTGTTGTGGTGTACCAGGCATTGTGTACTGTGCATATATGCCTCGACTTTCAAGAAATTTTGCAAATGGACCAGGACATTGTCCACTTTCATTGAATTTTCCATAATATTCACCACCCCTGTCTGACTTAATCACTTTTACTTTTCTATCTAACTGCCTTTCCACTTCGTTAATAAACACCTCCAGGGTGTTTACTGACTGGGACTTTTCATGCAGTAGATATAAGTAACAGTACCGTGAGTAGTCATCTATAAATGTGATGAAATATTTCTCACCACCCCATGTGGGAATATCGAAAGGGCCACATATATCGGTGTGTATTAATTCTAAAGGCTCACTACTTCTCATGGCTGGGTTCTTTGATGTGTGTCTTGTTTGTTTTCCTTTTATACAATCAACACACACTTCCCAATCAGCAAAATCCAATTGAGGTAGGATATCACTTTTCACCAACCTCAATATCCTTTCTTTGGATATATGACCCAATCTTTGATGCCATAAGAAAGCAGAACTATCATTATGCATATTACGTTTGTTACCTATACTATGCTCAACAAGAAATAGAGAATCAGCATACATAGTATCAAGATTAAAACGGTACAAATCATCAACCAAAGTACCAGATCCATGATAGTACGAATGTCTATACAATGAAAATGCACCGTTTCCAATCTTGAAATTAAATCATTCTTCATCCAACTTTGCAACAGAAACCAAATTTCTAGCACATTCAGGAACATAGAGACACTTTTCTAGATCCAGGTGACACTTAGTGTCCAAGATCAATCTGTACATCCCAATTCCCGCTATTCGTGCCTTCATTCTGTTTCCCATGTAAAGGAACTTCTCAGTTCTTGTTATGGGCTGGATTGAAAGGAATCCCTGCATAATATGTGACACATGAATAGTAGCTCTAGAGTCTAACCACTAAATATTGTTGGGTACTTCAATTACGTTTGATTCAAAACATACTGATATACAGTACATACCTTTCTTTTCGAACTAAGCTTTCCTTTTTAGGCAATCCCTCTTGAAGTGACCCATCCTTTTACAGAAGAAGCATTTCTGATCCTTTTGTATCTGACCTCCAGTGACTTTTATAGAGGCCTTGTCCTTCTTCTTACCCTTCCGGTATGGTTTAGACTTACTACTGCTAGCATCATTGCGAACAGTGAGATGAATGGAGTGATCCCTCATCTTCTTTAATCTCCCTTCTTCCTGAACCAGCATGGCCTTAATTTCTTGAAAGTTCCATTTCTCTTTAATAGTGTTATAATTCACTTGGAACTGGCCAAATTCAAGAGGCAGTGAGTTGATGATGAATTGAACCAAAAAGGATTCACTCACATCCATTCCCATCGTTCTTAGTTTTGCTGCTAGGTTAGCCATACTAGTCACATGATCATGAATGGGCTGTGACCAATCAAATTTCTTGGTCGTCAGCTCACTCATTAGGGTTCCTACGATGGATTTATCAGTTATGTCTGACTGAGAATATTCTTTAATTCTCACCATAAATTCCCTTGCATTTTTGGTCTTAGGCATCGATGACTTGACATTTTCAGCCATCGTCATTCGCATCAAATTCAGACTCAGCCTATTGGACCGTACCCAAGCCTCATGAAAAGACTTATCGGATTTTGTACTGGTCTCTGTAATGGCTGCAGGCCTTTTATCCGTGATGACCGCTAGGTCTAAGCCCAAAACGCCTAAATGAAACTGAATATGCTCAGACCATTCTGCATAGTTCAGTCCATTGAATTTGATCATTGCATTGCCTAAGGCGAAAACGTTGTTGGAGGCTGCAAACATGATCCAAATTTACACATTAATACTTTGAGCAAACTTTGATGGATTCAGATACATGCATTACAAACTTTGACTATGTATTTAAGTCCACCTTTGGGTGATCCTCAAATACATGACTTTAATCAATAACGATGCTAATTAAATATACTTTAATAGATCAATCAATCATACTAGAGTAAAACATGAATGTTACCTTTGGACATACAATCATGTTTACTCAGTATATCAATCAATCCCCTTTAGTGTTATTAATTATAGGCAATGATCCATCTTTGGATGATCTCCTAACTTTATAATTAATAACTACAATTGTTCATGTACAACCTTTTATTAGCATAAAAAATGAACAATTGAAATTTACGGTCATTCAAATTTTTCAAACCAGGCCACTTTGGTGACTAATAAGCTTTCAAAATTTAATTTTCCATTCTGTGGGAATTGACACAGGCCAATACACTGGCAGCGCACTTTTCCCGTAGTCGGCTTATGCCTTACGCCGATAACCACCCGCGATACAAACGACAACCACAAGCGACATAGGGTCCAGTGGCCGGCGCACTATTCCGCGCCAACAGTCTCCGGCAGTGCAGGATTCCGGGCCGGAGCTCCTTCCACCCCGGCCAACCCTGCCGGCGCCGCCCAGATCCAGGCTCAGCTGGGCCTCTGCCGTACCTAGCAGGCCGATCGGGTCCCAGCCACATGCGCTCACCGGTGGCCCCCCGGCCCCGTTCGGGTCGCGCTTCGCCGGTGGCCCCTTCGGCCCCTTCGCCTCGCGTTCGCCGGTGGCCCCTTCAGCCCCTTCGCCTCGCGTTCGTCGGTGGCCCTTTCGGCCCTCGATCGGGTCGCGCTCGTTGGTGCCCCTCGGCACCCCTGTTCGGGTCGCATCGCCGGTGGCCCACCAGCCCCTTGGCTAGGCCGATCTGGCTACCCCGGTCTGGCTTCCCCGGCGACGCACAGAAACACAGCGCTCACCGGGGTTCCTTTCGCCGTACTCGGATCGATTTGGGTCCCAGCAGCGCCGACCGCTTTCTTTCATGCGCCTGTTCCTTCCGGCGCAAAAGGGAAAACGGAAACAACCACAGTATTTGCAAAATAGGCTCTGATACTAATTGTTAAAAAAAAATAATATTTTCTAGAATTTTCCTTTAACGAAAATTCTATTTCCACAATACAGGATCTTTCTTTAAGCGAATACTAGCAAATGAACTATAAGGAATCAACATACCGTTGTCCATGTCGATTCCCTATCGCGGAGGTGAAAATCTCTTTACCAATCTGTACTTGAGAAGATTTTGTCTTTCCTCCCGGATTCTTCCCTTTCCTGTCTTCCTACCTTTTTTTGTTTTTCTCTCTCTCTCTGTGTTTTTTTTTGACTTTTCCCTTTTCTTTTCGTTTTCTCTGATGGCAGAGAGAATCCAGAAAAAAACTTAATGATAACGTTTATTTCCTTTTCATAATAGTTATCATTAATTAGAGAATTAATATCCTAATTAATTCGTTACCTTTTCTTTCTGTAACGTTTATTTATCAATTAAGAAATTATCCCTCTTTTCCGATAATAATTATCCTTCCTGTAATCGTTATCTTTTTTCTGTAACAATTATCTTTAAATAGGGAGAGTAGAGGGATTTTAAACCCAGTGACCCAAATTGCCATTATGTCCAACCGACCATCATATTGGACCTTTTATATTAGGTCATACTTTAAATAACAAGGGTCACTCATATTAATTAATTTAACAGTATGTGTTGCATGATCCTCCATTGGGTGCTCGCGATGTTCTACGTCAAGATGCTATTGGGGTGTGGCTGCCCCATATGAACAAGTCATAGTCTTTTTCGTATTTAGGTTTTGGCCTTCCACTTCTACCCCCCCCCACCCACCCAAAAAAAAAAAAAAGGAATTTCTAAGTCTATTGAAAACATTACTCGTAAATATAACATCAAATTGATATGTACAAAGACTTAGTATCAAATCAAAATTATTTTGAAAATTTAGTATTAAACTAAAATTTTTTGTAATCTTAATCGTTATATTGTTCATTTTTCTATATTATAATTATTGTAAAATCATTTTTTGATATATAAAAAAAATTTTAACTCTTAAAAGAAGATTAAAAATGAGAGATTATTTTTATTATTATATTTTCTTAAATTTTATATAATATTAGATCATTTATTTTTAAATAATTATTTATTCAAAATATGTTTTTATTATATTTAATTTTAATTTTTTGCAAATAAAAAGAGTGTATTTTTCATTTATTGTTTTAGTTTTATGAATTCTTAGGTTAAAAATATTTTAAAATTTAATATGTAAATTATCTAATAATTTATGTTTTTAAATAAAATATTTTCTTAACACAACATTAAAATTGTTATAATTAAATTTTCTTATATTTAAAATACATTTCTCTTACATTCAATTATAAATATTTATCACAAATTACATTCAATAATATAAAATTTTAAAGAATATGGTCTCCCTCTATTACTTCTTTGTAAGAGTTCGAGTTATTGAATAGATAAAAGGAATCACTGTACAGTGATTATATATAATACATGAAAAGTAACTATATAATGATTGGGATTACATAAAGTTTTAATTTAATACTGAATTTCCGAAGCGAACCATCTTTGCTATAAATATTTTCATTTCTTATTCCCTCATCTTTTGATGCAGACCCACCATAATTAGAAAGTGTTTTGTCTTACGTCGTACAGCAGAGGAATTAATGGGTCCAAACCAATAATTTTTTTATTTTTTATTTTTATTTTTTTGAGATAAGTTTATAAATTAGTCAGTAATTTATATGATTTTATCAATCTAGGTTAGTAACTTCTAAATCGTCCGGCTAAGGTCAGCAGCTTCAATACCCTTGTTTTGTTTTTGGTTTTTACTTCAATTGCTTTGTTTATCAACTAAATGGAAACGAAAGTCAATGTTTCATGGCTCGGTGGTTTTGAGTCTTAAGTCTCAACCGAAACCCAAAGAACCTAAAGAACAGTCACTAGTAACCCAAAGAGAAAATTTATTAAGTTTGTTTTAAATTAACAATTACTGGTTGTGTCCAATAATTTTTATTTTTTTCTTCTTTTTGCTGTGTAACTGAATCGAAATTTGGACCCCTTGGCCCAAGTTTCAACTTTAATAATCTGACTATAACATAATAATCAATTAAAAAATTGAGTTAATAGAACTATTCCAGATAATAATTAATTATGATACACAAATTAGCACTACAACTTATTTATTTTATTTCGTACAAGAATTAGACACACTCATAGACACAAAATAAAGAATTTGGACAAAATAAAATAAATTTTCATTTAATATGTAAGGACCACAACTTATTATTAGTAATTCTTTTTTTCTAATTTTATATCTTTAACTGTGTATATTTCCTTCCTACTTATACTAACTCTAATGGGATTGTCTTGAATAAATTTTCTCGATAATTGGGTAGTTTAGTTATCTTATAATTTAAAAAAAAAAAAAAGAAAAAAAGGTCAAGATTTAATGGCCTACTCTTCTTTGAACATTGAGGTAATCTGAATGGATGCAGACAAATGGTGGTCGTCGTAACTGTGCCACAAAGAACACTGCTTAGCACACAAAAATTATCAGAAACCGAATTCTAGAAACATTAGTTATATAGATTAGATTGAAGTCATTGTCTACAACAAAATGCAAGATGTTCCATGGTGTTTGTCGATTCCACCACCCTACATTTCGTTTTGTTTTGTTGATTTTTTCCGTTTGATCCTTTTATTTTTCTTTTTTTTTTTTTAACCTCAAATTAACTTGCACATACTACAGATCTCTCTGGTCCAATTACAAGCAAACCATTTACTTATGAATCTAGGAAAATTCCGCAGGAGTTACCTCTTTGCCGGTTGGCCCCAAGATTTGAACCTTAATTCATCAGATGAGAAGCGCAATTAGTTGTCAATCTTTATAATGTTCTTATTTTTTACCTCATATATGGAGGAAACTTTTAGAAATTCCCTTTGAAATAATTTGTACGGCATTCCAATATCCGCACCAGTAGGGAAAAAAGAAAAAAAAAAAAAGAGAATATAAGCAATTCAATTCCACAAAAAAAAAAAAAAAAAAAACCCACAGTTTACTGGCTATGAACTCATTGTTACAATAATTTTATTACGAGAGGGAATTAAAAGAGACCTTTTTTCTGAGCATCGTGGAATTGGTTGGAAGATCTTATTATGCCTCACAAAAGTTTGAAAGAATTCCTATTAAGTACTTAACTAATAATTCACACATCATATGTCACTATGCCGTTTCCATTTAGAGATAGTTTAATTCATTACTATTTATATAATAATTAGACTCAATTTACACAATATATAAATTTTAATTATATTTTTTTTATAATTTTAACTGAAATGATATAATTTTTAAAATTCAATTTGTTATTCACTGTTTACCTTTAATGTATAAGAGACTAAAATTGTTTTTCATTAAAATTATTTTAATAAAAATATCAAGTGGTATACTTATATATTCATAAAATATATATAAAATAAATAATTCGAATGTCATAATTGAATATATTATGTCACATCTTCTAATGTGTTATCCTAAATATTTTCTATATTTAACATGATGATCAATTATTGAAAACTTCACAACCAGACAAAGAAAAAAAGAACTTATTACGTGGTTTAGATATTCATTTTTTGGAGAAGAAAAATGTCAGGGGTAGGGAGTTAAAGAACAGGACCTAATAGGAACAGAGAAAGAAGGAGAAGAAAAGGAAAAGGTTCAAGCGAAGAAGGAAGATAATTTCATTAAGAGGAAGAAACTTTAAATGGGCTTTTTAATTACAATCATCATGATTTCCACTCACCCATCTCGCCGTATATATACTAGTCTATCGAAGCATCACGATCGACAATCCTTCCCAGACAGTTGCAAGGCAAAACATAATGCAAAAGGAAAACAGAATTGGAATCCCATGCTCGAGAGCAATGGTTCAGAATTATTGGATTTGTTATTTACTAGGCCCTACTTATTGGAATAGGCCTGGCTCTCTTCACTAGACCTTTCTTCTTAGTTGGACCCTGGCAACGCCCCCCCGACTTGGCATGACCCTTGTACCAAAGGTCGATATGAATTGAATTACGAAAATTGAGCTTCCATGAAAGACATATCCTCCTATGCGGTCTCTTCAAGTGTCATATTGATCCAGTGTGCTAAGATTTGAGTTGCTGCAACATTCTTCATTTTGATTATGCATCGATCAAGTATTGCCAATGGTTCCGCCTTGATTTGTCCTCTGTTATCAACTACTGGTAGCTGCTATGAAACTCTGTCTTGTGGCTTGACTGACCTTTTGAGAAGGGAAACATGAAAGACTGGATGCACCGCACTTCCTAGTGATAGTTGGACGTTGTACGCCACAGCTCCAATCTTCCCCACAATTTGATAAGGTCTGTAAATCTTGGAGGCTAGTTTGAGATTAGAGTGAATTGCCATTGTGGCCTGCTTATATGGCTGAAGTTTTAAAAATACCCAGTTCCTAACTTCGAACTTCCTCTTGCTATAGATCTGGTCTATAAAAAACTTTATACGCTGCTGTGAATGGTGTAGTTGTTCCTTCAAAAGAGTGGATAGCACCTGACGCTCGTGAAAAAACTTAGCTAGAGAAGGTAATGTCATTGGAATGTCGCCAGGCCATTGGCAAGCCTGAATGACTTTACCTTGAATTCGAAGTGTCCCTGATGTGTCCGAAATGCAGTTTTGGGAGTATCCTCCTTCTTAACTGGAATTTGATGGCACCTTACCCACAAGTCCAGTTTGGAAAAACACTTGGCCCCATGTAACTCATCGAGGAGGTTGTTGATAATTGGAATAAAAAACTTGTCCTTTACCGTGATTGTATTTAGGTGGTGCTAGTCAACATAGAACTACTAGGATCCGTCCTCCTTCTCTACCAAAAGAATAAGCGACGCAAAAGGATTTGTGTTGTTGTGGATGAGCTCTACGTTCACCATCTCCTGCACTCACTTTTCAATTTCAGCTTTTAGATAATATGGGCAGCGATAGGGCTGGATGTTTACCGGAGAGGCTTCGGCGATTAGGGGGATTCGTTGGTGTCGTTCTCAACTGGGAGGTAGTGACCATGGTTCATCGAAAACGTTTCTAGAATTTCAAAGGGTTTCTTCAAGGGCTTGAGGCATTTGGGCCGCTAGAGAAGAGGACACCATAATACTCAGATGGGTCTGTCCGCTGGGGCCTGTTTTCTTCAGGAACCAAGGTAGTTTCCCTCGCATTTTCCAAGTAAACACCAAAAATTTTTGCAAACACAACAGCCTGTCGCCGTTAGCTTTACCATCACTGCCTTGGTCATCATTCCTTGCAAGAATATTGCAACTCCTGAGCCATCCTGAAGTCCAGAAAATTATGGTTGCTACCTGAATCGATGAGACTCACAAGTTACTAGCAATCAACATGGCCTATCAGTTTCAGGGTGCTTGGCCTAGAGCTGCCCGTAATGGCGTTACAACGAAATTTCCCCAGGAGGCTCCTCTGTTCCATGGCCATTTCTTCGATCGAGGACTCTTCAATTGCTTCGCTGTCTTGCCCTTCCAACAAGTGCAGTTGTTTCTTCTGGCATTGATTGCCCCATGAATATTTCTCGCCACAGTGATAGAAATTCACCGAATCGTTTGATTTCCTCCCAGGATGCTTTCTCGGAATTGTTCTTTTCTAATTAGCATCGACTGCTATCTTTTGTAGTGAAGCGAGCTCCACTGCCTCCTCGAGAGTCATGGGTTTCATCATCTTCACAATCAGTCTGATGTCATCTGCAAACCCACTCATAAACCCAGAAACAAAAAAAAAAAAAAAAAGAGTTAGTTAAAAGAGGGATTACCAGTCAGAACCAGTGAACAAAGCTCCTCAAATTGCCCCTGATGGTCACATACTGACCCAGTTTGATGGAGCTCAAATAACTCCTCCACCGTATCTGGTGATGATGGATCCCTATATCGGCGACAGAAATCAATCTCGACAAGTTGCCGTAGGTTTAGCAGTTACCCATCCTTGGAACCAAACATTTATTTTTCCATCGAGGTACATTGTCGCTGTCTCGACCTAAGCATCCTCAGAGATCTCATACATTTGAAAGTACCAGTTGCACTTTCAAAGCCAGCATCGGGGGTTCTCTCCATCAAACAGTTGGAGCTTGATCTTGGGTGATTTAGAGGTGGGTTTGGTGCTCTTGGTGGTGCGGCTAACTTGGCAGCTACTCTCGCCAGCATCCTGAGGCTAGATTTGTGGAGTTTGTAGCAAGCCACGCGCAGATGCCATAAAAGGCCCTTCTATCGCAGCTCCTTTGTCTTTTAAGGGTAGTGATTCACGGGGCACAAGAGTTCCATCAATTGGATCCTGACAAAAAAGTAAGGAGTTTTATATATAATATATTCATTTGAACAAGCACGTAGGGTTACAAGAAAATTGAATTTATAGTAAAACATTTAAACTTTTTTAGGTATATCAATCTGGGTCAAGGTCTCAGCTAGTGGGAAAAACCCTTTAACTTCTGCTGCTCCTTTAACACAACCTTTTGAAATTGCCTAATCAATCTTTTCCAACAGCCTTGCAATCTTATAAAGAAGCAATCAAACTGGCAAGTTGGATTCAATGATTAAAAGAACCTGGTTTTTGATACCCAATCCTACATCATTCTTGAAATTGCAATAGAGTACAAAGGCGCAATTTGTCTTTTGAAATAGCGTGATGGCACTAGATATAATGATTTTCCTCCTTTTGCTTCAATGTTTTATGAACCACAACAATCAACAACATGGCTGATGTGTCCTAGGCTATAAGGTGTTGGTGGGTTGGGAGTTGATGATGGAGGCTTGCGAGAACAAACTAGAGTCGGAGTGTTTCATGGTGTACGCATTTCAACTCGCAAGTTAGTATATTAGCAAAAAGGAAAAGAAACTGGCAAACATACCCCTTCTAGAGCCATGGATAGGCTTTTATAAACTACAAGTGTCATGCATAATGATGCGAAAAATTCTAAAAGGATGTGGTTTAGGGATCAATGCGTATAAAGAATTAAAAAATAATTAAGAAAGTTAAATTAAAATTTAATAATAAAAATCCTATATCTAATATTCGAAAGAATACAAATTTAGGGTATTTAAAAATGATATAGATATCATACTTTAAAATAAAAAGGAATTGTGAGTGATAAGTCGGTTTAAATACTACAAGAAGAAATACTTTTTAATAAGTTATTTAATTCTCAAAAAACCGAGTGAGAAAAACTCTCATTTTCTATTTCACTTAAAATTGTTTAATTTTCAGAACTTATAAAGGGTATCTATTTATAGGTTAAGATAATAACAATAAAGAAGTACAAATTCCTACTAAGGAGAAATCCTTATTTTGAAGGAATTTTGGATAAATTCCAGTAGATATAATGAACTCCTATTTAGGAGTGAATGCAATAATTTAGTCTGACCCATTAAATATTCCAATTATATTAATTAGACCTGCACTCTCTTTAAAATTTGAATTCATACCATTTGAAATTTGGTTTGCTTAAATATCCTGAATCAGTCCATTTAGTACTTCTTTAATCTTTTCGACTTTATTTTGTATTATTGGATTTTCTGAAATGTACAATGGATCTCTTACATTAATTGAAATTCTAATTTATATTATTGGGTTTTCTAAAATGTGCAATGAACTTCTTGCATCTATTGAAACTTTCCACCCATCATCTCTACGGTTCTCATCACATAACTTGCCATCTGACGTTTTCCCCCATCATTAATTTTGAAATTGCGTCTTTCCCTCTTCTACCTTTCCCTTTTTTTTTGTAGTAAATATGACTTTTTAGAGACTGTTACATCCCATTATAGGGTGGATGTTCTTAAGGAAACTTAGACGATGAGGGGATGAGGAGAGACCTACCCTTGGGCAGCCCCAATAAGCCAATCTTTTTGAAATGTGAAGAAAACCTTAAGGACAAGCTTGCAATAAGGCAATTTGTCAAAAATTTCTTTACAAGGGTGACATCACAATAATAAAACATGAAAAAAAAAAAGCAAGACTGAGATGAAAAATACTATCACTAATGCAAAGTATATTACTAATATTGGAAAGATTTACCTACATCATAATCCACAGTTATAAAAAAAAAAAAAGGAAAATACACCTATAATCTAATGTACAAGAAAGAAAAATAATAAAATACTAAGTAATCACTCCTTTTTCAATGGTTGTAGCCTTAAGTCCAACCTCACTTAAAAGCTGTCAACATGAACTCCTTCATTTTAGAAAATTAAACAAAAGGATAAGAAGCTCTCCTATTTAGCCATACAACACCTTGATGCTTTTAAAATTGTTAAAACATATGCATTGAAGTTGGATTATAGTGGAATCTTTAATCAAAATAGTGAGATAAATTCAAAATTTTCAAACATTTTGTTTACATAGGGAAGGGAGTCATTTTTATAAAACTATAACAAAGTAATTTAACCTAAACCTACAACTCCTAAACCAACCTAAATGATTAAGGACTTAATGAAGTCCATTCCTAAGGAAGAATTGAAGAAAATGATGGCCTTTATTGTCAAAGAAGAAAATAACAAAGATGATAAAAAAGATGATATAATACAAGATTTTCAAAATTCATATAAGCTGTAAAGAGAAGGAATTAAGCAAATGGTCAATAATACAAAAACTGCTTTTATTAAAGTTTTGTTTTAATGGTTGCTCAGTGTTGTAAACTATGCAGTCTATAACTTTGTCTATTATAATAAACCTTTTGCGTAAATAAGAACCATATACACTTGGGTAAGCAAAAGTTTACTAAAGGATCATCTAATTCTTTTTTAGATTTCCTAATTTAGGAATTTTTGCAAGGTTATGGGTGAAAGATCAAAAAGAGTTATGGCACCAACAAAACTGAATTACATCAATTTGAGTATCCATTAGTTTTTCATTTCTTTGGAACTAAAGCAAGTAATTCCACCCAAACTTGTTATTCTTACACCAACTTAGATGATCAAAGACTTAATGTAGTCTATTCCTAAAAAAGAATTAAAAGAAATGATAGCCTATATCCTCCAAAAAGAAGATAAAAAAGACAATATAATGCAAGATTACTATGGCATAAAAGTTAGGATAATACATGCATAGAAAAAATATATTTAATTAGGCTAATATATAAAAAGCTTAGTTAGATAAGATAAAGGGGAAGGTTTTATTAAGCATTTATAGCTAAGACCTCCCTTTTGTTAATATTCCTACAAGGTGGGATAAATTATCCTATACATTAGTACAAAATACTTAAAAGACCTCATCTAGCATATAGGAGAACTATACTATATCATTAGTAAAGATTGATAATTGGAAAGGTATTTGTTATAAATAGATAACAACCCCTCCCCATATAAGCCCATGTTTAAGTTGAATTGACTAAAATAAGATTGTTCCTTAAAATTTTGAACCTATGTTTATAAGTCTTGAAACCATATTGTTGTTAACATGAGAAACCAACAATTTAGTTCACCAAGTTGTTAGGTCGATGGTTGATTCAGTTCATTTCAATTCATAACCTTTTTTTGGTTCACTTCCTTATTTGATCAAATAAGAGAACCTAACTACTTTTTAGCTTTAGGTCACTGGTTTTTAGGCCTAATCATCATTCTAGTCTAACTTTACAAACTATGTTTAAGACTATTATTCATAGTATTATATCATGTTCTATGAGTATTCAACTAGGATTCTCAAATCTCACTTTAAAATAGTAAAAAACATAGGCAAAAAAGTTGATGAATGTCTTATGTTTACACAAAAGAATCTTATTCAATTAGTGAGATAAACTCTAATTAGTAAAAGATTCTATTGTCATGAGGAAGCAAATTATTTCTCTAGAATTGAAGTAGATGATTTTGCCCAAACCTGCCACTCGAATACCAACCCAAACAACCAAGGACTTAATACATTTTATTCCTAAACAAGAGTTAAAGAAAATATTGACCTTTATCCTCTAACAAAAAGATTACAAAGAAGATAAAAATTACAATATATTATAAGATTTTCAAAATTCATATGAGTTGTAAAGGAAAGGAATTGAACAAGTGGAAGGCAAAGCTAAAGCTACTTTTACAAAACTTTGCTTTAATAAGTGTTTAGTGACGTAACCTCTTATATCAGTAAATTTATTTATTATAGAAGACCTTTTGTATGAATAAGACCTAACCTATGATTTTTGCAAAATAACAAGTGAAAGATCAAAAATAACCATGAGTTTATCAAAGCTTATTGTTTTATTAACTCTAACATTCGCTAGTTTTAATAAAATTGATGGACATGATAAACTGTCTCATGAAACTTATCCATATGATATTACTAAGAATATTATATATCCATTTATCTCAATTTCATGAATTATTTAATTCTAATTGAAAATAAGCATACCTAATAAGATAGAATTTTTTTTTCCAATTAATAAGGTAAAAAAAATTCTAACTAAAGGATAATATGGATCCTCATTTCATTCCAAAAGATTATTCCTATTATCAAATTCTTAATGAAAAGGATTAGTGTTTTTGGATTTGACCCAAAAAAGACATAATTGGTCTTATAGTAAGTTCACTATAAAGAAAATTTTGACTCTTAAAAGGGGGTAGAAAGCTCTCTTTTAAGGTAGGAGAATTAAAATAATGGTATAGAATAAAAATTTATAATTTTTTTTAATCATATGAAAGCCTAAAAAATATAATTAGTGGATTAGCATCCATTTAACACATGATATAGTAAAATACTCACATTAATTTGAGAGCTTGTTCTTTAAATGAAGATTATATCAAATTACTTTGCCCTTAAAGGTTTAAGTTAAATATAAGCAATTGTATAAACAAAACCTAAAACCTAAAGATTTAAAACTATTATTCATAGTATTATGTCATGTTCCATGGTTATTAGGCTAGGATTATCAAATCCACTCCAAGATAATAGAAAACATAGGAAAAAAGCTAATGAATGTTCCATGTTTATGAAGAAGAATTTTATCTTAATCAAGTGGTGGGATAAATTTTAATTAGTAAAAAATTATGTTTACATGACAAAGGGAACTATTTCTCTATAAACAAAGTAAGTGATTTTATCCAAACTTGCCACTCTTACACCAATCCAAATGATTAAGGATTTAATGTAGTCCTTTCCTAATGATTTTTTTTTTTTTTTAAATGGTGGCTTATATTCTCTCAAAAGAAGACAAAAAATAAAATAAAAAGGAAAGAAATCAAACAAGTGACCAATAAAAATAAAACTACTTTTATTACAGTTTACTTTAATAAGTACTTAGTGAAATAAACTCTTATATCAACAACTTGTTTATTATAAAAGACCTTTTACATAAATAAGAATTGTTTGCACTAAAGTAGACATGAGTTTATTAAACGAGTTTTTAATTCTCTATGAAATTTCTAAACTTATAAATTTTTGTGAGATCATAAATGAAATATCAAAAGTAATCATAAAACTACCAAAGTAATTATTGTACCAACTTAAGCATCTAATAGTTCTTTTAAAAAATGAAGAACTTTATAAACTATTACAAGATGCTTATTAGAGTGGTATTAATAAAGTTATTATATATCGATATATCTCAATTTTCATAGCTTATGCAGTTCCAATTGAAAATAAATATACTCAGTTAACACCTTACAAGGTAGCAAAATTATATTTAAAGGATAATATCCATCTTTAATCCATCCCAAAAGATTATTCTTTTTATCATCAAATTATTCATGAGAAAGGATCAATGTTTTGGAGTTAACCCAATAAAAACATGATTGTCTTATATTAAGTTCACTATAAAGAAAATTGACTCTTAAAGAGTGGCAAATAGTTCTCTTTCATGGAAAGAGATTAAAACAATATTATAAAATCAATATTTGTAAATTTTTTATTATATGAAAGCCCAAAAAATAGATGGTGGATTATCATCTATTTAACACATGATAAGGTAAAATTTTCACACTAGTTTAAAAACTAGTTTTTTCTTTTTACAGTTATTTTTTTAAAAGTTGGTTTTTGAAAGAGTTAATATAAAAAAAAATATATCACTACCTTTTTGTAAGTTAACAAATATATTATGACTTGAAAAAAATAACAATTTAGGCATCATAGAATTTTTTGATAACAACTTTACCACAAAATTAAACCAAATGAACACGAACTGTTAGATGTTATGACATGGTACATTAATGTAGAATATATTATGACATATACTAAAAACATAAGGTCTAATGGGATCCACATCAAATAGAGGATAATATGATGACATGTACTAACATATATCAAAACCATCAATTTTTCAAGATTTTGACAAAAACAAACAAACATAATTTATCAAGTTTTGCATATTAGCAAATCCAAATTCATTAAAAAAAAAAGAAATTTAAAGCACCCATTTTGAAGGAAAAAAGAAAATACCAAAGATAAACTTTGAATCCCCATAATGCAAACACACAAAGAAAGCAACTCGTTATCGATTTCATTTGAATGAAAACCAAAAGTAATTCTTGGTTCTCATTAAAGAGAAGTTCTGACCACAAGTAATTTGATTAATCCCCTTAATTCTTTACTTAATGCCTCTAATCACCTTAATTATCTTGTCTTTCGCTTTGGCTAACTAATTCTCCTTTAGTCTTAGAAGAGTGACTTTTATTGGTGACCCCAAAGGTGGGGCAACTAGGCCTTAGAGATTGTTGATGACTTAATTAACAATCATGACATCATTGTAGATAGGTAGCTTTAACTCCATGACGTTAATGTGGTCATGATAGAAAAAGTAAATATTAAGGTTTTCCTTAAAGAAGTAGCAACTATAAAGCATGTAAGTTGAGGCAAAGGGGAAGGATTTGATATGGTGGAGAGCATAAATGTTTAGGTGGAGCACTAAGTTCAAGTAGATTAGGCTATTGAGGGTGTGAGTTGTTGGGGGTGTTGCTAACATCTTGATCAAGGAGTAAAGCTTAAAGGAGATGGGGAATGTCTTCGTCAAGTGGCATTTTGGGAGATGGGAAAGTGAGGAAAAGTGTGGGTGTACGATAACTCTTAAACATGACATCATCATCCAATCTAATAGGAATATCCTAATTTTATTTATAATTTTAATTGAATGATAACAAGTGGGTTAAGCTTAAAAAGTCCATAAAATCCAATTAATCTTTCATCTGATATGAATCTTATTAGACCTTTTTTCTTTAGTACATTTCATCATATGGTCCCATCATCATATCATAGCTTCTCATAGTTTCCATCCATTTGGTTTAACTTTGTGGTAGATTTGTTATCAATAAATCTAATAGTGCCTAAGTTGCTAAATTTTTTAGGTCATGATATATTTATTAACTCATGAAAAGGCGGTATTTTTTTATATTAACACTTTTTTAAATGGGAATTATATCTAATTAGTTTAGCCTTCAAAGTTAAAGGTATATATGAGACATGTTGTAAATAGAACCTAAAATATAAGAATTTAAAACTATTATTCATAGTATTATGTTATATTTTATAGGTATTAACCTAGGATTATCAGATCCACTCTAGGATAATTGAAAATATAGGAAAAAAAATTAATGAACATCCTATGGTTTTGTAAAAACATCTTAACCAAGTGGTGGGGTAAATTATAATTTTTAAAAAATTCCATCTACATAAGAAAAGGAGTCATTCTCTAGAACTGAAGTAGGTAATGCCACCTAAACTTACCACTCTTACATCAACCCAAATGATTAGGGAATTAATGTAATCTATTTGTAAAGAACTAAAGAAAATAATGATGTTTATCCTCTAAAAAGAAAAAAAAAAGAATAATGTAATGAAAGATTTTCAAGACTTATTTAAGTTGTAAAGGAAGGGAATCGAGCAAGTGGCCAACAAAAAAAAAAATTTTATTTTTATTAATGACCTTAATTAGTGCTTGGTGATATAAACTCCTCTATTATCAACTTTTTCTATTACAAAAGACCTTTTATATAAATAAGAACCATCTGCATTAAGGTAAGCACAAGTTTATTAAAAGAGCATCTAATTCTTTACTAGATTTTGTAACTCGAGAATTTTCATAATATCATAAGCAAAAGATTAAAAATAACGATGACATTATTAAAGTAATTATTACACCAACTTAAGCATCCACCAATTCTTCTAAAAATTAAAGGACTTGATAAACTATTTTAAGATGCCTATCAGCGTGATATTACTAATAATATTATACATCCATATATCTTGATTTTCACAAATTATCTAATTTTCAATTGAAAATATGTATGCTTGATTAACACCTTATAAGGTAGCAAAATTATATCTAAAAGATTATTTACATTATAAAGAGATTCTTGGTGAAAAAGGATCAATGCTTATAAAGCCAACTCACAAAGTATATCAATTTTAAAGAAAATTTTGACTCCCAAAGATTGTTAGGGAGATCTTTTATAGGCCAGAGAACTGAAATAATGGTACAAAATCAGAACTTATAATTATTTTGATTATATTCAAATCTAGGAAGAAGCCTTATATTATGAAAATAGGCAAAGAAATTTTAGTTGGTGGATTATCGTCTCTTTAACACATGATATGATAAAATTCTATCACATTCTATGGGTATTATGTCATGATTATCCAATCATCTATCTAACATATAAGTCAAATTATATCATGTTCTATTGGTATTGAGTCATGGTTATCATTTATCAAGTACATGAAAATAAGAAAAGAAAATTTAGTTAGTGGAGTATCTTATCTAGTTAAATTAGAAAATAGAACCAGTTTTAACTTTTGGTCATTAGTTATTTAGTCTAATTGTCTCTTTAGTTTAGTTTTTCAAATGAAGCTTAAGACTATTATTCATAAAATTATTTCACATTCCATAGGTATTAAGTCATGATTACCCTACCAATGCTAGGAACTAGAAACATAGGAAAAAACTTATGAATGTCCATATTAAATGGTGGGATAAACTCAAAATTTTAAAAGATTCTATTTACATAGAGAAGTGAGTCATCTACTTGGAACTGAAGCAAGTAATCTACCCAAACCTACCACTCTTTCACCAATCCAAATGATTAGGGACTTAATGCTTTCCATTATTAAAGAAAAAGTGAAAAAAAAATAATGGCTTATATCCTCTAAATAGAAGTCAATAAGGAAGATAAAAAGGATGATATAATCAAGATTTTCAAGATTCATATAAGTTGTAAAGGAAAGGAATTAAGCAATTAGATGACAAACCTAAAGCTACTTTTATTATAGTTTGCTTTCATAGGTTTATAAAAGCGTAAACAATTTTATTAGTAACTTTGTTTATTCTAATAATTCTTTTTTATAAGTAAGAACCATTTGCAATTAGGTAGGCACAAGTTTATTAAAGGATCATTTAATTCCTTACTAAATTTCCTAACTTGTTAAATTTTGCAAGATCAAGAGTGAAAAATAAAAGATAACTATAACACTAGTATAGTTGATTATTGCATCAGCTTAAACATCCACTAGTTTTTCTAGAATTAAGAATATTATACATCCATATATCTTAATATTCATGAATTATCTAATTCTAATTGAAAATAAACATACTTAACTAATACTTTATAAGGTAGTAGAATTCTTTCTAAAGGATAATGTGCATTCTTAGTTTGGCCTAATAAATTATTTGTATTATCAACAATTTTTTCGTAAAAAAGGATTAATACTTATGGAGTGGGTCCAAAGAGGACATAATTGGGTTTATAATAAGTTCATGATAAATACAAATTTTGACTCCAAAGATTGATAGGGATATCTCTTCCATGTAGAAGAATTAAAACAATAATACATAATCAAAAATTATTATTATTTTGATTATATAAAAATAGGTAAAAAAATTTAGTTGGTGAATTATCATCCATTCAATATATGTTATAGTAAAATTCACATTGGTTAAGAGTTGGTTTTTTAAAGGGTTAATATCTAAAAAAATATGACCTTTGTACAGATTAACAAATATATCATGACCTTTAAAAATTCACAATTTAATTTATGCATGATTTTTATAACAAATCTACCACACCATTTGGTTGAATGGATGAAAACCATCAGAACTAGGGATGTGGCCTGATGAATGGGTAATAATACTAACTTATACTAAAGACAAAATGACCAATAGGATCCACATAAGCCAAAAAAAGGCTATTGGGCTAGTTTACTATTAGGTCAAACCCAATTGCTTTTATCCAATTAACAACAGTAAAAATAATTCTAAACCTAAAAGAAACAGAAAAGTGAAAAAAAAACCTAACCCTAAAAACTATTTTACCTTAATGTAAATGATTGCAAAGTGGAAAACGCAAAAGTGAGATAAAACTTCAAATTAAAAGTGTGAGTTGAAAATTTTGAGTTCGAAAAAACAAGATTGTAAATTGTACCTTTTTGTTAATACATTAATTGTGTGAAGTTTGCAAAGATGGTGGAAAGTAAAAGCCTAGACATTATAAGTTGAGGGTCATTTGCTATAAGTATGGTAACATGACACATTTAATGCAACTATGGAGTGGATGCTGAAATTTATACCTTATGGAGCCATAATAATCCCAAATATCAATTTCTTAGATATTGCTACTATAAGCAAGACAATTGTAGATTCTTTTGATGTTTTGATCTAGAAATTAGTAAAGTTTGCAAGGAGGTGATTAGGCCACTTCAAAGTAAAAACAAAGAATTAAAAGTTTAAGTTAAAAGTATTGATAAGCACAATAATCTCCATTTGTGTTAGATTTAGTTGGTGGCAAAAGAATTTGATTTGAAAGAAAAAAAATAACTTTAATAAATAGTTAAGAAATTGAGTTAATTGAAACCTAATTGTGTTAAGCTGAAAAGGGTGAACATGTTAAAAAACAATGTTAATTTGAAAGGCAATACAAGGTCTTTAATGAGAGTGTTTGTATTATTTTGCTTTTTATTTATGACCTTTATTGGTCATTATTAAATGAATAATATAAATGAAAATTTCATATTTTTGCCATAATGTTGAAGTGTGGAATTATAGCTTAAGTGGAAAATCTATACTTGACATTTCATTATAATTATAGAAATTGAAAATCATGAGAAATTAAGAGTTTGTAGTTAAACTGAACTAATTGTGTTGATAAACTCAACTTAAAATGTAAATAGCTAAATCAAGTAATAGTGAAATAAAGAAAGGTAATTGTATTCATAATCCTGATGCACCGAATAGCATTGTCAAGCCACATGGGCAAAAATGAAATCCAATAAGTTTTAAGTCTAATATAATGTCAAACTATATACTAACTATTAAAGTTTGTGGTCTTAACAAAAATACAAAATAAATAAATTTAGCAAACTACCTAAAATGTCTAATTCCTTTCTTCCATCAACTAAACAAATCAATTGGTACTACTAGGTGGTTAAGTCTCACTTGTATTGGTTGACTTCTTTTGTCATGGAGATTTGGTTTTTCTTTGCCTATTAATCCCAGCACCATCACTTTTAGCTAACTTCTTTAGTCTAGTAGTTACATTTGACTATCCATTAACTTGAGATATATTGGTCCTATTCTAATTTGGATTAAACATAATAGTTTTAGCACATAAGTAAGGCTCCTACAAAATGAAATAAACAAAGTTATCTCTTCTGTCATATGTCATCATTAAATTGCCAATTAAACGACACTTATACTTCAACTACTCTTAAGTATACCTTGTTAGTCTCTATTGAGAGATGAACCCCATATGTAGTCCTTATTTGCCTTTTTTCTACTATAATCCCTTTTTTCATTGTAACAAATGGTGGATTTCACTTGGTCCTTTACTTATATCCTACTCTTCTTTACCTATAGCATTAGTGACAATCACCTACAGACTCAAGAGAAAAATAAATTCATTAAAAATCAATCAAAATCATAATTAGTTCTTACTTAACTAGAACTTACATGTATTGGTTATGCTTCAATTATTTGTTGTTGGTTACCTTGCATTAGTCAGCTTGCCTTGCTTTGATTCCTTTGTCTTCCTCTTTTCATTTATAATAATAGTCATAATTATTAAATAAACATTAAACATAAGAATCAATGTTTTATTAAACCCTTTTAAAGGCAAATTTGTTACTTGATTTAGTTATTCTTGTTGTATCTGTTCTTAGTCTACGATGAAGAAATGTTATTACTAAAGTATTAATTGGGTAGCATAATGATAGATATAATGTTTTTTATAAACAATTTAGCTTACATTTGTACTAGTTAGTGAAACTAATATAAGAGCCTCATTATTTGGGCATCCTTTCTTATTATGTCCAAAACACTTTCATTGCTGATATTGCATCTCAATTCTTACCTTTAACATATGTTCATACCTATTAGGAAATTCATTTGTCTTTTCTTTTTATGCACTTTGGTTTACCAGGCATGGTTTTGAATGAAGGTGACAACATTGTCCAATTCTCAACTATAGGTCACATTTTAGACCCATTTAATGGCTTTATTGACTTATTATATGTTACTATATATGCTGTCTGTTTATAACAATCATCAACAAAGTCATTTAAAATCCACCTTTAATGATTAATACATGCCACAACATGTTTACATAAGATCCTTGTCAAATCCTATTATCTACAACCACAAGATTTAGAATCAATATCTATAATAAATCTACCATCATAGCATGATACTTAAGCTCTAAAGTCCCATTTGCTTTAATTGTGCACATATTAGACTTCAACTTGATGTTTTCAAACTTTTTTTGGATATGTGGATAGATGTTATTAAGACTTTGCTCCATTAATCTTTTTTTCTCCTCTCTAAGTCTTTTCATCAAAATAACCCATATATCTTCTATCAAGTTGATGATACTCTTTGTGTTTGCCTCAATAATGTACCTATTAAAGTTTTCAGATATATTATTGTCCACGTGTCACATTTAGGTTAGGTATTAATGAATGCTTTGACAAACTTTGTCACATCTTTATCAATAAAATCAACATATGTTTCTAGTCTCAATTCCTTTATCTCCTCAATAATTTCTTAAAACTAGATTTTAGTTGTACTTATAACTACTCTTTGAATCATTGTTTCAAAGTATGACCCATAAACTTCTTATGCCAACTTGCATACACATGTCTGTCACAACTTTTAGGCTCAATTTGTGGTAATAATTCTTTGACAGAATCAAGAATACCTTACATCAACAAATAATACAAATTTGCTTGGTAATTATCTTATTCTAAACATAAAAATAATCATGAATAAATATTATACTAATTGAATATCATTATGCATGAGAAGTAACAATACCTTTTATTGGTCACTCATGATTGTCCATCCAAGACTAGTTGAGAGGCTAAGATCTTCCACAAACAACTTGAGAAACTATATCCAATTAAAAGTGTTTTGCTTTATCACTGCTACCTAATTAATAATATATATTTTGTTTTTCCTATCCCTACCTATTACACTCAATAAGGCTTCTCCCAAGAAAGTTTTTAAAAAACAGATATCAAGTCTTATTATTGGTCTATAACTAGCTTTGAAACCTTCATTTCATGCTCTAAAACTAATATAAAACCTATGAAAAGCAAGTCTAGAGCCAATTTTTGTCTCATCTATCTTTCATTTGAAAAAACTATTTAGGTTTCTTAATTTTACCTCATAAGATCTAAGTTTGTTGTAGTATTCTTCCACAAATCCCATCAACATTAATATTTCTTTGTCTTTGGCCTTATAGTAATGCATCTGTGTGACAGTGAGTGCAAATTTCTCATTTCTATCAATCCTTATATCCTTAACATACCAATTAGGATTCCTTCTAAATTTACTTAGATATTCTTTGGCCAATCACTTAATTGTTGCCATGTTGTTCTTCATCACTTAATAACATGTGTCAATATTAAACATATATTTGACCATGGATGTCAACTCTTTTATATCTTAACTAGCAAACACTCTCTATGCACACCCTACATTACACCTAGCTTCCATTATCTTTCCTTTCTTAATTAATGGCCATTGAGAATAGTACATCTTTAGATACACTCCTTGAATTGGGCAACTCCCTTAAACCTCATCTTTATAATGAACTCTAATGTCCTATGATCACCGTTAGGATTATATACTTTATACTTCTTCCTTTTTTGCATTTGCTTTGTTTAGATATCCATATCATCTTTTTCATTATTCATAGGAGTATTAACATTATCATCAGAATCTTCTTACTTACTTTACCATTCATCGTTAACATTACTTTGCCCTAGATCAAGCAATCACATTAATAGGCTTTATAGCCTTCTTAGCATTGACTTCTTATGGGCATTAAATCTTGTAGTTCTTATGTTCTTCAACCCTTTCTTTTTTTTTTTTTCTTAACATTTACATATTCCTCATTATCTATCAATAACTCTTCACTTTCCATGTCATCATTAGTTTTACTCTCATTAAGATAAGTGAAATTAGGATCTTCATTAGTCTCATTAATATCACTACCATAATACTACTTAAACATAAAATCTAAACACCTAGTTCTAAGTCCCTTAGCTATCCTTTGGTCCTCCTTATTATCTTCTAATTTTTCATCCTTATCACCTTGACCTAAAATAGTATCATTAAAATCTCTATGATCTTAGGCAAACTCATCATTAGCATTAATGACAACACTATCTTGTAAGGCAACCCTATATACAGGTGTTTTTATACCATTATGTCCACATTTTTCATTGACACTGCCAACCTCTTCAGGCTAATTAGGCTGAACATAAATTTCAACAACTATAACTTCATCGACCTTATGCATAACATACACTTGTACAATGTGTTCTCTTCTTGTAGTCATCTCAACCATCATTTCTAATAACTTATCAGATATCATACTCTAAAGCCTACTTTTATCTAAGGATTAGTAAGGAATTTGTAAAGGTAACTTTTTACATTTTGGTAATGATGCTTTTTCAAAGTAACTTCTATATACAACATTGATAGATACTTTATTATTATGAATTTATGAGTCTTAATGTCCCCTCTAACATATGAAACCTTAGGCTTTAATTTCAATGTCTCATCGTGATAAAAAACTAAATTTATCAACATCCTATAAAATCTTATGTCCTTAACGTGGTTATTAAATGAACTTTTTGACTTTGTTTCCTTTCACATTCCTCCTTGACGTTAAAACTTCATAGGTCACTTACAAGTCCCTACTTAGTCTTTGTTCCTACCTTAAGGGGTTGATGTTTCTTCTTTTATGGAAGGAATTATTAGGATTAGGATTTTACTTTCTGTTTTTGACTTGATAGGTTGTTGAAATTGATATTGATTACTTTAAGGAATTAGGGTTAGGTTTGTTTTTCACTAGCCTATTTTATTTGTGATCAAAATTACTTTTAAAACCATGAAAATTTATTTTCATTGATATTAATTAAATAAAAGTAATTAGGTTTGGCCCAATTATGAACTAACCCAATACCCTTTTCTTACCTTATGTTGATCCTATTGGCCATTTTATCTTTAGTAAAAGTCAACATTATTGCCTATTCATTATGTCATGTCACTAGCTTTAATGATTTTCGTCCATTTGACCAAACAACATAATAGATTTGTTATGAAAATATCCTAAGAAAACTAAATTGTGAATTTTTGAAGAGCTTGGTATATTTATTAATTCATACAAAGTCATCTTTTTTTTAGATATTAATGTTTTTTTTAATGTAGATTATACCTAATTACTTGACTTTTAAAGGTTAAGGTTATGTATGAGGAGTTTTAAAAAAGAATGTTTTCTATACACATATGAGAGTCATTTCTCAACAACCTAAACAAGTAATTCCACCAATAACTGCCACACTTACACCAACCCAAATGATTAAGGATTTAATGTAGTCCATTCTTAAATAAAAAAAAAAGCTTAATAAAATAATGGTTTCTATCCCTTAAAAAGTGGCAAATAAGATAAAAAGGACAATATAATATAAGATTCTTGAACTCATATAAGTTGTAAAGGAAAGAAATCAAGCTAGTAGCCAACAAAAATAAAGCTTAATTCATTAAATTTTTCTTTGGTAAGTGCTTAGTGACGTAAACCCTCATTTCATTAATTAAATAAATTAAAACTTTTAATTTTTAAGATTAATTTTTCGTAACAACTTTGATACTTTATATTTCCAAATATTAGCTTTAAAAATCTACCTAATTCATGGCATCCTACTTAATTCATTACTTAGATGACCAACATGTTGTCATTTCCCTTCTAGCTATTATTTGATAACATGATTACTACATTCCTTCTCCTTAATCTTAAAACATAAGATGTTAAGATGAATTTTAGTATTTAATACAAAATCTTAGTGACCTCCCTTATTGTCATTATTTTATTTTATTGTTGCATTTTTCCCCCTTAATTATACATGACAACCTACTTATTGCCCATTAATTTCTTAATTTAAAAAGGCAACAAAAATTTTGTAAACAATAGTCATAGGCTCTCACTTTTTTTTTTCCTCTAAAAAAGCATCTTTAGAACTCTAATGAATATTAAGGGATATTTGTAAGATTCCTTAAAGATTAATAACAACCACTAAGTTTTCCATATATGCATAATGACCATGATTTCAAATTCTTAAAAAATTAAAGCATCATTAAACTACGAGAAAGATTATAGTCTAATAGCAATGTCCATGAAGGAAAAATTATAGGATTGAATTTGAGAAATTATAACATGGAAAGATTCAATTTATAGCATGCAAAAATTATAAGTGTGGATTCCAGCCTTATTAAATATAAATACATATTGGAAATTGACTCATGTAGTAAAAGTCAAATTTGTAGCTTGGCAACTAAAAGGAAAAGCCTCTACAAGGTGGGAACAAACGGAAGATTGAATGAGAAGAAAAGGGAAAGCTTTAATTAAAGACTAGTATAAAATTAAACTTTTGAAAGGAGCATTTGTTCCTCCAGATTGCGAGTAGATCCTTTTTCAAAAATATCAGTGTTGTAACTAAGACAACCTGTTAATTTATGAGTACTCAATAAAATTTTTGAGATTGTTTGAGTGTAACAACTTGATGGAATTAGAAAACCAATGAGTCTTAAGATACCTTGATTGATTGAAACCAATTATCAAGGATAAAATTGGAATTCAAGTGTTTCTATACATATTTGAAGCTAGGAAGTAGAGATGTTACAAGAAAAGAACAAGGTTGAATCTTCTTATAAATTTTATATTAATTCTAACAAATTTGTTGTAGAGAAAGAAAAACAAAAGGCCTAAGTACAATTAAAAAAGGTGGTAGTTGATAAAACTATAAGCAAATAGCTGTTTGTTGAGAAAGTTGAAATTTAGAATGTTATTCCTTATGAGAAGCCTATATTTGGCAAGTGCTACAAGTGTAATGAGGTAGGTCATTGTTCTTGTGATTGTCCATGCAAGAAGACAGTAAATATAGTAGAGTAAGAAGGAGTGGCTAGAGTTGAAGATGATGAAGTTCATTACTACCCATATGGCAAGGAATGCAAGTATGAGGATAATAGATTTATGTATGTTGTGAAAATATTAATGCTAGCTCTTAAGCAAGAGTGATGCTCAATGAAATAAACTATTATGTACTAGGTGTATAATCAATAATAATTTGTTTGATTTGATTATTGATAGGGGTAATTAAGAAATATATATACATTATTAGGACAAAAGGAAATTTTAATTAGTAGTAAAAATGCACCCAAGTCTAGTACATAAATAAGGTCTACTGAGAACCTTTCTAAGAATCACCCATTTTAATCAAAAGATTAAGTTTGCCATTCAAGAATTGAAAAAGATTCATGTGATTGTGGTGAAATAGGAAGTAACTAGTGGTCTAAAGATAGAAATTCCATAAGCTATCAAGTCATTATTAGAAGAATTTAGTGAGATTGGAACAGAGGAGTAACCAAATGGGTTACCATTGATGTGTGACATCCAATATCAAGTTGATTTAGTTCTTAAAGCCATTTTTCTTAACCTGCCACATTATTGGATAAGTCTCAAAAAAAGTGAGATTTTAAAGGAAATGGTAGAATATTTTGTGCAAAAAAGGGGCATATTAAAGAAAGCCTGATCCTATGTACAATATTAACCCTATTCTAGGCTAGATGACATGCTAGACTAACTAAATAAGTTAAAGGTGTTTTCAAATATTTATATTCAAAGTGGCTATCATCAAATCATGATCCAACCTAAAGATGAGTGGAAAATTGTATTTAAAACTCGTAATGGTTTTTACAAGTAGCTAGTGATATCGTTCGATCTTTCTAATATTCCTAACACCTTTATAAGGTTGATGAACCATGTATTAAACCCTTTCATTGGCAATTTTATGACTGTATACTTTAAAGATATTCTTATTTATATCTAATCAATGAAAGATCATGTTTTACACTTAATGAAGGTGTTAGTGGTGTTATAGGAAAATAAACTATATATGAATTTGAAGAAGTGCAATTTCATGACTACTAAGTTACTTTGTCTAGGGTACATATTCAGTTTTGATGGTATCTAAGTTAACAAGGATAAAGTGTAACAAATTCAAAATTGGCCTACGCCTAAAACAATAAATTATATGTGGAGTTTTTATAGTCTAGCAACTTTTTATTGAAAGTTTATCTACAATTTCAATATCATTATGACACTTATTAATAAGTGTCTTAAGAAAGGCAAGTTCCAATGGAGAGATGAAAAGAATAGCATTTTGCTTTTACCAAGTAGAAATTATGTACTATGTTGGTCTTGTCAAGCTTATTATTTAAAGTTGAATGTGATGTTAGTGGAGTTGGAGTCAATGCTATTATTTCTCAAGAAAAGATGTCAATCACATCTTTCAATGAAAAACTCAATGAGGCTTAATAGAAGTAGTTGACATATGATAAGGAATTTTATATAGTTGTAAAAGCTCTAAAGCATTGGGAATATTACTTAGTAAGACGTGAATTTATTTTATACTTAGATCACTAGGCTTTGATGTATCTTCATAGTCAAAAGTGAATTAGTAATGACATGTATACAAGGTGGTCCCTTTTCCTACAAAAGTTCTCTTTCAAGTTACTTTATAAAGCAGATCAACAGAATAAAGACACTGACGCCTTAAGTAGGAAAGCATCACTATTAATCACATTGAGTAGTAAGATAATGGGTTTTGCATCTCTCTATGAATTGTTTGAGTATAACGAAGACTTCAAAATAATTTGGGAGAAGTGTATTCAAAGATATTCTGCAAATGATTTCAATGTCTATAATGTCTATTTGATGCATGAAAATTAGCTTTATATTCCTTAATCTTCATTTAAGGGGAAAATTGTTCATGATCTATATAGAGGTGGTCTTACAAGCCATCTTAGGTGTGATAAGACAATTGCTGATATCTAAAAGTGATATTATTAGTCATAATTAAAGAGAGACGTCAGCAAATTTGTCCAACAAGATTATATTTGCCAAACAATTAAGGGTCAATCATAAAATACCGAACTTTATATATCTTTATCTGTTCCAAATAATATTTGGGAAGACTTGTCCATGGATTTTATTTTGGACTTACCCCATACTCAACATAGTATGAATTCTGTTGTTGTTATGTTTGACAGATTTTCCAAAATAGGTCACTTCATTCTTGATAAAAAGATCTCTAATTCCTCAAATGCAGCTCAGTTATTCTTTAAAGAGGTAGTATGCCTATATAAGATGCCTAAATCTATTACTATTGACTACAACACCATATTTTTCAATCACTTCTGAATCACTTTATGGAAGCTATTTGATTCATTCTTAAAGTTCAGTAATACAACTCACCCTTAGATAGATGGTTAAACTAAGTTACTTAATAGGACCTTGGGAAATATTATTCAAAGTATTTGTACAGATAAGCCAAACTAATGGGATTTTAGTGTAACTCAAGTAGAGTTTACCTACCAAAGTGTAGTTTATAGTATTACAAGGAAGATTCCTTTCTTTATTAATTACACTAAATGCTTACAATATATTTTGGATTTGGCAAAACTTTCTCAAATTCTATGCCTTAGCATTGTAGTTGATGATCTTGCAGAACAAGCGTAATTTATTCAAATTAAGGTGAAATGGAAGTTAGAAATTCCTAACAAAAAGTACAAACAAGTTGCAAATAAATATCAAAAGAGTAAGCCACTTTAGGAAAGTGACATGGTAATGGTCTTCCTTCACATAGAATAGTTTACTATTGGCTTCTACAATAAGCTATAGCCTAAGAAGTACAGTCCTTATTAAGTGTTAAAGAAAATCAATAATAATGCATTTGTCATTGATAGCCTAACTTGAACTCAAAGTCAAGGTTTTTCCTAATGGAAAGGATTAATGTAGAATGGGTAGCCTAAGACTTCATGGATTAGAAGGACTATCTAAAACCCAGAGAAAATTTCTAAAATAACTAAAAGGAAAATTCTAGAAGTATAATGCCACTATCCAAGCATTATGTAAACTATTTAAGAATTATACAACTATTCAGGACTTCTTGTTTTTTATTTTTTAAAAGTTTTCTTTTTTAGTTAGATATTTTCTCAATTAGTTTATAAAGTATTTTCTCATTTAACTAAGATTTGTCCTTGTTAGATTAGACTATTTTAGCTATAAATATACTTAAATTCGAGGGCTAGATCATCCTAATGAATAAATACTTTTAGTAAAAACGTCAACTTTACCACTATTTTCTCTTTGATAAATTGTATTTTTTTAAATTTAATCGACCATTAGTCTTATTTTCGCTAAACATTGCGTCACACTAATTCTTCTAAATTTGAGGGACTTCATAAACTATCTTAACATACTTACCAACGCAGTACTACTAAGAATATTATATATTCATATATCCCAATAGTCAAGGGTTATTTGATTTTAATTAAAAATAAGTATACTAAGTTAACACTTTATGAGGTTGTATTCTATTTGAAGGATAATATGTATCCTCAATATATTCTAAAAGATTATTAATATTATTAACAATTACTTCATGAAAAGGATCATAACTCATGAAGGAAAATAAGCGGGCTTATAGTAAGCTTGCTACATAGAAATTTTTAACTCTCAAAACTTAATTGGAAAATCTCTTTCAAATAGCAAAATTAAAATAGCGATGCTATATAAAATTTCTTAAGAGATATTTATCATCGTGATATTACTAAAAATATTATATAATCATATATCTTGATTTTTATGGATTATTTAATTTCACTTGAAAAAAGGTATACTTAGTAATACCTCAAAAAGTAGTAGAATTCTATCTAAAGTACAATATGCATCCGCAATCTGTCCTAAAAGATTATTCATATTATCAACGAATTCTTCATGAAAAAGGATTAATGCATATAAAGCTAACCCAAAGAAGGCATGGTTGGGCTTATAGTAAGTTTACTAATAATAAAATTTTGAATCTTAAAGGTTGGTAAAGAGATCTCTTCCAAGTAAAAGAACTAAATGAATAGTATAGAATCAAGACTTATAATTATTTTGATTATATGAAAGTTTGAGGAGTCTTATATTATGAAAAAACACAAAAGAAATTTAGTTAGCAAATTATTATCCATTTAGCATATATGCAGTAAAAATTCTACATTGGTTTAAAAGCTAGTTCTTTAAATAAATATTATATTTAATTACTTTACCTTAAAAGTTAAAGCTATATATGAGGAGTTTGGTAAGCAAAACCTAAAGTTCCAAAGCAATGTTATTTTTAAGTCAATAACCAACTATCTAGTTTACTAGGCTATGGGGCAATGGTTAATTTGGTTTATTTCTATTTGTAAATATTTTTCAACTCACTTTATTATCTAGTTGCATAAGAGGGTCAAACTATTATTAACTTTGTGTCACTAGTTCTCTAGTCTAACTATTGGTCTAGTTTAGTTTTTCAAACTATTCTTAAGATCAAGTTTCATAGGTAATAAGTTAGGATTATCAAATCAAATACCAAGAAAGTAGAAAACATAAGAAAAAAAGTTGATGAATGTCTTATGGTTATACAAAAGAATCTTGACGAAGTAGTGAATTTTAAAAGATTTTGTCTAAGTGAGGAAGGGAGTAATTTATCTTAAACCAAAGTAGGTATTTCCACCTAAACCTACCGGTCTTACACCAAACTAGATAGGCACGAGTTTATCAAAAGAACATCTAATTCTTCACTAAATTTCCTAACTCTTGAAATTTTGCAATTTCATGAGTAAAAGACCTAAAGTAATCATAACACCATCAAAGATGATTATTGCATCAGCTCGAGCATCCACCACTTCTTTGACAACTAAAGATCTTGACAGCATGTCTTAAGAGCCACTTATCAATGTGTTATTACTAAGGATATTATATGTCCACATATCCCAATTTTTGCAAACTATCTAATGCTAATTGGAAATAAGTACACTTAGTTAACACCTTATAAGCAAAATTTTATCTAAAGGATAATATGCATCCTTAGTCTATCCCAAAAGGTTGTTCATATTGTTATCAAAATCCTAATGAAAAAGGACAAAGGCTTACGGTGCCAACCTAATGAGGACATAATTGGGCTTATACTAAGTTTACTATGAATAAAATTTTGACTATCAAAGATTGGTAGGGAGATCTCTTCAAAGCAAAAGAAATTAAAAATAGAAGGTACAAAATTAAAATTTATAAGTATTTTAATTAAATGAAAGTTTGAAAGAAGCCTTATATTATGAAAATAAGCAAAAAAAGATTTATTGGTGATTATCTTCCATTTGGAATATGATATAGTATAATTCTCACACTAGTTTAAAATATGTTTCTTTAAGTTGGAAATCCCATTTCTTTATCCTTAAATGTTAAAGGTATGTATGAAGAGTTATATAAAAAAATAAAAAATAAAAACATAAATAAAATGGATTTAAATAGTTATTCACAATATTATATCATATTCCAAGGGTATCAAGTTAGAGTTATCAAATCCATGTGAGCATAGTAGAAAACATAATGAAAAAGTTGATAAACATCTCATAGTTATGCAAAAGAATCTTAATCGAGTAATGGGATAAATTTTAATTAATAAAAGATTATGTTTACATGTTAAAAGGAATTATTTCTTTAGAATTAAAGTATGTGATTCCACCAAACCTACCACTCCTACACCAACACAAATGATCAAGGATTTAATGCAGCTTATTCCTAATGAAGAATTAAAGAAAATGATAACCTTTATTCTCCAAAATGATTGATATACAAATATATTTTCAACTTTGATGATTATAATAAATTTAATCTAACCTTCAAAATGTAACAATTTTATTATTGTAGAAATTTTTTTATAACAAATCTATTCCATCAAAAAAATTACTAATGTTTTATGTTAATCTGAATGACATATTAGGATGACATATTAAACTTAATGGCGTGGTTTTGTCCACATCATCATAACATGTCACGTAGGTTAATAAAAAATATTAACAAGTTTTAACAATAGGATAAATTTGCTACAAAAAAAAATTATGGTGACAAAATTGTTACATTTTAAAAGTTATACTAAATTTGTTACAATCCCTAAAGTTGATAATTTATTTTATATTAACTCTCTTTAAAAATAAGAAAATAAAAAAATATATATTATACAAGATTCCCAAAACTCATATAAGCAATAAGGGAAAGGAATTTAATGAGTGACTAACAAAGATATAAATACTTTTATAAAAGTTTGTTTAATAAGTGTTTAATGATATAGCTGTTATATTAGTAATTTTGTTTGTTATAAAAGACTTTTTGTATAAATAAGAATTATCAACACCTAAGTAGTCATTAATTTATTAAAGGAATATTTAAATCTTTACCAAATTTCCTAATTCATAAAATTTTATAAGATTAAAAGTAACCACAACACCATTAAAGTTGATTATTGCATCAATTCAAGCATTGAACTTCTTCTAAAATTGAAGGACTTGATAAATAACTCAAGATGCTTATCCTTATGATATTACTAAGATATTATATATTCATTTATCTAAATTTTCACAAATTATCTAATTCCAATTGAAAATAAGTATACTTACAATTCATTTGTTTTAAGTAAAATATTTTACATGAAAATATTTTTTTATTTTTCATTGTCTGTTTCACATAAAATGTATGCTTAACTAAAAATATTTATTTGATCACTCTAAAAATGACCCATTTTCCAAAAAAGTAACTTACAAATTTAAATTTTGTGAATTATTTTTTATACCTTTCACTAGTCACTTTATTAACGCAAAAAGCATTAAAATGTGAAAGAAAGAGAGAGAGAGAGAGAGAGAGAGAGAGAGAGAGAGAGAGAGAGAGAGAGAGAGAGCAAGGGAGAGATATAAAAGAGAGATGAAGAGAGAAAGGTAAAGAGATTGAAAGAGAAGGCAAAAGGAAGAGATGGACGAGAGATAAAAAGAGACAAAGAGATGAAAAAGAAAAATAAAGATCAAAGAGAGAGAAAAAAAGAAAGTCAAAGAAAGAGAGAGAGAAACATAAAGACAATAAGGAGAAAGGGATGAAAGAAAGAGATAGACAAATTGGAAAGGAAGATAGAAAAGGAAGAGAGAGAGCAAGAGTTTGAGAGAAGGGAGAGAGAGAGATAAAAAGGATAAAATTAGGTAGAGATAAAAAATAAAAAAGAGGGATGAAATAAAAAGAAGGAAAGAGATGAAGAAATGAAAGAGAGAAAGAATTGAAGAAAAAGAGAGGGAGAAAAATAAATGAAGAGAATTAAGAGAAAGAGGGTGGGAGATGGTACATTAAATGCATAAAATATTTTTCAATATCTCAGCCAAATAGTAAAACATAAATTTTTCACATCAAACATTTTTTCTAAAAATTTGGTTATAGAAAAATTATTTTTTAATAAATTATTAAATCGTCAATTAATACCTTATGAGTTTGCATAATTCTATCTAAAGGTAATATACATCCTCAATTTGTCTCAAAAGATAAAAATCAAATATCAATAAATTTTTCATAAAAAAGGATGAGTACAAAAGAAGTCAATCCAAAGAAGACATGATTATGCTTATTCTAAATTCACTGAGAAGAAAAGTTTTGACTCCCAAAGATTAGCAAGGAGATCTATTATAAGTAAAAGAATTAAAATAATAGTAAAATAAATCAAAAATTGTAATTATTTTAATTATATTCAAGTTTAAGAAAGAACCTTATATTATGGAAATAGCCAAAAAAAATTTTAATTGATTGATATAAATGAGACTTATATCCAATTACTTTGTCTTTAAAGGTTAAAGCTATGTATAAGGAGGTATGTAAACATAATCTACATACTAAAGGTTTAAGACTTTTACTCATAATAATATATCATATTCATTGGGTATTAAGTTGGAATTATTAAATCCATACAAAGTTAGTAGAAAATATAGGAAGAATGCTATTGTACTTCTCATGGTTATATAGAAGAATCTTAAATAAGTTGTGAGATAAATTCAAATTGTTAAAGGATTCTATTTATAAAGGAATAGTAATTGTTTCTTTGGCAACGAAATAGGTGATTCCACCTAAACTTGCCACCCATACACTAACTTAAATGATTAGGGACTTAATGTAGTACATTTTTAAAGAAAAATTAAAGGACATGATGGCCTTTATCATTATAGAAAAAGACATCAAAGAAGATAAAAAAAGATGATATAATGGAAGGTGCCCAAGACTTGCATGAGCTATAAGAGAAAGAAATTAAGCAAATGGCTGCCAAATATAAAGTTATTTTTATATTAGTAACTTTGTTTTTTATACTAGACCATTTATATAAATAAGAACCATACGCACCTAGGTAGGCACAAGTTTATTAAAGGAATATCTAATTTACTATTGAACTTTCTAACACATAAATTTTTGTAAAATCATAAGTGAAAGATCAAAAGTAACCATGATACCATCAAAACCAATAAGTCTTGGCATAAGCATTAACTAATTCTTTCAAAATTAAAGGAATTGACACTTATCTATGTGGTAGTACTGAGGATATTATATATTCATATATCCCAATTTTCATGGATTATCTAATTTCAAATGAGAATAAGTATACTTAATTAACATTTTTATGAGGTAGCATAATTCTATCAAAGAGATAATACTCATTCTTTGTATGTTTGAAAGATTATTCATATTATCAACAAATCTTCATGAAAAATAATTGGTACTTATTGAGTTGACCAAAAATGAACATGATTAAACTTATATCAATTCACTAAAAAGAAAATTTTAACTCCCAAAAATTGATAGAGAGATTGCTTTCAAGTTAGAGAATTAAAATTTATAATTATTTTGATTATATTCAAGTTTGTAAAAGAGTCTTATATTATGAAAATGAACAATGAAAAAATAATTGATGGATTATTATTTATTTAGCACATAATATGGTAAAATTTTCAAAATGATTTGAGGGTTGGTTCTTTAGATGGGAATTATATCTAATTACTTTACTCTTAAAGGTTAAAGCTATGTGTAAGGGGTTTTATAATTATAACTCAAATACTAAAGATTTAAGACTATTATCCACAATAATATATAATGCTCCATGGGAATTAATCTGTGATTATTAGATCCATACCAAGATAGTAGAAAACATATAAACAAAAGTGATGAACTTATTATGGCTATGCAAAAGAATGTTAATCAAGTGTGGGATAAATTTTAATTTTTAAAGGATTTTGTCTACACGGAGAAAGAATTCATTTCTCTAAAATTAAAGCAAGTAATTCTACTCAAACATACCACTCCTATGCCAACTTAAATAATAAGGGACTTAATGTATCATATTCCTAAATAAGAATTGACAAAATGATGGCCTCTATCCTTCAAGAAGAAAACAATAAAGAAGATAAAATGAATAATATAATGCAAGATTCTCAATACTTTTATAAGTTATAAAAAAAGGAAACAAGAGAGCGTAACTTATGAATTTTGGCAAGATCATGATTTAAAGATCAAAAGTAACCATGACACTAGCAAAGTTCATTATTGCCTCAACTCATATATCCTCAAGTTTTAAAACTAAAGGACTTAATAAATTGCCTAAAGACACTTGTCAAAGTGGTATTAATAAGGATATTATATATCTTTATATTCTAATTGCTACGAATAATCTAATCCTAATTAAAAATAAGTATTTTCACTTAACAACTTTTGAGGTAGCAGAGTTTTATTTAAAAGATAATATGCATCCTCACTTTGTCCTAAAAGATTATTTGTATTATCACCAAATTCTTTAAGAAAATAAGATCTTGAGTATTAAACCCAAATACTCAAGATTTAATACTATTATTAACAATAATATATCATTTTACATGGATATTAAGCTAGGATTATTAGATCTGCATGAGGATAGTAGAAAACATAAGAAAAAATAGCAAATGCATGTTTAAAGGTCAATGATATAATCATGTATTTTTCTATTTATTATAAAGGAAAAAAATAATTATTTTTAAAAATTGTACCTAATGAATATTATAGACCTAATTGTCCAATAAAAATTAGCTTGAAAGTCAATTAGAGAATATCAAATACCGAGCCCAACCAGAACCACCATGATTGATTTGAAATGCAAGGCATGCAATTTCAAGGCACATTTATCAGATTATGGCTTTTTCTTTTTCTTATTACTTGTTGTTTATGGTTATATCTATAAAACCTTGTTTTATCATTTTATTGTGTGCAAATACATATCATTTTGTTTTTATTACGAGACTTTTTTTTTTGTAATTTTTTGTTATTTTAATATAATTGGAAAAATAAATTGAAAATTAATATAAAAAATATTTCTGAAATCTTCACAAATTTGATTTCACTTTGATATAATTAGCATTTTAACTTCTTATTAAACAACAACTATAGTTGCATCCACACACAAAGTATGTTCCTTGGTATCACAAATGTAATTTGTTAGACCATTAAAATTCTAGACTAAATAAACTGAAAAATCAAGAAAGGGGTAATTTCTTATCATCATAATTGAACTAATAAGGCTTTTAACAATAACAAAAAAGCAAAGAACATATAGTTTGTTTCTTTTTTTTTTATTTATTTTTTTGGTTGCATGATTCATCATTTAGTCCTTAATTTTTGTGATTTTTATATGATTTTATTCTTTTTTATTTTAGTTATATATCTTTTTTTTTAATTTTAGTTAAGTCTACTTTTGGACAAAATTTTGTCAATTCGTTAAAATTGTGCCTAGCTAAATGATATGCACAAAAAAGAAAAAAAAAGCAAACAAGAGATTCTTTAATTGCTTTATACATATTAGTCCTAAACCATTAAATATTTTTCAATGTAGTTCAATACTTCTTTTACTTGTCAAAATAATTTTATGGTTATAAATTTCCTGTATTCTGAATTAATTTTAGGATGACTATTATTAGTATGTTATATCTCAATTTGACATAATCAAAGACAACCAAAGAAACAAAAAATTTTGTGAATTGATAAATTGCAGTTAGATTAGTCCATTTCAAGGTATTTGATGATGGCCTCTTGAAAATTTAGGGAGGTAGAGAAGTATTAACAGTGGCATCGTTAATGTTAATATTATTGAGTTAGGTTAGCTTGTTCATGATGGGCTGATCCAACCTATTAAAGGAAGGTTGGAAAAAGTTAAAATTTGCTCTCTATAAATACACCTTACAAAAAATGTATGGCAAAAAAAATGTTAGTATTAATAAAAATATTTTTTTAGACATTTGTAAACATAAACAAAAACCTTCTAATTAACTTTTTGCTCTTAAGAAAAATAGAGAATACATATTTTTTATTAATTTTCATTGTAAAAGGTTCTTAGTTTGTGAATAAAGTGTTATTTGATATATTGATATTATCTCGATCATGAGAAAAAATCAATTTTCTAGTAATTAAGTTACTGCTAACTTAAGGAAGTCTTCAAGGACAACTATTATTCTAACCTTTTAATCTAACATTGGTATCAGAATTTGCTTAAATTGATTATGGCATGAAAAGAGTATATTATTTTATATGTAATTTTTGTATATAGTTTAGGTTGATATGTTTAAAAATTTGTTTCCCTCATATACATTGTTATTTTTTTAAAAACATTTTGCATGAGATGAAATATTGATTTATGCAACAGTCTATAAAAATTTCATATTTTTTGATTGTGTATTCTGTGAAATAATAATTTTCTTCTCGTATGTTACTTTTCAGACTTAACATTAAAAATGACAATTTTATACCATAAAATTTATATGTATAAAAAGTAATCATTATGGGTTTTCTATCCATATATTATTTGTCATTTTTAGATGTACCAATTAAGAGTTATTGAATCTTAAAGTTTTAAATTAAATTTAAAATTTTAAGAAAAAAGAAGAATTCATTCTAAACGAATTACAATCAATAGTTTTTTCAAATACATATTGTCATATAATATTTTTGAAAAACAACCACACCAATGAATTAAAGGAGTCAAATTATAGTATTTGTCAAAATTTTATGGGCACCCTGAACGATGGTGAGTATACTGTACTCTATAGGTAGGTGAGTGAAAGAGATTGCCTAATTGACTAATCTAGTGTGAAGAAGAACACTATAATACATGATGACCACCATTGAGAATACGCCACGTGACAATGTTAACCAAAATTAAACAAAGTTATTATGACTTTATATTTCACCAACAATTTACAGAGTACCCATGTATTGCATATTGACTCATAAAAATCTATTTTTAATATTATTTTTTAATTATTTTAAAATAAATTATTTTTTAAAAAAATTCATAATAATTAGTTAACATATCAAAAAAAATATGAAATTTTCATCAAAATTTTTTAATTTTATGCTCTATAAAATTATAATATTATATTTCAAAAATTATAAAAGTGATATTTTTTTGTATAATATTTTCTAAAATCCTTTTAGTTTTATTTAAGATAAAATATAAATCACATAATACAAACTCCAACTAAAAGGATTATTAAAGAATGTCTTAGAATATTGAATTTTGAGCTCTTTAAACAATTAGAAATCTATACAACCAACAAAATTCTTTTTGCACTTTTAAAGAATGCAAAATGGAAAATGATAAAGAGTTTATGGAATGTGTTAAACATATAAGATTGTTAATCAATCATCTTGCAACTTCAATGACTAAAAGGCTTAAGAAAGAGGTCAAGATTAATATTATACTTAAGTCATTAACGAACTTCTAGAAGGTTAAGGTGTGTCGTGAGTTGGAACACACCAAACGCATTATCAAGTGGTATAATGACCTAGAAAATGTCCTCGAGAAAGCATGAAAGTGTCATATTTAACATGCTACAAGGTGTTTTACTGTGTTGTTAATAAGTCTTAATCTCTAAGCTATAAGGCATACCTATTTTCATAAAATAGAGATAGGTTCATGATTTTGAGAGTTAGGCCTAAAGTTATCCAAGATGCCAAAAAAGATGAGAATTCACCAATTAGCAATTCTTTATTTTAACCTTATTACCTTTTCTCAACTATATATAAAAAAAAATTAAGTTTTAGTTATGATGGATAATATTATTATAATATTGTTTTATATTTGAAATTATATGTTGTTATATTTCATGTCACGTATGTAAAATTTATTGTAAATATCTACTATATTTCTATACGTGTTTGATTATTACCTTTAATGTTTAACATATATGCTTTGCATACATGACAAATTAACTAAAGAGTGAGAAATGTTAGGTTGGTTAGCTTTTAAGAATCTTCACTTAAGAACATAAATTTTACACAAATTGACATAAATTAAGATAATCTAGTATTAGTATGAAAGAAGATGATTGGAAACATTGTGAGCTTTTGATTCTTTCACTAATTTTAGATTATTGTTAATCTATTTTAATATTGGTACAAAATGAATGGTTAAAGTGTTAATACTAATCATTGATAAAGGTCTCAAGATTATTGTAATAATGGCTACAAAGATTATTATCAATAGGCTCAATAAGGAGGATAAGCTAAATAGTGAAAACTATGACATCTAGTACTGTAAGGTTCAATCTATCCTCAAAGTGCATGAAGTGCTAGAAGTTATCAACCATATCATAATGGACCTTAGGGAGGGTTCCTTAACTCAACAAAGGTAAGACCAAAAGGCCTTTAAGGCTTAGAAAAGAAAGAACAATTTGGCTCGCATTAGTTTGCTTAAGCATATAAAGAATGATCTCATCCATGAGTTTAAGGAGTATAAAACTAATCAGGCAATGTGGTTGGCTTTGAAAAACAAGTTTAGGGGTATTTTAGCTACTAAACTAAGAGAGTTAACGATCAATTTTGACGTCTACATAAATAAGTCATATCATAACATAGGATAACACTTGAGGGCGATGTCTAATATGATCAAAGAGCTCAAAGCAATTGGTTATACCCTCACATATGAACAAAATATTCAAGTTATCATTCACTTTATTCCTTTGAACTGGGAGCACATGAAAATTAATATGATGTATAATGAGACTATTAAGACCTCTCAAGATATCTCACATCATTTGATTTTAGAAAAGGAGCCACTTAGGGCTATAAAGTCTTTTGGTCAAGTAAATGTGATTAAAGGTAAGACTAGTTCAAAGGTTGTTTCTAACTCAAAACATAATTGATATTATAAGCATCATAAGAAAGGAAAAGGAAGTGGACAACCAAGAAAGAAGAAAAAGAATGATTATCATAAGAGAAGTGGTGGAAAGAAAATGGATAAAACCAAAATGGCATGTTATAACTATAGAAAATTAGGTCATTTTGCTCATGAATGCATTAAGCCTAAAAAAAGTATCCTTTACTCTTATTTCATATTATTTAGCTAATGTTGCTAACTCAGTATTGCTTACTAAATCTGATTCTTTATGAATTGTAGCCTCAAGAGCTATGGACCATATAACTAAATATCGAGAGCCATATGTGGAATTATGTCAAATTGGAGCTAGTTCAAGATAAGTGTATGTTAGAAACAATGTGAGGGTAGAAGTCAAAGGGATTGGTACTTACAAATTAGAAATGCAATATAGTCAAACCCTATTACTTCATAATGTTCTTTATGCACCTAAAATTTGATGAAATCTTATTTTTGTTCCTATTCTTCTATCTTTAGGCTATAAACTTGTTTTTGAAGATTATGTTGTAAATATTTATGATAACACTTATGATATTAGTAATAGATATCTGTCAGATGATTTGTTTGTGTTGGATATTAAAGATGGTATATTTAATATCTATAATAGTTAAAGATGGTCATATTTGTCTAATATCTCATAAATCTAAAACATTAGAACACTTTAAAAAATATTTAAGTATGGTAAAGAATCAATTGAATAAAAGAATTAAAACCCTAAGAATTGACTAAGGATGTAAATATCTCTCTGAACAGTTCAGGGAATTATATAATGAAAAGGGTATATTTAGGCAACTAATTGTTTTTGGAACTTCGTAACAAAATAGTATTGCAAAAAGAAGAATCAAGACCCTTTTAAAGATGGTTAAGTCTATGATGACATAAGAAAATCTCCCATTATATTATTAGGGTGATACTTTATTGGCAATTATGTATATAGTTAACCATATACCCTATAAATCTATTACTTCCATACCATATAAATTATGGTTAGGACAAAAGTCTAACCTAAGTAATTTACGACCATAAGGGTTACCAAATATGTTCATAATCCATCCCATAAATATGGGATATTGAATTTGAGACAAAAAAAATGTATTTTTATAAGATATTGTGAACACTTCAAAGTTATGCATTTATTAGTGAACAAGCTGATAAGAGTACTTTAAAATTAAAATCACGTGATGTCACATTCTTAAAGAATGAATTTCCTAGTATGGATGATATTGATAAGGATTTTTATCCCTATGAAATAAGTGATTCAAATGATTATAATGCATTAAACTTACTAACTCAAATAAATAAGGAAATGTCTCAAGCTATCAATTCAAGTGGGAGCGTTATACCATAGCCTATGCAAGATTTGTAAGGACCTATATTGCACAAAAGCATGGCACATCGTCATTTTATAATTCTAAAGGAAGCTTTTATGATTGTCCCTCATGATGAGAAATAGTCTAAAATAATAATTGAGGCTCTCCCATGCCCTACTAAGGAACAATGGATGAAGGCAAGGGAAGAAGAGATGGAATCTATGAAATCTAACTAAGTTTGGAACTTACTAAATTTGCCCATAACAATATAAAGCTATTAGGAACAAATGGGCTCCCAAAATCAAGCATAAGGTTGATGGTTCCATAGAAAGGTATAAGGCCAGTTTAGTGGCAAAAGGTTATACTCAATAAAAGGGTATAGACTATAAGGGAACATTTTCATTGATAGTAAAGTTTATCTCAATTCATCTAATTTTAGTCATAAGAGCAAATATAAATTTACAATTATATCAGATGGATGTTAAAACTACTTTTCTCAATGAAGTGCTAAACAAAAAATATTTATATGGAACAAATTATAGGTTTCATTGTTCAAGATCAAGAGAATAAAGTTTATAAACTCCAAAAATCAATTTGTATCCTAAAATAATCATCTAGGCAGTGATATTTGAAATTTCATTATATAATAATCTTATATGACTTCGCAATAATTGATAAGGATCATTACGTGTACATGAAGAAATTTGAAAATAAATTTGTAATTCTATCTTTATATGCAGATAACATTTTACTAGTTATAAGTAATAAGAAGTTTGTCACTACCATCAAGGAATGGTTGTCCTCTAATTTTGAAATTAAAGACATGGGTGATGTAATTTACATATTAAGAGTAAAGATGCATTGGGATCATTCCAAAAGATTCCTAACTCTGTCACAAGAGTTGTACATCCATAAAATCCTTGAACAATTTAGAATGAAAAGTTGTAAACTCATTAGCACTACTTGAGCCTTAAAATGTGTCTTAAAACACAATAAGAGTACAAAAAAATGAAAAATGTTTCATATTCCAGTGCAATGGATGGTCTAATGTATACTATGATGTGTACATGCCTTAACATTTGTTATGTCATAGGATTGGTGAGTCCATACCAATCAAACTCAAAATAAGCACATTGGTAAGCTATGAAAAGAATACTTCGATATCTCAAAGGTACTGCATATTATTCCTTATATTATCATGAAAATAATTTACAACTAATTGATTATTCAGTTGTTGATTAGGAAGGAGATATAGATGAACATAAATATACATTAAGATATATGTTCTTACTAACTGATAACGCCATATTATAAAGTAGCAAGAAGCAAACCTATATTACCTTATCAACAATGAAGGTAGAATTTGTAACTTACTCAACTATAGTGTAAGAAGCTATTTGGCTTAAAAGATTTTTGGAACATTTAAGAGTAAATGGTGATCAACAGAAAGTGGTCATATTATGTTGTGATAGTTAAACAACTATTGTATATACAAAAAATCTAAAGTATCAATGTAGAACCAAACCTATTGATACTAAATACAACTTTGTAAGAGACATTAAATCATAAAAGAATGTGACTTTGCAAAATATATGTGACTTTGACACAATGTATTACAATACATAACGAGACACAATTTTTTTAATATATTATGGATACATATGAGGAAATTAAAATCTAACTTAGGGATACGGTAAGTTAAAATTAATGTGAGAAAATATATCTGAGATATAGCGAGATACTTTTTTTTAATAAGACTCTTTTTTTTTATTTTTTAGAATTGTAGCAATTATGTATCCTTAACAAGTATATAGAATATATTTCCAAGTGCAAGTGTGCTCATAGGTCACACAATCCATTTGCCTATATAAATTACTTATAAAAAATTGAATGTTAAGAATAATTTTCTTAATGATCATGTTATTCTAACTCATTATATGTAAGTGAAAAATGTAAATATTATTGGATTGGGTTAGCCCATCCAGATGGGCTTACCTAACCTATTAAAGGGAAGTTTGAAAAAGTTAAAACTTCCTCTCTCTACAAATACATATTATAAAAAATATGTAAAAAGAAAATTGTTTATATTAATAAAAATAATTTTTCAAATGTTTTTAAGAATAAAGGAAGACTTTCTAATTAACTTCTCACTTTCTAAAAAAAATAAAAAATATACATTTTCCATTAATTTTCATACTAAGAAATTCTTAGTATACAAATAGGGTATTATTCAGTATAGTAATATTATTTCAATTACAAGAAAAAATTAATTCGTCAGTAATCAATTTATTAGAAACTTTCAAATATACTTAGGGATAATTATGATCCTAATTTTCTAATCTAACAGTTGAAATATCAAAAAAGAAATTCTTAAATGATTGTGAGGAGTTTTTTTTTTTTTGTTTTTCTCCGTGCAAATAAGGATAGGTTTGTATTTTGTGTCGTGTATTAAATACTTTTCTGAAAATGGGAAAAATAGAACCATTTGTGACACTCCTCTCATGTCCAAAAAGAAATATAAGTGAAATTGTCTATAAGTTAGGCATCGGCATGAATAAGTTACCAGTTAAGGATATTTAAAATTATAATTGTGTTTTATTGTTATGGTTAACAAGCTAAGCGATCACAAAATTTATTATTAATAAATATAATTAACTATTTAATAATTATTTATAGTATTTTAAAAAATAAAAAAATTAATAAAATAAAAAATAATTTTTTATATAATTAAATTGTAATTATTTTATTTGATAATAAAGATTATTATTTTAAAATATTATTAAATTATTGTGCACTTCTTTTTTTTTTTTTTTGCACTAAAATGCAACATTTTTTAAATGTAAATTTAAACTGTAATGCATTTCTATCAAATATAAATTTTACAATTTACTAAATACTCAAAACTTGTGTTTGATTTAAAATGAAAATTTTTAAACTTTAGCCACAATACCAAACACATCCTAAATCTCTTTAGGACTGCGATGAATGAATTTCATGTAAAAACCTCTTATCCATCTTATTACCGCAAGAAGACGTGCAGGTCCATTCATGTGAGGGGGTTTAACAATCCTAATGACCGATAAATAGCATCATTTGAGATTTATTTGAGTAATAAATGCACATTAAAAAGTTGAACAAATGAGTAAACCTTTTTGTATGATTTTTAGTTTTGAAAATAACATAATTATAATTCAGTATTAACAAGCTTGGCCTTTTTTTTTTTCGTTATATAAATAATTTTATTGTTTAGGTTTCTAATTTTTTCAATCTTTTATTTATGGAACCGAAATATGCAAGAATGATTATTTTAAATTGAAAGAAAATACAATGGTTAATCTTCTGTACATAGTATCTTGGAAAGTGTAAATATTTTATATATGTCTTATATTACTAGGAAAAGTGAAAGAAATTTTTTTTCAGTTGCCCCATATTTCTAGCAAAATTGAGATAATTGAGTCAAATATGAGAGAGATATTCAATTTCCAAACATATCTTCAATCTCATATGCCGTGCCCTTAATCTTAGTTACTATTAATTAAAATTATTTAATAATTAATGTTCTAAACAAGTGAGAATATTACCACAAATGTCCATAAAAAATAAATATATATAATTGAGTTCATTGCCTATGAGGAAGAGATTGTTGAGAAAATCATTGCCTATCTCCATGGCAACTATATAATTCATTTTTCTTCTACAAAATAATCAGCTAAAACTAAAATAGCCAATGCATTTAATTGCCAAAAAAAAAAAGCTCACATGACTCGAACCTAAAACCTAATTGTCCTTCACATCTATTTATCATAATTAATTAACATTAGGTGATAATGTAGGATACACTTTCTTCGTAATTATAAGAAAAGAAATTAATTGTCATCATTCCCTATTAAAATTAAAAAGGTCCCTTTTTTATTTTTATCTTAGACATTTGAAATAATAAATTATTTAAAAAATAAAATAAAATCTGTACAACACACAAGTTTAAATTCAACGCTCGCGTATAAATTTTTAATATAGTAAACAAATATGGCAGTTGACATATAAAAACAAAGAATTAAATAAACAATCTTAAAAACCAGGCAAGGGACACTCTTCGACTTTGACAAAACCCTTCTTAAAGTTACGTTACATCCATGCTTTTTACCTTGCACTTGTATTTCCTGTTAGTTTAGTGGGAAAATTCTCAAGTCTTATTTTGGAGGTTTTCTTTTTCTTTTTCTTTTTCTTTTTCTTTTTCTTTTGACCCTCCAACTATAGCTAATTGATGAACTTTCTAAGTGTTGCTTTTGAAATCAATGGCTGCTTATGTGTAAGGTTTATCATAATGTACCTCGTTACAATGCTCATAAAAAGACAATGTTGACTATTATAGCAAGAGCATTATTACCACTATCATAATTATTAAGAAAAAATCATTATATAGATAAATTATTTGATAAATATAAGTAGATATAGTATAATTTATACTACTTGAAATAGTATTTGGTATTATATAAATAATATTTAATATTGCATAAATATAATATGAAATTTTATTTTAACTTTATATAATTTTATTATCTAGTACCAAATGTTATTTATATAATATAATCACATTATATTTAATTGTATTTATTAAACATTATATCTACCTAATATTTTTCTTATTAAAAATGAATATTGATACCTCTATTATTAATTGTGACATTGGTGGAGTGGTAGGATGGGCCGCCCGAGTCCCGCCTCCTTTTATTTTTTTAATGAAATATAGCCTGCTTATAATTAAGTAAAATGTACATAGAGTAATTAAAAATGTGGAGATAGCCAACAAAATTATATTATTTGCATATTGTTGTCATTAAATTTATAGAAAAATGAAATTAAATGATATTTGCATAATAAAATTGCAGCAGCCGCCGCACTCAGCACGCTGACACCCAGCTTCGACACCGTTCCAACCGGCCAACTCGGAGCTCACTAATGACCACCAACCGCATGACGTCAGCACTACTTCTCACTGTCACTTTCTTAACCTCTGATTTTATATAAAGACACCCCTCCAACGCGGAACTCACGTCACCTTCAACCGCACAGCACAGAAGCCAAGAAGCTAACCATACCAGTCTACCCTTTTCTGCTTCGAAATCGATGGCTCATCATCAAGGCTCCTCCAATTCTGTTAGTGTTACCACCAACAGCAATAACCACGGCAGCGTCGTTTCATCAGGGGACGGAGGCGACATTCCCGGCATGTCCACCATCAATCCTGGGTGGTTCTCCGAGATCGGCCCCATGTGGCCAGGTGTGTCTGTTTTCTTCCCTTTCTGTCTTAATTCTTTCTTTGTCCGTTGGAAGACCAGCGAGTTTACAATAATCTTGGGACCGGAGTTTAGATCCTGGGAAAGCTGGTAGGAATTTGAAACCTTTTTTTTTCTTCTTCTTCTTTTTTCTTTCCATCAATCAAAAGGTCGGAAATTTCTAGGGATTATTTATTTGCCCTAACTGTGCATGCCCGAAATTATGAGAAATCGTTGACAATAAAGTTGGATGGATGGAGAGAACCGAATCAAGGATGCTCGAGGTGGTCATGTGGGGCAATATATACTTTTTTTTTTTTTTTTGTGAAAATTCAAGTTTTTCGGTAGAAATGATTAGATGTATAACAAGATCAATTAATTAAATCATAAGATTGATGAAATATATAATAAATTATTAAAAAAATATAATTAATTATACATCTTGTCAATCTTATTACATATATTTAATCGATCTTATTACACGTACAAATGCATCTAAATTACTATCTATTGTCTGTATTGTATATCTGCTCTCAGTTGTTGATTTTGCGGACCTTTGGATGTGGGTCCGCCTAAAACTCACACAGCCACCAAGATTTTAAGCATGTGTGTCGGAATTTGAGCGATAGAGTATCCCTTTTCGTTCAAAGGTTAAACCACATAAGACAACCACATTTCTAGTATTTTTTTTTTCTTTTAAATTTTGTGAATGAAATATTAAATTTATAAGAATAAAAAAATTACTATTTATTCTGTAATTCACGATGTAATATGTCTCTTAATGTAAAAATAAAGAAAAAAAAAGAAATCGAACATGAGATATAATTTGCCAAAAGAAGGAAGAAAGAACAAAATACAATTTCCCAGTCTTTGTGTGTGCTGGTGATTTTAGTATAACAGGGAAGGAAGAGGCCATGACCATGCCTATGGCACCCCCAAACTTCAAACAATTTCATTTATATGCCCCTCAAATTTTCAGACATTTCTTTGTGAAATCATTAATGGCCCTTTCGAACTAGGAAAATTTATATATTGTTGGCCACCAAACTAGAAAATTTTCTTGCGACTTTATTAGTGCTCCTAAATTCAGAAACCTTTCTTTATGAATTCATTAATAACTTTCTAACCTCAAAATTTTTTTATGAAATTTATTAATGGATATGAAATTGAAAATTTGATCTTTATTAATTTTTTAGTTGCTACCTAAATTTTATAAAATTTACTTTAATAAATTCATCAATGCCTTTAAATCTGGGTCAAAATATTTAATTGTATACTTACCCTTGTTTTTGATTTCTTATTGTAAAATTACTTTTCTCCTTAACAAGTGTATCGGGTATGTTGTAAAACATGGCAATTAGTTCTGCACTCAAAACCAAAGGTCTTGATAGATCCGGCACAGAGATGTCTGGTATGGTTGTTGCTAATTACTGTTGTCAATTGCTGATTTTGCTGATTGTTATTATTAATGAATTAAAAAAAATATATATATATATATATATATTTAGTATTCAATTAGATTAATATTGTTTTTAACTATTAAATAATCAAATAAGTAAGGTCATGTTTAGTTTACTTGTTGTTCATTGTTTTTATTATTTATTATTGTTAATTATTAAAATAATTAATTATAATTCCTATTTATTACAAAAAATATTTAAATTAAATATTATTTATTAAGTGCTATTTCTCTCCTAAAATAGTCAAAATCTACTTTTTCTATTAACTCCTTTTTAAGGAGTGTATAGCAAACAAAAACCTTTAAAAAATTTTACTAAAAATTTAACACTTTATTCTTTCAAATTGAACAACATCTAACATCTGTAAAAAATAAAAATAAATAGCCTCTAATTAGGGAAAAGGATTTTAATTGAGATGGGGTTGGAAGCAAGAGGAATAACGATAATTTTTTCAACATAGGTCAGTCAACCATCAGTTGAGTCAAAAGGAAATTAGAAGTTTTTTTTTTTTGTTTTATTTAGTTACCGCATTAAAAAGTTTAGATTGCTGTTCACAATTGAACAACGCCAAACCAAATACCATCGAACAGGAGGAAAAGAGACAAGGTTGCTGACTAAATTGCCTTGCTCTTGCATTGTTCTGCAGGGGAAGCGCATTCTTTAAAGGTGGACAAGGTCTTATTTCACGGAAAGTCGGACTACCAAACTGTTTCAGCATTCCAGGTACGAAATAGCCATCGCAAAATGTTATGCCAACTTCTAGTCTTTCTTCTTAATGCAAATTCTTTGCAATGCAATGCTTATTGACTGACTGAATTGTAGGCCAATTGTCATTGTTATTCTTTGTTTTTCTCTCAACGCAGTCAGCAACGTATGGAAAATTTCTGGTCTTGGATGGGGTGATCCAACTCACCGAAAGAGATGAATGTGCATACCAAGAAATGATCACTCATCTCCCTCTTTGCTCCATTGAAAACCCAAGAAAGGTTTCTATTTTTCGATTAGCACACGAAAACTTGTTCCAAGCGATTCCATAGCTTTTTCATTTTCTCATGTATTATTTGTGTTATTGAAATTGTGACCTGATCAAATCATGACATTTCTGCCTTGATGTAATGATCGTGGACCATAGTCTGGATTGCAATGTGCTATGGTTAAAAAGGAAATTGGCCCAAAGCAATCCTCTCTTGGTTGTGCTTGCTTTTGACTTGTGATATATCTCTTCTTCCTCCAGGTGCTTGTAATTGGAGGAGGTGATGGGGGTGTCCTGCGTGAAGTTGCTCGCCATTCCTCTGTCGAGCAGATTGATATATGTGAGATAGATGGAATGGTGGTCGATGTGAGTTACTCAAATTCACTGTCATCATCTGGAAATTTAATCATCTTCTCATACTTTCTTTAACTTGCAATAATGTTGGAGTCGTTGCTTCAAAGAGTGAAAAAGAAAAATTTTTGTCACTAATCAATTTTATGAATAAAAGACCATTAGAGATTTTGTCTAATTCCTCAATGGACTTGACCATCTGAATGGATTGGGATTTACGAGTTAAAACATATATAAGCAACCATGACCATTTTGGTTTCTTAGTTTTAATCCTGATGACATTTTTTTTCCTCTGCCTCCCATCCCCATGCAGGTAGCTAAACAGTTTTTTCCTGATGTAGCCATTGGATTCCAAGATCCGCGTGTTAGCCTCCATATTGGTGATGGTACTGTTTCATTCCAGTAATGTTTCTTTCTCGTCTTCTTAATGTCTAATGTTCAAACATTCTGAAACTTGGGTGGACCTCGTAGGAGTTGCTTTCCTGAAAGCTGTCCCCGAGGGAACTTATGATGCTATTATTGTTGATTCATCTGATCCGGTTGGTATGTGTCCTTCACCCATTTAGCTTCTGTCTAAGATTGAATGAATTATTCCTTTTCATTTGTCCACCACAAGCCATCATTTCCATCAAATCTACTCAGGCCCTGCACAAGAGCTTTTCGAGAAGCCTTTCTTTGAGTTAGTAGCCAAGGCACTCCGCCCGGGTGGTGTTGCTTGTACTCAGGCAGAGAGTCTATGGCTGCACATGCACATCATAGAAGACATTGTCAAAAACTGTCGCCAAATATTTAAAGGTTCCGTAGAATATGCCTGGACTACTGTCCCTACATATCCCAGGTATGATATCTTCCGTAGCTTAACTATAGCATATTTTTAGTACATAAGATTTATGATGGTGTTTCTTGGACATAGATGCATATGTGTGCGAGATATTGCTGATAATCAAAAGCTATTCGCACAATTTTGAATTTGTTGGCCGTTAATTTGCAGTGGGGTGATTGGTTTTATGCTTTGCTCCACCGAGGGGCCAGCAGTAGATTTCAAGCATCCAGTGACTCAGATAGACGCCAGTTCCAGCCATCCCAAAATTAAAGGACAAGTAAAATTTTACAATTCGGAGGTGAGTATGCATCCAGAGACTTCACATTTTGCCAGCCAACCTGCATTCTTTTGTTGAACAAGTTGTCATTTGTTGCAATTTCTTTGTTTTCTTTTTTTTTTTTTTCAATTGTTACAGATCCATTCTGCGGCTTTCGCTTTGCCATCATTTGCAAAGAATGCGCTTGATGAGAAGTTGAAGTGAGCATGTGAGAGCAAAAGAAAAATAAAGTGGCAGAGTTGTGGCCATTGCAGGTCTTTTTGTTTAGTTACTGGGCACAGTTTAGTCTTGTGGCCATTGCAAAACATAGTTTCTTTTTTCAGAAACACATTTTTCATTGGCAAGTTTCGAGAACGTTTTGTCGATCCTGGAAATTAATACCCCACCCAGCAACCTACACGATACACTGTTATGAATGCGCGCGAAGGAAAATATGATCATCTAGAACGAATAATATGGGTGGAATCTGTAATAATTATTATTTACTATAAAATGTGAAATAATTGTCAAACAAATTTGTGACATTATACATTTTACTTCATTTTGTTGCATATTATATATTTTTACAAAAAGTAAATAAATAAAAAAGTAACTTCTTAAATGCGGGACTCATAGGACTCGTCTATAACTCGTCTCTCTCATTCAGTCCAAGTAATTGGACCCTATCTAGAAAACCAGCAAGGCTTTTCGGTCAGCTGATGATTAGTACTTAATAGCTCTCTAGGGTAAGCAAAGCATCAAATCCAATAATGATCAAAGAGTGATCGTAAGGTGGGGTTGTTTCTAATTAAGATACTGCTTCCGAACTGATATCAGATTCGTGGAACAGCTTTTAATCTCAATCCTGTCGGGCTGGCCTAGTGTTAACCTAAAACGAGCTGATGGTCCTTTTTGTACTGGTTGCATCGTCAGAGGTGGATGGACAACAATTTATGGTCTATTACAGATTTTGAAAAACTCCCAAGTTTCTGTTATAGTTGGGGCTTGCTTAGGCACGTTGAGAGGGATTTTGAATGCAATTCTAGTACTGCTTCGGATTCTAGCAACCATCATCAGCATCCTGGGGTAGTTCTCTGGTTAAAGAAGCTTTTTTTGGCTTCAAGTTCCCAATCTAGTCTTCCTTATGGAGACTAAATTAAAATTCCAAGGAGATAAATAAACTGAAGCAACAATCGGGACAACATAACGGGATTGCTGTTGCTTGTCAAGGGGTTGATAGAGACCGTGGTGGTGGATTAGCGTTGCTGTGGCAGCCTTCGGTTTAGGTTTCTATAAAATCTTTCTTGTTGGATCATCATATTGACATCTTAATTTCTGGTTTTCTCTTGCCTCAGGATTGGCGTTTCACGGGCATCTATGGATGGCCGAGTGATAATAATAAAAGGCATACATGGAGTCTGCTTCGACATCTTCGTCCTAATAAATATGTTTTGTGGTCTATTGAAAATTCTGGGGGCCTTCTATGGATGCTTTTCAATGTGCTATTGATGGAGCTTCGGTATATTGGTTATCGATTCACCCTGAATAATGGACACTTGAGTCTCAAGTCACCGAGAGATGGGATGCATAGCTTAGTTGTTTGTATTTTTAGTTGATGGGTTCAGTTCATTGGGATTAAATATACTGTAGAGGTTTCTTTTTGCTGATGCTAGTATCAACTAGTAAAATATCTAAGAAGTTTTGGGTTATGTTGAATTTTAATGGAAAGGTTCTAGTGCTTTTAAATAGGTTTGCCATGGTATCCGGTCTTTAGATCAAAGGAATTAAGGATCAAGTTGGAGATAAAAATACCCGGAAAGAAATGAAAAGATGAGTGATGGGGTTGAAGAAGAGAGGGAAAAGAAGAAGAAGAAGAACAAAGAACAAAGAACAAAAAAAAAAAAAAAAAACACAAAAAAGCAGTTTGAGATGAAAAATCAGGCAATTGTTGTGTTGACTCTCTTTTTACGCATCATTTGATAATGGTTAGGAGTTGATAACATAAATAATTTGAGAATTCATTAATTAACAAAATGTTGAAAGGTGGGTAAGTTAAATTTGAACTTAACAACTCATATGATGTTACTTATAATAATAAAAAAAAATAAAAATTCATTTTTTTAATTAAATATCAACTCCACCTCAGCTCGACTTGATTGAACCAACCATACAAACCCTTTGTGCTTCAACTAATAGGCCTGCAATTACCAATCTGTCCAATCACCAACTAGTCAAAGTGCTCTCGGTGTCAATAGTTAGAATTCATCCTGTTCATACAGGACTACCATAACTTGTAATCAATTTGTAATTAAAATATAAATTTTATTAAATCGCTTAAATTAATAAATTAGTTGCAAATTGACTGTAGATAGTCTCATTGGTTTAAAATTATATTTTTAATTGAACAAAATACTAACAATAATAATGAGAGACAGTTTTATAATTTGTATTTATTTCAACAACAAAAATAGATATGATATGTAACTTTTCTTTTTCAACAGCAATCAATAATTTTCATTCATGGCAACTCCATAAAAATAAAAATAAAAATAAAAATAAAACCAAAGCATATGTGCATAGATTTTGCCATAAAAACTATAACAGCTCCTCCTACTCAAGCTCCATACCTATACGTCAACGAAAAAGGACAAAGACACTCGCTGGAGAAAAAGCCATAATCGTCCAAAAAGCAAGTTGTTAGAGTCACAGCTCAACTCCTTTACAATGCAACGCCTTGGGCAGTGAATGAGGACAAATGATGCAGTATATCTAGTTTTTAAAACTATCAAATGGGGGCAGATATATGTCGATTTTTAGCAGTTTTCAAAACCATCAATCCATTCTTAACGAAGTATAAGAATTAAAAATTATTTATTTTCTTTTTTTTTATTTTTAATAAATTGGCCAGTTTTTGAACACCCCTAATGTCTCCTCTTAATCGAAATTGTATTATCAATTTTTTTCCTTTTGATGATGTTCGTTAATCCATTAACCTATTCAAATGCAATGAGTTCTTATTTTTCTTGAGATCAACAAGATGCAATTGACTGTCCCCTTTATTGCACAACTGGTTCGGGGAAAATCTATTCAGTGAATTAATTTCAACAAAAATTCATTTACCTCATTTCCCATTATCAAATACATGTGCCCAGCTGCAAGGAGAACGAGATCCATTTAAGAATTCAATATTTTAACGAATTTAGGATATTTTCATAAATTTAATCATTGTAAGAATGATTTTAGTTGTTTGGTTTAGGAAATAATTTAATAAATCTCACAAATTCAGTGTATAGTTCATAAACTTAAATCATTTTGCAATGATTTTATGGGCATGGAGCAATCATGTTTACATTTAAGAATTCATTATCATGTTGGTCAACATAATTGTATCCATTTACCAAAACTGCTTTGACTTTGTTAAGAACAGTTGTAGGAAATTGACGCCATGATTTAGGGTATTAATTGTCATCATTTTCACGCTGGAGTTCCTTTTTTTAATCTCCCAGATCGGTTCCAAGCAATCCCAAAACTCAGTGGGCTGCCCCTACCTGGCTCCCATTAGAACAAGAATCGAGGTTCCAGTTTTGGTCCGATTCGTTCAACTTCCTTGAATTGAAATCAGGACTGGTTGGTTCTTCTTCGAACTGAAATCAGGATCGGGTCTAAATCGAAGGCCCAACAGCTCTTGATATACAAGCACCCAGGGGAAAAATGGAAGCCTGGAACAAAATAAATGCTGTTCAGGTATCGATGTACATCTGGGCAATAGGGTGAGAGTCAGAGCAAGCTGTTTCTTCCGAGCTTGTTTTCTATTGGCTGTACCAGTTGACTCTTAAGCCACTTGCCCTCTACTCCGGCATTTCCATGCTAAGTTGACTGTTAGATTCTTAAGCTACTTGCCCTCTACTCCAGAGTCATGGGGTCTGAATAGCAGAGAAGTATCTAACACCATATGTGAGTATGAGTGAGGGCCCTTGTGTAGAAATTTTCAAGTTCTGAAAGTAAATGTCAGACGGTAAGATACTGGACAGGTAGTTGAGCTGACTGGTAGGTGGTTGGTGATGTTACAGTTCTGTTATAAATTGTGTCCATGGCAATAGTAGTTCTAGACCAAAACATTTCTGGTGACCTAATTTAGAGAAATGGGTAACCAGAAAGCTCAATTGGCTACTGTTTTCCTGCTGATAGCTCCTTTGACGTGCCTGTCTTTAAGCCTACCGAGTGAGTACTCCATAGTGAGCAATGACCTCGATCGTGAGTTCCTCTCAGAGGAACGTATCCTCCACCTTTTTCAGCTATGGAAACAGAAGCACGGAAAGGTGTACAAGCATGCAGAGGAGGCGGAAAAAAGGCTCGAAAATTTTCGCAACAACTTGAAATATATTTTTGAGAGGAACGCAAAGAAAAGATCGGCTTCAGGGCATGAGGTGGGATTGAACAAGTTTGCTGACTTGAGCAACGAGGAGTTCAGAGAAAGACATTTATCAAAGATAAAGAAACTCATTAGGAGGAAGAGTGCCCTGGCGACTGGCAAGCAAAGCAACCTGGAAACCTGCGATGCTCCTTCGAGCTTGGATTGGAGAAAGAAGGGAGCTGTCACTGGTGTCAAGGACCAAGGCGATTGTGGTAAGTTTCTAGTAATTCTTTACATCATATAGGACAACAATATTTGAGTGATGCTGTCATTGATATATGATTCTCTTATACACAATTTGTTCATCGCTTCCATTAAAAATGAAATTTAAAAAGAAAAGAAAAACAAAAACAGGCCTTCACGCAGGCTTTCAAGCACCAAACATCACTATAGGCTACTTGTTCTGGCACAAGTAAGAATGTGACAATCAGCATTTTCCACTGATGGGCTAAGGTTAAGCTTTTTGTGCTAAGGTTAAGCTTTTTGTGCACACAGCGTTATGAAAGGGGAAAGCTATCCAAAACCCATGCAGCTCTGACTGTTAGGAATTGCAGGAATTTTGTAGTTTTACCTACCAGACATGGACAGTGCTTACTAATTCAACGGTTTGCATCCATTTGTTATTTGTCTTCCTTTAAACAAACATTCAAGAAATGCAGGGCCATAGAAAACCAAAACTGTTGGCACCTTGGAGTAATTTTTCTTTTTTTCTAAGTTTCTACCATTAATTTATACTAGAAAAACATAGTTGACTTTGTGACATATTCAGAAACCTTAATGTGCTTCCTCAAAAACATTGCTTCAGTATGAGCCAGATCCCTATTTAGCTCCAGATTAACGCCTTGCAGCATACAAGCCCTGCGACACACTGCATATTAACTGTTCCCATGTGCCCTTGACAAAGACTTTTGAATTTTGGCTACTTCACAATCCAAATTGTGATATTTCAATTTCATTATATGAAATTATGAAATCCAGTCCTTATTTTGAGGGTCTAGAAAGGAAACAAACAACCTTATTTTTTTTTTATTATGTTTGTTCTCATTTTGTTTCTGCTACTTGCTTGCTGCTATATATAACTTAAACATCCAGTAAGCATAAGAAACCAATGCCAAACGCGTATGAATTCGGCCAATTCTTAGAGGAATGGTGGAATAAGAGAGAATAAAAATTTTCTGAGCTAATTCTGGGAACGTATTTTTTAATTTATGTCCGCAGGAAGTTGTTGGTCATTCTCTACAACTGGGGCTATTGAAGGAATAAATGCTATAGAAACTGGAGACCTTATCAGCCTTTCAGAACAAGAGTTGGTTGACTGTGATACAACCAATGATGGGTGTGATGGAGGCTACATGGACTACGCTTTTGAATGGGTCATAAACAATGGTGGGATTGATACAGAGGCTGATTATGCTTACACAGGTACTGATGGTACCTGCAATAGCACCAAGGTTTGGTTCCTCTCTGTTGCCGAGGCCCCTTAGATAGAAAATTTTTCTCTTAAAGACAATCTTACTGGTTTTGACTCTTCTCTCATTCTTGATGTTTTGTAATAATCAGGAGGAAAGAAAAATAGTATCCATTGATGGGTACAAAGATGTAGCTCAAACAGATAGTGCTCTCCTGTGTGCTACCGTTAACCAGCCCATTAGTGTGGGAATTGATGGTTCTGCAATAGATTTTCAGCTATACTCAGGGGTAAGTACCTCTGTTTAGCTCAAAAGAATTTTCAAAAGCTATGTTGAGTATGTTTGAGACAATTGTAATAATGTAACATGATCAGGGAATATACGATGGTGACTGCTCTAGCAATCCGGATGACATTGATCATGCTGTTTTAGTAGTTGGTTATGGTTCCGAAGATGGTGAAGACTATTGGATAGTAAAGAATTCATGGGGCACGGATTGGGGAATGGCAGGATACATCTATATGAAAAGGGACACTAGTTTAACATATGGTATCTGTGCAATCAATGCCATGGCCTCTTATCCGACTAAACAATCATCAGCGCCTTCCCCGACTAGTCCTCCGCCGCCACCTTCGCCACCGCCACCACCACCACCTCCTCCTCCGCCTCCACCTCCCTCCCCTTCGCCAAGCCAATGTGGAGATTACTCCTACTGTCCAAGTGACGAGACATGCTGTTGCCTGTTTGAATACTATAACTTTTGCTTAGTTTACGGTTGCTGTGCTTATCAGAACGCCGTTTGCTGCACTGGCACTGAATACTGCTGTCCCAGTGATTACCCCATCTGTGATATTGAAGAAGGCCTATGCCTCAAGGTAATAGAATTTGCAACCTTGACGTGTTAAGACAGTTTGGTGTTTAGATAGACCGTAGACCTGGTGCAAATTCAAAATCTTACGATTATATTTCGTGTCAACTTGCTTTTTTCTTTGTTTTTTTTTTATTTTTTTGTGTGACAGAACCAAGGAGATCACCTGGGAGTTGCTGCAAGGAAGAGGCACATGGCTAAGCACAAATTCCCCCGAACTAAGTTAGAGGAGGGAGAGACAAGCTACCAACATTTCCAGTGGAAAAGGAACATCTTTGCTGCAATTCGCTAAAACAGAGGAGACCCTTTTGAGAATTTCTTCCCTGGACAGCATTAGTCAACCTTCCCTACGAACATTGGTTTTGATGGACACTCAACGTAGGTGGCCAGGGGAAAAAGCAGACTATATAAAATAATAAAAAGGAGGAACTGGGGTTGGTGTCCCCTGTGGGGGATCTGCTGGAGTTGTAATTCAATTTTCCTCTTTTCGAGTCCCTTTTTTTTTTTCTAAATTGCTTTTTTTGAGATTGATTCCATTTCCCATTTATGAGAATGTTTTCTTTTGAGTCAGTGTAAGAATGTTTCTGATTCCTTGTATTAATATACTCTTTAAAATTATTGGTTATATTTACTTTTTCTTCTAATATAATTGATTTATAATTTTACATGTAAATTTATTTTATTATTTTTTGTTTTTAATAAATTTTATTTATTATATAATATATAATTATATTTAAAAAATTAAAATATAAATATCCAACACACTAAAATAGTTGCGTGAGGTGTGAGCTGCTGTCCTGGTAGTGGGCAGAATAGAATCAGGCCAAACGAACGACATCGTACTATCAAGTCAGATGCACTTCAGACCGCATCTTATCTCTGTTCCTTTAATCCTTCCTGGTTGCCGTCAATCCGGTTGAAAAAAAATTCGTTAAATTTATATTGCACAATAAAATAATTTAATATTATCTCATCTCATCACATGTTTAAAAAATTATTTATATAGTTTAACATGGGATCTCCATTATCCATTGCATGTAATAATTTCAATTCTCATAATATCATTTATATAAATCTTATAATGTTACCTCAAAACTCATATATCCACACCTTCTCTACCTCTTGCCATCATCAATAAACATTTTTCATAAATAAATCATTTTTTAAAAAATAATATAAAATATTTTATATTATATTAATATTTTATATGCAATATAAAATTCTTTGTAACCACCTAATTCCACCACTTTTGTTGTCCCTCAATTGGGTCTAAAAGTTTAAATTCAAACTAAAATGCAATTGTTCTTATTATCCTTTATGTGCTTGGGAGTATGTTAAAGAAAAAAAAAATTATTAGGAGACTCATGGAATATTGAACTATAAAATAAAAATAATTTTTTTAAAATTTTACAAATCACAAATATTTTTTTTAAATTAAAATTTTTAATTTTTAATTATTAAGATATTTTTAAGAGATCTTATAAAAAATTTTCCATTCCGGAATAATTGTGCAATAGTCCAAAATTCACAGAACAATCCCGCCCTTAGACCCAAACTAACAAACCGCTTGCTTCAAATCCAAAAGCGACCCCTCGTTTTAGGTATGGGCAAAATCTAAAAACGTTGTGGTTGGCCCAAGTCCAATGAAAGATATCCAATTTAATTATCAAAAGTATCAGATTGAAAATTTTACATTTGAGTTTTTATTGAGATATTTAATAAAACTAAATAATATTTTTAAAATTTATTCTTATGATAAAATGTAATTCCTTTTAACAAGATGGTAAAATATTATCCCTGATTTTTCATTTTTCTCACACAAGATTAAAAAAAAAAAAAGAAAAAAGGAAGTGTAATAGGACACAACGGGGCGCGGTTTTTTGTTTTCTTTTTCAACCCTCGCGGCACATTTCTCTTAGCCAAATCCTTATCTAAAGAGAGCGGTCTTCGGAGGGATAAAGCACTGTGCAGACTGGAAAATATTTTTTTAAATAATCTTACTATTTATTCTGATCTTCCAAATACTTTTTAAAATAAGAAGTAATACATAATTGATTTACCCTATGAACCATACTTTAATGAAAAATAGATCTTTACCAAAATTCAACTTATCCAAATAAATATAGAATTAAAAAGTTACTCTAGAAAAAAAATTTAAAATTTAGAATCCAAGAAACTTATTTTCAAATCTCAATCACTCTAATCATATGCTACTTTTTATATTAACAAATCAACTGAATTTGAAAGAGGTATCTCCAAATTAATTATCAATTACAAATCTCTCAATAAATCCCTTAAGTGGATTAGGCATCTTATTTCCAATAAAAAAGATTTATTACAAAATCTCCATTTTGTTCACCTCTTTTCCAATTTTGACATGAAATTTAGATTTTGACAAATTTAGATTGATCCAAAAGATAGATACAAAACAATTTTTACCGTTTCATTTGGATAGTATGAATGGAATATGATGTTATTTAATTTGAAAAATATCCTTTCATAAATGGAAGAGGCATTGAACTTATATTGATTGAATGTGTTTGGTTTGTTTTTTAAGCTAAGATCTGGAGCTTTGAGTTCAAAAATGGGTTTTGGCCTTAAGATATGGTTGATTTGAGGTTTGGAAATTTGTAAAGGGAGAGAATGATTTTCAGAGGACTTTGGTTCTAAGGACTTTGTTTGGGATTTTATTCCCAGAGTGTTGACTTTTTTTTTTTTTTTATAAAGGATTGATAAGAACTGTACAGATGATGGGTGAAAAGTTTCAATGGATAAGGGTCCATTGCACAGTTCAGAAGGCCTAAAAACATGAGCTATAGTTTCAATGGATGCAAGAGGTCCATTGTACATTCTAGATGACCTAATAACACGAGCTCTAATACCAACTGATGCAGAAAACCCCAAAAAAAGTGGCTTAAGGACCCAACGCACACATGGAATCAAGGGACAACCAGGAAAGGTAAATTAAAGTTTAAAAATACAAACCCTAGACCCAACATTTGAAGGAGAACAAACTTAGGGTGTTTAAGAAGGATATGGACGCCACACTTTAGAAAAGAATGGAATTAAGAGTGATAAGTCAATTTAAATGCCACAAGAAGAAGTACCTCTTGATAAGTTCATTAATTCTCAAAAGAACCAAGGGAGACAAACCCTTACTTTCTATTTCACTCAAAGTTGTCTGATCTATTGTCTAATGTTTCAGAGGTTACAAGGGTGCCTATTTATAGGCTAAGATAACAATCCTAAAGAGGTATAAATTCCTACTTAGGACAATTTTTTATTTAGGAGGAATTCCTATCTAAGTATAAATTCTTACACAAAAAATAAACTCCTAATTTGGAGTAACTGCTATTACTTAATCTTAACACTTTAAGTACTCAAATGATATTAATAAGGTATGGACTTTCTTTCAAGTTTGAATTCGCACCATTTGAAGTTTGGTTGGCCTGAACGTCCTTAAGTAGCCCATTTAGTGCTTCTTTCATCTTTTTAACTCTAACTCATGTTATCGGGCCTTTTGGAATATGCAATGGACCTCTTGCATCTATTGAAGATCTAACTCGTGTTATTAGGCCTTTTGAAATGTGCAATGAACCTCTTGCATCCATTAAAACCTTCCACTTGTTATCTTTACGGTTCTCATCAAGAATGAAAATGGTTTTAAGGCCACAAGTTTTTGTTTAATTTCTTAGATAAAGGGATTAATAGGTTTTTAAAAGTTTTTTAATTTTAAGGGTTGAAAGGGTTTGAAAACAAGTTGTTTAACTTTTGTAGGTTCTGGTTTTGTAGTGGTTTTCTGAATAATAGACTGTTGAATCTAGTTCTTTATACGGTTCAACTAAATGTGTATGGTATAAAGATGAGCATTTGAAAAGTTATTTTATTAAATGATCATTTTGGAAAGTTTTTTTGAAGAATCAGTATCTTAAGAATTTTGTAAGGTGTAAGATCAATAGTATTTTATTGATGAGTGATTTTAGTTTGTCTAAGATGAGGATGTTTAGACTCTATGACTTGGTCATCAAGAGTAGTTCGTTTGGTAGACTTACTTTGAAAAGTCGTAGGGTTTGTAAAGGATTTTAAAAAAGAGTTTTTGAAAGGGTATTTTATGGCCTTTTGAGATGCATCCATTTCAAGCTAATTAAAAAACATAATATGTGTTTTGGTGGTAGAAATGAAATTATATATATATATTTTTAGATTTTGTCTTTTTTGGAGTAATTTTTGAAAAAACCAATTTCTTTTTTTAGTATTTTGTGATACATAAAAATTATGTAAAAGTCTTTTTTCATGTTCAAAAATATTTTTATAAGATTTTTCTAAAATATGCAATTCATTTTGTATGTTTTCTATAATGATAGAGGGTGTTAGAGAGGTCAAATGTGATTGTTCTTAAGGGTTTGTAGAGCTCTGATGAGGAATGTTCATAAGATAACCTATTATTTGGAAAGAAGTACTCGGAATATTTGAGGTTGAAAATCTTTAAGATTTTGTAGATAGGTTTATTGTTGAAGGGAGGTTAGAAACATATCCTAGATCAATTGTAGAGAAAATGGAGTCTTTATTAGTAGATCTAAAACTTGTAGATCTTTTATTAAAAGTTAGGACAACTTTTCCATCTTGGAACTGGTCTATTTTGGAAATTTCTATATTTGGCTTAATTTGTTTTGGAGGTTAGGGTTTTACTACACCTTTGAAGATCTGGTCATTAGGAAGGGTATTATCTTTCTATTAGATGGATCTAGGGATAATAGTATTTAAACAAGACAAATTGATTTATAGGAGAAGAGTTCCGCCTTTTAGGATTGGAATTTGTGTTTTGATGCAAATGCAGAAATCATTATTTTGTAATGAATTTTGTAAATTAATACAACAGGAATAAAACCTTCTAATATACCATAATTATAAGTTTTATTTGTAAAATTATACTTTGTAAGATGTTTTTGTTAGACAAAGACACAATGAGGTTTGGATAACAGTTAAAAGAAATAGGTTTATAATAGAGACTAGAATTTATTAAAGAAAGGAGAATTTTGGAAGTTTGTAAATCCAGTAACCCTAAGGATTATTAAAATAGAGGTATTTAAAATTTTTTTTGTAAGTGGTTTGATACCTACTTGTACCAAACCAATATGAATATATTTGTAATGTCTACTTTTATGATTGTGTACAAAGTTTTAAGAAAGAAGATGAGCAATTTCAAAAGGTTTTAAAAGCTATATATCTCTTTTCTTGGTTTTGATTATAAAATCATTTTTGAAAATATTAAATTTTGAAATTTTGTAAATGGAATCTTTTTAGACTTTTAAAATTTTCCAATCATCAATACCTCTATTAAAATCTTTTAGAGTAATCTCATTGATGTTGGCTATTCTTTGAGATTTAGAGCAATTTGAGGTAGAAGTTTTAGAGTAAGAAGTAGTTTGATAGATTACTAGGTTTATATTTGTGGACTAGAGACACTCAAGAATTGGGGTTATACATAAACTTAAGAATTAAGGCTTGGACATAGTAATCTGCCTATAATCCACCAGCTCTTAACAATTACACAAACGTCCTAATGACTTACACACGTCTTACGGACAACATAACGATAGACTAGTTTTAGGCATAACACACTCAAAAGGGATAATATGCTTGACACCATAATGCAGAAGTATGCTTTACTCCACAATACAGAAGTATGCTTTACACTAGAGTGCAAAAATATGAATTAATAAATATGCAGAATATACCTTATGTTCTAGTGTAAATGAAAATAATCGAGAATTGGCTCTAATGCCACTTGAGTGTGTAATGACCCAACACTTTAAAAGTATAAAAGTTTTATTAATATAAAACTTTAAGTACAAAAGGAGCAGGAGATTTATATGAAGGGATAAGGAGAAGATTTATAATAAAAAGAGAGAGAGAGAGAATTCTCAAAAGTCTACTTTAAAGTGGCATCGAGAATCTTTTTATATAGTTGAGGAGCTGAGTTACATGGCAAGCAAATGGAATCTCCTTTTTTAAAAGTTGGCATATTCTTTTGGAAAAGCCACTTTTCTTTTGTAAAGTGAGAATTTCTTAAAGTAACATTTACTTTTGCAAAGATATTTTAGCTTTTTGAAAAGATATTCTCCTTTTTTTGTAAAGTTGGCAGACAAAGTGTTTGTTTCTTTTTTTCCATCGAAAGTTGTTTTGTCATTTTATGGTAGCTTTGTCTTGAATCTGTTAGCTTTACTTTTGCAAGATTATATTATAAAGAGTGGTGGTTTGAAATATATCCTTTTAAGGCCACCAAATATTGTTTTAGGGCTTTGTGGATGTCATCCTTCCATGGCATTTTCTAGGTCGGCCCATCTTTTATTTCCAACTAGATTTTCTAGATCATTAAAGTCTATCAGATCATTATGATTTTTTGGTTGTAGATAATCTAGCAAGTCATTATCAAGGGGTTCTTTTTTATGATTACTATAGTGTTGGACCAATTCATTATATTGAGTATTAATATTGAAATCAACTCGATACTTGAAATACCTTTTTATAAAGATTTTCTAAATGAAATCTTATATGGCTAATGTGAGTGCCTCTTCTTAATACCCAATATACCATTTATTAGCCAAGGTTTTAGACTTTCAATTTTGTGTCTATTAAATTAATGAAATTGAGCAATTCCAAACACTTTATCTTGGAAGATTGGGCTTGCAACAAAATTTGTTATGCATAACAATCATGTGTTTTGTCGGTTTAATCCCATTAATGCATTCTGGAGGCAAAGATTCTATTCGTAAAAGGATATAACAACCTTTACTAGCCATTAGTTGAAAACCAAGGGATGCTATTTTTTGGCCTATTTGGTTGAATTGATATGGATCATTGAAAAGAATACTGAGAAGTATTCCAAGGTCCATAAGCAACTGAGAAGTCATCTTCATGTCTTCAAATTTTTAGGATTTTGTAAACTTCCAAATCAATGTTGGCTTTATAGATTGAGAAATCCAATTGGCAAGAACATGTCATTCTCTCTAGTGGAATTTGCATATATGTTTGGAGTTATTACAGACAGCTTAGTCTTTCTTCCAGGGGATAATAGCTAGTTTTATAGTATGTAGTAATACCCTAAAACTGCTATAGGGAGGCTGCAACTATTTTGAGAGATTTTTGGATTATAATGAAAGTTTTTTCAAGACTTTCTTGTCTCTTTTGGTTGACAATAAAGGTTATGTTTTCATAATTTTGAAAATAATGATAAAATGTATTTGGAAATAAAAATAATCAGTTGTGGTTTATTTCATTTATATCAGTAAGAGATAAATGTTGGGTTTCACTTTTGGATGCATTTATTAGCTTTGAATATTGCAAATCTAACTCACCCTTTTATACTCTCATGTTGCACTCAAGCTTACGGGTTCTGATGTTGTTGTCTTTTTGAATGATCTGAGCTAATTAATAAGGTTATAAATATCATTAAAATAGTTTTGTAGTTATGAAGAAATGTTGTTTTTACCTTCTTCTTTTAAATGAAAACTATAGGATGGTGTTGATGAGGTTTTGGAAATCTCTCTAATAGTTATGGAGTTTTGAAATCTATCTATAACTATTAGGTTTTGTACAATAGACATTCCAATTAGTGCTTGTATTTTCTACATGCTCCCAAGTTTTTTTTTGTAAATCATGATACCCTTTTGTATTGGACATCAAGATGCAAAGAAATCTGATCTTGAACTTTTGAAAAGTTGGTGACAATTCTTGATAATGCACCTTTAAAAATACAATAATATTTGTAATGAGAATTTTGAAATTTTGTAAAGAAGTATTTTGCCAATGCATTTGTGACATGCAAAAAATCAGAGGTTTTTCTTCTTAATGTCCAAAGATCATCAAGAAGACATTATTGGTCAAATTTCAACTATCAATTTTGAACATATTTAAATGAAAAATTAGTTTTTGGAGAAAATATTCTTAGATGAAATCCTTTAATATTTATGAAGTTTTTCATATCCCTGCAAAGTAAATTAAATTTTGTTAATGAAAAAGATAATAGATTTTTTAAATAAAAAGATTTTTGTAATTAGTTACAGTTACAAAAAGATTTTTTTGTAACTAAGAAAATTTCTTTTTGTAATACTTTTTCTTAATAGAAAGAGTTCCTTTCGTTGTTGAAGGATCAAGGTTAACAAGTTTAGGGATGGATTTATGGTAATTATAAAAGTGTATTTTGTGGATAGAAATATGATAAATATGAGTTTTGAACTTTTGTAACTGAAGTTTAGGTTTTGGTGGGGTAAATTTTTTTATTAAAGTTAAGTAACCATGAATGGCTACATTTATAATTTTGAGCGAGAAAGGTGTTATATTAGACTCATTGGTAATTTCAATATGAAAAGATTTGGAAATAATTTGTTCTAATTTTGAGACTATTTTATTTATTTGAAAGGGTTCTTCATTTGAATGATCCAAAAAAGGGTCAAAATCAGAATTGGAAGTGAAAATAAATAATTTGGAAATATAGGTCTCAAAGGTTTTATCCATAATATATGGTTAATTTGATATTTAGAATTTTGTAAGGATATTTTAAGTATTCTAGTAAAATTGAACTTGAATTTGCACATTAAAATAATTCCCCTTCCAACTAATTTATTGTTTTGTAGATTATATATATATATGTAATAAATATGAATTTTTCACATTTATGGCATTTGAAAAGGAGTTAGATGTGTAATTGTACCTTTATTTTTACAAATAAGTTATTGTTGTACTTGATATCCATCATTGTCTAATTATATAGAATAATATTTTCTTATATTAAAAGTTGACTTTTAAAATAATTAAATACATAATAAATAAAAATATATAAATTAAATATAATAGATATGTTTGTATAATATATAAAAATAAAAGTAATATATTTTTATATATAAATAAAATAAAAAATAAAAATATTAAAAAATAAACTTATTTTGTATTTTTTAAAAGAATATTTAATTTTAATAAAAAAATATTATATATTTTGAGTCAAATAAACTTAATCACTTCAAGTTAAGGCTACTTTCAAATTATTACATTTTAAGTCAATTCAACTTGAACTTTTTTGAATTAATTTGGTTCAGGTCAAATTTTGAGAACCTTAATTGCATAAATTAGGCAAATATTATAGTTAAAATGAAAAATAATAGGCAAATTAATTAGTTCTAATTTAAATTTAATTATTTTAAATTTTGAGTTAATTAAATTTTAATTACACGTACCATACAATATATTGAGTTTTTAAATTTATTAAGTTTTATTTGGTTTTGAGTCTTTTGTACTTTTTAGATTTCAAAATTTTTAAATTTGGATAACTCAATTTTCGTTTAAAACTATTTCAGTTTTACACTATTCACCTTTCAGGTTACATCGACATTTTGAATTGCAGGTCATTTGAATTTTTTATTCAAACGTAGATGGAGTCAAATCGAATGCAATGTGAATGAATCGAGTTGGGTCAATCTTTATTACCTGGATACAAGATTGTTTCCTTAAGAACTGATCTGGTTAAAGTAAGTTAGCCATCCTGTCCATGGCATACTTGATCCAACGGTTTATATTCGCCGAACTTGTGTGTAAGCTAGAAAGGAACCTCCTTTATTTTTTACTTTTCTATTTTCTTTGCCTTCCTTTATCTCTAAAAAGAATACATCACAGATCCCAAGCCAAAAATAATTAACAGGTTTGCATGATTCATCCAATATATATACATACATATATATATATATACATTTATAAAACTTTTTGACTATCAAAGCACTAGTCGTGGTTTGATGGTAAAGGACTCTCAGTCCCAACCACTCTAAGATGATAATTGAAATAAATAAATAAATAATAATAAATCAATTGGAGGACACACGTATCTTTATCTTCTCTCACCAATTACAGTTGCTCCAAGGAGGTATAACTTGTAGAGACAACCCAACCCAACAAATGATATTATACATTCGTTGATGGCCTTAATTGCAATTCATCAGTAGCTCAAAATCAATGGTAATTTGTAAAATTCTGAATTGCAATTATTGGCACTCAATTATAACTCTTTCGCTGTTTCTTGTACCAAGAAGGAGAGTATATGATTCTGCAGAATCTTATACCATATTTATGTAAAATCTTGTTAAATGTTTAAGGAAAGGAATCAATGTTAATTGCAAAATTAAAAATGGCAGTTATTGAGATGAAGAAATAGTAAGGAAATTTGCTATAAATATATATCATTTTTGAGTGTTTTTTCAAAATTTTTAACATTCAGCCACACCCACAATTTTGTAGTTAGGATTAAAGGGAAGTTTTTTCATAACTTTCCCCATATATAATAGATATATATATATATATATATATTATAGATTATTGCTATTAAAACAAATCAATAAAAGTGATATACATTTTATAAAATACTGTGTTCGTAAAGAAAAGCTACTTGAAGCTATTGAAAATTGCAGCAACTATAGAGTAGGAAGAAAATGGGGTTGCGGTTTGTCCTTTTCCTCTCTTTGTGCAGAATTCTTAGCTTAGTCAACAATGGCAGGACCACAGAACCACGGAAACAATACAAAAAGGTTCACAACATTGTGGGCACCGGAAAACAAGCTAAATTAACGTGGCCATATTTTATTAAAAAAGAAAAAACAAAAAAGGAACTAAAATTTAATTATTATCACGTTTTTTATTGAGTTGTGTGTAAAATTTGAACAAACGTTCTCCTCCCCCACGTTCCATGTCAAGACAATTGCTCGACATGAGTATATTGGAAAAAAGCTACATTGCCCACATGCCATACCTATCAAAAATCGTTAACTTGCAAGAATGTAACACCGTTTTGTCCCGGTATACCTAATTCCAAAACCTAAATCCACAGAACCATTTTACTGTACACTTGAGTGGACAAATTGCTTGGAGATTTCGTGTGAATCCTTGAGAGTGAGTATGAGATTTGTCGAAAAATTACTTTTTATTATTATTATAGTAGGCTACGTGATCTAAAAGCAGAATCCACCGATTAAGAAACGAATTTTAACAGATGAGAGTTTACAATCCAATTTAATAATTTGCAATTTACAATTGATGACAGTTTAGTAATTGAGAATTAATGACCAAGTTTAGAATTGACAACCCAATTTGACTACAAATGCAAAGTTTGCAGTCTCAATTTGCAATTATATACTATGTATAAGCTACCTCGAAAAAAAAAAAAAAGTAACAATATGTGTTAGAAGGCACCTTATGGGGATATGGAGAACTAAATTCATTGTAAACTTCACGATTCAAGGTCTAAAAAGGAAGACCCGCATGCAATTCTGAGCTACGATAAATTCCATATATGAAGGAGAAATGCTAATGTTGGGCATTAAAGATTAGTCCAATGTAGACTATAAAATACACCATATTATCATTAATGCAAAAAATTCTAAAAAGACGTAATTTAGAAAAAAATATTAGGAAAAATTAAATTAAATTTTAATAGTTTAAATTATAAACCCAACATTCAAAAGAAACTCAAAAAAAAAAAGAATATGAATGTAGGCTTTAAGAAAGATATAAATGTTACACTAAAAGAAAAAAAAAGAGAGAGAATTGATATTTTGTTAAAAAATTAAAAAAAAAAGTTTTGATTTTTATTTTCTTTAAATTATCTGATATTTCAAAATTTATAAGAAAATATATATTTACAACTTAAAATAAAAATTTTAAAAAAATATAAATTTTTATTTATGATAAATTATATTATAAATTCACAAAAAAAATTATAATAATTATTTATTTAAAATAAAATTTTATTTAAAAATAAATACTATTATTTAATTTTAATTAATTAAATATTCTAATTATATTAATAAAATTTTAACTCTCTTTTAAATTTAAATTTATACTATTTGTAACTTAATTAGTTTAATATACAATAAATCTCTTATATCTTTTGAAATTTTACACGCATCAACCTGTCATCAAATGCATACTTTCTAAAACAAATCAAAGATTAAAAATTGTCATGCTAGCCCAAATTGGCAGCCTCTCTTCCTCGGCAAGTTTTAACTGCAATACTATTTACTCCATGAAACCTGCCTTGAAAGGTTAACATACAGACAATAATGCAGCATTATTGACAATGATAGCCACAACACGATACCCAAAAACGGCAACTGGTTTTCAAATCTTCATTGAAGACTTAGCTCGGTCCACACCATCGTGTGTCGTCCAAATTAGGGTCGTTGTCGGCTGATCGACCGTCCACCTTTCCAACTGCATTCCCGTGATAACAACCGACCCCTCAACCATTCTTGCTTAAAAGACTTTTCGACTTTTTGCCTTTGTTCATGGAACGACTGTTGCCTTATTCCCCTATGTGTATGTCCATGCACAAGCTTTATATTTCTCACCGCACATTGATTTTATTAGTATAAAAAAATGTCTTTTTTTATGAATATTATTTTAACAATATATGGGCCTATCACTGAGATATTCGGATAGATATCTAGAATTAACGTTTAGCCAAATTGACAAGTTTTGAAAAACATGCCTTAAACTGCAAGTATAAAAAATTTCTGGAATTAATAAAGGCTTTTTTTTTGTTTTTAATTTGAAGGGCCCTTTCCATTACTCTAATAATCACTTATAAAATTCTCAAGAAGAAAAGGTTAAAGCTGTGGTTGTTAGAAGGAGGGCTGCCCTTTCCATTGCCCAATTCATTATATATATATATATTATTTTTATGATATATTTCTCTTACGTGACTTGCTTCATTTTTATTTAAGAATGATTTCGTGGATTTTTCATAGATAAGGAAGAAAGTGAAGGGTTATCGTAATAGTTCTCAACACTTATTAACTTGCCATCATTATTAAGATTTTCTTCTTTTCTAAACAAGAATTTAATGATTTTAAGTTTTTTTTTTGGTATTATTAAATTTACTATAACCATATTAATACTAAGAATTTATACCACATTAAGATGATAAAGAAGATGAAGGATTATAGTAATATTTTTAATAATTATTGACTTGCTATAATTATTGAGAATTTGAGATCTTTCTTTCTTCTTTTTTTTTTCCTTTGCAAGAAAATTTTAAGGATTTTTTTCAAATGACATCAAATTGAAATTTAGATAATTTTCTTTTAGGTTTTAGTCTTACTTCCCTTATTCAATCAATTGATAATGTTTCTTTTTTTTTTTCCCTTATTTCATTTTTTTTTTATAAATAAAACAATAAGATGCATGCATAGCCCGAGATAATAAAACTAATTATATTTTAATCGCTACAATCGACAAAATTGGAGCATTAGGCAATAGACATCTCTTTTTAGGGGCATTCGCAGATTGAATTGGAGAGATTAGTTGTCGATTAATTATAGAAAGTTGGATCGAAATTAGTAAGGCACGAGAATATGAATTCTTTATGACAAAAATAGATTCTTTCATACAATAGGATAAAATTTATTATTTAAATATTATTAAATTTATACAAAATTTTTATATTAATAAATATAAAATTTGATATTAATTTAGACTCAAATCCCAAAGCTTCATTTTTCGAAAAAATAAAAATAATAATAAAAACGCGCCGATTAACTTTCAATTTGGAGAGGACAATCATTTGAATTTAAGTAATGTTATGTAGATTAAAATAATCATAAAAAAATTAAGGATCAAATCATGGTTTATTACAGAAAATTATACGCCGAGAATAATTAAAGAAGGAAAAAAAGTTATTTTATTTATTTTATTTTATTCAAAGGACATCATCATCCACTCCCCGTCGCTGTCTCTCAGTCGCTCTCTTTGGACACCTCTGTGGTCCTGTCTTTGACTGCTTCCTCTCTCTCTCTCTCTCTCTCTCTCTCTCTCCCCGCTTGTCTTTCTTCTTCTCTGTCTTTGTATGGAGAGAGAGAGTGCTGAAAGCACAATAGACTTTTCTTGATTTGCACTCATTCCCTGAATTCACGGCGGCATCATTCTCGTACACCCCACTTGGCAGTGACGCTAAATTCACACTTTTCTCTGTTCTTCAGGCTCTCACTCACACCTTTTTCTTTCTTTGTTTTCCAATTTCTAATCTTTTGTTTAATTTCCTCGAGCTTCAAACCTCTCTTCTCGAGAGAACTGATTTCTTTGTGTAGATCCTCAAGGTAATGTCTGTCTCTGTCTATGTTTCTTTTCTTTTAAGAAAGCCTCTCGTTTTCTCCATTTCTGTCTTTTTGTTTGACCCTTTCCCCCGGTTTTGTTAATGTTCATTGATGCTATTTTTCTTTCCTTTTTCCATTGGCAAATCCACAGGAAAGCTATACAAAGGTCGCTTTCTCTGTTCCCATGAACTCTTCTATGTCCCCTTTTCAGAATTAGAATCCGAAACTTTTAGGATGGAGTTGTAAGTTCTTAGTGTCTCACAAGGGAAGCTAATTAGTTCTTGGTTACTACTACTATTCATGTGAAAATTAAAATGGAGCTGTAAAGAGAAGAGATGATTTGGTTTCAGGAACGGTTGGTTGTTGTTAACCGAGAAGAAACTACAGTTCTTGATAATGCCACTTAGGTGTGACGTAGATTAAAGTATTCGACCGTGAAATGAATACCCATTTTGGTTAATCTTGATTGTTGTATGTATAGTCTGTTAAATTGATGAAAATTCATTAGCTATTATCAATGGGGTTTGGGTGAGTAAAGGGGGAAATAAAGCAATAAGTGGAATTGGTATCTTATTTATGTTCCGATGTTGTCGGGAGAGTCTGTTGGATGAGTTCATTGTTTTCAGAACCCAATATATAAGTTTTTGGACATTTCTATTATTTTGCATAATGTACGGTGATACGCAGACCATAAGTATGTTAGTTGGGCTTTTGGGTTTTTGAAGTATCTATGTACGATTCATTTACTTGGATATATATTTTTGGGGGGTGGGATGTGTAGAGATTTACCGTGATAATATATGATGTATGTTGCTTCTCCTTTACAGTGACATGTCTTTGATTCGTTGACTTTGTTCGAGGGGAAGTTAGCGAACAGAATTTGCTCAATTGTGAGAAGCAATGGAGCAAAAGAAATTGAATTTCAATGCACCACTTCTATCAGTGAGACGAATTTCTACCGCACTGGCATCTTCGGATGCAAAAGGGAAGAAAATGGAGAATACCCAGATCAATAGACGCCGTACTCTCCCTTTATACAAATGTGACTTCAATTCAGATCAAGTAACAGAACCTGTTGCAGTTCCTTTTAAGTGGGAACAGATTCCTGGTAGAGCAAAGGATGGTAGTATGCCTGAGCCTCGGGTCCATGCGCAGGCTTCTGTGACTGCAGCAACTGTGCCCGGAAGACCTTTGGATATTGTGAAGTACGGAGAGTTTGAAGACCAAGCTGGATTGAAACCCGAAGTTGACGAAAAATCATTCAGTGACACTGCAACAGAAGTAAACTGCTTGAAAGAGGGACTGAATGAGAAAGCGGCATTGGACGTGGAGGATGATGACGTCTACTCCGATGCTCTTGAGACACTGTCTCCAACGGATTCGCTCTCAATGAACTGCAGTCTAACAGGTCTGAGTGGCAATGATGGCCTGGTTGTTAAGGCATCAGGAACCTTCTCCACTGATTCCCAAACCCGAGATTTCATGATGAGCCGTTTCTTACCTGCAGCCAAGGCCATGACTTTGGAAACTCCTCATCATGCCTCAAGAAGGCAACCTGTCCCAGTTCTACAACCAAGACAGATTACAAAGGCTATTCATGGTGATAAAACACCTCCTGTCAGTAATTATACACCTATTGTTATCACAAATTGCGGCCAGGATGGAGAAGAGGAGGGAAGTGAAGATGATGAATCCGACATTTCTGGCAATATATCAGCTAAAGCTTGTGGTTTGTTGCCTCGCTTATGCCTTAAAAGTTCGTTGTCAATCTTAAATCCTGTTCAGGGGATGAAAGTTAGGACCCAGGCTCTTATGTCTGCCAATCATGACTCCACAAAGAAGGTTAGGAGACTTTTTTTCGTTGCATGTCATTTCATTTATGCTTTTGTTTTCGCTTTCTTGTTTCCTTTCTTTTATCTTACATTTCTCCCTTTTTCAGTATGGAAGTTTCTCTTTGATGGTAGCCAATTCATAAAACAATTAGTTTACTGCTTTTCAGCATTCTGGACATAAACAAAAGCCAGATAGGGGAGCTCAATCACCGAGGCTGTGCCAGACTGACAGCAAGCTGACGTGTGGATCTAATCGGTTCAATTATAAAGGGGACCAACAAATGTTGAATAGAACATCTCCTTTCAGGCGATCGAGGGGCACATCTCCTTGCCGCAATGGCACACCTCAATCTCCCTTCCGCAGAACGGGACTTCAGGGCATTCCTAAAGAAGCTGAACAATCCAAAGCCAATACGCTGAACTTGAGTAATAGAGGCAATAGCAGATCTCAGGAACTGTTTTCCCATTATACTGCTAAAGGATGGTCTTGTCCTATGAGTCCCACTATTGGAAGGACGGTGTATGTAGATACTGTAAATAAATCTTCCAAATCAGGTTCCTTAGTTGTCAAGGGATGTCCAGACTCTGGAGGAAAGTACCTAGAGACCTTATCCAAAAGTAGAGAAATGAAAGAGGCTGCTGCTACTGAAGATTCTTTTCAAGATGTAAAATGCCTGGATCTTCCAAGAGGAGAGGACAGAGTGGAAAATGAACTCCTTGGGCCACCCGCTGGAGGCAAAGCAGACACTATGGGGGAACTGCTTCAGGAACCTAAGGCTAAGGTATGCATAAATGCGATGAGTAATGAAGATCAAAATATTGACAGTGGGAAGGTTTCTGATGTAGACGATACAGCAAAGGCCAACACTAGTTCAGTGCAGTCTCCTCTTCCCCTGCTTTTACCCAAAACACCTTCTGACTCTTGGCTTTGGCGTACACTGCCTTCTATTTCCTCGCAAAATCCACTTTCGCGTTTATATCGTGGCAGCAGTTTTCAGAGTAAGTGGCAAGACTCCAAGTCGGCCTCTAGTAATACCAAATGGGAGACCATTGTAAAATCATCCTATTCTCATCATGATCATGTACGCTATTCTGAGGTACCGCCCTTGCCCTCTTAATCTTTATCGTTTCATAATGATTGAGCATTCATGCTTAGATCAGGGGAGGAGTAACATTTTATGTTCTTTGGCAGGAATTACTTCATCATGCATCTCGGCAATCCAAAAGTTAAAAGGCCTCCTCTAAGTCTTTGGACCCTTTGTTTTGGTTCAATTTCTTGCCCATATTATTGAAAGATTATCTAGATCTTCAAACTCTCTTCTTTAAAGATGGAAATGAGAATATACTCAGTTCTAGTTCAGGTTTGTTAGCTTTTCACATCTTGATGCGACGCAGAGCTGAAAATTAGCCAGAAAGAGCCGTTGGAGTACTATTATGTAATGTTTCCTTAAAAGGGTTTTGCATTCAGTTGATGTTCAGGGTTTATGGAATTCAGTAGCCTATTTTGGCGATACAATTTGTTTCCATAGCCAAGGCTAATTAGTAGATGTATAATACTTTTTTTTTGGCCCCCATGAGGTACAATGTCTGGCACTCAAGGCTTTGAATGCAATTCATGAAAGATGAATTTTTTTGCCTGCCATCTGAGCAGATGATGAGCATCTGTATGTAGGTGTATCAGTTTTTTGGATGCTAGTGCTTTTTGCCCTTTTAGCCATGACTTCCCATTGATACTAATGATTCTATTTTCTTTCCTTCTTACGGGCTTCACGTTATGTAGCTCCAAGCATAGACATTAAATCCGGTCCAACCTTACTGGTCGTACTGGTAAGTTAGTAATTCGAACTTTAAATGGACTCAGCTCATCAAGAAGTTTAACTATACTATTGATCCAGATTAACTCAGTCGACTTGATCAACCTGATGACCCAATTTTTTGTTTTTTCAATTTATTTTTATGCACATAATCAATTCAGCATCTAGTGTAACTCGAACTCCCATAAACAGTTAACAACCTGTATGTTCTTATCAATTTAATGGTTGGTGAGAGCATGGATGGATACTTAGGCCACTTACTCAGCGTGCCCTGTACAGTACTCCGCATCTGCTCCACAACCATGCAACCGTATCAGATGATCCTCCCACCCCTTTTGACAAGCAGTCTGCAAAATGGTTGGCGTCCCGCTTCGGAAAATTTTCTCTGTTTCTTTTTTTTTTTTATAAAAAAATCTATTAGCTGAAGTTGAAACCACTATTATTATTGGCAACGCTGGTTCCGAGGATAGGTGGAAGGATTTGGTCCCAACCTCACTGTTGTGCCAGTCGCAATAAGGATAAGGAGTAGCCGCTTGGATTTCTCTATTGATGTGTATTATACTTGCACAAAGAGCAATGTTAATCCTTTCAATCTATGCCTGTCACTTTGCCTAAAACAATTTAAGTCGATAGCATATAAATTGACAAATTGCATATATCTTATGCATTATGACAGATTAATATGCACAAAAAATATATTTTATAGTCATTGCGTTCTGTACATTTTAAGAGCAGACTCGACTTGCACTAGGTATCTTATCATTTTTGTGTCTTCGTATACATATTCATGTTTGATGGCTCGAGGATATAGATCATAATTGAACTTGTAAATTTAAACATCTCAGTGGCCAAAAGACTAGGAAAAAAAAAAAAGTAAATATTGGGCTTAATTTTATTATGTGAAGGACGGTATGTCAGAGTGAAATATCATCATTGCGATGAATTGCGATTCTATTGTTTAAGGGTGTTTCTATACTTCGCTTTTGGTGGAGTATGTCAAACAACTTCATTCGATTGCTTGTTTAAATGGAGAACATTAAAAGAGTCGAAACTGGCTAAGGTGGCCTTAATATCGGTGGCAAAGAGGCCAGCAATTGAAGGGTTTTCTAGTTGGTGGGGCAGAATGGCTTGAACTGCTGTCAAACAATCTGATTCCAAATAGATGGAGGTCAGGGGCATCCCAACTACTCATTGCGTCACTTCACGGATAACCACAAGTTCAAAGACTTTCTGCATTTAATAAAAACGAAAATGGGCTCGCCACTTCTATCCCTAAAGATCATGCCAAGGCCACCCTTCTTCGCACACCATGAAGCATTAGTATTGACCTTAATTTGTCCAGTTGGAGGAGGCGGTGTCCAACGGGCTAATCCTCGGCAGGCCGTGGAAGCTCTACTGAGGCCAGTTCCTTTCGAAAATCCCAACACAGCTTGAGAGCAATTTGGACTATTTCAGCAGATTCCACAGTTATCTTTTCGATTACCTTTAAGCTTTGTGCCTTCCAAATAGCTCAACCCATCACAGCCACCACCTCCAATACGTGATCATCTCCATTAGCCAATATATACAGCGTCAATCCACTCGGTGAAATCCTCTTGTGTAATATCTCGTACCCTCAAACCCAAGGAGTTAAGGAACCAAATACCTGGCAACCCGTTGACAAGCGAGCAAAGCATGAGTAATGGTTTCCTTTACGGCATGTGCACAGCGCAATCCAGGTCCATTTCTCCGTAACTCTTCCAAACATAGCTAGATTCTAAGTTCGCAAAATCAATAAATCTCGAGACTTTTGCTTGGTAGGAATGATAAAGATATAATTATAAAATTAAACTAAAAATTCTAAATTATCACTTTTTCGCAAACCCCTACCATTCAAACATTCAAAATTTAACAATAATTAACACAAAGAATTTCAAAAGAATTCTCTAAATTCTTTTAGAGAAAAAGATAAATAGAGTTTAATACTACTATATTAGATTTAGTGTGTTTTATCCATCTAATTAAAGGAAAATTTGTAAAAATTTTGACTCTTGAATTTTAATTAAGAAACTTATGATAATTTTTTATAAATTATATTTTAATTATTATATTTTTAAATATCTCATATTTATCCTTAAGATTTCTTGAACTCATCAATTAAGTCTAATTAATTAGAATAGTAATATATTGATAATAAATATAAATTATAATTTATTTATCTCATATTTATTTGTATGTGTAATTAATTAGAATAATAATATATTGATAATAAATATAAATTATAATTTTAAAAAAGTAAATAAATTAAATTTTTTATTTTTTATTCATATTATAGACTATGATTATAACATATTTTTTTAATAGATAGTCTTCAATGTAATTTAATTTTTTATTATATTAATATTTTAATTAAATATAAAGTATGATATTAGAATTTACTTTATTTTATCTAATTATATTCTTTTTCAAATACAAATTATTAATTGTATAAATGAGATTATAATTTTTTATAAATACTTATTTCATCTAAATCAAAAAATACTTTGAATTAATATTTATTAATAATAGTAAAATACTCTTTTATGATTATTTAAATGTGATAAATTTTTTTTATTTATCACTTGACTATCTTAATATAACTTATATTATGCCTTATACAAGACCTCACAAATAATCTTTAATTAGAACAATCCAAAAATTAGATTAAAATATAATAATTCTTATATGAGATATGTTGATGATTTTAAATAAGTAATTCTATAGATATATAAGTAATATTTCATTTGAAAATTTTTGTAATGGGTCAATTCAATAAATATATTTATTTAATAAGTATTTATATATTTGTTCAAATATTTTTTTTTATGTTAGTGTATGAGATTAATTGTTTTGTTAAAAAAAAAGAAGAAACATAACAAATGTTAGTCTCGCCACTTTATTGACATTTAATTTTGATAGTGTATTAATTAGAAATATTTAAAAATAATATTTTAATATAGTAAATATATTATAAATATGACTCAATCTAATATATTTATTGTGTAGATTTTATCTTTAAAATAAAAAATATCTTTATTAATAAAATTGTATGTACAAAATATCCAATAATACTAGGGCACACACATTACTGACTTAGGTGATGAAATTTTGTTCCACAGGAATCAATGGAATTCTTGTTTTTCATCTGAGCTTCCTCCTCAAAACTTATTAACAAACAAAGTCAAATCCATACGTATATTTTGTGGAAGCAAGAAGCAACTCATCATGTAAGTCAGAATGGCTTGGACAACCACTTTGATTAACACTTCTTTGCCTACTTTAGAAAGATAGGACTCCTTCCGGCCACATCATTTTTTTCGTACTGTATCAGTGATAAAATTGAAGACCTTCCTCTTAGAATAATTGATCAGTATTGGTAAGTCAAGGTATTTCTAAGATCCCTTAGCTGTTGTGACACCCATACAATTTTTGATTGCAATTTTGACATCTTTATGTACATTGAGACTAAAAAGGAGCTCAACTTTCTCCAAATTCGTTTGCTTAAAGCTTTTTCATAACAAGACCAGATTTGCTTGAGTTGTTGGCATCCAGAAATTGTAGCTCTGGGACACAAGGTTGTAATTAGCTAAAATAGGTAAGATATATGTCACATATGAATTATGTTTCGGATACGAATGAATTAAGTACAATCTGACTTCCACATTAAATAAAAAGAAGAGAATTCTGGATCATATAAATATTGTTATTATACATTTCAATAGGTTACTTTTTAGAAAGAAAGTAGCGATCCCATGACATATTGTTGGTGCTCGCCGGCTAATCCCTTCGACGCATAATAAGAAAAGATACGACAACAAGGAGTTACCCTACCATAAACCTTAAGAAGGTAAGAAGGAAAGAAAAGACTCTTTCGGGAAAGAATTGACCACAAGCAAATATGAAATTTTGGTGATACATCTCATGAATAATTGTACCTAATCTACATCAAAGCCCATTTTAAGCATGACAACATCAGGAAAATTCCATTCGAGTCGGTCATATGTCTCATTCATATCAAGTTTTAAAACCGTACGACCCTTCTTCCCATTATATTTGTGCCTCATACGGTGGAAAGCTTGGAAAACGATAAGGGTATTGTCTGTGATGAGGCGCCCTGGCACAAAGACATTCTGAGAATCTGATATTTGCGACAAAATGGCCTCAATCTATTAGCTATAGCCTTCGCAATGATTTTGAAAATCACATTACATAGGCTAATAGGCCTATAGTCTTTACATTGAGCTGGGTGACAATTTTGGGAATTAAACAAGCGTGTATAGTTCAGAGAACTCGGATCTCGTTTTTGTAATAACTCGATTTCTTAGTCTTACATTCAGTTTTGAGAATTTGAGTAATGTGATACTCAAAGGTGAAAATTGAATGCCTTCAAATTAAGTAAAACAAGTCGTTATTGAATAATTACTTAATTTCAGAGTGTTTAACTTAATTCCTTAATTTTCTACTTAATTTTGATATTTTAGATAACGTAACTAAAATGTTCAAATTGAGTAAAACAACTTCAAATTAAGAATCAAATTGTTGTTGACCAACTACTCAAATTATAACTATTTTGCTTCATCTTTTTTCTCAAATTTTGAGATTTTAGATAAGGTTAATCAAAAGTCTAAAATTGTGTAAAATGATAGCTTAAAATTATGTAAAACAAGTTATGATTGAGTAATTATTTAATTTCAAGTTTTTCTATAATTTTTTCACCCAATTTTAATATTTTGAGTTAAGAGATTCACAAAAGTCTAAAATTTACTAAAAAAACCTTCAGCTTGAGCAAAATAAGTCAAAATTGAGGAATTACTCAATTTCAAATTATTTTACTCAATTTTAATATTTAGAACAATGTTTTTTATTTTATTTTATTTTATTTATTTCTGTTTTCATAGAATTCAAGTTATTTGAATTCATTTTATAAAATTTAACTCAATTTAAAAATTTTAAATTATATGTTTTTATTTGTATTTTTTATATTTTGAAAGCACTTTCTAGTATCTATAGATAATGTCCAATTGCTCTTCAAGAAGAAGAGTAAATGTAGCAACCATAGTTGTTTAATATGAATATGTTATGTTAGTAGTTAAATTATAAGTGAATCATATATATATATTATTTAGCTTCACCTTAAGGAGCAAAAAAATTCACAAAATTAAAGTAATTAATTAGATTTTTTTATTTTTTATTTTCTTTAAATTTTTCATTCAAAATTATTAAAAAAATTTTATTGCTACTTATATCATTCTAACCTACACTCATATAGTAGTATTATATATATAGCACATGAATGTATTTCTTATCATTTTACAAATGAGCCATAAATATGTTTAATATGATATAATTTTAGTACCCAAAAATCATGGCATTTTCGAAAGGGGTGAAGCCTACGGTTCACACGCCTATGGTCCAGTGGAGTTTGGTGGATTTACAATGTCTGAAATCACTGGCTAGCTACTTTAGGTGTGAGTGCAAACCAATCTAGTTATTGAAGTCATTCGATATTGTTTCAAGATGTAATTGACATCAAATTACACATCTACCTAAAATGGGGGCAAGCAGGTACGTACTTAATTAATGAACAAAACAATGTGCAGTGGATCGATCAAATCACTGAAGTCAATGTCTTCACGCGAAATTTCTCATCTGCACTAGACAGAAAGGCACTACTAATGTATGCTTGCAATGGCTTTTTAAGACAAGTACTTGCAAGGATCCCACTCCTACAGTCCCAAATGGTTTTCTACCTACATACCAAGATCCTTGAGCAGTACTCGACATCAAGATGGCCTTTTGCAGCAGATATATGTGTACAGACTGGAGAATGAGATTAAATACCCGTTAAAGCGTTCTCGACTTCACCAATGCCTGGACAACTATGAAAGTGAAAGTTTAGTGCTAATTATCTCCTTTGTGAAAGTTTTGTCGTCACAGGCTCCAAGTCTTTCACTCAGTCTCAGTTGCAGATGATCAGGTAGCCATTCCCTCAGCATTGATTTGTCTTGGTACATCTGCATAAGCCATGAACAATAGTGTTAAAGAAGAGAAAATAAACTATTATGTCTTTAACATTGGATCATTATGCCAATTAAACACCCAAAGTTTAAGCACCAGCATCAAAATGCTACCTTTGGCTGCAATGCATGCTCAATGTCTGGTTTGAGCCTGTCCAAATCACTGACGGGAGCGTGGTAAAAGTTTAAAGATTGTGCAGTCTTTATGCCATTTCTGGAGTTTCCTTCACTTGATCTTGGTGGGGTGCAAGATTCATGTGCGGGCAGTTTAGAGCCATCGCTAAACCAGTTGACAGCGGTGGGAGTTTTGATAATTATCCGTCGACTGCTAAGCATTTCGAGCGGAGGCCACCGCCTGTCCTCCAGAAATCGGCATGACTTCATGGGTGCAATTTGCATTCTTGTATCTAATCCTTTTCCAAGATCCTTGCTTAACAAATCGTCAGGACCCCATTGTTGCTGCCTATATGTACGACAGGATCGAGGAAAGTGAAGCACAATTGCATGCAAGCATTCATGTTTCATTCTTTAATTATTATTCCAAGGAAAAATTGAGCTTAGGTATCCGTTGGAAGATATTGTCACCTTGAAAGGCATGCCTTCTTACTTAATGGTCGTTGGGAGAGGAGAGAGTGCAACGTACTGTGACCAAAACTACTTGCAGCAGAATGTCTAGCTAAAACAACTCCACCATTCTCCGCTCTGAAGTGTTGTTGAGGATTGCTTATGGTACGGTGCAATGTGCCTGTAATGCGACCTCTTCCTTGCATCAATGCAGATGCTTGACGTAGTACTGTAGGAAAAAGCAATAAATCAGAGCCTTATGAATCCAATGAATTCGGTCTATACGTTCAAAGAAAAATCCATCTTTGGGACTTTTCTCAAATTGAGCTTTGGCTGCTGTAGTGTCATTATAAAGAGAATGTTTTAGGTAAGTCTCAAACATATGATCCACCACGTATCTCACTATAGACTCAATTGATAAAATAGTGGTAGATTTATAATGGATCCCATAGAATATCTATCATGTTAGCTAGCTTTTTGACTGACACTACATAGCTAGTTTCAAGGGTTAGATCTATATCTGAGATTCACCTGTTCTTTATTTTTTTTAGTTGTTTTTATTTGTTGCCAGGGCTGTTATATAGAGGAAAAAATTTTGAGTAGGGAGTAGGGGACGGAGTGTAGGCGGAAGGCGTGGGTCCTACGTTTTGAATAAGTTTCATATGCACAAAGTTGATACATGTTAGTATAAATACCTAATTTGTGTGTATATTATGTACTATATACAAATTTATGTTATATGTATGCACATTACATGTTTATATATATATATATATGAACAATTTAAAAACACAAATGTAAACATTTAAGGAAAATAAAGTTAATATTAAAAAAATTGTGAAAAAGATTATGCTAAAAATATTTATTTACTAAAATAATTTTAACTTTTAAGTTTATAGATGTATTTATAATTAATAAAAGAAACTCCTAATGATACAATCAAAACAAAAAGGAAACTTGATCACATAATTCTTAAAATATTTTATATTATTATATCATAAAATAATCAAATATTTTGTAATTTAGAATATTCTTGAAATATGCTTAGGAATATTTTGAAAATATACTTGGATTTAAGTTTTCTTAGAATTTTTCTCTATATTTCTAACCATCTTTTCGATTAATAAAGTTTGGGATTACTTATTTTACGTTAGTCTCCTCCACCTGGAAAACAATTTAGCCATAAGTTCAAATCAAACATTAGATAGAGACTTATTAGCTAAGTAAATGATTAAATATTTACAATATTAAAAGTCTTCGAAATCCCTCATTCTTCAAACAAATTAATCATATAAATGTTGTCATTAATCTTTTTCAATGCCTAATATGTATTATACTTTTTAGAATATAACTTATTGTAAGAACCAATTAGAAATAGCTCCTTGCAAAGTAACATATCATCATATCACTCTTTTAAAATAACTCACTCTTTCAACATTTGTTTGTAGCTTTCTTATATTTTTTGTTAAAAATCTCTAACTTTAGTTTCACCTCAACTTGGATAGATTATACTTGTTTTACAAGATACTTAGTTGTAATACTAAGACCTAGGATTTGAAGCAATTTAATCAAATCCAAAGTATGTTGCAAACATTTAATGTAAATAATATAAAATAGAGATTTTTTATAATATTATGAATTGTACTGCTATAAGCAATTTTTCTTTGAATTAAGGCAAAGTCCTATTATTCTAACTTGTCTCTATAAATATTTCAATAAGGTTGAGGGTCTTACTGAATGACTTAGTCTAATTATCTATCTAAGGATGAGTTGTATTGCTAAACTTAAAAAATAAATTAAAGAGTCCTTATAGAATGATCTAAAAGTAACTAAAAAACTTAGTCTTGCAATTAAAAGTGATGAATTTAGGCACTTTATATAGGTACACTACCTCTTTAAAGAGCAATCAAGCTACATTAAAAGTATTAAAGGTCTTTTTGCAAAAAATTAAAGTGCCACTTTTTAAAAAACTTATCAAAAACATCAATTACAAAATCAATAGACAAATCTTCTTAAATATTGTATAAAATAAGTAAAGACATATAAAGTCCAATATTTTATGACTAATCCTTAGTTGTTTGGCAAATGTAGCACTATTGAACAAACTTTCCAACCTCTCTTTTAACTATGGCCAAAAATATTACTCTTAAATAGCAACAAATTTCTTATCACACCCAAGATGGCCTTTATGACCATCACCATATAAATCATAAATGATTTTTTCCCTCAATGAAGTGGAAGGACAAAAAGTTGATTTTCATGCATTAAATAGTCATCATGAATATATAAATCATCTATAAATTGCTTTTGAATACACTTCTCTTAAATTTATTCAAAGTCCTCATCATGCTAATACAATTTATAGAGAGATTCAAAAACCTATTATCTCATTTTTCAATGTTACTAATAGTGACACTTTATAACTTAAGGCATTAGTAACTTTATTTTGTTGATCATCCTTGTGAAATGACTTGAAAGAGAACTTTTGTAGGAAAATAAATCACCTTGCATGAATATCATTATTGATTTATTTTTTACTGTAGAGATATTCAAGGGCCTATTGATCTTAGTATAAGATGAATTCATGTTTTATCAAGTAATATCCCGAATACTTCAAAGCTCTCATAATTGTATAAAATTTTTTATCATATATGGATTACTTTTGTTAGACCTTACTAAATTTCTTACTAAAATATGCAACTAACCTCTTTTTGTTGAGAAAGAACAACATTGACTCTAACTCCATTTGTATCACGTTTAACTTTAAATAGCTTATAAAAGCTGAGTAAGGTAAGCACTAGAGTAATACATAATTTCTCTTTAATGAGAGTAAAATGTTGTTTTTCTTCATCTCTTCACTAGAACTTTTGTTTCTTAAAACACTCAGTAAATGGTACTAAAGTTATAGATGATTATTCAATGAAAGGTTTCTAGGTTATAGAAACTCTGCACATCACTTATTATTTTAGGAGCAAGTCAACTTCAAATTGCTTGTACTTTCTCCTTGTCAATTTAAATACCATTAGAACTAACTATGTACTTTAAGAAAAGTAACTTATTAGTCATAAAACTACACTTTTTCAAGTTTACATATAGCTTACTTTCTTGAAGTAACCCTAATACCTCTTTTAAGGAAAAAAAAAATGATCCTTCGTTGATCGACTATCATCAAAGTACATAATTACAAATTTGTTAATAAAAAGTTTCAGTACCTAGTTCATCATCCTCTTAATGGTGTTGGGAATATTAAAGAGACAAAATGACATCACCTAGCAACTAAAAAGGACTATCTTAAGTTTTGAATGCGATTTTTCACTTATCTTTAAGTTCAATCCTAATTTAATGATAGTCACTTCGAAGATCAATTTTTGAAAACACTTTGGATCCATCTAGTTGGTCAAGCATCCAATTGGTGATTAAAAAATTTATACCTAATGGTGAGCTTATTGAATGTCTGGCTATCAACACATATCACTAATTGTCATCTTTCTTTAGGGTTAGTGAGGTATAATACTACACATCAACTCATTATCTCCCTAATATGCCCTTTTTACAACAACTTTTTTACTTTCTCTATCAAGATCTCACTTACCTTAAGACTCATTCAGTACTATGATAGATTAGGAAGACTAGCACTAGGAACTAAATTAATCTAATGTTAAATGTCTTACATTAGTGGCAACCTGTCTAATAATTCTTTTGGTATAATCTCATTAAATTCCTCTAATAATAGCTTAATTACTTCCAAAATCTTTATCTCTAGATTAATAATTACTTCACTTTTCACCACTAATATATAAAACCTCTTTCAATTCTTTAATGGTAGCCTTAATATCTTGATATGAGTGTGCGACTATTAGAAAGGTTCTCCTTTCTACTTGAAAAGTCTTAGTTCATAACCATCCTTTTATATGCAATAATGTATATTTCACTCCATCTTTCTCAAGGTCGTATACATTCTTCCAACCTAAGTGTTAAGAATTAACATTAAATTACTAAGGTTATTTGAAAAATAAGTGGTAACCACTAATATCTACAACATTGTTGTAGACCTCATCTTTATACTAGTTAATTGAGAAAGTAACCTTACACCATTCTATCACTTGAATTTCTTCTACTACTTTGATTCATTTGATGATGTATGAGCTTAGGTGTTTCTCTATTAATAAATGCAATTTTTTTACAGTTTCCTTTCGAAAAATATTTTTTTTGGCTACCACTATCAATAAGTAAATCAAAAAAGGTATTCTTGATTGTGCACCTATTATGAAATAGCTTATTATGTTTAAGTATTATCTTCTTACTTAAGAGCTAGTTTTCACATCATATATATAAATCTATCACTCATACTCATCTTTCTTACCATTTAGGTAGTAATAAGTTTCACCAACTTCAACTTCAACCACTTTGCCTTACTCTACTACGTTCATGATTTTCCTACATAAATAATCACTAAAATAATAGCTTACTTCGTTGCACCTGTAGTACTTATTAAATACAGATTTTTCATAAAGATTAACATTCCAAATTATAGTTTTCTTAGCCAGTGATTATTTTTTTGCAATAATGTTAGTTACCAACTTTTACAATTAGCTTTAAGCCTTTTATTTTTCATTATTAACAACAAATTTGTTAGAATTAACATAACACTTACAAGAAGATTTAGTCTTGTTTTTCTCTTATAACATCATCTCAACTTTTAATGTCATATTCTTAACCTCAAATATGTCCATTAACAATTGAACTCTAATTTTATCCTAAATAGTTGGTTTTAGTTATTCTAGGCATCTTAAGACTTGCCAACTTTTTAATTCCATCAAGTTGTTATACTAATACAATTTGAAAATTTCTACTAAATACTTATAAACTAATTGGTTGTCGTGATTGCAATTTTAATAATACTAAAAAAGAATATACTCATAATTTAAAGGAAGCAATGCTCCTCTTAAAAGTTGTTTCATTTTATATCAATTTCTAATTAGAGTTTTCCCTTCTCTTCTGCTTTGGTCTTTTGTTTATTTCCACCAAATAAATGCTCCTTCTTTTAATTGATAAACTACTAATTTGACTTTTGTTTATCAAGTATCTTCATATAATCAAAGAACCCTTTTACTTTAGCTAACTAATTCATAAAATTTTCAATATTTAGTTTACCATTAAAGACAAGGATATCTACCTTTAATTGAAATTAATCTGGCCCCTAGGATATTGGTGTTGTCACGGATTGTACCTAGCATAATTTGGTTTCTCATCAAAACTACTATCCTCATTGTCAAAATTTACCATATAAGCTTGATGTATATACAAATTTGTTTCATCATTAGAATTTGCCATATAAGTTTAATACTTACACAGATTTATAGGGGTTGCTTAAGTAAGAGGCTAACTATGATCAAAATATCCTACCTAATTTCTTTTATCCCTCTGAGTTTTGTTAACACCTTCAACTTGGAGAGTTTCAAGTCAATTGTTGGTGACTTTCAACTCACGTTCTAATTGATTAAACCTCTAGCCAAAGTTTTATAGTGTCACATCCTGACTATAGATGATTAACTAATGGACTGCGTACCTTAACCTTCGCTACTAAGATAATTGATACTCCCTCTGTCTCATGTTACCATTAGAGTAAGTAAAACCTACTTTGATACCACTTGATATAACATTTAATAAAAATAAGATTAATACACAATTAATCCTAAAGAAGCAAGGTTTCTTAAATAAAAAGATAATAAGAAAGATTATATCTTTTATTGAAAACATTTATTTATTAAAATAATTTAATCTTTAAACTTACAGATATATTTATAGTTAAAACTTATAGTTAACAAAGGAAATTCTTAATGATAAAATCAAAATAAAAAGGAAGTTAGATTATATAATTTTTGAAATATTTTGTATTTTAGAATAATCAAATATTATGTAATTTAGAATATTTTTGAAATATACTTGGGAATCAAGTCTTGTAAAATTTTCTTTTAGATTTCTAATGATCCCTCCAATTCATGAAAACTTGGACTACCTATTCTATGTCAAACAGTGTAATAGACATTATTGAATAATTCTACTAGTAGGTTGGTTTAATTTGCAGCACACAACAGGGAGCATATTCTCTCACAAATATTTTATTGTTAAAAATGTGACTAGCAGCTTTATATATTAAGACTTCAAGTTTATAATTCGCGTGAAATTTCTGTTTTGACGAAGTTGTTGAATTGTTAACCAACCAGATGAATTTGTTGGTCACAAAGAGCAAACTCTTGAGGAGGTTGAAGGTTCAAAACTGAGTTCCTAGGAATTAGCACAAAATTTCAACTCTGATTCCGATTCGCCATAGAAAAAAAAGAAAAGAAAAAAAGAAGTTATCGAAATATTTGGATAACATCTTGTTCATGGGGAGGTTATTTTAGTCGTTTCCAATTAATCTATAATGATGCTTAAGATATAAAAGTGCAGTTTGCACATTATCTTTTTCCCCTTTATAGGGTACATGTCATGTTCCTCCGTAGCAACTGTGTAGTACTAGGCCAGGGGACACATACATATACAAATTTAGAGATTTTTCTACACATCCTCTCATGCTCGTTTTGTTATATGGTAATTGCTATAATAATAAGTCATCCACAAACAATATGTCTCTCTCCACCCAAAAATTTTATGTGTGATCAGATACATTCTCAATGCAATCGGATGCATGCTACAAGCAATCAGATGCATGTTATCAATGTCTACTATTTTAATAATTCTTACTTTTAATTTTTTCAACGAAAATTGATGACATTTATAACTATTATGTATCTGGTTGATTATAACATATAACATATCGTTTTAGGTATGCATCTGATCATTTGAAACTATTTAAGAACATGAAGACATTCTTTTTGGGCGGCCAGAAACTAATTTCCTATTGATATATTGATTATAGTTATAGTTTTTCATAGGCTTAACAGCTTCCGATCCTTTATTTGCGGTCGGAATCAGAAATCATTGATGTCTTCCAGTTCTTAATTCACTAATCAAGCATCATGATAACTGATTTAAACAAAAAAAAGAACAAGAAAAAAAAGATTATCTTACATGGTTCATGTGGCACTTTGCATATATTTTGATGAATAAACTCAAAAAAGATGACTCTCACCTTGCCCAGCCAGATCCAGTTTCTTGCTTCGGTACATCTATTATGCATAGCGAAAGAAAATCTTAGGTTAATCAGGAAAACAAATTACTGAAAAGGAATTAGGGCTTGTTGGAAATATAAAAGACCCGATTGATTACCTGCAAATGACTCTTCACATGAGCAATGTTAAGTCCTTTCACATTCATCAACTGAAGAACTAACTTGGGTGTTGCTCCTTCAATGTAAATGTACGTGTGAGAGTTTCAGTTAAAGGGGAAAATTGACATCAAAATCATGTTAAAGTTAAAGGACATGATTATATTCCATGCAGTGCATTAACCTTCGTAAATTTGATTGAGATCAGTTACAATCAAATTGCTAAAAGTGGGTTTTTCAAGTTGCAACCGAAAATGTTCATATAATGCAACCATTTTTCAAAAAAAAAAAAAAAGTGTGAGGTGATTATATATACTTAAAAACTGATCTCTCACATATAACCTATGCACTTTAATTCAATATGATTGAAATCATCTTTAGGACTAATAGACTTGAGTTCCAGCTGCAATTAGAGTCAATTCGTGATATTTAAAAAAAAAAAAAAAAACAAGAAAAATTCTGATAGCAACAACAACTGTAGAACAGTCTCCCACCAACTCCATAATTGGATAGGTGAAGAAAAGGGGACAAAGGGTGAACTTACTCTCTTGCCCACCAAGCCTTTCAACAGCATTCACAAAAGAGAGATGGAGATCAGGCGTCCATCGTAGCCGAGGCATTTTAGATCTAACATACTTTCTAACTGTAGCCCTATGTTCATCTCTCTTTACAGACGTATTTTCATTACCAGAACTCCCTTTTCTTCCCTTCTCCTCTTCAGCGCTAGCTTCAGCAACCCCATGATCAACGGTGGTGGCATCTTCTTCACTGCTTGCTTGTTCATTCAAATCAAAGGAGGAGAACTTATGGAAGTTACATTCGGATGTAGATGAATTATTTTCGGCTTGTTCTTCGAGCCCACTTCTAGCACCACTCTTCTGATGTTGATCACCGATTTCCATTGTCTCCATCATTTAGCTGTGGTCCTTGTGGTACTTTCTGATTACTTTCCAATCATTTAGTTTCTATTTGAAAGTTTGCCGAGACAAAACAATTGGAATGATCGTGTGAAATCAATGAATTAGCTTACACATCAGGAACTCAACATCATTTATTTTTCCTTTCATCCATTAATAATAGCACTGATTTGCGTTTTCCTGTAAAAATGTACACTAGTATATGACTATCCATCAGAGGTCAGACTATTGTAGCTACAGTTTTAGATCAACTAACTGTATAGAGACAGTCCTTGAGCCTATGGCTCTGAGGGCCATCATGTTTGTTTGTGGAAAATTAAAGAAGAAATTACGTTGCTGCGGAAAGAAATCAATTAGAACATTTATTGTTAAAACCCTTTTGTCCTAATCAGCATCATCTACCATATAAATGGAAGCAGTTTAAATTAAAGACTGATCGGTTAGGGAAAGGCTTTTATCATTTTACTTGTTATATTCCAGAAAAAGGTTTTTTATTGGATGCACATGTCTGATGAATAAATTGAGTGATGTAGATTAACTTGCCTCACATTTTCCAGCTAAAGCGTAATAATTGAGGAAGCTGGTAGCGAGGTGGATGGCCAATGTAGAATTTATAAGCAGCTACACACTTCAGGAACATGGATCCTCCATTGAACAGTTGAGCATTTGCACTCACAGCTTTTGCCCAATTATTTCTGCAATTCAGTAGCCACTGAATTAGGCTATCTAGACACAAAGCCTAATGACTGATCACTTGAAAATTTATGTGACAAACATGAAGTTATATAAATAAAAATTTACCTTGAAGTCTATTTATACTGAGGATAAATAACCAACATAAATATTAAAAGAAATGAAAAATGCAAAATATTACAATTAAAGCTCATCTTATAAACAAAGACTTGCATACCTTCTTCTATGCTTTCAAGGATCAAGATAGAACCTCCTATCAAACAAAAAAAAAAAAAAAGGGAATTAAGATAGAACCTGCTCCAAAAGTTTTTCCATTCATAATTGTCTTTCACTCTTTTCTAGTGGTGCCAATGAAAATTTTAAATTAATAATGAGTCGTATATCCATGAAAGAAAGACTCTTAAAAGATCATCAGAGAATTACTTATAATAAATATTGTTACTTGTTATTTCAAAATTCCTTGTATCCCAAAACTTTATAAAACATATATGTACAATTTGCAAATTACTTATCAAAGGTTAGTATTTACAAATAGAAAACAATTCACTCTGAAAACAATTCAAGAGGAAGTACAAGATGAAGAAAAGTGATGACAGGCATGCATTTGAGTTGTTACAGCAAAGAAAATTAAGATTCATGAATCTTCACGTAAGCTATTGATATTAGCAAATGATTGTAATTCTTGAGCTCTAAAAAGTTTTTTGCCACTTGAACAACCGTATGTGTGCCCTCACGCGTACATGCGTACCCCTTGGTAGGAGGGCTGCAGAGAAAGCGATAGGAAGCTAGTGAGATAGTTTATTTAGAAGGATCTTTATATGGATTTAGTTGGTTAAGGGAAAATTGTCTGTCCACATTGCTTCACAGAGCATGAGAAATTTAACAATTATGTTAGCTTATGATATGTACATTCGACAGATCAGTTAGGAAGGAATTCAACAGAGGAAAGAGGAAAGAAAAGACTAGGCAGGGTTCCACCAAGCTAAAATAAACAAAGCCTTCGGTATTGACCATTGAAGCACCAAATACCTAATACCATGTGATAATTAATATCCTGTTAACCTATTGGCCCAACTATAATGTGAAAGTTTTTCTTTTCTTTTTTTTTTTTTAATGAATGATATGAATAATTTTTGCTCACGAACAAAAAATTGTTGCAACAAAATAATATAATTCAATCAGTTAGAATTGCAAAGAAAGAGTTGGCAAAAATATCATTTTCGAAGCTAATACTATTTGAACTGCCACCATGAGAATTCTAGCAAACAAATAAGCTTTAACTCCTTTTCAAACTTCTTGCAGATAAACAAAATAAACTTCTTGAAAACAAAAAAAGAACGCACACACACACACACACAGAGTACAAGGAAACATGCCCTACTAAAATCAAGCATAAGATCTTGAGTTTATCTTCTTTGGAATGATTCTAGTACCCAAAAAAAAAGAAGAAAAACTTATTTGGAATGATTTAAGAGGATGGTTATTGCATTCAGGCTTTTCTAGTTTCTTATACACAAACCATTGAGGATGATGAAGATCAATTGGCCGTTGCTCTTCAAGGTTGTTGATGATAAGTTACTGCATGATATCCGTCTGAAATGTGGCCGGTGTGTGGGGTGGGCGCAGAGTGACTGTAGAGGAGGAAAAGGAAGAAAGAGGAGGAGAAAGAAAGAGGAGGAAGAGAGGAAGAAGAATGGCAATTTTTTACACCCAATTGAGAGATAGAGAGAGAGAGAGGAAGAAGAAGGACAATCTTTTACACCCAATTGAGAGAGAGAGAGAGAGAGCAATGGCTTCACTTTTGAGGTACCTTTGTTTGATTGAATCATGGAATTAAAGTCATCAATTTCTAGGGCTTTTTATGTTGTTCAATTAATGATACAAAATATTATCAAACTAAAAATAATTGGTATATAAGAATAAGATAGATATAAATTTTCAATTTCTTGGAGACATTTAATACCCAAACGACATTAAATTATGGATCTTATTGAATCTAACTACGGAGACACAAAATTGGTAAATACAAAATTTTTTATATTATAAACAAAATATTATAAAATGTCTTTTATATAACATTAAATTTATTTGTATCAATTTAAACCTACACTTTTGTATTTGTCTAAAATTTTTCTAAATTATTGTGTTAGCAATACACTTATGTAATATCATTGGATCTATATAGATTTGTGAATGAATTTATAAAACAAGAACCCTAATAACAAGGTGCTTCGCACGCGGTTGGATCTCATTTAAAGCTTTTTCAACTAGGTCACATTAAATTTTTTTGTTTTTTTTCTTATATTTCGTATTGAGTAAATTTAACTCTCATTAAAGAGAAATCAAATTAGAAATTCTTCACTACCAAATGTTTCATGATCCAAACATAATATCTGTGCTTGTCGCAACGCAATAATACCCACGTTATGGATACAGATGCGACTGTTGAGAATCATGTCACCACTGTACCCTTTTCTCCTTCTGCCATTCTTGTACAGCTGTCCTCGTGATTATCTTTCATTGTTTGCCCTATGTAATAGACTCTTTCAACGTTGTTAATATATATATATATATATAAAAAAAAAAAGAAGAAGAAGAAGAAACAATATTTTGGTAATTTGCTTCACGGTATTTAATAATCACAACATGATTGAAAACGAATGTGGGACCATTTCCTTCCATCAACATATCAATTTCTTCTCACCTAAACAAAGACTTTCTTCCCCTGTCAATAATAACTCGGTCTTTTCCTTTTCCTATGGTTCCATTTGCTTGTGTCCACAGCTTTATTATTGCGTAATGCAAGCATGTGGTGCTGCCTATGACTTTGATTTATTACTGTGTTGAAATTTTGTATCGGTCTGTTGAAGGAATAATAAAGGACTAGTCTATGTGGGGTTGCTTATGGTAAATACTTCAATCTAGATTCTTCAATTTTGGTGGGACATTTTTCAATTGAACCAAATTCGTTTCATATGGAATAAGCAACCTCCATAACATTTTTTTTATTATTATTACATGAGAAGGGGAAAGACTACAGAGCAGAAAAAACGCAATAGAGAAAACAAGGGCAAGGCTAGCTGCCTCTAGGCAAGGCAAAACCAACCAAGTCCCAGTCCAATAGGTCACTCAAACCCGGTGGAGGGGGCCCTCACAGATAGTCAGTGAATTGCCATGGAAGTTTCATACTATGAACGGGCCAAAAATGCCTGTGTACTACAACTCAAAAATTGAAAAGTCTAGCACTAATAAATTTTAAAACAAGTATGTAGCAATACATAGATAATATTAGTTGAGAGCATAAATCTTTAATTATGTCTAATTTATATTGACTATGAGTTTTATTATCTATAATAATATTAGGTTTTTGATCTGGCCTAAAGTTTCATAATATCAGAATTGAATTCATTTTCTTTGTTTGCGCCCTCGTTTTGTTCCAATTTAATTTAAGTCATGTGCCAACGGAAAGAATATATAGTATGTTTGTTTTAGCCCATTTAATTTAAGTTTATTGTGCTAAGTAATAGCTAAGCTTAATACGGCTGTCAAGGGTATTATAAGATCATCAATTCTACATTTCTTTTTTTTTCTTTTTGGTCTTGATCACCAATTCTATATTAATAAAATATGCTTTTCCAGTTTGACTTACAATGTGCATAAATTTTCAACATTTGGTAGCTTAAGCTTTTGGACTAGAATGAGATTTCAATACAACATAAATGATATCCGGGGAAAAATCTTGGGATTCTAGAGATTCAGGGGTTCTATTCAACTAGACTGCTATATGTATTAAGAGAGATGCGATGAGTCTCTAAATGAATCAAACGTAAATTAAGTAGTCATTGTAAGGATTTTAGATATTCTTCTCATTCATGAGCAAAGATTTTACAGAAACCTTAATAAAACAAAATATTAAAAAGAAATGTTGATTGATATAAAACAAGATTTGGAAACATTGGAAGTCGTCTCTCATGTATGCCAAATTATTCATTTCTCAATTAATGATCACATCTTAAATTGGACCCATGTTCTTTATTCTCTTCACTAAAATCCAAAGGGTTTACTTTCCAAGGCCACCATACAGAGTTTGGACTAATAGATCAAAACAAAAAGAAATGGGAAAAGGGGGGAATCTCTTCAAAGGATTAGGTTTGGCAAGAAGACACCTAAGATGTGCATAACTTTGATGCAGAGGAATTGGGAAGAGGAAAAGAGATAGAGAGATATTTTCAATAAGGATTAATGTAAGAGGACAAGCAAAGAAGACAATGTGGAAGAAAAGGAAACTTGAACACAGTATAGCTATATATGGTAAATAAGCTCCTACGTTTGCCTTGGAACCAATTGATGTTTTGTTTTCTCGTATGCATAGAGAGTTGACAATTTTATTATTTTATCTGTTATAAGAATCTAATTCAAAGAATTATTCAAATTTTGTATTAAGATTTCATGGAAAGAAGACACACCTAATCTAGCATCGACTCCCCTACCCCCCTCCAATGCACGCATACAATAAAAATATTCGTACTCACTGTCAAGGACTATCTGCCTAATTATCACTTTGTTCTCATGGTTTAATTTATTTCATTAATGATATCCCCCATGAAATTGTATCTTATATTCTTTTGCTTCATCTTGCCTTTAAAAATACCATAATATTGCACAATTTTTGATTTCCTGATTCATCTGATACTCCATCTATAAGCAAGAAAGTTTAGCGGACTCAAATCTCAACGACTCAAATAGATTTAAAAAAGGTTTAACTATATGTAAAGTATTTTATATTTAAAAATAATATTTTATACAATATCAAAAAATTTATTATAAAAAAACACAACTAGGCAATAATATATAAGAAATACTATAAGAGTAATAAGAAGGGTAATATAAATTTTTTTTTATATTTAGTTTTATTTATTTGTAATATCAAGTGAAATATAATTAATATGCATTTTTTGTTATTAGTATGTTTCTTCCTAAGATTGTTACCAAAATTTTCTCTATATATTAATGTAAATCTTTTTTATATAATATAAAATATTATTTGTATAGTATAAAATATTTTACATAATATAAAATTTGTTTTTGAATCCATAAGATTTTGAATTCTTGTTGTCAAACTCTTACGAACATCTTCTTGGATTATATTGCCCCAAATGATAGACGTAGAGACTAAACTTATGTCAAAAGATGATGGAGATGGTAAACTATCAACATACGCACTGATAGCCCACCAACAAATTAGAATTGGGCAGCTGCAACGACAGATTTTGTTATTGTTATGCCGCAGGCGTTGCGATTAGACATTTGCCAGTCAAGGCTATACCTAGAAAGTCTAGAATTAACGCATTGAACTCCTTGTCAAATTCCCACAATATTACGGCAGTAGAAAGTCATTCTTCAATCATCATGTGTATCAATTAAATTTTAGGTTCTCTTTGCAATAAAAACATCTAGGTTATTTTTGGTCTTGCTGTTGAGTTTTATTATTATAATTGACAAACTAACAGTTCAGAAATTTATTGTCGATAAATACAATTGATTGTTTGGTAATAACTAAGAAAATTTATGATAGATAAAAATGTTAATTTCAAAAGTGTTTGATAAACTTTAAATTAAATAGTTATTATGGTAGATAGTGACTTTAAATGATATTATTACTTGTAAATTTATTATTAGACAAATTATTTTAGCATTAATCGATATAACAAATTAGTACTATATCATCAAAATACTTAATCATTGTTATAGAAAAAAATTAAAACACCTAAATTTAAATTTTCACAACAGTTTTTGAGAAAATAACTTGAAAATAATATAATATATATATATTGGGAATATGTTTATGAAAATTATTTTTCGTAGACTTTTATAAAATTTTCTTTTTGAATATACATAACTATTTGAAATAACTTTTATGTCAAAATCTTATTTGGCATGGAAAAAAAGGAACTTGAATATATTACAGCTACATATGTTAAATAAGCTCTTACGTTTGCCTTGGAACCACTTGATGTTTTGTCTTCTCGTGTACATGGAGAGTTAACAATTTTATTATTTTTATCTATTATAAGAATCTAATTCAAAGAATAATTCAAAATTTGTATTAATATTTCATGGAAAGAAGACACACCCAACCTGGCATCGACTCCCCTACCCACCCCCCTACAACGCACACATCCAATACACATATTCGTACTCCCTCTAATTGTCACTTTGTTTGCATGGTTTAACTTATTTCATTAACGATATATATTCCCCATGAAAATTCTGCTTGTATCTTATGTTTTTTTCACTTTATCTTGCCTTGAAAAAACCATAATATTGCCCAATTGTTGATTTCTTGATCCATATGATATACCATTTATAAATAGGAAAAGTATAGTGGACTTAAATCTCATGGATTTAAAAAAAAATTACTATATGTAAAGTGTTTAATATTAAACTAATGATATTATATAAAAAATTAAAAGAGATTTATAATAAAATAATAATAATCAATTTTTTATATTGTGTAAAATATTATTGATATAATATAAAATTTTTTGTATGAAGTGAAAAAAATCTTGTTTTTATGTCAAAATTCAGTGTAAATGTCACTCAATACTTGTCTTTTCATGCTAAAGGACTTAAAAGAGTGTAACACTAACCATCTCAATGTTTTGCATTCCTCTTATCCAATCAAGAAGTAAAAATAAATAAATACATAAATAGCCAACAATTCTAAATAAAGGCTAAAAGGTTATTGTTACTCCTTTTTTTCCCTCAAAAAAAGAAAGTATTGCATATGTAAAGATTAAGAGCTAAAAGAGGCCTTCATTATTATGTGAAATAACATAAGTTTGATTTTCCATCAAAATATTTAGTAGAGTTAAATATAAGTTAACAAAGTTAACTCCTTTGATGGTGTGCAATTCTCTCTAATAAAATTATAGAGTATTACCCTACTTTTCTATTTTTAAACTAAAACACAATTAAGAAGATATTTAGATATGATACTATTTTTTTGTTATTATTTTTCACTTTTAATATTTTTATTTTTGTTATTTGTATTTGTAGTTAACAATTACTTTTTTCGATCATAATTTTTATTATATTGTATGTAAAATGAAAATGTATAAAGAAACAAAATGTGAAGATGAAAAAAATAGAAAAAGTGTGGAAACAAATGAAAATACCCTTTAAGAAAATGAAAAAAAAAAAAACCAAGTTTTCTTATTTAATTTTTGCTTTTTAAATATACCAATTAGAAGCATGTGCAGATTAGATTGAATGATTGTAAAAATATTCTGCATCCAAACTAAAAATGATAGTTTCTCTAAAATTTAAACAGCAACCAAATTATTAACGACGTGATGTTATGAGTTGGTTGCATGCGGTTTTAAGAGGATTTGAGACATGCTTAGTGTTTTTTCTTTTCTTTGTTTTTCTTTATTTATCCTTTTCAAGTCTGCGATGTCTATAGTCTCTTGCATCTAATCTTGGTTGACTGGCAAAGAAAATGAAACCTCCAGGCTATGTTGTACGGAGTGGCTCCCAAATCAAAGAATGACAGAAGCTTGCTTAAACACTGAGTAATAGACAGCCCATAAAATGTGGCGAGGTCCATTGAAGAAGCTTCCCATCTCCAGGGTTTATATGTTTGGTGTGTCCTCTTGTTGGGGGATGTCATGAATAAAAGTCCATGCTGTTGAATAAAAATTTATAACTCTTGACATTTTTAACGGCAACAAAACGAAAAACTCAATGTGAAGATCGATGAGATACTGGCGAAAAAGCCACCGCTAACATCGGCAGTAGATATGCCAGAGATTTAGAGACATGGAGACTCTTATTTGGAGTGCAAATGAGCTGATATACTTGTTAAGGGTTTTGTTGTTTGCTTGAACTCATTTAGTTAGATATTAAGTGAATCATACTTGAGTTTAATTTTAAAATTGGTTTAATACACTGGTCAAATCTAAACAAGGCTAACTTCAACTCGTATAGCCAATGAACAGCTCTTTGACATTGGTTAAAAAAAAAAAGTTCATTTATAGAATCATTAAAAAAACTAATTTAGAGTGTTATTAGTATAGATTTCGTGGACCCATTTTCAAACCATAGGTTATATAGTTATAATTATAAACTAAAATTAAATATTTTTATTTTTTTTTAATTTGTTAGTTTTATTAAAGTAGTTTTGTCATTTTAATCTATTTATAACAATAAATTTTTTATAATTTTAATTATTTATGTTAAGATTATAAAATTAAACAAGTTATTTATGAATAATTCACAATCTCAGTTCGATAAAGGCTCGACTCCTTTGCTAAACAAGCCTGAATTGAACGAGGCTACGTTTGGTTTAGCTTGACTCATTGGCTAAACGATATTGAAACCGAGCTTAATTTTTTTATATTCATTTTCATTATCTCTTTCTCAAATCGTACCTTTCGTTTAGAGAGGGGAAACGGGGAGGCTAGATGGGGAATGTCTATGTCTCCAAGCTTCAAGTTGTATGCTTAATTAAAAGCAGTTAACAAATGAGTTTTAGTAAAGTTGTTTTCAGGATTAACGTTTTTCAGCTCGAATTTAGTCAGAACCAATCGACAAAAAATATCATAATAAGGAAGCATCCACCTTCATCACATGTTAAAAGGGCGAGCTTAATTCCTGCCACCAACTTATAATGGGACGTGCAAACCTAGTGGAAGATTTTCGGGCTGAAATGAAAGTTTGGAGAAGTTGCAATTATCAGTTTAGTGATCTAAATGAAATAAGAGAGATTTCAGGAGTTTAATAAATGGTGTTGGGCTCGTCGAGGTTTGGCCTAATGCATCGAGCAGCAATGAGCACATTGTTCGTGTCTCCTTTAGTCCTGACATATCAACCCTTTTTTCCAACCCCAATTCTCGTAGAGCCCAAAATTCCACCATAGTTGGTCGAGGAATGAAATGGAAAGCCCGAAAGCTTCTATGAACAATGCACTGAACGTAGCATGTAGCAGCAAGTGCCGTGCCCTCTTGAAAGATTACCAATCAGAACAACCAACCATATGGCAAGTTGGGACGGCCATTGATCACTTCACCGCTGGCTTTTGTATAAATATTTTTGCAAACCAGTGATGTAACAAAGCCAACGACAGATATTCTTGCAACTCTCCAATAAGCTCTACCTACTGAAATCGTCTCTAAAACTAAAGATCTCGATCAAGAAGATATTATTACAACTCTAATTACCACCGCCTTTACAGCACCTAAATCCAAGGAACCTCATTTACTATATGAAAAAACAATAGTTAGGGTCCAATGCAACGTGTATCTAAGTAATTGCACTTGTAACAACTTGTGAAAATAATGAAATTTAATAAGTGGATAAAAGACCTTTTTCTTTTTTTCTTTTTTTTTTTTTTGGTGGCTGACTACAAGATTAAAACAGGAATACAAAGGGAGAACAAGCAAAACCAAATCAGAAAAGTCTCAGATGAATGCACCGCCCCTCAGAAGCGCCATGCCTATATGATTTCTGCATGGAATACATGACGAATGCTTAGCCGGGGGACTGGAAGTCAGTACACACATTACAACAAAGAAACGTACCAATTTAAGGCCTCATGTGCCTTTTATATAGAGATATATAGATGATTATAGTATTGTGCATGTCATAAAACATTTTTAACTCTTTTTATCCTGGTTTTCAATCGACTCTTTTTTTCTTTTTTTCCCTGAAGAGAGGGTTATATTAACCACACACACACACACACACACACACACACATATAAAGAGTAAGTAAAAAAATAATTTCGAATTTTTACTTTTTAATATAAAACTTATATAAATTAATTATTTTAAACAAGTGATCTTCGACGTTTTTCTTAAAACCTACCCTTCAAATAAAATGGGCTAAGCACCGTGTAAACAATGAGCTATCCGCCTAGCCAGCAAACAATGAGCTATTGCCTTCTAATATTGGGCCATCGTACAATTTCCCCACGGTTTTGTTTTAAGAGAATGAATTAAAAAAATAAAAAAGGTCCAAATAAAAATTGACCAAACATAATTAATAGTTTTAAAAATTGGGTGTGGGCTATTTTAGTCACCCAACTTTTAAAACTCAATGAAACTGAAAAAAATCCTCTGCTCGTTCAACATTTGTTCAACTGTTTTAACTTTCCTGAGGGTGTCACACACACCCACGAACTGTGAACACAAACGCCATTAGAGGCTAATAACTAAAAGAATTTGAAAAGGAGGAAGATAAATGAACTTCAAAATACATCAAGGAAAAATTCACAATTTCTTTGTTTCATTTTCTTAATGCAAAGAGCAAAAGAACAAGATCATCCTGGAAAGATTATTATTATTATTATTATTATTATTATATAATATATAAAGGAAGTAGACACTGGGGGCATGAATGAACCAAAAGCGCGTCCGAGGACACCGGATGTGGGAGCCCTCACCACCACCAGTCAAAGACTTAATACATTACAGCAATCACCCGCCGGAAACCACCTGTCCACCATCCACTCGGTGGCAGTTACCCGGCAGCCGGCGAAAAGATTCGTGGGCCCCATTGAATGGAACCCACAAAAGTCCACAGAGAGAGAGAGACAGAGACAGAGACAGAGAAGAGGGTTATTGTCCAAAGACAGTTAGGAAAAAAACAAAAAGAGCCGCAAATAAGAAAAAGGAAAAAAAATGAAAAACCGAAAGCTTGTGGGGGTGGCTGCTAGTGGTGGAGAGAGAGAGAGAGAGAGAGAGAGAGAGAGCAGAAGGGAAAAAAAAGAAAAGAAAAAAGAAAGAGAAAGAGAGAGAGAAATTTTATCGAAGAGAGACAAAATAATAGAAACAGAAAAACGAAAAAGAGACCAAAGATGGTCGAGGAGACCCTCTGAGATCATCCTGCAAAAGGCAGTAATAGAAAAAAAAAATTGAATTTCCTTTTAAATTCTTATTCTTTTAAAATATCTTTTTTTTTTTCTTTGCTGCCTTTTCCTTGTCTCTATCAATCTGTCTAAGTATCAATTCTGCCCCCACCACCATTGCATTCCTTTCTCCTGAAGAAATTGTTAATCTTTTTTTTGTTGTTTGCTAGAAAAGAAGAGGGAAAAAAAATAGAAAAGAAAAAGAAAAGCTTTCAAATTCCAAAGCAAAACACCTCATTCCAACAACAACAGCGAGTCTTTATGGTAACTACAATGACCCTTTTGCCTTTTCTTTTTGGATTGCTTGGTTGAGAGGGAAGGAATTCCTTGATCCTTTAAGAGCTTTGGAAAGCTGCCTCTTTTTGTTGCTCATCATATATACATTTTTTGTTTCTTTTCATTGGCATGATTGTGTTTTTGCATGTTTTTCCTTCTCCAGTACATTTCTTGGAGATTCATTTGAAGACAATAGCCTGGTGAGCCAGGTTATGCGTATGTTGCAGACAAGGGTGTAAGGACATTTAATAAAACACAAAGATGAGGGACCCCGATATTATTGCTATCGTCAAAAGTGGAGGCTTTTCACATTTTATTGTAATATAGTTTTGTAGTCTATTGTAAATTAGGGACAATCTCGGGCGTTGTAATTGTAGTTGGTGTTGTTGTGTTGGTGTTGGTTTTGTTGTTGTTGTTGTTGTTGTTGTGAGTTGAAGGGGGTGGTTACGCATAGGAAACCTGGCGATTTTTTATAGACTCCTGGCCATCGGCAGATATTACCCCTGCTACCTCCACTGCCACACTTGGTTCATCAAGCAATGGGGGGCAGATGGAACCAAAATGGATTCCAGTTCTTGAGCTTCTTCATTTTGATTCTTGGTCTTAAGATTCGGAGATCTTGTTCGCTTAATGATGAGGGTAAATTCACATTTTTCTCATCTCCATTGATGTATATTTGCCAGCTATGCTATTGTAAAATGTTAGTTTCTTATGTGTAAATCAATGCGGAATGGGAAATGCAGGACTAATTTTGTTGGAGTTCACTGCAAGAGTGGATTCTGATCCTTTTGGCGCCTTTGCCAATTGGAATGCCAATGACAGCAATCCTTGCTCGTGGTTTGGTGTTTATTGTGTTGCTGGTAAAGTACAGACCCTGTAAGTCCCCACTTATACTTCCTCTGAAAGAGCTGTTGTGAATGTTTTATGCTCTCGTCTTGAATAATGGTCCTACATAATGAAGCATCCCCACTTTAGATGTTTCTGTTGTGCAGGCACTTAACGTTGCAAGATGAATGATTGAATACTAAGTTTTGTATAATAGCATTTATTTCTTTATTCTAGAGGTCCTAGTTTTTTAATTCTATATTGTGCAAGCTGAATGATCGAGCACATTGATTTCCAGAGATCTCAATAGCCATTCATTGAGAGGGACATTGGCGCCAGAGATTGGCAAACTAGTTCACTTAAGATCTCTGTAAGGATTCGTAACATCTCCATGTCTTTTTCTTTTTTTTTTTTTTGATGGTAAACTTCCCCTTGCCTTCAAAGGAGATAGAGTTTGGGGTTTTACTCTGACTTGCCTTAATTAATGAGGGCATAGCTTAAATAATTCAGAAACTGCGACTGCCATGTAAATTTCGATTTTGTTAACTTAGCATTTGATTTCTGTGTACAATTGTGCTCCTTAAGTTTATTAGATCATAAACAGAAACTAAAATGGACTAAACTAATTTAACAGTATCAGATCTGTGATTGAACTTTTCTGCTGGAGTACTGCACTGGGCAAATTTTCTTACCTGGTAATCCCTATGTAGAGCGGAAGGTGATTGTACTTTCAAGTCACTGTCGTTATTTCCATCATCAACTTCATAATTATTGACCCCATCATCAGCAACATGGAGCTTATCACTTATTATCATTGAGCTAGTTAGTGAAGAGCAATGAGACTGAAATGCCTTTTCTCTTTTTCATCTCTTTGGATTCCATGAGCAGTTAGCTCACATAATGTTGTATCCTTTACTCATCTCACCCCATGTTACATTTTCATACTTTTCCCAACTCAGAATTTTCTTCCAGGTATTGCAAGTCTCAAAACTAATTCAGCTGCCGTTCTGCCTCTATAATACATCTGAATCCAATGCAATTGCAGTTACACGATTTAATATTCTCTGCACTTCCTCAATATTTGTTTCATTGGATCATATGAAAACAATCATATCTTTGTTGTTAGGCTGTCACATTTTCCACCTTGTCATTATCATATATAGAATTTCATGAAGTTTACAGGTTCTTCTCCATTTTTTTTTTTTACTTGCATTTTTAGATGTGTCATTGTAGTGTATCATTCGTAAGAATCTTTGTAGGCACCAAGTCCATGTTTGTATGCATTGCTTCATGTTCTGTGTCTTAATTGTTCTTTCTGGCTCTTTCTCTGTTCTTTTAACAGGGTACTCTACAAAAATCATTTCTCTGGTGTCATCCCTGAAGAGATTGGAGGGCTTACAAATCTGGAGTTACTGGACTTGAGGGATAATAACTTAAGTGGAATAATTCCAGCCGCAATAGGAAAATTAGTGGCGCTAAGATGCTTGTAAGTAGTTGTTGTTAGTATGATTTTTTCAATGCTTTATGCCTTTCAGTTATGTCTATTGACATCCACTCTGTCTCAGGTTACTCTTTGACAATAACTTTGAGGGCAACCTTCCTCTGGAGATCAGGAAGTTTAACCAGCTTTCTGAATTGCAATTTGATGACAATCTCGCATCAACCGCACCCAATGGATATAGCTGTCCAAATCGGAAGCTTGGGCATTGGTAAGAGACTCATTTTCCATCTCAACACTCACCCTTCCCTTAGGCCAAAATGACAGGACAATAAGTCAAATAATATGTGGCAGTGTCTTTGATCAGTTTCATCTAGATCGCAGCAAATATAATTTTACTATGTTATATGAATTACTATTGGTAGCTGCACCTGATGAACACACATTCAGAGGGCTTATTTGTCTGTATGTTACCTAGGCATGGGAAAAACCTATTTCCTTGTTATTTCTTTGCAGCCTGCCTCTTGGAGGCTATAACTTAATTTAGCCATCTGACTGTATGGGTTTAGCATGAGAGAACTATCACCTAAGCAGGTTGCTGTCCTTTCAAAATGCTGACAGCCACCATGGCTTATGTAGTAATCCACTGTCTTGTATCTCGAGTTGTTCAGTAACTGTTGTGAATTGAAACCATTAACAATAGGAAAGTAATTAGCATCTGTTTTATTTGATTTACTCTGTTTGATCATGATTCATGAAGCATCATTTTTTTAGATTTCATTCTTTCTACTGACTGCTCATGGATATATTTTATATCATTTTTACTAATTGAACAATTTCTGCTTTGGGCAGCCAGTGGCTGAGCAGCCTGAAACAATTGAACAGAGCAGATTCATGGATTGTTCCAGTTAAAGAATCTTTGATGCATTACATCAATGCCTTGCCACTGCAACAGTAAGGAATTTTAAGTTTCATACAATTATACAAGGAAAAAAGGATGTACTTTTTTATGTGTAAATGCAAGAGCAAATGAATTTATGCTACTCATTATATAGCGTTGGTCTTATCTTGTTTTTTCTAATGAGATTGCTTGCATTCTTACTAGGTTCAAGATTGAAAAAGACCTCTATCATGGTGGCGGAGACGATTGCTGTGACAAGCCAGCAAGTGAGTAGAAAGGGTTTTTTGATTGATTCATTGAATTGTAGTGTTCATGCTTGTGAAGGACCCCAGGGACATTTTATTCTTTTTTTTATCAGGTTTGCCTGAGCCTTATATTGTCCAAGATGCAGATATTGTGAATTTTGCACGTCGTCGACTGCTTGAAGAGTCCATCAACCTCGAAGCTGCAACTCCTACTGGTTGGTCACCCTCCCAACAGATCATTTCTCTTCCAACTACCCGTAGTAGTGGGTCTTTCCCAGCTGTGCCGAAGGCAAACAGGAATCAAGCTCAAACTCATGTGCCTCCGTCTTCATCATCTGGTTCATCACCAAATGACACAAATGCCTTAAGTGATTCCAAGGGAAAGGCAATTAATGAGCAGTCCCCAGCCAGTGGAACTTCTGGAAATACATGGATTTATTTCTTGATTATTCCTATCACGGTTGCCTTTTTCGGTGTTGCTGCTGGTATGATCTTGATGTGTAGGAAACAGGGAGTGACAACCATAGGCCCTTGGAAGACTGGATTGAGTGGACAGCTACAGAAAGCATTTGTTACAGGTGAATTTTATTTTTTTGTTTAAGAACAGAAAATATGTGTGTTCTTATTATGACATGCAGATGAATTAGGCATTTTCTTTGTCAATATGATTCATCACGGAGCTTAACATTGCTCCTAAAATAGGTTATAAGATGCCTGATAGAGTCCTTAAGTTTGCTGAGCTTTAGTCACTACAAGAATTACCTTCCATCTATATTTCTGTTGCTCTAAATATTCATCAAAAGGTTTATAATAAATCACACACATTAGAGCTTAGCGGCTCAAATAACGTATGTTCAAAATATACATTGTAAGTTTACAAAAATCTGGATAGTATTCATGCAACATGTACATGACTGTTCAATAACGGATTATAATTATGACTTGGACTTGTAATCTTTTCTACCTTGTAAATTTGATCTTCTATCTATTCCATTTTTAGGGGTTCCCAAGCTAAATGTATCAGAGCTGGAAACTTCCTGTGAGGATTTCAGTAATATCATTGAAACTCTTGATGGTTGCACTGTGTACAAGGGAACATTGTCCAGCGGAGTTGAGATTGCTGTCATGTCAACTTCCGTTATTTCTTCCAAAGACTGGTCAAAGAGCGCAGAGATGACATACCGGAGAAAGGTCTCTCTCTGAGATATTTGAGTTTTTTATTGATTTCCAGTTCTGCATTTCCCTTTTTCTTAAGACATACAACTTGTTTCTACTCTCTTTTTGTCGTGTATGTAGATTGATACACTTTCACGAGTTAACCATAAAAACTTTGTCAATCTCATTGGATACTGTGAAGAGGACGAACCATTCAATCGGATGATGGTGTTTGAATATGCTCCAAATGGAACTCTCTTCGAGCATCTGCATGGTAATATTGGGCCCATAAGAAGATGTTTGATGTTGGGGTGCGAGTGAAGCTTTGTTGGTGTGTCCTTTAAATGGCTGAAACATATTTTCTTTGTTTTCAGTTAAAGAAATGGAACATCTGGACTGGAATGCAAGAATGAGGATCATCATGGGAACTGCATATTGCCTACGCTATATGCACCATGATCTAAACCCTCCTGTGGCACATTCTAACTTGAATTCACATATCATCTATTTAACAGATGACTATGCGGCTAAGGTAGATACCTTCATCTTTTATGATTGATTTGTTTACCCTTTTGTTATCTTAATGAACTCTCAGCATTCTTCTTCTCTGTCTCTCAGGTTGCAGAGATCTGTTTCTCAGCACAAGCTGCATCAAGACCAAAGATATCGGGTAATGACGAATCGGAGCATTCTGCATTTCCTCAACTTGCTGATCCAGAGACAAACGTCTACAGTTTCGGGATTTTGTTGCTGGAAATCATTTCTGGAAAGCTCCCATATTCAGAAGAGCAGGGGCACCTCGAGAAATGGGTGAGTTTGGAACGAAGTCTTCGTTGTGTAATGGTCTGTAACTTTGCTTGGTGGATGACTTCTAACCAAGTAGTTGTAATCATTCCAGGCTGCTGAATACTTGAACGACATACGAACCATCAGTTACATGATTGATCCAACCCTCAAGTCTTTCAGAAACAATGAGCTCGATGTCATCTGCGAAGTTATTCAAGAATGCATCCGACCGGAACCGAGGCACAGGCCAACAATGAAGGATATCACTTCCAAATTGAGGGAAGTGATTGCCATTTCTCCTGATCAAGCAACCCCGAGACTCTCTCCCCTGTGGTGGGCTGAACTTGAGATACTATCTGTGGAGGCAACTTAAAACTTCAAACCTCTTTATTACTCTCTTATTTGTGTTGTGCAATTGAATTCTTTCTCATACTTTGCATTTGTATCCAAGTATTAGCAGCATTCAAATTGGTGAACCCACCCCCACCCCCCCCACAAAGGAAAGGAAAAAAATATATATTAACTCCAAAATATTATTTTTCTACCACATACCCCTTTTGTCTCTTCTATCTGTTTTGTCTTAGTGATTAAATTTAGCTGATTTTCTTTTCTAATTTTGGAACCAGTTCTGCCCCACCATTAAACTTGATCGTGGTTTCGGTTTCAACCGGACCAAATCGAGCTATAATCAAAATTAAAGTTGGTTTTACCGTTCCAATCTAACCAGCATTGTTAGAGGGCAGCCTGTTTATAGTTCGTTCATTCTAAAATCCTGAACTATAAATGTGATGGAACCCAACAGTAATCCCCCACAAAAATATAAAAGGAAAGGGGCAACGATCATTTGTCCTTTTATTTTCCACTAAACAAAGTTTAAAAGAGAATGAGACTAATTCACATTTAAATAAGAACTAAAATTAAATCTAAAATCAACTTCATTGATAGTTAAATTTAGGTACATCAATTGGTTTAAAATAGATATATTTTATAATAAATATTTTTATTATATAAAATTTATATTTAATATATTTTATTTTATATTCATAATAATTCATACATGATATTTTAAAAGATAATAAAAAATATATTATAACTAATAATCCTTAATCAAACTTAAAGAAAATAATAAAAAGATATTGTTAGTCTTTTAATAAAGTTTATAGTTTTTTTTTTGGAAAATGTTAATTTAAAAAAAAATAAGAGAAATTTTTAAATGAATGAAAAAATTTTAAAATTCAAAAATTCCTCTCTCTCTCTCTCTCTCTCTCTCTCTTACCTCTATTTTTGGCAAATTGAAGCATCCCACTTTACTAACATAGAAAGTCTACACATATAAAGAGAGAAAGAGAGATAAGGAGAGCCCTAGAGAGACTGAGATTTTTTAGATCTTTTACAAAATTTGAACAATCAGAAAAAGAGAATAGAATTTTGATTTTTTTAAAATTCATTTTTATGAAATTTTTTAATATAAAAAAAGACTTATTTTCATATTTTTAAAATTTTATTAATTTATCTGATGTTTAAAATAAAATTTTATAATCTTAATAAAATTTTTGGACTTTTTACATTTTTGGATTTTAAGAATATTTTCATAATTTTATAAAAAAATTTTGGATTTATGAAGAGAGAAAAAGATAGAAGATATACATAAAAATAGAAGAATTTTTTATTTTTTGGAATTTCTTATAAAAATAAAGTAATTTTTTGGTTACATGGCATAACTTAACAGTAAAATTAGTACAAAAGAATTATTCATATTAATAGCAAATAATTTTGAGGGTCAATTTAAAAGAAAAATGAAATAGACACAAATTAAAAAACTGCATAGATGTGATAGGTGGATTTTTGCATTTTGCTTATGGAATTATCATCATAATTCATGACATTCAAATGATTTATGCCACGTTTTATCGTAAAACATGAAAACATGATAAATTTTTATTTGTCAAAGTCTGATAAAATTAACATTTTTATTGTTTTGACTATCTCCTTATTTTTTTTACTATGATTATACTAATGATGAAAGTATAAAAGTGTCTTATCAAAGAGACTTACAAAATATACAAAGTAGTTTATTATTTATTATATTCTTATTTTTTACTAATAAAAAATATAAATTATAAAGTAATTAGAGTTATTTATTTATTTTTTTAAAATTATTTTTTAAATATTATTAAATTTAAATAATTTTTTTATATTTAATTTTAATATCAACGAATATAAAATTTAATATTATATTTTTAATAAAAATTTTTATTTATTAAGTAGTAAATAAGAATAAAAAATTTTAAATTTAAATTAATATAAAAAATGCATTAAATATCTAATTAAATTATGATCTCAAAAGGTATACACCTTAAACCCTATGAATGGCTTTCACCCAATAATTCATGAATATGCATTCTTTAAAAGACTAACCCAAATAGGGCAAAAAAAGGCAAGAAATGTTATGTCATTTTGGATATTAAGCTTTGTAGCTCTTGCTCATAAACATTATTAACACGTCCTTCAAACACCCTCTATAATTGTTGTGAAAGGTTGAGTTACAGAGAAAGCAATTGTTACTAAAATTACTAGTATTTGAAAGTTGTTGTTTGCTGCATAAACAACCAAGAGAAGAAAGACTTGATAGAATGAAATGGACTGAGAGAGAACATTAAAGTTGTTATAATTAATTTGTTAGATAGTATTTTCATTAACTTGCATTCTCATTATATAGAAAGATTTTAAAATATAAAATTTAAATAAATTAGTAATTGAGTTTGATTGTTTTCGTATTTAAATTTGAAATTAAGTTTGAATTTAGACTAATCATTAAATTAATACATAATTAAATAAAGTACACATAAAAAATATATTTGAAATACAATTTAAACTATTCAAATGTTGATTTTAATATAAAAAGATTATAACTTAAATTAAGGGAGTTTAGTGATGATGAGATGTAACTAATATAATTGATTTTTAAACTTAAGAGGGAAGAATAAGATTATGAGCAACTTTCAAGAATTTGTAAAAGAAGAAGATTATTAGAATTTCAAAACTTCAATTACAAACACTCTTCAAGTTCACACACCTATTTCTCAAAAAACTCAGAAACCATCTCCCCAACATTGCTTCTCATCATTTTCTTTTCCCACTCAACAAAGTCAATAGGCTAAACTTTGGTTACACACATATATATAAAAGGGTGACTAGTGGGTTGGTAGCTTATGCATAGCTTTGCAAAGAGAGGAAAAATGAAGGAATTAACCGTCTATATCATCAATAGCTCGTCGATCAGTGACAAAAAGGCTATTAGCTTTATTTATGTTGAAGAATCAAGTCACCTATGCATTCCACCACCTGGTGTTTGACGTCTCTTATGTTTGTTAAACATATCAGCAAAGGGATATGTGTAGGGTTCAACGTTGAATCCAAACTACTTACTCATGCTTAAGTTCTCTACTTAGCTATTTTTCACCAACCTTCTTGTGTTGATCCAATTTTAAAGTCATTTACTATTGGTGCGGCTATTGACACTCTCTACCTATTGGGAAATCCAATATCTTAACTTTGGAACATCAATTAAGATTTATTCCCACCCCCTCTTCTTCTAGGAAACATGTTTGCGAACACTCCTAAAAATCTATACAAATTTATTAACTTACCCTTAACACATATCAATATGAATACATCTTAATTTATATCATCTAGAGCTTAATTAAAGGATCAACTTCCCTTATCATAAAAGGCCAAACCCCTTAACAAAAGGGAGATCTTTTTTCTTTTTTTTCTATAAGGGATTTACTTTTAAAGTTGGGCCTATAACCCTCTGATCCCCAACTTTTAACATATTTTATAATGAAATTTTATATGTCCTTTATTATAATAATTTCACCTTTTACTAGTGACTAAAACATTACATAAAAGTATGAGTTATTAGTTTTGTGATAACTTCAAGCTCCTAAAAAAAAAAGAGATTGAGGGATTTAAATCCTCATTTATCCTAAAAATTTACTTATTAAAGACACAATATAGATCTTATCATCATATATTTATGATGTTTTCCTTTAAACCAACTTATTTATCTTTATATATATATATATATTAAGAAGTTTATTGAATCATAAATTATATAATATAAGTAATACTTTTTTGTTCATTTACATACATCTCATATATTCTCTTAAAAAGTTTAATTTAAAGCTCTAACATAAATATTTAAGCTCTTATTATTAGGATATGTACAAGAGAATTTGGCTTAAAAGAGTTTTTGGTTTAACTTTTTAGGTCAGCTAATTATGTTAGGTCAAATTTTTTATTGGGTCTAACTCTTAAAAATTGTCATAAAATAATTGATAAGTGATAAGAAAAGTAGCATTGAACTACTTTTAAGTAAACAACTAATTAGTAATTTATAAATTAAAATACCCCTTATATATTCTATTTCTTTAAATATTATTTATTGGAATAAAAACAAAATTATATGTTTGAAGTTATTATTTTACTATTTAAAGAGTAATATACTATATTTATCTAACCAAACACTTTTATTTTATTTTATTCATTGTTGTACTTTTATTTTATCTACCTCATTCATTCTCTCTTGTATGAAATTAATTTTGTAAATTTAGATCATGAATTATTGTTTGGACATGAAAAGTAAATAAATAAAAAAGAAAATAAAGAAAAGAATGAAAAACAAAATAATAATAATTAAATTATTATCAATGTTCAATATATAATTAAAAATCTAATATATAATCTCGTCCCAAAAAGAGAGAGCTGACAATTAATGTGTCCTTCAGATTAAATCCAAAGATAAATTTTATGTTTAAAGTACTAATCACATCAATAAACCATAAAGTCAACTTACCCCTTCTTAAAAACCTCAAGTTAAGTGACAATATTCCTTCAATCCTTTTTTCAAAGCTCAATAACCTGATCCAAATATGAATATTGCCAATCAAAAATTTACACAATATTAAAATAATCTAGTAAAAAGCAATCATAGATTGATAACGAAGATCAAACCAATTTTTCTATAAAAAGTCAATATTTATTGAAGTTAAAAAAAGGCTGGAAAAAGAGTGCACATCTTAAAGGCAAAAAGGACCAACAAAAGTAGCCAAAACAGACATTTAGAGATAAGAGGCACAATAAAAAGTGAGGTAATTAAACTTTAAAAGGTCAAAAGAATTTTTGTTGGTAGAGAGAATAAGAGGGAGCAATTAATACATCAAGACCCCTTTTTATGTCCAAAATAGATCACTAAATCATTTAATCGAAGCAAAACACCATTAAACATCCCATAAACATATAAAAGTATCAAACTAAAAGCCAAGCAAAACACCATCAAGCATCCCATAAACATGTACAAGCATCAAATTAAGTGGAGAAATTTCTCACTTAGGCCAGTAATATTAGGAACTAAGGTATCCACAATCTAATTTTGCATATCTTTTTATTTTTATTGAATTTTTAAGTATCCAATTATACAAATAATCTTAAAATCCAACCCTTAATCATGACTATAACAAGTATTACTAGGTAAAAATCTAATCAATCTCATTGTTTCGTGAGTTAGCAATAAAATTGGCATTAGTAAATAGAATCAATTAAGTTGGCACAACAAGTAGTAATTTTCCATTAGTAGAAAACATCAGCACCTCACACCCATAACCACCCACATAATTGCTAGGAAATTGATAAGAAATCATTTATTTGGAGATCTCAACTTTGATCCTTTTTTATTTTTTGTCCACCACTATAAGAACACTAAAAAAAGGTAATTATTTTTTTTTATCATTTCGTTCAAATATCAACATAAATGTAATATTAGTAAAAGAAACAAAAAAATACTTGAAAAAATTTACATCTTGTTATTAAAGGGTCATCAGAAAGTCGCTCGTGCTAACCATAAATCATCGAAATTTGTCAACGTTACCATTTTTTGAATCCCCATGAGCTAATCTTCCCACCCACAAAGATAACATAATGAAAAAAGGTCAAGAAACGCACCATCACCATATTGCTAGTGGGATTTTTGCCTAAGCCCAACACAAACCGATGCAACTTATCCTACTTGTCTTAATGGTACCCTTTATTCACCTAAAAAAGCCCTAGTTTGCTCTAATCAAGGGCTTAAAGGCAGATGCTCTTGCCAATTATTTCCTTTAATCAACCCCATTCTGGCCACTGCAGTAACATGAAATTCACATTGAATAATTCAGCATCTCATGATCTACTTATTGATGTACTCTTCATGCCAATCGAAGATCGGGAACATCCTACCACTAAAGGCCAAGCTTCTCATTCTAGTGCCATATCTAAACCAAAATCAATCCAAAAGCACTATTTTAAAGTTAGATTTCAACATCCCTTATTAGAAAAATCTCTAAAAATTGTTATAAAAGTATTTGTAAATCCAAAAACATGAAAATCAATAGAAAAAAATGGCTTGTTACAAAGGGGGTATAAATAGGATCATTAAAACTTAAATTTGAATTTTTATGGACAAAGAAATTGGAGGGGGCGTGGTAGTTGAAGGAAAAGAAAGGAAAAAGGAAAGAGGAAAAATAAAGGAAAAGCAAATGTCAAACAATACACGAAAGGAGAAAGAAAAAGAAAAGGAAAAGGAAAAAAAAAACAAATAAAACGGTGCATCAAAGGAAAAAAAAAGGAAAAAAATGATGAGTAAATGGAAAAAATAAGAAAAAAGGAAAAAGAAAAAGAAAAAGAAAAGGAAAAAAATGAAAGAGAGGGAAAAAGGGATCAAAAATTAAGGATGCAAAGTTTTTTATGATAGCCCTATTTTAGTTGCTTTGGGTGAGCTATAAGATACAAAATGTCACTTTTTTCCTAGTTTTCCTTTTTTTTTATAAAAAAATAAAGCTACTAAAAGGAGTTATCCAAAGCATTCCAAAGAGGAAGGGGAGGAAAAAATAAATAAAATATTGACAAGAAAAGTATAAAAATAGAAATATGTGAGTCATAGTACCATTACATGAGATGGGTGTTTGGGTTAATTGTGAGTTTTGCCAAATGTAATTGAACTTTTGGACCGCAAAAATCTTAATAACATAGACTAAGTCATTAACGGTATTCTAATCGCATCTAAAATGATTGGTAGTCACTCTAAAGTCAATATGCACACATCATGACACTTTTCTTACATTGGCATCTATCGAGTCCTTCCCCCACTTTGAGAGGCCTATCACGACAGCTTGGTAGCACCATTAGAAATCCCTTAATTAAGCCTATAACATTCATATAGGACAATCCTAAAATCTCTCGCTTAGATGAAAGTAATATAAGGACTTTTGGCCTAATCTAAATCCAACAAACTACACGTCTATCGTTATACTAATAAAGTCATCTACCTTTTAGATTCATTCCTTGCAAGACAGGAAGTCTCAGTTATCCTTACTCTAATCATTGTAATATGCATACCATTTAATTTCATCATGTTATTTTGTTATTTCTACTTTATATTTATTTCTTCGGCATTGACACCTTTCCCTTTGTTTTCATTTTTGTTATGCCTTAAGTCATCACATATCATTCATTTTGGACATCATCCATATCTTAAAATATCAATTATTGTTTTAAAGCACGTAATTGGTCAATATGATCATCACCAAATATAACTATTTCTATGTCAAAAACATACTTTAAGGACCTTCAAGAGTATGTTGAGGATTGCCTTTACTCAAGACTCGTACAAATCCTAAGGGATTTTGGCTTAAAGTAATCAAAATTTCCTATCCTCAAACAAATATAGGACGCTTGGAGCATTGGTAAAAGACACGCTTTTCAAGAAATTTATGGTGACATCAAATGCTTATTGGACATTTAAACCCAACCAGTAATATTAAAGGTAACCATACATTTCTCAAACCTTACTTATTGATACTTCATTTTCCCAAAAACAAATATAATCCCTCTAACAAAAGAAATCAAAAACTTGCTAAATTTGTCAAGCATTCCTATTAAGATGTGTACTCTCCAAGCTCTAACACTAATCATATGAACAAGTTATCAAAGTCAATCAATCAAAAAGGAAATAAGATCCACACTATAACTAAGGGGTAGCACCAAGAGAAATATATTCTAATTGATCATATCATCAAACAAATGATAAAGCATCCAAAGGCACAATTCATTATATGGCCTTACTCATTTATGGGTTCATATTTTTTCCTAAAGTCATCGAGAATGTCCATAAACATGTCATTAAATTGTTTTATAAGGTGACAAAGGATGGAATTAATCCAATTCCAGTCATGATTATTGAGACAATCTTGTCTTTAAATTCTTGTCGAACTTAAGAAAAAAGACAATTTTTAGGCAACTCCATTTTGTTGTATGTCTAGCTTATAAGCCATATAAATACTCCTTCCCATCAATTCACCCATCCTATATGCTACAAGGATAGGCCCCCACTTAATGAGTTCAACGAAATTGAGTGGCCTTATATAACGGAGATTCCTAAATAGATAACATATCTCTAAGAGTGAGATTTCTGGTTATATGTCAAATGGCTTCAAAGAGACCCAATCTTGTATAGATTGGGGGAATACTCATTGGTCCCTTTCATTGAAATCACTTAAGTAATCATATATACTCTTATAATAGCCATTGGGCAAACAAGATCAAAGAAGTTTGTCATTCATTAAAGAAATGGAAGACATTTGCTTAATTTACAATGACCCTAATACTCAAAAGCTTCTTTAGCCCATTATACAAGCATAGAATCATATCATCAAGACTACATATGCATACTCCAATCATCCCCCCATTAAAATAATACAACTAATAGTGCATAACTTAAAGATGTAAAATCTATATTCTTGATAAGTCAACAAGTCATCTTATCTTCAAAGGAAAATTCAAAACTAAAGATGCCTAAGTGTGGTAGTCATTAAGATTGGATAAACCCAATTTCATAATGACAAAAGAAATTACTTTTTTATGTTATAATTGACCAAACTCTCCAAAAGATCCAAATCTAACTTCACTTATAAATCAACTTTTCTAGGAATTAGATATTTCTTGAAGGAGAAATAAGGAGTTGACTTCTCAGCTCACGGAAGCAAACTAGGCATTTCAAAATGTGAGAGCAATCAAACTAGATCAAAGCCAACTACAGAATATCCTCTAACTCATTTTAAACGAGAATAAAATTTCTAGTAAGAGAACACTCACTTATAAGGACAACTAGATGATGCAAATGTTATACTTTTCCTAAAACAAGAGATTCACATCACCCCAATAAATTTGCCCACACAAGAAAATCAAAATATGATTCAGCAAATGGATTAACTCACCTAAGAAATTTAAGATATAGTAAAACGAGTAAATTTGCTCATCTAAGAGAATCAGAATATGGCACAACAAGTAAACTTGCTCTTTAAAGAAGATTAAGGCTTGGTATAAAACTTAGCTACTCAAGACATCCAAATCTAAGAACTAACCATCCAGTTTCAACAACTAATGACCCTTCATTGTGGGTAAGAAGTTCGAATATCACAATGGATTAAAAGGGAAATAGGTAAAACTAGAGGCATGGCTAACAAAACCAAAGAATTACAAGCTGAGATCCCATCATTAAATCCATTTAATGAACGTCTCAATCATTTCCTTAAAGAAGCCTTCAGGTATTATGAGTCCATTGCTCATTTTATGTAACAATCTAAGCTATAATCATTATTTGTGGTACTAAAACCTTTTTTAACCTTTTAAAGTGTAAATATCAGTTCCTCATCTTGTAATCAACTTAATCTAAAAGTTTCTTTCCACTTTTAACCTTGTAATATTGAAGAGAGTCACACTTGTTCCATTACAATTGGTTAGGATAACTACTATTATTTGAAGTGAATGATGTCCACATGCATATCATAACATCCTATTGACCATCATACACCATTGCTTAAATATGCATATTTAAAAGCTTTATGATTAAATTTGTTTGATTTAGATAAAAGTTTGTAATACTCAAGTCATTCACACAAGAACAAATCAAATATTTGCTAAAGGTTTCTTAAAGAGGTAATCATCACTAATCATATCTATGACGAAATGTACTTTACCTTTATTGTCAAAAACATGTTTTTTTTTTCCTCAATTGAAGGACCTAACAATCATTGTATGTGGCACATGACTCAATCACACACCATTTACGAGTGTAAGAGGTTTCAATTGTTTTTAAAGGAAAAAATTATGATAAGGGAAGTGATCCTAACAACAATCCAACTTTGGGCAATACATCTTAACATTTAGTCTTATGCAATAGGCAAGCATCAACTCCCATATTGTGAAGCCATGGCTAACCCTTTTATCTACCCACAATTTTTCATATCTTGGAACTTGAAGATTAGACTATAACTTAAAAGAAGAAGAAGAAAAAGAAAAAAAAAAGAAGAAGAAGAAAAAAAAAGAAAAAGAAAAAGAAGAAGGAAAACAAAAAGAAGAAGAAGGAAAAGAAAAAGAAGAAGATAACCCTCCCAAGTCGCTAAGGATCAACTTTCCTTATAGTAACCAAAACCCTTATATGCCTAATCTCACAAACATTTTGCTAATGATATTAGTAAAAGTAATTGCTGGAAATACTTTTCAAAGATATAAAACCTTCGTGATGAATAAATTGCAAAAGCTCATTCTCAAGGCCATGGCATCGCTAATGCCTCTCTCAAGTTTATAGATTAGCATCCATAGTACCTTTTTATGAGCGTATCATCATTCCACCAAAACATTTTAACAACTTTCCTAGGGAGGCTTTTTGTTTGCTCATGTACTTAACAAGAAAATATACCATGGACATGTTAATATATCAACTTAAGGTCAATGCCTCTATAAGTAAAGGCGTCATCTACAAATGTAACTATGATTTAGTCGTACTACAATGTATAGATACAATTAAGGTACAAATAGTTCTAAAAAAAGTACATGAAGGGTTATGTGGGTTACATGCTAGTGGTCTTACCATAGTCAAGAAAATTTTAAAGGCAAGATACTATTGGTTAACCATTGAATCAAATCGCTTTTAACACGCACAAAAATGCCACAAATATTTGATGTATGTAAATAAACTATATGCAGCACCAACTCCACTACATATTATGACATCCTTATGGCCTTTCCCTATATGAAGGATAGATGTAATTGGTCTCATTATCTCGAAAGCATATCATAGGCATCGATTTATCATAGTGGCAATTGATTACTTCACAAAATGGGTAAAAACAACTTATTATGTAAACGTCACCTATAAGGTGGTCATTAAATTCATTAAGAAAGACATCATATGTCATTATAGTGTGTCAAAGTAGTTAATCACGAATAATGCCTCCAACTTGAATAAAAAAAATAATGATTGACCTTTTTACTAGTTCAAAATCAAGTTTTACAACTTTATCTCATACAAACCAAAGATGAATGGGGTAATTGAGGTAACAAATAAAAATCTCAAGTGAATCATTGAGAAAATGACAATTAATTACAAAGATTGGCACAAGATGTTGTCGTTTGCCTTACATGTTTATCGCACCATCATACACACTTTTATAAAGGTAACCCCATTTACAATGGTCTATGGAATAAAAGTCGTTTTACCAATAAAAGTTAAAATTCCTTCCTTAAGAGTTCTAATGAAAGCAAAACTAAAAGAGGTAAAATAAGTCAAAATCAAATATAAGCAACTGAATCTCATCAAAGAAAAAAGGTTAAGTGCAATTTTCCATGGACAATTATATCAAAGTTGAATGACATGTGCATATGAAAGGAAAATGCACCCTTAGTGCTTCAAAGAATATGACTTAGTCCATAAAAAGGTCTTGCTCAGTCAAAACCACCTAAAGGTCAAGTAGACTTTGAACTACAAAGGTTTGTATGCTATGAAAAAGAATTCACAAGCATAACATTAATTCTAACTAATAAAGACAACGAAGATATGTCATATCCCATTAATTCAAACACAGTCAGAAAGTCTTTTACTTAAGAAACGCTTGACCTAAAATCGTCTAATCAATAATTGCCAACTAAAGATGTAAGTACAATGAAGGAGATTAGAAAGGATGTGGGGCATGATCAAGCAAACAAGCATTACACATTAAGGACATTCAAATAACCCTCAGTGGAGCAATCAGACCAAACTTAGGCCAAGTTACTGGTTATATTATCAATCTCTATTAACCCTCATAACACTAACACTATAATCTCTTGCCACTTTATGTCACTATTTTTTACTATTGTGTATAAATTAATTGTCTTATGAATAACAAATTTCTTTTAAACCCTGACACAAATGCAATTGATATGATCACATTTATTTGACTAACATGTGCCAATGGGCATACAAAAAATAAACATAACATATATTGTATTTCTTTGTTTTAAACCTTCATGGGCATAAGGAATCCTTTCAAAGGTCATGCTCAAAGCCCTTAAACCATATTGACAAGTAAAGGTGGTTTAATAATGCGAAATTTCTTAACAAGCTAAGATTCCCCCCCTTAAAAAAAACCTCTTGTACACAAGATACGAACATCTAATTCATAATTTCCTAAAGTAAGGCTACATAGTTGAAAAAGGTTCCAAACAGTGGATTCAAAAAAGAAATAAAGGGAAAAATCAAAAGATATGGCAAAAAGGCAAGAAATAAGGTAAAAACAACGGTCATGATATGTTAAAACCAAAAAAGATTCTCTTTAAATATAAGGGAAGACAAATGCTCAATAAGATTATACCAATTTAAGTATATCCAAACGATCGCAACCAATAAAACTAACAATTTTGTACAAAATTCATATACGCCCTACATTAGCAACTTGAGCCAAAAGGTCATACAGACACTTCCAATCACATGTCAATATACTCTTAAAATTTCAACGATGGGTGATGGTTAAAGCTAACATTAACAAGTTTAAGTACACTATACAATGACACCCAAGCAAAAGGATAAGACAACTATCTTAAGCAAGTTCAGTAAATAAATTAAAAGCAACCCTAGCAAGCTCAAGTACGCTTTGTATCCGTAACCCGAGTAAAAGGGTAATATAATCATCTTAAGTAAATTCAAATTACATGGTAACTTTCATTGGATGAGCTTAAGTACACTCTGTAATGGTACTTGAGTAAAAGGGTAAGGCAACTATCTTAAACAAGTCTAGTTAACAAGTCAAAAATAACCCTAGGTAAGCTCAAGTATGCTTTGCATCCACAACCCAAATGAAAGGGTAATGCAACCATCTTAAGCACGTGGCATCTTTCATTAGACAAGTTTGAGTATACTCCATAATAATACTCGAGTGAAAGGGTAAGGCAACTATCTTAAGCAACTTTAGTCAACATGCAACTCCAAGCAGTCTTAAGTACATTTTACATTCATAACTCGAGCAAAAGGGCTATATGGCCATCTTAAGCAAATTTGGATCATATGCTAATGATTTTGTACAAAGTTTGAGAATTTGCCTTGCATTGGCAACTCAAGGGTGATCCAATTATCTCAAACAAGTACAAACAACATATCAATCCACAAACAATCTTACTTATGTTTGAGAATACATTCCGTATTAATGACCTGAGTGAAAAGCTAATGCAGCTATCTTAAGCAAACTTAAAGGATATATGATGCATCTTTAGAAACTTCAACCAAGAATTATGATCAGGAGGTCCATTTGCACTTGCCTAAGCATGCCACAAATTTCTCACATATTATACAAGTCACCCCCCAACAAAGCTATCAATTACATAACGAAAGGAATCCTTAGTGGAAAATGGCATAATTTCTAGAAGTATCAAGAGCCTTTTGATAATAGAATCATGCCAAGCAAATTCTCCTACATCATGCAAATGTCAAATAGTTGCTTTCATATCTATCATGACACACAGGATTGTTCCTTAAACTTGAATACATTCTGAAGAGTCATATCCAAAATGGAGACACTATAACACTAATACTTAAAAGGTAAACCAAATAAGGATCCAAGAAGATCTTCATTCATTCCTTTGTCCTAAAGTAACTCATAAAAAAGAGTAGTTGTTATACTCCTATTTTGTCTGCCTCATTCACTTTTTCTTGCATAGGATTAATTTTGTAAGTTTGGATCATAAATTATTATTTAGACATAAAAAGTAAATAAAATAGCAAAGAAATTAAAGAAAAGAATAAAGAACAAAAAAATAACAATTAAACTACAAAAGGGAGCCAACAACCAATATGGCCCTTAAACTAAATTCAAAGTTAAAATTTACTTTAAGCGTACCAATCATATCACTAAACTACAAAAGGGGTCCACCCTTTCTCAAAGGTCTTAAGCTAAGTGATAGTATATACTTAATCCTTTCTTCAAAGCCTAATCATATGATCTAAGCACGAATCCTGCAAGTCAAAAGCCCATATTATATTAAAACAATCTAACAAAAAAGTAATTAAAAATCAACAGTTGAGATTAAGCCAATTTTTTATATAAAATGCAAGCATTTATTAGAGTTAGAGGAGGCTGGAATAAGAGTGCAAATTTAATAAGTAGAGAGGGCCAACAAAAATAGCCAAAGTTAAAATTTACTTTTAACGTACTAGTCGTATCACTAAACTACAAAAAGGGTCCACCCTTTCTCAAAGGTCTTAAGCTAAGTGATAGTATTTGCTTAATCCTTTCTTCAAAGCCTAATCATATGATCCAAGCATGAATCCTGCAAGTCAAAAGCCTATATTATATTAAAAAAATCTAACAAAAAAGTAATTAAAGATCGACAGTTGAGATTAAGCCAATTTTTTATATAAAATGCAAGCATTTATTAGAGTCAGAGGAGGCTGGAATAAGAGTGCACATTTAATAGGTAGAAAGGGCCAACAAAAATAGCCAAAATAGGCATTTAGAGACAAAAGGCTCGATAAAAGGTAAGACAATTAAAATTTAGGAAACCAAAAAAATCTTTATCAGTAAGGAGAATAGAAGAGCAGTTAATACATCAAGGCCCCTTTTTATGTCCAAAATATATCATTGAAACATTTAAGCCAAGCAAAATACTATTAAACATCTCATAAACATGCACAGGTATCAAACCAAATAGAGAAATTTTTCCATTGAGTTAGCAATTAGTAAGGTGCCCATAACCTAATTTTGAAGATCCTTTTATTTTTACTTCATTTTTTAAGACCCAATTATACAAATAATCCCAAAATCCAGCCCTCAATCATGATCAAATCAAGTATAAATGACTAAATATTCAATCAATGTCACTATTTCACCATTGAGCAATAAAATTGGTACTAATAAATGGAATCAATTAAGTCAGCATAAATAAATAGAATCAATTAAATTGGTACAATAAATAGCAATTTTCAATTGATAGAAAACATTAACACCTCACACATACAACCACTCGCATTATCATTAAGAAATCGGCAAGAAATCACTTATCTGGAGATCATAACATCTTCTAATCTTTTTTTTTTAACCCATCACATTGCACTAACACCAAAAAAAGAATCTTTTCTTTTATTTCCTTTTTTCATTATTTTGTTCAAATATTAATATAAACATAACATCGATAAGGGAAATGGAAAATACCTAAAAAAAGTCTACTTCTTGTTGTTGAAAGGTCACTAGAAAATCACCAATGATGGCACTAGTCACCAAAATTTATGAACGCCACCATTCTTAGAATCTCTACAAGTCAATCTACCCACCCATTAAGACAATGTAATAAAAGGAAGTAAAGAAATGTGCCATCATCATGGCACTACTAGCTAGCGACATTTTCATCCAAGGCCAACACCAGTCGATGCACCTCGTCCTGCTCATCTCAATGGTACCCTCTACTCGCCTAAAGGAGCCTTGGTTTATTTCGATTAAAGGTCAAAAAGAAATGCTCCTACTGTTTTCATCCTCCAATCAACCCCCTTGGCCATTACAATAATACAAAACTAATACCAGAGAGTTCAACGTTTGACAATCTACCTATTTATGTACACTTTGTGCTAATTGGAAATCAGCGACATCTTTTCACCGCTAACTAGCCACCTTTTTTGGTGTTATATGCAAACCAAAATCAACCTAAAAGTATTGTTTTGAAACCAAATTTCAGCATCTCTCATAAAAATAATAAAAAAAACTCTTAAAAATTGTTATATAAGTGTTTGTAAATTCAAAATTTGAAAATCAATGGATGGTAAGATTTGTTACAAAGGAGGCATGAACAAGACCATGAAAATTTAAATTTGAATTTTTGTGGAAAGAGAAATTGAATGGGCCAAGCAAAGAAAAAGAAAGGAAAAGTAATATGGAAGGGTTTGTGGAAGTAAAAGGAATGAGAAAAAAAAATGGTGCATGGAAGGAAAAAAAAAAGATAAAAAAATAGGGATGTAAAGTTCTTAATGACAGTCCTATTTTAGATGCCCTAAGTGGGGTATAAAATACAAAATAATGTTTTTTTTATTTTTCTTTTTCATAAATAGAACTATTAGAAGGAGTTATCTAAAATATTTCAAAAAGGGGAAAAAGAAAAAATAAATAAATAAAATATTAATAAAAAAAAGCATAAAAATTAAAATAGGTGAATTACAATATTATCACATGCAATAAGCATTTGGACTAATCATAATCTCCATCAAATGTAATTGAGCTCTCAAATTCCAAAAAATTCTGATAATGCATATTGAGTTACTTATAATATTCCAATTAAAAGACTTTGAAACTAATACACACACATTACGATACTTTTCTTCTTCTCTCGTCAAGAGGCCCATCAAGACATTCATTAGTAATAATAATCAGTAATACCAAAAATTAGCAATTACAAATAATAAGAAAAATGCCTTTAATATTATTTGAATTGACCAATGATGTAGACTTAATAATTGAACCATGCTAGCTAATTTAAAAAATCTAATGTCATTTATCTTATCTTTTTTTTTTTTTTTGTTCGAACAAGACATAAAATGCATTTAAATATGACACCATGCCAGAATACCCCTCAGAGCTTTCAAAACTTTTTGCTTTTTGTTTGATTGATTTTTAAAGCTCATTTAAACAAAAAAATTAAATTTCTTGACCCGAGTAGTGGTTGACACTCTGGCTGTCACCATCGAGATAGGGTATAAAAAGAAAAACTTAAATTTTTATAAATTTCAGGATGAGATCATAAACATTTTTATATTTCATTTAAATTTTATATTTTTTAAACGAAAAATGTTCTAAAACGCGTCCGACACGCAAATCCTTGTTCACAAAAAAAAAAAGTTTGAAAAATTGGTGAACATTCGTGTCAGATACAAAAATATTATGTCTGATACGGCAGGGATACCACGGGGAATTCAATGTGAATTTTTTATTAGAAATTAATATATTTTCAGTTGAGAAAAGAATAAGATAGTGTGAAGGAGAAAAATAAAACCTGAAAAAAAAAAACTCCCACAAAACTCTTAAATTTATAATCTCAGAAATAGTCAAATATAACTAATTTTATTTTAATTTTTGTAAATATGATATTTCTGTAACTTAAGTTTGTGAGTACTATACCTCAATAGAATAATTTTTCCTTACATCAAAGTTAAAAACAACTAGCATTATGGGGCCATCTCGCTGATTGCTAAGGATTAGAGTAGAGAGAGCTGAGATTAATATTGAACGTGATAATGAGATTGCGGGCAAGACATATGAAGAGCACGATATAAGGGTACGGCGAAAATGTATCCTGCAGGAGGATGTTAAATTGAGGCCGAGTACACTGGAGGTGTTGATGAGCATTGTAAGTGCAGTTCATCAAACAGCGCACGTATTACACTGCTGCATGTCTTGGCGCATGAGCCATGCTGACTGCAATCACAGACTCACGGTATTGCCCGCAATCCAAAATTTAAATCTCCCCTCTAACCATCAATAGGTTTTTGCAGTTGGGGATAGAAGATAAGTAGCAGTGCTTCGATCCTATCAGCCAGCATTGAAAGCAAGCAAGGCAGTATAGGGTTCCAAGTCTGATAACTAAATTAATGCCTGAATACTCACAAAAGTTTCAGAGGATGTCATGTACGAGAAGCAAGACAACTGGCCACTTTTGATTGATGAAAAGTTAGGATTTGAATCTGCAAACATCTTGCTTCGCAACTCATTACACGTTGCATGAGACCATTGTGAACCGGCTTTAAATCATTCCAATTTCCCGATAAACTTGAATAATATTCGACCTGGTGTGATCAAATTGACTCGACAATTGGATCAATTGACCCCATGACCAGAGAAGTTTCATGAAAAGGAGTTCTCCTTTTAATCTTCAATTCATCTTTTAACACACAAAGTTGATGAAAAAAATGTTTTATTACTGATCATAACTAAATCCTTAGTCAAAATATTTAAACCATCAAACTAACCCTTTACTTCAATCAAAAATATTTTATTAATAATACCACCCAATTCATATTGTCATTAGATACTGATGTAATCAATGTATAAAGTATCAAATAAGTAGGTATTAGTTCTTTATGTGAAATTATAAAAGCAATTGTGACATTTGCTATAAAATTATTAAATTTATAAATATAAAATATATAAACATAATAAGGATATTCTTCAACCGTTGATTTGTTAGTTACATCAATAGACCAATGACGGTGTCTTTTGATGTCCAAACCACAATTTATAACTATTTTTTTTATCCCTTAAAAGATGAATTGCTCTGTAAATTATATAATAAGACCATAAAAGTAAATCTACGAAATCTTATAAATTACATATTTTTTTTCTTAAAATTAAAATGTGATACTTCAAAAATAGAGTTCGAAGAACCCGTTGGGTTTACTTGTCGCTAATTGATGTTCTTGTTGCAAATTGTTGATTGCTCTCGTTAATTGTTGTCATTGATAAATAGAATAAAATTATAATATTTAATCAAATTGAGGTTATCCGTTGCTGTTTAAATAATGAAATAATTATTTTAGATATGCTGTTGATGTGATATTACAATAGATAATTTTTTTTGTCAGTTTACTTTGTATTTTTGTACGTGACAATAAAAATCTAAACTTGTGTGGTTCTGCCTACATTTGTGATCCAATAACACGATATATATAATGTCTTGATTTATTAACGAGTATAGAGTATAAATAAAATTAAGCTTATGCTTTTGATTGTGCACGCATTAAATTTCTTCTACATTTTTTCATTCTTCCTGTTCATGGTAATATATGAATGCTTCATATTCTGGCTTACAATTGCAGAGATCTTAAAAGCATACAGGTGGGGAAAATAACAACATGAATAACATGGATATAATACCCTTAAAAATTTAATCAGCATCTCCTTAAAAATTTAAAAAAAAAAAAACACCCTCTAAATTCTTCGTCATTAGAATGCCTCTAAAGGGTATTTTTATATATTTAAGTATTAGATTAAATGAGAGAAATTTTCTTTTTTTTTTCTTAATTATAGAGGGAAAAAATAATGAAGTGACAAAATCTTTAATTTTAAAAATATCCATTTATTAATTAAAAAATTTTAATAAGCGAGATAAAGACTTATGAAATTTAGAAACATCCTACTAAGTATAGGATTTACTTTTAGTGAAATAAAAAAAAAATTGAAACAAACGAGAAAAAAAAAATGGAAGTGAATCTCCTCCAAAAACATCATTAATCTTGCTTGAGTGGCATTTTAGCTAAAAGAAAAATTTTAAATATTTTTTTGAAATATTTTAAATTCTCTTAAAAGTGTCGCAAATCATGATTACATCATTTGGTTGGTCCATTTTTTTATATAAACAGAATTTGACATTAGTATTCATCTAAGTTTGTTCTTTGCATCAAATATAGACCATATATGAAAGCATTAATTCAAAAGCTAACAAAACATATTTCTCAAGAACCACTTACACAACACATTAATTAACATTTATCTCAAAATGTATCTCATTGAATTTATGTTATCACTTATAAGTAAGATGTGAAAGTTGCATAACCTGCGGGTTCAATCGTAATTTAGAGCTAAATATATGCGTAGCTTATGCACCGCTTAAGCAATAAGTGCACAAGTAGGCCATGAGACGAGCCCATAAAAGTCAAGCATTTGATGGTACATACGGAAAGGACCCTAGAGGGGCTAAGCCCATAGATAAATTGTATTTTTCTCATATTTCATGCTTAATTTTTAGATTTATTATGTAATTAATTCATGTATATATTATTATATAATAATTTTAATAAAAATTATTAATATAAGCCTAAGCAAATATATTATAGGATAAATACTTAATGTGAATTTTCACTTAAAAATATAATATAAACTTTTTTGCTGACATATCGACATTAAAACTCACTTCAACCACTACAACCAAGCCTCCATGGCAAGTTCGTCGACCCATAATCTCTCATAATTCTAACATAGCAAACCATGCAACCATGCCCCATTTCTTCAATTTTAAGCATAAATCGCAACCCCAAGTTCAAGGCTTTAACTTTGAAGATACAGCTCAGAATCCTACCAACTTCTGGACGTCACTTATGCTACCATGGCCTAAATAACAGAAGAATTAATAGATTGTGAATTAGGAGTTTAATTGATCAAAAAATGCCTAAAATATTTAATTGGACATTGACAAAATGTTTGATTATTTGACTTTTTTTTTTTTCTGAGAACAATATTCGATATTTTTTAATAAGCAACTGTGTTTGTTTTCTTTATGCGAGAAGATTTCTGATGAAACTCGATAATGTTTATGATAGGTTATTGGACTCCATCAACGAACATCAATATACATCAAAGGTTTAATTGCATAAATAAAAACCATTTTAAAACATGATAGATGTAATAAAATTATATTATTATAATCGTTAAATACATATTTTATAATCATATTATTAATTCTAATTATATATTAAATTACTTTAAATATATAATTAATAATTATAATAATATAACATAGATCCACAGTTAATAAATTTAGGTTTCACCGCATTTCCTCATATCAAATAATAACATGAATGAAACTATTAGCATGTATTTCTTACCATGCGGGTAGCTCATAATAACTTTGTGCATAATAACTTACACGTGTCGGTACAATGGGAAACTTTCTATTATCTTTTGTTTCTTCAATTCTCCCAAATTCAATCAAATTAACAGAAACTATACAGCCCTTGACCCATGTAGAGCTACCTGTAACCCAAAGTCAAGTTGCTTTTCATCAAGTATGAGTAAAACTTTTAACAATATGCTATACTAACAAGAATCATTGACTACATAAACAAGATATCAGCCTTACTTATAGATCGACTCTGATTTCAAATCCCTTGGGATGATCCAAGGAGACATCGCCACTTAAGCTAAGAATGTCCATGCGTTGGGTACAAATACCTGTTATCCTACAATATGGTGCCCAGCGCCATAGTTAATTAATTATGAAACTATCAAGTATCAACATCGTGAGAAAACAGATGCCATAGAGTAACTGGTTATGCACATGAATCAACTTTTAGGTGGGAAGATACATAGTTTACAATTATTTTAGTCTCAAATTCTATGAGTTGTCATTCTTTGGAATGTTGGTTTGGATTTTTGTGGATTAGGTGATGCCCCATGATGGCATCCGTCTAACTTAAACCCCCAGAACAATTCAAACGTATGTACATTATAGGAACTCGCAAGAGAAGAAATAAAAATACGTAAACCAAAGCTCGCCTGACATCTCAGGTGAGACATGTATCGATTACCGATATACTAACCATGAAGCACGGTTTCCAGCCATGGACATTAAATATGCATTACAGCTGTACCTCTTATTTTTTATTTTTTTCCTTTTTGGAGGAAAATTACCAAAAAAATTAAGGGCATGATGACTGCAACCTATTGGTGCAATGTCTGCAAAATTCCATGTTTTCAGCAAGCTGAGAAATTAAAAATTGCACAATATGCGTTTGCTTTGGCTTCCTGGTGGTTTCAGTCAAGTCTGCCATTAACTAATAACTATTTCTAAAATGAAACTAGTTTGAATAATGTATGTAATGTGTAACATTCTTGTGATGATGATAGTAAGAGAATCTTTCAACAAGGAACGTTTTAATATCTCATCTACCGAAAAGCTTTAAAAATACTAATTCATATGGCATTGTACATCATTTTAGTAAAATATTATTTTTATTATTTTAATAAAACTCTCTCTGCATCTCTAACATTGTTTTAAAAGACATTCATGAATTCCCACATAATGCCTTGCTTGATTTCTTAAATCTTCTGGTGCATTGGTGCTTGTGGTTTCTTGGAATGGGCATGAGTAGCCATGATTTGAACTTATAATAATTACTTGTCTACCTATACAGCAGGCAGAGAACTATTACTGATTATTTTGTTGCATTAAAATCTACAAGATTAAGATGTACATGGGAAATTAAGACATTAGAAAAGCCCAAAAGTTTCATGTGTAAGTTTCAATGACCCAGCAGAGAGGGCCTTGTTTTTTGACTGAAATACGACTGACTGAGGTTAGCTCTTTGCATAAAGCATCCATGCGAGTGTCACATTGTGGGTCGAATCTTCCACTAAGAATTGTCCTCTACCGTGTTTGTTCGCATGGCTTGCTTTTGGCTGCTTCTTGAAAGAAAAAAGGTCGCACAAGAACTTTGAATGGAGCAGTTTTGTTTTGTTTTTTTTTTTTTTTAACAACCCAAAAAAAAAAATCAATCATTATACTTATAGATCAAATTAATATTATTTAGTTATTATTCTCATTCAAGGTAACTCAATACTTGAATTGTATTTGAATTCAAGTAAATATCCTCCACGTTGTGTTAATAAATCTTAACCCCACCATCCTACGCAAAACCATCAAATTCATTCATTCGGGTGAGTTCTAGCGCGATGAGACACACAAGATCCCCAATAAAAGTGACACATAGAATGGTTGAGTGGAGCAGTTTTGATGTTGGATACGGTGAGATGGGGGATGAGGATTCATCCAAGGAATTCTCCATGATTTGTTTGCCTTGTTAATTGCAATTTGCCTCTGGCTAACGCAATGTACTTCACCAGGATCATATCTTTATCGTATGTTAATGTTTTAGGATTTGGACCTAATGGCAAAGATGCGCAGCTTTTAAAAGCAGAGATGACGTTCAGCTTCAGCAACTAGTGCACTTTTTGAGCTTAACAGAAGACAAACAGAAGTGGAACTTACACTTTTCTTCTTAAAATAATTCTTTCTCCGTGCCATTGAAGACAAGAGCGTGTACTTTTTATCACCAAATACTCAACTCAACACAACTGGCTGGAAAACGCAGCTCCACCACTTGGAGTTCACATCTTTGCATTTCTCATATAAGAGTTGAATGTGTGTGTTTGGGGCAAGGTGAAAAATTGAGCGTAAAATATTATAAGAAATTTGAAATAAAATAAAATAAAATAATAAATTGTAAAATATAAGTTCGTCCCTTTTCTCCCCCCATCTCTTATATCATTTTGACACAAAATATACTCAAGTTCCTGAACTTAATAAAATCTATCATCTGAACCCCTACATTCCAAACATATTCAATTGAGGCCCCATACTCTCAACATTGTTACAGTATGGTAATAATAGAGGCCTTAAATTTTAACTCGTGAGTATGTGTGTGTGTGTGTGTGTGTGTGTGTATTAGAAATTTCATATTACAAAGTAAAAGAAAATGTAAATAGTATATAAGTAAAAAGAATTTATAACTTTAATATTTTAAATTTTTATATTAAAATATAGTATCAAATTATGAATCTATGGTTAATTTAAATTCATGTCTTAAAAAAATAAATAAATTATACTCATTATGAGTGAGGCATAGAAAAATTTATAAGTTGAGTAGCTTATAAATAAATAAAAAAAATTCATAAATTCTGTTTTTTTTTTTTTCAATTTTAGACTCATGTATTTTTTCAGCAACAGATTCAATTGAATATATTAAACTTGTTGAATCGGAGTTAAATCTCGCTCCTAAAAGATGGACACTAAATTGATGGGCAGCCATTTTTTAGGACAACCCAACATAAAACTATAGTTGGTAGATTACGAGCGGACAACAAAAAGAGTGAAGGACAATGGAGAAAAAAACAAGTACTACAAAAAGAAGACGCAGAAACATATGCTAAGAAACAACTGAAAAGCCAATTCAATGTACTAGTTTTGAGTAATACTATCGCAGCCTTGAAACCCTTAACTCTCCCTTGCAAGAATTTAAAAAATATATATATAAAAAAAAGAAGAAAAAGAAAAAGAAAATTTGTTCCTCTTTAACTCTTTTAAGGCTTCTTCTAAACCAAAAGGGCACGGCTGCAACATAAGATTCTTCAAACGCGGCAGTAGCCTTTACTTTTCCCAACTAATCCCTCTGCCACTTTCGGCTTGGACTTCCTTGCAGGTGGCAACAACTCCTCGAAGACTCGACCCCATATAGTGGGCTCAAGTCCACTTAGACCGGCTGCGCAGCGTACCAGCCGAAGCAAGCCGCCAGCAGAATAGAGTCCCGCAGAAACAGACACAACGTCAACGGCCTACATTCATTTTCTTCCACCCTACGTTCATTTTTTTATTGATAAAAAACAAAAGAATAGGAACGATACTCTATAATTGTGACAAAAAGGAATGTGTTGATAGTAAAAACAGTGTGCTAGTCTAGCTGTGCAGAGTGGAAAATTTGCAAGTAATTTACATGATTCTCTCCTTAATAAGTGAAGGAAAATTTGTGTTGAGAAGACTTTTTATGAGCAATCACCGCATTACTTATTGGTAAAATTGTAGATTCTTTTTTGGGCCAAATAGTCACTGTTGACAAGTTATGAGTCAAAATACCAGTTTAATTTGGTTTCTATTTCCTTGGTTGTGTGTGTGCTCCATAAGAACACGGTACTAACATTTTTCCCTTTCAATTACTATTCCATCAAAGCTCAACAGCGTTACTTTCCCAACATTACTCGCCGAAGGAGAAGAAGTGAACTCAACTTTCTTTCTCTCTCAAACAAACCAAAAAAACCAAACATCAGCTCTCGTTCGTTTTCATATCTTTCTCCTATTCACTTCTTCTTCTTCTTCTTCTTCTTCTTCTTCTTCTTGTTATGGGAAATAGAGCTGATATCAGATGATGCTTAGAAGTGACGAAATGGAAGTCGTAGGCAGACTGTTTCTTGTCCTTTTGATGCTCGTGTTTGTGGAATCCAAGTGCGACAGCAGAGACCAAGAACTGGTTTCGAAGGCTTTCAGCTCTGTCAATGGGTTCAATATTTCTTCTTTCCACCGCTCAGGCTCAAATTGTTCACGCCCTGTCATCACAGAAATAAGGCTTCCATCAAGGAACTTGAGTGGGATCATTTCGTGGAAGTATCTCAAGAACATGTCACAGTTGGAAGTAATTGATCTCTCCGGCAATTCACTGCAAGGTCAAGTTCCAGTTTGGGTTTGGGGAATACAGAGATTGGCAGAAGTCAATCTGTCCAACAACAGGCTTGGGGGCTCCATTGGGTTTGAACCCAGTTTAGGAACTGGCCCCCCTTCATCGATTACACTGCTCGATCTCTCCAGCAACAGGTTCACCAACTTGGCCAAGCTCTCTGGTTTTGCAAATTTACAAGTTCTTGATCTCTCGCACAACAAGCTCGGTTCTTTGCCTTCTGGGCTCGGCAACTTGACCAAGCTGCAATCCCTTCGCATGTCAAGCTGCGAAATTTCTGACAGTATAAGACCCATTTCAGGTCTGCATTCATTGAAGTATTTAGATGTCTCTAATAACCGCATGACAGGCACTTTCCCTTCTGATTTCCCTCCAATAGATGGCCTCCAGATCTTGAACATTTCAGTCAATAACTTCACAGGATTTCTTGGCAATGAAACTTTACAGAAATTTGGACAATTGGCCTTCAGTCATGCTGGTAAGTTCATTTTCAATAAACCAAAGACCCCCAACAGCCCCATGAAGAAACCACATGCAAAAGAAGCCCCAAATCACAGCATAGCCATCAAGAAAGACCCACCCATTTACAAGCAATCCACAGAAGCCAAATCGAAATTCAAATCCAAATCCAAGTCCAACAAAAAGATTCTGGTCATCTGTGCCTCCTCAGCATCAGCATTTGTCTTTGTATCTATTGCTGTCTGTGCTTTTTGCGTGTATAGAAGGAGAAACATGGCCAGCAGAAACAGGTGGGCAATCTCTAAGCCAGTCCAATACCCGTTCAAGATGGAGAAATCAGGGCCGTTCAGCTTCGAGACCGAGTCAGGCACATCATGGGTGGCAGACATTAAAGAGCCAGCATCAGCACCGGTGGTCATGTCCTCCAAGCCGCTGATGAACCTGACCTTCAAGGACCTGATTGCAGCCACGTCACACTTCGGCAAAGACTCCCTGCTGGCAGAGGGTAGGCGTGGACCCCTCTACCGAGCTGTCCTCCCAGGTGATCTCCACGTGGCAGTCAAGGTGCTGGAGAGTGCTAGAGACGTAGGTCATGATGAAGCAGTGGCAATGCTTGAAGACCTGTCCCGGCTGAAACACCCAAACCTCCTGCCTCTTTGTGGCTACTGCATTGCAGGTATAATTGAGTCCTTCCTACTACAGCTGTTGTTGTGTTGTCCGAAGAACAGTTTTTTCTTTTTTTTTCCCCTCAAAATTTCGATTAAATGGGCACAAAATTAGCAAATTTAAATGAACAAAAAAGATTTTTTTTTTTTTTGTTTTTTGAAGATTTATTTGGGTGGACTATTGATTGCAGCTCACGGGGTCGAATTAAATTCGGGGGCATCTGACGTCGTACCAAGTAGATGGATGTGTTTAATAAGAGTCTGAAGCTGGTCACCTAATTATTTATGTATAACAGTAGGCTATAATTACCACTGTTTTTGGGTATCCGTGATATTTTGAATTCAGTAAGGTCATCCATTTTTTTTCAAGAAAGAAAGAAAGTCTTGCGTGCGTGCCTTCTGCATCTGGGGGTTTGACATTGCAGATTCTCGCCATTAATGCTGGTTACTTCTCCCAACAAGAAAACGGAAGAGAGAGAGAGAGAGAGAGAGAGAGAGAGAGAGAGAGAGAGAATCTTGGGTTTCGGTTAAAAGGGTAATTTTGGTATTTACTGATTTTTATTGACTAGGTAAAGAAAAGCTGCTGTTGTACGAGTTCATGTCCAACGGAGATCTCCGCCGTTGGCTCCACGAGCTCCCGGCATTGGAACCCAACGTGGAGGACTGGAGCACCGACACGTGGGAGCACCAAACTGTCAATGGGTCCCACGTCCACTCCCCGGAAGACAAAACCAACTGGCTCACCCGCCACCGTATGGCTGTCGGGGTGGCTCGTGGTCTCGCCTACCTACACCATGCGGGCTCCACCCACGGGCATCTCGTCTCCTCTAACGTACTCCTCTCGGATTCCCTCGAGCCGCGGGTGGCCGATTTCGGGTTCCGAAATATCGGGTCATGGAGAGGAGACGCGGGAGGAGACGACGGTGAGCTCCGCGGCGGCTCGGTCGAATTCGATGTGCGTTGTTTTGGGGTGGTGTTAATGGAGATATTGACGGGTAAGCAAGGGAGTGAGGAAATGGTGGGATGGGTGAGGAGGCTGGTGAGGGAAGGACGTGGCGTCGACGCGCTTGACCGGAGGCTGAGACTCGGCGGCGATTCGGTGAGCGAAATGGTTGAGTGCCTCCGAGTGGGGTACCTTTGTACCGCCGAGTCGCCGCAGAAGAGGCCCACGATGCAGCAGGTTTTGGGGTTGCTCAAGGACTTGCGCCCGGAACAGTTGACCTGAGCTGACAATTTCAAACACGCGCCGCCGCGGAACGTACGAGGGAAAGGGCAAGGCCGGGGCGGGGAAATGGGTAATATTTTAAGTTTAATTTGAGTATTCTGTCTCTCCTTTTAACCATTTTTTATTTTTCTTTTTATTTTTATTTTATTTACTTTCAAAAAGAAATTGGGGAAATTATCTACAAATTCCCACAATGTTTTCCGTATCTGAAAAGCCTCATCAAGATATTTCTGTAACCAAATGACCCAAAATTTAATAATCTATATGTTGTGTTTCTTTGTGTTAACTTGTTATCAACTATAAGAGTACTCAGGTGAGGAGGAATATTTAAATTTTGGATTATTTAGTTAAAAGGATTATTTTAATGGAACTTTTAAATAGAAAAAAAAATTATAGGGGTTTTTAGGCAACTTTCTCAAAGGATTAAAGAGGGAAAAACGAATCCCAAAAGAAAAAGGTAAAAAAAAAAAGAAAAAGAAAAAGAAAATAAGGAGAAACAAAAGAGTGTAGTGTAAGGAATAAGGTATATTGAACAAACAGATAAAGCCAGAAGATCCCACTTATTGCTTGTCTCTTATTGCATCAACCTTGTCCCACTTTGCTTCTCTCTCTATCTCTCTTTCTTTCTTTTCTTTTTTTCTTTTATTTTTATTATTTTTGTCTTTTTTCTAAGGTTTGCTTTATTCCTTTCAATTTTTGTTTCTATGTGTCTTTTCCCATCTTTTGATATTGATTTTCCTTTTCATTTTTGAAAAGTAAAAGAGAGACATTGGTACCCCATGCGACGTTATTTTTCCAAGCCAGTCGTTTCGGGCAGTCCTCAGATAAAAGGCCCAACGGGGAAGCATCATCGAATGAGATGGGACCATTTCTGCCGTATGATCATTGCTCTGTTTTTTCTTTTCTCTCTCTCTCTCTCTCTCTCTCTCTCTCTCTCTCTTTGTTAACAGAAAAGAAAAGAAAAGAAAAAAAAACATTTTGTGATTGTTGTTAATTCCATCTGCAAATGGGCTCATCCACTGAATTGATCACATCTGCTGATTGGTCAAAGTTGTTGGCAGTGTTCATGATGGCATGACAAGTCAATATCCAATCATACTCAATTTCAAGAAAATTTCAGGGAAAATAAATTATTTGTTGTGGTTTAGTTGTAATATTGGAATTTATTAAAAAAAAAACGTTTTCTTGTGTTTAGTGTATATACTTGTAAATTTTTTTAAAATAATGTAAATAAAAATTTATTTATATATTTAAACAATTAAAAAAATTACAATTATTTTGCTCACTTTAACTAGGAAAATATGTAACAATTTATTAGGATTCACCTATAAGAACATTACACTCTTTTTCTTTAAAAATAAAAAAGGTTGAAATTTATTTATAAAATAATATTTGTTTATCACAATTTTTCATTATACCAAAGACTCAAAAATAAATAAATATATATATATATATTTAAAAAATATTTTACATAAAACAAATAAATTTTAATATACTAATATTCTTTTAAGAATATCACTACATAATAATATATAAAAAATAATAGAAAAAATTTAAAATATGTAATAATTTTTTATATCTAATTTTATTTATTTATTAAATTAATTTAAATATAATTAATTTATATATTTTATTGATGTCTTGTTACTTTTTAGTGATCATCACCTAATTTTTTTCTCTTCTAAATGCTGCTCACTGGAGAGTTCGGGAGGAGAAAAACAAAGTCTCTGCTGGAAAATCGTAATACCAAATCAACTCTTAAAAAACCAGATAGACTGAATTAAATTCTTTGGGTTTAAGCTATAAGCCAAAATTCATTAACACAAGTCAATTCAATTTTATTTGTCAAATCCCATTTAATTATAACACAAAAATGATATGAATTAAGCTCTGCTAAATAGACACTGCATACAAAAATGACATGAATTTATAGTACATTGCATTTTTTTTTTTTTTTTAAGAAAAAAGCACCCCCTCCAAAAAAAAAAAAAAAAAAAAAAGAAAAAAACCTAATATGCCAGTAATTGTATGGGTCCACCGCTTCCCTACTCGATCTGCCATTATGAATGGCCAACTCGTGGGATTCACAAAAACATGGCGTCCTTCTGTAAAGAACTTATGACTGGAGAACATCTTAAGCAGGGTTGATCTGGGCCACCTTGTTTACGTACCTTTCAGCTAATCAATGCACCGCGTGAGCGCCTAAGACAAAACATCCCCACCCCAACTGTCCCGGATGTTGACGAGAATTGTGATCTTTTGTCAAGTCAAATTGAAGGTGAGAGTGAAGATGAAGATGAATTTCTTAGCCTCACATCCCCCTGCCAGCGCCCGGGCTGAATGGTGAACGCTTCATTGCCTAGCAGAGCTATTAGGATGCCTAAATATATATATATATATATAGGTCTTTCATATTTTGTTATTATATTAGGTGGTTTATCTCCAGATTCAAAATGCAGTTTGGGGCTGAGGAGCAAATGACAGCAATGTGCATGGTAGAGTAATGCAGTAAATGAGTCATAACCATATATATGGACCGAAAAATCATAAATAGAAGACTAAACAACATTCTACTGTAAGATCAGCATTTGGCCAACAATACAATAACTGACCATTTCAACAGATATTCTCTGGTTGCACCAAACCCTCCCATATAACAGTACTTTGATGCTTCAATTGCACGATCTGGTCCCCACACGGAAATGGAATTTCTCATCAGTCAAAAACACACGTAATGAAATAAAATTCAAATCTTTGTCATTTTATCAACTGAAGACCAGAAATATACTATCTCAACCCCATCAAACAGTAAATTAAAAACCTTTCTATTATTTCCTTAAAAGATTCCCTGATATTACAGGTGAAAATTGTGGTGCCATCGTTGCAGTCTCTCTCAAAAAGCAAACGTAGGTCAACACACAACCATCGCCGCCGCCACCATCACCAGATAAAACCCCACGATATTTTTCAAGGAAAATAAAAAAAGGGAAATCGGAAATTTCGAGGATAACAGAGAAAACTGATTAAAAAAAGTTAAAATGCCTTCTAGACATAGAGATCGAATCTCCTGCAACTTTCCTTTGAGATGCACGCCTTACCGGGGCCAAAAATAGGCTTGGAAATGGAAGCGCAGTGATGCAATTACAGCAGAATAGTGAAAATGGAGGCATTTTTAGTTGATTTTTAGGCTAAACATTTTTTGTTATTATATCCATCCCTAATAAGGAGTAAATATTTGCCATTAACTCTATGATTATATCATGAATGCATATAGTAACTGAATTTTAATGAAAAACATTACTTATTGTAACTAAATTTCTCTAAACTTCTCCTTTATATTATTGTAATAATATATAGAATATAAATATAGATAAATTGACAATTTTTTGAAATAGCGAGTTACAGAAAAAAAAAAAAAACAAAGAAAAACTCCAAAATTACGAATCAGCCCATATGGCATGTAAGAAGCCCAATGATAAGGGCAGGGCTTAGTTTTTGCAGACTCTACTCCGCAGCTTTATCGGCACTCTTTCTAGTCAGGCCCACCTTAAAATCTGGCACTCTCTCGTGCTTGTAATCTGCCCCCACTGAAAGCACCTAAAAATAAATAAATAAATAAAAACCCCAAGTTATTTTTGTAACTCCTTTTTTTTTTTCGGGTTTCAGACCATTCCTTAATGGGAAAATAAAGGCAACCCAAGTTATAATTACATAAGAAGTCCCATCAGCTTGTCTAATTATACCACCAAGCTCAGCATATTAATATAATAGAATAATTTCATGTAATAAAAAAATCTTAACATTATTTTCAATAATTATGGGTCGGTACGAATCTACTAGGGGGTGAACTAGTTGAGAGACTGCAGGAATTTTTCAAGTTAAATACTGGCCATTAATTGATGAAATAGACTTTTTTTATCCGAAAATTAGTAAATTTATTTCTTTTCTATTTCATCAGGTAAATTTAATTTGATTAATTTTTCAATTAGTCTACCGTACCTTTGCCCCCAAATTAATTTTTTGTATCCAATATAGGGAGTGGATGCAACATAACATAAACACGAAGATAGTATAGTTTACTTACTATAGGTAATACGAGCAACATATTTCGCAGTTGCGGTCTTTTCTATATTTTTCTTTTTTTTTTTTTTGTTATGAAAATCAGGATGACCACAATGATGATAAATGCACAGATATATCTGACAAACAGAATTATAGAAACAACTCTATTATATGAAAATAAAAATTTCACACGTTATCGATATAAGTGAGTTACTATTCAATAAATACAAATATTTTTTAATTTGGATGCATTCATTAAGCTCGTAATTGTACTTTTAAGAGAGCAATTATTCTACTTTTAAGAGAGTAATTTGTTAAGGAGTTATTATTTTTTTTCTTAAAAGGTAACTTGTTGAGAGTATAATATTTATATTTATATAACTGAAAAAAAAATTTTTTCTTATCCGATATGAAATATTGGAGTTAGATTACACCTAATTTGTCTGTAACATTCTATCTCACCGAATTTATCGACGTTCTTGAATCGAGACTCCCCTTACCTACTTCTTGTGTGTAAAGCATTTGGTGAGAATTAAGGCTATAATCTATCAAGAAGTCATTATTTTTTTTTAAAAAGTAGTCTGTTATGATATATAATATTCACATTTATATAATTTAAAATCTTTTTTTTTTATCTAATGCAGAATATAGGAGTTGAGTTGTATCTAACTCATCCGTATTCGAGAGATAACGGGTTCACGACAAATTGCTCTACAAATTTCGTAATTAGGAGACAAAAATTTCAATCTTATTTCTTTCATCTTTCTTTTCTTTCGTGCTGCTGACGGATACGGGGTCAACGATAATTGACTGGAGGACATGGTAGCTGGATGGGGACTATTTACCGACAATCTAGATACGTTAGTGAAACATAGGCTTGTGTTTTCAATGCATGGGGACTATGTAGTGGGACCTGAGTTGACTGTACCAGAGAGAGGGGATGGTTTTACAATATACCAAGGTGGCTATCGATTGAATGGTCTCATGTATGAAGTAAAGAGAGGGGGATGCTGATTGGGTCTTGTGATATTCATCAAGAAAGAAGGTTTGCGTAATTGATACTGCAAATCCAAGTAGCTGGATTTAGAGGTTAAATTGTTAAGATTTTAGATATAAATGTATAAATTGTGTAATTAAAAGAATTTTACATTAAAAAAGAAATAAAAGAATAATTGACATATAAATGAAATTGACTAAAAAATTTAACATTTTAAGGTTTTTGGTTAAGATATGATATTAAAGTTATAATTCTAAATGCCCATGTTTTTCCAACAAATGATATCAAATTAAGAATTTGATAAAAGATGAGAATAAGTATAGTTAACACATGTTTCTTATAATTATTACCCCATGAAAGAAGAAAGAGATGAAGTGCACTTATCATAATTAAAAGTTCAAATGAAGTGGTAAGGTGTAATTATTAAATAAGAGTGATAATATGCGTGTACTTAAGCATGATTGGGTATTGATAGATGTATATTCCGGATGAGGTATGGTGAGATTAACTGACAAGTGGGTTTGATAGAGTGATTATAGACTCTTAGTACATTTAATGAGAGTAAGAGAAATTCTTAAAATTTTAAGTGTAAATTGCATGGTTAAAAGAATTTCATATTAAAAAAAATCAAAAGTAATATATAAGTGAAAAAAGACTTATAAATTTAATATTTTAAAATTTTAAATTAAAATATAATATCAAATTTATACATATATTACTTACTCAAACTTTATTTAAATTTATCATTAGTTGGACTCCCTTATTTTCCTAACATATACCTTTAGCCATCTTTATTATAATTTTAAGTATTGTTTAATTTTACTTGATATTTATGAGAGAAAGAGAGAAAAAGGTTGGCAAATTGTGAGTGTCCAATTTCTTTGTGATCAAGTGTATCAATGTGTGAATATAATGTTATGTTATGTCTTGCACTTTTGACCTGAGGTACTCTAAGTTCTTCCTTTCTTACCAGTATGTTATTTCTTATTCTTATTTTCATATTTTTTTGGGATTTTTTTTAATAATTTGAATTCTTTATTTTTTATTTTTTCATGAATGATTGTAAAAAGGGAAATTTACTAAGGAGCTTTATGGGATAGATGCTATGTATAACTCTTGCTCATGTCAACTCTCTATTTCTCTTTGCATTTGTTTTTTTTTTTGGTTCCTTTTTAATTTGTTGTCTATAATTATTTAGTCATTGCATAAGTAAATTGGCAAACACTTCAATGGGAAAAGGAGATTAAGATTAGTTTCACTAAGAGTAATCCTTGTATTTAATCTAAAATTTGTGTGATGTGTATGTTAATGAACAAAAATTCCATTTTTATGGCTTTTTGTGTGGTACTTGTTATGAATATGGGGTAGAATTTTGTCAATAGTCTAAAATCATTTTTGGGTTTATACCTTAAGTGATTCTAATAATATTATTATTTTAAAAAATAATAAATAAAATAATATAACATTATAATAAAAATGAATTAATAAAAAAATATTGTATTTAAAGTATATTAGATATTACCTTTAAAGATAAATGGTACGTACAACTCTTGCTTATGACAACTCTCTCTCTTTCTCCATTTACTTATGTTTCTTTTCCTTTTTAATTTCTCGTATGTAACTGTTTAGTCATTGCATAAGTAAATTGGAAAACTCTCTAATGGAAAAGAGGGTAATCTTAATCCTAATGTTTAATTTGAGATTTGTGTGATGCATATGTTAATGAACAAAAATGCCATCTTTATGGCTTTTTATATGGTATTTCTTATGAATATGATGTAGAATTTTTGTTAGCAGCCTAAAATCATTTTTGGGTTCATACCTCAAATGATTCTAACAATGATATTGTAAACAAATAATTAATAAAATAATATAATGTTGTAATAAAAATAATCTAATAAAAATATACCATATTTGAAGTGTGTTACGTACTATTTTCAAATATAGTTTTTGTTCTCATAAATAAATTATTTTAGTACAATAAATTATAATGACTATCCTTATAGAATATAACAAATTTTTTATTAATATACACTTAAAATAGTGAAATTATAGAAATAACTCAATTTTTTAATTAATTTAATAGTAAGCTTAGATTATTAAAAAAAATAATATATCTTCTTTTTCTATATCCTCTCTTCTATAGAAAAGAGAAAAGGATTAATTTATATTAGTGTGATTTAATAACTTATAATATAAAATTATATTGAATATAAATTTTAATGACAATAAACAATTATTATTATAATAATTCATAATGATTAATGTTATTGTGATCTATAACAGCTAATAATAAGCATATAACATTTAGTCTAACGGTCATATAACGATTAGTTAAATGGTCATAAAACAATTAGTTGACTAATTTTCAAAATATGATAATTAGTTTTTAAAAATACACTAATTTACAACAATCTTCCATTATTTTAAAAGACTAATTCTACTAGATTAAATAATAAGAATATAATACATTATTTTTGGTGTCTTTAAGTTAAAAATCAAAAATTAGGATGTACAAATTTTAATATTCAAAAGGACAATGCAATAAAAATTTGTATAAACTATAATTTCTTAAAGAATAATAGTGAATTTACCTCCATATCATATTCTCTAAAATCATACTATTTAACACAATTGACGTATGCTTAGTTTATTTTCATTAGAGTTCTAAAAATCTTACCTAAGATCTCATAGGAGTAGTCTCACTTTACTCTCTTAGAGTTGAACCTATCAAGTTTACATTTCAATAACATAGCACCCACAAGTGCTATAAACCTCATTAAAAGTATAACTTTATATCAAATCTTGGAATCATTGCACTATTTACACCATAGGAAGAAATTTTATAATTTTGATAGTGCACATAAGGTTAATTAGTGACTTATTATTACTTATATAGACTTCAAAGAATTTCTTATCACATAAGTTAGGTTCTTATCACTTTTAATCATTTTTTATAAGCATTAATCTCATTCTTCTTAATATAATTTGCACTACCTTGTTACTTAGTGTTTTATGTAAAGCATCATCTCAATTTATCTCTCATTATATAAAATCAAGTGATATCACTATATTATTTAATTATTTTAAATATTCACATCTTAAACAAATATATTTATTCTCTTCATTATATGACTTACTTTTGATATGAATAATAGAAACTTAACTATTATCATACATCAACACTTATAATATTGGTTTCACTCATAATAAAATATTCATTAAACATTTTATTAACTAGTTTATCTCAATATTAGCCATCTTTAAGACTACAAATTCAAAATCTAAAGTAAACCAAAGAATAATTATTTATTTATTAGACTTTTAAACCTCAACTTCACCTTTAAAGGTGAATACATCTCATTTGAATTAAAAATTCAATTAATATTGTTATACTTTTTCAGTACGACAAAAATTCATTGTAAAATATATTATAGTTGATTATAAGTATGCCACTTATGACCCAAACTAATGCCCCTTGAAGGCAATCTGGTGCATATTTGCCATCAATTATAATTTAATACATTACAAGTATCAGATAGTTTTCACAATTGTATCATTTTCCTTAGGTTATATCAATTTTCTATTAACTACGTATTATAAAATTAACACAATAACATGACAATTAATATTTGCTAAAAATTAAAATGATCAAATATAAGGTCTTTTTATATAAATGTTACATAATGTAGAAATTGTCAATAACAGAAAAACATCTCACCAAAATTAAAATTTCAAGCCAATTCTCAATGAACCCTTAAGTTTTGAAAATGTTTTAACAATTCATCTTTCCTTGTCATGAAAAGTAGGATGACATAAAGAGGTCAAAGTTTGTATCCATAATAACATAATAAAGTAACATTCAACAAATTTAAGAGGAAGAAAATCAGTTTAAAACCATAATTAATTTCTTATGTTTTAATATTTAGGTGTCATAAGAGACTTGCAATGAAATTTTAATTTACTTTTTGGCAAAACTTTTCATTCCCTCAAAAATATAAAAAGTCCATTTTTTCCTAAATAAACAACAATACTTAAAGTATAAATATAGAATAATAGATACAACTTACTCAAATTGGCATCAAAAAGTAAATTTTTTAGATGATGAATTAACTAAGTAAGATTGATTAAATTTTCTTACCAATAATTACTCTATATTTAGAATTGTTATAACTCATGAAATTAATTCTAATGTTAAAATTTGAATAAATATATCAAACTTGAAATCAGACAAACTATTCTTAATATTGTTAAAAAAACTAATTAATAAAATCCACTGTAATAAAAATAAATTAATAAAAAGATATCATATTTAAAAGGTGCTAGACATTGTTACTAAGGATAATTTGCACCTTTGTAGATAAATTGTCCCAATTAATAGTTTATAATGGCTATACTTCTAAAATATGACAAATCTTCCTATTAATGTATATTTCAAATAGTGAGGCAATAGACACATATGAATTTTTTAATTAACTCAGCAGTAAGTCTAAATTATTAAAAAAATAATATATTTTCTCTTTTTATATCTTCTCTTTTACGAAGAAGAAAAAAAGATTAATTTATATTAATTATAATTTAATAACTCATAATATAAAGTTATATTAAATATAAATTTTAACGATAATAAATTATTAATATTATTATAATTTATAATAAAAAATTTAACAATTATATAATAATTAGTCAATTAAATTTAAAAAAATGATAATTAACTTTTAAAAATTTACTAACTTACAATACATATTGCAAAACATCTAATGGTATCATGTTTTCAAGACAATGAACATTAAGGTTGTCTTAGTATTAGGATGGGCACTATGATATGCATATGTAGAACCAACCAGGAATTAACTATTTTTTTAATTTTTGTGGGAGCAACTGCTAATTTGTCTTTAGACATGCAAAACTATATGAAATGGGTAAAAATTGTTTATGGCTGGTTGTGCATAAGAAACACATAATCCATCCTCATCTATAACCCTTTTTTCTTCAGGATGTTTGTTCTGTGTTATAATGTCATGCCAGAGAGGTCACTTTTTTTTATGCTACATTCGGAAGAATCAAAAGAAAAAGGTTTATCCTTTTAAGAAACATACTAATTTATCTTTTTAAGTAAATCTTCACATGCCTTATTGTTGCTAAAGCTTATAATTAGTATTGCTTAGTTTATATATTCTACTTCTCCTTATCTTGTTATCACAAACTTGAAAATTCCTAATTACAATTGCTATCCAAAGGTAAACCTGTTCAGGAATTATTTAGGCTTTGAACCCTAGCTTCTGAGCTACTTATCAATCATAAGCTATAATAGATGAATGCACCAATGAAGCTCATATTGAAGATGTAGATCCATTGGAAATGTTTTTCCCCTGCCATCAAAGAAAAAGTGTCTAGGGGAACCTCAAGTAGGTTTCTTGACTGCCTTTAACATCTTTTGTCAATAAGGGTACTTTATGATTATGTAGCCATATTTGTTTTAATGTTGGATTCTCTCTTGATTATAAATTATATCCTTTCTTCTGAACTTCTCTTCTCTTTTTGTGTCTAAGCAAATTAGTTGCTACCAAGTCTTTTTCTCTTGCTTTTTCTATTTTTTATTTTTATTTTTTTGTTTTTTGGTTTCAAGGTTGATGCCCCATTTTTTTTCTTTTTTTGGGGGTGTAAGTTTAACTTTCTAAGAAATTGTTTAAATGTGCTAATTTCCCCAGCTCTTTACCCATCAGGGTTTCCTGTCATCAAAATCTCAATGACTATTGCCACTTGGATAATAAAAAGTATGTTAGTAGAGGCATCCTTCAATTTTTGCTTCAATTGTGAATGTTGACTAGAAGTTCCATTATGTTGATCTAAAGGAACATAACGCAGAGTATTGCTCTTCTACTATTAACTTGTTATCATTTGTCTTACTTTGGTGTATTGGAACTATATTCATCTAGGGATGACCTCCCCAAACCATAAAAGGAGGGAATCTGTCACTTCTTTGCTAAGGTTTATTCATCTAAGGACCTTTAAGGTTCTGGTGTCTGGGATTCATTGTGCATGTTACTTCTCTGTTAGAATTTACTGCTGCTTCTCAGGACTAGCCATAGACATATAATGGTCTTTGAGACTTAACCTGTAGCAGTCATTAAAAGAAGGCCTAAAATAAAAAGTGATGCTATGGAAAAAAAGAAAAAGATAGTGTTTTTCTTTCATTAGATGGCATTATTGGGATTTTAATGTCAATGATAGTTGACTGTAATTCCAAGGGGAAAATAGGGAAAATAAATAAATAAACAAAGTTACTTGCCTTCTCTAGTGCCATTTGCATATAATCTAAGTGCTTGGTCTGTCTTTTCAAAACTCAGAATTAGTATTGGTTGAACTTATAAGATTTTAAATAGAAGCTTAACAAGCTAATTTTTCTTGATATATATACATATATATGACTTCTATTGCTTAAGCCTCCCACTGAGGCTAGATGTCATTCTTTGAAATGACCTTTTGCATGTTTTTCAAGCAGAGGCTAACATGAGACTTGAAAGGGGAAGGAGCAGGAGCTAAAAAAGAGTTCAAAGGTTAAATTTGTATCAAGAGGAACTCAGCCTAGAATTATTATATCCCATTCAGAATTTAGCATGTTTATTCCAGGTCTGTTAATTATCTTTTAAAACCTTAACAACTGATTGTATATAGAATATAAATAATATTCTAAGTTTTAGTCATTTTGTTTCCATTTAGTTGTTCCTTATAGTGGATTATAGTCTGCACAGCCTACACCTAGTGTTGCTTATCGGGATGGCAAGCAAAACAAGAAATCAAAATGGCACAAGATTATTATCTTGACTTGTATCATATATATTTGTTGTTAAATGTATCACCATAATGATGAACTGCCACCTTTTTTTAGTTGTTTTAAGGTGGATGGGGACCAATGGACGAAATTCTTTAACTTCAGTAACAAATCAAAGAGCACTTTTATCAACTACTTATAGAAAACATTAATTTCATTAATTAAAAATACCATCTCCTACAAGTCTTTTATAGGCTTTACATCAATGAAAATTTCATCAACATAACTCTCGTAACTCACTAACTTAACATGTACAATAACTACCCATCAAAATAGCTCTCATAACCCAATAATTTAATATGTGCAGTAACAATTCCATAAACTAAGTCCATAACAAAAATCTCCTTAAAAATAAGACTCCACAACTGCTAATTAATAAGAATAATTTTATACTAACTTTATCAACATTCTCTCCCTTAAACTGATATTTATTAAAATTCAGTTTAAAACCTTGATTATTCTCAACGTGCAAACACTTAGTAACCTTCTGAACTTTATGAATGACTCTATCTTAAGGGCCTTGGTAAATATATCAACAACTTGATCTTCACTCTTGTAGTAAATTAAAGTAATTATTCCATCATTGCTAAGATCTCTCAGGAAATAAAACTTCACATCATTGTGCTTACTTCTTCCATGTAACATAGGATTCTTAGAGAGTTTGATTGTTGAGTTGTCACAAAAAATTTTAATAGCTTTTGGTTGCTTAAATTGTAGCTCCTTAAAAAGTCTCCTTAGCCAAATAGCTTAACAAGCACAAGTTATAGCAATAACCTATTTAGCTTCTATCTTTGACAAAGTGACAAGTGATTGCTTCTTGGATGACCAGGAAATAACACCTGTCCCAAACATAAAAGCATAACCTAAAGTGCTACTTTTATCATCTTGATCTCTTGCATAATCACTATCAATAAACCCTAGCAAATTTGACTTTTCACCCTTCTTATAAAAATCCCAAAGTCTCTAATTCCTTTCAAGTAACGAAGGATTCTCTTAATAGCCAATAAATGTATTTCTGTGGGATTCTCCATATATCTACTAATTAAACTCATAGAATACATTAATTCTAGTCTTGTTGTAGTTAGATACATCAAACTACCTACAATTTGTTTGTAAAGCATGTTGTCTACCTTTTTCCCTTCATTATCCTTGTGTAGCTTTAAGTCAAACTCAACTGAAGTGCTTATAGGATTACAATCCTTCATTTGAAACCTGTCCAAAATATCTCCCACATATTTCTTTTAAGAAATAAAGATTCCATCACCTGATTGTACTACTTCTATGCCAAGAAAATAATGCATCTTACCAAGATCAAACATTTTAAACTTATCCATCATAAACTTCTTGAATTCTTTAAACATGGTATCACAATTTCCAGTAAATATAAGATCATCAACATACAAACAGACAATAAGCATTTTTCCTTTATCTCTAATCTTAACAAAAAATGTATGTTTATAGGGACATTTTAAAAAGCCAACTGTGAGAAAATAAGCCTCAATGAGACTATACCAAGCCCGTAGGGCTTGTTTTAGTCCATAAAGGGCTTTCTTTAATCTATAAACTTTATGATCATTTCCAATTTTGACATAACAAGGGGGTTGTTCGACAAATATCGATTTCTCCAAGTATCCATACAAAAATGTTGATTTGACATCTAGTTAGAAAATAAGCCAAGAATTCTGTGTTGCCAATATAACCACCAATCTAATTGTGTCATGTCTTGCAATTGGAGAAAAAACTTTTGTATAATCAATCTCATATTGTTGCTTATATCCCTTGGCTACTAAGCATGCCTTATATTTGTCAACTTCACCATTTTCTTTCAACTTTGTTTTGAAGACCCATTTTACACCAATGGTTTTATGCCTATTTGGAAGATTAGATAGGTCCCAAGTATCATTTTTTTTAATGGCATCAACTTCATCATCCATTGCTTTTCAACATTTTTCTTCTTTGACAACACTTTTAAAAGTTGTAGGGTCATAATTTGAAAATAAAGCAAAGTGAGTAATTAGATCTTTAATTCTAGTTACCTCATAATCTTCCATCTAAACAGACCTTTTTCTAACACAACAAAAAGATTGAACTTGTTCATTGACTTCAGTAACTATTGGTGAAGTTTCAATAACTATAAAAGTTGTATTTAATGAACTTTGAAGCATACAAGGTGTTAAAATGTGCTCTTGTTCAGCATCGTTATCATATAGGACTTGGGTAGGTTGTTACCTTTTCCTATCCTAAGTGTCTTCGTCACTAAAAACAACACCCTATTAATCAAAATCTTTTTTGTTAGTGGATTCAATAATTTATATGCCTTAAATGCTTCACTTACACCAAGAAAGATGCATTTTTCAGCATTGTCATCAAGCTTCATCCTTTTTTCATCTAGGACATAAGGATACATAATGCATCCAAAGATCATGAAGTGATCAATAATTGGTCTTCTCCCACTCTAAGCCTCTTCTAGTGTCATATCTTGAACAACAAATGTTGGACTTCTATTCAAAACATGAATGCTCTAATTTGTTGCTTCTAGCCCAAAGGTCTTTGGAACTCTTCTTCTTGCCAACAAGCTTCTCACCATATTAAGAATGGTTCTATTTTTCCTCTTAGCTACACCATTTTGTTGTAGTGAATATGCGATTGTATGCTCTCTTCGAATGTCATAGGCTGCACAAAAAACTTCAAATTCTTTTAAGCAATATTCGCCACCACAATTTGTTTGAAAGGTCTTAACAATCTTTCTTGCTTCATTTTCCATTTGAGTTTTGAAATTTTTAAATGTAGAGAAAGCTTCTGATTTTTCCTATAAAAAATAAATCTAAGTTTTCTGGAAAAATCATCAATAAAGGTAATCAAGTATTTTTTACCTCTATTAGAAGTTGGGTCTATTGGACCACAAATGTTCGAATGTATTAGCTACAAAACATCCTTTGCTCTCTATGACTTCCTCTGGGAAAATGAGAACGATGTTGTTTGCTAACAACACATTCTTCACAAACTTATAAAGGAGTAGAAATCTAAGGAAGACCTATTACCACGTTTTTCTGTTTGAGGGTCTTCAAGCCACCAAAACTCAAGTGTTCATAGTTAAAATGCCACAACCATAAGGGATCTTTCATTTCAGCCACCAAACAAGATTGAATACCTTTAATCTTTAATGTAAACAATCTATTTGAATTTATCTAAACAACTACAATAGCATTTCTGACAAAATCATAAATTTCACAAGCACCCTTCTTAATAGTGATAACATAACCTTTTTGTTGTAACTAACCAATACTTAATAAGTTACTTTTTAGGTCAAGGACGTACAATACATTAGAAATTGTTTCCACAAAACCATTCCTAGTTCTTATCTTAATATCACCTTATCCTATCACTTTCATAGTAGAATGATTACCAAAACTCACAGTAGAATGAAAATCTTCATTTAGATAAGAAAAAGAAAACTTACTTCCACCCATGTGGTTACTGTAACTTGTATCCATATACCAAATGTCTAACTTAGATTTCTTTCCTTCTTAAACAAGTATCAACAACATTTCTACTTCCTTTTCTTCAACAAAATTCGAACTCTCTTCCTTTTCTTTATCATGAGGCATCCTAATATAACATTTAGATGCATAATAACCAAATTTATGACATCTAAAGCACTCTACCTTGAATCGTCCAAGATCCCATCCTTTGTCTTTGTCTTGAGATTGGTCATAATTGGCTTTGAAATTCCTACTAACATCTTTATTTCCTTGATCTCCCCTTCCTCTGCCTTTACCTCTACCTCTACCTCTGAAATTGTTTGAATGAGAATTAGTAGAAGCCTTTAATGCTTGCTCCTCTATTGTTGAACTTTTGTTCATCTTTTGTTCATAGACCAATAAGGAGCTTTGCAGTTCATCAAGAGAGAGTGCATTTATGTCTTTCAACTCTTTAATTAAGCAAACAACATAATTAAACTTTGGTGTTGAGGAACACAAAATCTTTTTCGCAATGGTGACATTGTCTATCTTCTCACCATGGAATCGCATCTTGTTGTTCATCTCCATTGTTCTGGCATAATAACTAGTGACAGATTCTCCATTCTTCATGGCTAGTGTCTTAAAATCCCTCCTCAAGGTTTAAAACTGTGCACATTTCATCCTAATAGAGCCTTGAGATTCCTTCTTCATAGAATTCCAAATATCCTTAGAAGTTTCTTTGCAAAGAATGGTCTCCAATATGGGACGTTTAAGGGCTTAAAAAAGATGATTTTTGGACTTTAGGTCCTTTTACCTTCTAGCTTCTAGTTTTGCTTTTTGGGCATCTATCAAAGTCATATCTGCTGGTGGCTTTTGAATTCCAAATTCAATGACTGGCCAATACTCCTTAGATTGTAAAAAATTCTCCATAAGCATGCTCCAATGGTCATAGTGACTATCGAAGCATGGGATGACTGTTGGCACAAAATTGGAATCTATGGTCATTATTACTATTGCAAAAACTCTCTTTTGGTTCTCACCTTTTTGAATACTCTAGCACACACTTTTACTACAATGGCTCTAATACCACTTTTAAAAACATTAATTTCATTAATTGAAAATATCATCTTTGCAAGTCTTTTATAAGCTTTACATTACTGAAAATTTCATCAATGTAATTTTCGTAACCCACTAACTTAACATGCACAGCAACTATCCATCAAAATAGCTCTCATAACCCACTAATTTAATCTGTGCAGTAACAATTTTATAAACTAGGTCCATAACAAAAATCTCCTTAAAAATAGGACTCCACAACTGCTAATTAATAAATTTAATTTTATACTAATTTTACCCAACACTACTGACGCCGGATACTCAACATTTGTGTAAGTTCTATGAAGTCCTCCAATAGTTAATTCCTGCTCATCTTTTGAATCTTCACCTCTTATGGTTGCCAGTATCTCTATGCTTGCCTATTCTTGTCCGGCTGCCGAGTAGTGCGACAAGAGAGAATTACCCTCCTTTTGACGGAATACCATAGCAGGCTGGGTAATTTGCGTGTGCAATTCACGGAGAAAACCTCTCTTTAAGTTGGACCAATAGAAGGATAGATGAAGAGCTGCAAGTTTTGAGTTTTCCACTGACATTGACACTTAAAGAAAAATATATAGGGGTATTTGCTTTCCCTTTCTTTGATCTACATTACTGTCTTTATTTTGAACCCTTTTTGAAGCATATGTCCTATGAGGCGACAATATATATTATTTGTTGAGACTTTCCGGGGTCCAAAAAATCTTGGTGCAATGTCACTGGATTCGATTAAATGTTAATATGAAATCTCGTTACAGATCTAAGTAGGTTATCAACAATTTTCAACTTTCAGTGATAAAATGTTGAATGTACCCTGTATTATTAAGAATTTCTGCAAAAGGTTCATGGTCATAAACAATGATTCATCATGATCAATTTTCACTTGATTGCACGCAGCAGAAACGGCAAGAAGCAGAAGAGCAAAGATTCCGTGAAACTTTCACAATTTCAACGGAAAAACCCGTGTAAACCAGAATGAACCAAACCAGCCGTTGACCCAACAGCCCGGTGAACCGGACGTTTGGTGTCCGGATCCGAAATCAACATGATTTCAGGACCTAGAAATATTGGGTCAGATTTTTAGAGGAACAACCTTGTTCCAGCCCGTTAAACCTAAACATGGGCCAGGGTAAGGTAAAGGATGGGGAGGGGTATTGAATTTTTGTGCCAGCGTGTGGGATAATCTATCCTACATTGCGAGCATGCTCAACAAGGAAGGTCTTTGCTGCGAGCATTTAGAAGCCCTCCCTTTCCTTTAGTTCGCTTGGGTTTGGATGTGTTAGCTTAGACAAACATATGTTTAAATACACATATTTTATTAAATTTTATATAAATAAAACTAATAAATATTAAACCGTTCGGTTCAGGCATTGACTCATGGCTGAACTGGTGAGCCAACAACCTGATCTCTTGTACGGGTTAAGAGCCTAGTGGGGTTTAAAAGCTATGCCCGAAAGTGAGTTGGATGGAAGATCTTAGCCCCCCCTCCCCCCTCATTTTGATTTTTGGCAGAAAATAACTATGCTACAAGTACAGGATGGGTAAAATTGTTGGGGGGGGGGGGGGGACATGTTTTGCTTATGTCCACTCAAGTAATTTTCCGTGAGTGAAGATCAATGGTTAACTGTATCTTATGGCTAATTTTGTAGTACTGGACCTGAAGAGCAATGTAATGTGGCTTACAACGAGTTCATTGTTGAGGTTGTGCGAAGTGTTATCGTTAATGATGAGATTCATTCCTTTTCTCCTCTACCGATTGTTGTCCGGAACAGTGGGTGATCTATAGAAAAATGGGAGTAATTCTAGACGGCAGTGTATCCTACGGACACAGCAGGGCAGATCCGATGAGGCATGTTCAGCTTTGTTATAACCCCAAGGATGCTTTTCGATCGTTCACATCCACACATTGTGAGTTGCGTTGAAAAAAGATGCTGAGGTATTTGCTTTACCTCGGTCCCCATGGTAAAAGCCGAAGTGCCCCCATAAAATTCTTGGTTTTCTCACTAAGAAGATTGGTCATGGAAAAGCGATGGACTGGAGCTTTTGACAGCAAGCAAGTGATGTGGACATACAAAAAAATATATAAAAAAAAACACTTAGAATAATTAGAATTATTGATGGCACAAAAATAAAATAATAGATGCGTAATTCAAGGATTGTAATTGTATTTTTTCGTGATTGGGTTACATTTGCGTCGAAAATTAACCCCACCTAACATTTTTCTAACAATTAACAGATACACACATCACCGAGCCCTGTTTTTCAAGTCAAAATCACCTTTTCTTGTGCAACTCCCAAGTTCTCGGCCGAAAGTAATACCTCTGTGGAATGATTAGAAAGTCAAGCATGGGGGCCATTTCTGTCATCGCCAACGGGCACAGCGTTCATCTGCATGGCATCTTCGAGATAGTTAGTAATTATATGTTAGTCTTTGATCTCTTATTCCAATTTGCTTTTCCATGTACTTTTTAGTGTTTTTCTTCTTGTACCATCCCATGACCTATTATATATACTATAGGATTTACAGTAATGAAAAATTTTCCCATATCCCATAAACTTCTTTTATCATCATTTCACAAAAAAAAAAAAAAAAAGAGAGAGAGAGAGAGTGGGGGTGGTGGGAAATTAAATGAGAGTTCTTGCTTCCTCCCACTCTACACTTAGACCAAATAGTCATTTGCTTGCCCCCACTTATTTTCGTGGAAATTGAGTGTCAAAACTATGCAATATGTGGTATATAATCATTGTTCGATCACAAAAATTGTACCCATTTCGTAATAGGCTAGTTTATGATTATTATTATTATTATTATTAACTTTTTCTCGTAATATTCTCCTCTTTATCTGGATAACATGATCACGAAAGTTGGTTCATTCTTAGCGAAGATTTGATTTCCATGTTATCTTATACCGACCAAGCTCTTCAGATCATGCACTGAATATTCCTCGCATTTCTTTTCCTTTTGGGGTTTATAAAATAAAATCGCACTACTATGAAAGAGAACAAATCAATGTAAACTTGCATCATAAATTTTTTGAAAACATTTTACGAACTCGAATTTTCTTGACACAATGTCAAAAAGTAAATTTACAAAAAAAAAAAAAAAGAGTATTTCTCCGCGCTGGTAAATATCATTTTATAATTGATAACAACTAATAATAAAATTATAAACATAAAATCAATTTTTTTCTAAAAATATGTACATCAACAATTATAATAGCACTAAGACATTACGCATTTATAAACCAAAGCGACATGTATCTAAATTCATCGTAGGGTTAGTATTCTGCGTGCCTTTTCTTCTTGTATTGGTTCATACTTGAATTTTTACGTTGTAGGCCACCCTAATAAAAATTGAATTTAAATATTCAAATATATTGCAATAAAATTTTATATTTGTTTACATTGAAATTAAATTTAATGAATGATAAATTTTTTATAAAAAGAATTAAATAAAAATAATAATAATAACAAATGACTTTTATCATCCTGTGACACAGTAGTCGCCGTACATTTCTTTGCTGGCCGAAAAAGAAATCCATTGTATGTGCGTTAAGGGCTGCACATTTCAACAAGAGTGGCAGCTGCCATGTCTCTGCGAGGAAAGCGAAAAGGCATAAATCAGGGGTGGGGAAAGAGGGCTCGGATACCTAAGAAGCTTGTCGTCTTGTCTCGCCATTAGAAATAGAGACGTTGGAGAGCTTCTTTTACACTGTTGTTCCCTTCACAGGTTCCGCTGCCCTTTGTCAGCCTCTTCTTCTCGATCTGTGACTTCTTTCTCTTTGGGTGTACAGTCACTCTGGTGGTTTGCCACAGCACCACGTACAAAAGGCCACCCAGACCATGCCCACATGTTGTTTCAAAAGGAATTGGATACATCATCAGCTTTCTTTTTTCTTTTTCTCAAATTTTAGTCAATTTTGTTTTTTTTTTTTAAATTTTCACATTCTTATACTCAATCGCCTCTTACTTTCACTTATCTCTTATTGTTTATAATATTTTTATATTTAAATTATTCACGCAAAGCTAACTTTTCATTAACCATGAATCCTTTCCCCTTGTTAAACATGTTTTTTTTTTTAAAAAAAAAAGGAAATAAAAAAAGCAGCAAACCTAAAAAAAAAAAAAAAGGGAAAAAGGTATCCAAAATTGCGAAGGAGAAACTTTTCTCGGTTGGCTTTTTGTATGAATTTCACATAAAATAAGGCGTCAAGATTTTATCACCCCCAGTGTGTATACGTTAGAACACATAATGGGATGCTATCAAGCTAAGATATGGAGATTTTCTTTTATATATATATATATATAAACATTGTCTTGTTTTCTTTTTTTTTTATAGCCATAATTATACATTAATAATTAATTTTTTAGCAGTCAGCAGAGAAAGAGAACATTAGCCTCTACATACCACAGAGAGAATTTGCGGAATTTTTTAGAAAAATGACAGTTTGTGCCATTAGAGCAAGGAATTCAGATTTGGTACCGACTTTTGCATTTAGACGTGAAGCTGTTTATCATTTGATCAAATAATCGAACGAAATAGATCTTTTCCATTCATGCATGCATACCATTAACGACTAATATGCGAAAAAATGAAAACCTTATTTAAATGACAAATAGAACTTTGAAAAATTAAAAAAAAAAGGTGCTTTTAGAATTTATCTCACCCCGGTAATCAGTTGTATATAAACAAATGTTGGTTTATGAATCTGATCGACCAACTCATGATGAATTGATCTAATCCAATGAAATATGCATAAAGGGGGTTGGAGAGGGCTACGACTCACTCCATAACATATGAGGGAAGTTGCAACTCCCCTCCCATAAAATATTATAAAGACTCCCCCTCTATAAAGAATATATTAAAAAAGATGCCCATACTCCATGTTCTATAGAGCATAATCTAAAAAAGAAGGAAAATGGGGTCTTATTCCTTAAACTAATTAAAAAAGATTACTCCATTAATCATCGAGACAAAGCTCTTAGGTTGGGGAAATTGGATTCGACTCCCTGTGTTGCGCCATTTTGACAGTGAAAATCTGCTTTCTAGTGTTCTTGTTGGTGATCAATGCCGAGTTTATGCACAAGAGACTCAATTCTGTAAAGTAAAAGAAACCAAGATATTAGAATACTCAACTTCTCAATTTTTTAAAGTTATTTGTATTTATGTTAACTTTCAAATTAATTATCCCTACTCTTGATGAATAAAATTTGTTGATTATCCTATTAGAAGTATGTGACAAGCTCTAACTCAAAAAAAAAAAAAAAAGTATATTGCCAAGAAAAACAATGTTAATTCAAGACAATTATTTTTTCTTATCATGTCATCTTTATCATAAATAAGAAAAGAATGAAGAGAGTCAGTGAACCAAAAGTCTTTGTGGAGAGAGAAAATGTGAAGCAAGAGTCGTGAGAAATTATATAAAGAGAAAAAATAGAAATAAAGAGTGGAGAGATCAGATGTGGAAAGAGAAAATCTGGAGAGAGAGAGAATAAAAGGAGCATTGGAGAGAGAGAAAGCAGAAAGAGAGCAGAAGGAAAATGTGAAAAAGGATGGAAAAAAATATGGAGAGAAAATAAAGATTAAAAAAAAAGAAAATTTTTTTAAAAGATATTTTAATAGTTAATAATTTAATTTTAAAAATATAAAAATATAAAAAATACCGCATAATAAATTTTTTAATAATAATAATAATAAAAGAGAGATTTATTATTATATAGATTATATGAATAAGTTTTATTATTTGACCTAGTCTATGTTAGGGAGAAAAATGTGGCTCTTGTTTTGAAAACTATAGGAATTTTGTTACTCGAGCTTTTGGTATTTATTTATTTATTTATTTATTAACCACTTGTTTGTAGTTTATTTTGAAGAAAATTATTTCTTATTGTTCAAAAAAATGTTATTAAATAATCTAATTCAAGATATATTAAGAGAAAAGATTGGCATATAATGGTGGTAGTGGGTTAACAATCTCTTCTTGTTAATATTCAAATGTTTTTCCGAAGGTGGAATAAAGTAGTTTAAATCTATCTTATGCTTATGTAATATGTTTCTTCTTCGTAGCAAAAGCATTCATATGTGTACTACATACTAAATAGCATGTAAGTCAAATTGTTCAACATACTCGACTTGACCAAAATCAAATTAAAAAAAAAGCCAAAATCGTTACAAATTAATTGAATACGGTTTGTATTTTAAACAAAGTGTATTTAATGATTTGGTTGTGGTTTTAAAAGCTAAAAATAATCATGTTAAATGATCTCTAACTTTCATCTTGGTCAATTGGAATTTAAAAATTTTCAAATTATCACAAAATCAGTAATAATTTGATTTGAATATAAATGTCGATCAATTCAAATCAATTTGCTCACACCCCTAATTCTAAGATATAATTTTAGAAATACTTATTATTACTATCGGTACCTGATTCAACTAAATAATGTGTTTATTGTCCCATTAAAAAAAATGAAATAGTAGATTTATTATTTTAATTAATTCAGTTTCTTATGTAGGATATAAATTCAATTTATTATTTTCCGTGTACAAGAATATGACAATAATGTAAAGGAAAAACAAATTTTGATTTAAAAATTAAATTTTGACTCATTATTTTTTTAACACCAAAATAATACAAATAATGTGAATAATTTATATGATAGTAATTATGTAATTAAGAATTATAAATGTATAATTAACAATTTTAGAAGTACGATACTATACATAAATTCATCAAATAATGTTTAATTTGTTTGGCGTCAAATTATTGTGTTGATTAATAGATTTCATGATGATTATCCACTTCCTCTTTTGACCACAATTGAAAGAAAAATAAACACAATCAATCTCCTCTGGCTCTACAACTTCTCTGCTTTCAAGGTAAACAGTAAATGCATATTCAAAGCATTTATATATTATAATTAAAATAATTTATTATCATCATCTATATTTAATTTTTTTTCAAAAAAACTCATCACATTAATATTGTTAAATTTAAATAATTTTTTATATTTAATTTTAATAATAACAAGTATAAAATTTAATACAATTCCAATAATTCTTATAATTAAAGGTGTATAATAACAAAAGAACTTGAGTCACTTAAAAAAAAAAAAAAACTTCAAATGAACAATCAAATTAGCACTTCCAGTGATATTTAAAGATATATATAATCCTCCTAACTAGATGGTCAAATCTCCATTTATGATGCTCCTCTCTCTCTCTCTCTCTCTCTCTCTCTCTCTCTCTCTCTCTCTCTCTCTCTCTCTCTCTCTCACACACACACACACACACACACACAGGGAAATTAAATCTTCCAAGCATTGAATAAGTGGAGCTGTTAAATTAATCATTAAGAACACTGCTGCAGCAGGGCAACGGTAACATGCAGTTTGGCAGTTCCTTAGAGGGCAGCTTGGGGAAAATGAAAAATTTAACGGCAACTCTGGTTTCTTATTTTTTTTTTAACAATTGTATGAGCAAAAGTTAATAGCCATGGATAGATATATATAAAGACAAAAGCTTTAGTGGGAGGCAAGGCAATTGCACCCCCCCTCTCTCTTTCTCTCTCTGCCTACTTTCAATCCTCAAACTTTTTGCTTTTTCATCTTTCTTTTTTGATTGAGTCAATCAAGTTGCATTGCTTATGGTAGTAGGCTAAATCCCTGAGAAGCAATCTCTTGGTGACATTGTGACTTTTTCCAGTTCTTTGAGTCATTCAGTTGATACTAGAAAGAAAACCTATTTGAGTTTAGAGAAGGAAAAACTAAAAAAGGAGGCAATGGCAGCTCCAAAACCAGAAGAGATAAGCCACCCCCCAATGGACCAACTTCAAGGCTTAGAGTACTGTATTGACTCTAACCCTTCTTGGGGTATGCCCTGTTCTATCCTTTTTGAGTGCTCAAAGTCTTCATTTTTTCCTTCTTGGTTCAGTATGGTTTCTTCGATTGGCTCCATTTTTTTTTTGTTCTCCAACTTTTTTGTGTGAAAGCAGGAGAGGCTGTAGCTTTGGGATTCCAGCATTACATTTTGGCTTTAGGCACGGCAGTTATGATTCCTTCATTTCTTGTTCCTTTGATGGGCGGCGGTCCTGTAAGTTTAACACCGATTAACATGTGCTTGTATCAATTTTCAATCTTTATGGGCTAATGTGATGGCTGCTGATCAGGGTGATAAAGTGAGAGTGGTACAGACTCTACTTTTTGTGGAAGGGATCAATACACTCTTGCAAACGTTGTTTGGGACACGTTTACCGACTGTGATTGGAGGGTCTTATGCGTTCATGGTCCCCATTATATCAATAATTCATGATCCTTCGTTGATGAGCATCCAGGACAATCATTTGGTTAGTCTGATTTTGGAACTTCATTTCTCAGTTCTCAGTTCTAGATTTGGTTTTTCTCAATGAATTCCAACGCAATGATGGAGTTCTCAGTTTAGTCAATGCATGAGTGACCCACTACCTAGTCCTAGTTGGTTTTACTATTCACAAGCTTATCAAATCTGAGTACAGATATTGGATAATGGAATTGACAAAATTTTCAAAGATAAGTCAACTCAAGGTGCATAAATTCAAGATTGATAATTGAACCATCAGCGTAAGTTATGGAATTTTATTGACTTAAATCATATTTTTTAAATTCATATGCGGAATATGCACAAACGAGCCACAAGCCACACTGCGTTGGACATGCCACATAATGAGGTGGATGGAACTGGCTTCTTATAATCTATTTTGTTGCAATATAGTGTAATGGAAATTTTTTCTTACATTCACCCTCCACCAATTTTAATCTTTAAAGTTCTTCTAATGGTTGGGTGCATTACTAGAGATTTCTCAACACCATGAGAGCTGTCCAAGGTGCTTTAATAGTATCTTCGAGCATACAGACAATTCTGGGGTATAGCCAGTTGTGGGCTATTTGTTCCAGGTACTGCTCCTTGACAAAGTGCATCTTAGTTTCATGATCAAACAAACAAATTTCATCCTTGTCTATTTTTCTGATTTTTTATTTTTTTTACCTCATTCTTGCCTTTCAGGTTCTTTAGCCCTCTGGGAATGGTTCCAGTTATTGCATTAGTTGGTTTTGGTCTTTTTGATAGGGGCTTCCCTGTGGTATAGTAGTTGCTTTCAATGTCATTTGTTCAAATCCTTACTGTTAAGTGTTGCACTGATTCTTCTTCTTCATGTATTTTGCTTCTTACCTTTTGAACTTGGATCAGGTTGGACGGTGTGTGGAAATTGGCATTCCCATGCTCATCCTCTTCGTATCCTTTTCGCAGGTGTCATTGCTAATCTCTTGTATGATTTTCTTACACGCATGGAAAAAAGTGCTTATAGCGTTACATCAATATTGCAATTATGCATTCCGTAGGCACACATTTTGGAAGCACGGGAGATTTTCAGGCCTTGACGCTTTGTGTATAAATGTTAATGAGAAAATGCTTTGCAAGATTGAGGAAGTTAACTGAAAATCAGGAAAATTTTGAGAGGAGACCAAAGCATTAGGGGGTTTAAAATAAGACTCTGGTTATACATCAAAATGTTCTGAGTTGCACTGGGCAGTCAATAACGCCTATGCGAGATGATTCTTCTCCATGTTTATTCTGTTTTGTTCTGTTTGTGCACAGTACTTGAAGAATTTCCATTTCAGACAACTTCCAGTACTGGAGCGATTTGCTCTTCTTATATCCATCACGGTGATATGGGCGTATGCTCATCTCCTGACAGCTAGTGGCGCATACAAACATCGTCCGGACCTTACTCAAGTTAATTGTCGAACTGACAAGGCCAACCTTATCTCTTCGGCTCCATGGTGTGTTACCAACTCTTTCTCCTGGGATGTGTATAGATGGTCTATGGATTAACGCACAAAGGTCTAGAGAACTATAAAAATATTTGCATGTCTCTGATTCACAGCAGCTGGTAATCATAGCAGTTTACAGATGCTTTTGAGAAACTAGGCAGTGACGATGCAGTTAGATTCTCTTGTTTTGTAGGATAGATTATGGCCAATGCTGTTGGAAAGTTATTGTAGAAAAAGTCTGATCCAAAGTAATATCTCATGAGATGTCCACACATGGGAAGAAACTCTTTCATTGATTCAATAAAGTTTGATCCAAACTCTTTTATTTTGCATTCAGGATAAAAATCCCATATCCTCTTCAATGGGGTGCTCCTACCTTCGATGCTGGTCACTGCTTTGGAATGATGGCTGCTGTTATGGTCTCATTAATTGAGGTACCCATACAATCTCGGTAGATACTTGTGGTTATAAGTTAGCGAAAGCAAATTAATGTCATCTTCAACAGTCAACTGGAGCATACAAGGCTGCATCACGTCTAGCAAGTGCCACGCCACCTCCAGCTCATGTTCTTAGCCGTGGTATCGGCTGGCAGGGCATTGGGATCCTACTGGACGGACTCTTTGGAACCTTGACTGGCTCAACTGTGTCAGTGTAAGTACCATAGGTACAAAGTCTGGAAGTTATCCCCTTCAATATGGAGCTAGTTTTGAAATCTGATTGAACTAACAGGGAAAACGTGGGCCTGCTTGGAAGCACTCGTGTTGGAAGTCGCAGGGTTATTCAAATCTCAGCGGGTTTTATGATGTTTTTTTCGATTCTTGGTGAGTTACACAATTGACATTGTCTCTGATTTCTGGAATCAATCTCTGGAGCTCATTTTCTGAATGCTGGCAGGGAAATTTGGGGCTTTATTTGCATCAATACCCTTCACTATTTTCGCTGCTGTGTACTGCGTTATGTTTGGACTTGTGGGTAAGAAATTGAAGCATTTTTTTCTTATGGTCTTGGGTCTATCTCTGTTTTGTCTGATTTACTTGCATCTAATTCATACATGATTTTCTCAGCTTCGGTGGGATTGTCATTCTTGCAATTCACAAACATGAACTCAATGAGGAATCTTTTCATCACTGGTGTTTCCTTATTTCTCGGTCTGTCTGTTCCTGAGTACTTCAGAGAATACACTGCCAAGGCCTTTCATGGTCCTGCTCATACCAGAGCTGGATGGGTAAATTTTCTTCATCCTCCACAAAAGGGTCTATTATACCTTTATTTATTTATTTATTTATTTTTGTTTCAGACAACTCATTGGATACCATGGCATCATCTTGTGTGAATTTAGCAGAATAAATACCTCTGCATCATCTGAATTATGTATTTAGCTCGTTAGAGATAAGTTACATGACTAAATTGGAAGAAAATACATGTTATGAGAATTCTTAGCTAGAATCACGTCATAGGGCTCTGATTATGTCATCCCTAAACATTCCATGTAGCCAAGCATTTTCCTGTAGATGCTAAATGAAATCTCATGTGGCACAGACAATATGCCGAGTAAAATGTTTAGATAACTTTGTTAAGAGATATCACTGCCTCACCATTGTGTCATTTTTTCTTTTGTGTTTTTTTTTTGCAGTTTAATGATTTCCTCAATACTTTCTTCTTCTCGTCTCCAACCGTTGCATTGATTATTGCTGTTTTCCTAGACAACACACTTGACTACAAGGACAGTGCCAGAGACAGAGGAATGCCATGGTGGGTTAAATTCCGGACATTTAAAGGAGACAGCAGGAATGAGGAATTTTATACACTTCCTTTCAACCTGAATCGGTTCTTCCCTCCATCTTGAAGTAGTTTTGATACCAAAAAAAGATGTTAGAGGAAAAGCATCATTTTCCAGATAAGGGTTAGATATGATGATTGAAAGTAATAGTTAATATGCAGGTATCCAGGATACATGTGTTTTGCATGCAGAGAATCTCCTCATCTTTCTCTTCTTCTTCTTCTTCTTCTTCTTCTTTGTTCTTTTTCAATCGTTGGATTGATCAGGTTTATTGAGATAAACGTAATTCATTGTAGTTTGATTCAAAATTTTTGTCCCATTGGGCTGTGAAATCAGCTTGTAGGATATATAAGTGGTAAATGTGTGTGTGGGATAACTGAAGGCAGATGAAATGAAAATGGGGACATCCAAAGAACAATCATTATCAAAGAACAATATCATTATTAATCACCAGTTAAAGTCATAAAGACAGATAACCAATGGAAAATGAATAGAAGGATAGGATTGAAGACAGAGAACTCACAATTCCTACCACAGGTGGTGTTTTATGTACACAGGCAAATGTTATGCATATTTGCTGCTGCAACCCTGCTTGAGTTCATGCTAGTGAGAATTGCACATGCATTCTGGGCACCTTGGTTGTCGATAAATGCTTCGACCAAAACTCCTAACACGCACTCTTTGACTTTCCTCAATCATTTTTTTCACTCTATCTGCAAAATCATTCCATCCTGTTGTGCTATTCTCCGACAAAAATGCTGCCAGCCTCTTCTTGTTAGGCCGCAGTGTAGGAGCATTTCCACTACCATAGTAAGTCCGGAATCCAGAAACCAGCGATGATAGTTGGCTTCCTGAATCAGTCATGGCAAAGACATCAGCAGTTGCACAGACAATGAAATCCAATGCCGCCAGCTGCATCCAAAGTTAAAACTGCACAATGTTATGAAATAATTTTATAAACAATCAGGACCCTCTTAAATTCAATCTTATATTCCACAAAGGTATACCTGTGAAGAAAAATTCTTGAAAGGTGCAAGTTCGCTGGGAGATAGGAGAGTTTCTTTTGTGATTATATTGGGAAACAGACTGGTAAAGGGCTGCATCCTAGACTTTCCGCCATATACTTGAGACCCAGCAAGATAAATGTAAGTTCTAGGTTTGAATCCAAGGCCAGCAAGAACAAGCGCTGCTTCTTCTGGTGTCAATGGACATCTCCCCAACTTTCTTAACTCTGATGAAGAAAGAGGCCTGCGAAGATCAATGATAACAAAAGCAGACAGATCACAAGATAAAGATTGTTTTCCTGATAGAAGTGCAATACTTGAAAACCAAGTAATCCATACTTAGATTTTTTCAAGCGTTCCATGAGCAGTGGGAAATGGCTTTCTCTGTAAGCCTGAAGTTCCCTCTTCTCTTTTTCTCCACCTCCAAAGTCACACAAGGAATAGGCGATCATATCCACTTCAAACCTCAAATGTAATGCAAGGTATCTACTTGAGCCTCTCGCTGGATCATGCTTTTTTGCAGCACTGTCAAGTATAGAGTCCCCTAGCAGTTGGCTGTCTATCATACTCTTTGCAGTATCATATTTTCTTATCCTTCTGATCAACAGTGAACCAATTTGTTGAATTTTTGGAACGAACTTCAAGGCATGGAAGTTACATTTGCACCTTAGCCTCTGCAAATTATAACATGTTTTCACATTGCCATCAATAAAATTTATGTGATTGATTTAGATAAAAGTGAGTGAATGGCACTATCTCCACCTTTCAGGCCCTTTACCTGAAGTTTAGGAGGAAATGGATCGAAGCCAAGTCGATTTCCAAATCCAAGAAAGTGGACAACTCCATTCCGCAACAGTAGAGGAAGCACTTTTTGATTGTAGTCCATTGGTGTTGCCTCCTTCGGAATATTGGCATCAGTAACCTGCTAAAAGCAAAGTGAAGGAGTTAAAACATTCCCCTAAAATAGCAAACTTGCAAACCAAGTAGGTGACAATAAAGCAGATAACATACCATGCTACCAATTGCTTCAATGTCCACGGATTTCAGATGTGAAGGAAGCTCCTTCATAATATCCACTTCATCCTTCAGAATATTGATAAAATAGTCCTCCTGATAGATATCACCAAATTGGCTGTATTCCAACAAAACATAGAATATGTTTGTGTTTCTTCTGATAGTTTTCAGTTCCCATGGTTCATAGATTTTATTAGTGGTAAAGTAAAAGGATCTTGTAAGTTGAAAGATACAACAGAAAATTGTGCTTCATAAGCTTAAGATGCATAGCAAGAAATGATAATCATCTCTAAAGAAATGAACAACAGTTCAAGCACTGGATAAACTAATAATCGTTTGAGAACAGGCTATATCAGCACTAACCAAATCAGTTGTCACATAGAATGTTGGTGGTACATCGGTACAATCACTTGCAAGTTTTAATGGCCAAGAGATAGTGAATCGAAAACAATGTAATATAGATTATTCCAGACAAGACAACGGACCTAGGATCCTTCCATACATTGCTGTAAAGAAATCTTGGAAGTACCAGAGTTGCATTGAGCAATGATGCCACGGCAACTGAGTTGCAGATCTGCAGTTAGTAAAGCTTGTCTGTTAGGTATATCACAGTACTATGGTTTTAAGACCAGTGATGAAGGTCACAATAGTAAGGTTTTCTTTTATGATTATTTCCTTCGTAGTCCTTGTTTAGTCTCTATAAATACAGCTAGGTCATTCTCATGAGATACGTTGATATGATTATTGACTATTGATATTGAATATTGATTTTATCCAACAGGGGCAGATTCTCATTTCATTCCTGTCCTACGTCAATTAGATAGAGAGAGCAACATAAGAAGCCTATTATGAAAAGTACCAGATGGAGCATGTGATATGGAATTCAAAATCTAAACAAAAAATAAACTCGACTGTGTCAGGTTCAGAATGGATCTTACCCAGAAGTATGCATAATTGTATTTTACTATCAAGGAGTCATGAATTCAATGAAAATTCTCACAAAAAGTGTTTAAGCCAAGTTTTGAACTTATGATACTTACAGCTACTCTTTGTTGGTTGAGACCCCCATTTGCACTCACCAGTATGTAGCCATTGCTTTTGTCCTGTTTCCCTGTCTCAAAAGATGAAAACATGGACTCAATCATAGGACTTTCATATGGTATGTGATGCTTAACACCATTACTATTTATTATGAAGCACAATGTTTTCTTTAGAAAGGAACTAGTAAAAACAATGCAAATTAAATGAATTTCCTACAGGAAGCTCACCTAATTTTTCTGGATACTTTCGGTCTGCACAAGGTTTCCATCTGGATGACTTCTGGTATGGTTCCTTCCAGAAATTTGACGTGTCATTCTGTAACTCTTTCTAAAGCAGAGAAAATTTCAGTCTCATGCCATTGCACCCATGATCAGCTGAATGCATCCAATAGTTTTGGAACTTTTGAGGCAAACCTCTGCAAGAGAGCTTGAAGCCAGGTTTAGGAGCCGACGATACATCTGGACTGGTGGTCTTCCTTCATCACTGGAACTGCCATCCTCCTTTCGATCCTTGCAACGAGAATTTTCCAATTAATTACCATCCACAGGGCAATAATCTCAAATGTTTGTTAACATAACGAATGAAGTTCACTATTACATACAAACAGTTGAAACTCGACAGGCAACACTTTCCTTGAGCCACTAGTCAGAAAAGAAGAAAAAGTTAATTGGTCCATAATGCGATGACAGATGCCGCAGTAGATGCAGTTAATTTGAAGAAAAGATCTTTATACAACAAGAAGTTAAATGCAAGTCCAACACATGACAAACTGATATGTTCAACAATTATAGGCTTATATGGACGACATTATTGGAGACCACTAAATTACTTGTTGTCACCCTATATAGCAGATTGGTAAAAATGCCAAGACTGGTTCAGAATATTGTCATGATTCATTCAAACAGCAAAACTGGTATCCTAAAATGTACTACTCTTATTTCTATTCTGTGCATACCTTAGAATAAATTGATTTCCTTAAGGTTGAACTTTTCTGGAGATCTATAGAATCAAAGATTGACACCAGTACAGAATCAAGCAGGAAAAAAGAACCCATTAAGGCAAACATAAAAACAATCGATCTGCCATGCTTGGAAAACCATGGGTGCCTTTTTCCAAGGTGAACTCCTTTGCAAGAGCCAAGTTTCCCATACTCATTTTCCCCACTATCAAGCAACATAAATTTGCTTTTCATATAACGTTCCCCTCCTGAAGACCTCCTTCCAATGGCAGGATCACTGCCTGATAAACTTTCTGAACTTAGTATCCGGTAATCTTTCATCCCAGTCCCGGATGAAAAGCAATAACATGGACTTCTTGGGGATCCTTGCTTCCCCATTCTACAGTAATATCTCAGTAAAGCTTGAGGTTATCAAAACTAACAAACACTACAGCATGGCACTGCAACCTCGCGATTACGAAATTTTGGACAGATGTTTATCCCTTCTAGACGAGATAAGGAGAGAAATCTGGAGCCTGCTTTAACATCAAGTTCCAAAGGAATCTAGAAATATTAAGTAATTTCTAAACACACCGCAGCTCTCTCCAAAACAGATCCAACAACCCATAAAATCAAACGAGCAACATTGCCACCTAACCCGGATTAGAAATGCAAACTGAAGAAGAATATTTAAGCCTAAATTCAAACTGAAGCCAAGAGGCAGTTGGCACTTGGGAGATAATCTATGTATGCAACAGTTGAGTGGAATGCAAGGCATGTTTGAAAGCTCAGCAATACTTCACAAACTAACATTGTAGACTTAGATTCATATCTGCAACAACTACTTGCCACCAAACAAAACCAACAACACAAAAACATAAACAAATAAATAAATAGAATTTAAAGGATTAATTTCAAGCTTTCCCAGTTTCTACCTTTCCCTTTAATCCAAAGCCTTTTATGCAAGTAGGGAAAAAGAAGATGGAAGGAATGGTAGTGGAAGCTTATAAGATCTAAATTCTCAGGAAGATGGCAGGAGAGATTGAAGTGCGCAGACAACAGTTGTCTGGCGGGGGACATTACAACCAAATTTTGATAGTTGCCGTTGGGATGGTGATGCCAAGTGGGCTTGTGTGGTTCTTGGATTCAGTTAGCCCATAACATCAACTTACCAGTTAGCACGAGATTAAAAAAAAAAAAGAGATCCACCTACTCAAAAATTTAAGTATTAGTAAGTGAATTATATTATTAAAAAATTTATGCAAAAAAATAAATAATATATATAAATATAATGTTAAATTTATATATTTATTATTTATTTAAAATAATTGCAGATGTAAAAGTTAAATTAAAAATAGTTAAATAAATGATATCAAAAAAATATATACCCCCTTCAAAAAATAAAAAAAAATAAAAAAATAATAAAGTAATTACAGTATGATATGATCTGAAGAATTATCAAATCACTGACTGATCTTATTCTAAGAATTTGGGTGTCCCTTATAAGCCAGAGACACTATATAGACTATTCCTACTCAAAGTGTCTCAATTCCTGGGAATGAAAAAGGCTTTATGATTTTGTGCAATGGATTACAATGAGAATGAAATGCCAAAAAGGGAAAGAGCTGAGCACCTTGACGTTAAGATATTGGGTGAAGGGAATCCAGACATAGTGTTTCTTCAAATGCAGCCAAAGTAGAATTGCCCCAAGACTGATGGCCAAGCACAGAGCGGCTCTCCCCATATTTCCACCCTTTCCTTTGAGGAAGAACAACATTTCCCCTGTGCTCATCAACTTTCATATCATCAGAAGCTCCACAGCTCCCAATTGCATCATATCAAGATATCAAGATTCATTTTTTTTGCTGTCATGATAGAGTATCAAGGTAAAAAAATGCAGTATAAGGGGGTGGTTTGTCTGTTGAAAAATAATTTATTTAAAAAAATATATATTAATTTTTTTAATAAAAAAATAAATTATTTTTTATTATTCAAATTTATTGTTGAAGAATATTAATTATTGCAAAGTAAAACTAAAATGATGGAGTCCAAAGTTTTGATATAAATTAATTATTATTATAAATAAAATATAAAAAAAATTTAATTAGTTTATGGAACAAAATTTTACACTAAATGTCAAAAAAAAAATAGTACAATGGTAACGAGGTTGACATGCCATTTTTTACTAACTACATCTTTTCAATTTACTAAATAAAAAAATAAACTAATATTTTATAAATAAAAAAAATCACCAAATAAAAAAATAAAAATGATATTGTATAAAAAACTATTTGACGAGAAACAAACTTCAGTAGGCACCAACAAAATTTACTGTAAACAATTTCTGGGTTCCGTTCGTTGAAACTTGAATGTCAACATGTTACATATCGACCGTTTTGAGTTTTGTGCATTGACCACCTTAAATGTAGCCACCTTGTACGCTACATTCCGTTTCAGGCTATGCTTTCTCTTCTATCCTATATCCGAAACTGGTCAGAATGGCGCAAGAAATATATATATATATATATATATATATTTATATTTATTTATTTATATATTTATTATGTGATAGACAGGGGGATGAATTTTAAATACTTGAGGAAATATCATTATTTTTTTAAAGTTGTTATAATGATCATGTGTCAGAATTTGGAACCATATTGCATTATGGCTGGGGACTTTACTCTTAAGATATTGATAGTGATAGATGGTAAGCATTTACTTGAAATTTATTTCATCTATTTCCAACAAAAAGAAATCTCCATTAATGCAATCAATGTAATCTCATTTTACTATGAAAGATGTAATTGGGGTTTTTCTTGCAATTTCATCATAATTTGTGATACAGTTATGTTTATTCTCTCTCTCTTTTTTTTATCAGTATACATAAACTCAATTTTATTTCTAAGAGAACTAGACTCTACTTAGTTTTTTTTTCTCCTTCACATTTGATATAAAGTTAATTTGGTTCTCCTAAAATGGAGTCAAATTATTAAAAAAAAAAAAAAGTCCCCTTTGATATGGCTCAAACCAACTGCAATGAAATCATTTGTTATAACTAATATTTAGTGTGCTAACAAATCAGTCTTTACTAATATGCTTGTGATATTTGCATTTCATCATTTCAATCAACTTTTAGTGTTTTTTAAAGGTGGATTATACAAAACAGCATGAAGGCAAAGACAAGATAGGTTAAGGTACTGTGTCATAGAAATGAGCATCAATTAGCCTTGCTCCAACTTAAAATGCTCTCTCTCTCTCTCTCTCTCCAAAAAGAAAAAAAATTTAAAAAAAAAAATTCCTGTTTGTCAAGTTTGTCTTTACTTATAAAAGCCTTTAAATATCTTATTTCTTTTCCATATCATTCTTTACTCCCTTCGTTTTCTTTTGTTTCAAAATATACCAACTTCATTTTACTTCAGTATATCATTTACCATGTTTGCATCCAATTCCTTTTCATATTTTGACCAAAAAAAAAAAAAAATTGGGGTCTCAAAACAACAATCTTTGTCACGCATCATGACATGTCTAATATGCTAGTGATGCCCTTCTTCGGCTGCCATTTTTTTTCTCCTTTGCCTGCTCTTTGTCTACTATGGGAAGGAAATTTGATTTTATGGAATGAATACGAAAACTAAGTGCATTAGCTTTGTAATTGCATTATGTTCTGCAGATGAAACGTGTTAATGTAACTTGTGCTTGCTAAATTTCTGGTGTCAATCGTAAAATGCCATTTGGGTCCTTAAGTTTCAACCACAAGCAATTGCATTGAATACACAAGACAGTAATCTATGTCACAGCGTGCAAGAAAATGAGGCCATGAATGTTTTCGAATTTCAGCTTTGTTTCCTCAAATCTGGTCTTTTTACCGCAAGTCTTACTTTTCCCTGCATTGAATAGGACCCTAGCTCAATGAGAGAATGTCTTGGACATAACTGTGAATACAATTTCCTATTCGAAGGAGTGCAAATTCTGTGGCTGATACTCTGGCTAAAATAGCATCTCAAAGGGATAATGAACTAATTGCATGGATATAGAAGCTAGGTTCCACCAGACGTCTGTAGAGTGATGTGGTTATCAGTAAATGCGTATAAGCAGCAAATTCTGCCAGTAGACATGTCAAAGTTGCAGTTTCTGTAGAGTGTCTGGTGTTAAGTTTTCTTTTTCAGAAGTTGCTAATTCAGGTTGGCAAGGTTCTACGCATATAAGCTGTGAGTGAATATTGCTTTTCAAACGCGAGGGAGAATTGTTAGGTTAAATGGTCCCTTCCTATGTGGACCATAATACCTAAAAATATTAAAGGGGTTTACCCCTTTAACTAAAATAAACCTTGTATGCATATGAGACAGCGATCGCCCGTGAAAAAAAATAACAAAAGAAAAACAGAGAGAAGGAGAGTCGTCACCACCCGAGAAAGAAAAGAAAAACAAAAGGAAAGAAGAAGGCAGTCTCTTTGATCATATGTTTGGACCAGATTTCTTTGTCCGATCAACTTCAAATTTGGCTGGTTGATAGAGAGCATTTAGTTCTTGTTTCTGAACGGTGGAAATTGGATTTCGAGCACTGTAAGTCCTACTTCTCTTCAGTTTTCGTAGGTCTATTCTCTGGGCAATTTTCTGTGTGCAGTTTTGATCAACTATATAATTGAATGACTTTTTGTGGTCCGATCTAGCTGCGTTTTGGTCAGTAGTTTGAGAACACATAGATCTTGATTGTGAACGGTTGGATCTGATTTCTGTGAACTGCAAGGTCAGGTTTTCTATTCGAATCGAAGTCTCTCGATTCTGGTAACTCTCTGTTCTCTCATCTATGACAGTTTTGATTTACCATATAATTGAAAGATTGTTTGTGGTCCGATTGAGCTGATTTTTGGTCAGTAGTTTGAGGACACATAAATCTTGTTTGTGAACGGTTGGATTGGATTTTTGTGAATTGAAAGGTCAGGTTTTCCATTTGAACCGAAGCCTCTCAATTCTGGTAACTGTCTGTTCTCTCATCTGTGGCAGAATTGGTAAACCGTGTTGATGATTATTGATCTGTGGTCTGATTGAGTTGAAATTTGGACAGCTGGTAGGGAACATCTGGAGGTTCATCTTGAACGGTTAGATTACTACCTTGAGCTCTACTTGTTGAGTTGTAGTTGATAGAACGTGGTTGGTTTGTCTTACTTAACTCACAAGTCTCTTATTTAATCCAAATTGAATTGTGTTCAATTTGTTTGATGTAATTGAGGTTGTGTACCTCTATTGTACTCACTTGATTATAGTGGAGCTGACCTCTAATTCAGAGTGTCCGTGGTTTTTCCCCTCTTTTGATTTGAAGGGGTTTTCCACGTAAAATTGGTGTGTTCTCTTGTGTGGTTTATCTGCATTGCCATTTTTTTATTATTCAATCATCTCCTCACTGGTTCAAGCAAGTGGGAGAAGTTTTTTTTTGGGGCTATTTATACTCTGCTGCGCCTCCCCTTCTCCCATCAGAGTGGTATCAGAGCCCTTGGTTGGTGTATTTGACTTGTTTGAATAATGGAGTTGAATATGAATAAATTGGTCTGTTTGAATGGCACGAATTATCATATATGGAGGAGTAAAATAAAGGATCTCCTATTTGTGAAGAAATTGCATTTGCCAGTATTTACTACTACGAAACCTGAGTCTAAAACTGATGAAGAATGGGAGTTTGAGCACGAACAGGTTTGTGGTTTTATACGGCAATTTGTTGATGATAATGTCTATAATCACATTTGCAATGAGACACATGCACAGACTTTGTGGAGCAAACTTGAGACTTTGTATGCTTCAAAGTCTGGTAATAACAAGTTGTTCTTGTTAAAGAAAATGATGCGGTTGAGATATAATGAAGGGAGTTATGTTGCTGACCATTTAAATGAGTTTCAGGGTCTCATTGATCAGCTATCAGGCATGGGCATTAAGTTTGATGACGAAGTTCTCGGGTTATGGTTACTTGATACATTACCTGATTCTTGGAAGACTTTTCGAATGTCTCTCGCTAATTCTGCCTCCGGTGGTGTTCTATCAATGGAACTTGTAAAGGGTGGTGTGTTGAATGAGGAGATGAGAAGGAAATCTCAGGGTTCATCATCATCCAAATCAGAGGTTTTAATTATTGAAAATAGGGGGAGAAGTCAAGGAAAAGGAAATGGGAAAAATGGTAGAAGTAAGAGCCGAAGCAAGTCACGATTTAAGTACAAGAATGTCCAGTGTCATTATTGCGGGAAGATGGGTCACATTCAGAAAAAGTGCTACAAATGGAAGAGAGAAAATAAAGATGGCAGTGATAGGTACGAGAAAAAGAATATGAGTAATGATCGTATTGTTACTGCATCTACTGCATCCACTTTTGGTTCTGGTGACCTCATTATTGTTTGTGATGAAGATGTGATTAATTTGACATCTCATAAGACTGATTGGGTCATAGATAGTGGTGCTTCTCTTCATGTTACTTCAAGAATGGAGTTCTTCACAACATATACTCCTAGTGATTTTGGAGTTTTGAAGATGGGTAATAACGGCTTAGCAAAGGTCATTGGCATTGGTGATGTTTGTTTAAAGACCAGCAATGGCGTATAGCTGACATTAAGGGATGTTAGACATGTCCCTGATATCCGTTTGAATTTGATTTCAACGGGAAAACTGGATGATGAAGGTTTTTGCAGTACCTTCAGTGATGGTCAGTGGAAGCTTACTAGAGGCTCCTTAATTATGGCACGAGGTAAGAAATGCTCCAGTTTATATTTCATGCAAGCTGTTATCTTCAAAGATGTTGTGAATGCAGCAGAAAATGATAATTCCATTGAATTATGGCATAAGCGGCTCAGTCATATGAGTGAAAAGGGGATAGATTGTTTGGTAAGAAAGAACCAGCTTTCAGACATAAAGAGTGCAGTTTTAAAGAAGTGTCCTCACTGTCTTATTGGGAAACAAAACAGAGTTACATTTAAGAGTCACTCACCTTCAAGGAAATCAGAATTGCTTGAATTAGTGCATTCTGATGTATGTGGTCCTTTAAAGGTACGCTCACTTGGTGGTGCTCTTTATTTTGTGACTTTTATTGATGATCATTCAAGAAAGCTTTGGGTTTATGCATTGAAGACTAAAGATCAAGTCTTTGATGTATTTAAACAATTTCATGCTTTTGTTGAAAGACAGACTGGTAAGAAGCTGAAATGTGTCCGCACTGATAATGGTGGTGAGTATAGTGGTCCATTTGACGAATACTGCAGAAAGTATGGGATCAGACACCAGAGGACACCTCCCAAGACACCACAGTTAAATGGTTTAGCAGAAAGGATGAACATAACGTTGATTGAGAGGGTTAGATGTCTCCTCTCAGATGCAAAATTACCTAGATCCTTTTGGGGTGAAGCTTTAAATACAGTCACACATGTAATTAATATGTCTCATAGTGCTCCGCTACAAGGTGATGTTCCGAACAAAGTGTGGTTTGGTAAGGAAGTCTCTTATGACCATTTACGAGTCTTTGGCTGTAAGGCTTTTGTTCATGTCCCTAAAGATGAAAGAGGGAAGTTAGATATGAAGACTCAGCAGTGTATCTTTTTTGGTTATGGTGAAGATGACTTCGGGTACCGTTTATATGATCCGGTTGAGAAAAAGCTTGTAAGGAGTAGAGATGTTGTGTTCGTTGAGGATCAAAACATTGAACACATTGAGAAGTCAACTCCTCAGGTTAATGATAGTCCTGCTGATATTGTTCCATTTCCCCAGACACCTCTGAATGATCCAGTTGATGTTCATGGTGATATTCAAGAACGTGATGAGAATGTTCAACAAGATCAGAATATGGAGGGTACAGGTGATATTGATGCTCCAATAGAAGATCATCCGCACATACCTTCACCTCTATTTTAGCCACGGAGGTCTAATAGAATTCCAGTGCCTTCTACTCGGTACTCTCCTGATGAGTTTGTGATGTTAACTGACGGGGGAGAACCTGAGTGCTATACAGAAGCAATTGAAAGTGAGCACAGGCAGCACTGGATCGATGCCATGACAGATGAAATGAAATCCTTATATGATAACTCTACTTATGAGTTAGTAAGGTTACCTAAAGGTAAGAGGGCTTTAAAGAATCGGTAGATTTACAAAATAAAGCAAGAAGAAAATACTTCATGTCCACGATATAAAGCCAAATTGGTTGTTAAAGGATTCAGTCAGAAACAAGGCATCGACTTTGAAGAGATCTTCTCACCGGTGGTGAAAATGTCTTCCATTCGAGTTGTGTTGAGTTTGGCTGCTAGCCATGACTTAGAGATTGAGCAGATGGATGTGAAAACGGCTTTTCTCCATGGTGACTTGGAAGAAGAAATTTATATGGAACAACCAGAGGGATTTGAGGTGGAAGGAAAAGAAGATCATGTGTGCAGGTTGAAGAAAAGCTTGTATGGCTTGAAATAAGCTCCGAGACAATGGTATAAGAAGTTTGAGTCTGTTATGGGGGAGCAAGGCTATAAAAAGACTACTTCTGATCATTGTGTTTTTTGTTCAGAGATTTACTGATGATGATTTTATCATCTTACTACTTTATGTTGATGGTATGCTTATTATTGGTCGTAATTCTGTTAGAATTAACAAGTTAAAGGAAGAGTTGAGCAAGTCCTTTGCCATGAAGGACTTGGGACCAGCAAAGAAGATCCTCGGCATGTCAATCACTCGGGATAGGAAAAAGAACAGGTTGTACCTGTCCCAGAAGCAGTACATTAAAAAGGTACTTCAGAGGTTTAACATGGATAAAGCTAAAGTGGTAGGTACTCCTCTTGCTACACACTTTAAATTATCCATTAACCAATGTCCTTCCACAGAGAAAGAAAAGGAAGAGATGCAAAGAGTTCCATTTGCATCAGCTGTGGGTAGTTTGATGTATGCAATGGTGTGCACGAGGCCTGATATAGCTCATGCAGTTGACACAGTTAGTTGGTTCCTTTCAAATCCCGGTAAAGAGCATTGGGATGCAGTAAAGTGGATAATGAGATATTTACGAGGCTCCACTGATTTGAGACTTTGTTTTGGGAGTGATAAGCCTATCCTTACAGGATTCACAGATTCAGATATGGCAAGTAACATTGACTCCAGAAAGTCTACTTCAGGTTATGTGATTACTCTTGCAGGGGGAGCAGTGAGTTGGCAATCTCGATTGCAGAAGTGTGTTGCATTGTCTACTACAGAGGCAGAGTTTATTGCAATAACTGAAGCATCTAAAGAGTTGCTTTGGATGAAAAGGTTTATGAAGGAACTTGGTTTTCAACTATCAAATTATGTGTTGTATTGTGATAGCCAGAGTGTCATTCATCTTGGTAAGAATCCAACTTTTCATACTAAGTCAAAACATATTGATGTGCGGTATTATTGGATACGAGATGTTTTTGATTCTAAACAGTTAGCACTTGAAAAGATTCATACAGATAATAATGTTGCTGATATGATGACTAAGGCATTATCAAGATGAAAATTTGAGTTGTGCTGTACATTGACTGGGATGACCAATATTTCCACATAGTCGGGAGGGGGAGAATTGTTAGATTAAATGGTCCCTTCTTATGTGGACCATAATACCTAAAAATATTAAAGGGGTATAAATACCCCTTTAACTAAAATAAACCTTGTATGCATATGAGACAGCGGTCGCCCGTGAAAAAAAATAACAAAAGAAAAACAGAGAGAAGGAGAGTCGTCGCCGCCCGAGAAAGAAAAGAAAAACAAAGGGAAAGAAGAAGGCAATCTCTTTGATCATACGTTTGGACCAGATTTCTTTGTCCGATCAACTTCAAATTTGGCTGGTTGATAGAGGGCGTTTAGTTCTTATTTCTGAATGGTGGAGATTGGATTTTGAGCACTATAAGTCCTACTTCTCTTCAGTTTTCGTAGGTCTATTCTCTGGGTAATTTTCTATATGCAGTTTTGATCAACAGTATAATTGAACGACTTTTTGTGGTCCGATCTAGCTGCGTTTTGGTCAGTAGTTTGAGAACACATAGATCTTGATTGTGAACGGTTGGATCTGATTTCTGTGAACTGCAAGGTCAGGTTTTCTATTCGAATCGAAGTCTCTCGATTCTGGTAACTCTCTGTTCTCTCATCTATGACAGTTTTGATTTACCGTATAATTGAAAGATTTTTTGTGGTCCGATTGAGCTGATTTTTGGTCAGTAGTTTGAGGACACATAAATCTTGTTTGTGAACGGTTGGATTGGATTTTTGTGAATTGAAAGGTCAGGTTTTCCATTTGAACCGAAGCCTCTCAATTCTGGTAACTGTCTGTTCTCTCATCTGTGGCAGAATTGGTAAACCGTGTTGATGATTATTGATCCGTGGTCTGATTGAGTTGAAATTTGGACAACTGGTAGGGAACATCTGGAGGTTCATCTTAAACGGTTGGATTACTACCTTGAGCTCTACTTGTTGAGTTGTAGTTGATAGAACGTGGTTAGTTTGTCTTGCTTAACTTACAAGTCTTTTATTTAATCCAAATTGAATTGTGTTCAATTTGTTTGATGTAATTGAGGTTGTGTACCTCTATTGTACTCACTTGATTATAGTGGAGCTGACCTCTAATTCAGAGTGTCCGTAGTTTTTCCCTTCTTTTGATTTAAAGGGGTTTTCTACGTAAAATTGGTGTGTTCTCTTGTGTGATTTATCTGTATTGCCATTTTTTTATTATTCAATCATCTCCTTACTGATTCAAGCAAATGGAAAAAGTTTTTTTTTTGGGCTATTTATACTCCGCTGCGCCTCCCCTTCTCCCATCACATATAATGCTGCAATTGGAAGACAGGATTCATAACTGTTCTCTCCAGTTTAGCTCTCGGTAGGAAGGAATGGCATCCACATGCAAGGAGGAGAAGAAGAGGACAAGCACAAATAGGGAGAGATTACAAAACATATGCTGTTTTAGCCCAAGCTGCTCACGTTCGCTCTGGAAGCTCGTCCTTGATTTGCTTCAATCTATGTAGGACGTCTCGTATGTTGATCCTTTTGTTGGGTGATTCTTCGCAGCATTCAAGGGCCAGCCTCATCAGAGAAAAAAAAAAAATACTGCTCCTTAGCTGCAAAACTGGTATCCTCTGTACTCTGCAAACTGGGATCTAAGGCCTCAGGTATTCCTCTCGACAATGAGTTATGGACCCAATGTTTTAAGCTCATTTCTCCGTTGAACATTTCGTCTGTGGGCTTCTTCCTCGTAAATGTTTCCATCATCAAAATTCCAAAACTGTAGATATCACAGCTTGTGGACACTATTCCTTGTGATCCATACTCTGCATATGTTAAAAATTTGCATTTCATCTTCCATTGCATACTCAAACAAATCGAGGGAATGAGTTTGAAGTAATCATAATTGCTACAAGTTGAAAACTTCCAAAAGAAACGAAAAAATAAAGGGGCAGCATTCACTGCGAGAAGTATTAGCCGGCGCCATGTATCCCACTGTGGCTAATGTCTTCGTTTGAATCATTGGTATACTTTCACCTAAGAGCTTTGAAATGCCAAAATCCCCTAGATGTGCAACCATATTTTTGTCCAGCAGGACATTGCTAGGCTTGATATCACAGTGGACTATAGGTGCAGAGTGGTGGAGATATTCAAGTGAAAGTACAATGTCTACTAGTATGCTTATTCTTTGCAGGAAACCCAAGGATACTTTCTGAGAATGCGATATCATCTCAAGGCTACCATTTGGCATGTATTCCATCACCAATGCTTTGAAATCAACATTGGTGCAGCAGCCAACAATTTTGATGAGATTTCTCTGGCGAATGTTTCGTATTACTTCACACTCACTATCAAAGCTTTTGAATGCTCCTTCTAGTTGCAAGTTGAAGACCTTTATGGCAACAACCATACCATCAGAAAGTACCCATTTTCTGAACTAAAACTTCCTCTTCCAAGTAACTTCCTTTCATCATACCCATCTGTTGCTTGCATAAGTTCATGGTATGAAATTCTTCTATATGTTTCTCTTGGCAAACAAGTTGCTTCAGCAGGATTCTTTTCCCTTACTCTTTTCCGTCTTGCCAGTAGAAGTATAAAGGCTAGTACAAGAAATGCCAAACCAATAACTGGAAAAATATATTTGAGTACAAATATTCCAGCCTTCACTGAATGTTTTGGCCTTTGAGCCTTGCAAGGTGGAACCTCTAGCTTTCATGGGCCGCAGAGTCCAGCATTTTTCATGAATGATTGAGCTGTGAACTTTGTAAAAGGTCCTTTGCTGGGAATTTCTCCTTCTAGGCTGTTGCAAGACAAGTTCAAGTAGTTGAGATGGGAAAGCTCTTCGAGAGACCTGGGAATTACACCAGACAGGTTATTACAAGATAGATCTAAGAATTCCAGGTTTACAATGCTACCAAATGATTCTGGTATAGGCCCTTGGAATTCGTTATGCGCCAAAGATAGTCGAACTAACTGTTGAAGACCACCAATTTCAGTTTGAATACCCCCAGAAAAGTTGTTATTGGACAAATCCAATTGTGTTATAGCCTTTAATTTGAAGACAGATTCAGACGCAGCAAGTCCCTAAGGCTCTACATCGAAGATGGTACTATGGAAGTTAATTCATTGGAGTCAAGCATGAGAACTCTTAAGGAAGTGAGGTTCCCCACACAAGCTGGTATTGACCCCAAAATTCTATTTCTACCCAAAGAAAATGTACCTAAGCTCCACAAATAGCAGAGAACAGCTGGAATGGATTCTTCTATGTTGTTTGCACTCAGGCTCAAGCTTTGAATCTTTGCCAAATTTCCCAATGTCTCGGGAATCGGTCCAGTCAACTCATTGTTGCCTACGCTCAATGATATCAGGTTGCTTAAATTTCCAAGTCCACTGGGTATCTTGCCAATAAGTTTGCAGTAAGATGCATCAATAACTTCCACTGCCGTTGAGAGGTTAGCAATAGAAGCTGGGGTAAGTCCACTGATATCATTGTTATTGTCCACAACCAATGTTTTCGGATGCCTGCATTTTGTCAGAGAAGTGATGAAGTTTAATTCTGGAGTCGAGGAGTCACTAATGAAGTTGTTACTGCTTAGGCCAAGATATTGTAGAATTTAAAGTTCACCAAATGACAAAGGTATGACCCCAATGAACAAATTCACACTCAGAGCTATAATCACAAGATTAGAAACATTTGAGATAGAGCTTGGGATTATTCCAACAAGATCATTTCCTCATAGAAGGAGCTGTAAAAGAATAGGGAGGTGCAGTCCTATATCAGACAGAAGGTTGCCAGACAGGTGGTTATCTGCAAGCGCAATGAGTTTAACAGTGGAGCTGTTGAAGATGTTCGGTGGAATGGGGCCTGTGAATTTGTTACTTGGTATTCTCAATACCTCCACATATCGAAGATTGCCCATTGTCTCTGTTAGATCACCTGTCAAAAGAGTGGCTCCAGATCTAACTTGTGGGTATTCGTGGTGGATCTATGAAACTGACAAGCTATTGTTTTGATCAAACTAAGCCAAGGTGTAAACTGCCGGCAGAGAGCGAGTAAAATCATACCTGTGAAGTTGTTCCTGCCCAGGCGCAGCTGCTTTAACATTGTGCAATTTCCAATATCTGTAGGAAGGTTTCCCACGAATTCATTGTTGTAAAGGTACAGGTTTGCAAGATTCGGCATGCGATGACAGAGGTCCACCGGGAGACTTCCTGATAAACTATTGTTTGAAACAAGGTCCGTTAGTGAGGAGATGTTGAAGATGCCAGAGGGAATCGATCCGGTTAACCTGAAATTATCTTGCACGGCAAATATTACCAAACGATGAAGATTACCGACCTCCTCTGGTATCTCGCCTGCAGAGTTTTTAGAAACATGCAGAATTCAACAAGCAAAGTACATGTACAGATGATATACCTTTAGTCCATATTCTATGCTGGCAGTAGGAGGCTTGAATGTTTACCCTGCAGGAAGTTATGGCCAAGATCTATCTCTTCAAGCATGGTTATGTTTCCGAGCTCTCTGGGTATGCTTCCTGTCAATTCGTTGTTATTTGGCTGCAGGACTCGAGGCACTTTGCAATCCTTCAAACTCAGAGAGATTGTGCCAGACAAACTGTTGGACGAGATGACAAGCTCTGTAAGAACAGGTAGATGGTTACACAAATCTTCTGGAAGGCTTCCGAAGAGGCTATCCAAATGAAAGATCAATCCCTTTCAACGTAGAGATGCCGAAGATTGCTAGGGGAACGGAACCTGACAGTTGATTAGCTGTCAGGTTCAAGAACTGCAACTGAGAAAGACGGCCGATCTCTTCAGGAATGCCTCCAGAGAAATCATTGCTTTCAATCGTCGCAGATCACCCAACTGATTGGGTAAATTGCCATAGAGACTGTTGTTTCTAAGGTCCAAGGAGACAAGGAATGAGAGGTCTCCCAGAAATGGGGTGATGGTGAAATTGAGACCCATGTTGGGAAGAGACAAGGCTGTGACCCTTCCATGGCGGGGACTGCAGGAGACACCAATCCAGTTGCAAAAGGAAGTGGCTGTAGACCAATTAGTCGCCAAGACATTGGAAGGCTCAGTCTGAATTCCAGCTTTAAAGTCAAGAAGCGCTTGCCCATCAGTGGAGGTAGAAAAATTACGGGCAAGGCAAAGAAGACAGTAACGCAGGAGAGCAAGAGCAAGCAACGTCTTGAAGATGCAGCCCTTTGACATGGCGACTGTTTTTGTTTTCAGTAAGAGGAAAGAGCACTTGATCACATGAAATAATGAGTTTGTACATAATGTAATCCAATGACCAACCATTAACATTTCTACAACTTCATCATAGCTTAATCAGGAAAGTGATGGACGTGCGAGAAAATAAGCAATATTTTGGTGGAAAGTCAAATAATCATGGCATAGAGGTCCATCCGGTCTGCTTGAGATTGGGCTGAGCAAAGGGTGTTTGCTACAGGTCGAAGCGGGCATCAGCTGAAATGGAGAATTCCAACTATTTAGTTCAACAAGGATAAAAAAAATAAAGAAAAAAAAACAAGGGTCATTGCTCCTCCATTCTAGCAGACCAGTGGAGGACACTGTACAGGGAGGGTTATAACTTTTTTCCAAGAAATAAAACAGTGGGGTGATATCTCAGTCTTAACTTAAATAATTAAAAAAAAATTGCCATATCCAAAAGGTAAATTCTAATAATTTCACTGAAAATCTTCACAAATATTCAAAATAATTGCGCTCTATAAAAAACCAAACTCCAAGCATATATATTTAATCTCACTTACGGGTCAAAGTAAAACTACGAAGAACAAAAAAAAAAAAAAAACATAGTACGAGTCATTTTCGCCGAATGACCATTTTGTCGTTTAATGCTCTAAACGACGTGTGACATTGGGAGACCATAAAAGATAGATTTTCACTCACTTTTTATTTATACCGACGCAGGGATAATTTGCATTTTCAATCATTAAATTTATTATTTATTATTTAATTTTAATTTATTATCATTAAATCACTCAATAATCACTATATTACTCCATTAAATAAAAATTTATAAAATTCATTTTCTAAAAAATATATTTTTATACAATTAAATTTATCAAATAACATCAAAACTAGGCTTAATTGCTTGAATTAAGATGCTACAACCAACAGCAATATTAATACACTTACTTTAAAGAACACCCCCCCCACAAAAAAAAAACAAGAGGGGTGCATCAGCGAGGGTTAGAAAAAGCAAAAAAGGTTGAATTGACTCAAGTTCAATTTTCAATATCAGTCATGATCAAAATTTCCAAGTAGCAACAAACTTACCAATATATGTTCACAATCCTTTCTTTCTGAAATATGACATGGAAGAAAGCAACCAAAAAAAAAAATGTTGAATCCAGGGTTGTGATTTTCTGAATATTTAGATGAAGATATTATAAATCACCAATTTTTTTTTTCCTTTTAAATGCAATATGGGACCTATTTGACAACTTTTGCAAGTGTGAAATGGAGATGAGGATACAATGCTCTTAGTAATCACTAAACATGATTCCTTGTGACGCACGGACTCTTTTTATCGTAATATGCTAGAATGGAGGAGGATTATGAATGCATTTTGTTGGTTGGATAAAAATATGGATAGGAATGAAAATGGGAATAATTTATTTTTATTTTTTATTTTAAGTAAACATAGATGTAATCTTTATTCTCTTAAAATTACTTACTCATATCAATTTGATTTTCATTTTATCGAGCAATTATATATTGTGAAAATAAAGAAAAAAAAATCTCTTAAGAGAGCACAATTCTCTTCATCACCCTTCAACTTTCATCTTTTATTTATTTATTTTTTAATAATAAATGAACAAAATTTTTAGATATTCGCGATATTTTTTAAACGATATTTCTTTTTTTTTCTTCTTTTTATTTACTGAGAGTTATTATTCTTAATTAGTTCGCTCATTTTTTGATTTTCCTGAAAAGTCATCGTGACTCGGAATCTTGACAAATTTAAAAGAACCAATAAAAATAAATAATAATAAAGATGCAAAACTTGCAAGAGAGGCATTGTAAACTTATGATGAAGCAATGTCACTCACAAACAAGTTATGGTCAGAATGACCTTTCTACGGAAATAGTGTCCGTCAAATTAGGATTCTGAGTGAATAAACCAACACAGGGTGGGCTTATTCATTTATTTATTTATTATTTTTTTATTGAAATTCAAATTTAAACTTTTTGAGAGATAAAAACAAGAGTGAAAAATTTTTTGGGCTTCTTATTATTTGATTGTTACTAATGTTTGTTATTGCCAGTTAGAGTTTTTGATTATTGTTAGCGATTAATAAAAAAAATATTTAATTTTTAGTTAAATTGATATTATTTGTTGTTTTTAAAAAATTAAAAGTAACTATTTAAAATATTATCTCTATTTTATTACAATAAATAGGATTCAAGGTAGGTAAATTTCTTGTAATTCACCTGTTATATATTTTATTTCTTTGGAATTTTAATTTACACTATAAAATTTCTGAGTTTTCTAATATTTGATTAATAAAAAATTTAGTTTAATTACGATGTTTAAATAGTCATAAATTAATTGAAAATATAACTTGATTTTAATTTTTAAATAGTTCGACTGAAATTTTTATGTTGGGTTCAATTTTCGAGATATGGTTGAAAAGCCCCCAAATTGAGATTTGCTCTTTCGTTTAAGTTCCGCCTCTTTTTTTCAGTTGATACAAACACAAAAACACAATAGACAAAAATTTACAAGTAAAGAAAAAAAAAAGAGAAAAGTCATAAAATTTAATTAGAAAATCCGAGCAATTAGCTTTCCTCTTTAAACTTTACATTATGTTTGGTTTGTGTGAAAAGGAGGGGAATGAAAATCATAAGAAGGAAAAGATGTTAGAAAATTCTTTTTTTCTTTCTTTTTTTGTCTCATTTGGTTTTTACATAAAATAGGAAGAAAAGGGTATGAAAATTTTTGTTGGAATTTGTGTATTTAGATCTCTCTATTTTGTTGGGGAGCAAACATGAGAAAGTTAATAAAATCAATTTTAGTTTCCAAGAAATTACCACATGGTGCTTCATTGCATCAAAGTTGAACTTAGACCCCAAAAAAATAAATAATAAATAAATACATAAAAGGATCAATATTAGCCCTTTCAATCTTCATTTTATTCTCTAGTAATGGCTTATTCTAGCTTTTTGATTTTATAAGTTAATCCAATTATAAATACTATAATTCTAGATTTTTAGGACAAGAAGCACTTAGTAGGTAAATTCATCTAGAGTTCTTCCACATAATTTTATTTTATATAACTGTAAGATAATAGTCAATATAATCCCAAGATTGTTAGAAAATGAGCATTACTTGCATTGTTTTTTTAGTAAAAAAATATTATCAATTAAAATAAATATTTTTATTTTAATCTGAGTTGTCTATTTAATTTTAATTTATTTTGTTTTATAACTTTACAAATAATCTCTTCATTTAAATAATATGAAAAATTTATAAATAAATTTTACATCAAATTATTTTTTTATAAAATTATCAAAATTATATATTAATTTAAATATGAGAATAAAAATATTATTTTTTAATATTAATTTTTTTCAATTTTTAATAAAAATATATAATATTATTATATTAATAATTAAAAATTATATATACTTGATTTTAATATTAATAAATTTAAAATTTTGTTGTTACTATTTTTAACATATTCCAACAAATTATGAAGAGGTTATTTTCTCCTTTTTTTTTTCTTAATTCACTTTTTCCTCTTTTTTTTTTTCCTTACAATTCTCTTTTTTGAGCACCGCATTCAAAATCCAAACAAAAAGTGTTAAAAAGGCACGCTGGCAGCTTTAAGGGGCGAGACCTCTCGCTTTAGGTTCACTTTCCCTCTGCCTCGGGCTTTGAAAGTTGAAGCTCACAGCGAAGCGAGTGAAGAAGCTCTACCGACGATCAGCAGAAGCAATCGCAGAATACAAACACACTGCGATTGGATAGGATAAGGAAAAGCGAAGCAGATCAAAGAGACGCCGCCGGAACGAGGACGACAATAGCAGGATGCTTAAGTTCTTCAACAGAGGTAGGGATAGCGGCGGCGGCGGCGGCGATGGCGATTCCTCGTCACCTTTCTTTCGCTCGCCGTCCACTTCTCAGTCTCCGTCTGCGCCCCCGGTGACCGGACCTGCGAGGCCGATCAGGCTGGTCTACTGCGACGAGAAGGGGAAGTTCCGTATGGATCCGGAAGCCGTCGCCGCCCTCCAACTTCTCAAGGAGCCAATCGGCGTAGTTTCAGTTTGCGGCCGCGCTCGCCAGGGAAAGAGCTTCATTTTGAATCAGGTGCGTTGCGTTTTTTTTTTTTTTGTTTTTTCCCCTTGGATATTGTTTCTGGTTTGACCGAACAAATTTCGCGGTTTGCTTGATATTTTGTTATATGAGAGTCTGAAATTTAGGGTTCATGTGTTTTTCTTTCTTTCTTTCTTTTTTTTTTTTTAATAGGAAATTTCAGTGGAATTAGAAAGCAAAGTGAGAATGAGTTGAACGTCTTGGGATTTTGAAGCAACTATTCGAGTATGCTAAGCTAAGGTAGAGACTAGGAGCCCTGGGATCCTTTTCGTTTTTTAATTTACTAGAGGATAGAATTGAAGGACCAATCTTTGTTTTCAAAGTATCTTACGTGAAATTGGATTTTATTGTTGAGAATTAACTAGATATCTAATGAAGAGGATTGATTGATAAATTAGGAGACATGGGGATTCCCAGCTCCAAATTAAGTCCATGGGGACAGAAATACAGGTTTAAAAAATAAAAAAGAAAAAAGGGCCAAATTGCCATGGTTGACGATATGCTCAATCACTCATTCTGCGTTTTCCAGCATGGCTTCTCTGTCTCCCGTTCTCCACCAAACTTCTAACCTACTTACTGCTCACCAAGTGTCATGTCTTGATTTTCCAATGCTAGCTTATAGTTGGCAAAAGTTACATTGTCAAGTTGCAGAAATCTAAGATGGCTCTGGGAGATCAGTAAGTTGAGAGTATTATTTGTCTGGATTTTTCTATTAGGATGTAGCTTGAAAAAATCTGGAGGGCATACATGGCTACTAGCCTTCTCCTCCCTCTTGGTTGGTGACTGAGAATGTAGCAACAGAGTTGTCTAGTAACCTTAAGTGATACCATATCAGTCAACCTAGAATAAATATTTTAATTTTAACAGTCAGGCTAGTGTCAACTTCGATGGTTTTCTGGAAGATGGAAATATATTAGTGCCTAGAAACAATGAATTTGAACATTACAAGGATTTTTAACCATGGAGAGGGGTCTTTTGTGACCCTTTGAAATACTGAGCTAGATGAAAAGAATAATAAGCATGTGATCCTGGCCCATCGAAGAGGTGGTCAATGAATGGTGAATAGTGTTTGAGGAGTTCGGTACTTCAATTGCTTTGGGTGGGTGAGGGCCTTGCGATGTTATATTTCCATTAATAGTATAAAAAAAAAGAAAATGTTGATGTGAACCTAGAGAATATTTTAAGGGGACAACAATTAATGTTTGTTGTGGAATAGATTTTTAATATGTTGCACCATAAAGAAAAAGAGATCTATAACTTCCCTCAAAAAAATCTTAAGAATAAATATAGCTGTTGCTTTTGACAATATCATGGTGTGCACAAACTTTGATATTGAGAGAGTGACACTTTTGAAGTCTTTGTCCACATCCAGCATCTCTTGGCATCCTCAATTTTGTAGTAATTAACATAGGAGATTCTGTTGGAACATGAATTTGAATGCAACTTTTTTGTTTTTTTTGTGGCTCAAATATACCATTTGTCACATGAATAATCATGGATATTTATTGCTATTGTTCAGATGATATGTATTGATTCTTTTGACAAGAGGTGTATTTGGATTTATGTATTTTAGCTTCTTGGGAGAAGCAGTGGATTTCAAGTGGCATCAACTCATCGACCATGTACAAAAGGGCTTTGGTTGTGGAGTGCACCTTTGAAGAGAACTGCTCTTGATGGAACTGAGTACAATCTTGTACTATTAGACAGTGAAGGAATAGATGCTTACGATCAAACAGTTTGTTTCTTTTCTTCCACAGGAATGCTAATAATGATTTGTTATTTTACTGCTAAATTTTGTTGTCTTTATTATATGGTCGGCTCCTTCTTTGGGCATCTTGAAATTGTTTCTCTATATTTTTCTTTCTTCTTTTTCTTGGTCCTATTTATCATAATCTTGCAGTAAATGATCAATTACGCATTGTGTTAAATATCTTGTCATTAAGCTATTCTAATCTATGAGGTATGGTTTTTTGGACAGGGAACCTACAGCACTCAGATATTTTCTTTAGCAGTCCTCTTGTCTAGCATGTTTATTTACAATCAGGTTGAGTAAACTTATCTAGAGACCTTGTTCTCTTAAATAGAATTGTTTATCAATATGTCTTTGATTTTTTAATTTTTGATTGTCATAAGATGAGTTTTTCAATGTCATGATTAATTTGTGGTTTTGACATTTTCTACCCACTCTTTATGTGGATTTGTTACCAACTTTCCTATATATGGATTTCTGCCAGATGGGCGGTATAGATGAAGCTGCACTTGATCGCCTCTCCCTTGTCACTCAAATGACGAAGCATATTCGTGTGAGAGCTTCTGGAGGAAGAAGCACAGCTTCTGAACTTGGACAATTCTCCCCAATCTTCATTTGGCTTCTAAGGGTATTGTATTTGAGATTATTTTATTTTGTTTGAGATTACCTTATTTTTGTTTGACTTGTCATTATTTTTCATGTCTTGGCAGGTGAGAGTTGGATTTTGTAAACTTATTGCATGTTTAGTAAAATGCTAAAAGTTTAACCTCTTGTTGACAGGACTTCTATTTGGATTTAGCAGAGGATAATAGAAAAATAACACCGCGTGACTACCTAGAGCTTGCATTAAGGCCAGTTCAAGGCAGTGGAAGGGATATAGCTGCCAAAAATGAGGTGATGTTGTATTGTATTTGTCCATATTGGGAGATGTGTTCACATTTGTTTTTATCCAACATTACACTCAAGGGCATGCAAATGATTCTGTAGTTTAGCTCAGAAGCAACACATGCACCCTTGCAAACGAGCCACTTTTTTTCATGTGTAGATGTGTTTCTTCTTTTTTTGATCGGTGGATCCATTGAGTGTCTGAGTTTTCAATTTTGTTTCCATGTTAGAGGTTCTAATTATTGGCACTATATTCAATAGATTCGGGATTCTATTCGGGCTTTATTTCCAGACAGAGAGTGCTTCACCCTTGTGAGGCCTTTGAACAATGAAAATGATCTTCAGAGACTGGACCAGATACCGGTTAGTGTCTCATCTTTTCCATGTGCCAGAACCCCTCTATCCCCCTCATTGTGTGTGCATGTTCCTCTGGGCTTAAGTTGCTTTTTTTTCCTCCTAGTCCTAGTACATTTTTTGTACTTGAGCCTTTTGTTTTGTGAACAGTTGGACAGACTAAGGCCAGAATTCAGGTCTGGGCTTGATGCACTAACAAAGTTTGTTTTTGAGAGAACAAGGCCCAAGCAAGTAGGAGCATCTGTCTTGACAGGACCCATTCTTGTTGGTATCACAGAATCTTATTTGGAGGCTCTCAATAATGGTGCGGTGCCTACCATATCATCTTCGTGGCAGGTTGGTATTCTGTTATGGATCTTCTCTATCATGGCTGATTGGTTTACCAGCAGTTCTTTGTTTCCAAGTCATTTATGTTCCATCTGGAAAATCAATTACATAGTAGGTATAGCTGAAATACACCTTATGAATGCATGGTGGCAGTCCACAGCTTATACAAGTGCCTTCAATGTATATATAGTTTGATGGGGTATGAATATGATATTTAACTAACTTTTTCAAGCAAAATTAGAGTGTAGAACTTGATTTGTGAAGTTTAAATTGTCCATTTATTAAATTGTCATTTTTTTATGTTTACACACCCAATTCTTCACTATATCTAATACTTTCTGGACAAGCTATCTATTCCTTCTGTTTTGAAAATGTTTAATGGGATGCCACTTACATTAAAATTTCTAGCCCTTAAGTTGGAATAAAATGTTAAAGGTTTTGAATTCATTTTAGCTGGGCTGCAATGAAAGATAAATTCACTATTAGTTAGGAGAAGCTAAGCCATTTATTGTATCCACACAAGCATCCTACCTTTACATTGCATTCTCAAGGATGTGTGATCCACCAAAGATGTAATACACTTTTTTATTGGCCTCTCCACTTAACATGGATTTGTGATTCCAGAGATTCTAAACTGCAGATTTATCCTGCAGAAATGCTCAAAGCAGCCCTTCATTAGGATAGATGTGGCTGAAATTTATGTTGGATGGTGTTTTTGACCAATTGCCATCTTCTATATTTTCTATCCCATGGTGTTGTGCATTGCATTTTTTTTTTTTTCGTTCCATTTCCCTGCTGTGCTTTTTTAATGATGAAAGGTAGTTTGTACTAGTAGATTTGCGAAAAATTGAATATTTTATTTTTCCATTTTCCAAGATGCAGAGCATTTTTATTTGTAGAATGTAGATAATATGCAGGAGTAAATAGAGCGCATGCTCTCAAAAAAGCTTTTGTGAGAAGTTTCTTTTTATTGTCAGATATTGTTAACTGTTTATCAATTTAATATTTTCTGGATATGGTGTTCATTAGAGTGTTGAAGAAGCTGAGTGCCGAAGGGCATATGATACTGCTGTAGAGACTTACGTGTCTACATTTGATCGTTCAAAGCCACCTGAGGAAGTAAGTGTTGCTTATATCCTATATTTTTTTATTATTTCTGTCATCATCTAATTTCAGTGATTATAGGTTGCTTTGAGGGAAGCACAGGAAGAAGCAATTCAAAAGTCGCTGGCAGCATTTAATGCTAATGCTGTAGGGATTGGTTCAGCAAGAAAGAAATATGAAGAGCTTCTGAAGAAATTCTTTAGAAAGTCATTTGAGGTAATAGATTTATAGAACACTAGGGTGGAATATTTGGTGTTGCCTTGTTTTGCTATTTGATTTCCTTTGGAGCTGCTCCAGTGCCTTTGATCAAGAAGTTTCTATAGCCTTTTATTTAATTAAAAATTGGAAGCATATTATTTATACAAATTAATTGGTTGTTTTTTAACTGAGATATAGGATTACAAAAGGAATGCATTTATGGAGGCAGACTTGCAATGTTCCAATGCAATACAAAGCATGGAAAAAAGACTGAGAGCAGCTTGTCATACTTCTGATTCAAATGTAGATAAAGTTGTGAAGGTAAGCATTTGTTGAGGGCTTCAAAGTTGTCTACATTTTTGTGTGTCCTTTGTTACTAGCAAAAAAGAGTAATCTTTTTGTCAGGTATATGTTGAGGTTTAATTTTTTTTATGAATTAAACGTAGCTTGCACTCAAATGAAAAGAAAATAGGTTTTGTAGATGCCTGGAGAGGCGGGAGTTGAGTTTTTGTTTCCTTGATCCACCTGAAAAATGTTGATGTTAATTTTTTAGGTGACATAAAAGTAGCTTGCACTCAAATGAAAAGAAAATAGATTTTGGAGGTAGTACTAGTTTATAGCTCAAAGTGCTCCTTCATTTGCTTCTTTCCATAATCCTTTTCCTTCTTGAGACCTGCATGATTAAGTCTCAAATTTTTTTGTCATTGATATCAGATGCCATCACATTTCTTTTCAAGCAAATTTTTTTGTATTTCTTTTCCAGCAAAATGAATTTTACATGAGCATCACATTTAAAATTATATCTCTGGATCTTACTTGGGTTTTGACCATTGAAATGAATCTTGTTTGTGAATATGCTGTTCAGGTTCTTGATGGCCTTCTTTCTGAGTATGAAGCTTCATGTCACGGCCCAGGAAAGTGGCGCAAACTCACCACATTCTTGCAGCAAAGGTCTGTCTCTGACCCTTTTGATTGGCTTTGAGGCTTTGCATATTTTGATCTTTTTTTCCCCTGATGCTCTTTTCTGGTCCTTAGTTTGGAGGGTCCAATACTTGACCTTGCCAAGAGGATTAATGATCAAATTGGATCCGAAAGGAGTGCCCTAATCTTGAAATGTCGCTCTATCGAAGATAAGATGGCATTGCTTAACAGGCAGCTGGAAGCTAGCGAAAGAAACAAGTTTGAGTATATTAAGCGTTATGATGAAGCTATCAATGAGAAGAAGAAGCTGTCTGATGACTACATGAGGCGCATATCAGACTTGCAGAGTAGTCGCAGTTCACTGGATGAGAGGTATTCAAGCTTAGTCAAAGCACTGGAATCTGCAAAGCAAGAAGCTGCAGACTGGAAAAGAAAGCATGGTCAGGTGTTATCAAGGCAGAAAGCTGATGACGATAAGACCAGTGCAGAAATTACGATTCTCAGCTCACGGATCAGTGCTGCTGAAGCAAGGTTGGCTGCTGCTCATGAGCAGACTAGATCAGCTGAAGAAGAGGCTAAAGAGTGGAAGCGCAAATATGACGTTACTGTAAGAGAAACAAAAGCTGCTCTTGAGAAGGCAGCAATTGTTCAGGAACGCACAAGTAAAGAAACTCAACTGAGGGAAGATGCTCTGCGGGCAGAGTTGTCTGGCCAATTGGCTGAGAAGGTGAGCATAGTATGCACACTGTTGGATCTGCCTTATATGTTTCATTTTCTTGTGTTTTATTGCATGAATATGAGTGGGGAGAGAATTATGATATGCATATTAACTATATGCAGGACAAGGAAATAAAGGAGAAGAATGGGATGATAGAGCAGGCTGAGCAGCGTTTGACTACTTTGAACTTGGAGCTAAAGGTATGCTTCTTGAGTAGGCATACATCTTTTTCATTCTCTTCTCCTTGCCCCCAGCACAGCCCAATCAACTTGCACCCCTTCCCAAGGGGAAAACCTTGCATGTATATTTAAAATGGTAATGCTTGAGATTGATTGCAATGAGTCTTTTGTAGGCTGCTGAGTCAAAAATTGAGAGTTTTGAGGCTGAGATATCATCCAAGCAGCTTGAAATCAAAATGGTGGGTGAGAAATTGGAGACCGAAATTAGTAAGGCCCAATCTTATGAGAGAAAGGCCATGGTACTGGAACAAGAGAAGATCAATCTGGAACAGAGGTATCGGTCGGAATTTGAGAGGTTTGCAGAGGTCCAGGAAAGGTGTAATCAAGCTGAGAAAGAATCTAAGAGAGCTACCGAATTGGCTGATAAAGCACGGGCTGATGCAGTATCTGCGCAGAAGGAAAAGAGTGAACTTGAGAAATTGGCAATGGAAAGATTGGCACTAATTGAGAGAGCTCAATGGCACATTGAAAGTTTGGAGAGGCAGAAAAATGACTTGGCAGATGATCTTGACAGAGTGCGTGTATCGGAAGTGGATGCTGTCTCAAAAGTTGCATTACTAGAGGCAAGGGTTGAAGAAAGAGAGAAAGAAATAGAGTTACTGTTGCAATCAAACAATAAGGATAGAGCTAGCAACGTTAAAGCCCTTCAAGATCTTCTGGACGCTGAACGGAAAGCCCACAGTATTGCAAACAGAAGGGCAGAAGAATTCTCTCTTCAGTTGGAAGAAGCGCAGGCAAAACTTGATTCGCTGCAACAGGAGTTGACTGCAGTTCGTCTCAATGAGTCTGCATTGGATAGTAGGCTGAAGACTGTTTCCCACGGCAAACGTTTGAGGACTGATGACATCGAAATTGGTGTGGGATCCATTGAAGAAATGACCACAAATGACAAGAGACAAAATAAGAGGTCAAGGACCACAATGAGCCCCGAGGTTTATTCACAGCCAGAAGACGGCAGTTTGTTCAAGGGTGATGAGGACAATCACAGCCAGCAGTATCAGGAAGATTATACAAAGTTCACCGTGCAGAAACTTAAGCAGGAGCTCACCAAGTATAATTTTGGAGCTGAGCTCCTTCAGTTGAAAAATCCCAACAAGAAAGACATCCTTGCCTTGTACGAGAAATGTGTTCTTCGGAAGTCATAACAGCCTCACAATTGACTTGTAAAGGGGGCTTGGAACGAAACATGGAGATGTATATAGCTGCTGTTGGAAGGCATTGGTTCCCTTGAGATTGCTCTTCGTATTAGTAGGTAGCTATGAAAAAATATTGTAAGGCACCAACAGTGTTTGCTAATACCGTATTCTATGCAGATGTGCTTCCTTTAGGTATATTAACATTTGTGGATAATTTACCTAGAAACGCTAATTTGCCAGACAAGAAGGAGGGCAGCGTTCTATTTTGAGACCGCCTTGTCCAAGATTTTAATTATAATAGGGGAATTTACATCGAAAACTGTGTATATAAAGTGGATGACAAGTTGAACTCTTATTTTTGCAAGTGCTAAGTTGCATTGTATGATTAACGCGAGTTAGTCAACGGAAACAGAAATTAGGAAAAGATGCTTTTGTCCTCGTTATACGTCTCTCCTTCACCATCTCATTCAGGTATCAGAACTCTCTTCTTCTTTTTTTATTCTTTTCTTCTTCTTTTATCGTGCCATAAAAACAATAAGACATCTTCCAAGAAAACCAAGCACGCTAGCAAATCGAGTTCATCTTCATCCTCGTTCATGCATTTAAGTAGTTTTTGACTTTTGTTCCCATATCTCTCCTTTACGTTGGTGTACCTTTGTTTGAATCAATGAAAGGTAGAAAGAAAAAAAGAGGAAAAAAAAAAGGGGCATAGTGGCATTTATGATACTTTAGATTTTGTCTTCCTGGGTTTTTTTTTTTCTTTCTTAAATAATTTATATCAATTAAAAGCATATAAATAAACCTTGATTTCAAAATATAGAAATTATCAGAGAGACAAATAAAAATCATAGAGTATTTTACAAAAAAACTAAAAGTTAAAAGATATTAAATATTTATAAAATTTTAAAAAGTGTGACTTATTTGTGTGTAACTAATAAATTTTATATTATTTTGTAATAAAATATTTTCTGACTATTTTTATTATTAACATAAATTTAAAATAGAATAATATAAATTTTTGTATCTTTAATTTTTCAATTGCATTATTATTTTTAACACAATTATTGTTTCATTAAAAATTAATTTACATTTGTGAATCTTACAAATTTATTATAATAAATTTGTATTATAGCTCATTAATTCTTGAATATATTTTGTGATAGTAAAAAAGTGGGCAATGAAATTTAAGGTGGAAAATTTTATAAGTAAAAATAACTTTAACATGTGATGCATTAAAATATGAGTGATATTAATTTAACAAGATTAGTTAAAACACTTTGAAATAAAAGAGAATTACCATAAATTATAACAAAAGAAAGGAAAGAAGAGCTTATAAAGAATACATAATATAATATTATTGTGTTGGTCAAATAAGACATTATGCAAAGTTGCAAATCAAACAATGTCAAATGATTTATAGTCCAAATTAGAGTCTTGATATAGGACTAAGTTATTAACCAAGTGTACTGAAAATATCATTTTTATCCTCTTTATACTAAGGAGAAAATATTTGTCAAAGATATTTTAGTTGAATTTAATAAGATAATCTTGGAATTTAAAAATATTGATGTTAAAATTAATAATGAAGACTAAACTATCATGTTGTCGTATAAGCTATTGCCTTCCTATGAAAATTTCATTGACACAATATTGTGCATAAGGAAAAGTTTTTATTAAGATAATGTAAAGCTATCATTAAATTTAAGTGAGTTTAAAAATTGGATGAGGAAGTGTTGGTAAATAATCAAATAGATGACTTGATTTTTAAAGGTAAACCAACTTAGAAGGGTAAACAATGAAGGCAAGTTTGGGTTTAAATCTAATTATAGTAGAGTGACTTATTATCACTGTTACAAAAAAAGACATTCAAAAGAATTTTTCTAAGTACAAAGATAAAGAAAAATAGAAATCTAATGATCTTACCAATATAACAAATATAGTCAGCAAAGGAAAAACTCTTATGTTAATAATATTCTAACAATATCAACTAACGACTCAAATGATGAGTAGATTCTTAATTCAAGTTATATATCTTATATATGTCTTAATAAACATTAATTCTCCATGTACAAATTACTTAATGGTAATACAGTCTTATAAGAGAAATAATAAGATACTACTTGTTGGCATAGGTGTTGTTTGAATTAAAATGCATAATAAAATTATCAAAATTTTAGAAATCTAAAATTTTCTAAAGTTTAAAAAGAGTTATATCATTAAGTATTTTTACTATCATAATTACCAATACTAAGTTGAAAGTAAAGTACTTAAAGTTTATAACAATGTATTGATTGTCATAAAAATAAAAATGATTAATGACTTTTACTATCATTAAAAAAGTACAATTGATGATATCAATATTTCAATAACAAATTTAACTTCCACGACTACTTAGTCGTGGTACATGCAACTAGACCACTTAAGTGAGTGAAGCATGATTAAATTGAGTAAATGAGATTTTAGAAATTAAAAGATAAGCAAGTTAGATTTTTGCAAGTATTGTATTTTCAAAAAAACACATCAAAATTAGGTTCAGTACAACAATCCAAGTAACCAAAGAAATGATAAACTATATTTACTCTAATTTATAAGGGACCTATTTCTATTATATCTAAAGACAATGAATGAAACCTAGTAACATCTTCGTGATCTTTCAAGAGAAGTGTGAGTGTATTTTCTTAAACAGAAGAGTGAAATGTTTAACAAATTCAAATAGTGAAAGATATTGATTGAGATGCATACTCACAAAAAGATCAAGTGTTTGAGAATCAACAAGGGTCTGAAATATTGTTCTAGTGATTTTAATGAGTTTTACAAGAACGTAAGTATCATCCAACATTACACAGTCAAATATATAACATAGTAAAATAGAGTTATAGAACAAATAAATAGAACACTTTTTAAAAGAGCTCATTGCATGCTCTTTTAAGTAAAACTATCAAAGATTTTTTCAATTAAATTTGTCAATATGACTTGTTCTTTAATTAATTAATTGCCATCAATAACAATTGAGATAAAGACTCATTCAGAGGTACAATTTGGTTCTCTTACTAATTACTCTAATTTCAAAGTATTTGGTTGTTTTACTTACATCTATAAAAATGAAGATAAGCTCAAGCTGAGGGCAAATAAGTGCATATTTCTAAATTATGCAAAAAATGTCAAAAAATACAAGTTATGGTGTATTAACCCAAATTTACCTAAATTTAGTATTAGTAAAGATATGACTTTTAATGAATTTGTGATGCTTCCAAAAGTAAAGGAGTTTATCATAAGTAATGTTAACCATGAAGTTGGTAAGTAGGTAAAGCTAAAAGTGAAACCTTTAAATTTAGTGTGAGAAGGTAGTAAAATCTAACTAATATATAAGAATCTAGAGTAAGAGATTTAATTAACTACTACAAATCTTGAGCAAAAAGTCAAGTCAAAAGTTGTAAAGTTAGAAAAGGACTTTTATAATATTACAAAGGGTAAAGGAAAAAAGGAAATTAGACTACCTATGCAATATAAATCATGATCAACTACATTTTCCTAATTCTTATTAAGAGGACATTTTTAATTTTATATCCTTTAAATGGCTTATTGCTATGACACATAATTAAGTTTACAAAAGAATTAAACTTTATAGTTGGTGAAGCCGCTGAAGGGTCAGAAGATTATTGGGTATAAATGGGTCTATATATGGAAGAAAGGCATTTTAAAAGCTAAAGATGCACAGTATAAGGTGTGTCTAATTACAAAGGGCTTTACATAATAAAAAGGTATTAATTTCTCTGAAGTTTTTTCTTTTGTATTAAGGCACAGCTATATTTAAATGCTACTTTCAATAATTATCCTATTTTACCTAGAATTGAAACAACTCAATATTAAGACAATTTTTTTACAAAAGAATTTTAATAAGAAGATTTATATGTATCAATTAGAGGGTTTTGTAGATCTTACAAAGGAAGGTCATGTGTGTCTGCTAAAGAAATCACTTTATGATTTCAAATAATCATCCAAGTAATGGTAAAAGTAGTTTAATAACTTTATAATCAACAATAGATGCTAAAGGAGTAGTTATGACAACTATAAGAAGTAATCAAGTGGTTTGTGTATCTATTTATTACTCTATGTTGATAGCTACAAAATAAATATTCAGTTAAAGGTTTAATTAAGTGACGAGTTTGAAATGAAAGACTTAAGGGCAACCAAAAAGATCCTAGAGATGGAGATTCACAAAAATTGAAGTGCCGAGGATCGTGTACTTAATATAAAAGAAGTATATTGAAAAAGTCCTAAAATGATCTCAAATGCAAAATTGTAAGCTTGTAATTACTCCATTAGCAACTTATTTCAAAATATCTGCAACACAATCACCTAAAAGAAATAGGGAATGAAGCAAATAATATAAGTTTCACACATCGGTGTAGCTGGTAACATCATGTATGCTATAGTCTGCATCCATTTTGACATTTCACATGTCATTAGCATTGTATCTAGGTTCACAAGAAATCTTGTTAAAGTTTGCTGAAAGGCAGTGAAATGGATCATCATAAGATATCTTAGAGGAATCACATATGTTAGTTTGGTATATAACAAAAACAACAATGTAGATAATAATATTGTTAGATATTTTGATTGTAACTATATTAGTGATTTGGACAGAAGGACATTAATGATAGGTTACATTTTCACTTTAGTGCCATTAACTATAAGACAAATTTATAGTCAACAATTATCTTATCTATAATTGAAGATGAGTAATAATACAAGTAATGAAAGAATCATTATGTTTCTGAGGTCTTGTTAATGATTTGGATGTACAATAGGATCTTACTGTTATATCACTAAAAGTCAAATGTATCACTAAAGAATCAAATACAATGACTTAAGATATTATTTCGTATATGAAATCATATTACAAAAAAAGATATTAGTGGAAAAAATTAATATAATAGACAATCTTATAAATATGATGAAAAAACTTATTCATACAGTAAAATTCAAATATTATTTAAATATGATTTTTATTCATATTAAGTTAAGATATAAAAAAACAAAAAAAAAAAAGCTTAGAAAAAACTATTATATCCTTGATTTAATCCAAAGTTAAGGTATATATTGTTGAAAAGCATGCCTTTGAATGAATCAAGGAAAAGTAGAAAGGAAAAGGGACAAAGGCATTTGTAAAGCTTTCGGCTACAAAAAAGAATAAGTAAATTAAATATTTTCTTGCACATCTTAGCCAAATAAATGCATATGCTAATCAATTTGTCACTTGTTGATAACAAATATACAATCCTAGTTTAATCCTCCCCAGATAACAAATTTACGTGTTAAGTAAATAAAGGAATGAAACATTAAACAAAAGGAAAAGGATAAAGACACTACTGTATGTGTATATACACCTACATCATAGGTCTACTCCCAAGCTCGTACGAATACTGCACCAAGGACCTATACAATATTGGAGCGAAGTAGTACATTGTGCACAAACGTTACTTTGTTGTTGAGGTGGTGACATTTTGAAATTTAAACTCTCACATTGCCATGCAAGAATGAGATCAATGGCGGGACAACGTAGACATTATTGACCAAATATTACTGTGAATGAAGTGCGTTCATCATAAATGAGGCCGTAAGAATTGTGATGCAAGGAAGAACTTTCAAAAGATTAACTCCTCCATCAAAACATATTTGCCCGGAAAAACCATGGGAGTACAAAGGCTATCGCCAGGCACACCAACAGGAAGTTACAGAAGGGTTTTCCCCGCCAACATCCCCCACCCCTATCTGATGGGCCAGCCCCATTACCCATAAATCTCCTCTGATTCCAGTCTTCCGTAAATCTGTTATCCCCAATGCCTGTGATATTTTTTGCCATCATCCCACAAATTTCACACATTCTGCAAGAACAACAACAAATATGTTATTGGCACTTCTAGTGAACAAATATCAGTTTGAGTTAACAAATATGTTATCTGCAATACTAGTAAACACATATCAGTTTGAGTAAACAAATATGTTATCTGATTGTCCACTTTAAAGATATAAATGGAATCAATTTTAGACCAAGAATTTGGTGATTCAAATAAGTAATCAAAAAATTAATTTTTCTGGCCCCATTCAATTTAACTCATCTGAAGGGCCGGATTCTAATATAATGAGGTCATCATCCAGAGAGAGAGAGAGAGAGAGAGAGAGAGAAAAAAGGGCAGAGGGTGGCAGCAGTAACAACATTAACAAACAGAATTGTGGATGGATAATTGCAATAATTGGAGAAAATAGGATTAAACCCTACGACTGTAAACAAGCAAGATGCTCATAATTACATGAAAAGAGAACTTTTATTGGTACCTAAAAGTTCAGACTAAGAACAGGCTCTCCAGAGAATAGCATGCCAGTAATACACATTTTAAAGATTTAATCTATAGCTACATGATTTGGGTCTTGCCACCCTTTGGCACCTTTCATTTAGCACAACCAGATAGTTTGTCACGATACATAGCATTCAAATTCCTGGTACACCAGTGATCAATGGCCATAATACTATGATGCATTGAATCTTTGAGACTCACAACAAACACTAATCCAATTGATAGAGGCTTTCAATAGAGGGATTATACTCCCATCTTAATTTAAGAGAGATATCTTAGAAGGAATATGTTGATAACTATCTTAAATGAAATATGAAACCTAAGGGAAACTCAGACATATGTTGTGGATGTGGTCACCAAAGATCATTCACCATTGCTTTCAAGAAGAAAGAACATTATCAAATATAGTCTCTTGCCCAACCATGATTATCAACCTTAGCGTTTTCCCCAACCATAAAAAATTAAGTATGGTACACACTAGTTTAGAATGTAATGACATGTAAAAGTAGGAATAATGGAGAACAAAGAAAGGACCTAACTAATGCTTATTTCACATGAATTTCAATGTCTCAGAGAGACCTTTGTCACAGCAAAAGATGATATGCTGAAGAGTGACAGGGCTGAGGGGAATTTCTCTATCAGCAAGCAAAATTCATGAAAAATGTCAAAGAAAGGAAGAAAATCTCTCATTCCAGCAGTTTGATGTACTAAATATATATAACTAGCTAAAATAACCCCAAAACTTGTGCTTAGAATCCTGAATATGATAATTGAAAATTTTAAAACCAGCTTGTTCACAAAACATCACCACCCTTCCCACAACCCTTATTACAATACATGAAAGACATATTGTAACACACAAATAGAAAATGATGTTCTACATTTCATAAGTACAAAAATTATCCTAAAGTTTATTTTTTAAATCAGATAAATTTACCTGTTTCCTTTTAGCTTAAACCAGGCTTCAGCACAGTGAACATGTGCAATGCTAAGCTCATCTTTACACCCACAACCAAGCTGAATTAGATCCATGGAAGTTGCAGTGGCAGCAGGAGATGGAGATGCAGCTGCGGCTTCTATCAACCCCTCAGAACCCAAGTGACAAATCCTACAAACATTTTCTCCAGCACAATTATCCTTTAAAGCTCCTCTGCCACTAGAACTACCACACCTCATCTCAGTCACACATAATGGTTTTCCAAGTTTGGGTGACTTTGGCTTGGACTTGTCTACTGCTACCTTGACTGAACCTGATTCATTGCCCTTGACCAGTCGCCCATTGTGACCACTAGGATCTGCATTCTCAACTGAACCTATCGCAATAACTGTCTCACATACAGCCCCATTTCCCTGCTCACCTTGATTTAGTGCTTCACTATGTGCTCGCCCTCCATGTATATCTTGACGGTTTATACCACCACTAGACCCCAGTTCATCAGTGTTAGGAGGCAAATCCTTCTTTAATCCACTGATACCCAAACTTACCATAATTTTGCTCTCAGGCACAATCCCATCAACTGAACCAGTAGAATTTCCAGTGACTTGTCCATTCGCCGATTCATCAATCCCTCCCCCATCCCTGTACTCCTGTTTTTTCACTCCATTAGTTGACCCCAATCCAATAGTATTAGCATTCAAAATCTGACTTCCCCCACTAGAACTCGCTGTCTCTTCTGAATTTATCACAATCACAGCCTCTAACACAACCCCATCATCTGACTTGACTGAAATTTCACCAAAATTCTCTCCTTTACCAGCCTGACTCAAACTTCCTTTATTCTCATGTGTATCCCGATCCATCACTCTTAACAATATAAGCACCACCCCTGCAAAATCTCAATAAAAAGACCAACAAAAAAGAATTTAAAACTATCAGCAACAACCTGGAAACAAACCCAGCCTTCCAAAATACCCAAAATCAGCTCTTTCAGGTAACAAACCATAAAAATACCTTATAAATCAATACCCAAAAACAAAAACAAAAAAAAAAAGAAAAAAAAAAAGAAGAACAAAGAAACTCAAATTAAACAACTTTTTCATTCTTATAAGCCAAAACTATGAAGAACTGATTAGATATCAAAGGAGCAGGCCTCCCAGTGCAACCAGCCAATTAAAACAAAAGGGAAATTGCATTATAAAGAAAACTGAAAACCCAGGACGTTACCTAATCCATTGGCCAACTTCAAGCTCCCGTTATTTCCTATCAACCAAAGCGCTTACTTCCCATAATCAATACAGAGAAAGAGAGATAGATAGATAACGAGAGAGAGAGAGAGAGAGAGAGAGAGAGAGAGAGAGAGAGAGATCTGTCCGTCTGTCTTTCTAAGGTTGTCTGTCTTGCCAATATATGACTCCACTTCCAGGTTTCGTTTGTAGGTCATACGGTAGACGTTCCGGTGACTGAGTTTTACGTGCAGAAAATAATTAGTTTTTTTTCTTTTTTTGGGGGGGGGGAATGGAAAGATTGGCTCATTGCATAAAAAAATAGAAATTTTAAATTATGTACACACATTCTCATTAATTGAATAATTGTATTATACAGTACACCTTTACATTTATAGGGGTGAAAGCACGTAAAAAACAATTCGTGAACAATTAGAAGACTCTTAATCAAAACACACAAATTTCATCTCATAGTAATTGACCCTTCTAATCAATTAGAATTTGCATATACGTGATTTTAATTCAGTTATTATCATTAATATGGAATGCACAGAAGGGGGCAGCACTCAGTTGCAGGCAAGCAATTGTGACCTTTGAATTATTAAAAAAAAAAAAAGAAAAAATGTAGATGAATAGAAAAATAGTAAATTTTAGTAGAAACAAATAATTTTTATATTATTTATAAAACATTTTATACTATATTAATATTTTGTATATAACATAAAATTTTTTTTATATCCACCCAGTTCAACTTTTTAATTATATGCCGGCTTCGATTTGGCTAATGTTTTTATTAATTAGTTTTCAACTCCTTTTCAAGCTACCATTACTATTAGTTATTCATTTAGTTGTGTTGTTCATTATGTTTGTGACGTTTAGGATTAGTGAAGGATGGAACGTTTGACCTTGTTAACGAGGCAGGCAGTCGTCGAGTATGAATTGGAAGTGGTAGAGACCACGTTGGTTGGTGAATGCCCGATTGGTCCTAGTCAATTGAAAGAGACTCTTCATAAATTTCTTTCTTTCAAACAATCAAATGATTGATGCATAAACAGCTACCATTGGTATTGATACACTGCAGTGGAATTTAAAATGCATGACATTAGACGCAACAAAACCTAGCTAAATTGCAATTTGTTACCATGAATCCTCCCTCTCCTGCATATACATACATGCCTGTAAATCCCCCCCCACCCTTTCCATGCAGGAATTGCACAACCAAAAACTCCAATATGATAACTTCACAACACACTACCATATCCATTGTTGATGCTTTTGAAAACAGTTTTAAGGAACTTGAGGACAAGAACTGGTCGAGATAGTGGTCTTCGGTCTCCTATACTGCCATTCATACTCTCCCCTTCAATGTTACTTTTGGTTGCACTTGACCCTTTTGCATATTGAGTGTGAATTCCATTATCATCAACGTCCCTTTTCTTCCTCCACCATAAGCAGAAGGATTAAAGGCAAAGGAAAAGGTTGAGTAGACGGGCTAGATGATGGCTTACCGACGGAGAGAGGAGTGACTGCGTGGGTTTCGAGTGGATTCCACTCTTTTTTAAAAATAGATATATATATATATATATAAAATAAAATGTACAAACAATTAAAATAAAATGTGCATATAACAATTAAAAATTTTAATATGCACATAATTATTGATACCGGTGTGTAAACATATTTTAGTCGCAAGTACATTATATTTTTTATTTTTCAAAAAAAAAAAGAAAAAAAGAGGAAAATGGTGGAGCCCGAAGAGCCCACACTTGGTCTGAATCTCATCTATAGGTCCCAAAGCAAAATAGAGTTCCCAAGTACCCCAGATACGTGTCAGCCAGGCTAGCTGTACACGTAATATCCTTCAATTAACAACAAGAACTATCATGCTGAGAGAGAGAGAGAGAGAGAGAGGTGGCCTGGACAAGGCCTGCCGTTCATTATGATATCTTGTACAACAAAGAATCGATTCTCCATGTCAAGGACGATGATTTTTGAAGGGTGCTTGTTTTTTTCGTAATCAAACAATTATAAACCTGTAGCTGTCCCTTTTAGTTGAGAGAATAATTATTGGTGAAAGAACACTGACATGACTCAGGCCAACTGTTCATAAATATCCAAAAGGCCCACGAGAGAATTTTCAACAGACCATATTTCGCGAGTATCTATTTGGGAATGTCATCAGAGATGCCGCAACTCCCTTGCACTGTAAGATTCATCTATATATATATACATATATATATCATCTTTCATCATAGCACATCAGAGGGTTGGCGGAATGTATTTTCTGTTCTAGCCAGGCATTTTTCAGAATATATAACACACTGAGAATAGGGATAAGTATCACAAATTGGAACTTCTTCATGTGGGAGTTGTAAATCGTGTTTGTTAACTCCAGGGAGACCATGGAACGAAGCATTGAACTGAAGCATCAATATCATTTGGAGATAAAAATATTTAAGAAACTGTAGCTCGAAAGCACTCCTCTTTCTTTTTTTCTTTTAACTGCTTCAAAACTTGTCAACTGAATTGCAAGGAGATGCAACCATCAAGCACAGAATCTCAAACATGTGCAATCTTGAGCATGAAGTACTGTCACTCAACTTGTATGAATATCCGAAACCAAAAGCCTAGAACCCACATAGCTCCCTCCAAGGTGCATAGCGCAATCTGTCAACATCATGATCTAAATAACGCAAAGGTCTACTCAGAAGATAAGAAGGAAAAATAGTTACATCTGACTCCGACTCTTAAAATTCAAAACTCGGGTACGGTTTGGTTCAGAAAAGGCAGAAGAAACTGCAGGCACATTGATATGACACATGATAGACAAAATAATGATGATGTGGATCATCTAAGCATCGTGCAAGCATGTATTTAGAAATGGTTACATACAATGCACAAGAAGAATACGTATGTCCATGGGTACGCGAGATGCAGAGCCCATGTAATTAGATAAAAAAGCAAATTATATGAAAGTGGAGCTGATATGTTATATAAAAAGTAAATATGTACTTTATTTTTATATTAATTTTTTTATATTTATATAAAAATATATTTATTATATAATTTATAATTTATATAATAATAAAATTATAATATAATTTTAATATAATGTAAATGTAAAAATATTTAAATTTTAAATTATATAAATTTTTTATATTTTTTATTAATATTTTTTAAATATTTTATTTTTCAATAATTGATATTGAAATTTTTAATTTAAAGAGGTTAAAGGGATAATGAGAGTGATAATATTTGCAAAAGGAAGAGTAAAGATCAATAAATTTGATGACAATAATTTTATTTTTTGTAGATATAGATAAAGAATTATTTATACTAAAAAAATTACATCAATCTCTTTAAAAAAAAGAAACTAAAATCAATGACTAAAGAAGATTGAAACGTATTAAATAAAAAAGTTAGGAGAGAAAAGTTAAAATGTCACAATAACTACATAAAACAATTCATCTGATTTACAACAATTATAGTTCAACATAGTTTTGAATATAATTCTGGTTAAAGATATTTGCACGAGAGAATTGAGTATGTCATTTACCTCTAATTCTACCATAAGTACTAAAAATGGTGGAAGAATAATTCAACATAATGATAATAAAAGTAAATTGAAATTTAAGAAAAAGAATAAATTGAAATTTGGTACTACATGCTAGAATTACAGTCATAGGGATCATTTTAAAAGAGATTGTAAATAGCCAAAGAAGAAAAATTGTGAAAAAAATTTTATTGATACAATAATTAAAAATATCCTAAATAATTTGATTTTAATTTTTAATAGTCCAATAGAGCCCATTATTCTAGACTTTATAATGTCTTTTCACTTAATCTCATATAAAAATTTCATGCACATTATATTATTACTAATTTCAAAAAAATTCATCTTATTGATAATGAATCATTAGATATAATAAAAAAAGACTTTATATTCTTTATCTTTAATGTCCATTTTCATTCTATATTAAAAAGTAATCATAATATTAATAATGAGTTTTTAAAAATAAAAATATTTCTACCTACTTAACTCATGAGATAAATGTAAAAGGTTTTTAAAAGGAGAAAATGACTTCCTATTACTTAAATTTTATTTCCTTATTAAAAATAATAAATAACATAGATTATCATAATTTTAAATGAAGATTTTCACTATACATTTATTTACTTAATTTATATAAGAAAAAAGACACTAACAAAATGTCAAATTCTTTTCTCACTAAAAATAACAATGACATTAATGATCAGTTTATTAAATAAAAATATCTACTTATTTAGTTAATATGATAAATAAGAAAAATTTTGGGGAAGTATAAGAAGATCTATATCCAAATTGGCTTAGCTAATTATTTACAAAACAAATGGTCACGTATTTTAATTAAGTTCTAATATTTAACTTCGTAATTAATTGCACAAATAATAGTTAAAAATATTTATTTTGAGCCTTTTCATCTCCATATGTTCATATATAAATTTTCATAGTACATAATTTTCATGGCATTCAGTTTATGCTTTTGGTTAATATTTTTTAAAAGGTTTTAAATGGATTTTGAAAATGAGGAAACAATCATTCTTAATAATTTTTGGATGCACTATTGTCTTTCTACTCTTAAACAATATTTATTGTATTCTTACTTCTTTTCCTCATTAATTTTTTCTTTTTCAAAACTTGATTTTTATTATATTTGTATTGCTTATTGTGAAATCTTGATATATAATGAATAAAGGGACAAAAGAATATGAGATTTGTTGAGACTATTTTGATTATGTCTATTTTTGCTTCTTTGCTAATTTGCATTTAGAAAATTTAGTTTTTAATTAAATGTGAACAGATAATTATAATTACAAATTTGTATACTAAGAATGTCAAATTTATGAAATTTAACCTTAATATTGAAAAGATACTCATAAAGAACTTACCAAAAAAGACATGTGGTCAAGTTCAATAAAGTTAAGTTGATATAAGGATCATGATTCGAGTTAGACGTTGTACAAGAGTACTATAGTACTTTGAAGCTAAAATCAATAAATTAAAAAAAGAAAAACAAGGAGTTCTCAAGTAAATAGAAGTGTTGGAATCATTATCTTGCTCAAGGGGAGGCCTGACCTATTTATACATGTCATGGTTCCAAGTTGAGTGGATTCTAATAATAATATAATAAGTGGAGGGTCAGATCCTTGCAGACAGGGTTTGGGTCTCCAATTTAATAGTGTAGATCCAAAAATATAGTCTCTAGTCATTTAGGACTTGGTGGGCCCATTGTGGGTTTGGGGGGCTTGTCACCGACTCAATTAAAGGATTTCGGAGATTAAGCCTAAGGAGGCCCATAATCAGTTCCAAACCTCCTTATCAGATGCAATATGCAGTTTTTATTTTATAACTTATTTTCTCTCTCTGTTTTTTTTTTTCCTCCCCTTGTGTATGTGTTGAAAAATTTTATCCATATTAACTTAATTAGCATTGATCAATAGGCATTAGTCAATTTCATGGTGTATATGTGCATGTATTCCTTTTATTTATATTGTCACTCCTAAATTTTGAGATTATAGAATATTTTCTAAATAGTTTTGTAATGTTAATTATTCTTTAATTATTTTAACATCTACATAAATTCTAAAAAAATAAAATAGGTATCCACAACGTGGGTAAGTTAGTTGAGATTTGAAACCAATCAACTCTCAGGACGAGCACCTACAAAAATAATTTATTTGCTAGAAATATGAATTGACTAAGAAATATGAAGTATCAAAGCCCCATTAACTGAGTGATAACAACTGAAAATAGAAAATCAAGAGTCCTATTTCATTATGAGATATTAATCATTTATTGGCTGGAAAAATGAAGTGTCGAAAACTCCAATAACCTGAGCTGGAAAATTAAGAGCTTTAAAACATGAAGGGTCTCAAATCATTATGAAATGTTATGCAATGATGTTAACTTATCAAAAAGCTCATGAAATAAGTTTAAAATGAAGGTAAAGTATGTTATGTGACATCTTAATGTCATAAAAATATTTCAATATGTGGGTCCACAATTAATTGAATCAATAATTTCAAATTATTCAATTAGTTGTAACAGATAATTTAATAAATTTTATTTTATTTTATACTACAAAAATTTAAAAATAAGAATAAAATTACTAAAATTTAAATATAAAATTAAAATATTCTAGTAAATTTCTTTTATAAGTAAAAAAGTTTATAGATTATAGATTCTAATTAATTTCAATAATTACAGTTTAGATTTCCTCATAGATTCTATGTGTGTAAACCACAATTAGTCGGACCAATGGTTTTAAGCCATTCAATAATAATTAAGGAAAATTCAATAAATTTTATAGGTCTACTTCGGAACTGAAAAGTTCCTCACTCGAACGACATATATGTATCTGTCACATAACTTGGGTACCTCTATGGCCACCGCTCTCATTAGATTGAAAAAATGCATATGGATATCACTCGCATAGCCCCAGCCCCTTGACCAAACATGCATGACTTTTTTTTCAATATATTAAAAATTAAAATCCACGTTCTATTTAGTATATTAAAATGAGAACTCACATCTTATCCAACAGTCAACCAACCTAAGCGCAGTTGGTTAGACATAGATGACTTTCGATTTTCTAATACGATTACCTGTGAATTACTAATGGTTATTCTCTTTCTGTTTACTTAATTTAAAAACTTTGATCCTTAATGTCAACGTTCATTTATGATACTTAATCACGTTCTCCTCCACATAAATTAGCCAGAATTCAACGACCGAATCTTTAGCTTGACTAGAACCATCTGGCCAAGCATCATGTCACGGACCAATTATCCCACAAACAAATTAGGGAAGACCTGATAAAGATCTTTTATATTAAATAAAAAAAATATTTTAAATTATATAAATATAAATATTATAAATCTCAACAAATTATTTTAAAAAAAAAATAATATCTCCGTGATAAATAATATCAGAATCAGATCCTAATTTTGATGTTTCCCACCAAATACTTTACACTTAAGAAGTAGGTAGGAAAGGAAAAATGTCACGGATGATCCTAATCTGATTCTAATTTTAGTGTCTTTCGCCAAATATTTTACACACAAGAAATAAGCAGAGAGGGGAGAATGTAGCGGATGATTCCAATAATAATGTCAATAGATTTAATAGGAGAGAATATTATAGATGAGACAGTGATAAATTATATTATAAATAAATTAAATATAACTTAATTCTTATATTAAATAAAAAAATATCTAAATTATATAAGTACGTGATTATATATGCTAACAAATTATTTTTTATTGAGCAAATAATGACCCGTCACAATCGTCTCTGATCAGCACCCCTTAATCAATTTCAATCACATCAAATAAAAAAAAATTGAATTATATAAGTATATATATTTCATATTTAATAGATTATTTTTAAGAAAAAATAATAATTTTATAATAAATAATATTATAATTAATCTAATTTTAATTTTAGTGTCTCTTATCAAATATTTTATATACAAGAAGTAGGTAGGGAGGAGAGAATGTCACGTATGATCCTAATCTGATCCTAATTTTAGTATTTTCTGTTAAGTACTTTACACGCGAGAAGTAAGCAGGGAAGAAATAATGTCACAAATAATTCTAATAAAAATGTCGGTAAATTTAATAAAAAAATATTATAAATGAGAAAATGGCAAATTATTTTACAAACTAATTAAATATAATTTAATTTTTATATTAAATAAAAAATTTAAATTATATAAATACTAAATTATATATTTTAATATATTATTTTTTATAGAGAAAGTAATCACCCGTTACAATCGTCTCTAATGAGCACCCCCCTAGTCAATTTCAATCACTGTCGGTGCAGCGAAGCAAACCAAAGAAAATAACAGGACATATCCCATATTATGCGGACGGAGCAGTGAAGTATCCCAAGACAACACAATCGTTCTGGTTCAAAAAAAAAAAAAAAAGCATTGAAATTACATCGCACGGAGTTGAAAAATGTGCAGCACACGAAGAAGGGCATCGACACAAATTTCCCAATGATTCGCACCGCCATGGTAGGATTCGCACCGCCATGGTAGGTGCAGACGACAAAAGAGAACCGGGAATAGGGGCTTCTCCACTGTTTGCATTATCGTTGGTTAGAATGTTCCTGCATGTGGCTGTGGCCTACGGCGACACATGACAGCGCTGTTTCTTGGACAACCCGGCCCATATGATCGGAGGTTCTATTCATTATTATTATTTTCTTGCGTTTATCGTAGTTTTACACTTCTTTCAGTCCCCGCCACCTTCTTTCACTTGCAATAATACACAGACAATCATTATTTCAAATTTTAAGGATTGACTTACGCCACTTCGTAAAGCAGTTTAGTAATAATTTAGTGCAAATTTTTTTATTAATTTGAATTTAATTTTTTATCATTATATGTTTTTTCAAATAAAATGTTGAATTTTAAATTTATATCAAGTATATAACATGGAAATTTAAAATTGTTAATATTAAAATTAAATGTAAAAAAATTATTGGGTTTTCATAATATTTAAATAATACATTTTCTAAAAAAAATTATTGAATAATATAATAATTATAAAAGTATAATAAAATAACTTTTTTATATTCAATATTATTTATTTATAAAATATAATATAATAGAATTCATATACATTTTTATTATTTTCATGTGGTTCCCTAAATATTGTTGTTATCTAATTCTTCTCTTAATTCTATACCGCCGAGTGCACTCGTTTTAACACGCATCAAAGGCTGGATTGCCGTGGCATTAATACTCGGTGGAAAATGGTTTTCAAATCCTCATTCTTGACATTTTACCAGATTGAAGTTGGCAGATGGTTTTCTTGGTGGATGACGATTGCTTGAGATGGGAGTGCAATCCCAATCCCGGCAGGGAACATGCAGGGCCCATCCTGGTAAAGCCTCCGTTTGACTAACATTCTTGCCTTTTGAAGTGCTCAAATCCGCGTGCCCAGCCAGCTTTATTGGGGAACTCCATTTTTGCATGGGAATCTAGTATTTTTCTCTCCGTGAACCCTTGCTTGCAGTATTGGATTCGAAATGAAGGGGGTTCTTCTTCTTCTTTTTTTTTTTTTTCAATTTTTTTTTTCATTCTTGATGAGAAATCTAGGTAAACGAAAATTCTATCAGTTATTTTGACAACTGCATTTTGTTGAAAGAAACTCAGACAACTCTTACATGGGACAGTTCTAATCTACACATTTTTGGCTCCGTCTTACCAACATAGGCTCAATTCGTTGTGATTAATGAATAATAATTGAAGAAACTCTCTTATTGCACAAATGTAACTCGACGAACTGGAAATTCTCTACCCAAAAATTCGGAATTAAATCATTCCGAATTTTGACTTTAATCCGCTTGTACCAGCACCACAGTCGCCATTAAACGCCAGACAGCGAACGTGGCAAGCAATCAGAGTTGAGTAAAACCTACCTGCCTATTTGATTTGACTTTGACGGGAAGCCCCTCAAAAAGCCCGACCAAAACCAAACCAGAAGCCACTTTGTGACGGTCAAACAAGTAACAGTGGCAGATGGAAAATCCATACAACTGAGTTGAAACCCTTTTCATACGTTCATGTCAGAAAGGTCTCGGTCCGAAACGTGGGGCAAAAAAAGAGAAAAATATTACCAGAAAAGATTACTTTTTCTCAGGCAAGCTTTGTTTGGCATTGTGCAACCTTCTTGCCTTTTTCCTCCGAGGGGTTGAACCTTATCTCATGCAAGCCATTTTTCCAGGGAGTGGCCAGGGATATTCAATCAACCCTGTAGGCTAGGAAAAAGAGCGAGAGAGAAAATTGAAAATACTTATTAAAAACAATTTTAAAAAATAGTACAATTAATATTATTATAATAATCTAAAATAGTGAATTAATAGAAAATTAAAAAAATTAGATTATTTTATTAATTATGTTATTATTTTCATATGTGTTTAGTCACTTCCGAAGAAAATAAGTTCTATCAGAATTATTTCAACATTGTGACACATCACATTTTTCCTTGGGTAAATTAAAATAGAAAATTAAATAAAATATATAAAATAGTCCAAAATCTTGACAAAAATAAGTCGGTAATTCCGTAATTGATTTTTCTGATAATATTACTACATTATGATAAAAATAAAAAATTTTCTTGTAATTAGAAAGTGGGCGATAATTCGATAGATTATCAGTCAATAGTTAATAATCACAATAATTGATGATATTGAAATATAAGTAACATTTTTTTTTTTTTTGAGTAAATGGTTAATAGTGTTTACTAGCGATAACTTTCAGTACTTACGTGCGTTAGTGTAATATCAAAAGACTAAAACTGACTTCTGCTTAGAGAGACATTTCCTCTGATAAATTAACTCACTTTTCCCCTCTGACCAAAAAGGATTTTTCAATAAAAAAAAATTTAAAAAAGAGAAAAGTATTGGTAAAAAAGAGTTTGCAATTAGGGTTTGGCCGTTTGGCATTGCATTATTTACTTAAGGTTTATTTATTAAAATACGGTTTAATTTTAAGTAGTCAGATATTTAACTGTTCACAAATATTTCATTTATTTATGCTGTTTAAAGAAAAATAATATATATTGTTAAAATTTGTTAGAATTAAAATAAAATATATTTCAATAAAATTAATTAATCAAAGTATAAATTTGTGAATTTTGATGTGTGATTGCGATTTATAATAGCTATTCTAGAAAATTTTAATCTTGATAAATTTGTTTTCAAATCACTCGCCAGTCATAATAATTCAAGTATATTTTTGTTTGAGCTAGGCTTCTTTATTATATGTAATTCAAAACTCGAGCTTTAAGAAAAATCAAATTCAAGCAAGTTCTTATCTAGTTGAGTAAATTTAATTAATGATTCAGTTCATTTTGTAATATTAATGTTCTTGCATGAGCGCAATCACATAGAATACTAATTTAATTAGCCCGTAGGCATCCCAATAGTAAAGACGGAGATATAGTCAACCTATAATGAACGTGAGCCCAAAATTTAAAAAAAAAAAATTATCATTATTGGATAACACAGGAGTCCAAAAATAGAAATAAATTTAAATAAATAAAAATTTATAAATTTAATATTATATATAATTCTAAAAAATTTTGACACTACAAATTAATTTAAAATATTTAATTTATAGCTTTTTTATTTAAAAATTATTTACCTTTTCTTTTCATATTCTTTAATTATATAATTTATATTTGAAATCTCCTTAATTTATTACATTTTTAAAAATATATATTTTAGTAATTAAAAATTTAGATTTTTTATTTATTTTTTAATTTTAATTTTAATTTTTTCAAAAATAAAATTTATAAAAATAAAATTAATGTTTATATTATATAATTTAAATTCAAATAAATAGTTCAATAGATGAAAAAATAATTAACATGTCACCATCATCACCATCATGGTATCATCTTCTCTCTCTCTCTCTCTCTCTCTCTCTCAGACCATTCATGAATGTTAAGATAATTACAATATACTTATACCATTTGCATGGGGAGGTTTTTTGGTTTTTTGGTGTGTAGAAAAGAGATGATACGTAGAGGGAGATAAAAGGGATGGCATGTGAATATAAAATTGAAAGAAATGGCTTTGGACCTTGTCAACTCACTTTTAATGTGTTGCAAGAACAATATCATTTTCATATGCTCTCCCATAGGTCTTTGGGGGCCTTTTTTTTTTTTGTGCCTTTTCAGTTTCTTCCTAATGATGAGTTCTTTGCGAGTTCCCTAACTTCTTATAATTCTTTCTGTAATTTTAAGAGAATTAATTTTTGTTATATGATATAAAATTTGTTCCTTGCTAGCCAATAAGTTGAGAAGAATTAAAAAAAAAATCTAAAATTTTGATTTAGTAGAATAAAAGAAAAGAGAGAGTGAACTTGCTATACTATTGACCACTGTTGTAAGAAAAATTGTCAAAAAATAAATTTTAAGAAATATTAATCTCAAGCACATGACTTATTTTTGACATATAAAAAACCAAAAAGAAAAAAAAAGACTACATTTATTTTTATGCATTTGAATGGGATATTAATAATAGCAAACTAGGTCCTATGTAATTGAGGAGGACCCCAAACCTTATCTCACAACAGGGAGGCAAGCTGGCATGTAGCTGCTCTTGTCTTGTACTTCTTGGACCACCAAAAGTTTATTCCTCAGCTCACATTAGCCCTATTAAAAAGCAATCCAACTAATTGTACATGAATTCTCAGCTATTCCTTCCTTATTTATTTGAATTTTAGGCATAAATTTTTGTTGCTCTACCAAAAAATTTAAATTAAATTTTTAAGAACTAAATCAATCATTAAACCAAAAATTTTAAAAGTTCAAAGTTCAACTAATATAATTAAAATTAAATTAATAAAATTAATATTTAATATTAAATAATAAATTTAATATATATATATATATATATATATATATATATATAAATACACACACAATTATACATTATATGAAAATATTTATATATAAAAATTAAAATATAACAAAATTAATTTTTAATACCAATACAAAATACTCAAGAAAATATCACAATTAAAATAAATAAAATACAAATATTTCATAAAATTTATATATATCAAAATTTAAAAATAATAATATAATTATGATTAAATTTCATTATTATTACTTTCTCTCTTAATCATATAGATAATTTTTAATTCTAATAATATTTACAATACTAAAATAACTAATAATATCAACTATATCTAAATTAACAAATTTATTATTTTTCTATTAATAGTATTAGAACTTAAATATATATTCTTTTTGTAAAGAACTTTGTACATGATTACCTTTTCTTTTTTGCTTATCTTGAATTAATTTCTTGTTTTTTTCCTTTTGATATTTCTACTACCCTAACTTCTTTTTTCTCCAACTTAATATCATAAGAATTATCACTAAAGTTGTGGTCTCTATTCTCCTTGGCTTGTTTTTCCTCCTTATATACCTATTTAAGAATATCAAAGGCCTTTACTTGACTATCATATAAAACTTTTTTACATTGAGTTATTGGAACTTTGATTCTAGCAAAATGATATTTCATTTTATGCATTTTTCTACTCTTGAAAGTATCATTTCAATAAAGACAAAGATAAATAGATATAATTTTACTAATTGACTCAAACTCAACTCTTCTAGAAAAAAGCACCCATGCTAAATCATTCTTTTGATGGGGGGATTGACTATTGAGTATAGGATTTGTAAATTACTTTTTCAGATGATTGAGATGAGGTATTATAGCTAATCCATTATCTGTGTTCAAAGCACTACAATGGATGCGAATAAGAAATCAAACAAAACTCCCACCAAAATGAATGCTAATGCCAACTAATCAAAGATGGTTCGATAGGAAGAGTATTAAAATGTGAGAAGCTAATGAGTCAGCATTTGCTTCTGTACTCAGCATAAAATCCCTGCTTAATGTCATAGTTCAATAATAATCTATCAATTTCAATACTACTGTTGGAAGTGTTGCTGCCTCGGAACCGGTCTTCTCTTTGGGCGCAATCGCCGCCGAAAGGTTCGGATGCTAGATGAAAGGTTGACCGTTGGATTACCGGATGCCAGAGGTCTGCGGGATGCCTCTGCTCTGCTATTGCTGGAAATCTCGATTTCTTAATTTTCAACGGCCATGATGAACAAAAGAAGTGAATTGTTAATAAAAGTGATTTTATTTATTTTACAAGAAAACTGCTCTAAACAAACAATTGCTAACATTATATTATTTTTTTTATTAAAATAAAACAGTAATTGTTAGGAACATGAAACGATGTCGTTTACATTTTTTTTTTATTTGGGGGAACTAGGCCGTTTCGCCTAAAAAAAAAAAGGATTTGATTCATTAGGTGTTAATTTAATTAGTTTTAAAGAAAAATTGAATTAGATTATGAATTAGTTCTGAATTTTTTCAATTAAATTTAATTAGACTTAATTTTTAAAATATTGATTTAAATACAAATTTAAGGTTCATATTATTAGTTTTGGTAAGGCATTAATGCCTAAAAATTATCCAACTAATGATAAATTTTGTTTTGGAAAATGGAAAATAGATACCTCATAGTCTTAACAGAAAACAAAAAAAAAAAAAAGTATTAATTGTACTGTACATTTGGGTAGACCACTCAACTAAAGTAGCAGAAAAGCAAATTTCGTGGTCTATAGTCAACGTTACTGACTTTTCTCAAAATCATATAAAATTAAAACGTACGTTTATTTTCATTAAATATTTTAATAAAAATTTAAATTTACGACTTAAATAATATGAATGAATTTTTTAAGTATTAAACGATAATGAACGATGATTCAACTAATGATAACTAATAATTACAACGTTTTTAAAAAAATGTCATTTTTTTTGTAATCATGACAATTTTTGTTAATTATGATAATTTTTTGCTAAATTTTATTAAATTTAGTTTTTATTTTTATTTTTATGAATTTAGAGTAGTGACCTAACCGATAATGTGGTACGACTAACACAATTTTCTCTAATGGGCCTATAGATACCACTATGTTTATCTTCTCAAATAACAAAAAAAAAATAAAAAAAAATAAAAAAAAAAAAAGGAAAAAGCAAAAACAAAACAAAAGGAGAAAAAACGTCGTAACGGTAAAGGGGAAGGTCAGGCCATGAGTCAATCAAATTAAATTTTAATTCTTGACGGAGAGTATAATCGTAATTTTAAGAAAAAGGAAGGTCAATCTAGTCAAGCAACAATTAAAAGACAAACCCTGCAAGAAGAGAGAAACAAAGGGAGAGACAGAGAAGAGAACAGAAAGAAGAAGAAGAAGAAGAAGAAGAGCATGTGAATCCAGCTCCTGCCACCTTTTCCCTTTTGATGGTATTCTTGGTTTGCTTTCTCTCTCTATCTCTATCTCTGTCTCTCTCTTCAGTCTCTATCTTTTGGATCATCTCACCTGGGTCCTACTCCTCTTCTTTCCTCCTCCATAGCCAGCCACCCTTATGATCTCTTAAAACTTGACCAAGAACCCCAAAGACTCTTTCTTTTTTCTCCCTTTCCTATTTCTCTCCCTGTCTATCCATGTCTGAGGATAAGGTAAAACGTTTTCTGTCTGCCCCCTATCTTCTCTTTTTTGGGTTACTTTCCCATTTCCAAGTTTTCCCAGGAAATTCCTGCATTTTTTTTGCAAAATTTTTGAATTTTTCTTTTTTTTCGCTTTTTTTTCTCTAAAATTTGTTGAAATTTTGGTTATTTTCACTATTATCAGACTTAGTTACGTGAATTCAAGATTTTTTTCCCCTATTTTCCAAGCTAGTATCTTTTTCTTCTCTATGTCCTGGGTGGACAGATTACTGTAGTTTTGGAATTTTCATTTCATTGACCTGTACTTTCTGTGCTTCAAGGAACATAATTATGCCCTCCCCCGTTTTTTGTTTTTTTTTTTTTGTTAAGTTCTGTTGCCCAGGGTCCTATTTGTTCAGCTCATAGGAAAACCGCAAGTTCATAACTTTACTCTCTTTTGTTGTTCTGATCTACCATCTCTTTCTCTCCACAGAGCTGAATTTTGCTTTTATGGGTTCTTTTTTCCTGTTATAGGTCTGTATTCTGATCTTTGCTTGGAGCCTTAGGTCAAGTGGTCTTAGATCACATCGGATTTTCTTTTAGTTCCCTTTTTGGGCGGGGGGAGTGGGGTTTAATGATCATTTTGATCTCATCTTTGAGTTGGGTTTTCATTTACCTTTCTAGAGCTCACCTAACTTTGCTTGAATTATTTAGTAATATATCAGCATACTGAATTAAATTTTATTTAGGTTCAGTTGGGTTTAGTACTCTTTTATTTACCTTCACTTTCTGTGTTTACTTAACTTGTCCTCATGTTCTTCTGTATGAGCATGTTTGGTCTTTCCTTTTCTGCAATTTAGTCTTTAGTTGGTGAATATTGAAACAATAGATTTCAGGTGCTTTTGATCCTATGTTATTGTGCCTTGCTGGGATTTCCTTTTTCTCATGACTAAGTGAATTGTGTAGAAATAGTCCTGATCTTAATGTGTTTTGCAGGAAATGACAGCCTGTGGGGTTGGTGGTAATGATTCAGTCACTGGTCACATCATATCCACCACGATTGGAGGTAAAAATGGAGAACCAAAGCAGGTAGCTGCCTTTGCCAATGCCCTTACTTTTGTGTTTGTTGGTCTTTTTACCTGCTAATGTGGCATGGAATAATGTTATGCATGCTAACCAGTTTACAAGGTTGGGTAGCTTACCATGTTTCCCTTTTTCTCGCCTTGATTTGTCATGGTTCTCCTAGACTATAAGTTACATGGCGGAGCACGTTGTAGGGAACGGGTCATTTGGTACAGTTTTCCAGGTGTGTATGTGTGATGTCTTTGGTTACCATTTTTTTCTTTTTGTCTCATTTATTGAGCTTGTTTGCCTCCTTTTCAGGCTAAATGCTTGGAAACTGGGGAGACTGTGGCAATAAAAAAGGTTTTGCAGGACAAAAGATACAAGAATCGGGAATTGCAGTTAATGCGGGTGATGGATCATCCTAATGTGGTCTCCTTGAAGCATTGTTTCTTTTCCACAACAAACAAAAACGAACTCTTTCTAAACTTGGTCATGGAGTATGTACCTCAAAGCTTGTATGAGATTTTGATGCATTATAGCAATGCAAAACAGCCAATGCCCCTCATTTATGTGAAACTTTACATGTATCAGGTATGCATAAAGCTCCTATTGATGTTTGATTACTGTCTCATTTCCTCGCAATACTAATTGTAGGACACCTTCAGATTTTCAGGGCTCTGGCATACATCCATTCTGTTCCTGGTGTCTGTCATCGTGATTTGAAGCCTCAAAATATTTTGGTAAGCATCTTCTATAAATGTTGATTGCTAATGGATTGATTGTTTTTCTATGAACTCAAAGTTATTTTTTGCTGTCTGTAGGTTGATCCTTTAACTCATCAGGTTAAGCTGTGTGATTTTGGAAGTGCTAAAGTGCTAGTATGTTGACTTCCTTCTCCCAGTGTTTTCCAGTGTTCTTGTTATATTGGACTAGGAATGGAACATGAACTTCTAAGCCAAGCATGTTTTAGGACATCAGTGTTGCTTTTAGCAAAATTGTTATCAACCCATTAGCTTCAATTATTTGCATTATGTTGATGATACTTGTAAAGCTCAATATTTAACTGTAACATTGGCAAGTTGTCTTATGCATTGCCTTTTTGTTTGCTTTATAAATTTATGTGCAAAATACTGTTGTGTGGGTAAGTCTCAAGGTAGTCTAAGCATTGTGACGTTTGTCTTTAGATTGGAGGGGAGGCAGTGACATCTTATTGTCTGAAAATCTAGAATCTGGCTGACTGTCATGAGCATTCCTAACTTGGCAGCAAGATAATCTTACTATGGCTTTCATTCTTAATGCCTTCCTAAAGAGGCTCAATGGAGAAAATCAACTGATGCATTCTGCTCTCTTTGTATTGAAGTCCATGGTTAAGTGCTTATGCACCCCTTTGCCTGGTTAAAATGCTATAAGCTGTCAACACAAGTGCATTGTATTGATAGGCAATTTTAATTTTGGTGTTTTTTTTTCTTGGTAGGAAGCATTTAGCCTGTTGATGGTTCAAGCATGATTGCCTCTTTTTTCCTTGAAAGATCCTTGCATTGAAATTGAGTAAATTTCTTTTCAGGTCAAAGGTGAAGTGAACATATCTTATATATGTTCTCGATTCTATCGAGCTCCAGAACTCATATTTGGTGCTACAGAATACACAACCTCAATTGATATATGGTCAGCTGGTTGCGTCCTTGCTGAGCTTCTCCTGGGCCAGGTTAGCATTTCCTCGCTCTATTTTAAGAATGCTCTTTTTGAAAGTGAATGATTAGATGATTATGTAATGTTAGTGTGTTCTACAAATAGTTGACCATTTCAGAATTTCTTACAGCCTCTATTTCCTGGAGAAAATGCAGTGGCCCAACTTGTGGAGATTATAAAGGTACAGTTTGCTTTTTGATGCTTAAATCCTATGAAATTGTTGGATTATGAGTAGCCATATTATGTACTGTCTTACAGGTTCTTGGCACTCCAACTCGAGAGGAAATTCGCTGCATGAATCCAAATTATACTGATTATAATAGATTTTCACAGATAAAAGCGCACCCTTGGCACAAGGTCTATTTTGATTCTTTGAATTTGGTTCCTTTTTATTTTTATGACTGCATACGTATCTGATTCAATTAATCTTGGGACTTAGGTTTTCCACAAAAGGATGCCTCCAGAAGCTATTGATCTTGCTTCTCGTCTGCTGCAATACTCACCGAGTCTTCGTTGCACAGCGGTGCGTTCAAGTTCCTCTCTCCTCGTCCTCTCACTTTTTTTGTTACTTTTGTTGCTTTTCCTCCCTTGATATCAGTTGTGTGAATGGTATGTCTGTCTTTTGGCTGATGCTTGTCAGTTTACTTTGTTCATAATCAACTACAATAAAGTGTACTGTCTAACAAGAATTTACTTTTGATCACAGTTGGAAGCATGTAGTCATCCTTTCTTTGATGAACTTCGTGAACCAAATTGTCGTCTACCAAATGGTCACCCTTTGCCACCTCTCTTCAACTTCAAACAAGAAGTATGTTTCTTAATTTCCTGGCTTAGCGTAAGTTTGCATGTTCATTGGGAGAATGAGGAGTCATGTTGTACATCACTTTGATGCTTGTACTTATCCGAACAGTTTGTAATTGCATGCCAAATATACCCTGCAGTATCTCTATAATTGCATCTTTTACCATTCTGTCATTTGACAGCTACCTTTTCATTACATCCGAGTTACTTGTAATAAATAGTCTCCTTGTTTCTCATCATTAATTTAACTGGTCTTGATTGCAGTTAAATGGGGCTTCTCCTGAGGTTATTAACAAGTTAATCCCAGATCACGTGAAACGGCAATTGAGGCTTAACTTTATGCACCTGGCTGGAACATAAATGAAGATAAGTGACACTGGATTGGTTAAAATGATACAGCATTAATATTCTGCCAGTTGGTTCATGATGCAAGTGGAGAGGAGCAGGTTTGTCCCATATGTTTTACAAGCACAGATTGATGTCTGACCAGCAACAACGCATCTTTCTCTACAAAAGTACAGGATGGGGCGGCTGGAAGGCTGAGCTTGCTTGATGTTTTTGCCTTCACTTTTCCTCTATCCGCTTTGTTTGTGCCTTCTGCAGATTTCCTTTTTGGTTATGTACATGTTTGATAGCTAATAGTTCCAGTCAACTCATCGGGTAGCAGCTAGTGGAGGTAAACTTTGAGCATTGTTGTCTCTAGCAGGAAGAAAGCTTCTTAACAGAATGTCCCAAGAAAAGGTGTGGGCATGTTGTTGGAAGGTTGGCTTTTGTTATACTTTGCTGTGTTGTTCCCTATTTGTTTTGGAAGACGACTGGTTGCAGATTCAAAAAATGGCGGACAATTGTCACCGCTCAGCTGTTTGTGCAAGGTAAAATGCTATTGTGTTCTCCTATGTTATTGCTTGCTTCTCCCATCCTATTTCTGTCTTGGGTTCTCACTCTTTTGCATTTGTGATACATCTCTCTCACGATCTGTTCACTAGCATTTCGGCATGAGACAAAGGTTCAGCATTTGAGTCGCTAGATTCCTGCTTTGATTTTCTTTCTCTGTTGCAGACGAAATCTGGGGGACACTCAAAACATTGCAGTATCTGATCTAAGTTTTGACATGCTAATCTGCCACGTACTAGTTTAAGTTCTTTTCACAGAAAAATCCAATAATGTAGAATTGGTACCTAGTCTATAAGATGCACCCATTTCATAGAAATCTGGCCGGTAATAATGTGTTAAAAATGGAACGTGAAATGTTAATGGAATTTGTCATAAGCAGCAGTCGTGGAAGTTGCAAGGGAACTGAAAGTAGGCACTTGGAGCAACGAACAAAGTTAGATTAAGGGTCGGAGGAAATATGAACTGTAATCTCTTTATTGAGGATCCTTAGCTCTTTAAAATGCTAACGTGGATGCTTCAATTATAGCTGCATCGAGAGGAATAAAATAGCAGTAATTAAGTATAAGCGTTGACATGTGGGGCGAGATTTTACATCGTAGGGTTCGATAAAGTGTTACTGCTTTCATAGTCCGGGGGAGTGTCATTACGTAGCCCTACTCTGTTTTGCACTCTCTACAATTTCAACTTGTGACCTTCGAGGCTCACCCATCTAACATCTATTACTAGAGTGATTAAATAACATATTTTCGATAAGCTAATCCCACCACCATAGGCAAATCCTTTCAAAACTCAGGTGCCCTCCATGTCGAAATGATACAGAGCCAGCAGTCCTGACCCCACTGTTTTGAAGACTAGCCGTGTGTGACAGTGAAGTAATTTGTTCTCCAATCCTGAGGGTTTAGCTTGATGGACAAGTTGACATGTTCTGTGGTGTGTGTTCACTGAGCTCAGAGACAATGGCTTCAAAAATGTGGTTAGGTGGAAATGGTTTCTAGTTCTTAAAAGCCCGGGTGGTGGGGTTGGGGGGGGGGAATTTATTTTTATAAATTAAAGAAAAATTAAAATAAAATCTTTTCTATGTGGGCATACCAAATCTGTCACTAGAAAATTAAAAAAAAAAAAAAGATTATAACATGAGATTATTCTACTATATCAACTACGCATTATGAGACATTTGCATGTAAAACAACTCTAGCTTCTGAAGACTCGGCCAACACTGGATGCATCTACGGAGAGTTGGACTTTGTCTACATGAGCTAGGTGGAGAAAACCTGAAAGAAAGGGGAAAACCTGGGGGAAATATGAAAGCAGTGAGCAACTTGAATGTCAAAAAGGCCATTTCTTCTCCCATGGAATTGGTTTTGCGCGTAGTGGATAGGCAAAAGAGCTGTCCTCAACTCAAACATAATAATTATGTATACTAAGTCTACCAAATGGTGATTTTACAGAATATTTTCCTTCACAAAAATGTTCTTAAGAGTTATAGCTATATATAATATATAGTATTTATCTAAGTGAAAGAAATTTTCAACCTACTTCTTAATTTTAGAGCTAAAACAAGATTTACACGGCATGCTTCCTAAAAAATGATTGTTAAGGTATTTTCATATATTTAATTATTTTATTTTAATAATAAGATTTTTTTCAATTTCAATCATCCATTATTCATTAACCCTAATTGATAGGAATTGAATATATTATCACTTAATTTCAATTGCAATTGACCACAACTCCTTAAACTTAATCTCTTTTATTGTAAATGTTGATAACTCTACATATGTTTGTTTTTGTTTTTTCCTTTTATTGTTTGTTGAAATTTTGTTTATTGTTGAAGATTTAAAGGAAAAAGAAAAACAGTATAAAGTAGATAGTTTGCACATTTTGGTATTCAACAATAGTATATCATTCAGATTATTTTTCTCAATTATAAAATAAACGTGTAATAAACTATTATTTTTTTTTCAGTTAAAATTTTTATTTTTCAATTTTAAAATTCAAATATTACAGCATAGATTAAAAAAAACAAAAAAAAAAAAAATTCACAGAAGGCACAAGCTGAAAGACGAATTTCATTATTAATGAAGAGGTGTTAGGGTATTATAGTCATTATCAGACCAACAGATAGAACCCCAAAAAACAAAAACAAAAAACCCTAATGCCACGTCCCGACTTGAATCTCCTCTCTTGTAATAATTAAAAAGAAAAAGAAAAAAACCATTCGCCTCGTCGCAGCCTCTCTCCCTCCTCGTATTCCTCTGCATCTCCAACGACAACAACGTCAACGACAACAACGTTAACGACAACAACGTCAACGGCAGCAACATGGTCTCTCTCTCTCTGTTTCTCTCTGTGTGTCTCTGCCTGATAGTTACGCGTGCAAATGAATACGTACACGTTCGTTGTAATGACTTGTGTTTTCGTTTTGGTTGTTGTGTATGAGTTCAGGCTTCGGACAAGAAGCTATCGAATCAAATGAGAGAGATCAAGGTTCAGAAGCTCGTCCTCAACATTTCCGTTGGGGAGAGTGGCGATCGCCTCACCCGTGCCGCCAAGGTCTCCCTTCTTCTTCTTCTTCTTCTCTCTCTCTCTCTCTCGCTCTCGCATTTATTTGATTTTGTTTGTCATTTCGGATTGTCCTTTTTGCCCGCAGGTGCTGGAGCAACTCACCGGTCAGACCCCTGTCTTCTCCAAGGGTATGATTTTCATCGAACTCTCTCCCTCTCGCTCCACTCTGTTGTTTTCATCGTTTGGGGTTTATTTGTTTTATTATTATTGATAGTATATGGGTGATTGGATCGAGCAGCTAGGTACACGGTGAGGTCGTTCGGGATCAGGCGTAACGAGAAGATTGCCTGTTACGTGACGGTGAGGGGAGAGAAGGCAATGCAGCTGCTGGAGAGTGGGTTGAAAGTGAAGGAGTACGAGCTCCTGAGAAGGAACTTCAGTGATACCGGCTGTTTCGGCTTCGGTATCCAGGAGCACATCGATCTGGGCATCAAGTGAGCGAGTCTTTCTTTTTATGTTCTCATTCATGTTTGAAGAGCTATTCGAATTGGGTTGTCATTTGTTTTTTAAAATGTTTATGATAGGACTGACTGCTATGTTGGGGGTTTAGTGATTACTTGATTGGGCGTGTTATATGTTGGCTTCTTTAATGATTGTGTTGGCCCTGCTGCTTTTGAGGAATGTTTTACTTTAGTTGAAGTTTATGGTTATGACAGGAGGTGACTGTTGGTTTGGTTTCTTTGTCAAAAAGAGTGTGTGCAGTTGCGAGAGGCTGTTGATGTGTTTGTTTTGATGGAAATGAGGGAAGTTAGAATCAACCTTAGCTTATATTGAGCACACGTTTGCTTGGAGTTTGGGCTGTAGTTCGAGTGGACATGTGGTTATTAACTAGCTTGGACTGAAAATATGCTACTTGTTATTTATAGTTTATAGGTGTTATTTCCTATTTCTTTTCTTTTTATCGGTGCATATGCATTTTTTAAGTTTGATGAACTTGTCCCTATGATTCCAATTTCAATACCCTGACTTTGTATCGGAGTCTTCCGAACATTATCCTTTGGTGATTAGTTAGTTAAAGTTAGGATGAGGGTGTAATTGAATGTGCACAAAGGTCACAGTTAAGATTGAGCATAGGATGTTACTGGGGAAACATTAATGCTTAAAGTGGGAGCATGTTAGTCAACATTTGCCATGCATTAGTTACGACAATTTACTGCATGGATTTTAAAAGTATGCGGAGGCTTGTTCTTTTGAGTTTAAGGTGAGTAATGATTTGTTTGTAGTGGGAAATTGACTGTAATTGTTTACAGTGGAACTAACTATAATATTTGATCATCTGTCATCAGGTATGACCCTTCCACTGGTATCTATGGTATGGATTTCTATGTTGTTCTAGAGCGCCCAGGTTACCGTGTTGGTCGTCGCCGCCGATGCAAGGCACACGTTGGAATTCAGCATAGAGTTACGAAAGATGATGCGATGAAATGGTTCCAGGTCAAATACGAGGGAGTCATCCTTAACAAGTCCCAGAGTGGCCTTTCTTAGCTACCTTCCAGTCTTCGTCAGGTTGGATCTTCAGTCAGGCCCTTTTGTTGTAGCGAAGATATAATTTACTCGAAGAGGTTTTGAATTTTAAGATTTCTTGCTTGTGTTTTAATTGTTATAATTGTTGGTTGTTTTACAATTCCTAGTAATAAAGTATTCAATTTCAAGTTTGCTTCCATTATTATTTCTGTTCATTTCTGCAAGTGAATTGTGGTGCTTGGGAAGTGATTGCCCAGGTAACTGGTAGATCTCACCGATCATCCTACTCCCTCCGGCCCGACCCTACTGCACTCAAAATAACAAAGAAGAATCAATAAAATTTCATTTGGATGTCTGGAATATGCTTATCTATGTAGAATGCAAGATGCAGTTGCTTCTTTTTTCTTATTTCAGTTTGAAAGAACAAAATATGATGTCGTTGAGATCTAGCAAATAGAACAAAAAAAAAACAAAAAACACTCTGGTGGGGAAAAATAAGAAGTAAAACGAGACACATTTGTATGCCACGCAACATATTGACGGCAATTGACAAACACAATGGAAAGTTGTTGGTGAGATACAGTTAGTGTTTTTATCTGTTGAAACTTTAGGGTGCTGCTCTCTCTTTCACCTCGAGGGAAAATCTATATAGGGCATCCAGCAATTCCAAAAGCTCACATTTCCTCAACTCCGAGTAACCTATAACGCATCTAGACTTGGCTAACCTATAATGCATCTAGGCTTGGCTAACTACTTTAGCTCAGGCAATTTCATTTCATTGTGGCGGCCGAAGATTCAAGCTTGAACTAAGCTGCCACTCCTCTAGGTCCCGATGATGATGATACGCATGAGTTTGGCAATTTTAACTGTTGCTACCCTTATGAATCTGGCATTATGCCTGATTATGTTTCCCTTATTTCTACACTTCAAGCTTATAGTCATTCTGAAGGATGGTGATTCTTGAGCACAATGCAAAATGAATGCAACATTGATTTCTTGCTTAGTCTAGGAAACTGCTGTTGGCGTATAGATTCATGGGAGAAAAGCCAATTGAACTCGTGTTCTTTGGTTCTAGTCCAAAGATATGCTCTCGAGAACTGGAAATGCACATGGCTTTAAAGCAGAGTGGATTTTGTAGAAGATCTTGTAACCCCGTTCCGCTTTTTCTTTTCTTTTTTTTTGGCCAAATTAATCCTCGCTATGTCTCCAAAGTATGATAGTATTCCAGTGATTTAACGGGTGAAAACATCCTTCAACCCTCCTTGCGTTGTTTTCATTTTTTTTGAACTGGGTAAGAATTTCTGATAAAAAGAAATAAAAAGGAAAATACTTAGACATCTACAATCTACAGCCAAGATTGCAAAGCCAAGCTGTCTGGAAAGGACCCCATCATTAGGACAACCGTATTTCCTTGAAGACTTGGCTGCATATCCATTATTATTCCTGCTTCTACTCTCCCTCTCTCTCTCGTTAATGAAACCACCCCGCACTTCCTTTGTGTTGATAAGTTGGCTGCTTTGAACGACCCGGAGAAAGAAGATCGTTTAGAAACAATAATGGCATCTTAATTTTAGCCTTCTACGCTACAAACAGAAAGAAAGAATCAAGTTAGTCTGAAGTTGGGCTTCTTAGAAATTTGAGTGTGCCTCAAACCTTAGTCGTCGATGATTAATCTTAATAATCGACCACAAGGTAGTTATTCTGAAATTTCCTAACTCTAACTTGAATAGCAGATGACAATTCATTCTAAATTTCCTATGTTTGGCATAAACGGTCCTCCTTTCATTGCGCACTTAATATAGTGTACAAAGTGATACTAGTGACTGCAATATTTAAGGTTTTTTTTTTTTTTAAAAAAGAAAGGGAAATAATCAAGTAAGCAGCGAATCCATGGCCTAGCTAGCTCCTATGATAACTGAAGGATTGATGTTACTGCCTTGCAACTTCAATAACAGTAGCAGCAATAGTTTCAATAGTACAAGCAATTGCAGGCTAAATATCTCAAACCAATAAATTGTTCCAATGTCTAGTATCAAATTTCGCAATTCCATCAACTATAAATTAGTTTGAATTATACAATCTTTTTTTTTTTAAGTTACTTATAAATTTGATTTTTGAAAAGATATAAATTTAAAATTTATATTTGAATTTAAATCTAAAATTGTAATGATTAAAAATTTATTAATTTGAATTAGTACGAATTATATAATTTAATTATATAAAAAATGAATGATAAAAAATGTTAATTTTATTCTTACAAATCCCATTTTTACTTTTGCATTATTCACTCTCTCTGTTCCTCTACATATACTAGAAAGCTTGCATAGCAAGCTTGAAATAGGTGGCTGTACAGGGAGTTGAAGTCCAGCAACCAACAATTTGGTATTAGAGCGTTTTTCTTTTTTCTCTGTTCTTAAAGGACTTGCCAAACCCATACCAATCCAAGAGTAAGACAAAACAAATAAGAACTCTTATCTTTTGTCATTTGTCACTGAACTCCTTCACACATGGTCTCTTTCAACTTCACACCATTACCACTACTCTTTAAACTTCACACCATTACCACTACTAAAATTCTTTAGAGAAAACTAATTCTAGTATACTATTTTTAGTGGACTGTAATGATGAAAGTATAGTTTAAGATCTTTAATTTGTGGAAAATTACAAAAAATTGAGCTATAGTAGATCCATTCCTAATAAATACCACTGTGACTCAATTGAAGAATCACAATAAGCAAACCTCCAAACAATTCAAGGCCTTCACATGCATATATTCAATTGTTACAAAATCATATTCAATAAAATTATGATTTATGAAATAACTCAAGAAGTTTGAAGCAAGCTAAAAGATGAGTATGCAGGAAGTGAGAAAACTAAATCCATATAGTTGTTTAACTTCAGAAAAGAGTTTGAATAGTTAAGAATGAAAGATGCCGAGAAGATCAAAAAATACAGTGATAAGGGGTTGAAGCTAGTCAATCAAATCAGGTTGTTAGGAGGAGATCTTATTGATGCAAGCATTGTGCATAAGGTGTTTGTAAGCTCGCTAAAAAGGTTTAAATCCAAAATATCTTTTTTAAAAGATTCTAGGGACTTAACCAAAATTACCTTGGGAGAGCTGGTTACTACATTACAAGCTCAAGAGCAAAGGAGATTAATAAGACAGAAGGAGGTAGTAGAAGATGCTCTTATAATCAAACATACAGAAAAATATCATTATAAGAAGAAGTAATAAAGAGGAAAGCAACCAAATAAAGATCTTGAATGTAGCACATCAAATAGGAAGCAACAAGCTTAACTTTGTGCACACTATAGGAAGGCAAATCATCTTTTAAGTATTACTGTTGAAGGCCTAATATTATTTATAGGAATTGTAATGAAAAAGGGCATCAAGAGAAGGTTTATCCAAAGAAGAAAGGATCAAAGTAGAAACAACAAGCATAAACAACCCATGATGAAGTGAAGGAAATGGAACAACTCTTCATGGTAGGAAATGTAACTGATCATAAAAAGATAGATGCTTGGTTGGTTAATAATGGTTGCATAGACCATATTTCTCCAATTCTATCTCTTTTCAAAAGTTTTGATAAAAGCTTTACTTCAAAGGTCAAGATAAGTAATAAAGACTACATAAAAGTATAAGGTAAAAGTGCAATTACAATTCAAACACATATAAGTACTAAACTCATCACTAAAGTTCTATATGTTCCTCAAATTTATCAAAATCTCTTAAGTGTTGGACAACTTTTAAAGAAAGGGTATTCATTAAAGTATACAGATAGCTTATGCTTCATTTATAACTCATGTGACATAAAACTGATAACAATTCCAATGAAAAAGAAAAGTTTTCAAGTGAACTTGTAACATTTAGAATGTTGTACTATGCTTGTAACTCTTAATGCCATGTCTCTATAGCACAGGAGACTAGGACATGCCTATGATGCAAGCTTACTCAACCTGAAGAGGAAGTTGCTAATGATAGATTTGCCAAATATTGAACAAGGAAGAGCTATCTATCAGGCCTACAAATAAGGAAATTAGACTTAGATTCTTTTTTTAACTGAAGAAGCTTATAGGAGTAAAGAAAAGTTGTAACTAATTCATTATAATACTTATGGTCTAATGAACATATAATCACTCAATGGTAGCAAGTATTTTGTAATTTTCGTTGATGATCTAAACAAATTTTGTTGGATTTATTTTATGAAATAAAAGTTTAAGGTTGCTATAATTTTCAAGTAGTTTGGAGAACTAAAGCAATTCCAAGGTCCAAGCCACAAGGAGTGATAATGGAATTGAGTTTACTTCAGACTAATTCAAAGATATATGCATTATAGTAGGAATTAGGCAATAACTCACAACTTTATACACACCTTAACAGAATGAGGTGAGTGAGAGGAAGAACAAGAGCATTATGAAGATGTTTAAGTACCTTTTATTTAAGAAGAATATGCCAAAGAAATTCTAGGCAGAGGCTGCAAATATAATTGTGTACCTATTAAATCTGCTACCATCCAAAACCTTAGAGGATCAAACTCCTTTTGAGGCTTAGCATGGATTTAAGTCATCTGCATGTCACTTAAGAATTTTTGGATGCATATGTTATACATTAGTATTAAAGAAGGAGAGAAGCAAGCTGGATCATAAGGCTATTTGTTGAGCAACAAAAAAAAAAAAACAAGATGCTCAATTCTCTAATTGACAAAGTTAGCACTAGTAGAGAATTGAAGTTATGTAAAGAATAAAGTTAGAACTAGAACAAATTTTTTTTAGAGGGCCTTAGTTCAGGAACTATTCAAACTTAGGGAGCCCGATGATGCAGAATTTGATTTAGATGAAGACTTTCCAAGAAGAGGGATGAGATCAACTTGTTGATATACATACAAAGCCACTTAACAAAGGAAGATTTATGCAACTAAAAGATAAATTAGGGATGCAACACAACAACAAAAAGGAAGAGATTTGAAAGATTGGTGTTACTGCCCTACAACTTCAATAGTAGTAGTAGTAACAGTTTGAGCAGTTGCAAGTTGAATATTTCTAACTAGTAAGTTGTTCCAATGCTAAGTATCAAATTTTGCAATTCTAGCAATTATGAATTAGTTTGAATTATGCATTCTTTTTTCTTTTTTTTTTAAGTTATGAAATTTAATTTTTAAAAAGATTTAAATTTAAAATTTATATTTGAATTTAAATTCAAAGTTGTAATGGTTAAAAACTTATGAATTTGAATTAATAGAGACTATATAATTCAAATATATAAAGATTGAATGATCAAAACATTTGACTTTTCTCCTGTAAATCCCATTTTTACTTGTGTATTACTCACTTTCTCTATTCCTCTACATATACCAAAAAGCTTGCATAATAAGTTTGAAATAAGTGGCTGTATGAAGAGGTGGAGTTTAGCAACCAACAATAACATTACAACCTAAGTTGGTTCTATTAGTTTATTTATTAGCCAAAAAAAAAAAATGATGCAACCTAAACTAATCTAATTCTAACAACATTGGCATAAGGAAAAAGAAAAAAAACCAACTTTGTTTATTTTTAATGTTTTCTTTAAAAAATTCATTAAATTGTGAGTTATATAATAAAAATAACACTTTTTTATTTTTATAAATTCTATATTATTTTTTTAATATTAGAATTCAAGATATTAAAAATAAAAATTTAAATTTTTAATTATTAGGTTATTAAAAGACAAAAGAGTACATAAAGCAAATGATATGGTTGAAATGAATGAAAGTAAAAGGAGCAAGGCTTATAACTTAAGAAAATTTTATTTACTAAGGTAAATGATCAATGTGAGTCACTTCTTGCTTCATCCAAAAGTAAACCCTATGGTGACCAAATTCATATTGAAAAAATGGAAACCACCACTTTTTTTCCCATCCAACGATCAAAGTAGAAAATGGTTCACACACCAAAAACAATGATTTTTCCTTCTCCCTTTTCTCTTTTCCACTCCATAATTACTCTTCCTTATTATGAAGTGTATAATAAATTAAACAATATACCATGCTCTCCCTAACCTAAAGCAAATTTGCCTTTTAATGAACCATATCTTTTTGATATAAGTACAAAGAAAATGATGAAAATTGAAAGAAAGGCCAATAACAACACCAAGAACAACCTTATTAGGTTTATAATGGTGATTCTGCTAGTTATATGAATTATTCCCACCACCATCATCATTTAAGCAATAACTCTCACTTTTATCATCTGATAAAGATTCTTTTGATGGTGGAGGTGACATTGGCAATCCATGCTTATCACAAAGAGTAATACCAAGCTTGATGATAAAATTGTATGGTTATGGCACAAATTGCTATTGCCACCAGCATACAACCAATCTCTTCATAAAAGTAAGATTGGAAGGCAAAGCACCATGGAATGCGTTGTTCTTAAGATTAAAGTACCTCAACTACTTCATTTTTACAAAAAAAATCTTTAAATTATCCCATTGAATTGATTTAAACTAAAATCAACATGAACTACGTAAGGAATTGCTAACATTGAGTTTAAAATCAACCTGGACAATGAATTAGATTTCAAAGATATATTCTTTAGGGAAATTAGATTGCTAAAGTTTGTGGGGACTTTACCAATGTGAGAATTAAAGGAAAGGAAAGATTAAGTGTTTTGAGATTTTCTAAGATAATAGTGGAACTAGGTATGGTTCCTTTAAGCTTATTACATGAAAAATCTACATAAGTAAGATTGAAATGAAGATGTCTTGGTATGTAGCCAGTGACATTAGCATTAGATGTGACAGACTTAAGCTTATGCGTATTTTCAATAACCATATAAAACCGCTAGCATTAATAGGCACATTGGTAATGATGAGATTTGTAAGATTGACAAAGTGAGAGAGAGCTAAACAACAGTGAGGTGCTTTATAAAGCAAATGCAAGTGAATGAGTGGAGAGCCAAGGCAAAGATCTAAGGGGAGATAGGGCAATTGGTGAAAGAGAGAGATTAAAGAGTGGAAAGGGACTTGTAGGCGGAGTAAGAGAGAGAGAGAAAGAGAGAGAGAGGTCTAAAAAGCAATTAAAGAGAGAGGTGGACGAAGATAAGGTGGTGGAAGGGAGTTGAAGAATCATAGATGATGAAAGGGAGGGCTTTATGCAAGGGTCCTTGGCAGTGGAAATTTCAAGAGGTTGGAGTGTTGTTCATTGCTTAGGGTTTAAAATGGAGTGAATGATAAGGGATGGTCTAATGGTGGGAAGATGTAGGGGAGGCAAAGGGTGGAACATCCGTGTGCTAGATTTTTTGAATAAAGCATTCTCGAGGCTTTAAAGTTTGGAATTAAATAATTTTATTTAAATAATATTATAAATAATATATTTAAATTTATACAAATTAAAATTATTAATATATTTAAAGAATTTATTTTAATTCAATAATTAATTTTTTCTTTTATAATTTTTATCATAATCACATATTTTTAAATAAAGTTTTCATGTATACTAAAATGAGATAAAAGACCAAATATATATATATATATATATAAATTGTATATCTTAAGTTAAGTATTCTTATTAATGTTTGAATGAAATTCAAAATTATAATTCTTAATGGTATAATAATATATAAAATAGTTGTTCAGTAATTAAAGTATATTATAATTAAGTTTTTAATAAGAATATTATTTAAAATATTTTAATATTATTAATTGAAAAAAATTAATATTCTTTCACTTAATTTAATTAAAATCTATTATATTAATTATTATATTCAAATAATGATAATAATCTTTTATGATTTTATTATAATTTTATAATATAATAAATTGTTCATTTTGAATTATGACATTTATATTATATTTATCTAAAATACTCACTTCTATATAATATAACACTTATAATTTATTATATAAAACTCATAAAATGTATATAATTTCATAATAATATATAATAATATCTCTTAAAAATTTTTCTGTTAATTTTAAAATAATAATGAGTATATAATTATAAAATAATAAAATAATATATAATAATTGTCAAAAGCACAACAGTGAGTTTATAGTGTCGTTATATTATGTGTTATTAATATAACTAAGATCCATTTTAAAAATATATTTTTTACATAATGTTAGTGTTGAACTCTTATATTGATCTACTATTATAAGATCAATTAGTAGTACTTTATAAATAATATCTTTTTCTAAACATTCTCCTTAATGACAAAATAGTTTAACTCTCACTAAATTTAGTATTTTTTAAGTATTTGACACTTTTAAAGAAGAATGCTGTAAAATTATCATATAAATTTTCAATAGATTAATAATAGCATCAATAACTTTAAGTTCTAAAATAAAATTTTATAATTATAATATATGAATTATATTTTTAAATTATGTCATAAATACTATTTTCATAATAGATAAAGTAATAATACATAGTTTTTCATCATTCCACAATCTTACTCATTTTTTGATAAGAATATATAATCAAAAATGAATTTTTGCTATTAATGCATCTAGTAAAGTTTAAATTCAAGTTTTCAATCTCATTTAAATAATTAGATTTTATATACATTAGTATGTAATTATTTGTTTTTTATAGGTACCTTAGTACTTTTTTTTATACCTTTTTAGTGATTCATTTTAGGATTATTTTTTTCGCTTGCCTAACATTTTGACTGTGAAATTGATATTCAATCTAATATAAGTTAACAAATATTTTAAACTATTAATAATATATGCAAATGGAATTGATTCCATTTTGTTACATTAATAATCATTTTTGGAATATTGTATAAAATTGAATTTGTCACCTTTTTATATAGAAATAACTTTAGGTGAACATGTAATTAAACTTCTCTAGAATTTTCTCGATATAGTTATTATGCGATATTCCTCATTCATTATAATCTATTACGAAACATTTATATTGTTATCATATAAAATGTTTTTCTCATATTTTTTATTATAAAATTTTTTTAGAGAAATTTTTAAATTTCACATAATATATGTAAAATATTAGGAGTGAGTAATATGTCGTCAATATAAAAAAATAGTAAACAAACTTTATCTCATTGATTTTTTGGTATATATATCAATTAATAGTATTCTTTTTTGAATTCAAAAAATATCATAATATCATTAAACTTAATATATCATTATAAAGAAACTTGCTTTAGTCCGTATATGAACTTATTTAGTTTACACACTAAATCTCATTCGAAAATCTAATTTATTTTTTATGGATTTTTACTTATGTTGACCAACCTTAAATATTCAACTACCTTAAGTTATATTTCCTTTCTATCCACAATTCAATTAGAATACTTTGGATTACATTACAAGGACTTTTATTTAACAAATAGTTTGCAATTTTGAGTGCATATATCTATTAAGATTTGGGTAAGGAGAAGTTTTTCATCATGTTCTTAACCATATTTATTAATATCTAATTACGCCTTTTGTCACACCTTTTACTAAGTTGTACCTAATATAATTTACCATGTATATATATCATGACTTTCGAGAAAATTTATAAATAAGTATGAACTTTGCTTTAATTCATTATATTTTTTGATAATATTCATCACCTCTATTAGATTTTATGGTTTTTGCATTTTTGTCTAATTACTTCAAACTTCCTTTATAAATGTCTCAAAGGCATCCAATGATTGAGATTTTTATGAAACAAATGGATATAACTATAACATTAAAAAATATTTATAAAGGTGATGAAACACAATTCTTCATTAAGGGCTATATTGTTGAAAGCTTGGCAAATATTAATGTGTACAATTTTAAGTTATCAAAATGACAAAATTTTGAGTTAAGCTCTCATAAAAATTGTAGTATTATATCTTAATTTTTTAAAAAGTTAAAAAACGCCTCAATTTGAGATTTATAGTTGTAGTTATGATCTAAAAATTGAATAGTGTCCAAGTTGTAAAAATAGAAATTTTTATCAAAATATGAGATGCTTAAATCCTTTAACTATTTTAAGTTTAATTCATCACTTAAATTTACAAAATAACAAAAATTAGATAAATATAATTAAAATTCAAAATATTAAAACTAATTAAACAAAAACTTGAAAAAACACTTAAATTGTGATATAAGACAAACAAAATAATTCTATACATTAATTAAGAAGACGAAAGATTGAATATATATATATATATATATAGTTTGTAGTTTAAAATAGGTATATTTATTAATATTTGAATTAAGTTCAAAATTATAATTCTTAGTAGTATAATAATATATATAATAGTTTTTTATTAATTAAATTATATTATAATTAAGTTTTTAATAAAAATATTAATTAAAAAAATTCTAACATACTATATATATATATATTTACTATATGTACAACAAGAAGAAAAAGGAATTTTGAAACACATAGTTACAGAGAAATCAACTGGCAACAACAATCAAAGGCTAGGTGTAGACTCCCACCCCGCTAATGTTGATCCTGTTGCGTGCTGAGTTAATTTCAATCTTTTAGGACTTGGAGGTCCCTCATCCATCTCCCTGGAGACGCGGTTTCGGCCAAGTTCCTCTGCATCAAGTTGAGACATCAATGGAGGCTTATCTTCTCGGCGTCTCTCATTTTCAGGAGCTTCTTGTGCAGGTCCTCCTAATGGCAGCAGTTGCAATGTGTTATAACCTCCTCCTTGAGCATACAATGGAATGACCCCGCACATTTTTATTTTGCAACAACGCTGACTTTTAACAGATCTTTCCGAGATGTGGAACTTAAGTAACACAACATCGTGGCAGGATTGAGATTTACGGGCATTCCTAAGTATCGCATCATGCAATTCGTGATCGCATTTCATGAGTACGTGCTCTCTCTCAGTTCGACGATCAAAAAGAGCATATGAGGACAAAGTATGCGAGAAATAATTGTCTCCAATATGGCATACACAATGAAAATCATGACAAAGGCATCCTGCAACGCCACACGGTTTGAAAACGATGCCGAGAGCAAACCCCCACAAGCGATCATTAAGCCAATTTGACGGAAACTGGAAACTGATTGAGTCTCCAACACTCTGATGCTTGATCCACCCGGGAATCCTACTCCCCATATATATTATTGAGACACTAGGAGTTGCTCCGAATTCCTGTAGAGAAAAATATATTAATTTTCAAGTATCAATAAAATAATAGAAGAAACTGAAAAAATAGTAGGTAGAGCTGAGAGGGAAAAGACCTTGTACCGCTGTCCATTTGTTATGAGATTGGTAAGACCACGCACCATGTCTCCGCATCCCTTCTCATCCAATTTCAAGCAATCTGCAAAGTTGAACATGCGTTGTCGGCTAACGTTCGTTGACTCAAAGTCTAGACGTGTAAGGGCAGCCGATACCGTTTCCAACGACATGCAACAGGAAGCTTTTATCCAAAGTAGATTTGGTGGAAGTTCTGGCAAGGACTGTAGGCTTTTGCAGTCAGCTATATCGAGAGTCTCCAGCTGAGAAAGTTGTTTGATGCCCGCAGGGATGGTCTTAAAACTATTTCCTCTTAATCGTAGCTCTTTTAAGGAGTATAAACGTCCCAGGTTAGTCGGTAATTTCAGGAGACTGCAATCTGATAGATTCAGCCGTAACAGACGACATAAGGAGTTCTCCTCTTGCTGCTCCTCCTCTATGGTTTGGGGGAATTCTGTTAAATTTGAGCAGCCATCCAGACGAAGTTCTTCAAGAAAATGTAGCTTCCAGATGGTGCTCGGCAGCACTCGAAGGTCAGTGCAGCCGGTCAAGGACAAGAAGCGAAGTTCACTGAGGCATACAACTGATGAGGGCACTTCTGTTATTGCAGTGCGATTCAAATATAATTCTCTTAAATTCTTGGAGATTTCTGGGAACTTCTTTAAAGCTGAGCAACGCGAGAAATCAAGCACCTGAAGAGATTTCAAATCAACATTACTTGGGAGACTCTTCAGCTGAGAACAATTACCCATTGGCAGCACAGAGAGATTATCGAGATGTTCCACCGATGCTGAGGGCACCTCTTTGATCGCAGTGCCCCTCAAATATAAAAATCCAGTGCTCCGTGAGACCTTTGGGAAAGTTTCGAGACTTGAACAGGCGTCTAGAAAAAGCCGTTTAAGAGATTTCAAGTCACTAAGGTCTGGAAGGCTTCTAAGCTTTGGACAGTTGGACAAGACTATCCAAGTAACGCTGCTGAGATGACATATAGATGAGGAGACCTCACACAAATTGTCACATCCGTGTAGATTCAACTGTGTAACATTTCGAGCCAGTGAGAGGTTTGTAATTTTGCGCAGCTGTCCACATCCACTAAGGTCAATTAATCTTAATTTTACCATATCCTGTAATCAGAGAAATAAAAAAAAATTATAATAAATTGATTTGTTTGTAGAATTAATGGTAAAAATATGCATGTGTCTAAGATGCAATAAAAAACAGCATACCTGCATTTCATCGCAGAATAGTTCAACAATCTTGCTGTTGGGCAACCGAAGTTCAATGAGGTTCTCTGGGTTGAAGTTTGCTGGCAAAGATTCCAATGGGTATCCGTCCCAATAAAGATATCTTAGTTCATCAGGAAGGGCACTGATGCCCTTAGGAAGGTGCACTTTACATTTGTTAAGCCATCGATAGTCATGGATGTCAAGAAATTTAAGGCTCGGCATCCTTGCAAAGGTATCTTGATGCAACTGTACCTCTTTTATTTCTGATGTCAAGCGTATGCCTTTAATTTTTTTGGTCCCCTAACAAAAAAAGGGCAGCAGGGAAGACATAAGTCAATTCGAAAACAAATATTAACACATAGGTTGCCTTCATATGCAATGATTGGTAAAAGTTTCAACCATAAACAAACAAAAAAGCTTATTACTCTCAAATCTTACAGAATTTCTTCTGAAAACTTGGTTAATGTCTTTGTGATTCCACAGCCAGCTACGTTCACCTGGATCTTCTGATTCTTCTTGCACAATTTCTCGGCCCATTTCTTGCAATAAATCATGCATTTCTATCCTATCATACGGCATAGTTATGAGAGATTTATCAACCAGAACACTTAATCTAATTTCTGTTGAAAACCCACAACCATTTAGTAATTTTATAACAAAATCCTCACTCCAACCTTTCAAACAACAAGCAATCCAAAGAAAGAGCTCTTTCTGCTCCTTTTCTAAGCTAGAGTAGCTAGTTCTTAATACATCTTGGATTTCTTTATTAGGAGCATTTTCCAATTTCTTTATAGTACTTTCCCACTCCTTTTTGCTTTTATCTAACAAAGAGGAACCCAACACTTTGAGAGCTAAAGGGACACCTTTAGCATAACGGACAACCAAACTTGACAATTCACTCATATCATCTGTCGGAACATTATGTTTGAAGGCATGCAAACTAAACAATTGAAGAGCATCAGGGTGCAATAATGCTTCCACCTCATATACAGCATCGACAAGGTGTTTAAGTAATTGCCTATCCCTGCTTGTGATGATGATTCTACTTCCTGGACTGTACCAACCACGATCCCCAGTTAAATATTCAAGTTGCTTCCTATCATCCACATCATCAAGAACAACCAAAACCTTTAAACCACGAAGCATATAGAAAAATTGCCCAATATCAGGCGTGTTGATTGTTTTTATTTTTTCCTCCAAGACCCCAGAAAGAAGCTTTTTTCCCAATTTTTCTAATCCACGTTTTTCTGATTCTTCCCTTACATTTGCAAGAAAGCAGCATCTTTCAAACCGACATTTAATCTGGTCAAAAAGAGCTTTGGCAATAGTTGTCTTGCCTATCCCGCCCATGCCCCAAAGTCCTAGCATAAAAACACTACCTGACGACTCACAGCACAATAATGTTTGGAGTTGCTCAATGCGGGGACCTATTCCCACTAGGCCTTTTAAAGGACTTGGCCACATCTTTTGCAAATCTTTACAGATGCAATGCACGATTCCATCAACGATGCCCGACTCCGACCTACCACGTAGAAAAGTATGTAGATTGAAATTAAATGAAATACGTGTAGTTTAGGGGAAAAATCAAATGAAAATACAACGAGATACATCATAGGGAATTTAAATACATCATAAGAGAAATGAAGCAGTACCTGCAATCCTTTGTGGCCCATCCAGATAAATTGGCGGCTTTAGTCAAGGCAGTCCTCCATCCTCGCAGTTTCTCTTCATTTGAGTTGAAATTGGCCTCATATCCAACAAATGCTTCTGCACAATTCCCAGCCTGTTTCCTTACGTCTGATGGATCTATGTGATAGAATACCGGGATGACCTTCTGCCCTCGGGTGTCAATGCATTCCACTATCTTCGCAAGCTCATCTAAGCACCATCTGGAAAAAAGATAACCTTTGGAGAAGACAACAACGGCAAACATGGACTCTTCAATGGCTTTCAAGAGCGCCTGCGAGATTTCTTCTCCATTTCTGAGTTCACTGTCTATGAAAGTCGTGATTGATTTTCGGCACAAAGCAGCGTGGAGATGGCTTATGAAGCTGTGACGAGTGTCTTCGCCCCTGAAACTCAAGAAAACATCGTGTTTGAATAAAGGCGTAGGGAGACAAGCAGTGGAACTGGTGGCAGCCATGGGAAGATGTATTGCTAGACTAGCTTTGCCGTCTGTACCATACGTACGTAGGCTTCAGCTATAAATAAATATATGTCAATGTCACAAAGAATAATGCCCATTCAATTTCCACCCACAAAATGTCCATGGAGATTCCTGCTCGCTGGATCTCACCATCGTCAACATAGCACCATAAATCCTTGGTCGACCGAAAGTCTTTCTTGCTTGTTGATCTCACCATCTCACCACCGTCCACATGCCCATTAACTTTCCGGCCAAAAGTCTTTCTTTTCCGTTAAAGACACGTCAAATTAAGTGATGAGAAAAAGTAGACTGCACCTCTTTTCTGCTGAAGACAGTTTGATTAAGTCATGAAAAAAAGTTAAAGTGAGCCTCTCTCTCTCTCTCTCTCTCTCGATCTCTCGATATATATATATAATTTAAGTCTTCACATCGTACTGTTTTTAAATATATAATAAAAATATAAAAATAATAAATTTTAAAATTTAATTTAATTTAATTTTAATTTATTTTTATAATTAATTTATATTAAAAAATAGTTAATAAAATTTAACTAATTTTAATTATTTTATTTTTTAAAAAAATAAAATTTGGCAAAATTTTTAAATAGATAAATATATTCATAATTTAATTTTTCTCTTTTAAAAAATAAAAATTAAGATTAAATCTAAATTACTCATATTTTTTTAAGATAATAGAAAAAATAATTTAAAATAATTTTTTTTCTTTTTTAAGAAAATAAAAGGAGAATTTATAAGTAGTTTTTTTAATTTATAAATTTATAAAAAATTATTTCATAAATAAATTGATAATTTTTCTTAATTTTAACAAAATATATATATATATATATATATATATATATATACTAATTTCAGTAAGTTAGTAAATAAAAATCCAATAATGTAGAAATTTTATGATAAATTTAAAAATTAACAATTTTTATTGGAGTTATAAATAACAACATTAAAAAGTGGTAGACTCTTATATAAATATATATGTTAAATACAAGTGATTAAGTTGTTATAATAAATATATATATATATTCTACAAGATTTATGTAAATAATTTAATATATATTACTATCTACAAAGAGATCAAAAATTCAATACTAAATATGATTTTAATCATCTCTTATAAAATTTTATTTTTTTACTTTGTTTTATTATAAAATTCTTAAAGTTGAATAGTTGTGAAAGATACTTTGATAATTGTAAAATTTCTTAAAATTTTTATTTTCAAACTTATCATTATAGTCACTTTTCATTAAAATGATATAATAATTCTTTTTATTTTTAACTTACAAAATCATTCAAAAATCTTTAAACATTCATTGTTACGATATAAGAATATAACTCATGTAAATATATTATAATTATTTATAATGATATAGATAAGTGACTTACTGCTTAAAAATAAAATACAAATAAAATTAAACAAGTTCATATATAATAATTCTAAGGATTTATAAATAGATATTACTTTTTTACTCTTAAAAGTGCTTTTTACTTTACTTAGTCATTTAACATGCATCACACACTTTGTTTTTGTCTTATTTTAACTTTGAAAACCTTCTACAAAGTTGTGTTGATTATCTTTTGATAGTTTTTTCATGGTTGCATAATCTAATATTTGATACCACATATATAATTCTTCATTAATAGAGACAAAATACTTAATATCTAAGTTAGTTAAAGTGTGTAAACCAATAATAAATATATTATTTGATTGTTTAACAATAAATAAAAGATCATTTATTTTGAAATAAGTAACATAACAAATACTTTACTTAAATAATGTCTTATAGTTATCATTATATAATTGACTAATACTTAATAAATTGAACTTGAATGTTTTAAAAAGTTAGACATTACTAACTATTAGAGATTTTCCCTTATCTATCTTCTTAATTTTAATGATCTTATTTTGACATTGTTTTCAAATGTTACCATCTTACCATTTATTTTCTTAAAGGAAATGAAGTCCTTGAGATTCCCTTTCATGTTTCTAAAGTAGTCATTATTTAAACAATATTTGCCTTTTTTCATACTACTCTTGACACATACCTGCAAAGAATTAATTTAGATTTGGGTACCTAAATTTTCTTAAGTTCTTAAGTGTTAATTTTTATCCTTTTAGCACATATAAAAGAATAACCATCCAAACTCTATCTCTAATTGCATGAATATTAAACATAACCATAGTCATTATAGAAATAACATCTAATATGATCTATAACATAGTATTTAGATGTATAAGTATCAAATTTATCATGATCATATTATCTATCATAAGAATGTACATGTCTTTAAAATACTATCATGTGTTACTGGATGCTTATGTACATTTGTAAGCATGAATTGTCTTGCCCTAAGAAGTTTTGCATTGATATGCATAAAAAGCTTAATTTAAAACAGTTTTCTCACTTTGAAGTTTTTAAAAATTAAATAGTATGTCTAGTTTATCTTTACTATTAGACAATTTAAAAAAAGACTTTTAAAACTTAGATATCTCTTTCTTAAGATAAATATTATCATCTAAGAATTTTATGAGTCTTTTTTCATTATAAACATTATCCAACTTACTATTATTCTATGATAGTGACTTGATCTCTTCTTTTAAAAAAACGTTTTCTTACTTCAAGAATTTAATTTCATACTTTATAGAGATATTCTTAATATAAAGATCCTTATTCTTAACAGTAATGTCTTTGAACTTCTTATTCACATAATTAAGTGTATCATATAACTCATCAATAAAAAACTTGTCACCAGTAAAGGTATTATAGTAAGAATTTACCTTAGCCTTTATAATCTTGAATACCAAGTTGATTCTAACAACATCAAAATAATCTTCTAAGTCGCTAAAGTCATCTTAAGTAGCTTTGAGGACTTTCTTTACTAGCTTTTTTTCCTTTTTATTTGTAAAACAGTTGTAAATAATATGACCAAATTTGTTACAATTGCAACAAATGATCTCATCCTTGTTACCTTTTCTCTTAAAGCATCTCTTGCCACTTTGTTTTTTCTTTCTTTAAAGTTGTGTAACTCTCTTAGTTAGCAAGACAAGTTCTTGTTCACCTTCGTGATTGTATTGATCACTCTTATTATCATAATTACTTTCTTTGAGGAAGGAGGCTCTACAAGTAACTCCTTTCTTCTTTCTAGCAACCTTTTTAGTGAAGGTTATCTTATAAGTCAAAAATGACTCAATCAACTCATCCAAGTATAATGTGTTCAAATCTTTGGATTCTATGATGATTATTATCTTAAAGTTCTAAGACTCTTGAAATGATGTCAATATCTTCTTCACATGAACACTTATCTCTATGTTCTTCCTAAGGTTTTTAAGTAGATTGATATTGTTGGTGAACCTCACGTACATCTCAAAGATCATCTCATCATTATTAATCTCAAAGAGCTCATAGTCACACGTGAGTAAGTTGATTTTTGTATTCTTCATTTGTATTGTACCTTTAACCTCATGTACATCTCTAAGATTATTTCATCATTCTTCATCTTAAAAAGCTCATATTTACACATATGTAAGATAATCTTCGTATCCTTTACTTGTGTTGTATCGTTGTAACTAACTATGAGTTTGTTTCATATCTCTTTTACTATTTTACATGGAAAAACTCAATTATATTTATCGACATATAAATCACAATGAATTATGTAAGTAGTTTTGTACTTAGAAGTTTTGAATCTCTTCTTCTTAATGGTAAAGTCACCTTTTTTACCATTAATTTTTGCTTATGGGTATTTTTGAAATCACTCTTAGTATTCAATCGATTGTATAAAAATTAACAGAAGACAATATTTTGTAATATTATTAATTCAATTCACATTTTCTATTCAAAATTCATACTATAAAAATATAAATCAGAATAATATATTTTTAAATAAAATTCTCATATTTATCCGTCAATTAAATAGTGATGAAAGATAATAATTCAAATAAATTGATATCAATCAAATATAAAGAATATATTAAATATATATATAGATAACACATTATCAACAATCTCAATAAAAATGAAACTAATTTTATCAACACTTTGCTAAAATTATTCTATGTAAACGCCTTCTCACTAATTGGTAAATCTGCTAGTTCCATGCTATTCAAAAAGTTCTGAAACTATTCAATATATGACGACTGACTGACGTTCTCCTTCTCCGCTCTCCACCAACCACAACATTGAAGTGTCCCCCCAAGCACCGAAGACCGTCAAATTCACTCTTCAAATATCACAACTCAGCCCACAAGACACTCTGCCCCTGCCGTAAATTAGGAGCATAAATATGAGGCAGGACAACAGTCTTATCCAGAGTTTTAATAATTTCTATTTGATGGCACCTTCTTGAACCAGAAGCACGGCGATATTCCCCATGAGAACCAACCCGCCAGCTTTTCTAGTTGAATTGGAGAGAAAAGAATTAAATGCAAGTTGTTAAATCACATCCAAACATTTATGTATTAAAGTGAGTGATGTTTTAAATCATCCAAGTGGGCCAGAACGTCCTTCTTCCTAGTTAGGGTACACTAACAGCCTAATTGAACCCTCTGAAATATACAAAAGGTAGGCACCCTAGACGGTGTTGAAAGTCAAGGAAAAGCCTACCAAGAACTCTATACGACTCAATATTCTTACTAATGCACGTCTTTTTTCTTTTTTTTCTTTATCGAACATGAAATTCCAATTTATAGAAATTTACCGTATATTCTAATACAGTCCAAATCTTGTTTCACAACAGGTTTACATTCAAGAAGATACCAAAAGAGGGAGCCATTTTCTGATTACTAGCTACCTAAATAAAACAGCCCCAGTATTTCACTTTCGAAGCCAGAAGCAATTTTTTTATTATTTTTAATTTTCTTCTCCCTCCTTTTTCTTGGGAATCTGTATAAGGATGTCCATGCTCGGAAGAAAGATTGAAGGCATCGCCAACCTCTTCAAATTGGCCACTTGTAATTCTCCGATGAACATTTTTAAGGGCTTTATATCCGTACATAAGTGATGAAGAAACATTGGGTATTTATCACTTGTCATTTAACACCAAAATATATATATATATATGTGTGTGTGTGTGTGTGTGTTAGAAGACAAATAGAATCTTATTTAGTATAAAAAAAAAGAAGACTACATAAACAAAAACATTGCTTAGATAGAAAAAAAAAATAATCTAATAATCTGCACAGAACTAAGAATCTAATTCTCTGATACAGATTAAATTTAACTCAGATTATATTACTGTACTTAGACTAATAAACAATAACAGGAAAAAGAAAACACAAAAGAAACAAAAATTGTTAAGTTCGTAATAGACTAAGCCTAGAGTACGAAATTAGTGCTGCAACTTCTGTGGCCAATCATCGTCTGAGCCAGCGTTCCGACGTTGCTCACATCAACTGGACCTATAATATATTATGGCCGATGGCTCTGCTGTCCAGGTCTGGCCCATATCTTAGTTCAATTGCACAGCACACATTAATTAATAAATTTAGTTGCATCTCTAAAATTCAAAATCTCAAATTTTATCCTCAATTAATACTAATTAAATTAAAAATAAAAAATAAAAAATAAAGATTTGGTTGCAGTGTTCTGTTTTTTTTTTGTCTTTGGTTGGTCTATCAAAAAGTGTACCTGTCATGTCAAATAAATATATCTCGCATATCTGTCAATTGCCAATTGGTGGGGAAAAGTATTCCAATTTTCATTGAGAAGCCGAACGTAAGGAAATGTAAATTCAGTAATCATTACATCAAATTTTGATTTTCTTCAGGGGTTAATGGAGTTTTTGCTTGATCGAATGCGCACGCACACTGTTAGCTCGGGATAATACACTCATCAAATTAAGTAGATATGTTAAGCGTGAACATGAGAATTAAATTAGGTGTAACAGCTAAAAAAATTGCAAAATAGAAACAAAAGGCTATAAACGGGACCGTAGAGACGTAATGAAAGAGACAAAAATAATATATTACCTCCTTCAATATGGGATGCAACGTACGTATATATTGCATGTTCATACTGCATTATTGGCTGTTGTCTTCCTCAACATAGAGTAGAAGACCAATCAAGGATTGTTACCTGAGCTTGCGTTAAATATCCACATGATTGTATAGCTGAATTGCCGGGCAAATCTCCTTTGGCAGTGAGCTTACTTCCTTAGCATTGAGATATTCGTGATATTTTATCACCTCATGCAGTCGAGTGGCCAACTGCCAATGGAGTAATTGCCCAGTAATGCACCCATGCACATTAATAGACACTGAAAGACTCAACTCACTTTTTCTTTATGAACAGTTCTAAGCTTGGTACCCACATATATATAGATGAGGAGAAAAATGTGGCATTTTCCATGCAAATAGCATATTCCAAGCACATCCACTGCTCTTCTGTCATTGGGAAGTATAGTCAAGTATAAGTGGTCCTGTAGATTTCATTCTTAAATCCCTAGTCCACTTTTTTTTGTGGGCTGTACCAGGATCTCGCCAAATTAATTGATTAATAACTGTCTTTTGTCCTATTCATTATTTCCCCTTTCTGGCTGCTTTTTGGTATTAAAATTTCTAGTTAGTTTGAAAGGTCACAATTTCTTATAATGTGCATGCAACCCCCCTAGACGTAATAATTACAATTTAAGTAATGTGCAGCCATTTATTAATTTCTTCCTTCTCTTTTTCAAAAATCTCATTCTATGAGTGACATAGATATATATCGCATGTCATATCAGCGACTCTGCGTAATATACGTCTGAAAATTATTATTATTTTCTTTTTCTTTTTCTTTTTAAGATTTGGAATGAGATACAAGATAGATTGCGCAGAACTCCTCGAGGCATCTTTCACTAGAGGAACTCAATCATCTTAGATAACTATATGTGTTATTGCTACTTATTCTATGTAAGTTGGTTTTCGTTTACATTTTTTGCAAATGGGAATTAAAAACCCATATTTTGTAGGGATTTGAGGAGATGAGTTTAAATCCTTAACCTCTTCACTAGAATTTTTTTTTTCTTTTTTTGTTCATTAAAAGTGTTATTGTGTTGTAAGATACACAATAATCGTTGTTCTCTTTATTCATATAAACTTAGTACTTCATTCTCATAATTAGAACTTAAAATCGATGTTTTGTCTCACTTGACGTCTTATTGGAAAACTTAATAAATTTCTTAATTTGGATATATGCAATTATCTCCTGGGATATTTATATTTTTTCTTAAATGCATTAATTGCGCAAAATTAAGCAGAGGAACTAACAGTTAGGACCAGAAAATGAAATCAGAATATCACATTCTAGAAGATCTTGTTGGTGCTATCTGGGTTTCTTCCATCGGATATTCTTATATTCTAATTTATTGCCTTTATATATGGCCCTCTCCTTTTATCTATTTTTAGGTCAAAAGGTTAATGGACAGCATGCAAGTTATGTATTCCATAAACAATATTAATTAGTGCGTTTATTTACAGTTAAAGTTTAAAGGTATCGATACGTGTGCATTTTCGCATGCACATATATGCTCTGCCTGCGTGCGGATGTATCAAATGCATATATGGGAGTAATGTGCAACGTTTTCCATTACCGGGCTATGGATTAGTTGAGACGCCATTTGAACTTTCAGAAGGAACGAGAGATTAAACTTGTAATAAAATGTGAGCCTGGCATGAGACGGAGAGAGAGAGAGAGAGTAGACAAGTAGCTTTCGTTAAATAAATAAACCCAGAGAAAAAAGAAAAAGGAATATCTTAGCAATGCCTTTACTTTAATTGAAGATCATAAAGAGGTTCACTCGCGTACCCTTAGCCATGCAACAAAAGATAATTTCTATCGATATCCCACAAATTTTCCCCATTTATATACAATGAGTTTGAATTTGAGACACATAATTTGAAAGCTCATAATGAAGTTCTTAATTGCTTAGCTGCCTCCTCTCCAGCCATCGACTTAGTTTTATGAAAAAGAAAATATTAGTTTCTGTAATTTTGAAGGAGAAAAAGGAAAAAGGAAATGGTGAAGCAAAATTGGGACCATGAAACCATGAATGAGAAAGGGAACATTTTCCGCAGGAATTGTGCCAGGCATATCCTATTTCTATGCCGTATATCCAAACTCAGGGTGCGAATCATATTGTATATATTGCTTGCCTACTATTCCATTGCCGTGGCAACTCCACCATTGATCGATAAAGGGTGAAGACAAATTAACTTACATGCGTGGTTGTGGAATAACAGGGCGACTCTCCCTTGGCAAAGAGAACACGCGGGTGCATACATATATGCGCATGCAAGCTCCCTGCTTTGCCAAAGGAGAATTGCCCTGCTATTCGCTAGCAGTCACTAATTAAATCAACAGAATTGAAGCCCTGTATATTGTTGCCCCAGTATTAGCAATCATGGTTTAATTGTTCACCCTGTGCTATATTTTTCAAACTTTTTTAATAATGAAGCTTATTCGGGATTTTGCCACCATACTTGGCAGGTATTTTCTGAGGGAGATCCATCTCATTGATATATTAGGCCAGCATGCACATTGTAGTGGCAGAGAGGGGAGGATCGGGAAGATCGTTGCTATGTATTGTCTTCATGGATGTCCGACTCAGGTACTGAAGCTGAAAGGGCTTGCGATGAGCCGAGAATTTTTGCATGATAACAAAGAATTTCGGCTTGTTGAGAGTTCTGTTTAACGCCAAGTTGATACGTTAATTAATCTGCACCAGTGGGATTAAATAATGTGAGCTTTCGCAATTTTAATTTGTTGGGAATTTCAGAACAGAAATATTCCATTACTTTGTAATGATTTTCTATGATATACTTGTTATTAAGTGATATCGAACATTTTTTTGAACGTTCAATCACTGACACTCTGGCCTTTTTGCCTTCTTTTTTTTGAAGGCATGAGTAATGCCTTCCGTGACAATGATGAAATCCTAGAACAGCATCTTCTGGGCAACAAAACTACAAAAGGACCTAACAAAATGCCTATGCAACAACTCTTTAGTTTCACGATTTTCTAAATTGGTATACAGCTTCGAAGCACTTCTTGTTGACAAATTATATTGACTTGATTATGTTAACAATGTTAAGCCATTAAGAAGCTCATAGAAGTAAAATCAAACAATAATTAAAATTTAACTATTGCATGAGTAAAAGAGTATTTACCCATAAATCTTTTGCCCGTAATAGTCGTGATTACATGACCGTAACTTGATTTGCATAGATCTTATGATATCAAATCAGCTCTCTCATTCAAAGGGTAAACATGATCTCTTTTGAGCTACATTTAAAAAATGCACATATCAAGAATTTGTTGAAGAATAGAACAAGTATATTTATATTTACTTTTCTCAATCATACTTTGATAATGTGATTAGAAATCTCTTTTTGGATTCCCTTTTCCATTGCATTGAATTGTTTCTTTCTCTTCAACTAATGTAAGCTTTTCAATGATATCTAAACGATCGAAAATCATAATTAGTGAAGACCTAATTTATTAAAGTGTCCAAGATTATAATAGAAAATGCAAATTAGATTGGGGCTACTTACATGTGAGATAGGTGTTATCGTTATATTGACTTTTTATTGTCACAGAAACACAGAAATAAAATTTGTGCAGAAGAATTTTCGGGGATTTTTCTAAGATTTGTCTTATTGTTGTATTTCCTGAGAGGACTATCCTTTTACAATTAGGTACTAATCTGTTGCCTGTAGTGCATGTCTCCACCTCAAACCCACTGAAGATATAAACATTCCTTTCCCTAAAGACATTCTAAAAGCTCCCTAAATGTTCTTTTATGAGAGATGGATTGTGTTTACCTATATATATTCAAATACATTAAATTTAGTACAATAGATATTCTTCTATAAGCATACGTTTTAGGTTGTGAAAGCTGAATTATGATGTTGATATTCTTTTAGTATGCTCTGAGGTTCTTGATTAGTACATAATCTATGCTTTACATAGATATTAAAAGATAAGTAAAGTAGGATCATGTTCTAATTATTATTAAGCATGAATAATTTGGTCTTTATATTATTACAAATGAAAGAAAAAAAACTAGATGTAACGTCCTTTTTTTAATAATGCTAATACTCTTATACTCTGTGGTGCTGAAAAGGAATAGGGGAAATCAGATTGGCAGGAACGGATCTATGGTAGGACTAAGGGGACCAGTTGTTCCCCCAGCCCCACATAGAAATATTTTTTTAGCCTTTAATCATATGTTTTTTAGTTTAATTTTTTAAAATTGTTCTCCTCAAAATTTTGAATTGCTCCCCTAAAATTTCAAATTGTCCCTATTTTCTTTTAAAATTGTAATTGTCTGCTTGACCTCACTTAAAAATATGTTTTTCAGTTTAACTTTTAAAATTGTTCCCCTAAAAGTTTTAATTTTTCCTAGTTTCTTTCAGTCATCAATTTTTTCCCGCACACTTTCTTTTAAAATAGTCGTAATAAATTTTCTTTTCTCCAAAACACATTGTAGGCTTACAACAACAATAAAAATATAACCTCAAATTCAATGTGTGATCCTATTATTACACGTTCACTCTTCTTTAAAAAAAATTCTTAACTTCTATCTATAAACAAAAAATAAATAAAGTATATATATTTAAAGGCTATAAGCATAGAATAAGACACCAAAAAAAAAAAAGAAAAGATGACTTATCTTAAAGGTCAAGAGAAATTTGCTTATTGACAATAAAAAAAAAAAAAGTTACGCTATAAATAGATTAATGATTTCACCTCAAATCGGTTTTGTGTTATCCTTGTTAGTTATCAATTATGTCTTTTCATTAATCCAAATTATTAGAATTTCTTAATTAATAATGCTAAAATATTTTTAAATAATATTATAATTAAAAATTTAATTATAATGTAATCTAATTTGATAAAAAATAATTTTTTATATTATTAAGTTATTAAAGATAATTTCAAATATAATTTATATTTTAATGACTATATGTAATTTATATTATACAATTGTGTGTGTGTGTGTGTGTGTGTGTGTGTGTGTGTGTGTGTGTGTGTGTGTGTGTGTGTGTGTGTGTGTGTGTGTGTGTGTGTGTGTGTGTGTGTGTGTGTGTGTGTGTGTGTGTGTGTGTGTGTGTGTGTCTTACTATAATTACACGCTTTTAGGTAGAATTTTTATATATGTTAAAAAGGGAATCTAAAATCATGTAATTATAGTAAAAGTTAAGAGAAAAAAATCAATTATTAGATTAATATAAATTTCTTAAACGCATCAATAATTTAACTTTTTACAAATTCAAGTGTGTTATTTATAATATTATACATATATATATAAATATATTTAATTTTAACATTGAAAAAACTAATATTTATAATAATAAATTTATTACAACATTTAACTAGTATTATCAAAACTTGTATTTTAAAATTAATTTTTTTTGTATATGATCTAACGTATATACTCAATTAATGATTTAATCATGTGAAAATAATAGGGATTTATGTTATTGCTGAACCTTTATATGATTGTTTTTTACAAAAAGGCTTTCTTGTCGTAAAAATGATTTGTCCATGAGAAATTTACAATTCCTAAGGCATAAGGGTAATGACCATAGTAAGTGTAATGATAACATTATGATGTATTAAAAAAAAAAATTGTTCAAAGGTTACCATAAAAAGCTTCCTTGTAAAGAAGTAGTTAATATACTTTTAAAGAATTTTAATTCTTTTTTGAAATTAAAAGTTATTATTATGAGCAATTAATTATATTGATTTAAATTACAATCATTATAATTTTAATATATTCAAAAGAAAAAAAATTATATTTAATGGGCATTAAATTTGAGTCTTTTCACAGGAAAGGATAATGCAAAATTACTAAGTTGAATTTTATCATGTTAATTTAAGATAATAATGATCCATAAGTTTGTATGTTATGTTTTTTTATGCTAATCAATAATAAATAATTTTTGTATGTATGAATTAATATTATATTTTATTAGCCACCAAAATGACTAAATTAGTATATTTAATATTATGTATATATTATAATTATAGTTTATTAGTTACTAAATTGGTTAAATTAGTATACTTAATGGTATACATAAATAACTCATTTATTTATAATTTTAATAAAATACCTATAAATAAAAAATAATTAGATAAATTGATATTATTAATTATTGAAATTTTAAAATTTATTCAAAAGTAAAGTATTATTTCATTATTAATGATATAATTATTGTATATTAATATTTTTAATTAAATATATTTATTTATCCAAAAATATCAAATATATTTGATTGAAAATATTTAATTATATATTAAAGTTAATGGTATTATTTATGATAATGTATTGTATGATTTTTTACAAGAGAACTACAATATATTCTAATTATTTAATTTGACTTATGATTAATTATGAATATTTACAATTATACAATTATTATAATTTACTTGTATGTTTTAATTGTTATTTCTTTTAAGGATTAAACTCTCAAAATGGCATAAATAAGTCAATGTGTTTACTTAGTTGTTATAATATTAACTTGTATTATTAATAAATAAAATTATTATTATTATTATTATTACATATTTAAGTAATGAGTAAAAGAAGTTACATTAGTAAGTTTGGGGCTGAAATAACATATTGAATTTTCTATTTTAAAAGTGATTATTACTGATAATAATAAGAAAACTATTTTAGAAACAAAAAGTGTAAAATAATATTTATAATTTATAAAAATATGGTTTCATTTTAAGGACAAGTTACTTGTTTATACTCTTATAATAGAATTTGCAACTATAAAGTTTAATAGGTCATGAACTATGTAAGAGTACATTATTGAGATAACTAATTTTACAATAAAATTTAAAACTTTAAGATTAATAGTAAATGACCTTTTTTCTTGCAATTCATTTTACACTTTTTATTTGCTAAGTATAAACTATTTTAGATTCATTACAATACTATAAAAGAAAAGTGAAAAATCAATAAATTGGCTAGTATGTTTGTTCAAGAGGCAATAAGACAAAAAAATTGAGTGGGGCATTTCATTAATTTTATGAACAAGAAATCTAATAAAAGAATAAAAGTGAAAGTTAACCAATTAATAAATAAGAGAGTTTGCTTATGTTTTTAGGTAGAAAAGAATGAACAAAAAGGATGACAACTTTTATTTTTGTAAAGAAGGTTGGACATTATTAGAAAGATTACCTAAAATATAAGGATTAATTAAAAAAAAAAAGAAAACTTAAATATCTTAGTACGTTTCAAATCAAATTCAATTAAAATTCTTTTTAATACTTGATAGTTTGATTTAATACTATTGTTTATACATCCATAATGATACAAAAATTTATTATAATTTAATTTTTTTAGTTGATATAAAAATACAAATATTTTTCTTAATTTATTCTTATTAATGTTTTATGTCAACTAAAATATAATAAAATTTAAAAAAATTCTTACTTGTCGTATATCATAATATCATAATTAAGTATAGTATGACAAATGAAAATTTTACTTACTTGTGATATAAATGTTTGGATTATATAACCAAAACTATATATATATATATTAGCAAGATTAGTTAATAATAAGATTCTTTCGAATTTAAATTTTGTTGATTTTAGAATATGTATGAATTGCATTAAGTTTAAGTAAACCAAATATAGTATGAAAAAAAAATTACAAAAAGTACCAAATTTCTTGAAATCATACATACTAATATTTATAGACCTTTTGATTTATAGCCCTAAATGAAGAATTAAATTTCATCATCTTTATAAATAGTTTTCATATTATAATTATATCTATTTATTTGATGAAATCTCAATCATTTGATACCTTTGAGGTATATATAAAAAAAGTTAGAAGCAATTAGAGAAAAAAAAAAGAATAAAGAATGTAAATCATAAGATTTTATAGAAGTAGTAAATATTATAAAAAATATAATGATTTAGGATAATATCTAGATTTATTTGTGAAATTTCTTGAAATTCATGATGTATAAATGTGATAAATTATATTAGGTACATCTTAACAAAAGATGTGACAAAAAAGTACAATTAGATACTTATTGATATGGTTAGAAGTATAATGAGTAATTTTTTTCTAACCAAATTTTTGTGGACGTATACATTATTTGTTAAATAGGATTTTTAATAAGATAATTTAAAATACTCTTATTATATTGTAAATGTAAAGGAAATTTAATTTTAAGTACTTAAATGTTTAGGGTTATTTAGTGAAAATAAGAATTCACATGAAAAAGATTAAATTTATTTGTTCCTTAAAGAAATTTAAAAGATATAAATATAATTCAAAACTTGTAGAAATCGGTAACACAAGATTTATTGAGAATAGTGAAATTAGTGAGAGTAATAAATATCAAAATATGGATATAAAGAAAATTAAAATAAATATTTTTTTTACTTATAACAGTTCTTTCATTTACTATAACAACAAATATTGTTCTAGAAATTGAATAACATTTAAATAAACAAACACTCTCTGAAAAAACTAACTTACAACTAACTAATATATATAAACTACAAAGGATAATATTAAGAAGATCTTAAAGAAAAAGAAAATCAATTATTTTGATGATTATGTAATTTATTTATAAGAGTGAAAATTTAATATCATAATCAATAAATATCCAATTTTGTTTTCACAATTATAAAAGTATCGAATTTGATATGGTATTAATGTTTTAGTATCACTTAGAATTATACCAAATAAATGTAAAAATCACCTTTTTGATAGAAATCTTGAAGAAAAGGTTTACATGAATAATATAATGTGTAAACTAAAAGATAAGTATGGACTAAAATAATTTCTCATGTGATGATATATTAAGTTTAATGATGTCATAACTTCTTTTAGATTTAAGAAAAAACAGTGTTAATCAGTATTATGTACTAAAAAAATTAGTGAAAGTAAATTTGTTTTCAAGTTATATATATTACTTATTGCTAAGATTTTAAATATATTACATAAAATTAAAGAATTTCTTTAAAGAAATTTTATGATGAAAGATATAAGAGAGATATTCTTTGCAATAAAAATAGAGATATTTGATAATAGATTGTAATATATAATGAATGTTTTAGAACAGTTATATCAAACAGATTTTCAAAAATTTTATATGATTAAATATTTACCTAGAGTTATTCTCATACATAAAGATGACAAATTTAGTCTCATGTAATATTTAAATAATGATATCAAAATAAAGAAATAAAATTAATATCATATACTTTTGTTATTAGTAATTTAATGTATTTGCTAGTCTATATTAGATTGAATATTAGTTTCATGGCCAAAATTTTAAATAATTATAAAAATAATCATGTAATGGATCATTAAAAAGTTGTAAAGAAAATATTAAGGTACTTAAAAGAACAAATAATTATATATTCATATATATATATATATATATATCTAACTACTTATATATGATTAAATATTTAAATTTAAATTTTATTAGATGCATTGATAATAAAAATTCACTTTTAATTATTTGTTTATGTTAAAAGAAGGAGCAATTTTGTAGAATAATAAAAAATTATCTGTTATTATTTTATTTATTATACAAATAGAATTTATAATATAATTTAAAAACTATAATTCATACATTATAACAGTAGAATTTTATTTTAAATTTTGAAATTGTTAACACTATTATCAAGTTACTAAAATTTATATGATAATTCCATTGTAATATTCTTTTTTAAAAATAACAAATACTTAAAGGGTATTAAACTTATAAGAATATAAGCATTTTGTCATTTGAGAGAAAGTTTAAAAACAAAAATATTTATAAAATATTAATTGATTTTATGATTGTACATCAATATAAGAATTTACAATCAACATTATGTAAAAAAATGTATTCTCAAAATAAATTTTAGTTATACTAATAATAATTAATAATATATGATGCAATGATACTTTAAATTCACTAATATATTTCTAATATATATTATATATTTTCTCTTATATTATAATTATATATATTATTATTTTTAATAAAAAAATCTTTATAAAATATTATCGTGAACTATTATGATCTTATATATATATATTTTATAAGACTTATAAAGTAGAATGTAAATGTTATAGTATATGCAATAAAGTGTTTTGAATAAATAAAATATAATTATTATAACTCATATTTAATAGTTTATTATATTTATAACATTATAATAAAATTGTAAGATATTGTTATTATCATTATTTGTACATAATAATTAATATAATAAATTTAATTAGACCAAGTGAAAAAATATTAAAATTTTTTAATTGATAATATTAAAATATTTTTGACCAAAATTTTAATTAGAAACTTAATCATAATGTATCATAACTATTAAAAATAATTTTATATTTTATTACACTATTATATATAATAATTTTGAATGTAATTTAAGTATAATAAATATATATAATTAAAATTATCTAATTATGAGTATATATATGTGTGTGTGTGTATATAACTAATCCCTTATCTTAATAATATATACAAAAAATTTATCTAAAAGTATATAATTGAAGTAAAAATAAATTAGTTATTAAATTAAGCTAAACTCTCCAAATACATTAATTATTTTAAATTTTAGGTATTTAAGTATATTATTTATGATATTATTTATATAAATATATTTAATTTTTAAATTCAAAATATTAATATTTATAATAATAAATTTATTATAAAATCTAACACAAATATAAAGCAACCTTCTAAGTTAAAGCTAGTGATAAAAAAGCAAATATATTTACCTGAATTACCTTCGATGAAATGAACAATTTATCATATTTGTTTATAGAGAAAAATATATATTTAATATTATGAAAAATAAACAAATCGTTTGAAGTTGTTAAAATATGAAAATTCATTAAAAACTATTTTAATTTTTTCTATGCAAATTAATTTTTTTTATTTTCTATATATTCATTTATTGTTATATTTGTACGTATAGTTTGTCCCTCTGAAAAATATTTTTGCCTCGGTCCCTGTAGATATGGTTTGGATAAGGGGTCTAAAGCTAATTTGCACTGTGAAACCAAAAAGGAACATCATCACTGATATACACTATTGCAACCATAACATGGATTAATAGTTCTTGACACTAAATGTAGATATGTCACAGCCTACCCTTTCTCCCTTTCTTGAAAAAACGGCACCGTTACTCCCTTTTAAGAGCTTCCTGTTCTCACAGAAGAAAACGCTACTGCCCCTTCCGTGCTTCAGGGTTTTATGGTTTTCAATATACAGAGTCTGTTCAATGGATTGTTTTTAATATAATTTCCAATATTAAAATTATATTTAAATATTTTTAAAAATAAATAAATATTATCAGGTAACTATACGAAAACAATCAAATTTTCATTTAATTTTGACAATAACAAAAACAAACATAGAAATAATTCAGAATGCAGCATGCCATAGTGGAAAGAAAAAAAGCTAATCAAGTATACCAGCCAATTACTTACTGAAAATGAAAAGAAAAAAAAATAAGAAAAAGAAAATGTATCGGCTGATTACAACAATCCCCCAAATTAGACTGAAAAGCTTAGGAAGGTAAGCAGCCGTGCTTGACCTTACACAAGGATCTATGACATGGAACCTAAAAGATTAGTGCAAGCTGGTCTTCTGCATGGCCAGAAGAGGTGGGATAGAACTGAAATGCCGTACAAGAATGATTACAGTTTATACTGGGATTAGCTTAAAATTGAAGCACTTGGGACATTTCCTTCAGTGAATCCCACCCGGTTACTAGATTAGCATAAATGATAGTTTTCAGGATTATCAAAGTGCGAAAGGAACTATAAGGTATATCACATTTTTCTTTCCTCAACTATGCATTTTGATAATTTCCAACACACATGCATGCAATGCAATGCACGATTACCCTATAGGACCCTTGCAAATGGCAGGTACTGCAGCTTTATGACACATCATTAGAGCGTAGAATAGCAACCAGAGTTCGGAGCTGGTTGTTGAGTCCATAACATTCCTTTGCTTCGATAGTATACCGAAAAAGGCACAGAAAAGCATCTCTTACAGAATGGAGGTGCATACTTTAGTACAATTGCTTCCAACTTCATTGGTTATTGCCAGAGGCTTTTGTTGGAACTGCTCTCCAACATGAGGCAGGAAAGAACATCCGGTAGTCAGTGCAGAAGTTATTGGAGGGGCATTATCCTCCCCATCGGTAACTTTTCTATCCTCGGTCAACGAGAAACCAAAAAGCCGGCAGCTGTTTTGACACAAGGACACCATATCTTGACTATTCCTGAAGGTCAATTGAGTCCTGCAGGGTTGCATATTTCCTTGTGAAATATACTCATGGGATAGACCAAACGAGCATGTGCCCCATTGATCTCCCATGTTCTTTCTATGCCCAGAATGTGATGAAAATGTCTTCTCACGTGTTATGGGATCGCAAGACCAACCATGATCATTAAATTCCAGCTCCTTATCATTAAAGTTAAAAATGGAACCTGAGTTTGAAGCTGGATGAATTGCCGGCCGAAACACTAATACTGAAGATGGTGAAGACACTTGTGCTGGCGAACCCTTGGAAGTGTTATAGCCATGCATCAAAGCAGACCAAACATTTCTTGAGCTTGGCAGTTGACCACCATTGGGAACTCCCAGAGAGTCATTTTCACTAGTGTCATTAGTACTAGGCACTTGTCCAAATGGTGAAGTTGAATATATTTCTTGACCTTGCAAGACCGTATGGAATCTGGAAGATTCCACAAAGCCCTTCCCTTTATGGGAAACATCCAAATTCACAGTTAGGTCAACAACATTGCCAACTGCATCATTCCCAATACCGTGTGAACTAGAGAAACGCCCCGTCCCAGACAGATGCTGAGTTTGGCCGTCAACACCATTGTAAAGAGTGTTTAGACCCAGCACTTCTTGACCTTGCAAGACCTTCCGGAACCCCAACAATTCCTCAGAGTTGGATGATCGAAATGCACCTGTCAGGAAGGTAAGAAGACCAATCAACAACCATGCTAAGTATACAAGCAAAAACAATCAGTGATCAGGTTAAAAACTTCCTCAAAAGTGCTGAACCTACTGGGAATAGAAAACTGTGGCGGTGATGAAAGCAACCCGGACCTACTCCTCTTCAAACCAGGCATCATAACATTAGGGGAATTGGAATAAGAACCAGACAGATCAATTTCCCAAGGAGAAATCCTGCTGTGCCCACTAGTCTCTGCATCATCCCATCTTACCTTCAAAAGTGGACCACAAATAACACAGATACAAGAGCCATTGAAAGAATCAGATTAAATGGTATCAAAATCCTCAGATAGACAATTTTTGCAAATAATGTTACTTTTTAAAACTTGTTATTCCAACCAACTAGATAGTGAAATTGTCCTCTTCAAATTGAAATTATTGCAACATACTACCAAAATAATCATGGCAGAACTCATTATAGGCCTGGCCTGAGTTATCTCCTGCAACAGACCAGGATAGCTTGGTTTGAAAGACACATACTGATTAAGATGTTGAGGAGCACAATACAAGTGTGAAGTGTTCTGATCAAGAGCAACAGAAATTCCTCCCCATTGCATGCCATAAACTTACCTTGCAATTTGAGATTACATCACAAAGTGCAGCCTGATTGCATGGATATGTTCTCTAAAAATCTAGCACAAATTTTATTAAGAAATCAAGATGAGCCAAAATATGTACATACATGTGATGGCAGATGCAACAGCAGGTTCCCTAAATGCATTTTCAATGAGGTCCAATGAAAAAATTACTATCTAACAAGAGTTAAAATAATGTTCTGATAAACAAAAAGGATAGCTTGCCCTGTTCTCAAGTCCAAGAGACAGCCCACTGCCAAGTCTCAGTCACATGAATTTTTAGGAAGTATACAAGAAGAACAGAAACTTTCCACAAACAGGTAAAAAATGAATGAAGATTCCATGCATACCACTAGGCATTTCCATTTTGAGCCGGGCCATCTAGCAGGATCCAAGTCATTGATCCCAGTTATTATCCCCATATTTCTGCAAAACAAATAAAAGGCAAGAAAATCTTAGTCAAGCTTTTGTTGGTGTAGCTTAACTTAAAATGCTACACCTAAAGCTTATCAAACCTTCTTTCTGATGCATCTTCTGTTTCAAAATGAGTTTTGAACCTCATTCCAACCACAAAAGAAAGATCAAGGCTCTTCAAAAATTTTTGGGAAGGTATTAAGAACTCTGATGAGCTAGCCCTGCAAAACACACTTAAAAATTTTAGTGAACAGAAAATTGATTAAATACATGGAAAAGACTCCAAATTAAGGGCTCCCAAGTGCAAAAAATGTGTAGAAAAATGGAGAAGAGGAAATGCATGGACAATTTTTACCAACCCTTTTTTTTTCTTTTGACAAAATCTGTGTACTAACATTTTAACAGACAAATTTTTACAAAATAAGGTGGTGCATAATGTGGAAAAATACATTTTGCTTTCCATTCAAGCTTCGCATGCCGAAATTCATGGCTGGTGTACTGATACAACATTCTGCATTTGAAACCATGCCAAAAACAGAAAAAAAATTAAGATAAACTTTTGAGTATTCCTGAACATTATTACAGACTTATATATGTTCACCACCTCAACAACTTTCAAATGCTATTTGCTGCAGGTACTCTATCTGACCCAGCATTAGCAGTTTACCATACTAGCATCAAAGGATGCATAGCTCACAATTTCATGGAAGTATTAGATGAGCATGCAGATAAATACCTTGGGTTATAGCAGACATTGAAAACACTCCCCTTAGACACAGCATTGACTACATCCATGACACTGCCTTGGTTGAACTGCGGAATGTTTGGAACAAAAAAACTAGCACCACATTTACCTTGTTCTGCCCTTCGAATTCCCAGTCTTAATTGTCCATCCTCACCCCTGAGATGAGATACCATATGAGAATGACCAACAAGAACAGTTAACTAGAAGAAAAGGTGTTGATACCTGAGAAAGAGAACAGCATCTCCACAGACAAGTTTCTTTTTGTTTACAAATGAGCTCCATCCAGTAGTGAGCAAATGCCTACGTGGTTGACCTGCACATGGCATCAGATGGGGATTATACAGTCAGTCCCAATAAGCACCAATTCTTTAAGAATCGAGAGAACCTAGGCAAGCAAGCCTAAAGATATGCATGTGTACCCCGATATATATGACGAAACCTCCAATCAAAGCCATGAAGATCCTTTGCTACAAGCTCCTGTGAAGGCCTCGATTGAGTATAATCCTACAGCCAGGAACATCCTAAACAAGTTCAAACTAAAAGTACATAAAATAATTGCAAGTTATTTTTGCATGCACAAATGACAACAGAGCATATACAACAGTAGATCACCAAGGGAGGGAAGCAGTCCTCAGCAGCCCGACGAGGGACAGAGAAGCCTCCATGAGTGCTAGTATCAGAAGCAGTGAGGGTCTTGCAAAACATATGGTGCAATGTGAGTGTCGACTTCACAGCCACTTCAATATCCTCCTCTTCATCCTTCCCCTCAATATTTTCTTTCACCAACTTCTGCTCAATGTACCAAACAACAATAGCTCAAGTCAAAATCAACCTTATCTCAGAGTTTTAAGTCACCCCATGACAGAAAGAGTCAGCAAATTAAGGAGGAAGCACCAACACATGGCAGCAAAATATTGAGCATTTCAATATTTACATTTAAAGAAAAATGCTGCTTTTACTTGAAAACAAAATCGGAAACATTCCGCTTCCTAAATATATCTTAGAAGTATTTCATCCACGAAGAAGCCAACTGGTAGCCTAAATTTATTACCCAAAGTTCCAAGTTACTACCTTGCATTTCACTGACTAACAATCGAAACAAAACATTAAACAACAATTATACCTCACCCTCAGGAACCAAGGAAATCTGAGCATAAACCTCGTCGGTTGCTTCCTCTGCCTGCCAGATGAATAGACAAATATTCTATCACAAATACAAGTAAAACAAACGGAAACTAGGACAGAGTGGTGGTGGGAAGAAGGATCTTAGATACTTTTATAGGCCAGCTCTAATGATTGAACTTGATTTGGACGTTCAAGATGCAAAATTGAAATCTAATTCCCTCTATATAGCAAAAATCAAACAAGAAAAGAAAATAATGCAACACCATCTAAGATTCCTTCCCAAAAACCAACAGCTTGGAAACTCAATACATACACACATACCCACAAGAGAAATGACAGTGAACGTGTAGCCATGATATAAAATTTGGAATTGCACCCACAAAAAAAAATAAATAAAAAAAGACATACATGGAGCTGGACATCAACAACCCGACAGAAGATGTGAGGGGAGAGATCATAAGAAGAAAGCGTCAAGTCAGGGAGCTGCTCTAAGTGGCCCTGAGGGAAGTACACCACCAAGCTCCCTCTCTTTGGCAGGGATATCAGTGTGCCAGAACAAGCATGCCATAGCTCCAAACACACCGAACCAGAGCCAGAAGCACATAAGTTAACGTTAGAAGCACTTAAAGCAGAAGCAGAAGACGAAGATGATTGATCAGAAGTAGGTTGTGTGATCTCCTCCTCCTCCTCCTCCTCAGTCGTGTTGAGATCTATCATTCCCATCATTCTTTTAGCCTATCGACAACACAGGATTTTTAATCGACAATTGATTTTTGAGAGTAGAGGGCTAAGGAGGTAGCCAGAGAGAGAGAGCCACAGAGAGATAGGAGTGAAAAACAGAGACTTTTCATGGCTGCAATCCTACAACTTTTGCATCTGCCTAATAAAGAGAGATGGGAGAGAGCCAAGAATCTGGCAGAAGAATAAAACAAAAAAAAAAAAAAAAAAAAAACAAAGAAAAAATAGGCTCTTTTTAATCTTCTCCTATGCTCTCTCCATCCTTCTCTTTCTAGCTGTCTCCCTCTCTATTGTTTCTCTGTAACGTACTTTTAAAGATATCAAATCAAAGCCTCTTTTAATTGGGGGGCGTGCTCAAGTTCAAATGTGGGTTTTGATGCTTCAATTCCTTCTTAAAATATATATATTATATTTATGATCAAAATTAATTATAATTTATTATTATTTTTATTTAATTGAAAAAATGTATTACCTGAATAATGAATTCATGTAGATTATTTTCACGTTTGATTTTAATGTTAAACCTTACCTTCGCATGTTAAAACTTCTGAACTCACTTTTTATCAAAGTGAACGTGAATATAAAGACTTAAACCTAAATTATTAAAAAAATATAAATGCATGGAATAATGAATCAGACCACCACTTTTTTTCTTTCACCACCGTAGTTTCTGTTGAGGGCCTTTCTTTCTTTCTTTCTTTCTTTCTTTCTTTCTTTCTTTTCTGCCCAACTGCGAAAAAAGGTTGCAGAGCAGCAGTGCTTTCGGGCATGCTGCCATGCTGAGAGACCACTTGGACATGATGGGTGGCACAGTCACAGAGAGAGAGAGAGGGAGAGAGCAACAGTAATAAGGACCACAAGCTTTCTGCGCGGCTCTTTACTTTTATGAGACCCTTTGTTGCTTAAACGCCCAACACCCTGCACTTAGCAGCATAATAATACCCAAAAACTTCTATATATAGATGTGTGTATATATATATATATAAGTGAGTGGAAGGTCTGCTCGATGCATCCGTACGGATCCCTGGATTTGCGGGGGGAAACGTGCATTCTTCAGTCCCGTTGCACATGTCTCCCCTTCCTTTTTGTGTTCCCAAATCCTCGACCAACTTCATTAAAATTATTTGTTACAATTGTTTAAATATTATTTATAATTTAGATAAACAGTATTTAATAATTTAATTATAATTTTGAGAACTCAAAATTATTAAAAGTAAATTAAACTATTTTGTAGTTTAATATTTAAAATATATTTTATGAAAGTATTGATCACATAAAAAATGCAGTCATCCCTTCATTCATATTTCTGTTGTATTTAACACATTAAATATAAATATATTATTTATATTTTTTTGTTATTATATTTTTAAAAATTTATTTGTTTGTTTTTAATATTTAAAAATTAATATTTAAATACTAATAATTTTATTTGTCAAACAAGTGAACAAAATAAAAAACATGAATGACAATTTTTATCTTAATAAAAATAATTTAAATCATCCAATAAATCAAACTAATTCACAATTATAAATGGTGATTTGGTTTATCTTGCTCTTATATTGGTTTAGTTAAGGTTTTGAAAATTTTTAAATCTACTTTTCTATTATTTTGTTCCTACTTTTTTAAATATGATCATAAGTTGCAAATAAATAATTTAACAATGTTTCTGTTAAGGGTGAATTCTATTCACAGAATTTCTTTCCTTTTGTTGATCTCTTCCGCATCCAAAGATGTTTCTCAAGGCGGAGACAAAAAAATAAATTGTCAAAAACAAAAAAAAAAATTATTAAAGGCAAAAACAAATGGCATTTTTTTAAATGTCATAATAAATCTTTTTTTAAATAAAAACAAACAAGCAACTATATTAAACCACCTTCAACAAAAGACATTTACTGTATATATATTCTAAAAATTTGACAAAAATTCAGTTGTACTTGTGTAGTATCGTCTGTTTAATTTAATTTATAGATCAAGAATAATAAACCCAAAAAGAGTTAAAGGTTTTCTCTCAAATATTCAAATTTTATTTTTTATATTTATTTTTTAAAACTAAAAATTATTCCAAATTAGAAGATTTTTACATTAATTAAAAATATTTTTGATTAATTTTATAAATATCATAAATTTAGTCTACTGTTTAATTTTAATTTCATTCAATTATTATAATTAAAAAAATTAGTGAAATAAAATCCTATCTAACCAATTAATCATTCAAAAAAAAAACTCTAAACTAAATGTAGTCCTATCAATTAGATTAAATTATTATTAGAAATTAATATTAAATAATAAAATAAAAAGTAGAAAATATTATATATGATTGTTATTTCTCATTATTTAATTTAATTCAATAGTATTTTATATTAATTTAGAAGTTAAATAAAATTATGATTTAAACTTTATGAATATAAATAAATCAAAAGTTTTAAAATATTTGTATATTAACTAACTTAATAATTATAACTAAAAACTCAATTTACTCAATTAAAATATATTACATATTACACATTATTTAGTTCATATCACATATACCTAATACTTGGACACTCAATTATTTTTTTAAATATAAATAAAAAATAATGTTAATTTAATTAATTATTATTAAAAATATACTTTAATTTATATTATTTTAATTATTTTTATTAGATATTTAGAACTCAAATAATATGTAGACCTAAACATATATATATGAGAAAATTTAGAAAATGCATAAAAATATATCATATAGCACATCTATATCATAAAAATAGTATGGGTGTATGTATATCTATGTTATTTAATCATCATTTAATGTAAGAATTAAAAATAACTCTCAAAATATTATTTATTAAATTTATAAATAATAGAAAATTTTATAAATAAAATTTTCATAATTGATAATTTTTAAATATAAAGAAGAAAGATAGTAAAAAATATACAAATAAAAATTATTAAAATATAATTAAATCATGTGTTCTATATATTAAAATTATTAAAATATAATTGTACATAGTGAAAAATATTTTTTTTCTGTCCATAAGCATGCCAATATCTGTGTTTGTGAACTTTTTTAAATGAATTAGTCCTTTTTCATAATTCTTGTGTTGATGATAAAAAATCAAAAGGTGATTAGTATATTTCAAGTTCTTGAACTCATATTAAAAATGGTAAAGACACTCAAAATATTATTTATTAAATTCAAAAAAATAAAAGCGTTCATTTCATGAGTTTTTTTAAAATTGATGACTTGGTTGGTTCTCAAATAGTCTCATGATTTATTTCTTTACTAATCACTAAAGTAAGACAAATCTAAATAGATATAAATATAATATATTTATATAAATACAAATAATTTTTATATTTTATATAAAATATTTAATATTATATTAATTTTTTATATATAATATAAAATATTTCGTATATAGTATAAATTTTTTTATATATTTTAATTCATCACATTTATGTCTATGCAATTAAATTCTTAAAGTAAATATTAGTTTTATTAAAGAAAACAAGTAAGTATCGATTCTTCCACCATCACTTAAGACCAATTACTTTTCCTCTTATGAATTTTGAGTATAATGCATTTATTCACAACTTAGATGTCTTGCTTCATGCAAGCCTAGTTTTAAAAATCAAATTATCTCAATAACAAAACCAATAAATTAATAATTTAAAATTTAAACTCATTTGATTCTCTTATTTAATTGAGTAAGAAAAATATTTAAAAAGAAATTATTGAATTTGGTTAATGTGAATAATTAGATTATTCAATTAAATTAATAAATAGAGCGAGTTTTTATTAAAATATTTTATTTCTTTTATTTTTTGGAAATATTGTGTAAAATTGTATAATTTTATTAAGAATAATTGTAGATGTATATATTTAAATTTTATTTTAATAGTATTTTTTTAATTTTTATATAATAAAAAATATTATTTACATTTTTGAAAAATAATTGATCAATAGGTTTGATCCTAGGCCTAATAGTCAGATCGATAACCTGTCCAAATCCAACCTTAAACTGAATTAGGGTCCACTTTGAGTCTTGAAACTATGCATACAGGGACTTTCATAGGCATAATTAAGCAACAGTTTTCTTGATTGTGCATATTGAGATAAATGATTTCCTCATTGTGGGAGTACCGACCTGCACTTAACTCCAGGTGCGTGTTTTCTGTAATTGGGTCCTAGTAGTTGCATGGGTGGGTCATTCGTGGTACCGAGCTAAACGTTTTGTGATTATGAAATCAGACTTACAAATATCAGAAGGTTCAAGTTTGACGACGCATTCTCCATGCATTCTATCTACGCCATTCAAAACAATGGGAAGCACAGATGAATTAAGAAACAGCACATGAGAGGAGTATCTAACATTGCAACCAGTCCAACTTAAGATGTTCATGGTGGTATGTGTTTGCTTGGTTTTATTAGATGAAAGGGAAAAATAATATACACATAAACAAATCATTTATTCTCTCTAATCAAATTGTTCATACATTTGCAAGTAGTACGAGTAATAAAACTAGCTAATACACTATTAAGAACTACCGAAACATCATCGTGATCTTAGAGTTCTTTACGATAAAAGTTGTGTATAATTGGGGTTTTTTTTTTTTTTTCTGGTTTTGTATGTCCACGATGGAGAATTCAAAATAATTTTTTAGAGGGGGCAAAATTTATGGATAAGGCAAAAAAAAAAAAAAAAACTAAACATACCTAAATTTCAAACTGAAGACTTCAAGAGAACAAAAACTTTTATACTACTAAACTAAATGATAATTCAAGTAAATTTTATTTCATGTATATAATACCAAGAATTGCCTTCCTGACCCTCCTGAGTATGCCCCTGTCCAATTCTGTATACAACTACACACACACACACACACACACAGACATATATATACATATGTTCATTTCATTTGAGATCAAGTAGAGTATGAGTATTCATGTAATTTTTCAAGAAAGCCATTTTGTTTTTCATAATTTGATTAACGTTTCACATGGCATAATACTTAAACAAAGTAATGAACTTTGGCTTAAAAAAAAAAAAAAGTCCTGAGCTGCTTCAAATTAGCCGATCTCGAAAGAAGCGATTTCCATTCTGGAGAAAGCCTACATTCTAGAGCGGCAACCTATTGCTATTCAAAAATTGGTGTAACTTGCTATTACTGGGATTTACAGAAGTGGGGTTCACGAACCAAGCTCCAAGTTGCAAGCTCATTTTCCATAAGTCTCACGAAGATTAATCTTTTTCCTTCAAGATGTTGCTGCTGCCTATTCTGCCTGCTCCGACCTTTGTCTTGTAGTCCTCTAGATAATTATAATTGTTTTCTTAGGCCAAAAGCAATGGCTAACTATTTTCCTATCATGTATAGCCAATGAGACCATAATTAAGCATGCTCATTGCTTTTTCTAAATTCCCAATAGCTAAATGAAAATATATTGCCCAATGTATCAAATCACAGAAAACGAAGCAAAATTACAGCTCTTAATTCAGCAATAAATAATGATAGCTATGCTTGTCTGGGTTCAGTCTGCATTGATAGGGCTAGTGGCCAGAGGTCTATTCTATCCGAAGCTATTCCATTGGTTTTGATTTTTTTCATCCGTCTTTTCGTGTACGTCTCCCCAAAGTTCAAGGAGGCATTGACAGTCTGTCCAATTTAAACTGTGCGGATGTGCATCCACTAAAATCGAGGTTCAAAAAAAAGATGAATTGTCTTTATTATGTAAAAACCGCCCTTAGTTATTCGAATACGAATTGTAGATTCTAAAAATAGTCAAAATTTAACTTAAATCAAGAATAATTTTTGATTTACATTTTTTTTTTGTTTTTATAAAATTGATCCTCTACACTAATAGTTAAAAATGCATCCGCTCTCTCTCTCTGGGTTAATTTTGTTATGTAACTTTTAGTTTGGGTGTGATATAAAATTTAAAATATTGGCTAAATTATTAATGTGAGTTTTTTAAAAAATTTTTCAAAAAATATATTTTTAATTATTAAATTTAATTTCTTTTAAAAAATTGTTATCAAGAAAGGCTAATGTTAAAAAAAATTATCAATTTTTTATTATTTCATGAATTTAACACTAATTTTAAAAAATAACAATTTATTTCTTGTAAAATTTATTTATGATAAATTTCGTACACCTTTATATTTCATTGATAAAATTTATTTGAACTAATGATGTGACAAGAAAATATAACGAAAGTGTTGACAAAGAGAGAAAACGATAATTGACTCAATGTCACATAAACATTTAATGGTTAGCGGGCCGTTTGGACTTAATTCAGCAAAAATTATTAATTTAGTTAAATTAAAAAAAATAAAAATTGTTAAATTGTTTGATAATTGAAAAGTTTTAAATTTTAATTGAATCAATAAAAATAAAAAACAAAATTGGGAGAGAGAAGCCAACAAATCAAAATTTTTAAAAATTAAAAGAGTGTTAAAAGGGAGAGGCGAGAAAGCACAATATTCTAGGTATTGTAACTTTAATTGACACCATTCCTCGTTAAGGTCGACACCACCATGGTTGGGAGTGGAAGCGTGCATATTTATGTTGAGTCGTCTTCTGTAATAAAAAGTGGTATAAATCTTATGTTAAATCATTATGGAGTTATAGTTCAGATTTAGACCTTAGAGAGTCCAAATAATCTTGAGAGAAGGTTTTTAGTGTGTCATCTATGGAAGGATGATAATTGCTGATTTTTTAGATGGGTTAACTAAAAAATAGGAGAGTATTAAAAAAGATTGTTAGGTTTTTTCAATGTAAGAACACAAACTTAGAGATAAGAGTTAATAATATTATTGATATAAACATTTGGATTATGTAATTTGAAATTGAAATTATATTAAAAAATGAGGAAATTCGAATGTTAGGTAAGAAAATAACTAAATTAAAATCTGAAGATGTTAAGATATAAACAAAAAATAAAAAATTGATACAAAATATCGTATATTATGAAATTTTATTATTATCATTGTTGTCTTTTATTTGTTGAAGATTAATGGTAATGGAAAATTTATGTATTTGCCATAAAGTTTTAAGTGAGGAAATATAAGAACTTTTATTGTAATAACAATATTATTATAAGTTGATTGTATATTTTATGAGAGTAATAATCAATAGTCCATAATTATAATTTATGGAATAAAATATTCTAAACAACACCAATAATTTCTTATGCAATTTATATACAATTTGTTGTGATCTCTTATTGAACAAACAATACGAATAATTATGACCTAATTTTATTTATATAACACATAAAAGTATATTAATATGTTTTAGTATCATTAAAAGTAACAAAATAATTTATATATCAATTACAATTAAAAAGGGCAGTAAGTGTTCCCCAAAATAGAAATATATTATCTTTAATGCGTATATATTATATAATTAACAAACTTAGATGAAACAAAAAAGATGAAAAATTATGTATGCTACTAAATAAATTGTTTAAAAGTCAAAAAACAAAATGCCCAAATAAAAATAATCATCTTTATTATTGTTTAAGATTATTATCAATAATCATCTAAATGACATAACTTTAGAGATTTACTTAAAGTTAATTCAATATTCCTTGGTTGTATACTTTTTATGTTTCTAATAGTTACATTTGCATTTGTAATTACTTGTAAAGAATTGGTATGAATTTAGTTAGGTGTGAAAAGTAGAGTTATAGGTCGAGTGGATGATATCTGAATCATGTAACACAAATAGTTAGTTAATAGACAATAGAGGAGTATAATCTTAAGCCTCATATTGGAATGTGACTTTACCCTTATATACAAATTTCCTATCTCTATTGTATGATGAACTCCAAAACCTTATTCCACTTGTTTTTTTTCTTTTGCAACTTGCATGTTATATTTCATAAATAATGGATTTGCTTCCATATGAGTGTTAATTCTCCTTATTCTCCCTTCAGTTCTTGTAAGAGGTTGTCCCGATTGGGTTAGTAGGGTTGAATAACTTATTTGGAAATTTATGTCTTTCATTTATCTTTCTCATTTCTTGGTTTACAATAATGCAATACAGAAATAATAATTACTTTCAATGCATTACCCTATTAAGAAAAAAAAAACAGTTGAAAAAATTCATAGGTTTTCACTTATTTATCACACTTAATTTAAATATCTACCATTTATCCCCTTTATCGGTGCTTATTAGCCTACATTGGTATTTGTTGTACCATGTTTCCCACTTATTTAAGCTTCTTAACTTGTATTAATAGCTTTCTTTAGTCTTCCTTTCTTTTTTAGCCACATCCACAAATAAAAATGGAAGAACGCATTATAGAATACCCTAAAAAAATAGCAATTAAACATACTAAATCTAAAATGTGTAATTATGAGTTTGATTATTTAAAGATTTAGGAAATGGTGTAATTGACATTTGAAGATTAGGCCTTGGATATCTTACATTGCATTTTCACTCTAGCCCTTAATATATGTCCATGCCTTATAGGAGACTCATCTCTGTCCTTCCTCTTTGCCTTCTTAGGCCTACTAGACATAGTTTTAAAGGGTATAAGTAAAATGATATAGTTTCCAACTATTGGCCACATTTTATACTTATTTAATAGCTTCATTACATAGGCTTATGCATTTAAGTATGTTGCTTTTTTATAATGATGATTAACAAAATCTTAGAGGTATAGCCTTTGATGATTTATACATGTCACACCATACTTACAAGGAATTCCAATCAAATCCCACTCTTTATGATTATAACTTGAAATGTTTAAGTCAATAATGAACCTTCCATTATAATAGTTGACCTCATACTTCATGGTGCCATTTGATTTGATAGTACATATCTTTAAATTAAGTTTGATCTTTTCAAATTTCTTTCTCATGTAAGGATAAAGAACACCAAAAGATTGCTTCATTAACTTTTTATTCTCCCCAATCCTCTTTGTTAATGCTACCCTTATATCCTTAAGCATGTTGATTATGCTTTTTGCTTTTACCTCTACTATGTATTTATTAAAGCACTCTAAGACATTGTTATCGACTATGTCACATTTAAGCCATTTGTTGATAAAGGCTTTCATAAACTATTGACCTTTATATTGGTGAAATTTGCATGTATTTCTAAAGATAATTCCTTTATTTCTTCCAATGCTTGTTTAAAGTCATAGACTATTGTGCTCTTAACTACTATTTAAAAGCACTTCTTTAAATAATAACCTTTGAACTTTTTGTACCAATTTGCATATATATATGTATAGCACAATTCTTATGCTTGGTTAATGAGATCAATTGGTTTACTTGTTTACATAATCCCTAAAATAAAAATAAGGAATAAGGCAGATTTAAAAAAAAAAACACATCATTTAATAGGATTATAAAATAAACAACAATGCATAAATCTATAATACTTTTACTTATCACTTGTGATTGTCCACCTAAGACCATATATGATATTCAATTTTTCTGCCAAAAGTTTCATAAACCAACCTTAATTGTTAATATTTTCCTTGGTTATGATAGTCTAAGCAATAAGATACATCTGGTTGTTTTTATCCTTCCCATAATGTATAACAAAACTCTACCAAAAAATGTTTTTAAAAAACATCCATCCAATCTAATAATTGGTCTACAACCATTTAACAATCTAATCTTTAATGCCTTAAACCTAATATAAAACCTATAAATACATGTTTTATATCTGTGATTATAGGGTTAGTCTTAAGCTTAAAAAGATTGTTTGAATTGATGTTGTGTAGCTCAACTTTGTATAACCTAAGCTTACCATAGTATTCTTTTATAGATCTTCGCAAAAATGTTAAGGGTCTTATGTCTACCCTTATAGCATTGCATTTGAGTAACAATGAATGCAAATATCTCACTAATTTTAGTACGTATCTCACATACAGACCAATTTGGATTCCTTCAAAACTTACTAATTTGGATTCCTTTAAAACTTATGCAAGTGCCATTCCACTAATCACTCAATAGAAACTTGTTTGCTCCTCAATACCTTGCAACATTTATGTGTATCAAACAACGACTTCACCATAATTTTCTTCTTATTCCTCCCCAACTTGTAAAGATTCTTCAAACACAATCAACAACATATTTGGCCCCCATTTTATCATCACTAGTTCATATCCATGTAATTACATAGCCATTAAGGATTGCATACCTTTAGATGTATTCTTTAAATTGCTTAAGACTTTTAAACCTTATCTTGGTACTAAATTTTAAAGTTTTGTGATCATAAGTCAGTTTATACACTTTATAACTCTTTCTTTTTTTCATTCTTTAACTATCAACATCTAGATTATCTTCCTCACTCATCATAAGGGTCTTTACCTTTTCATTAAAGTCTTCATATTCACTATATCATCCAAACTGCTTATCAGTACAATGCACATCATTTCCATTTATATTTACTCGCTTTTGAGGCATATTGTATCTTGTTTCAACATATACTTTATAACCATTTACTCTCTTATTCCTCTTTTCCATTCTTTTCTTTCTTGCATTTATATACTCTTTATTATCTATTAATAAATCATTGTCCTCCAACTTATTATTAGTGTCACTATCCTTATTAAGAATAAAGTCAAGATCATCTCTGTTTAAGCTACCATCTCTTATTACATCACCCCATCATACCATTAATCATGTTAGGGTATATTACTTGGTTGGGTAACAAGTTCTTTATCTGCCATAAACTCTTACTCAATCACATTCTTTCCTTCTGTTTGTTGCACTTATTTAGTATAATTAGTGATAACATGTTCATGAGATTGTGTGATTATTCCATTTACCTCTCCATCTTCCATATTATGTTCACAATCTCAATTCCATGTCTTTTTACTGACCTTTATTTCAATAATCTTTACCAAACCCTCTTTTACACCTCCTTTCCAACCATGAATTATTGTTTGTACTTCACCATCAAAACATAACAATGAAGTGTCAACAATTACTTATACCACATATAAAACATAAATTTACACATTGTACTCTCTTAAATCAACCATCTTTATTAACATCAGCATTAATTACATATTTGAGGTCCTCTTTAGTGGCTTGAGATTGAAATGTTTCATATGGAAACTTATACATTTAATTAATAATGTTATTGTATCAATGCTTTTTTATTTCAACTTCTATGTTTAGTATAGATAAATACTCTGTATTAATGGCTTTAAACACTTTACGTTTGCTACCAACATATTGCATCTCAAGTTTAAATTTCATGATACAACCATGATAAATTATCATATTAATTAATATTTTATAATATTAATTAGTGATTTCAGACTTTAACTCACTGATAATTATCCATATACTAATATAATTATACTTAATGTAGCATTACATAATATAAGACCACAATGTTGTTTTGTTGAATACTAGATTAACAAAAAAGGTCTTAATGTGACAAATCCTTATTACAATTTATCTCACAATATTAGTTATAAAAATTGTCCTTCATGATTATTATATTAATATAAAAAAAATCTTAATCTGCCAAACCCTTATTCTAGTTTTATATCTCATAATGATTACTGTAAAAAATTCCTTTAATGATTATTAGATTAACAAAAGATGTCCTAATATGATTTTAGCCAATTCACTTTCATAAACTTAAAAGTCTTAGTAACTAATAATTTAATTAAAAGTCACAATAAGTCACATTCAATTGAAAAATTGGAACAAGACTTATTCCTTACAGACCAAAATCTATCTTTAAAATGACTATAAAAAACAATTGTTAAGGACTACATCCTCTTCTAACTCATAACTTTTCTCATAATATAGGACCACGTCCTCTGTCAAATAACTTCATCTCTCTCTCTCTCTCTCATTTTTGACTAACTAATTAGAGCTACAACTCTTTAGATATCATCGCCTTCTCCTTTTCTTCTTCTAGCACTCTTTTTGATTTGTTAGGTACTTGATCCCAATTTTGGTTTTTGTTTTTTTTATCTAATTAAAATTTAAGAAAACCTCATCTTTTTAAGTTAGGGTTAATATTAATAATTTTCACTTTTTTTTAATTTAACTAAATTAATGATTTGGGCTAGATTAAGTCCAAACAACCTATTGAATATTGGATGCTTACATAGCGCTAAGTCAATAATCTTCATGTCAAAATTTCTTGCCACGTCACTAGTTCAAATATATTTTGTCAATAAAATGTGATGATGTACTTAATTTGTTATAAATAAGTGCTAAATTTGTAAAATAACAAAGAATTGATATTTTTTTTTGACATTAACCCTATCAAGAATGATTAAAATATTCTTTTTTTTATTTTTTCAATTATAAAAAATAGAGTTTATTTCGTTATTTTTTAAGAAAAATAAAATTTTTTGAAACATTAAATTCAACAATTAAAAATATATTTTTGAAAAAAATTTAGAAAGTTTACATCAACAATCTAGTTTACATTTTGAATTTTATGTGATACGACTAAAATCGCATGGTAGACTTAGAAAAAAAAAGAGGATAGACAACATTTTTAACTATAATATCAATGTAGAGAATAATTTTAAAAAATTAATGTGAGAAGTAATTAATGATTTAAATTACTTAAAATTAATTTAATTCATCAAGTTTTCTTAATTTTAAATCATATAAATATTAATCAAAATAGCGTCATTTGTAACTATAAGGTGTATATTTTAGATAAGTAGTACCTACAATATGTGCATTTTATAGGATAATTCAAAATTTGCATTGTCGGTAAATCCAAACAATAAAACGATCTAGTCCGATGTAAACCATGTGACAAATAATTGAAGTCATAGCTTGCCCACATTTAATCTAGATTCTATGTTAGTTCAAAACTAATAAATAAATTTTAGTAGTGTGAAATTTTATTCACTCCGAGATCATTCTTACATCTTGAAAAATAAGAGAAAAACATGGCCTGGATGAAGTTACATATACAGATGCCTTATTTATTGTAGACAAAGCAACTCTCGCTAAAGCATGTGCAACCCTATTAGATTGCCCGGTTTAGATGACGAACGTCAAAACTCGTAAGGATGGAAGCCAAGACCCCTATGTCTCCTGCCAACTGCCCCATCACTGAATTTTCCTGCTTCAGGGAGTTGATTGCCTGAATGGCAACACGACAATCCTACTCCACGCTCAGATGGGAATAGGACAGCTCAATTGTTCTTTGAATGCCCACTCTAGTTCCCATGGCGATGAAAATTGCCAAATCATCTTGTCCCCTGTAACCCGCATACTAAAAATTTGATTCAAGGGGTTACCAGCAAGTATCATCGTCAATTAGTGAGGCCACCCGATTTGATTCAAGGGGTTACCGTGAAGAAATTGCTTTCAAACCATTATTATCTTGCAGCTAAGGGTCCATCCAAATATTAATCTTATCACCATTACCAATCAACCACCGGAGGTGGGCCTCGGCCACCGTCATTTTCTCCCATGATGCTTAATAGATTCGGTTATGCGTGTCTGAGCTCCTCCACCAGTGTCTATTAACCCTTCTAGCCATCTCCATACATAAAGTTTTGGGGAGCCGGAAGCAGCTCCTAGTGTAGATAGGGACAGCCTAGACCAAAACTTCCCTGCCCGATCGCCACAGCTTTTTTTTCATGCCAACTGTTCAACTTCTTTCGGGTTCTATCTATAGCATTTGGTTAAAAATTCTCTTCTTTGAAAAACAACTTGCGTACATCGGAAGATCGAGGTATCGTCGTAACAATTTTGTGTTGCAATTCTGACATTTTAATGCACATTTTGGCCGAAAGAAATCTCGATCTTTTCCGTATTAATCCTTTGTCCCAAAGCTTGTTCATATAGATTAAGAATCGTTTGGTGTTTCCGGCATTCAGGCATGGAAGCCTCCGTAAATGGTGAACTGTCATCTGCCAAAAAGAGATGAAATATCGCTGGAGCCCGTCGGCTAACCCGTACTCCATGTATCAATCTTGTGCTAGCCGCCTGACTCGTCATGGAAGAAAGTCCTGCTGCACACAATAGAAACAGATATGGCTGAGAGACAGTCGCGGAGCCCTTGATGGAAATTTTTTTTCCTCGGCACTAAATTAACAATAATGGAATAAGAGACAGAGTCACACACACCCCATAATCAATTGGACCCAATCTGCTGCAAAATTCGTCTTGAGCATGATATTTTCAAGAAAAGCTCATTCCACACGATCATAGGCCTTACTCATATTTGGCTTCAGCGCCATAAAACCTTTTTGGCACCGATCCTTGTGTTTCACAAAGTGGAAAATCTTGATGGCAATGAGATCATTATTTGTTATCAGGTGCCTAGGTATAAAAGAAAATTGATTCTTCGAAATAATCTGTGGTAGCACCATCTTTAACTTGTTTGCTATAAACTGATGGGTTCGAATCTTTACATTTTTCAGGTGATGAGGCACATATTAATGTGGTTAAGTGAGCTTGGATATCCTTTCTTATTTAGGATAAGGAGTCTTTTCTATTACATCCTTCCCTACAATGTGACAAAGAGATTGACAGAACATGGTCGGCATCTCGTCAGGGCTCGGTGCTCTGTTTAGATGCCTCCGATCTAAGGCCCGTACTATTTCATCTCTGGTGAAAGGCTGAACCAGAAGTGAGTTCATTTGGCAGAGTCCAAGCTGTCCAACAACAGCTGTATGGGAAAATGACCTTGCATCTCAAATAGTTGTTGAAAATAGGTGGTGAAAGCTCGAGCTATCTCCCCATCAGTCCGAAGAACACGGCCCGTATCATCCATAAGTTTCCGGATACAATTTCTTTGTTGCCGTTGGGATGCATTCGCATGAAAGAAAGCAGTGTTCTTATCCCTTTCCCGTAGCCATGTGATTCTAGACCTCTGTGCTCACATCAGCTCTTCCCTCTTCAACAACTCATCAATCTCAATTTGAAGATTCCTGAGGGCTTTAATGTTTGTGTCTGACGGACGAAGCAATGGTCTCCTCACAACTCGGCTCCCGTAACCACATGCTTTCAAACCGAGACCCGAGTTAACAGAAGCTATCAGTCTGATACTGATAGGATTGTGATCCGACCCATATCGAGGCAGATGATTTAGCTCCACATCCGGGTAGAGAACGCTGAAGTCAGGAGTTGCAAAGGTCCTATGCAACCTTTCTTGCACATTGTCTTCATTTTTCCTTCCATTAGAACATGTGTGGTCGAAGCCATAAAGCCCGAAATCAACTAAATTGCACTCTTCAATAACCCGCTGAAAGCTGTCCATGAAAATTATGGGTCTCGGTCTGCCGCCACTCTTCTCGTGGGAGAACATGATCTCGTTAAAATCTCCCCGCATATCCAAGGTTCCTGCATTTGATTCTTCAATTGACGCAGGAGCTCCCATGTGTGCTGCTTATCGTTGTCTTTAGGCCAGCCATATAAACCTGTAAGTCTCCATTCCCGGGCCCGAATTAATGTGTCAATATGATGTGCAGATGCAGACTTGAAACTAACTGAGATTGAGTCCTTGCACAATAATCCCAAAACTCCTCCCTTTCCTCTTCCTATCCCATTGCAATCAACAAAGAAACCATATCTCAATTGAAGTTTTAGTTTTTTCATCTCACGTACCTTTAATCTAGCTTCCGATAGGAAAACCAGAGTGGTAACTTGAACCCGTAGAAGCTTCTTCAGTCTACTAATTGCTCGGGGACCTTTCACAGAACAATCACCGTCTCAACATATCCCATGCTACTGTGAGACGATGATTTCGCTGTTGGTCCGCCCCTTTTGATGCCTTCAGGATTCGATTTAACTCCTATGGTCTTCATTGAAGAGGCACGTAGGTTGTAACTAAAGTGCTGGAATTTGTTGATAAGCAAGCATCTCATTGGCTTCCTCCTCTGCGACAGGGTCACAATCCTTGTCAACATGGCCGAGACAACCACATACATAGCAAAAATTCGCCAGCTTCTCATCTTTGAAATTAATCCCAGCCTTTTTCCCATCTCTAAATTTCACGAGTGTTACCCTCACCAGTGGATTAAGGACATCAAAAAGGACCCTTAAATCTTAGAAATCTTCCCCATCTGCCTAGTCCCTCTTCATCCACCTCCAGAAAGGAGCCACTTCTGTTACCTAATGCCATAATGGTTGATTTGGACATGGCATTCAATGGTAGATTGTAAAACTCTAATCCAGAACGGCACCCAAAACAAGTCCACTTTCGGCAGCTGTTCATCCCTTGTTGTATTTCTTTCAGGATCACAATTTGCTTATCAAAGAGCCATAGGGCATTGTCCAATACAAATTGTTTTTCAGGCCTGGATGACCCATCGACCCACGGAAAACCAAACTGAGCTGCTATTTAATCGAAATGATTCCCCTTACCAGGGATCTTCTACTTTGTTCTCCCAACGCTAGCTACGCCAATTGACTGAATCGAGGCTTCTAAGGGTTTTTGCTAGCTGTCACACCATTCCAGACTCTACGGTTTCTCCTCCCATGCCACGATTTTGATTTCCTCCCACGTCGCTTCACGTTTTTCAGTTTCTTCAAATTTCTTTAGGCTTGGTTCCTCTTCACTTATTCGTGGTTTTGGATAACAAAATGAAAAAAACCTGCCTTTCAATGAATCTATATCTGAATGTGCTTATGTGAATGAATATGAAATCAAGCTTAGCATGCTTTTCCATTCAATTTTTGCTGTGACCTTCAAATCAAATGGCTTAAGGTAGATGAGGAGAGACTTGCCCGCAGCAATACTGAGATGACCATTTTTTTTTATTGGTTGAGCACTCAGAGTTCTTCAAATATTGACCTGATTTCATGGAAAACCAATGAGCAAGGTGTGCTTCTGCTGGTAACTCGTCTTTCCCATATCTTTTACTTGCATTCCATTAACTTTTATTTTCCACAAAGATATGGTCTCTCTATTTTGTGCTTGTTAATTGCCAATTCGCCTTGAAATCCTCTCTACCATCCCCTAAACCCATCAAAGAAAGCACATGACTATAGAGGCTATGTGGAGATCGACTGTTTGTCCTTCAAGATTCATTACAAACATAAGTATTGTCCCCAAAAATGTCAAACATTCAATGGGATATAGCCATTTGGTTCTAAAAGCTAATTCTGTGTACACAGGTCTTCTCTTTGGCCATTAGGCAATAACACCACTCCAACGATATTCCTGAAGCCATGCTTGCTTCACTTGTCTCCAGGACAGAAATCAATATCTATATCAAGTCATGATGCGATACAGCGGCACAATATTTGTTAAATCATTTGTTTCATGAGATTACACGATAATGCACCCCTTCTGAATTTTCTTTTCCACTCAAAAAAAAAAAAATACAAAAAATGATCTAAACATTGATCCAATTGGGTTAACTATTAACCCATTATATGAACCAATGATCCAACCCTCTGTTCGGATTAATGTTAAACTGCCTCAAACGTCCATAAAGCCTCCAAGGAGTAGCCAGCACAAGTTTCTCGCATCCGTTTGATTTTTAACACCCATGTTCAAGAAAGTTTAGATCACGCCTAACAATTCAAACAAAATAACCTGTATGAATTTGGACACCAAATCTCGGACTCAGAGGAAGTTTTTCAATATTTTCTTTAAAGCCAAAAAAAAAAAAAAAAAAGAATAAAAAAAAGATCACAGATTGTTCAATAAATTGACCAGTTTCTACCGGACAAGTTTTGGAAAGCACTTGCGCAAAGAATTTAAGTCGGTTTTTATTTGTTTTGCTAAAATTACAAAAAAAAAAAAAAAATCTTAAACGTGTCACTAGCTTATTCGGCACTCCTTAGGGTCGTGTCCGAAGTTTCTTTTTATCAACTTTCTTTCTTTTAGTGAACATGTGTCCATGACTTACTAGGTACGTCTTCGTGTCGGAGCCGTGTTATAGCCGTCTTTTTATCAACTACAGTGTTCTTGTTTCCCACACAGTCCCTCTTCCCAGGGACTAAAAATGCCGCTGGCTAGTAGATCAATAAGGGTGCAAATTAAAGGATTTGCCGTTAAATTATCAGCTAAAAAATATGTTTTCATAAAAATATTAATTATTATACTTATAACTCTTTTTATCATCTTTATTTAATTTTTCTTATAATTTTTTTATTCTCTAAATATTATTAATTTAAATAATTTTTTTATTCAATTTTGATATTAATAGGTTTATAATTTATTATTATATTTTTAATGTAAATATTTACTTATTAAAAAGTAAATACCAATAAAAAAAAAACTCAATTTTAAACCAATTGAGATACAACACTATGAATAACTCCCACCTAAGTGAACCCAGAATCTAAAAGCTGTGACCCGTCACAGGCGTGTATAATTGTAATATGGTTCATTTACACATCACATCAGATATGAATGAATTATCAATCAGAATTCAAAAGGGGCCAATGCCAGAAACCCATTAATTGAAAAGCAGAGTATATCAATGCTCTGCTGAGAATCCCAATAAATTTAAGGGAACCCATTAAGGAATTGTAGGAATTGGCACAGGAATGAAAACGGACCTAGAAACCAAAAGAGGTAGGCCACGCTTATGCCCATTATAATTTAGCAGGTTATGTGTCAATGCATCATGGCCTAATCTTAATGGAGAGACTGCAAAGATGTCAACGTGGGCAGTTTATGTATGATAGTAACAAAAGGCGGGTCTTTATTAGAGCCATCAATTGCAAGAGAATGGAAGCCCTCGCCCCCAGAAGCAAGGGGCTCGTGTAGGCTAAGATAAGCTCAATGCCCAATTTGTTATGACTTTGCCCAAGCGTGCATCTTATATTGAAAGCCGAATGGTGGTTGAAAGAGAAGACTGGGACTCATCCGCATGGTGGGTGCGTTGATGAGCTGGAAGGAAAGTATTGATCCGTATCCGTGGTCCACTATGGTGTTGATTTTCATGCCTCGTACTGTTTTTCTTCTTAAAAGAACGAGTAGGTGAAGTGAAGAAGAATGACATTGAAAATTTAGAGAACCAAGAATTCATCACGAATTATTTCTTTCTCTTTTTTGGGGCATGAATTTCTTCTTTAATATGATGGATATTTCCTGAGGATAATTCCCCAACCTTTCTTTCATTTTTTTTTTCTTTTTTGATGATGGAGCATTCATACAACTTCATTGAGTGAGTGTAGAAATTAAATTTAGGAGATTACACTGTCAACATAAACGCATCAATCAGTGAGGAAGGAAGAAAAATTAAAAAAGAACCAGTGATATCATATATGTACCCTTGAACACAACCTCTCCCTCGTTCCATTTAGACTGATAACTTCCCTAAGCTCCAGGTAGCGCCTGCCCCCACCTACCGATACGCACACAAAAAGATGTGAGAGGGAGAGCTTTTAGGTTACAAATTTGGCTCTCAATTCATGCTGACGCGAAAAGATTATCGGTGTATCTGTGTTAATGGCATGGAAATTAGACCCAAGTCTGCCTCTAGAACCCAACTTGTTTATGATTATAACTACACAATCTTTGGAAACCATTAGCGAACATTGCTACATAACATTTAAAAAGTTTTGATTACAAATGAACCCAATGATATCTCAGAGCAACCACAAATATGGGTTTGGTATAGGATGGGAATAGCAGTTTTGGTAATAATATAGTAAAATATGTTGATTATGACTATTCTAGTGTTCTGGACAAAAAAAAGAAAAAAAAAATCCTGGCATTCTAGATTTTCACTGTTTTCACTCTTTTAGATTGTGCCACAAGGTGAAAGGCAATTTTACAGTCAATAAATGTCTTATTTACAACAATATTATTGTATATTGTAACAACCAAAGTGATATATATTTGTATAAAAATCAAATGTATCATGGAAGAATATTACACATCGATATCAAATACCATTTTGTTTGACAAATCATATCACAAGAAGAGATATCAGTAGAAAAGATTGGGATGACTGATAATTTTGTAAATATGATGGTAAAGCCTATTCTTAAAGTCAAATTCAAACATTATTTGAATATATTTTCATTGACTAAATTATGAGAAAAAAACAGCTAGAGAAAAAGTGTTGACGTAATTTATGCCAAGGTAGAGATTTTTTTATCGACAATGGCATAAATTAGTCAAGAAAATTGTTGAGCATTGAAAACATAATGTGGGTGGTATGGAATTGTCGGTGTCAGTAATTATTTTGGACCAACGCTTTTTCCATTCTTGTTCCATGTTTTTTCTCAGTTTCGTTTGCAAGCAGGTGGATCGAAAGGACTTCAATGCATACATACCATTGGTTGAAGTTTTTCTCTCTGCCTCCCTGCAAATGCCTGTAAATAGCCTCTTGCATTGAATTACAAAATTGTCAGAGAAAAAAAAATTAAATCTTTGTATAGAGAAGTTTGTGTTGTAAGTTGAGAGATATCAATATTGGCGGGTCTTAAACAACGAAGTATATTGAGTGTAACTTATAAATATTTTGTTTATTTCATATTAAATATTCTCTAATCTTTTTTATTGTAAGTTAAAAGTCAAATTAATAAAATCTCATGTTTTTAAATTTAAGTATTTTATTATTTTTACTAAGTATATTATTTCATCTAATTAATTAGTTGTTTAGATCTGACGAACTAACTATCTATTTAAAATAATTTTAATGTTCTATTTAAATTTCTATTCCAATGAAAAATCTAAATTTTATATAATAACTATAAATATAAGTGAAATATCATCCACGTGTAAAACTAAGATAATATATTTATTTTTATGAGCTTTAAGGTACATAAAACATATATAATCATCAATAAATGAGATAACAAAACATAAGGGTCCTTGTTTTTCCTAGTAACCTCCCAATCCTATAGTTTTTGTTATGACCACAAAACCCACAAATTCAACTTGGATTAGGGATTGTCCTAAGTTGAAACATATCTAACTCAAAGACTATTGCTTAGGTAATAACTTCCATTCCTAGTTATGGTAATTTTGTGTCTGATAAAGGAATAATGATGTTTTTGATCTTAAACTTTTAATTTTTTTTCAATATAGTTTAAAATGTTTTCTCCATTTCAATTTAATCCAAAAATTTTGATTTTATTTTAATTTATTACAATCAATAATGAAATACGATCAATGTATTAGTTAAGTATATTTACCAAATTAATATATATATATATATATATATATATATATATATATATATATGGGAAATATTTTTAAATACATAAATACCCCAAGCTAGCTCCCTAAGCCCTTCTTTTGCCTCTAATTCATTAATTATGGCGGCAATGGTAGTGACGTCTTAGCTAGTGCCAACCCTGCTTTTTGCTGTGATCAAGTTAAAGAAAGCGGGAGTTGGGGCCAATAACATCCAAAAGGTCATAAATACTAGAGAATCCAACACCAATATCAACCAATTATTTCAAACTCTTCTATTAAGGACTCACTTACAATTAGGTTTGGTAGTGAAAGAACTAGGTTTAATGAGAAATTGGTAAAACATAAGAATCCAGGCGGTTCCCAATTTTCTATTATGAATGAAATTCTTGCAAGAAATGAAAACTCTTTGAGTGCACCTTAAGATTTTGACACTCAAGGCTTAGAAATTAAAGTAAAAAGAGGACAATTTAGAGTTTTCATTTACTAATGGCATTATCATTAGTTTAGTCTTCGATGTCAACATCAACTTAAATTTAAGAAAAAGCTCTATAATCTTGGATTTTAGGCAAAATGAGCATGCAAAATCTTTTATTTCTCCTTATAGTACTAATTTGTTTGATGTAAATGAAAATAGATAAATGGGTGTCACTTTTTTTATTGTGGTTGATGAAGATGACATAATCAAGGACAATTTGGAAATGGTGCCATTAAAGGGGCATAACATTTAAAGGAATATACTAATGATTTTAAAGATGAGGAGAGAAGTGTGAAGACTAGTGGTGGTGATAATGCTAGCCCATTATTTAGGTCATTATTTAATTTATTTTGTTTTAATTTGGTCAAAATATTATTAAATATGATGGAAAACTATATTTAGTTCATTTTTTTTATTTGGTTAAAATACATAGCTTGCAAATTGACTATATTTTGCTATTGGTTAGATTTAATTAAAATAGAATTTTAAAAAAATTAGGATTAAATTGAAATAGAGAAAAATTTAGTATTACATGAAAAAAATTGAAAGGTTTAGGACCAAAAATATTATTATTCTTATTGATAAATGAGTTCATCAAATACACATAATATCAAAAGAAAAAAGCTCATACATAAACCAATGATCAAACATCATATACCAAAGAAAGCATATAAACCATCAATATGTTAATATATAATTGACAGAAAAGAAATATGCAACATCATAAACATATGTATAATTCTTCATTTGTAATCAATATAGCAAAAGGATAGACTTTGATACCAAATAAAAGATTATAATAATTGTAAGCTATAAATTAAATTAAATGGAAGACTTACTTCTAATCATAATGATCAATAAATATATCCTCTCCACCAATAAAGAAAAAAGAAAATTGTATTTGAATTGATCTTTTAGCCTATTACCTTATACTTCTCATAAAATATATTATTGATAATTTATAAGCTTCCTTGTGTAGGTTAGGCTAGTGCCATAAAGCTAATTTTAGGTACCAAAAATTTTTGCCTATGATGACACTAAGACACCTTTTAGTTTCAGCCAAACCAAAAACTAATTACACATACAAGAAAATTGTTAATAATTAAGCACTTATGATTGCACAATTGTTAAAAGATACAACATATATAAGAACGTTTTTTCAACTCGTTATTAAATTCTTCACAAAAAGTATATAAAAGAAATGCAATGGTAAGTTCTCCTTTTTAAGTGTTTCACCTTATACTTTTTCCATTTATGAGCCTTTAATTACCCACATCTATTTATACAATTTGTAATTGACATCCATAACTACTTAGACTTAAATGACTTGGTTGCCAAGTTAATAATGTGTTAGTAGATTAGCAGTCTAGGTAAACGCCCCCACTTAAACCATTTTTGTGCTTTCGTTAATATGCCTTGGACAACACTTTTTGATCCACTTTCTCTTACTTAGATGACATAATTTTCCTACTTTAAGTTCCTAAGAAGTATTCATACATTTTTAGCTAGCAACTTCTCTATGTCCCATTACATTTGAAGAGAGTTTATCTCATTGAAAATTGGTTACCTATATGATTTAAAAGCTTATGTTCTCCTATTGTCAAAGAATTTTTGCCATTAATCGCCTTGGATAACACTTCACTTGGCCACTAGCACATGTTGCGCATTTTTATGAAACACAACTTATATTCTCCCTATTTTTGTAGTGCTTGATGTACATGTTGACTTGGTCTACATTCCAAGCCTTCTTCCTTATTTAACCTATTACTTTACTGCACACTTAGCTTTTCCTTAAATGTTGTCTAACATGTTATTGCCTTGCACCTCGACTTGTGCACCAACATCCTCCTAATGATATAATTACTCCTTTAAAGTTTTTTTTTAACCAACTTGCAACATGTTCTCATAGTGTTAGCTTGGACTTCCATTCGTACGTTAATGTTGGCTTACTTTTATATAAGACAACATTACCTCCTTAAAAAGTATTAAGGAATTTGGTCGTCTAATAGGAAGAAACAATACTATATTTGAGCAATCACCATGTTGTTTAGCACACACTACTATGTCACTAACATATACTATTATGTAGCATTATACTTCAACTCTTAACTCTTTATGCACTTAATGCTAACACCATAATCTAACCCCTAGCCTCTCTTGGCTTGTTGCTATAGACATTGATTTTATATTCATCTTATTTCCTTGGCGTGCCTAACTTATGCTAAACTCTATGTAAAGCCTTGGTACAAAGTACCACTAAATGTTTATAATTTCAAATTAAAAGACTTAAGAGGCTTATAAACCACCCTCATTCGTTAAGACTAATGTTCTCATTGGTAAGGTGAACTAGCCTTCCTAATTCTGCACCTCTAACTCCTTATTAACCTTGCATTTTGGAGCAAAATTTTGCAAGATTAGATATTACCACTTATAAGCAAAGTTACCTAAATCATCAACATTTTCAAGTTTAAAACCATACTGTAAAGAAATCTCATAGTGTAATGTCTTCCTTTACACTTTAGCGTGCCTCATTATAACTATTTCAAACCTTATCGAACAATATTCGTAATGAATTTATATTATTACTCAACACTCGCTATTTTTTTCCAAATATTTGATTATGTGAAATTGGCTTATAGTCTGTGATGTGTTTTCTTAAAAAAGGTTTGACCAATACATAAAGATTGGCCTCGTCTATCATTATAATATCATTATTGAGCATTACTATTACTGCTTTGAGTTTGACCACCCTTAAAGTCATCACGTATTTCATATCTTCTTCTTTTTACCCTAGCTACTCTTGTAAGCTAGACAATACATTATAAGTTTTCCCACTATTGTGAGTAAGAAAATACTTTTTACCAGCAATAAAACATAGTTAATTTTTTTCCATAACCATCAAGTTACCCAAATAAGGCATCAATATATTTTTTTTGCTTATATGAATAAATCTAATTTTAGGATCACATTAAAATCGTACAATAACATTATAGAGAGATCAAATTCACTAATTCATTAATCGAGTGTTACTTCATCTTTTTTTTGTCATTATGAGAATATTACATGCTTTTTAATTGACTACCTTCATATGGTTACCACTCTTACTTACATTCAGCTCAAGTGAGCTTACCACCTACTTAATTATAATGTTATAAGTTACATTAGAAACCATTAACCCCAATAACTTTTTCTTACCTGGCCTAATTTTGATGTAAATTAGGTTAGGTTGTAAGACATATTTCATATGAACAACATTGATTAGTTATATAAGATTGATCTAAAAAAGGTTGCCCTAATTCGAACCAACATCGCTTTCATCCCCCTTCAACTATTAAGCCACATAGTTTTTCCCTTTTTGGACATTTCTTTGCCTTGTATAAACCATTGCAAAGAAAATAACTAAGATTTGATTTGCTTTTACCTTAATTTGAGGCAACAACTTTACTTTTTCCCTTGTTATCTTCCATATGCTTGTATTTTTGAAAGTCCTTTTGCTCCTTCTTCTCATTGTCTTTGGGCTACTTTCCATGATTTGAAGAATTATAGGTATTGATTCAAAAATCAATAAGCCATCACCTATAGTTATTATGAAGGGTAAGTCTTTCACACCATGTCTCCTTAGCTCAATTTGCACTTAAAGTTGAAGTCTAGACATAAAATTGAAGAGTTTATCATCGATTAACATATTATGAATGTTAAGTATCAAAGAGCTAAACTTTTTTATGTAGTCATGTACTATGTCACTATGCTTCGATCTCTTTAGTGACTTTCTTACAACTTATGATGTATTGCAAGGTAAGAACTAATATTTTAGCTCTTTTTTCAACACATCTCAAGTTTCAATCCTTAACCTTCCAACATTGGCATCATTATTAAGCTTTACCCGCCACCAAAGCTTTGCATCTTTAAACAAAAATATACTGGTTAGTGTCACTTTCTTCGTATCTAGCACATAGGTTGCTTTAAAGTATTGTTTTATATTTTATAAAAAGTTTTTAATGGGTTTAGCATCATGCTCTCCCTCAAATACCTTAGGTTTAAGTACCTTTATCTTTTATGAGCCCACTACCACTATGCTTGGTTAGCTAGTTATTGCCTTTTTGAGAATAACAATCTCAACTTGTAATTTGTTAAGACTAAAGGATACATTCGAAGATATAGCCTCATATTACTGTTACAAGTTAAGAATTTCTTGATTGTGGCTTCCCAAGCTCTCATATAGGAAGAAATTTTGAACTTTGGGGATGTTAATAATTAATTTTTTAGTCCTAACCACATGTTTACACATCACATCAAAAACAAATCCATCAATTATTGGTTAAACCTTGGTGTTGTGATACTAGTTAACACAAGGCTAATTTTAGGCACTAAATTTTTCTTCCTGTGATGACACCAAGACGTTTATTAATTTCAGTCAAACTAACATATAAGCAAAGTGTTTACACTCAAGCACTCATAATTGCACAATTGTAGAGAGATATAGATAATGTAAGACCATTTCTTAACCTTTACTTACTTTCCTTACAAAGGTATACAAAGGAAATATAATATTAAGCTCTCTTTCACAAGTATTTCACCTTACACTTTTACAATCTTTAAGCCTTTAGTTGTCTATATCTATTTATAGAGTTTGTAGTTGACACATTAACTACCTAGACTTGCATGACTTGGCTATTAAGCTAATAATGCGTTAGTGGATACATGATTTTATAACTTAATGGTCTAAGCAAGTGCTCCCACTTGAACTATTTTTATGCTTTATGTTAGCATGCTTTGGATAACACTTTTTGATTCACTTTCTTATACTTGAATGACATAATTTGCCTACTCTAAGTTCTTAATAAGTGTTCCCACATTTTTGGTCAACAACTTCTCTATATCATACTATGTTTGACGAGAGTTTGTTATCTCATTAAGAATTGGTCATCTCATATACTTTAACATCTTATGTTCTCATATTGTCAAAGAGTTTTTGCCATTAACTGCCTTGGATAACACTTTACAGGTTGCCTACTTGGCTACTAACACATGCTTTACATTTTTAGGGAGCATAACCCATGTTTTTATTTTAGTGGTACTTGTTATACATGCTAACTTGGTTAACATTCCAATCCTTTTTCCTTATTCAGCCTATTACCTTACTGCAAGCCTAGCTCTTGTGTGCATGCTATTCAACACATCATTAGCCTGAACCCTAACCTATGCACTAATATCTTATCAATGTCATAATTAATCCTCAAAACCTGTGAGCCAACTTATAACATGCCCTTATAGTGTCAACTTGGACTTCTTCCCATGTACTAACATTCGTTAACTTTTATGTGAGAGACGTGCTACTTCTCTTAAAGAATATTAAAAAATCTGATCATTTGATATGAGGAAACACTACTATGTTTAAGTTGTTACCATACTACTTAGCACACATTACCACGACGCTAACCTATGTTGCCATACAACACTCACGCTCCAAACTCTAACTATTGACTCACTTGATGCCAATACCATAGTTCAACACCTAGTCTCCTTTGGTTTGCTACTATGCATATTAACTTTATGTTCACATTGCTTATTTGATGTGCCTAACCCATGCCAAACTCCATGCCAAGCCTTTGTGTTATGTGCTACCAAATACTTGTAATTTTATGCTAAAAAACCTTAAGAGACTAATGCTCGAAATCCTTTAATTGCAACTTAATGACTTCCATTCATCAAGATAAGTCCTTTAATATTTAAAAAAAAAACATTCAACTATTCTACTTAAGTAATTAATAGTTGCAACTTAATTATCATTTTAGATAAATATATTATGTGCTTATCATGTGACCGACACAAAAAAATAATTTAACAAAGTCTTTATTATGCTTGTTTTGGTTTTTACTGATTTAAATATCAAAATACTTAGGTTAAGTTTCTGTTCAGCACCATTAGCAGTTTCCTTTCTTGCAAGTATTCAGCTCATGACCAAAAACTCCTCACTATATCACATTATGTTTTAGTTTTCGAAATCAGCCCCTTTGGTTTCCTTCAGTCCGATCCTGCCAGGGCGTAAGCACTCTTACTCGACCTTATACAGGAGGCCGGCTCCTTCGCAGCAAATTCATGCATACCAACTCCTAGTGCGATTTTGATGGTAACACGTAGATGATGCAAACAAAACTATTACGAGCATTAGACCCACCGAAACTATTGACTCTGAGGAGAGTATTCCACACAAGTTAATCCACAGTGTATTCGACAGTCTTTCCAAATATATTTTATCTCGAAAAGGCATCAAAGATTAGGAATCTGGTGGATGTTAGTGGACATGCCCTTTATGCTTTCCTTGCCTAGGTCCTCTTTCTCTCTCACACTAACTCAAAAATATAAAAAATAAAATAATAATAATAATAATAATTGAAAAGCTATGGTGGTTTTATGCCCTCGCGTCCCCTCTTCATTCGAAAAATCAAATGGGATTGACATAGATCGAATTGTTGAACGCTTATTATTTGCTCCATAATTTGACCAATAAAGCTTGCCCTGTCAATGTCAAACAAAGGAGAGAGCGAGAAGGAAAAAAAAAACAGTAAATTCACAAGGTCAATTAATGCTCAAAAAAATATGAGCTCAATTAAGTGGAAAATGCCAACATCCCTGTCGCCAGAAGGAGTTACTTGTGGGAGGAAAAATCCAAATTGGTCAATTTACACAACGCTGCTCGCTCACCATAATGTTGGCAAAAAACCCAAAAAAAAAAAAAAAAAAAACTCACCCACCATAACGTAGCAAAGAAACAAACCTATTACATCCGTCTTTAATCTTTAAAACTTAAATAGAAGCAAGACAATTCTATCTTCGCTTTGTGTTGTTAAATAGTGCTTAAAACATAAGCGGCATAATAGTTCAATGTGGTAATAGCAATAGCCAATCAAAATTAAATATAAAATCACAATCAAAAGACTTATGACGACTTGAAAATTATAGGAATAAATTGACAATCTCGGGGTCACCTAGCTCATTTATATAGTCTCTCTGAGTCCCGGAGATTCAAATTCAACGTCCTTCAACATGTCAAAGGAGAGATTTTATGGTAATGAGAATCTTTTTTATTTTATATAAAATGTTATTGGTGTAAAATAAAATATTTTATATATAATATAAAATCATTTTATATCTATGCAATTTTTTTCAAAAGAGAAAATAAAATTTACTCATTGCCACTAAAATTTCATAAAACTTCGCATTATATATATATATATATATATATATATATATATATATATTTTTTTTTTTTGGTGGTCAAGTCAAACTTTTTGATAAAATTAAGCCTTAAAACTCATTAAATTGGAACAGTGATAACTATATTCTTTAACTAGTGACAAATTATTAGATCCCTTATCCACCATGTAAAAGTAATATACGCACTATTCACATTAAATGCGTATCAATTGATATCATAAATTCTATCACGCATCACCTACCAAGAGATAGGGACATCATCTATCAAGGGATAGAATAAGCCAAAACATACTATTTTTTTTTAATTAATATACAAATAAATCCTCAATTTTACTAATTATAATAAATTTAATCTAATTTTTAAAATGTAATAATTTTATTATTATAAAATATTTCTTTATATCAAATCTATTATATAGTAAAAACATGCTAATATTTTTAGTCAATTTGGGTGACGCGTTAAACATGATGATGTAAATAAAATTTATATCATCATGACACGTTAAACAAATTAATAAAAAATGACAATAAATTTGTTAAAAAAATTAGTTAAATTTGTTACAACCCTTAAGTATTTTTTTTTATTTAAACAGAAAATAGGACTAATAAATAAAAAATTAGAAATGATTTGGTAGAAATATTTAGAGCTCGTAATGTGATTTTCCGAAAAGAAAACGCCTTGAAAGAGTTGAGTGCAAGTATTAAAAGCAAACTAAACTCCATCAAAAAAAAACAAAAAAACAAAAGAAAAAGGAAAACCAAAATTATAAATTCATCAAATTCAGTAATTTGATCCGAAAATATTCATTTTGAATTGACACCAAAATAATTAAAATATTTAAAATTAAATTCAACTCAACTAAAATCGTTTTTCCAAGACAACAAAATAAAAGATTCTATTTCTTTTTTTAACGATGAACTTTACTTGAAAAAACAGAAAAACATAGTTTGTACTACAATGTTCCCATATTAGATTGAGCAATTTAAAAGAAAACTATATAATCAAATCTTTTATAACCATTTGCTTAAATCTCATTCTGCATTCAAATTATGAGCTACTTCAACATAACAATATAACCCCCCCTCCCAAAAAAAAAAAAAACATGCACACAAGTCTAACAAATAAATTCATATTTATGATGAAAACCAAAAAAAAAAAAAAAAACAAAACAAATTCCACTATTGTGAAAACTCCTCGTTTCTACTATTTTAAGTAGAGATTTTATGAATTTTTTTTTAAATAAAACAAATTTCTCATTTAACTTTTTTACATTTTTACATTTTTACTTATACTTTATTTATACATCAATACTATATACATACAAGCATTTACATATCATATATGTACATTATTATATATATATATATATATATATAAACAACATGTTTATTTGTAGGTAAACTTAATAACTGTTATAATATAATAAATTTAAAATAATTCGATCAGATGAATTTGATGCTTTTGGATGGATGACATTATGCTCCCCACGACTCTTTAATGGCTCAACCTAGTTAGCTTTTGCCGCCTGCGCCACACCTGCTAGGTCTATCCACCACCACCACTACGACCTAGAGTGGTGCGGAGTTGGGAAGACCATAGCTTAAAAAAATTAAAAAAAATAAAATAAAATAAAATAAAAAACAAATAAAGTAAAAGGAAACGTGAAGGAGAGGCTTTCGCTCAACCAAAAAAAAAAAAAAAAAGTTTCTTTTGAAAAAAGGAGAGAAAGAAAAAGGTAAAAAAAGCGGAAAAGAATTTGGAAAAATATGAAGGGAGAAAAAGAAGACAGAAAAGAGAAAGAAAATTAAAAATTAACAAAAAAAAAAAAAGAATTTCAGGCAGTAAGCATCTCTGCTTTTTCGGGCTACCCGAATATTTTATACTTTGGTTTCTTTACAGTCTCCCACGTCTCTCTCTCTTCGGGCCTCTCTGTGTGTCTGGGGGCTCGCTCTTGTCCGAAAAAAATATAAGAAGAAGAAAAGGTAGAGGTCTCTCTGAACTGTGCTTGCCATTGAATTAGAGAGTTTCGTTCGATTACTTGCTTCTAAGTAATACACAAGATTGTTCAGACAAATCAGAGTTTCATCTGGTGGTGGTGGGGGGTTAGTTTCTCTCTTCTCTTTCGTTTTTTTGGCTTTTTGTTTTTTTTTTTTTTTATCTCAACTAATCAAAGAGCTTGCTATTGCTGTTTCTATCTTTTGTATTTATGAAATTCTTATTTGGATTATTTGTTTGGCGATTGTTTTATTGCGTATGTAGTGAGTGTTGTAGTGATTTTCTTTCTTTCTTTCTTTCTTTTTTTTTCAAGTATTGGTTACTGGAAACGGGTTTCCCTTTTGGGTTCTGTCGATCAGGGCTGCTGTTGAGGCTGAAGTTCTGCCTTTTTTTTTTTTTTTTTTTCTTTTTGGGTGTTTTTTTTTTTTGTTTTTTTCCTTTAAATAAATGACTCTCTGTGTTTAGTCTTACTCGATTTTATAATCTATTCTGGGTTATGGTTGATTATTTATTGGTGGGTCTGATGAGAAATTTGATTTGGGGTTGCATTCTGTGCTGCAAGGGTCTTCCGGAGGCTTGAAGGGAGTATTGCTACGATGGGGAAGGGTTCGAAAGTGAACTGTAAGTCAGCATCCCACAAGCTGTTCAAGGACAAGGCCAAGAACCGGGTTGATGATCTGCAAGGAATGTTCATGGATCTGCAGTTTGCACGAAAAGAGAGCCGCACCATTGATGTGTCTGTCCTTGAGGAGCAAGTTCATCAGATGCTTCGTGAATGGAAAGCTGAGCTCAATGAACCCTCTCCAGCATCTTCTTTGCAGCAAGTTAGTATTTACTACATTTTTAGTGCGTGTACAACTTTTGTGTTGTTTATTTATATAAAGATGTCTACTTATAGGAATTTTTTGTGGTGAGAATGTGTTATTTTGATGACTGGTGTTTAAAATGAAGAGTTGTGATTGTTAATTGCAATCTTTATGGATCATAGGGTGGAAGTCTTGGGTCGTTCTCAACGGACATATGCAGGCTTTTGCACCTTTGTGATGAGGAGGATGATGCCACTAGTGCATTGGCCGTGCCAAAGCTTGAGCCTAATGATCAAGACTTTCAAGTTGGAGATAATGTGGTCTTTCAAGAGGTTCAATTCTTAGTTTTGTCCCTCTGTGACTTTCTTTTGGGTTGGTTAAGGAGAGTTTGGAGTTCTTGCTTTTGATTATTGGTAGTTGTGATGTGTTGATTCGATCAAGTATGCGTCTGGTAAAGAAGGCTTCTTCTTTTGGTTTCTGTCTTTTTTTTGTTTTTTTAATTGAACTTTTTTGTTGGGTCTTTAACTGCATGGAGATTTCGAGACACATTGGCATGTTATGTGTCATTATCTGTTTCATATAATGAGCTACCAGTTCCCTTTCTAACTGTATTGTAGTGACTTATTCTGGAAACTTGGTAGGTTTTGGTGTATGCAGGATGTTAAGATGCAGTGTTGTTTTATAATAGACCATGTACTGTTATATATGATCTTTTTCCTGCATCGAATGGGGATATGGATGGTGATTGATTTAGCTAGCTTTAGCACTCCAAGTATCCTGCTCTTCAGCTCCAGTTTGGGCCAAGCTAACTACTTTCACTTACATAATCACATTCTTTAGTGTTCAGTGTCATTAGTATGAAAGAAATTGGATTTTTGGGCCTTGTTTTGCTGTATAACATGACTTATAACCGTACCTTCTGATATTTATGGGTCATAACCAAGTTTTTGTATTTGCTGCAAATATTATTCGTAAGGATTGAGAGCATAAACTAACTTTGCATACTTACACTTGATGTTATTTGCAAATAAATCCCATAATTTCCAAATAATTTGTCTTCTATGCCTAGTTAACTAATGGTCTATATGTGAGGTTAGTCATGAATAGGTTCCTTAGCTTCCAACAGACATGTTTTATGCGCCTAGTCAATAATGGTCTATTTCTGTGTGAAATTCTTATAACGTTAAGGTGGTAGTTTGACTAAGCTGCATTGCATTCTTTTATTTGTTTGCTCATGCATGCCTGGTTGAGAAACTGTAAATGATTTTCCTGAGGTGGGAATCGAACCCTCGATGTATGGACATGTTTAACATGTAAGTTATGTTACATGTGTATAATAATTGGCATTGCCATGTCATCAACTGAAAAATGACCCTAGTTACTGATTCAAGCTTCTGTATGTTCCAGGATTCTGGCCTTAATAAAGGGCAACAGGAGCATGGCTTCCCATGGGTTGGTCAGTGCAAAGACTCCCCTTCTGGAATCCGCGGCATGGCAGTTAAGAACTCAGAAGAGGCTGTTCAGCTGGACTATCATCAGTTTGAGTTTCCTCCATACTTTGAGCAAGATTATTATACCAGTCAATGTGGCACCTACTTGTGTGGAGAGGATGGCATACCTCAGTTCTCGACCTATCTGCCCAGTATGTGTCCGCCCCCTTCTGCTTTCCTAGGACCAAAGTGTGCACTTTGGGATTGTCCAAGGCCTGCTCAAGGGGGATTGGACTGGTGTCAGGACTATTGCAGTAGCTTTCACCATGCCCTAGCTCTGAATGAAGGCCCACCAGGGATGGGCCCAGTTCTTCGACCTGGGGGCATTGGTTTGAAGGACGGTCTGCTCTTTTCTGCTCTTACTGCAAGGGCACAAGGAAAAGATGTTGGTATACCAGAATGCGAGGGAGCTGCAACTGCAAAGTCTCCATGGAATGCACCGGGTGAGTTAATTGGTTTTAGTTTACATCTTTAGTAATTGTTGGAAATTATTTTTCCTTTTACAATAGGGATATTCCTGAGATTCCATAGTGTGTGGGATGCCTTTTCTTTTTTATATGACAAAATATATTTTTTAATAATGAATTGTTTCCATTTTACTTTTGGATGGTCAGTTAATTTCCATTGTTGTTGCAGAGCTCTTCGATCTCTCAGTTCTAGAGGGTGAAACAATTAGGGAATGGCTATTTTTTGATAAGCCTCGCAGAGCATTTGAGAGTGGCAATAGAAAGCAAAGGTCACTGCCAGATTATAGTGGACGTGGTTGGCATGAATCAAGGAAGCAAGTAATGAATGAATTTGGAGGACTGAAGAGATCCTATTACATGGATCCACAACCACTGAATAATTTTGAGTGGCATCTTTATGAATATGAGATCAACAAGTGTGATGCATGTGCATTGTATAGATTGGAACTGAAGGCTGTTGATGGGAAAAAAAGTGCCAAGGGAAAAACTCCTAATGACTCAATTACTGATCTGCAGAAGCAGATGGGAAGGCTCACAGCTGAATTTCCATCTGATAACAAGCGCTTTGCCAAGGGCAGGACCAAAGTGAATGCCAAATTTGGTGCTGCAAGTCTCTATTCAGGACCAAATCAGGCAGCACAAACAGATGAATCATTTGACTACGGGCTTGGTACACAGTATGATTATCTCGTTGAGAATTTAGGGGACTATTACATAACGTAACCAAAGAAAGTAAAAAAACAGTTATGGGGATTGGATGACCAACTCTTGGTGTAGCGTAGGCATTACATCCCTGTAGAAGTGGGTCAGTCCTCAGCTATTCATCCTCGATAACATGATTCAATATTTTTCCTGGCCTATGAATCATGCTATACTTCATTTTCAGATGTTATGGTGTCCGTGTTGCTTCTACACATGTTGGAGTATATCCGTACTGACAGAAGCTAAAAGGAAAATGGCTGTTTTTTCCTGTGTCCATTTTCGCAGCTGATGGTAGTAATAATTCTGGAAACCCTTCATTGTTACCAGACAAGTGATGGATGCAAACTGTTCTAAAATGTAGTATGACTGAGACTTTTTGAGATTTCAAGTAATTGTACTAAATTTGCTTACTGGTGCTGCCAATGAAAGATGTAAACTGATTATGTAACTTTCTTTCTGCTAGTTCTGTTTCGAAGAAGTCCTTGCTCAGGAATTTGTAAATGAATATCATCAGGAAATATACTAAAACATTGCATGTAATTTTCTGTCTCTTATCCTTGGGAATCTTTCCTATAACCTGATCTTTCAAGTGTGACTTTGCTATAGAATACTGCCAAAGAAGATTGGAACGGTATCCCATGTCTGAGTGACGGCTTCTGAACAAGTCAGTGAATTCTGATGTGTTCTCATTGATGCCCACTACGCTTAGAATTTTGTAAGTCAAAAGAAATAAATGTAATCCGTCCAGAATTCTGCTTGCTTATTAGGCTGTTCCTTTGTGTAATTCTGACAACATTGGGAGTAGGGTTGTTCAAAATTCGAGAGATCTTCATCAGAGTATATGTGTAATCGTCAAGAAATTCCAGAATGTGTAAATCACCGGCCACAGCCTCGGCCGCCATGGATACTGAAAATCTTTGGATAAAATTGTCTAATAATTATAAGGGTATTATTGTATAAATCAGTCTTTGCAACGAAAAAAAAAAAAAAAGCAAAAAATGAATTAACGGTCTTGTCATCCATGAATTAAATCATTCAAGTAAAAAAAAAATATAAAAATTAATGACTTTTTTTGTTGTTTGGAGGGTGTCTAATGTATACACAATCCGCAAGGTTTTAATACCAAGCTGCCGGGGTCGACTTCTTTATCTTTGGGGTATATAGTACTTTTGTTACGAAAAATTCCATTTATGTTAACCCCAAATTAATTATATATAATGCGCGATTGCTTGTAAGTCGAGTTAATTTTCTTCCCTTAAGTACTGAAGTTTGGCATTTAAATCTATTTAAACTATTTTATTCAAAATAACAATAAATATGGAATAGACCAATGACTTGCTCTATCTTATACTAGCTTTCGTACGTTATTGTAATAAATCAACCAAAACCTAAAAGATTGATATGCACTTTAAAGGCAAAAGGCTTTACCTTTAAAGTTTGGACAAATGATATTCACACAGCCAAAAATGGTTGGATACACACATAAACAATAAAGCAAAAAAAAAAAGTCAACTTATTTTTATTTATGGGTGTATCGAACTATTTGTATGTGTGAATATATCACTTTCTCTGATTTTGGTATCTCTTTATTTAGCTATATAAACCTTTTTCCCACAACCCAGCCTTCCCATTCCCTTTTACCCTCTCCATTGTCTCTTTGGCCATGTTTCCTTTGCTGCGCCGACCTTTCTCTCTCGTGTACCTGCCTTCTCGTTCATTTTCACTGTTGCCAATCCCTTTTTTTAAAATTTTTTCTTTGCTACGTAGATCTTTATTGTGCAACCCTGCCTTTTCATTCTTTTTAGCCGTCTTCCCTTACTTTCTCATCTCTCTAATATTATAATATTTTTTAAATAATTCATATAAAAAATAGATATCATTTAAAATAATAATTAAATTATTATTAATAACAATTAAATCATTTTTAACGAAAAAATAAGTTAGACTAATTAAACTTTTAATTTTTAAAATACTAAAGAGTTTATCTTGATAGGAGAAAGTTATCAAATAGTAACAGAAATATTATCACCCTAATATATAAGAAAATTTAAGAACTATTAATATAATATTTTAATAGAAGTATAAAGTAATAAAATAAAAAATTATTTCAAATCTTTTTTTGTAGTTACAGTAAATTATTGGTCAATATGATTGAAAGAATATTTTCTACTAAATCAATTTATAACTTATAGTTCTTTATATTTTTTTTATTTAGTACCAAAGTTTAATTCTTCAGTGGTGTTGATTACAACTAGAATATTGTATGTTTCTTTTTCTTTTGGTGAATGAAGCCCTTAATGAAATTTAGGTCTTGTGTATGTCATGATATTATGGTTCTAGATTTATTTTCATCATGTCATATGCATGTCTTTATTGTTCATGGTCATAGCTTGTCTTTAGCCTATCATCAATTCAAGTATAGTATTTTAATAAAATATCATTAGCTCTTTTGTGCATGACATACTTTGATTGAAATGCCATGTGCATCTCTTATGACACATGCATGCTCTATTTGTGAAATACAAAAAACTCAAGATTAAGGTTAACTAGTGGCTAATTGTATGCTTGCATATATAAATATATATAATTGAGATTGAACCAAAAAACCAAATGTACATGGCTTAAGTTCAAGGTCTTGTGAGCCTCCTTTTTGTAACTTATTAATGGTTACTAATTAAGTTTCACTTAGGACCTATTTATTTCATGTTATGTATGTATAAATATGTCATGCATTTTGTTTAGATAATAAATATTATTGAAGATGAATTAATGCATGATGTGATACCTATAAACGGGTGGTCTAAAAAGAAAGACAAAAGTACTAAGATGGTTCACTAATATCTTAACAAAACCTCAAACACATGACCTTAAGTACAAGGTGTGACCAAATTAGCCACCAAAGCAACAACCATATTTGTGATGCCAAACAATGTTTTGTATGTTTGATGATACATTTGTCCACTTTACTTACTTTTTTAGAATTTTTCATATATATAATTTTGTGCACATGATTTGTCAATTTTTTGATACATACTTATATCAATCAATTTTGGAATTTTGCACGTGTATATTATATTTTGGTCTTATGAATGTTATTATAAGAGATATCATTGTGATTTAAAAAAAACTACAACATCTTGAATTATTGCAATATTAGTGCTTTACCAAACAATTACACAAAGATATAGTTATAAGACTATAGTTAACATATAAAAGTTGTATCTAATTTTATGAAATACATTACTTGGTCTTATAAGGAGATATTTTATTTTATTAAATTAATTAGAATACCTATAAGCATGGAAATTTTGTATTTTAAAGTTTAATTTATAAGTATTATTATATTATATATATAAATTTAATGCATGTAACAATCTCTACTTATAAAAAGACTTTCATTTATATTTTATGATATTTCATTAGTTTCATAATATTAATGTATGTGTATTCTTAGTTAATACAATTATTTTTACTATTTTTTATAATGATCTTGTTTGTATTTCAATGTTGTTTGGTAACAATTTTGTAGATTGGAAAGAAAAAGTCCTTTTGACTTTAGGGTGCATAAATGTGAATTTGACCTTTCATATGCATCAACCACTTATTTCCATAAAATCAAGTACGTTAACTAAAAGAGCTACTTATGATAAGTGAGAGTGATCAAATCGTTCAAACTTAAAGCTCATCAATACTCATATTAGTAAAAGTATAAGGGGCTTTATTCTTAATAAGGAAAAAGTAAAAAATTTCATGAAAGTCATTAATAAATAATTTTTAAAATCTGATAAGGTGTCGGTTGACACCCTAATAAAGAAACTTTTAGAAAAAGACTTTAACAGTTTTAAAAGTATGTGTGAGCACATTATGAAAATGAGACATTACTTTTTAGTTTAAAACCTTAAAGGTTAACATATTTGCAATCTTTTTAGTGCATTTTATCATAAATTATCTTCCTTTTGCATATACACCATTTAAGATATCTTACAACACACCTTAAAAAAAAAAATAGTCTATTAATTAGCTTTTGATTGTGTGTGTTTAAGAGGAAGAAAGAATGAAATACAAAAATTTGAAAGTATTCATCTCATGACTTAAGGAAAACCTATTGACAAGAAGAGTTAAGGTGCTCTATCTTGGAAGAAAGATACAAAGGTGTCAATAAAGAAATCTAGTAACAAAAATGCATGCTTTTTTTGCAACAAACATAAATACATGAAAAAGACTTGTCTTAAATATAAAACATGGCTAAAAAAAGAAAGGCATTTTTATACCTTTAGTGTGTCATCAATCCTTTTTAATTAATGTTCCAAATAAGATATAATGGATTGATTTTGGTACTAAAATCTATACTGCTAATACTATATAAGGCTTTCTAAACCTAAGGAAACCAAAGGTAAGTGAGTAAGACATTTATCATGTTGAAGCTGTGGGGACTTACTATTTAATTTTAAATTCTAGTTTTGTTTTAGATCAGGAAAACATCTTTTATGTTCCATTAACTTCAAGAAATTTGGTTTTCATTTCTAAATAAACACATATAGATTATCATGTTGTCTTTTAGAACTCTAATTTCAGTATTGTGCATAATAAAATACCGCTAATTTTGATTGTTTGATTGATGACTTAGGTAAATTTGATTTATACCTTATTCAGAAATGCAATGCCACATTGCATGACAATATTGACATGAAAAGGTGTATTATTAATGAACAATCTTCTTTATTATGATGGTCAACGATATTTTATCTCATTCATTAATAACTATATAAGATTTATATATTTTGACTTCTTATTTGATAAAACTAAACCATTAGATGCTTTTGAAACATATAAAGCCAAAGTAAAGAAATAAAAGGATAAAAATATCAAAATTGTAAGATTTGATAGGAGAATATTATCAAAAGTACAAAGAAATAGGATAAATGAAAAGTTCATTTGTGAAGTTCCTTGAGTAAAAAAATATTATTAAACAATGTACCATATTGGATACACCTTCACAAAATGATATAACTGAAAGAGAGAGTCAAACACTTATGGACATGATGAGAAATGTGATAAGTAATTCTCCTATTAAGTTTATGAAGTAAAGTCTTGAAAATTGCAGTGTATGCCTTAAATAGGGTTTTCTCGAAGGCTAATTTTAGGTCTCCTTTTAAGTTATAAAATAGATGGAAATAAAGTTTAATATATATGTATATATGAGGTTGTCCTACTAAAGAAAGGATTTATAATCCTCAACTAAAAAAAAAAGATTTAAGGATAACTAGTAGTTATTTCATTGGTTATACGAAAAATTCTAAGAGTATAGATTTTATTGTTCTCCAAATACACTTAGACTTATTACAAATAGGAATGCAAAATTTCTTGAGAATTTTAAATTTATAGGGAACAAGTTTCCTTACAAAATTCAATTTGAGGAGAGTAGAGACTTAATTGAATACCTTATAAATTTAAAAAAAATTAGGTTATTTAAGAAAATTCATATAATAATAATGAAAAACAACAACCAATTCAAAATCAAATGTCCAATATAATATAAGTAAATATAAATCCTATGAATTATGAACTACAAAATGAGAATTCACAAAATGAAAGACTTAGGAAATCTTTAAGAATATAAAAATTTGTAATTCTTAATGATTATATCATATACCTTTAATAGATTGATATCAATTTTATATATGTTCCTAGTACATATTCACTAGTTATGAAATATGAAAAATCTAAATTATGGTTTAATGCCATGAAAGAAGAGAGAAAATTTATGGTAAATAATTCAGTTTAAGACCTTGTTGAATTATTAAAAGGAGTTGCAACTATTATCTATAAATAGGTTTATAAAACTAAAAGGGAGTCATCTAGTAATGTTAAGCGATATAAAATTAAACTTATAGTCAAAGTTTTCACTCAAATAGAGAGTATTAACTCATGAAATCTTTTCTTCAGCCTTAAAGAATGATTCATTTAAAGTGATTATGGTTTTAATAGCTCATTTTAACTTAAAGTTATATCAAACAAAGGCTAAAATAACTTTCTTGAATGAGGATCTTAAGAAAAGAGTATACATAAATCAGTCTTAAGATTTCACCACTAATATAAGAAGTTACTTAATGTAAACTTAAGAAATCAAAATATGAGGTCAAGCAAGTTTCTCAATAGTAGTATATTAAATATCATAATATTATAATCTTATATGACTTTAAATATAATATTGTGAATCAATATATAAGATTAGTGAGAGTAAGTACATTATTTTAATTTTATATGTGAATGATATTTTACTTATATTCAATGATTTAGAATTGTTATAGGAAATTAAGAAATTTCTCTCTTAAGACTTTGAAGTGAAAGATTCAAGTGAAATTTCATATGTCATTAATATAAAATTCATAAAGATAAATCTTAACAAGTGTAAGGACTATCTTAAAAGATTTACATTGAAAAAGTTTTAGATAGATTTAAGATGAAAAGTTGTTTTTTCATTGTAGAACATATAGTCAAAGAAAATAAATTTAATCTTACTCAATATCCTTAAAATGAGAAGAAATGAAGTGTATACCATATATATTTATAATTGGTAACATTATATATGTTTAAGTTTACACTAAACTTGATATTATATTTGGAGTAGGAATGTTGAGGAGATACAAAAGTAATCTTAAATAAGATTATTGTAAAGCTGTCAAAAAAGTTATATGGTTAGGTATTCATATGTTAATTTCATTAGTAGTGTAAATAGGAAAGAGTCTACAATTAGACACATTTTTATACTTATTTAAAATATTATATTTTGGAGAAATATCAAGCAAACAATTATTACTTCTTTTACTATAGAAGCAAAATTTATATCTTACTATGAGACTATTAGACAAGTTTTATGGTTAAGAAATTTTATCATAAGCTTGCATATTATAAGTTTTATTTTAAATCGCTCAAGATGTACTATGATAATTCAATTGCAATGTTTTTTTCAAAGAACAACAAAAGTAAAAGTTGAAATGATATTTATATAAAGTATTTACTTATTGGAGACAATATTCTAGAGCATATTAGTACTCAGTTTATGGTTGTTGACCTTATTATTAAATGATTATTTGCTAAATTATATAAGAATCATATTGAACATATAAGACTAGTCAACTTTAGGTAGTTTCTTTTAAAACTATATTTTTTAATATTTTAGCTTTATGAAAAACCTTTTGGTCATTTGTAAATAAAAACTAATTTTGAATACATAAAGTTTATTTACATGTAATTTATTTAGAACTCGAATGGACTAAGGACTAATCTATTCTTTTTCATTAAAAAAGTTAATGCCTCAATAAAATTTTTAATTATAAATTTATTAGCATTATGATATATGAAAAGAAAAATGTTTATAAAAGCAATATAGTATGATGGTCATTATTTGTGTAAAGAGGTTTCTATTTAAGAATATTAGCTTATACAAGTAGTTCAATTCATGGATATCATCTATTCAACATTAGATTCAATAAGAAAATGGTATAGTAATTTTTTAATTATTATAATATATATTTAATGATCTATATTAAAAAGGAATAAATATTATTTAAAAAAATAATTAAATTGTAATTATTTATTATTAATGATAATTAAGGCATTATTAATGACAAGTCCTTAATGAAAATTAAATTAGACTAATTAAACGTTTCATTTTAAAAATATTTATGGACTTATCTTAATTGGAGAAAGTTATAAGATTGTCACATAAGGATCCCCAAGGTAAGTTAAATAAAAAAGCTTATGAATAATTATTATGATACTTTAACAAAAGTATAAGGTTATAAATTAGAAAATTACTTCAAATCTTTTCTTATAATTATAGATAACTTTGATTAATATAAATTAAGTTATATTTAAATCAATCTATAACTTGCAGTTCTCTATAATACTTCAATAAAAATGTAAGGTAATAGATTAAAAAATTACTTCAAATCTTTCTTTATAATTGCAAGTAATTATTGATCCACATAGATGGAGATATATCTTTTGTTAAATTAATCTATAATTTGCAGTTTTCTATATTCTCCCACCTAGCTCTTTTACCTTGACTATATAAGATTAAATCATGTTAAAATCATGGAATAAGGTAAACTTCACAATGCATCAAATGCCATTAACCAACTATAAATCACCCACAAATATATACTTTCAGAAAACTACAGTTGCTCTTTATGTTGCATTACAAAGTTTACATTATACATCGTCTAACGAAAACACTATCATTTTGATGGTGCCATGACAAATAGGTATGGTGTAGGAATTGTTCTAACACAACACGCACAGTTCAACACAATAAGTCACCGACTTCTTCTCTCATCTTTTTCAGCATCTCTTGCCTAAAAGATCATTAATCGGTTCCTATCTGAAAATCTTCTGATAGGCTCACCTTTTAAATTAGTTCTGTTTGCTAATTTAGACTTCTTTTTCATGAACTGAATTATCTAAGTTATTACCTTCTTTCTTACGCTAGTGTACTCGTATTTTATACAAAATTAGTCTATTCAATCATCCTTTAGCTTCACTCGGTTCAATTCTTTGTGCAACTTTATATTGCAATCTTTATTTGACAAGAATCATACTTAGAGTGAATGTCAAATCACAGATAGCTCAACATCGTGTCTCCTACATCAACAATAGTAATAGCATAAGTGGAATGTCCTAACTAAAACAGTATCTTGTCAATCCAACTTCTCTTTTCTTCATTGTTGACAACCCCGTCGAAAAGTCGCTATCTTTTTCATTACTTAAGCCCAAAATTTTCAGTTCAAGATGATTTTACAGAACTATAACACCCCATAAAAATCCAAACCTTTCAAATAAATGAAATTATCCTAACAAATTAAGCAGAGATCATAGTAATTGACCTAATGTTGTCTCTTCTAATGATGCAGCGAACCCTCCAATAGTGCTTGTGAGGCACTGTTCTTTTTTTATTAATTGAGTAAATTTGCGTGTACAAGATTAGGTACATTTAGATTTTCCCTTTCTCATAATATTTTGATTTAAAGTTTGACTATTGTTTTATCATTTAAAATGATGCTTTAGAAAAAGCATTAAACTATTTTCTTTCATTAGTCTGTATTTTTTGTTTACTCAGAATCTTTTAAGTTATGAATTAACCAGTTACATTCAAACTCACAAAGTAATATATAGAGACAATAATATTGTTTACAACCTTCATTATAATCGGGCTGGGCTGCAAAATATCAATTTGTGAACAAAAAGGATGCACCTTTAGATTAAAAGGATATATCTATTGATATGGGATGAATTAAAGTAAAAGATAAAAAGTCAAAAATAGACTAGTTGGATAAAAGCCCACCATGAAAAATGGGTACCCCTTTGTTCTTGTTTGTGTCTCTTGTGTCAGTAGGACAGGAAAAGAGAAGAACTTTTCACTCGAGCCCATCATATTCCTTCTCTTCCAAAATGGGAGGAAAGTTGGTGATCCCTTCAATTTATTTATTAAAAGACAGTAATATCCATGGTTTATTTTTCTTGATTTATAATCCTACATGATTCAAAGAAACTCTAAACTCTGTTGGTATTTCCAATCTACATTCTGGTTGTCTAAGCAATTTCGACTCATGAATCCCGCTTGCATTTGTTGGCACCTTAGGAAAGAGAGAGAAAAAAAAATGTTTTTCAGAACAAGACGGACAGTGAAGAGGTGAGCCCATTATATCCCGCTTGATGCACTGATGTGTCATTTCTTTTTAACCTCTTGTATTTCTTTATTGATATAGTAATAAAATTTCACTTACATAAAAAATAAAAATAAAATAAAATCAATATAAGAAACTCTAAATTTTCTATTAAAGAGTTCAAAATTTTATTTAGTTAAAATATAAGAACTTGATATTACTTATAATATTTAAAATTTTCTTTATCAATAAATTTAATAAATTTAAGTTTTTAGGTAAATATAAAATTTTAAAAAATTATTTAATATAATATCAAATCTTGGTTCACCTCTTGTCTGAATCCTAGCCACTTGGTCTTGGTGGTTTGACCATTTCTATATCCTTAATTTTATCACTTAGCCCAGTGCTAATAAGTCATGGTACTTGAGTTTGACTTGTTTTGTTCAGTTTTATGCCTAATGCATCTCAAGAATGTAAAAATTTTATACCAATAAAATATGAGAACTTGACAAGATTTATAACATTTATAAGCTTCCTTACTAACAAACTTAAGCATTTAGGTAGAGATGAGGTTCTAAAGATTATTTGACACTCTGTAACAAAGACAAAGATGCTAGAAGCAACATAAGGAAGAGATACCTAGAGATCAACTTGTTGTTGCTAAGCACGTTTTTGCTGCTATTGCTGGGTTTATTGGATTAGATCCAGCGTTCAAAGATCATCCAAATTATGTCACTGGTGAGAGTTATGCAGGAAAGTTTGTTCCTGCAATTGGGTATTACATTTTGAAGCAGAACACCGAGTTGCATGTTTCAAAGCAAGTGAATTTGAAGGGTGTTTCCATGGGTAATGGCTGGACAGATCCCCTGAAACAAGTGCAAAATCACGCTTTGAATGCTTACATTTCAGATCTAATAAGCGAGAAGCAAAAATGGGAGTTGGAGGAAGATCAATCGAATGTTGCTAAGTTGGATAAGAAAGCAAATTGGAGTGAAGCAACGTATGCAAGAGATGAGGTCCTCAAGTTGTTGCAAAGCATGACGGGTTGGCTGCTTACTATAATCGATTTCTTATCGATTTTAATAAGTCAGAGGGTCAAAGGATTAATCGATTCTTGAACTATGGTCTAAATTGATTGAACTAATATTTAGCGATAAGTTTATATTTATTCAATAATAATGTGAAAAAAGAATAAAAAAGCAACTAATACAATACATTTTAACTAAAAATTATTTATAACGGATAAATTTAAAATTTATTAGCAAAAAGAACATATAAAGAAATTTAACTATATATTAAAATTTAGTTTTAATCATTTAATTACGAATTTTGACAAATAAATAATAAATTTGAATAGAATTTAAAACTCAATTCTAATTAAAACTAATTTAAGAGCTCAGATAATAATATTCGGTATTATTAGTTGAAATCGGTCAGAGACCGAGTTTTCCAATTTTTTTTCTCAATTGTTTCTTTCCAAGTTTCAACCGAGTTTGACCAATTTTTTAAACCAGTTTTGAATTTGTCTGGTTTTTATATATGAACTGCATTAGATATCCAACCGATCCCTAGTTTTTCCAGTTCAATCACCTAATCTGATCTGATTTTACAACAATGGTCTGTTGCTACATATATGCACAATTCGGTACCCAAAATTTCAAGAAAATCTGTGCTTTTTCATGATAGTTTAATCGGTGATTTAGTTTTTTTTTTTAAAAAATTTATTAAATTTAAATTTTTTAATTATTATTTATATTTAAATAAAAAAATATTTATTTAAATATGTAATATTAAATTTTAAATTTATTAAAACTTAAAATTTAATGTAGAGAAATTTATTTAAATTTAATAATATTTAGATAAATCACTTCTTATAATAAAGTTGAATAAAAACGCTTATTTGATAATTTTAATTTTTATTTATGAATTTAATAATTAATATATTTGTAAATTATTTTGTTTATTATTTGAAAAAAGAAGAAATATCTATGCTTGTACTTTTTAGCATCTTGGGTATTTACTACGGTGCACGTTTGTCTGCATTGATTGACTGCCGTTTTGGCGCATTTCTCGCACTCACAAATACCCATAATGTCTCGCTGCTTTTCATAAATATCCCACATTTATTGTAACCATGTGCACTTTCAAGTTTCCAGTCAGTTTTTCAGAGGAAGAATTGCTCGAGTTCGAACTGAGCCTCGGTCTCTATATATCGATAGGTACACACACCTATAGGAATTCACCTTCTGGTGCAGATTTGGAATTAGTTTAGGGCAAGAATTAAAGGTATGCATGTCGTAGTGTGTCAACATTGAATCTGATCTCTAGCTCACTTCAGGATTCTATGCTTATTAAAATGTGATAATAATATAAGGTTAATAATAATAATAATAATAATGCGCTTTGCAATTTATAATGATTATTTATTTATTTATTTATTTATTTTTACTTTGTGGTCAATGATCTCAAATTCTTGAAGTTTGTTGGGTTTGTAGAGACCCCAAACGCACTATCTCACATTGTTGTGGAAATAATATTAGGGAATTGCTAGTAGAAATTAATAACTTGGTACTGAATCAAGGTGTCCATAAATATTATGTGGGTCAAATATGAAAAATGAACCCGAGTTATGCTACTGTAACCCAAACACTTTGGTTCGTGATGATGCCCTGTTGAAAACATATAATCTGTAAAAATGTTTTAGATATTTATTTAATAAATATAGAGCACTAGTTCAAATTTTGTTAAATATAATTATAATCTATCGTATAAGACAAGCATATTAGTAAAATAATCTTAAATTATTTCACTTTAATTTTTTTAACAAGTTATTACAAAATAATAATACACATATATAATGAAAAAAACAACTTTCATAATCACTACAATGTTTTTTTTAAAGGGGTGTCTGTGTCCCTTAGAGAGAGAGAGAGTGTGTGTGTGTGTGTGATATAAGGCTAATGTGGCCAACATGACTTAGTTTATGTAGATACTTTTGACTTTAAATCTTATTTGGGAGACTTGCTTTTATTTTTAATAAATTATAATTTAATTTATATTATAAAATATCATATATTGAATATAAAAGTTTTTAAACTTTTCACTTAAATCTAATTTGACTTTCATTTTATATTTTTATTGACTATTCTTATATATGATTTATTAAAATTCTAATATATTAATAATAATTATAAACTATGATTTTTAAAAAATTAGATAAATTAAATTTAAAATAATTATCATTATTTAATTTATATTTATTAATTAAAATTATCATCTAATTATTTATTATAACCACTTAAATATTAAAACTATTAAAATAATTTGACTTGGCTTTTTTATATTTGACCTCTTAGTGTAACTAAATTCTTTTGCCATATTAATTTTCTAATTTGATACAAATGTAGAACTAAAGTATACTCTATTTTGTCTACTTTTGTTACTTTTCAAATATTCAAATGCTAATTTTTTTAAGTGATATCAAAACTCAATTTTATCTTAGGCAATAGTTTCCACACCAAAATTCATTCATCATTATGAAAGATTCTCATATAATAACTTCACAATAATGCATCTTTTATGGATTACTTGATATCTCCGTATAATTGCTTTTATTCTCAAAAGCAAAAGCAAATCAAAATAATTGTATGAGAAATCACAATTATTACTCATGTGATTTCTCATACAAATAAAAATAATATTTTATTGGACATTTTTCATAATAGTTCAACTCAATAAATTGTTTATCTATCAAACACTTATATATATATTTGTTTAAGTATTTTCCTATTTTAATTTATGAAATCAATTTTTTATAAGAAAAATAAACGTAATATATATTTGTTTTATCTTAATAATGCATCAAATAGAAATATTTAAAAATAATATTTTAATATAATAAATATTTCATTATTAATCTCCTTCCAATTATTTTTATAAATTATATTTATTCTATAAATTTTATTTTTAAAATTTATTGATAACTAGATTGTTTATATAAATTATATGTATGCATGTATGTACATATAGAGTAAATTCACCAGGAAGAAATATACCAATACTAATTTAATGCATTGTTTTGACCGCTTAGAAAACGTTCCATTACATCAATTCTAGCACATTTTAAGGAATGTGCATTAAAGTATATCAAATCTCATATCCATTACATATAGAGACCTAATTTGTATATATATGAACTTCGTCTTTTTTAATTCCGCCAGCATTCTACCTTGTGTTCGGCAATGTCAGTCCCAACTCAGCGTAAAAGAGAAGGGTTGTGATAGGTTGACGACTAATGTAAAATTAGCTAAACACTTATGACAGAAATCTTTTAAACAATTTTGTTGGGACTCATTGCATGTGACGCGCTATGTCATAGCCCGAGTGTAGCGAAGAATGAGCGAGGGGTGCAAGGGATACATTACGAGAGACACGGCATGCTGCTGCCCAGTCATGACAAGAGGGTTCGTTTTGTGACCTAGAAGATAGAAAATGTACATGATATGACTAGAAGGAGGGTACATCTAACATGCTTACCAAAAATGAATGCGACTGGAAATAAATGTAGATAAATAGATATTACAGGCTTTAAACTTTGATTTGCAGGTGGGGTCTCTAGTAAAAATGGAGTAGGAATTAGTATCAATAGTTAGTTGAGAGAAGATATGGTGCAAGTAAAACAAGTCAAAGACAGAATTATTCCAGTATAGTTGGTACGAGGTGATTGAGTGATTAACGTTATTAGCCCATATACTTCATAAGTACGACTAGCTGAAAATAAAAAGAAAAAATTTTGGGATAATCAAGTAGGTATAACACCCATTTGAGATAAATTGAGAACATGTTCAATAGAAACTAGAAAATGCTCCAATTAAAGAAAAGTGATCTAACCCAGGTGGATTTCAAGAGGAAAAGAAAAGTAAGATTAACTTGGGAAATTTTAATTAAAAAAATTTGAAAATAATAAGATTTTACACCTAATTTAATACATAATAAAACAAAATGATATAAAAAACATTTATATAATCAACTCTAACTAAATTGAAAATTAAGATTTTGTCGTTATTGTTGTATAAGATTAAAATTAGACATTCCTTTAAATCTCAAATTTAAACTCCACGAAGCAATTCATTGTGAATTTAGGATCGATGTTCTACTTGTAGCATCCAAATTTATGGATTACTAGAAAATTTTTTGATAATCCCTTCATGACTATAATTTATTTTGAAAAGGGATATGCAATATATAGGTGAGGTCTCTTGTGATTAATGAAGCGTCACCTGTGATTAATGAAATGTACAAAAGTGAGTTTATGATGAAATACTTCATCATACAAGCAGATCAATTACGCATTTTGTTTTAAGAAAAATGAGAGTTGACATTTGTATTGGTATTATTCCAAAAAATAAAAATTGAGACTTATAAAAATCATTAAATGACGATTTGTTCTGCTGAGAATTTCTTTCTCTCTTTCTTTTTAAATAATTATAGTTATTTATTAACCACACGCTAATTTGGACGTGAAAGTTAAAAATGCTCAGTTGTAGCAGATGGGAAGAAAAGTTGTGAATTATATTTTGACGTGGTGTGTGTGTGTGTGTGTGTGTGTGTGTGTGTGTGTGTAAGAGAGACCTGAGTAAGAAAAACATTCGAATAAGATTGCAGCAAGAATGGTAAAGTATACATAAAATATAAGATAATATGTGTAACAATTACGATAATAAATGCAATAAGTTTATTAAAAAGTGAATTTTATTCTTACCGTTTTATATTTGTTACCTATTTTATTATTTTTGTTAAATATGAGATGTGCTTGAGTGAAAAATTTTAAATTTATTTCTAAAAAATAATATTTTCTTAGACACGATATTCACTTATCACCTGATTCTAACCTCCGTCATTTTATTTTGGTCCATATGGTGGGAGTTTATGTAAATACCAGACCTGCATAAATGATAAAAATAAAATTAAGAAAATAAATTAATTTTTGGAATCTACACATAAAATAGTTTAACTCTTTTAATTGTTCTGTATATAAGTGTATCCTCTCATGGATTATTTCTTTAATGGTGCTCAAATTAATATCAATAATTTGTTATATTTATTTATTTATTTATTTTATTAGTGTGCTTGATACTTATTTTTACATTTTACAAAATTATGTTCTATTTTATTTTTTTAATCTATTCTTACCTAATTTTTTGTTCATATTAAAAATTAAATTAAACTGACTCTAATAAAAGGGGAGAAATTTGAGATGTATATATTTATCTTTTTGCTCAAAATTTTTTTTTGGTGAGAGATGGGTAGAAATTAAAAAGGAAACAAGATTAGTACGCACACGTTTGCAAATCAAAGTGGATGGAAGTGAAAATACCAAACAACTGCAGTTACACTGGTACACAAGTTCAATTCAGTTTCCTATAAAGATATTTGATGGGATCTTGTTCCACACTTTCTTGCTTTGTTTCTTCTTTGTCAGGCCTCAAACAAGCAGAGAGTTAGAGAGAGAGAGAGAGAGAGAGAAGAGTAGACAATTTATAAAACAGTGGTTCGCCATGGTCCCATGTTGCTTTATGTCAGAGTTCGGGGGAAAGAAGGGACCATGATAATGATTTGTCAAAAACGAAAAAAAAAAAAAAAGCATCCCCTTGTAACATTGGGTTGCATATATTTATTTATGTTAATTAATTTTTTAAAATATTTAAATTGATCCAAATAACCATTGATGTAATAATTACATGGTATTTTGTAAAAATATCTTTAATGACATCTAACTTTTTAAATTCAGCTTTTAGGAATTACTTTAACCAAATAAATACTAAAAAATAATAATAATAGAGAAAGGAACCCAAATGAGAGAAAAATAGACAGATTTTGCAGTTTTATATTGGGCTGTTTGAGACTGTTTTTATATTTACCCCTTTTTATGTTTTCACTTAAATTTGATTTTAATTTAATTAAAAAATTTTTATATTTAATATCATTATCATCATTTAATTCTAAAATGAGTTTTTCTTTTTCAATAAGCTGGTATCCATGTGCATTGTAATATTTTCAAAATTTTCATTTTTAGTTTACAAAAACATTTTGTTGGTTGAAGCACGAACTTCCGCTAGATTTGCTTATACTATATTAAACTTTTTTTTTTTTTTTTTTGTTTTGGGTTTCCTCTTGCTTCAATCTTTTGCTTTTTCTCCTCACTTACTCGATGCTGCCTTCTTTTTTTTTTTTTTTCTGTCTTCTCTTTTCTTCTTCTCCACAACTTTTCCAGCCCTCCTAACTCCCCTTAGCTGGCTTCCATTGCCAGCCACCGCCTCCCCCCCACCACCACAGTGCCTCTTCCCTTCCCCCCACGCATCAACCACCCTTCTTTCCTCTTCCCCTACTCTATTTTTCTCCTTCTCCTTTACTTCTCTTCTCCCCCACGAAGACCAGCCGCCGCCTCCTCTATCACTACCAGCCAACACGATGCATTAACTAAACTTGGGAGCATTAAACAAGGAACTGAATAAAATGGAGAGTCAATTTCGAGTCCAATCAATTCACGGAGAATGTGAGAAAAATAGGGAGAGGAGTTGAAATAGAGAATTACAGTAGGAAAGGAAAAGAGAGAGATGTTCGTGTATTGAATTTCACTTGAATGTCTACAGTTTCATTGTGCGTGGTCGGGGTAGATGTTGGCTGTTCGAGGAGAAATTCGGGCAACGACCCCATGTACTGGCTGGGATCCGGTTGACAGACCCGTCGTAAAGTGGACAACCCCAGCCCACGGTTAAAAGGGATGCTGTTCGATGCTCGTCACTTTGAATTAGTTCAATTATTCTAGGTAAGGAATTCTGAGGAGTAAAACTGTCGTCTCGTAGTCTTTTACGTATTTTATTCATGTTAACTTAATCTCATTCTTAATTTGATTGTAGAATCGATAGATGTCACGCCACCATCCTTTTAACTGTAATTGTGATAAAGATTATGCTTCTATTCTGCGAGTTATTATGCTATTACAATATATTAGGTTTATTGTATTATACATATATAAATTATTGTTAGCTTACTATTTAGTAAAGAGGAAATTATTTTTGAAAATCCAATTAATAACTAGTAATGATGATAAATTATTTCTAAAAGAAAAAAGAATCTCAGAGAGAAAGGGAAAGGGAAAGTGACTCGTTGGAACCCACCAATCTGTACATATAACTATGAGTCTCATTTATTATATTTGGTTGACTTTTGATATCATTGAGAATTTTAAGGTATTTTTCTGTCGCCTTCGATATGAGTTCGATTTTTGACTTCATTTGAACTAGGTATACGATTGGCGTTTAGTAGCTTATGGGTATTTATGAGATTTTAAGACTGAAAATCTCTAAGAACTTATTTTTAATTATGGAATAGTTCACTTAATTAAGGAAATTTTTTTTTATAATTAAAGTGAACCTTTCTGAAATAATATCATAAAAATTTGTTTATGTACAACTATTATATTTTGATATTCTAACTCTTTCCGACATTTTAAAATCAGAATGTGACTATTGAATTTTCAACTACTAAATTGACTGATAATACATCACATTTATTTGTTATACGCATGTTCAGCATGTGCTTTGGCGTAATAAAAGAAAAAAAAATAGATGAAAATAATGGACTAATTACGATGTAAAATATTTATATATATTATTATATAGTTATAATTAGATATTTTATTTGCATCCCCTCCCCCGTTATAAGGCCTTTCCTCATATTAAACATGTTATAACTACTCTTTGAGTCGTACTCATGCCACAATTTTTTAATATTTTTTAGCTAATTTGTGATTGACGTGAATATCCTCCACAGTTTTGAATTTTTAGCAAAGATTTAGAATTATTGCAATTTATCTTGATCATTTTTATCATTAATGCTCCATTAGATTTTCGGTATCCGTAATCCTGTCATTTGGAGTTCCATAATACTGGTTAATATACTGAGATGTGAATTGAAGACTTGGGTCCATTGACGATTTGTTTTAATAACTATTTGTTGAGAATCTGAATTTTATTAGCATGGATTTAGTAGATAATAAGGTTTCTTGTATTAATTATAAATAATATAGTCTATATTCTGTTTTGAGGATTAAGATGTTATTGTCTTTTGGAAATTCACATTACTCTTAGCGGGTTACCTACCTTAGGCAGTGTGTTGGTCATGATCTCCTAGTTTGGGTCGTGACATTGACAGATCTTACAACAAATGGTGATAATGTAGGTAGTCGATTTAAACAATAAAGCAATGATAATCCAAATCTATAAATCATGAACCTTGCTGCATCAATTTATGTCTTTGGCCTTTTATTTATGACTATAACCTCTCATTTTAAACATTTTCTCGTCGTCATTGTAGAAAAACACTGGATTAATTTGTGGGTTGCTCACAACATCATTAAGGAAGGTCATAGTGACATTAATTTTGATCTCCTAATTGCAGACGACATGGTTCAATGCCAAATATTAGACAAAGTGAAAATTCAATTAGAAGAATAGTGTTCTCTTGTTAATTGTGTTGACGCCTGAAACTAGCTATCAGCCGAAACTTCTTACTTGACTCAAGCATTTTGTTAGTACATTCGATGTAGCCAACGGATTGACCATTATTTAAATTTAAAATTCCATACACATTATTCAATAAAATATTTCTTTTTTTTGGCCTAAATGTAATAGGGACGGAGATTCAATTATTAGTAAGTTATGAGATTTGAATCCCAAATTTCACTTTATGTTTTAAGTTTGGTAACTACTAAATTATACCTAGTAGTTATTTTTTATTTCTTTGTACATAGTTATCCTTTAACTATAAAATTAAAAATAATGAAATGGATGTATTTTGTAAATGTGATTACGAATGAAATCATAATTATAAGATATTGTTACATCAAATATTATTGTTAAATCATTCTTGGTCAATATGCTATCAAACTGAATGGAAGAACTACAAGGCTAAAACATGTAGTTTTTCTTCTTTTTGAAAAATTACATATAAACAAAAGGATGATGGTACTTGAACAAATATATAAATGATTGATAGATGAATAATTTTTTAAATTAATCAACTTTGAAAATTTTTAAATATAATGTTATTTATATATCCGTAAAATTTTTCATATGATATTGTATGATTAATCCTTAAAATGAGATTACTAAATTATCTTATATAGCAATTTATATGTTTTGATTTTATTTCTAAATTGTTTTAATCATTTGCTAGTGGAAGTGAATATTGAATGTTTCCTAAATTAATCAAGGGAGAATATTTTATTGTTCTTGATGAATGTTGATTCAAAAAACTATTGGTGAAAGTGGAACGAGACTTATAAAAATTTATGAATCTCATTCATCATATCAATATATATATATATATTTGAAAACAATTGATATTAATTCTATAATCTATGTCTAACTAAAACATTTATTATGATGAAAAATGAAATTGCATTAGTATGTTGTGTATAAAAAATTTAGTAAAACAAATTATACATTTCTTATATTTACAAAGTAATTTATAATGTAAACTGATTAATTAAAAAATTAATGATAAATTAAAAAACTTTAATATTTTAAGATTTTATCTAATATTTCAAGCTTATAGTCTATATTATTGCCAACATATCAAGAACTTCGTAGGCCACACACTTAAGAGTAATTAATGAAAATACAAAATAAAGATCAAATTGGACTGGTGAAAAAGTTTTGGAAGCTTTGGCCCAAATATGTGAAGTTTGAAAAACAAGGGCTAAAATGTAATTGACTAAAAATTGTTACTTGTCCGCTAAATATGACTGAACAGTCAAAATCCTGTACAAATATCCAGTGGAGGTAGGCTACTTTCATGACGAGTATATTAGGTTTTAATGACTCTCCTTTCTTTTCTCCTAAAATGGCTTGGCTTGTGAGAGTTGTTTTTCCCATTACGTGGAGAGTCGTTAGAAGCGAGATAATTGGACGGTGGTGATCCTATGCATTCTTCAATATCACCATGATTGCTACAATTTGTACCATGATTGATGTATTTTATTTAATGAAATTTACACGTAATTGACTAATCTTTACAAGTTTGTGGATTAAATTAGACTTCATTTAAATACAAGTATAAAATTAGCAATGTAAGCCAAGTTGAGAATTGAGAGCAAAGGTTGCTTTGTCTTGGAATTTTCTTTTTTAACATCTCATGAAGCAAACAAAGAAAGAAAAAAAGATTCTTTACATGAAATTTGCATCTATCAATTACAACAAATCCCTATTTTGGATCTCTTGTCATTGTGTTGTCTCATCGTTTCAATACGATTAATTATGGTGTTTTGTGTGGACCAGATTCTCCATAATTTAGCTCTAATCTAACATTACAACGTTAGAAATGCAAAACTATCTTAATTTTATGTTTCAGTATTCCTCATTATCTCAAATGTCTTAAGATGTAATATGATAATATAGTGTCATATCAGAATGTTTGGACAAAATTTTATGACACTTAATATAAGAAAACAAATAATGAATATGTATTTTGACAATTTTAATTTAATATAGATAAACTTACTTTATTGATAGTAAGTGTATATGATATGTATTGATATTTGAAATTTATTATTTATGAATACGTTGTAAAATCCGTTGATTACTATATTATTAATATTCAAACTTATTTTAGTCAATTAAATTCGAAGATATTAGTATTTAGATTATAATAATCTTGATTACATGATGGTTATGTTAAGTACAAATTAACTTAGTACTCATAATTTTGCATAAATGATATGCATTTTATATTTTAACCTTCATTATTTATGTGTGCAACATAAATTAATGCTTTATGTTATAATATTACATGTTAATAAACTAAATTAAAACTATAAATATTGGAATTTATAACATAGCAAGGACTTTGTGGTCTTTTGTGACAAAAAAAATCAATATTTCTAATCTTTTTATTTTACAATATATACCACAAGTAAACTACACAACATGACACATTGGTGCATTTTACCATAGTTTTCACACCTCTCTCCTAAGTATTTGAATATGGAAATTTTAATATGAAGCTTAAGCTTTTAACTATATACTGTCTCACTAGACATATTCCAACAATGTAAGCCCTATGTTATAGGAGGTCACTATAACCTCCCCCAGAACACAATGTTGGATTCCCCTCATTCCACTCTCGATCAATTTTAAATAATGGTGGGATTTTTTAATTTGATTTTCTTTTTATGCAGTCAAGTTATTCGATGTCAAACATGAATGAAAAAAAAAAAAAAAACAAAAATGGGATCCAATTAAATAAATGTTAAAAGTAATATCCAATTTTTGAAGATATAAAATTAGTGTTTGCTATATTTACAAAAAGGAAAAGAGAGGTGCCGTGATTCATCTTCCACATAATCATGGGTGCCGTGAAAAAGTTAACATAAATCTTGTGAGAATCCCACTCCTACCCCCCCCCTTTTTTGGTTTTCTTTGAGATTTTTTATTTTAAATAGTTTTTTTTTATCAAGAAATTTATTAAAGTACCAACTATACAATGAAGTAATTTTCCTCATTCACATAAAGATCACTCTCTTTTTTTCAAAGATTAGAATTAAGACTTTAAGAATAGAAACCATTGGTGTCCTCAAAGGACATGTCAATTTTTGTTGGATATTAAAAAATAATTTTATGAAAATTTCTTTTTTATTTTAACTTAATAATTAGTTATATTCTTTTTTTTATTTTAATATTTAAGGTTTGAATTTTAAATCTAAAACTAAGAGTTGATGTAATTTTAAGTTATATATATATTTTTTTTGTTTATATGGAAAAGAGTAATTTTTCTAGGTGATATTAGTCACAAATTTCTTGTTTTCTTAACACTGTGCAAAAAGATCAGTTCAGAAAATTAGAATCATCGCATAATGTTAGAATTTTTGGGAGAATCTAGAGAAAAATGAAAGATCGATCTTTGACGAGATAAGAATGTTACTTACAACTACAATAAATATAGAAGCCCTCGAGTCAATCAAAATTCAAAAGGCCACCTTAATTACTTTTGCTCCCAAAAAACAAGCAATTACTATGCCACGCCACCGCTTTCCAATCCAACCTTACTTACATGTCATGCCCTTCTTGACTTTTTTTAAAGCACCACACCATTCAGACCTCCCCCTATTTATTCCTGCAACAACCTCTCCTAGATATATGCATATATATAATATATAAGAATTGGAAAAGGATAGAATAATCGAATAATACAGCTCTCACTTTATTATAATTTTGTCAACACTTCCACTCTCTCCATTAATGCCTCTGCATTCTGCAAGCAAACCAAAGTGAAGCAAAAGAATCTACATGGCTCCCCCTCTTTCACAATCTCTCCTTCGAAATCTGGGGGAAAAAGGGGGGAAAAAAGAGGAATATTATACTAAATATCGGAAGAAGAAAGAGACAAACCGTTCAGTACTACCCATTTCACTAAAGCTACACACACACAAAAAAAAAAAGAAAAAAGAAAAAAGAGAAGAAGAAGAAACCCTATCTCTCTCTCTCTCTCTCTCTCTCTCTCTCTCTTTGTCTTCCGCGTTTTCACTTCACCTTCATTAAGAGCTTCTGATGAAGATTCTATTTAAGCACCCAGCATGCACTCTTTTCAATATACCTTTGCTTCTCGTCCGGTGGGGAATTGGCTTGTACTTTGAGTAGAGCAAAAGCATTTCAATTTTAATGCAAAACTGTAAGGAAAGTATGGGATTGTACTTTCCCTCGTCCCCCATCTCTTTTTATTTATTTTGATTTCCTTTTGTTGTTCATCTTCTCACAGGCGATTCCTGTTGTGGGTTTGGTCCATTTCATAAATTACTTTATCAACTTTTTCATTTTTAGATTTTTTATATTTTCTTTGAGAGAAGAGAATTTAAAGGACCGGTTTATTAATTGATTGACATAAAAAAAATAATAATAATAACGCAGGGGGGGTAGGTTAAAAGTCTATAAGAAGGGATATTGTGTTTCAAACTTTCAATTGCCTGCCAAAAGCTAGAGCAACAAAAAGGAGGAAGAGGCCGTAGAGTTGTCTTTATTTATTATTATTATTTGGCTTTTTCGTTTTTTAGACCTTTTGTGTAGGTACTGGCTTCTAGGATATATTTAGCTGGTCTCGGCCTTTCATCATCATCATCATGGCTTCATCAAACAGGCACTGGCCTAGCTTGTTTAAGTCCAAGCCCTGCAACACTCACCATAACCAATGGAAGAATGACATCAACTCACCTTCTCTAATGTCATCTGGTTGCCACAGGATGCCCTACACATCAGGTAAGTTACCACATAATTGTTATTTTTATTTTCATATTATATCACCGTTTTAAACAAGTTCCATCCCTTTCCCGTTCCTCTCAACATATCTAAGTGATGCTATTACAGTAATCATTAACTTCATTTACATAATAACGTATGCCTACACACAAGGGCTAGGTTTTCTAGCCCAGCGCAGGCCTTCCTCCATCAACCGCAGATTTGTCTTCACCTATAGTAAAATGTATTTTTTTAAAAAATAAAAAATAAAAAATTACCTTATAAATTATTTCATAGCCTCTGCCTTCGGTAGTTTTAATTGTGAGCATAAGTGAATGAGCTTTTGTAACGTTCCAGTTGAGGATGCGTCTGACTGACTTAGTTTCTAATTATGTTTAAATTAGCAGTTGCTGGATGTGAAGAGCGAACACCAGAGCCAAAGCCGAGATGGAATCCAAAGCCAGAGCAAATTCGCATACTCGAAGCGATCTTCAACTCTGGCATGGTGAATCCACCAAGGGAAGAAATAAGGAAGATCAGAGCCCAACTGCAAGAGTACGGCCAAGTTGGGGATGCCAATGTCTTCTACTGGTTCCAAAACAGGAAATCAAGAAGCAAACACAAGCGGATACACCTCCAGAGCTCAAAGCAACAGACTCCTCCAAGCAACACATATGTCGACACGACAGCTCCATCTTCTTCGTCGTCATCGGAGAAATCCTCACCAAGAGCGCCTCACAGGCCTCTCTCTTTGACTTCTCCCACTGAAAATTCAGTCAACCTGCAGGCCTATCTTCAAGTACATACAAACACTGACTTATTAGTTCCCACCGAACCATTTCTTTTCCCAGCTCAACAAGCAGCTGGATTTGGCGGAGGGGGAACCGCTGCTGCTGGGGCTTCAGGGATTGGCTTCTCTGAGCTATCAAATGTGGTTCAAGGTCATGAAGACCATACCGTTGTAGGTGGGCCTTGCATTGGTAGTACTGGGATACTCAATTCTGGTGCTTCAAAGAAACTAAACCAAGAAGATAAGGCCATCATGAAAATTCAGCCACAGCCTGCTGGATACACTACTGTTGCCTCCCCCGATTCAATCACTTACACTATTGGCCTTGCTCCGCCTCTCCCTCCTCCTACCGTAATTAACACCAATAGTAATCTCCCTGTTCCATCAACTATCAACCAAGTCCAAGGTAAAAATTTCTAGTGATTAGTCCCCTTTTTTTTTTTTTTCCAGTTAAAGTGGAAAGGGGCCATTTTTCTTTTTTATAAGTGAGATTGGAAGTTCAAACCCCAGATCTTATCCGGAACTTTAAGTTGGTAACATTATAAATTGCTATATTCTTCCAAGAGGTGGAAAACACGATCCAATTATATAATTTTGGAAATATTTGATGAAATGCAAAAGTAGGGTTAGACTAGGTTGGAGAATATATGTTTGTCTGTTTTCATACCAAACTTAACCGAGTACAATTTTTTTTCCTTTTTTTTTTTTTGAACTTTGACCAGTGGGTTCATTGTGGTCCTGTTTTGAGAGGGAAGGGTATATGTGTCGTACACAAATTAAAGTAATTAAATCAGCGACGATAGATTTGACTTTCTGGATTCACATTGTACAATTTCTTGTCTAGATGGACGTGTGCATGGCTTGGTTTTAGTCGAATCCTCATTCTGGATTTGTTTTGACCACTGTGTCGACGACAAAATTGACATGGCTGGCTGCGTTAATTGATTTTAGTTTCAATTTCAATTTTACGAGTGAAAATTATCCAGTACATATGGTTGCAGGAGCAGGGCAGTTTTCTGGCCCGGTGATCTCCGGTGGGGCGGCGGTGAGATTGACGGTGTTTATCAATGACATGGCATTCGAGGTTGGAGTGGGACCCTTCAACGTGAGAGAGGCTTTTGGCGATGATGTTGTGTTAATTCACTCCTCTGGTCAGCCTGTTCTCACCAACGAGTGGGGTGTCACCTTCCGCTCCCTCCAACACGGGGAATCCTACTACTTGGTCCCTCTTAATTTCCATATATGATGGTATGAGTGAACTACAAGTTATGTGTACTTTTCCTTTTCCTTTTCCTCCTCATCAACAATATGTGTGTGTGTGTGTGTGTGTGTGTGTGTGTGTTTTGAGGGGACTCTGTGATTTGAGTATGTATAAAGGGCAATATATGAATGGGCCTGGCTTTTGTGTTTTTAGATGGAAACTTGTTTCACCTTATTAAATTTTATTTATTAATTATAGTTAATTTATTATTTATTAAAAATAAAAATATATCAATTAGCTTATTATTTATCCAATAGTAAACTAATTATAATTAATTATTAAAATTTAATAATATGAATTTGGGTCTAATTTTTGTGTTTAAGTAATAACTTTTTTTTTTTTTTTACAGAAAAGGGATTGTTTGTCACATAGGCGCTTCAAAAGGGAATGTGTGCCGTACAGCTTGAAAAATTAACTTCAAGAACGTAAAACAACAACCGAACATATCGATCATCACTTGGGTTTATTGTGTGTTTGTGTGTGAACACCGGAGCTTTTGTTCACTAACACGTTCATGTTTCTTCTTCTTCTTCTGTTTTTTTATTTTTATTTTTTTAAATAATGCAGATATGAAGCCGAGGATATATGTGGACATGGTTACTATGCATATGACTTTTTGTTCCATCGTGGGGTGATCAGGGGCTCGGTTTTTCATCTACTTATAATTTATATGACTCTCTCCACCTACCTTGGCTAAAACAATGTATTATGCTGTCCAACGAAGCCATGGAATATGCTTTATTTAATCTTTGTTTCATGCTCGACAATTATGTGTTCAGTAGAAGCCCCCCCCCCTCGAGTACTCAATCGGTCACGTCCTATTGGGGGACCAGAATTTACGTTATGCATGCCTGCTCCTATAACTGATGTATATAACGCATATGGATATTGCTATTTCCATTTTCTTTTCTTTTTTATTTTTTGTGAACTGCACTTTTATCAGTATATCAAGAAGAAAAGGATATAAAACCACATGTCTCCACTAGCCTTTACGAAATATATAATTGGCTTTACAATTGTATGATCGTTTAGGATATAAATTCACCCTAGTTTGGATTAAATTGTTTTCTGACATATATTGAAATGGAAGTATAAATGTATTATATCTATATATCTATATATATATATAAATATACGTCTACGATTAGGTGGTGGAAGTGGGCTTCTTAGCTTCGGAAGGCGTGGAATCATAAAATATGGCCTCTTTTTTCTCACAAGCACACAAATAAGATTTGGTGCGTGAATTAAAATCTGTGTTTCGACAAACAATTCAGTACAGAAGTCAGAAAGTTTTAGTAAGAGAGAAGAAAACCAATTCAATATAACTTACCAATATTTTATTATTATTATTATTATTATTTATCTATAAAATCAGAAAACAAAAATAATATCTCACATTATTGTGCTGAATAAGCACTTATCAATATCAATATTTAACATAAAAGGAAAAACAAAAAAAACACTGTTCGCTCCCCATACCTTCCAGATTCATTCCCCCTCTGTAAACCTATGCAAGAGGCCACATAATTCAATATATATATATATTGCAAAGGAGGGACCATCTTGCCTGAACACCTCAACCCCGTTACATGTATAGCTACTGTGGGGGCTAAATACATTTACATGTGTAGAACCAAAACCAAGGTCGCAATGGAGTGGAAGCTTGATCGACAAAGAATTAATGAATTGCTTGAACGAATCAGACGATCATGTCTGGCCCAGAGTCGAAATGTACGAACGTTGTCCACGATTGAAAAGACATGAATGTGGATCATAGAAATTTCAAGAGATGAAACCAGGGTGTTATGATTTTACAAAGAAACAAAACAAAAGAGACGTGACCGATGTGTATGCGTACAGATTACAGAAGATCTGATGAGTAATATAGGAGTAAAATGGCACTCGACGATCGAGCTTAGCTAAAGAGGGGGGGTGGTCAACTCTCGGTTGAGTCGTGCCAGATAACTGCAGATTATTTTACGTACACACTGGTGAGAACAGTGTTGATACTATTCACACACTCTCGATTTGACTAAGCGATTTCTATCCATCAATTTCCGTCTCTTTCTTCCTCCCTGTCACCAAAATCAAATTTTGGAGAGAAAATTTTTATTTACTCGCCATTACGCTCTTACGCATACATGCATGTGTGTCCAAACCGATCAGTACATCAGATCATAGTTATTACACCTACTTCGTAGATCGACCGGGACATGGAGCCAGGTCACTGGGTCAACGGGGTAGACTATACTGAATGTTTTTATAATATTTATGCCTCTATATATATATATATCGATTGATAATTGAAAGTCTATTGCACGAAAACAACGAAAGAATATACAAGAGATACAAAATTATTGACAATTTGATACACTAAGACATTGTGTCAAAGCAAACGAGGGACTACCCTCCACAACACTCAAAACTAACCTTTGACCATAGTTAATACCGAAATCAGCAAACCTATTACACATGTCCTCATCCTCTAATTTAAAGGATCTGCTCCAAACACACAATGAGGAGAAAATCCGATGGAGTACCACTTTCTCCCTGATATCTTTGTTTTAAAAAATTCTATTATTTCTCTCTTTCCATGGAATCATGAATCTAAACCGCCTAGGAATCCAGGAGTAAGGTTCAAACTCCCAATAATGCAGCAAGTCCAACACTGAGAAAGGAAAGGGAGTATTACCAGCCCAGTTAACTCATAAAAGCCTGCTAATTAATGTCCCTAGCCAACCTACAATGGAGCGTTAGGTAGCCTGCATTCTCATTGCCAGTATAGCAGAGGGAAGACATATTAAAAATAAACTAGCTAAGTCGACACAAGTTAGGAATAGTAAGGATCCTATTCTATAATTTATTCTTAGTTAACATGGTTTTATGAAATCTAAGTAAATGTAAATGCTATTTTTATAGACATGAGAATCAAGTTTTAATTAATTATTTGATATTTTATGATGAATTAATTATTTGAATGTTAAATATAAATGAGTATTGTGTTGAATTGGATGGTTTTACTGACAATAAACATATAAAATTGATTTTGAAACTTTTAGAGGATTTATATGTTGTAATCAATGAATAACATTTCCTTAAATTGAAAAACATAATTTAATGTTTATTAAATATTATCTGACATATTTATTTTAATAAATCCTTGTAAAGGTCTTTACAAAATTTTAGTTATAAAATAACATAAGATAGTAAATTTCTAGATTATATGTTGACAAATAATAAATGAAATATCGATGTGGCAAAACTCATTTCAGCTCAATTTTTTTTGGGGACCCAGGACCTCTTATTTGCGTTCGGCTCAGCCTGACCATGTCTATGCATGGTTGTGCAGTAACTCAATGAATGAAGAATGTGTTGTGGCAAGTGAGGAGTGGTGCACCCTGGCCTATATATGTCCAGCTGCTCCCCTACGAGGGCCGGATTAGGCTTGATCAGAAACAGTCACCGTGATGGGATTGCTCCATCGGCTCAGATGATTATATGTTTCGGAGATGACCTTTGTCTAGTTTATTGGGTTTACTGTGTGAACTGTGTATTTCTCGGGTAAGGGCTCAGAAAATGTGTGTAATTTTAGGAGATTTGTTCTTTTATGTGTGTAACCTTGTAGACATATTTTTAGTAAATTCATTGTACATAATGAATAAAATATTTATTTTATGAATAAAAAATAATACTTATCACAATAAATAATATAAAATATGATTTTCAATCCTATTTCTCGAGTTGTATGACTTTATTTATCTATTGGGTATAATGTATCTAGGAAAATTGTGTCCACCATTTCTTTGGTCTATATCTACAATTTAATGAAATAACGAAAAAAAAAATCATAAAACTGACTTTAATTAAAATTAAGATTTGACTATTGTTTTTATTATTGCATATAATTTTGATAAAAAAAAATTTAAAATCGATGTGCTTAACTGATAATTAATAAAGAGAATTGTTTGATGACCGACTATGAGTAGGCTTAGATTACCATGAACAGACATGAATAAAAATAATTGATACATAGCAAGTTGATTGTCTAATATTTAACTAGGCACTTAAGCATCTCAAAATAACAAAGCAGGATTATTTATTAATAGTAGATTAAATTTTCGTTGATCTTCTAATTTTAAAATAGGAACATAGGTATTTTAAAATCATAGCACTAGATTATTTAATAATAGATAAAATTATTATCATTTTTAAACAAATGCAAAACCAAATTTCTAAAAGATTTTAAAAACTAAACCTCATTAATTTGATATTACGGAATCTAGAGACTCTATAGGAATTAGGATATCTTAATTAAGGTCATCCAATTTATGAGGAAGATGGGAAAAATTGAACCGGACAATAATGTTCTAAAATCTATAATATCTACACCATGTTATGAATTTGAAAACTCAAAGAAAATTTAGTGAGCCGTCTGATGCAACTAGGTGAGTTTAAAAATATGTTAAAAATTTTCTGATAGGAAAAAACAATCTTATCCCTTAAAAAAAAAAAAACAAAAGTGGTATCTTCCGAAAATAATTTTCACTACAAAAGTGTAAGTTAGGAAGACATAAATGGATATAATAATTTTTTAGTAATTATGATTATTTACTTTAAGAAAAATAAAAATAAAAAAATATATAATTAGTTATTCTTTTTTTTTTGTGCTCCCTCTGACTCTTTAAAGTTAAATCAAATAGCTTTTCCCTTTTAAAAGAATCTAATATCTAATAATTTACACTTAACTGATATGAAAAAAAAAATAACAGAAAAATAATCTGAAAATTTCTCATCTTAAAATTTTAGTTGAGTGTTATTCACATGAAAAAAAAACATTAAAACCTAAACTTAGATTGGAAATTTGTTGGGAAGAAATATTCATTCTGATCTCATATTTTCTCATTAGAAGAATTTAATTCATGTTCTGATATTTTCGGAATTTTTTAGATAAATTCAGTATAAACTCATACTTTCAAACGTTTATATTATATTTATCTTGACTTATCGAGAAGATCCCCGTCTTAATTCCATTCACTTGCGCTCTCTCTCTCTCACCTTACCACAGATCACAACGGTGCATCAACCCCAGCTAACTTCTTTTTCTTTGTCTTTTCTTCTTTGTTTTTAATTAAAATTCTTCTGTGCTTGGCTATTTAAATGTGATTCATCAATGTATCCTTCGGCAATCATTGGGATATTTACAGACAGATACCAGTTAGATAGTAGATTATAACTTTCAATTTTTAATAATGGATAGATTTATTGGTTAAATATAATTAAAATTTAATATAAAAGTCAAGAATCATAACTTAAATTCTTGAGTTCTTCTTTGTTAAACTTTTTGGCGGATTATTGCAATTTACTTCTATTCGATTATCTAATTTCTAAGGGTAATCCACACAAATAAGAAGAGAGTTTTTCTTTTGTTTTTTTTGATGAATTAGATAATGGAATTATCTTAATTGGTAAAAAATAATTATAACAAAAGAACATAAAGGCCAACTTAAAAATAAAGCAAAACATACATTTATAAATAACAATATTGTGAGTAGTCATCTATAAATGTAATGAAATATTTCTCACCATCCCATGTTGAAATATCAAAAGAACCACAAATATCAGTGTGTATCAATTCTAAAAATTCATTACTTCCCATGGCTGGGTTCTTTAATGTGTGTCTTGTCTGTTTCTCTTTTATACAATCAACACATACCTCTCAATCAGTAAAATCCAATTGAGGCAGGAAATCACCTTTCACCAACCTTAATATCCTTTCTTTGGATATATGACCTAATTTTTGATGCCATAAGAAAGCAGAACTGTCATCATGTGTATTACGTTTGTTACCTATATTATGCTCAACAAGAAATAGAGAATCAGCATACATAGCATCAAAATTAAAATGGTATAAATTATCAACCAAAGTACTAGATCCATAATAGTACGAATGTCTATACAATGAAAATACACCATTTCCAATCTTAAAGTTAAATCCTACTTCATCCAACTTTGCAACAGAAACTAAGTTCCTAGCACATTCAGGAACATAAAGACACTTTTCCAGATTTAGGTGATACCTAATATCCAAAATTAATCTGTATGTCCCAATTCCTTTTATTCGTGTCTTCATTTTGTTTCCCATATAAAGGAATTTCTCAGTTCCTATTATGAGCTGGATTGAAAAGAATCCCTGTATGATATGTGACACATGAATAGTAGCTCCAGAGTCTAACTACCAAATATTATTAGGTACTTCAATTACATTTGATTCAAAATATACTGATATACAGTACATACCTTTTTCTTTTCGAACCAAGCCTTTCTTTTTGGACAATCTTTCTTGAAGTGACCAATCCTTTTACAGAAGAAGCATTTTTTATCCTTGTGAATCTGACATCTAGTGACTTTTATAAAGGGTTTGTCCTTCTTCTTATCCTTTTTATATGGTATAGACTTACTACTGCTAGCATCATTATGAATAGTAAGATAAATAGAGTGATCATTCATCTTCTTTAATCTCCCTTCCTCCTGAACTAACATGACCTTAATTTCTTAAAAGTTCCATTTCTTTTTGATAGTGTTACAATTCACTTGGAACTGACCAAATTCAGGAGGCAGTGAGTTAATGATGAATTGAACCAAAAATGATTCACTCACATTCATGCCCATTGTTTTCAACTTTGCTGCCATATTAGCCATACTAGTCACATGATCATGAATAGGCTGTGACCAATCAAATTTCTTGGTCATCAGCTCACTTATTAGGCTTCCTACAATGGATTTATTAGTTATATTTGATTGAGAGTATTCCTTAATTCTCATCATAAATTCCCTTGCATTTTCTGTCTTAGGCATCGATGACTTGACATTTTTAGCTATCATCATTCGCATCAAATTCAAACTCAGCCTATTAGACCGTTCCCAAACCTCATGAAGAGACTTATCAGATTTTGTACTAGTCTCAGTAATGGCTGCAGGCTTTTCATCCAAGATGATTGCTAAGTCCAAACCCAAAACACCTAAGTGAAACTGAATATGCTCAGACCATTCCACATAATTCAGCCCATTGAATTTGATCATCGCATTGCCTAAGGCGAACATATTATTGGAAGCTGTAAACATAATCCAAATTTACACATTAATGCTTTGAATAAACTTAAATGGATTCAGATACATATATTACAAATTTTGATTATGTATTTAAGTTCACCTTTAGGTGATCTTCAAATACATAACTTTAATCAATGATGATGCTAATTTAGATATATTTTGATAGATCAATCAATCGTACTAGAGTTAACATGAATGTTATTTTTGGATATACAATCATATTTACCCAGTATATCAATGAATCTCTTTTAATATTATTAATTATAAGCAATGATCCATCTTTGGATGATCTTTCAACCTTATAATTAATAATCACAATTATTCATTTCAAATCTATACAACGTTTTATTAGCATCTAAAGAAATGAACAATTAAAATTCACAATCAAATACTTGAATCCTTTCAAAATAAGCTACTTTGGTAACCGACAAGTTTTTAATATTTGATTGATATTAATATGATCTCAATAAATTTCAAAATTTTCAATTATTGAGATCGTTCAATTTGACAAAATATCAATAAACTATCAATAATGCAAAAAATAAGTTTGTTTATACACTGCCAATATTTAAAACGGTGTAAAAATTCCTTTTTGGGTCAATACCGGCCAATCCGCTAGGTACATCAACACTGGCTAATACGTCAGGTACTATTCCAGTAACCGACTTATACCCCCACCCCGGTAAATGCCAGTAGAGTACCACTCCAATAGTTAGACCCTAACATTCATTAATTTCTTTCTTTCCATTGACCACGATGACAACGGCATGAAAAAATCAAACCTAGAAAGGGGAAGTACTGGTGGTGGACATTCAGGAAAAAGAATGATTTTTTTTTTTTGGGCAAACGACAAATGATTGCTGTCTTTTTCTTTTCAACGCCGGTCATTTCTTTTCTTTTCAATGCCGACCATTTTCCCCCTCTGTCTATTACAGTATTTACAAATCCGCTCTGATACCAATTGTTAAAAAAAAGGGAGAATTTCTTTTACCAAAATTCTCAATTCTATGATACAGGATCTTTTTTTTATATGAATACTAACATACAAATCGTAATGAATTTTACATACCTCTATCCATGATGTCGAATTCCTGTTGCGAAGATAAGAATCCTCTTCTGATTTTACCTATTGATGAATTTCTCCTACTCTTCCCTTTTCCTTTTTCTTTTCTGGTTTCTCTGATGGTAGAGAGGAGAAAAAGAAGTTATAATGGAAAAAATCACGTCTCTTCTTTCTTTCTGTAATCGTTATCTTTAATAGGGAGAGTTATCTCTTTTTTTCCTTTAACTGTTATCATTAATAGGGAGAATGATCTCTTCTTTTCTTATAACTGTTATTTTTAATAGGGAGAATGAAGGGATTTTAAACTCGATAACCCAAATTACTGTTATATCCAACCGACTATCATATTAAATCATTTATATTTGATCATACTTTAAATAACAAGAGCCACTTGTACTAATTAATTTAGCATGATGATTTTTTCTCGGAGTTTGGTTGGGAAATGGGCTTATTGTGCATAATTGTTAAGCCACATTGATGTCATTACTTGCATAAAAAGATTGTTGAATTGTGAGAAATGTATGATTGCAAAGCGTCTGTTAATATCTTAATTGCAAGGTACAAGAGTTGAGCCACCCATCGGCAGTATGGGATTCCAACGTAATATGATCAAATAGTTAGCTTTTAGCAGCGAGATTGAGCAGTGAGAGAAATTTATAATTGCCGCGTGTGATGTGATTCAAGTTGTTGATCGTAATCACCTAAGAAATTTGATCCCACGATGAATAGTTTGACGAGCAATTGAATGCTGTGAAACACATCCAAGGCCACAGATTTTCTACTTCTGAAGAAGTTTTTAATTGTAAAATAACCTGCCATGGAGAGTATAAAGTGATGAGAAATTTTCTAGTCCATAAATGATGAGAATAAAAATGGGTTATCTCCAGGATGATCACCATGGGAAATTAGTATTGGCTTGTGAAGGAATCAGAGATGAGAAAAAGGCATGAAGAAAGATGATTAAATGAAGAGGAGACCAGGACCAGAGTGACCTACAAATTTATTATTTCGGTCAAATTTCCATTCCTAGCTGCAAATCAACGACAAAAATGCTGTCATAATGCTGTATACCAAGGATAATCAGTTTTGATTTCTGTGCAAATATGGACGGTAAGAACTCCCAAGGTCTGCTTATTATTCTTGGACCAATCCAGTATGCATAGTCTAGTTAAAATGCTACCATGCATAAGTTCTTGGTTGACATTCACGACTTAGGGATGTTAATGATAAGAGCAATGCATATCTAGTGGTTAGTAATGGTCAATTACAGAAATCTTGTATAACTGTTTTGTCTGATATAAGATTTGTAAATACCCTGGAATGTTGTTATTTGTGTAATCAATCATAGATGAACGAGCATACCTCCAATGTTGTAGTCCATTATCATTGTACAAGATTATATTGGTTTATCTCTGGGATCTTTTACGTCTCCATATGTAAGCATTCACATGTGTGTATCAGCACTTAAAGATGCTGTAGGTAAATCTTTAAGGGCTCAATGTGTTTCCCAATAAGACATAGATGTCAACCTAGGCAAGTACTTACATGGCTTAATAAAATTGAAAATCTGTTACGCTACATACAATTCTTCCCTCCCCTTCCTTCTCCACTCTTTTCCCTGCTGAGTCTTGCTTCACGGCTGCTTGTTTTAGTTGATTGAACAGTTCACTGTTCTGTCCTTTAGTTTTTTTTTTTTTTTTGGTGTATTGTGTAATCTCTACCATTGTAGATGTTACATGTAGATTGGTCCTATCTTGACCAACGTTGTTTTGTAGAATTAGATTTCTTGAAATGCTGCAGATATGATACAGTATAGTTATGTAAAGTATTATATAAACTCGAGCATATTAACATTTGAGAATGTCGAGAGTTGGCAGAAGGAGCTCCGAGATCACACTGATGGAAACATTGTTATCGCGCTTGTTGGAAATAGAGCAGACCTGTGCCACCTTCGAGCGGTCTCCACTGAAGATGCAAAGGCTTTTTCTGAATGCGAGAACACCTTCTTCATGGAGACATCTGCACTTGAATCTTTGAATGTTGAGAATACATTCACAGAGGTGCTGATCCAGATCTATCGAGTTGTAAGTAAGAAGGCTCTAGACATTGGGGGTGACCCAGTCAGTCTGCCTAAAGGACAGACAATCAACGTTGGAAGCAGAGATGATGTCTCGGCCGTGAAAAAGGCCGGATGCTGCACTTCTTAAGCATCAAGTGCTTGCCTAAGGAATATGACCGTCAAAGGGTGTTGTTCAGCTCAATTATAGGGATAAAGTCAGAAGATTATCATCAGAAAGATTCTATGCCTGCCTTTTTCATATCATAGAGGTTTGCTTGACCATATGAGACTGCAATTTCCATCGCAGTGCCGTAGAAAAAACACATAAGTACAGCAATAGAACGGGTCAATTATGAACCCCTTCCGTCACCAATTTAGCCCCAAAACAACCTATCACAATGGAATAAAGATATCTTTCTCAACCAGTCCAAACATTTAATCTTTCACGTCTTGAATTACTTGTTTCTTTAACTTCACTGGTCACTACTCAATACTCATATAACCAGTACACTAAAGTCAACCTTTCGTCTCGCCTAATGCAAAATAACCTTTTCCTTTTTTTTTTTTTTTGTGGGTGAAAAAAATGAAGAATAGAGGTGATATCTACAATTTGTCAAAGAAAATTGCGCCTTCATACTACGCAGGGGACTATTCACGAGCTGAATCTATGGGAAGGCATACTCTATGGTAAATGGAACAGAAAATTCATCACTTCCTGCAACGGTGCAAAAAGTACTAATTTCACCGACACCAAAAACCAATAATTGAAAGGGCAAATTTCAATCGTTGAGAAGAGGATGAGAGCTGGCAAGTACAGCAACCAGAACAGAGGAGAAACGAAGAAATGAACTAAAAAAAGAAAGAACAAAAAAACAAAGAACCACCCACCACTTGCGAAATGGTAATCGACGAGTTTCCTCAGGAGGAAGAGGAATCATCATCATTCTTAAAAGATGACACAGAATTGGAGTCCTTAGTGACCCACAACCAAGCGCAAAGAAAGAGACTCGCGTGAATTGCGTTGCCCTACGCGGGGGAGTACCATTTGCTGTACCGCCTGATTGCGAACCCCCATTGCTGCCCTCAAGGTTGCAGGGGGTTATCGTTCTCGATTTCACATGGAAATTTAGTAGCAGTAGCAGTAGGAGCAGCGTACTGGCAGCCGTCGGTTTTCTGGGGCGGCTCGGTGGCAAACCCCTTCGGCGTTAGAGTTCATATCTGCCTTGTCATGGGCTCATTTATGCAACCAATTCTCCTGATCCGAATTACATTTTATTTTTCACTTTTTTTCCTGCTTTGACCACTTTCAGGCTACCACCCGCAGACTTCCTCTCCCTGGCCGATCACAAACCAAGGAGTTGGCAATATCTTGGCAATCATTTGGAGAGTTAGAAACACTAAATTCCTTCAATCTAATTTCTCCTAGCCTGAAAATTCTTTTCACTTCTAAGTCAGTGGAAACTTCAAAACGATGACAGATTGAACTTCTACAGGGCTGCCACTATATGTTAGTGAATGAGACCTGGGTTTGTCCAGTACCACTACCCAGGTTTCTTCAAAATCATTTATAAATTCAGACAGTTCTATGTTGTGTGCCAAAAGGGAAGGGAAAAAAAAAAAAACACAAACAAACAAAGACTCCATACAGCCAATTAGGACTCCGAATACAGTAAGTAGCTTACAGCAGTGCAGTTCAGCAAACTTAAATGTGCATGAATTGGAGACTCATGTAGCTTGATATCAATTGCACCTAAATCTTCCAATATAAATAATACAAACATCTTGCATATAAATTCAGCTTATGTAAAGCACTGGAAATTTAATTACTTTCAAAGATATAATGCATAGCAAATTTTTTCCTTGGCAGATTCGCCAACAGGAACAATTTAAAACAACTAGCCAGTATTCAGGTGGACACAACATGTTTTGCATGATATTCTCTGAGTTATTTCCGGGCATCTGCTTTCTTCTGCTCTTTAGCTGCAATGAAGGAAATTTTATAAATTTCGGGACCTCAAATAGGGAAGGACAAAGGACAAAGCAGATCATAGTTGTCTCCAAATATTACCAGCCTTTTCTTCTTCTCGCTTTCTAGCAGCCTCTGCCCTTTGTTGACGTATGAGATTTAAACGCTCTATGTGAAATTAAGTACAGAAAAGTGAGAGGGACAAGCATTAGCCCAAGATATGCATACAAAAAGTAATCCCCACACAGTCAAAATTCGAAGGCATGATACCAAGCACTGTCATAACTGAATTCTGTTATTGAACTAAAAACATGGGAGGGCCAATGGCTTAAGATTCAACCATGGCAAAACCAGATTTAACGGGTGTCAATAATAAAAATATATATTTTATTGTATATGCACATTATATGCATACAATAACATATAAGATATAATAATTTGTAACATATAAATACTAACTTCAAAAGATCTAACATATATAATTTATGTTTCAAATACAAAAGTATGTATAAGCTAAGGTACCAAAAATAAATTGTTACTATACCAAGCAAAAATCTCATACATTAGGGAAGAAATATATAATATAATAGTTCATATGTTTTTCTTTTTCTAAGAAAAAGTACGTGGAAAGAAATGAAATAAAACAAAAAGGCATTCAATTTATCAATTATTTGAAGACATATTCATGAAGATGGCAAACAAACAAAAGTGTAGGTAACAAACAGAAAGGCCCAACAAATGAATTTGTAGTGCATTCCAAGAAAAATGGTGTGTGCACAGGTTTGACTCCTTCCAGCAGGAAGTCAAGCATTTTGGGAAATTTTGACCAAGGCGGACACGCCAAAAACTCGTTGCAATGAACCAGCAAAATCGGGCTGGTTCTTCTGGTTAACCAGTCAATTCGTCCAGTTCTTGAATGGTCAAGACCACCTCTGATATCTGGACGCTACTCAGACAGGAAATCAGGCTGGTTCCCAATTGTTACAATTGAACCAACCAGTTTAAATCTGACAACACTGGCACATACATAGACAGAAAAAAACAGACAGACACACAAGGGACCTAAAAAACTTAAGGGAAAAAAGGATAACAGAAAAGAACAAGAGAAGGAAGGATAGTGCTTAAAAACACAAAGTCTAATCATTTACCTAGATCTTTCCTTGCTTGCTCTGTTTTTCCTTGCTCTTGCAGCCTCATATATCGCTCATGAGCTCTTTGTTTCTCTAACTCTTCCCTACAAGCACATAGTTGGAAGCAAAAGTCAAAAAGAATGTATTCAATTATGTGGTTTACATTGCCCAGTTATGAATCACAACAGGATAATTTTGCCATCTTCACCATTAACAATGTTTATCAGAAGCATTCCATATATCCAATTCATGGTCATTTAACTTCCAATTACAATTAAAGTGGAATACATTCTTTCCATTTTGACAAAAAGAAAAACTTTTCCTGGTCATGTAGACAACAAGCAACACTCATAAAGAAGAAGCAGCAGGCATTTACTAACCTTTCACGCCTTGAAAGCTCTGTATTCTTCCCAACCTGCTAAACAGCAATAAAATTATACCTGTTTAACTAAGAGCTATTACACAAAGGAATGCAGAAGCAGCAAAATGACTGAAACTCACATCAACATCCCTGGCTTTCAAATTCTTTGGCTTTTCCAAATTTGGATTATCAATCTCAATAATACCTTGGGTTCCTTTGCGCTTTTGCTAACAGTATAGGAAAGAAAAGAAAAAAAGAAAAAAATAGAAGTAAGCCCACTCAATCTAAAACAGACAAAACATTACATTCTACTAAGGTAAGGAGCCATTATTTACTAACATCAAGTTCATCTTCAGATTCTTTTTCTGACTGCTCTCCAGATTCCTCTTCAGAATCAACACCTTCATTTTCAGGCTTAGCTTCTTCCTAAGAATATTAAAGACAATTCATAAATAGGCATACAGATACAAGATTTTAATAAGAACACATGAGAAAACTACACAAACATAGATAAAGTTATAGAGTGTATGAATAGCAGAAAGTGCTAGTTTCCTCTTTGATCAATTGAGACCTCGTAGAATGTGTGTGTGTGTGTGTGTGTCTGAGAGAGAGAGAGAGAGAGAGATATAGAAGAGACCCGTTTGAATGTACGAGGACGGGAGGAGGTGCCAGCAACTGCAATCAAATATTAAAAGAGGAAAAATTTGGAGTCAGGTAATGCTTAAGTCAATCGCTGAATAAATGTTACCAGGATTCATAGCATTCATGCAAATTCAACCATCAAAAGCCAGCTTCCAAAGGGAAATATGAATAATTGAAGCTCCAAACATAATCACTAAAAAAATGTTGCCACGATTCATAGGGTTCATGCAAAATCAACCATCAAAAGCCAGGTTCCAATAGGATATACGGATGACTGAAGCTCCACAAGTAATCATACTAGGGGAATATTATGCATTAATATAAATAGTGACGGCTTTCCCTATACTTTCACAGGGATGCTGTTTCCATGACTTGAAGTTGAACTTGTCACCTTCAAGTCATTTCAATTGAACTAGGAGTGGGGAAAGAAAAAAGCGAGTAGGCATACTAATTCCTCATCTTCAAATCAATCCTTCCCATGCCTTATTGTCTGGTCTTGGTAAACTTCCTTGAGTTGAGTAAACTTACCACTACAACGAGGCCTATGCTCAACTGAGACATTGACATCCAAAATCTTCTTTTACATAAGAATTCTATAGGCAACAGCATTACATATCTACACTAACATTAAAAAAAGAAAAAATTAAAAAAAAATCTCAAAATTCTCCATAATTCACTGTTGACTGTTCTTGTCACAGCATCCAATTGATATAACTGAACATCAAATTGCCACACAGTTTATAATTTATCACTCATTAAACCAAACAGAATAACTCAATCTTCACTTCTCCAAACATCCAAAGCAGAAACAAATACGAAAATTTATAATTTAGCTAATCTAATCTCATCAATCATTCCAGATCCGACGACCAACTAAGAACGAGAAAAGAAATTAGAACCCTAACAGCCAATCCGACTTCAACTTTCGCAACTTAACTTCAAAAGTGCCCTGAAATACTATCAGCCTTTGATACTTAACACTACAAAACGCCCAGAAAATTTCCTCGCATACCAAACAGTTTGAAAAGCAAGAGAAATCGAGAATTCTAGAGAAACAAAGGAGCTTACGCATCTCTTCGGGAGTGGAGAAGTGGCGTTGACCGGTGGGCTTGCCCTTGAACTTTCCCCTTCCCATCGTGACAATCACAAAGCAAAAGGCCACCGGCAGACAGACGACCGAATCGGCGGTCCGATTCCGATGAGAAGCAGTCCTTTATATTTTGTAGATTTTTCCCTTTCTTAAATGGTACTCCGAAAACCCTAATTGGATTGGAGGTCAGTTGGGTCGCGTCTTTGGTGCGGGAGGGAGCAATCCAATAAGGTCGCTTACATAGTTAATAAGATTGAAACCGTGTAGAAGTGTCAAACTCAACTCGACCCGACAAATTGCCCCGAATCTGCCCGCAGAAAAATTCGACCCAGCGTAAAATAAAATATGATATGAACTGCAAATAATTTAATTTGAAATAACCTAAAAATCAAGTTATGTAAATTAAAAGTCGCCTGATTCAACCTAAAAATTACCTTTTTTTAAAATATAAAATAAATTTATATTTTATATATTTTTACTTATTATATAAATATAAATATATAGTATATCACTAAAAAGCGAAAATGCTAATTGTCCTCCAAATCTCTATTTATTATTTTACATATATATAATATATGATAAAATTAAAAAATTAATGAAAAGAAATTTTTTCCTCTCCGAACTAAGCAAGTTGACTCAAACTAAGTAAGTTGACTCCTAGGCCGATTGAAATCTAAAGGCTACCTAACATAACCCAACCAAATTTGAAACATAATGTGAATCCAAAGCAACCTAATTTAAATTGAAAGTGACTCGATTTAAACTCACTTGACTCAACTTATTTGATATTATTAAAATTATGAGATGTTCACTATTCTTTATTGATAAGCATTAAATTTTGTTAATTTTACTACTTTGGCTTTTGATAATTTAATACTAGTTAATTTAAATTATAAAATTTTAAAATTCAATCAATTTGCATTAAATATCTTAGATTTAGTTAATTCGGTATACAATTTTTAAAATTTTGTCAATTTAACTATACAACTTTAAAAGTTTATGGCTTAAATTAATTAAATATTAAAAGTTTGCAATTTAAATTAACCAAAAATTAAAAAAGTTAGAAACACAAATTTGTATTTAATCCTATTGACAATTAAATGATGATCTACTAAGTTTAGATAAATAAATATTTTTCTTAATTAATGATATATATATATTACCCTAAAAAAAAAGTTATATAAAAACCTATAAGCATTACTCTCTCTCTTATTTTATTCTCAATTTTCAAAATGTTACATGTAAAATTTTGACATTTAATTTAGTTTTAATTTTAATTATTAATATATCTTCTATTAGAATATAAATAAAAATTATCATGCACCCTCCTATTTGATCTTAGGAATAAAATAACATATTAAAACATATATACTTTTCCTTTATATTTGTAATAGGAATACCATTTTTGCACTAATTTTGTCAAAAGATATAATTTTATTTTTAGTGTTTTCCAAATTTCAATAATTTATAAGAAAAAGTTCATTTTAATGCATTCTTTTAAAATAAGAAATCAAAGTGATAAGAAATTGAAGTGATGAAATTCACTCTTTTGTATATTGAAATGGAGATAAACAAAGGATTGAGATTATAATAAAAACATCCATTTATGTTTATTAATGGAACCTATAGATATTTTGTATATTTATATAAGACATGGTCACATTGCAACCATTTGGTGTTCCATTCAAGGTTTTTGTCCTTCTTAAGGATGATAATTCATTTTAAGATCTAATAAAGACCAAACCAATTAATGTTGCAAAATTTAGAGAGTAGAGCTAGATTACTCTAAAACATAAGGTGAGTAAAGCAATTTTACTAGCATTTCAGATGACTTATGAGTTACATATATAATAAGATTGCATTATCCTTAAACTGGCCTTTACCCTTTAATCTATAATGATTCATAGGTAAGATAATTTCAATCATAATTACAGGTGTAAAATTTGCCTCATCATGAACTTTGGAGAAGAGTTCAATGACTTTTTCAGAGATAAGGAGCACCATATAAACCAACTTGTGGTTGAGTTTTCGATTTTGATTCATTTGATCAATGGGAAACAAAGTGAAAATACATTTCTTTTAGTGATTAACTTTAGATTGGACTTTGAGAAGAAACTTCTATCTTATGAGCTTTGTCAATTTTGATAGCTTATTCATATGCTTTGAGTTAGTGTCCTAAGCATTGACATTTCTATCTAGGTGAATACTTAGGTTCAACAAACTCTATATTTAGTTAAGGAAAGGAATAATTTTTACAAGGAGATAGATAAAGTAATGATATGTAGGGTCCTAAAAATAAATAGCAGCTTTAATAAGGTTCATTGGATATCAACATTCAAGAGGTAGTCAATGTCTTCACAAGCATTTAGAAAGCCTTGCCTTTAGCTAGCAAACAATGTGTCTCATATTTGCTTAAGGCGATGTAGTCAAGTTCTTTGATATCAAAGTTAACAAACAATGGAAAAGGGCTTGATAGGGGACAATCTCTCAATTACCTCTGGATTTCTTCAAAATAATTCTTAACCTCAGCTAGGGAATCTTTCTTAATTGGTATGTGACAATTGTGTGTTTAGGAAATATGAGCCAATAATGGGATAAAGTGAATAGTGTTTGAATATATACAAGGAGATATCATGCAAAGCAAAAAGGAAAAGCAATAATACCAAAAAAGGTAAGATATAGAGATACAAGTTGTAATTTTATATGCATAGATTGAGTAGGAAACCCTAAGCACCTTATCCTAAGGGCTTAGATCTAATAAGTAAAATGACTTTATGATTTGCATATTAAGGTGTCTAATTTAACAAATTTATAGCTAAGTTAAAAAGACTCTTAAAAGTTTCTCTTCCCTACTATTAAGGTTACGAATGAGGGATAAAAATTTGATTAAAAGAGTTTAAGTACTTAGCATGACATCTAGGGACTACATGAAAATTTTCATACAATCTCCTGTCTAGATTCTAAAAATGGTATAAGTTAGGTTTTAAGACTTTTGTGAGTGTATGGAAATGAGATTTAGATGCAAATAACATATATAAGTCTATAGGACATGTAAGATACAAGAAATAAATAAGTAAAATATTAAGCAATAAATAATAAACATAAAGATAAAGATAAGTTAGAGTAACCTAACTCTTAGGAATATTCTTAGTAGAGTCACTAAGCTATAATGATACATCTCCCTCCTCCCCTTAGGTAAAACATGATAGACACAGAAGGTACTTTAAGGCTCTAATAGTTGAATACAATGCTAATGAGTTATTAGCAACATATGCATTTATACCTTTGATAGATATCAACAATTGAGGCAAACTATATACTTGTAAGTGTCTAACCTAATTCACCTTTACTTGTTTAACTAATATGCTACCATTAAGGTCAAAAACATAAACAAAGGAACCTTACCTTCTCAAAGTGGCATCATAAGAGTTGTCACCAATAATTTAAAGTGTGATTGGAACATCATAAATTATTAATTGAGAAAACTATCATATTTTCTAAAATAATAAGAATCAGTTAATTTTACTAAGAATTTTTAGAGGTTTGGGGTACAGTTATGTCTAACAAAAGTTATAAATAACTTAAATGCCTGTCACGAATAAAGGTACTACTATATTCACTTGACTTTAATTTTTTCTTATCTCTTTTTGGCATGTAGTTAGCAAATATTTGTCAATATTGTATTAGGGTTCAAGGAATATGTAAAAGGTCAGAAGAAAATTCATAGTGGAAATGATCTATTAAGCATATAAGAGAATGAGACCTTGATATAAGTTTTTTTATTTCAAGAGAAGGAAAAAGAACGATATAAATGGGTTTGTCTTGAGACCTCTAGGCTTGAATACTAGTAATGCAAATAAATACAATTATGCACTACAAATGTATCAATTATCTATAAATAATTGGAGTTGATTTTTTTGAGTTTTTATTTAATTTTATTCACTTTACTTGTTATTAATACATATAAGGCTTTCCTTAGTTGGATTTAGATTTTTAGGCTTTAAGGTGTCAACATGTCAAAGTTGAGTGATGCTTTTAGCAAAGATATCCACTTTAAAAATAAGCTTGGGAAAATTTTAGAATACTTTCAACAATGATTACCATACTGCAAAAGGGATTTGAAATGACTTTTATAGTGATTTGTCACACCAATAAACTTAAAAAAGATTTAAACGTTTTTTATGGTAATTATTCACACAAAAAGAAAAATTTGAAAAACATTTAAATCTTTTTACAATGATCCTTCATATTCAAGAGTTTGAATTTTAAGAAATTAAATTACTTTTTGGACTTTCAAGGAAATTAACATGAAAAAGTTGACATTTTCAAGAAATATGTGACTTTTTTTTTTTTTTGAAAATTTTCAATTTTTGGAGTTTTCAAAATTTGTATAAGAGATTTGAAAATTTGAAATTTCAAAATATTGTTAAAATTCATTTTAGAAATTTTTGGGAAAAAGACAACAAACTTGATTTACACAAATAATGTACAAGCTTTAGAAATTTAGAGACTTTGAAATGTTTTATTTTTTGAAAAGTTGGGAGAATGTAAGATTTTAAATTTTTTTGTGGAAATGAGAAATTTTAAAAGTTTTATTTTTGAAATTTTTGATTTTTTCAAAGAATTATTATTATAAAGAGAAGAAGTAAATATAGCTTTAATGGCTAATGACCTAGGTTGGACTTGGAAAGAGGGGCTAGGCTCTTATGAAAGCAAGCCATAAAAAATCTTAAGAGGGGTTACTTTGGTCTTATTGCTAGGGAGGATTAGATCTAAGAAAAGAATATCTTCTAACTTAAAAGACTACCAACCTAATCTAAATCTTTCCCTTACCTCAATCAAAACAACATCATATGGTCTTCCATATATTATCTGTTTAAGTTAAAGACCTAACTTTTTACTCTTTTATCTCTCTTCTTCTAACACTTTCTTTTTTTTGTTACCTTTGAGTTTTTCAATTTTATTATGAATTTCATGCTTTGATTTAAGTTTTCAAGGCTTGATTTAGGTATGTTCATCTTGGACATGCATAAGACCTATGATTTTTTATGGTTTATAAGTCTAGTTTCAAAGTTTGAGAGTTTGAATTTTTTTAGTTCACTTTTAACTTCCCCTCATCTTGCAACTTATATTCTCATTTTCTAATTTTATGAAGTTTTGTAAAGGAACCAATTATGGTGAGTTCACTAGTCTTACTTGCTATAATTCTTTCCATTTTTAGTTTAATATCATACTTTGGTTTTAAGTTTTCAAATTTATAAGAAGCTTAAATTTTTTAGGTTATAATGTATAATTTTGCATTAGAGATTTCAAAATTTTTCTTAGTCATTACTAGATGATCTTGAAAATGATTTTGTTATAAAAAAATTGGGGGAGTTCATTTTTGGCTTTGGCTTTAATGATTTTGTTTAATGTTATTAGTTTGGGTTTCCAATTTTGTTTTGAAAAAAAAAAAGAAATTTTAAAGACTAGGTAACTACCTTTACTATTAATCTAGAAAAAGGAAGATTTATGTAGAGTGATGGCCACAAATCAAAGTAAAGCTACATGTTAAGTCAAGCCTTCAAGTAGCCCAAAAAGCATTGTGATGTTTATAAACCCCAAAGCAATAAAAGACAATCATATATTACGATGACATAAAGGTGCAAATCCATTACTAATAATCAACATTTTCCAAGTAAAGAAAAAACAAGTGTAAGGCTATATTACTATAAATAAGAGACCATGAATCACATAAAGCCAAGATGACTATAAAAGAATGGGAGTCCTTCTTGAAAGGAAGCTTTTGAATCCTTTGGAAAAGCAATTAAAAAAGTCTTTAGAAATATTTTGTAAGTAATGATACGTTGGCTGAATTGAAAAAGAAAAAGTACATGTTACCAACATTCCTTTAAGAAAGAGAAAATTTCATAGTGACATAGAATCCAAAAGCAAGTATTATAATCTCAAACATTAACAACTAACATTCCTTGTGTAAAAGGAATTATCATAATATGTATCTAAAGAAAAATGTATAGAAAATTAAACAAAAAGGCAAGTACATTTTTCTTCTCTTTTGTCAAAAAATCTTCTTCATATCCAAAGGGTCATTAATGAACATAAGCAAGCTTTAATTAATTATGATTAAGGAACACCCTTTTTAGGGTTAGTAAACAATCTAGATACCCAAAAAAGGATTGGAGAAAATCCTTATAGATGTGTAACCATTTCAAGTATGAGACTTTTCTTTATCGTTCTTGGCTTATTAGTTGTTTACTTTCTTCTTATTTACCTGTTTGTAATTTACTTACTTGTAATCCATCTTTCTTTCTCCCAAAAAAATGGGTTAGGGAAAATCTTATACATGTGTAAATACTATGAACCTACTTCTATACTTTTGCTTATTAGCTCTTTTATTACCATGTAATTTATATTTCTAGTACATGTATACTTCTGCCATTTACTATTTCCAACTTTTCTACCATAGTCTTTTGTATTATCATTCCTTTATTATTGACATTTTCATTTTCAACAAATAATAGAACACATTACATAAGAAAAAAATAAATGAAAAACATAAACAAAGGCAAGTGATACTTATATTACCTGCCTCTCCTTTAAATCCACCAAAATTGCAATTTTGAGTTTCCCCCCTAATCATTCCTAGCACTTCTTTCAAAAAAAAAAGATAGGTTCATTATTAGGTCATAAACTCTATGAATTTTGTGACTCTAGGTCACTAACTCTTAATTAGTTCACTTTGAGTCTCTAACTTTCAAAGGGAGCTAATGTGGGTTATTTATCAAACACCATTAATAAATATTTATTAAAATTCTTGTGACATCTAACTTGATATTTAATGTGGCAAAATAAGAGCCCATTTTTTATTGATGTGGCTTTGCCTTTTTTCTCCCATTTCCTTTACCTAACATTCTCTTTTTCCCTTTCTCCTTATTAAAATCCCTAAATATAAACCACCTAAGCCTTTACATGCAAGGTTAAATACCTAATTCCTCACAAATCAAAACCTAATAATTTTAACTCCTTATACTTGGGTTTGTGGGTTGTTGGCTTCTTTTTGTTTATTTTAGCCATGGGTTTCTTTTGTTCATTATAAGTGTGGGTTTACTTTTATTAATAGTCCTATTTTGTATAATTGTGTAGCCTTAGTCCCTATTATAATTATTAGATTGATATTACCTTGATTAATCATATGGTTGAAAAAGGTGAAAGCTTCCTAAAGGGTTTAATAATGCCATGTGTAGAATTAGACTTGCATAAAACCTAAAAAGTAACTTTCTAAGTTAAGGTTAAGGTCTAACGATTGGAGACTCTCATGCAAATACCTATCAAAATAATTTAAAGACTCTTGAAATTCTCTTTTTTTTTTTTCATAAGATAGACTTTATTTTATTTTAAACATGAACCATTAACACAAAATGGAAGATAAGGAAGTGAAGATAATATCAAGTAAAATAAATCAAAACTTTAATATTAATTGACATAGGATGAAAGTGCAAAAAGAGATAATTAAAGGTCAACATTAATTGAACCTATAAAAAGGCTTTTAGAATTCACCATATTAGGGATAACAAGTCTTAAAAAGGAACTCTTATATTATTCATCTGATAAAACTAATAACTTGATTAATAACTATTCTACATAGACCAATTACATAATATCTTATTTATAATTGTCTTTAATCCTAAAAGGTAGTGATTAATAAGGAAACAAATAAATATTAATACTAAAAATCCTAATCTTAAGCCTAAAAACTTTTAATAATATCTTAAAATCTCTTAATTAATTTAAAATACTCTAAAAAATATAAAATCATAATAATAATAATTACAACATGAATTACGAAATAATATAAAAAACATTCTTTATGATGTGTCCTACGTCAAATCTCTTCACTTGAAAAAAAAAAAAAAAAGACCTTTAGGTTGACAATGAGGAAACAATGTCTTTCACATTGCAAAAACAAATACTTTGACTAAATTAGTGCCTTAGGCATGGACAAAAAATTTCTTTTTTAGTTAATAATGCCAACCAATATGAAAACCAAGCAAAAACCTTTTTCAACTTAATTGTTTATTCCAAGAAAATCATCAAATACTATAAGTAAAGAATTAACAAGATCCCAAAACCTACGGGTAATAGGGTCATTCTATAAATTGATAAAATTTACAAGTGATATTATAATTGCTTAGTTCTCATTAAAATCTTCACTAACACATAAAGAATTAACTAACTTTACCAAAACATGGTCATCAATTAGTGTTTCCTCATTATTTTGACTCATATCTTTTTAGTTAATAATTAGTAATTAACTAATTATCTCGATGAAAAGACAAACTAACACATCTTTATATTTAAAATTTTTATTAATGATTTCAACAAGTGAAAAATAAGAATTAAATCACTTTCCAGCCTAATCTAAAATGATGAGAACCATAGAGATGATGAGTGGAAGGTTTTAATAGATGTAAGAGGTTCATTGTATATTCTAAAAGGTCAAATAATATGAGTTAGAGTTTCAATAGATGCAAGAGGTCTATTGCACATTCCAGAAGGCCCAATAACATGAGTTAGAGCCAAAAAGATTAAAGAAGCACAAAATGAGCTGATTGAGGACATTCAGGTCAACCAAGTTTCAAATGGTGCGAATTCAAGTTTGAAATAGAGTCCAACCCAATTAATATAATTGGAATACTTAATGGGTTAGACTAAGTAATAGTAATCACTCCTAAATAAGAGTTTATTGTATATACTGGAATTTGTCTGGAATTCCTCCAAGATTAGGATTTCTCCTAAGTAGGAATTTGTGCCTCTTTAAGATTGTTATCTTAGCTTATAAATAGGCATCCCTTTTAAGCTTTGGACATCAAATAATAGACTAGACAATTTTGAGTGAAATAGAAAGTAAAGTTTTTTCTCCCTCGATTCTTTTGAGAACTAACGAACTTATCAAGAGGTATTTCTTCTTGTAATGTTCCAATTGACTTATCACTCCCAATTTCTTTCTTTCGTTCTTTTTCCTTCTTCTTCCTTTTTTATTTTCTTTTCTTTTTTTTCGTTGATCCTCTTTTTTTTTTCTTTTCTTTTGCTCAACACAAAATAACAGTAGAATACTTAGATATAATAATTGGAATTAAAAGTAGCACGTTTATGAGATTAAACAAACCAGCAAAGAGAGAAGGATTGCAAACAAATATATTTGTGCATTTGAATGGTAATACACATAATAGACAAACTGAACATAAATAAGTAAATCACAAGGTAGAAAATTGAAGAGTATTCAACCTGATTTAAAACCAAGCTCTGACACCAACTGATGTGAAAAACCCCAAAAAGACGTGGCTTAGAGACCCAACGTACATAAAGAATCAAAAAATAACCAAGAAAGCTAAATCAGAGTTTAATAACACAAACTCTAGACCCAACATTCGAAGGAATACAAACCTAGGATATTTAAGAAGGATATGGATGTCACACTCCAGAAAAGAAAGAAATTGGGAGTGATAAGTCAGTTGGAATGTCACAAGAAGAAATACCTCTTGATTAGTTCGTTAGTTCTCAAAAGAACCGAGGGAGAAAAACCCTTACTTTTTATTTCACTTAAAGTTCTCTGGTTTATTGTTTGATGTTCAAAGCTTATAAGGGGTGCCTGTTTATAGGCTAAGATAACAATCCTAAAGAGGCACAAATTCTTACTTACGAGAAATCCTTATTTTAGAGAAATTTCAGATAAATTCCAACATATACAATAAACTTTTATTTAAAAGTGATTGTTATTACTTAATTTGACCGATTGAGTATTCCAATTATATTAATTAGGTTTGGACTTTCTTTCAAATTTGAATTCACACCATTTGAAACTTGGTTGGCCTAAACGTCCTCAATCAGCCTATTTAGTGCTTTTTTAATCTTTTTGGCTCTAGCTCATGTTATTGGCCTTTTGGAATGTGCAATGGACCTCTTGCATCCATTAAAGTTCTAACTCGTGTTATTAGGCCTTTTGGAATATGCAATGAACGTCTTACATCTATTGAAACCTTTCATCCATCATCTCTACAGTTCTTATAAAAAATTTCATCAAATATATCATCATTAAGGAATTCAAGTACTAATAAATTTCATATATTTACCTATTGTTGAATTTTTAACTTATCAAATCTAAATTGATAATATTAAATATTATTTTATTAATCAATTGCACTATCTTTAAGTTTAGATTATGCAATATTCATCTTTTTCTCCTTAAGAACATCAATGTATTAAAAGTAAATCTTAGGTTCAACTAACTATTGCACAAAATCTTTAATAAAGAAATCTTCATAAAAGATAGAAATATCTTCAAAATTAGGAACACGTCTACAAATAAATTGATTGTAAGCAAAATTTTTGGCATGAGATTTTTTCTCTTCATGATCCTAAAATAATACTCTGATTAAAGTTTTTCCTTCACAATTATCATTGTTGAAGAGGTTGTTTTGAACTCTGTCAGATGACATTTACACAATTCAAACATGTATTAATACCAACTAACCCAAAACCAAATTGTGAAGACATCAAAATGATATCAAGGCAAATCCAAACTTTAATACTAACTAACATAAGGTAGAAGCGAGAAAAAGAGATGACCAAGGTTAACATTGGATTGAACCTTAAAAAGAGTTTTTTGAATTTATTAAATCCAAGATAAGGATAACAAGTTTCAAAAAAGAATTTTCATATTATTCATATGATAAAACTAATTAATTGATTGATAACTTTTCTAAATAGATTGATTACATTACTTTTTATTTATAATAGTTTCTAACCCTAAAAGATAGTGATACATTGGCCAAATTGAAAAAGAAAATGAACATGTTACCAACCTTCACTCAAGAGAGAGAAACTTTTATGAGGACATAAAATCCATAAGCAAGCATTATAATCTTAAACATTAGCATCTGTCATTTCCTTTGTAAAGGGAAACATCATAATATGTATCAAATTAAAAGTGCATAGAGAATCAAACAAAAGGCAAGTACATTTCTCTTCTCCTTTGTCAGAAAGTCTTCCTTACATTCAAAAGGCCATTAATGAACACAAAAGGACTTTAAGCAATTATGATTGAGGAACACCCTTTTAAGGTTAATAAACAATTTATATACCTAAAAGGGATTGAAGAAAATCCTTCTGGATATGTAACAAATTCAAGTAGGGGACATTTCTTTATCGTTCTTGGCTTGTCAATTGTTTACTTTCTTGCAATTTACTTACTTGCAATCCATCTTTCTTTATCCCAAAAAATGGGTTGGGAAAAATCCTATAAATGTAACCACCCTAAGTAAGTAACCTACCTTTACACTCATACTTTTAAGTCTTTTTGTTACCATGTAATTTATGTTTTTAGTACATGTATTCTTCTGCCATTAATTATTTCCAATTTTTTTACTAAAGTCCTTTACATTTTCGTTCTTAACAAATATTGGAACACATTATATAAAGAAAAAAAAACATCAAAAACATAAACAAAGGCAAATGATACTTATCTTTCTTGTCACTTCTTCCAATCTACCTAAAATTGCAATTTTGAGTTTTCCCTAGTCATTCCCAACACTCATTGCAAGAAAAGGGAATGAGTCCATTATTAAATCACAAATTTTATGAATTTTGTGACTTTGGGTCATTAACTCTTAATTGGTTTACATTGAGTCTCTAACTTTCAAAGAAAGTCAATTTAGGTCATTTGTCAAACATCATTAACAAACATATGTTAAAACGTATGTGGCATCTAACTTGATATTTGATGTGGCAAAACAGAACCCCACTTTTTGCTGATATGTTTTTACCTCTTTTCTCCTATTTCTCCCATTTAACTTTCTCTTTTTTCCTCCCTTTCTCCTAATTAAAATCCCTTACAATGTCCATGAAACACAAGCCATCTAAGCCTCTACATGTAAGATCAAATACCCAATTCTTCATAAATCAAAACCTAGTAATTTTAACTCTTTATACTTAGGCTTAATGGGTTGTTGGCTTCTTTTTGTTTGTTTTAATCATAGGCTTTTTTTGTTCATTGTAGTTGTAGGTTTACTTTTATTAATAGTCTTATTTTGTATAATTGTATAACCTTAGTCGCTATTATAATTATTATAATAATATTACCTTGAATGATTATGTGGCCAAAAAAGGTAAGAGCTTCCCAAAGGATTTGATAATGCCATGTGCAAAATTGGATTTGCATGAAATCTAAAAATTAACCTTTTAGGCTAGGGACAAGATCCAACAATTAGAAACTTTAGTGCAAATACCCATCAAAATAGTTTGAAGACTCAATGATGATTGAAGCCTTTTTTCCTTAGTATAGGATGGACTATATTTCATTTTATACATGAACTATTAATGTAAAATGAAAGTGCAAAGACATTAAGATGATATTAAGCAAGATAAATTAAAGTTTTAATACCAATTGATGCAAAACAAAAGCATAAAAAAGAGATAATTAAGGGTTAACATTAGATTGAATTTTTAAAAAGGTTTCTAAAATTCACCATATCAGGGATAACAAGTCTTAAAAAAAGCACTCTCATATTCGTCATCTAATAAAACTAATAACTTGATTGATAACTTTTCTAAATAGAGCAATTACATAATATTTTACTTATAATATTCTCTAACCATGGAAGATAGTGATTGATAAGGAAATAAATAAATTTTAATACTGAAAATTCTAAACTTAAGCCTAAAAATTCTCAATAATATGTCAATGTCTCTTAATTATTCTAAAATACTCTTAAAAAATATAAAATCATAATAATAATAAAAATTACAACATTAATAATAAAAAAAAACATTTTTATGATGTGCCCTATATTAGATCCCTTCATTTAAAAAAAAAAAAAAAACTACCCTCAAGTTGACAACGAAGAACTAATGTCTTTCACATTATATAAATAAATATTTTAAGTAAATTAATGCCTTCAACTTGAACAAAAAATTTCTTTTACAGTCAATGATGCCAACTCACATAAAAACTAAAAAAACTTTTTTCAACTTCATTGTTTACTCCAAGAAAACCAATAAATACTATAAGTAGAGAATTAATTAGATTTTAGGACTTGCAAGTAATGAGATCATTCTCTGAATTGATAAAATTTACAAATGAAACTATAATTGCTTAGTTCTCATTAAAATATTCATTAAGACACAAAGAATCAACAAACTCTAGCACAACATGGTCATTAACCAATGTTTCCTTATCATTTTGACTTATCTCTTCTTGATTAAGAATTAGTAATTGACTAATGTTCTTGATGAAAAGACAAGCTAACACATCTTTAGATTTAAAATTTGTATTAATAATTTTAATAAGTAGAAAATAAGAATTAAATTATTTTTCAACTTGATCTAAAATTTCATCAAACATATCATCATTATAAAATTCAAATACTAATAAATTTCTCATATTTATATACGATCAAATTTTTGACTTACTAAATCTAAATTGATAATATTAAATATTGTTTTATTAATCAGTTACAACATCTTAAAATTTAAATAATGCAAGATTCATCTTTTTCTCCTTAAGAACATTATTATATTCAAAATAAATATTAGGTTCAGTTAACCACTGTACAAAATTTTTAACAAAAAAATCTCTATCAAAGGTAAGAATATCTTTGAAATTAAGAACATATTTACAAATATATTAACTACAAAATGAGATTTGTTGTCTTTATGATCCTAAAAGGATACTCTAAATAGAGGTTTTTTTTTCACAATTAACTTTGTCAAAGAGGTTATTTCGAACTCTATTAAATGATATTAAAATAGGTCAAAGATGTTTCAATACCAAAGGAAAGTATAAAGATGTCAAGATAGTATTAAGGCAAATCTAAGCTTTAATCCTAATTAATGCAAGATGGAAGCAAGAAAAAGAGATAACAAGTCTATTAGATCAATGATAGGGAGAACAAGTCTTAAAAACGAATTTTTATATTATTCATACGATAAAACCAATTACTTGATTGACAACTTTTCTAAATAGATTAATTATATAATTTCCTATCTATAATGATTTCTAAGTCTAAAAGATAATAACTAATAAGAAAACAAATAAACATTAATACTAAACTCTTAAGCCTAAAAATTCTCAATAATATTTCAAAATCTCTTAATTTGTTTAAAATACTCTATATAAAATATAAAATTATAACAATAAAATTTACAATATTAATTGTACAATAATAAAAATTATTTGTTTATGTTATGACCTATGTTAAACCCCTCCACCAACCAAAAAAAAAAAAATTGAGTCCTTAACGGCGAAGTGATGTCTTACATGCCACAAGAACAAATACTTTAAGTAAGCTAATGTCTCTAGCATGAACAAAAAATTTCTCTTTGTGATCAATGATGCTAACCAACATGAAAATCGTACAAAATTATATTTCAACTGGATTATTCACTCCAAGAAAATTAAAAAATATTATAGGTAGAAAATTAATAGAATTTAACATTTGAGAATTATAAGATCATTTTTTTGAATTATTAGAATTTACAAATGATACTATAATTATTCAATTTTTATTAAAATTTTTACTAACACACAAGGAATTAACTAATTCAACTATAACTCGGTCAACAACTAGTGTTTTTCTTTTCTTTTCTTTTTTTTTTGGACCTATCCTTGTGTTTTAAACCTAAATTTATAATTAAAAGAAAATAAGAATTAAATATTTCTTAAGCCCAATCTAAAATCTTATTAAATTTATTATTATCATAAAATTTAAGTACTAATAAATTATTCATCTTTACCTATGAATGAATTTTCAACTTATCAGATTTAAATAATAAGATTGGGTATAATTCCACCAAGCAACTATGTCATCGTGGAGTTTAGAATATGCAAACTTCATCTTTCTCTCCTCACGGACTTTAATATATTTGAAGTAAGCCTCAACTTGAGCTAACCATCTCACTATCTTTAGTGAAGTTAATCCCATTAAAGAAAGAGATACTTTTGAAATCAAGAATGTGATTACGGACAAATTAACTAATAGTGACATTTTTAATATGAAATCATTCGCATTCATAAACCCAATAAAAAAAAACGGGGGTTAGAACTTGACTCGCGGTTTGAAATCTAATCTCCGTTTTTTTTTATTTTTTTCCGTATAGCACGCGACGTTGTCAACCGGGCGAGTCAAAGTTATAATTTAGTCAAAGTCTTTTTAGCTGCAGGGGAGTCAACTGTGGAATGGAAATCTGCCACGTGGCAGATGAATATTCAGACAGCCACCATCTTGTCCTCCTGTTCACGTCACCCGATTACCAGGTCAAATTGCTCGAGAGAAAAGAAACACAATAAAAAATAAAATAATAATAATAATAATAATAAAAAAGAGGTTTTCCCTTCGTTGACGGGGGAAGCTAAGCAGCACAAAGTAATTACAAAAACGAGAGACATGGAAATTACAGACTTCAATTCAATGCGTGTGGCTCTTCTTTTATTATCTCTGCAGCAGCCCAACCAGAACCAACGGCGACGACGACGTCCGCAGAGGATCACTGTCGTCGTCTGATAGGATGTCGATGGCTCTCAACAGTCTGCTTAACCAGCAGTCAGCGGCGGAGAAGGCCATCTCTGTTATTGGGATGGGTTATGATTTGACCAAAGACCTCTGGTTTTCGGCGTGCAAGCCGGGTCCTTCCTCGTCGAGGCTTATCGAGCTCGACCCGGCCCTGACCCGGGAACTTGTGCTTCCTGGCGGAATTGTTGTGGAAAACGTTCCTGGTGGGATCAAGTGCGATAAGGGGGAGCGTACCAGGCTTCGTTCCGATGTTCTGTCTTTTAATCAGGTCGATTACACTACTAAGCATGTGTGCCTTTCTTGTGTTGTATTGGACTGCAGACTTTTTCTTACAACTCAGAAAACGTTAGGATGATTTGGTTCTTTGGAGGATTATACATAGATCTGAATTTTCTTTCTTTCCTTTCTTTTTTTCTTTTTTTTTTAAATTGCTTATTATGGTTTGAAAGGTGATGATGTTCTTCTGCTAGGACCCTTTTAAGTAAGATTAACATTTCGGTGAACTAATGAAATGATTGAAAAGCGCTTATGGTTTTGTACAATTGTGTGACACTGAATTTTACGTGTTTCTTCGTCGCCATTAAGTTTCTATTCATTGATTTGATTGTAGATGTCGGAGAAATTCAACCAGGAACTCTCGTTGTCGGGTAAAGTTCCTTCAGGACAATTTAATTCCATGTTTGAATTCAGAGCTGGCTGGCAGAAAGATGCAGCTTCCGCTAGGAGTCTTGCCTTTGATGGCTGGTTCATTTCGTTATATAATGTTGCGTTAGAAAGATCCCATATAACACTTTCCAATGAGGTAAAACAGGAAGTGCCTGATACATGGGACCCTACTGCTCTCGCCGAGTGAGTCCTTTTAAGCTCAAAACTAGCAAAAATTTTTATGTTATTCCCATGATTTGAACGACAAGAAAAAGTCAACTACATAGTACATTGAAGTCTTCTGGTTCTTCATGAGGCGTACATGTGTGTGTTTTAATTATATAGATACATATGTATGGTTTTACACTGGTTTGCTCTGAATTTCAACTCAATGGCTTGAAGAGCAAGGTAACATAAGCTTTTGATTAGCCCTCATGAATGGCATGAAGAGCCAATAATTTTGCATCTTGCCACAAGAACATTGTATCAGTTTCCACATAAATGTTTTCATGTTCTAGAATAACTTTTCTCTACTTAACATAATTTCTTATGCAATAGAATGTTGCCCAAAAATAACAACAAAGTCTTAATTTCAAACTTAATCGGGGAAGACATGGATATTTTCTTGTTATTCTATTCTTTTATGAACTCCGATTGGTTTGGGGTGTAGGTGTTTTAAATCCTTCCTAGTCAAATATTCCCAAAATTAAATGTTTGGTTATATCTTTCATAACATAAAATTTGAATTTTTCTGCAGTTTCTCTCTTCCCATCCCCACCCCCCAAAACAACAAAAAAGGGACATGTATGGAGAAAATATAAATTGACTTTTTCTGTCTGAATTTGGATGATCAACTGCCCTATTGTGGAAAATTTTATTCCCTCTGACATTCAATAGCATGATAATCCAGGTTCATTGAGAAATATGGCACTCATATTGTTATTGGGGTAAAGATGGGAGGCAAGGATGTAATTCACATAAAGCAGTCACAAAAATCACACCTTGAGCCCCTTCAAGTGCAGAAATTGCTAAAGCAATTAGCTGATGAGAGGTTTTCAGAAGATGCAAATGCTGCTGTATTAATGCAAAAACCAAAGGTAGATGGAATTTCAAAACCATGATAACCATCGCTGTCATAGTTTTTGTGCATACTGAAGTGATTCTAATATGTTTGTATATCACAAAGGTGTTTTGTTGTGTGGGAAGACTGAGACCCTTGTGCTTTACTGTTTTGAACAGTTAATGTCAAAAATTGAATGACTCTGCATGTAAATAAGCTTGTGCAAGTAACCATTTATATGAGGCTATGGACAATCCAACTTATTTAGTTTTCTGTTTAATTGTTTCAGAGTGAACATCCTGTGTCCGGGGATCTCCGCGGAGCATCTGCTATTTCATTTAGGCCCCCAGTCATTACTTCCTCAAAGAATGGGGTGAGTTTCTTAGCTTTTAGATGTCACGACGGATTTTTTAGGCATGCTAGTTCAATTTGCTTTAGATAGAGCTAGAATATCAATTAATTATTATTTCTGATGCAGGATATTACGAGCATTTCCATCCGGAGGGGTGGTGTCGACATCGGTCAAAATCATAATCAGTGGCTCTCAACTATATCAGAGTCACCACATGTTATTTCAATGTCATTTGTTCCTATAACTTCCCTCTTGACTGGTGTTCGTGGCAATGGATTGCTAGGCCATGCTGTCAATTTCTACCTTAGATGTGGGTATATGCATCTCTGCAATCAATTTTGTTCTCTCTATGACATGAGTGCCAAAACATGCTGTAGTTCTGTAATTAGAAAAAAAAGAGCTTTAGTGTTGTATAGTTGATGTCAACCACTTGATTTCTACCTTGCACAGCTTGGAGGCAAATCTGGAATTGTTGCGAATGAAACAGTTCTAAGCTTGAGAGTCCAGAATTAGCTGAGTTCTGTTTTAAGCACAATTGCCTTAATTTAAGAAAGTAGCCTCATGCATGAATTTAGGCGGGTTGAGCCCACTTATAAAATCAAAAGCTATTTGTCCACAGCAGGTGCTGTGTCATTTGGTAAACAATTCTCAGCGTCCCTAGCACTACTCTGATTTTATCGCTTGATTACTATGTCGTAACCATTGTTGCTTCTTACACTCATCTAGATGTCCAAGGGCATGAAACTATTTCTGAAACATATCTCATAGGTGGGAACAATGCATGTACATCTCCTTAACTTTATGCCCAATGACCATGGTCAATTGGATGTAGCTAATTCTTTTATTTTTGACATGTGGCCTCATGTGCATCACTACTGCTTTGTTATTTATTTGCACCAAAGTTGATTTGCAATGTAATCTTGCAGATAAACCGCCAATAGAAGAACTCCAGCAGTTTTTAGAGTTTCAGTTACCAAGGCAATGGGCTCCAGTGTATGGTGATTTGCCTCTTACTCTTAGGCCCAGAAAGCAGGTGTCCCCCACTCTTAGGTTTACCCTAATGGGCCCTAAGCTTTATGTGAACATGATGCAGGTATTTGTTATGATGCAGCAGCTAGAAATGCTTTTGGTTCTAAGACCTTACAAATGAGTTGCTATTGCATGCTGCTTGTGGTTAATTCCCCTTGCATCGCTTAGAGGCCTAAATTTTAGTTCACCATCGTACCACACTCCAGTACTAGGAAATGAACAAGTAAAAGGAAAATGATGAGAGAAACTGTGGATCAGCATGTAAGCCTATTCACATCTATTGGCTTGACATTGCCCTTATTTGCTGCAGGATCCTCTTATGGTTTATCCAGATGTGTGATCTCAAGTTCAATGACCAAACAGATAGAGTTGTATTTAGTGCTGATGACTTCTTAGCTTGTTCTTCATTTCGAAGTATGTGCATTTCAGGTAGATTCTGGAAATCGGCCAGTGACGGGAATACGTTTATACCTGGAAGGTAAAAGAAGTGACCATTTGGCTATCCATCTCCAGCATCTATCAACCCTTCCCAATACTATCCAGCTCATAGATGACCATAGCTGTGAGCCCATTGATGAACCTGTGGAACGAGCCTACTTTGAACCTGTCAATTGGAGCATCTTCTCACATGTATGTACTGCCCCAGTGCAGTATAATGGATCCCAGATTGATGACCCCGCTTCTATTGTGACAAAGGCCTGGTTTGAGGTTAAGCTTGTTGGGATGAAAAAAGTTCTGTTCTTGAAGCTTGGATTCTCAATGGTCGCATCTGCAAGGATACGCAGGTCAGAATGGGATGGACCTTCGACACTGTCAAGGAAATCAGGGATGTTCTCCATGATCAGCATGAGGCTCAGTGCAAGACTGAATCCACCTGAGCAGCCAGTGAAAGTAGATGTGAATTCTGCAGTTTTTACAGAAGGTCCACCCTTACCACAAAGGGCGCCAAAAATGTCAAACTTTGTGGACACAAAGGAAACGGTGAGAGGCCCTGAGGACCCACCTGGGTATTGGGTGGTTACTGGAGCTAAGCTGTGTGTGGAGAGTGGCAAAATCTCAGTCAAAGCAAAGTATTCATTGTTAGCCATAATGTCGGAGGAGACAATGATGCTGATGTGAGAAAACCCACAACTTCTGATATTCCACGGTAAATAAATAACGACACGCATTATTTGAACAGATTCAGCTTCGAATTGTTTTCTAACTTCAGTTTCTTCTCAGTCTTAGTCGATGCACTTTTGCCAAGCAATTATAACACTAAAATGTAGAATTTTATTTGTCCCTGTAGGAGAAAGTACTCTCATATATATATATATATTTATATTTTTTTTTCTATTTCTGTGACATACTTCTTCCAAGGTTTATCATACTGGATCGAACCGGCCGGACTGATAAAATTTCGATCCAGACTAGTTTGCCTCTTAGAACCATTGATGTTGTCAATTGGTAACCAAACCGGTTGGACCATAAATTAATTAATTGATTACAGTTTTTTTCTTGTTCAATTAATTGAAAATCTAACAACTTGGCACTTAGAAGTCATGTCTTCTTCAAAAAAATGGTGTAAAATTAGAGAGGTAAAAAATTTAGAATTTGAGTTAAAAAAAATATAAATGACAATCTATACTAATAAGTGAGCAACAGTATTATAAATTTTTATATTTTTTAATTTTTTTAAAAATTAAAATTATATAATTTTATAATTTTTGTCCTAGATAAATAAATAGTTATAAAAAATTTAAAAAATAATATTCACATGGTATATTTATATGCATCTAATATAAATATATAAAATTATATATTATATTATATTAAATATTTATTTTTTTAATTTAAATTATTTTATTTATATTAAAATATCTTATTTTTTTACAAAGAAGTGAGATGAAGGGATTTGGGAGGAGGAAAGTGAGTTTGCTGGAAATATGTATTTTTATTTTTGATATATTTGTTTATTTTTTATGTGTATTTTATCAAATATAATATTATATTTAATAGTTTAATTAATTTTTGTTTTAAAAAATCAATTGTTTAAAAATAAAATTTAAAAATATAAAATTATTTTAAAAAAATTTAAAAGATTTAAAACTATATTAAAAGTATTTAAAATATTTAAAATTTTCAAATAACTTATGTTAAAAATTTTATGTATATAAAATTATAATATTTATTTTAATCATTCATTATTTTTTCTTATAAAAATATTTTTTTTATATTTTCATTTTTCTAAATAATAAAATTTAAATAATAAATCGATAAGATAAAACTTTTATATCATTTAATATGATAATATATCCTATTTTACCTAAAGCATTACTCAAATTATAATGCATATGTTCTATTTTATGTGATTCTAAGAAACTGCCCTCCCTCCCCGCAGCTTTAATTTGTAGTCTAATGTCACGGATGAGGTATATTGGGGACAGTGACCAGTTATCTTATAAATGAATTAAGTATGATCTGATTCTTATATTAGATAAAAAGAAGAAGATATTAAGTCATATAAATATGAGTATTACATATCTTAACAAATTGTTTTTTAGTAAATCGACCTGATTATGATTTTGGTATCTCTCGTTAAGCGCTTTATGCTGAAGTAGGTAGAAGAATTCTGATTTTCGACAAAAATATTGATAGATTTGATGAAAGAGAATATTACGGTAATAGATTATATTACAAATGAGTTAAATACGATATGACTCTTATATTTGATAGAAAAAGAGAGATATTAAATTATATAAATTTAAGTGTTACATATATCAATAGGCTGACTCTTGGTGAAAAAGTAAAAGGTCCCATAACACTAAGCTCTATGTAGTCGCTCATCTGTCAAAACAATATAATTTGCAATAAATATACAACACAGGAGATTATATTGAATGTGTCCAGACAATTATCCGGAGGAAGGACGCATAGAGAAGAACACAGAGTAGACCGAGGACAGACCAGGGGTGAGAGGAAAGTTCTTTGTCTTACCTTCTTCCATCCTCGTGCGTGTACTATATATATGTGTGCGTGTGGGTGGATAAATTTTTTTAAAATATTATAAATATTATAAATGATTAATTTAATATTAATATAAAATAATTAATTATATAATAAATTAAAATTTATATAAATTAAATGTAATATATATATTTATATAATATAGAAAAGTAAAGTAATGTGACGTGTGTATATAAATAAAGTAATAAATAAAAATATAAAAATATTAAATAATAAACTTATTTTATTATTTCAAAAAAAAAAAGGAAAAACTTAAGAGTGTGCCCATTTTAATGTCAAAATCACGGTGGAATGATGATTTAGAAGTTCTAAAATTTTTCTGATTTTTATGATTCAGTTTTAGGTATGTTCCTTTCCATTTCAATTAAGTTTTAAACTTTACTTAGGCAACACAATTTAATTCCTTTTATAATTATTTGGATAATTAATTTCTATCTCTAATAAGAAAATTCAAATTTTTTTATTAAAAAAGCTTGTTAGGATTTATAAAAACAAAAGAATTATTTTTATTACATAATTCACAATTTAATAGATCTTTTAATAAATAGAAAAATTAAATAATAAAATATATAATTGGAGTAGATCTCCCTGATAGAAAAGAATTTCGGCTGTATTATAGTTACAGGACGCAGCATAACCCTTGACCTAATTTACACATGCATGGCCAAGAAAAAAAAGAAGGATAAGGAAATACATTTCTTGGGGATTGTGGCCCATTAAACAAAAAGGGACATAATTACATAAAACTTAGCAGCATTGTTTAGACAATCACATTCATGTTTATTTCTTTTGATATATAGACATCAAAATTCACATTTTTATGGGGATTTGAAGGAGTTAAGAGTTTGAATCTCACTTATTTCAAAAGATTTGTTCTTGTGGTCAACTACTGTATCTCTGGTTCTACCAACTTGCAGAGGGGGATGATTAAGCAAAAGCATTAAGGAAAGACCAGAACATGAACTGTTTCAAAGAATTAGTTAATTCATGATTAATTTATTTTTTTTTTATCTTCTATTTAAGCATGACACAACTAGTAGGACGTTTTATGAAATTTGTAGTGAAAGTTTTTCTATCCTTGTCATAAACGATTAATTATGAAGTTGAAATTTCAATAAACTTCTATACTCTCCAACATTCCACCTTCAGGAAAATTCTATAATGATGCCCAAATATGTAATAACACTACCCCATTTTGTGGTTTGTTATTCATGCTGCGGACATTTAGTCCTTCCTCGTAGATAACACCCAAACTTCAATGAAAAACTTAAAAGAGAAAAATGTACTCTCGTTTTCCAGCTAGAAACTATATTCCAGCATTGTAAGATAAGGCTGCTGTGTTTATTAAAGATTTATGATTAAAAGGAGACGGCAAGTCCCTTCTGTTACGGTTAGAAAGGGATCTTGTCTTAGCAGCATGGCAGAGTGCAAACCAGAAGTCAGCAGAACACTACTGAAGCGTTCATTGATAGTCCCTTTGAATTGAGAATGGAAAACATATATAGAAAGTCAGAAAAAAGAAAAAAAATGATGCGTAGTTGGTTGGTTGGTTTGAGGTATGTATGTTCTCATTGTAGATCATCGGGCATACACGAACTCATTGTTGTTTTGGCTTGCTCTTGCATCTGCTCATCTTCTCCAGGGTGCCAAGTAACAGTGGAATGCAAATTCCTGGCGACATGTCCACTCTGCATCTTTTAGAGACAGGAGGTCTCACAGTCATTACAGATATCCCTTCTCCTCGGTCTTGGTGGATTCTGCGTGGAAAGTACAAGCCTCCATCGCCCGGTCGGATTCCAATCAGCCGGCCCAGTGACACACTGTGGTCCTGGAAGAATGACGCTGTGGACTGGTCGAAGTAAAATTAAATCAATTCCAGTGGATGTAATTTTACAACTTGTACTTTCTTGTCTGTGCTTTGGTTTCTCTTGATGGTTGTTTCAATTATTCTTCAGTGAAGTAGTCAAAGGTTGCTAAGTAGAATTACAAAATTTTTCATCCTCTCTATATTTGGGAAGGGTATTGTGAGAAAGAAAAATTAAAATTTTTTTTGATTTAAAAAGAGTGAAAAGTGAGGGGAAAGAAAATAACATGTACTGAAATTCTAACTATGTCCTTATACTAAAATGGATTAGGGTTAATAAATAGAGTGAGTACAGGTAAATTGGTAACTTATGAGTCAAGTAAAAAAAATTAATGATTTTCCTCTTAAATTAGGAGGAATGAATTTAGTAAGTCATTGAATTTTCCTCTATCTAATTGTTCGAGCATTTTTCAAATGTGATTATATTCTTCTGTCCGGTTATAATTCCCTCTTCCCGCTTCCTTTTTTTTTTTTTTTTTAATTTTATAATTTCCGTACAGTGTAGGGAGAAAGCGACGCGAATAAAGGAACAGGCTTATACAAACAAAAGAAGTTGAAACTCGGAGAATTGAGGTGAAGCAACGAAGTAAGTGTTAGTGGTTATCTTGTAGAATAATGATGAATAGCCCAATTGTTGGTTTCCCATTTTGTCGCCAATGATAATGAAGATAAATGATAATAAAGTAATAAGCAAATGGTACATGATAATATTATAATAAATTATTTATTCACCTTATTATTTGAGTAAGATTTAGGTAAAAAATTTTTTAAAAAAATAGGTTATATTACTCTTTTATATATTAAAATTTGTTGTTTACCTTTAGATGATTTTAAAGTCTATTATTGAACTCCAAAAAAATTATTAAATAAATATATTTTTTAAAAATAATTATGATTAGATTATAATTAGAAGATAATTATTGTGTGAATATATTATTTTTAAATTATTATTAATTAAACTTTGAAGATAAGATATTGATAAAAGCATTAGACCTACATATGCTATGATTTTTTTTTATAAAAAAAAAGTAATTTATTCAATTGATAAAATAAAAAGAAATTGAGTATTTGTCAAATATATATATATATATTAAGAATTTGTTAAGGAAAATTAGAAATTTTGATTTTTATTTTTTTTTTCAAATTAAAAAATATATAACTCGTTTGAGTGAGATTATCAATATGTATTTTTTATTAAAAAAATAAAAAACATTTTCTTTTAAAAAACACAAATTTAAAAAACTATAAAATAAAAATTTTTATTTTTTGTGATTTGTTTAAATTTTAAATGTAACTACATTATAAGTATATTTTTCTCTTTCTCCTTCCAAGCACTTCTTCTCTCTTTCTATCACTTTCTTCCCTCTCTCTTTTCTCTCCCTATCCGCTTCTCTCTCTTTTTTATTTTTTTATCAATTTTTTGTGATTCTATTTATTTTTTAATTTAATTATAGTATAGATATCTCTTTTCTCTCTCTCTCTCTCTCTCTCTCTCTCTCTTAATATTTTCTTCCTCCTTGCTTATGTCTCTCCCTTCTCTTCATGCTCGCTCCTCCTCTCCCCTTACTCTTCTCATCATCCTTTTTTTTTTTTTAGATCAAATTTTATTTGTATCTCAATTTTTAAAAATTATTCTATTTCTATTTTAAATTTTTTTATTTTAAAATTTTCATATCTAAATCACATTTTTTCATAAATTTTAGAATTACTTTTTCTTAATTTTAAAATTTTATTTTCACCTTAATTTCATTAATTTTTTAATTAAATTCATTCTTTTCATGTAAAAGCCTTGAAAATTTGAAAATTATTTGGTTATATTTCATTTAATTTTTGTGCTTATTATTGTAAAATTTCGTTTTGTATTGTATTATTTTAGTTAAATTGTTGACACATGTATTTTTGGTGATAAAAAAATAAAATAGATAACAAATAATACTAAATTAATAACAAAAAATAATAGTATAAAATTGATAATTTAACTAAATATACTTTAAATTAATTCGTCACAAAAATTCTTAAATATAATAGTATATATATAAGAATTTTAAAGAAAATTTCATCATATCTTTAGTTAAAAGTTCCCATTTATTAAAATTATTATTGTAAATAAATTTTGTTTTCTTATATTATTAGTCATGATGTTAGTATTTTAATTAATTTTTCATTAATTACTAGGATATACTATTATATTTTAACCGTTATATAGTATATTTAATAATATCTAATATTAGTAATATAATAATATTATTACATGGACTTCTCCTTAATTTCTTCACCTTATTTCCCATGATTCTAGCCTTCTAGGCGCCTTCTGTAATGGGGTTAAACTTTGGCATAGTGGTACATAATCACATTGAAACCTTTGTTTAACCTAATGTATCGTATTAAAGACCCTGGATTGTAGGAATAAAATTTAAGTTGGCAGCATTCCCTAACACAGCAAGCTTTTATTGGAATTAATAACAAATTTCTTTTTTTTTCTTTTAAGTAAATACCATAGTTAATAGGTCCACACTAGCATGGCAGTATCCTACTTTTTACATTTCTCAGGAGTCGTTCCAAAAACGCAGCAACTCAAACACCACATCACTGCTACTCGCTCTTCTTTCTTCTTTTAGTGTTCTTTTCATTAACATCAACAGCTTAAACCACCACCACCAACCCCATTCTCTCTGCTATACTGCTTACAGAGAGAGCACGAGAGTTACAGAGATAGAGAGAGACGAACCACAAGGTAATCCAACGGGAAAAGGAAAATTTAAGTCGTAATTTCAATTTTATCTTTTGTTGAAATATCCAAGTTTTTGATTCCGCTGTTTCTTCCATCGAGACATTTCCAATTTTCATTTTAGCCAAACATTTTAGACCAGTTATGAATATGAAAATTAATAAATATTCATTTAATTTCTGGTTATTTTTTGCGTTATTTATTTATTTATTTTCGTCCTACATCAGAAACTGTTGGCCAAGATGAAAAAGGGATAGATAGGATGAAACCTCGATGTCTAGCTAAAACATTTTGATGATAAAATGATTGATATACATTGATAGGGTGGGCACAGAAAGGTTAGTCCAGCCATGTTGATATTTCTAAGTTACGACATGCTGCTAAATGCTAATTTTGATTTATAAGCATAAATCAATTAGTTTGGAAATTAATAATAAATTAAAAGAATTTAAATTAACTAATTTTTTTGGGAAGATGACTTATATTTACTATCAACATATTAAGAACCTAACAAATCACACACATAAAAACAATGGATAAAATTATGAAATAAAAATTAAGCTGGATGTGATGGGAAGGTTTTACGAAACTTTTGATTGTATATGTGATATTTAAAAATTTAGGGACTAAATTACAAAATGTAGTAAAGTTGTTACTTATTGTGGAAGAGTCAAAACCCTTGATAAATATCTCTTTAATACTATCAATTAGGCTTTTTTGGCCTCTCCTCTTCTCTATCCTAATTATATAGTTTAGGAATTTTGAAGATAAAAATCTCAAAATAAGTAAGGTGTGTTCTTAAACTTTTAGGTTAGATTATGAATATGTTTGACAAAGAAATAAATATCACTCAAAATTTCTAAAGTAAGAGGTTACCTCAGTATCAAGATTGGAGGATGAGAGACATGAGAAACTAGTTGATAGCATGCGCAAGGAGTTTGGTTCTGTTGGAGTGGCCTTTAAGCTCTCAACCGCTCGAAGTCTCTTGTTCATAATCTCCAGCCCGAGAGGCCATCCATTTGATGCCTCATTGACCTGGGAAATGACATTTGTCACTGAGAAGCATCAAAAAAAAAAAAAATTCCACTCACGATGGTACAATTCGGCTCTCGTACCGTTACGCAATGGTTTCATTTTGTCTACAGCAAATTGTTACAATATATGTGATGGAATTTCTTCTACTGACTTGAGAATACTTTCAAACATAGAAAGAAAGCTAACACAGACGCTCCTCGTTGAAGTTAAGAAGCTAATTGTAACCCCAATAAAAGCAGGTGCTTAAAAACATTAAAGGGGAGTGGCCAAGCATTGCAAAATTACGTACAGGCACTTTCAGTTCTTGGGATGAGGTTAGGTGCAGTATGTTCCAATGCTTTTCTCAAAAAGCAAACAGACCGTTAAAAAAGTCTCATGGGGCATCAAGAAAACATCTGAAGTCCGAACAGTACAATCAAGCAGTCATTAAGCTAAAGCAAAGACGCAAACAGAGCTATCAATCATCATTTAAACCAAAAGCATCAAAACAAATTATCCCAAGGGTTTCCCAACCCCACCCATTCCGCAGAGAGAACGGGAAAACGAAATTTAGAAGAATGCAACAGACAGCAACTACAAGCAGATTTTCTAGTTAAGAAACGAGAAGAAAATAAACCCCAACAAAAGCTCATGAACAATTAACACACAGATAAAACAACAATTAGCAGAAACAAAGTTGCAACTCTCACCTCTGTTGTTGCCATGGTATATGGGGTACACCCAGGAAAGAAATCAAAGGTGATACGGCACCTGCACACAATGAGAGGATCCACACAGAGGAAATACAAGGAATTTATTTGACTGCACCAATGAATGACTTTTAGGTAGCGTTATAAATTCCTCCCCCAGCCATTAGGCCATGGAATTTATGTCTTGGGTCCCATGTGGATGCTTGATTGTTCGGCTTGTTGAACTACCTAATTTTTTTTTTTTTAAAAGAGAAATCATATGATATATAAAATTGGTAGGTTAACTTCTCTAGACAATGTAAAAATAGACCATTTTGTGAGTTGATAGAAAAAGGAAAACCTCACATTGCTTTTCCTTAAGGTCTTGTAAGCAACATCAATATTAATAAAATAAAATAAAATAAAAAATCAAAGAGTTAACTTTTGCTCTCTCAGCATTTGAACCTTTAGACTTCTAAGGTGAATATCTTTAATCTTAATTGCCAAGGCCTCTTGGGATAGAATCAAGGTGTTTGCTTGAATTTTATTTAATCATTTATTAAGATTGTTACTAAACCTTTATCTTATTACGCTTTGACCCGAAAACATCTATTTTCTATTCATTGCTTTAAATCTATCACGAAATACTTAGACTATAAATTTTATTGAAAGATTCATAGAAAAACTAAAGGAAAATACTAATAAATTCAGTTTTGTTATACAAAAGATAATTAATTTATTTTTTTTTCCTTTTATGTGAGCACTAGCACTATTTTTTGAAAAAAAAATTCCAAAAGGTTCAAAATAGATTTTCCAAATTACCCTATTAATCTAAACCCAAATATTTCCTAATTACTTTTTTCCTTAAATTTTGAGATGTTATTTTACATTTAATGTCTTGGTTTATGCTAATTCTATTATAAAATAAAATATTATTTTGTATATTTATTTTAAGGGAACAAATTGGTAAATTTGTATGCCCCACAAGTTAAAAAATAATCTTTTAAAATTTTAAATTTTTTCACCCAAAAACACCTGCAATAATAAGGATGATAAAATATGAAAAAAAGGTATAAAAAAATGTGGAGTTAGTAGTCAAAAAAGTAAACTGAAGCACTGTTATAAATTTTGTAGAACTTGTTACTCTTCTTGTTATATCAGTTGCACAACTAGTGTTTTTAAGTGAAAAACTTAAATTAAAAAAAAAAAGAAAAAATTTATTCTCTGCACCCTGTCGCCAGCTCACCCCATATGCTCTCGATCTCTCTCTCTCTGCCCACATGCCATTGCTCTCATTTTAAATAAAATCAATATTGATCATGATATGATTATATTTAAAATATAACCAAATTTATTAAAAAGGGCAACATTAAAATATGAGAGGTATACGTTAAATAAATTACTCATTAAATCTTAGAAACATATTATAGATAGGTGCAATGTAAATAATTTTACACAAATGATGATAATTAATAATAATAATAACAAGAAATTTTTAATCTCAAATTAATTGACATTAATTATATAAATTCTTTTTTACCTTCTATTAGAAATCAAGTTTAATGTGAAACATAAGCATTTCAAATCTCGTATAACAAAAAGTTCATAAGTCAACTGGTTTGTCTTCTTACTCTTCTCTCATCATTCATTTGAATTTGGTCTCATTTTAATTACAGTATTTATAAGTATATTTTAAATATATCTAAATTAATGAAAATGTTATATTCTCAATTTATCTCTAATTAACGTTATATGTACTTTTCTATAAATATTATTTTTTCCAATTTGATCCTTCCTGGAGTGGCTGAAAATTTATCAAAGCATTTTTATCTATATACTACATTCATGTTTTTGGGCATGTTGTTTCTCAACAGCTCAATATTCACTGTTACACGATATCATTTTCTAATTTTTGTTAAGTCTTACCTTTAATTTAGTGAAAAATTAATAATTACATCAGACTCTAATTGTACATTTTTATTTTAGTCATCTAGTCCTCACTGTATAAAAATTTTCCTTCTATATATTTTCATCACTCTAAATGATAAAGTCATTTATTATAAAATTGTGCCTTGTTTTTTAAGACTCCTAAAACTTTTAGAGTCGAAGGTATTTCTTCCAATATGTAATTTGCAAGCTAATTTATTTATAATCTCATCTATCAAGATGATATTATTATTACATAACATACACAATAGGACATCAACTTGAATATATCTTTGTCATCACTTCTTGATCTAAATGTGTCCAATGGTCAATATATTAATCATAACAAATAAAATTTCATTATCTTGTTATTAAAGTTTTTATTTTAATTATAAAAATATTTTATAAATATACTATCTAATAAATATAATATTATTTATACTATATAAATAATATTTAATATTACATAAATATTATTTAGTATTATATAATAAAATTTTATAAAAATATACTAATTTTTTATATCAAATTTATATGGGATATAAAATATTATATATTTAATAAAAATTATGTTATGTTTATTTGTATTTATTAAACAATGTGTTTACGTAATTAATTTCTTGCTATTATTATTATCAACGGCTGGAATACCCAATGTGTTTATCGGAGGATACATCATATTTGAGTGGGAGTAAGAGCCCCACTCAACTCCAAATTTTGAGAAGAGATTTATATGAATTTTACTATTTGTCCTACTTAAAATAAAAGTTTTGCGCACTCTCATTTGAAAATTTTGATAAGAAAAAAAAAAATCTCTTCCTTAGATAAACTCTAAAAAATTTCACAAATACATATTTTTTAAATCTAGTTTAAATGGACACACAATATTTTGTGATATTATGCTTTTTATTCATTTTCTCTAAATTCTTATTTATTTATTTTTAATCAATAATCTCAAAATAAATTTTTCACATGTAAAATTGAGTTTTTTTTTAACTTTTTTGTGCAACAATGAAAATAATAATAACATTTCTACTATATCTATTATATATTTTATCACTAGATTGAAAATACTTAATCAATATTCTGAATGAAATTTTGTTATATTAAAAGAAAAATCTAGGTTTGGAGGTACGGTAGTTAAACTATTGTGTTTCTTTTTATTTAATGAAATTTTATGTTCTTAAGAATATCGTTTAGCATTTTTTGGCATAACTTGTCTATATATATATATATTGTATAATTAGATCTCTTTTTGAATGTACATGTCAGTATATCTTACCTTTACTGACAAAATTTTCTGGATCCTGCATTGTTCGAGGAAGAGTTCCCCATCGACAGGAGAGGCCCTTGACACATACTACGAAGGCCCGACTTGAGGACCAAGTCGTGTCATCCTCTAGTCCCTTGAGAGTCGAGATGTGACTAGCTCGACGTGACCAGTATCTCAGCCCATCTCCTGCAAATCAGCTGAATATCCTGACATTTCTCATCTCCAATCAAATGGTGTCGCCCCATTAAATGTCCATTAAAATGCACTAATGTGCCAGCCTGCCTCTGGAGCCCCGTGAATACTCTTCCCCTTCTCTTTCTCTCTCTCCATTGATTCCTTACTCCCGTAGGTTGACTAAGGTATCAAGTTCTAACGTCAGTCTAGACTCTGATATCACTCGCCTCCTCTCGCCCTACAAGTGCCCCGATTCACAGGTTGCATGGTTCGGGACCTCATCAGATATACAGGGGCACGTTCGTTAAGTTGGCAACAGAGCAAGTTGATCACAATTTTAGTTTCAGGTGCACCAAAGGCCCCACATGAAGTCTTATCGGTTTGAGCTACAATAAGTTTGGTTTCCTGCCATGGAAAAACATTGCAACGTTATAGCAAATTTCTATGTAATTAAATACCCGTATTTCGTATTGATTTTAAAATAAAATCATCAGGTTGTTCAAATGATCAGGGAAAATGGGTTGGCTATGTTGATGCCACATCAAAAAATATCATTAACTATCCACCATGGTACCCAGTGACAAACGCAAATTTGTGGTTATCTGGTAAGGTTTACAATACTGATCCAGTTCTTATCAATCTGTAAAACAAGCGGAAGCCAGATTGTACTATGCTTGTTTCTCTCAAGTTTATCTTTAAGGTGTTCTTCATGATTAAAACAGGATTTTAAAAATTATACTAATCATTAAACTAATCTACATAATTTTTTTATAAGTGTTATATTGCTAAATTTTTAACTAACTAATTCAAAAAAATCGTAACCGATTCATTAATTTAGTTATTAATTAATAAAATTAATAATTTTAAAAATAAATTAAATCAAATCAAAATTTTAATTTTAATTTTATTAATATAATTAATTAATTTAATCTTATTTTAAAAATTTTAAATTAAAAAAATTAATATTGTATACAAAAATTATTTAAATATTAATAAAATTTATCATAAATCAATTAATATTTATTGTCCTTTTAAGGAAAATGCAGTTCAATTTAGACTTTGTTAGTTGAAACAATTATGGTTTTCATATCCAGTGCTTTTATGCTCAAGCTAGTAAGATGCCTACAAAGCAAACTACATTAGCATGCAACTTCATTGCAAAGAAATATCTTTTCCGCATTCAACGAGGTGGGAATGCTAGGGTTTATGGGGTAGATCCAATGTGACAGGCATGATGATTACAAGCATGTGTGCCCTACTAAAAAAATGTACCTTACCTCATGATATGTCCTAATTGCTAATTTAATATCAGAACTTCGTTTTGTAATAGTAAAAAGGGTGAAGAAATAATGTAAGCAAATGGGCAATATAATGGCACAGACCACATAAATTTTCATGGTGGTATGGCAACAGAAGTTGGTCACAATTATGCCTGCCACATTGATTCCTTTCATGTCATTTCCCCCACGGCATACGCAACTTCATAGTTGTTTCTCCATTTTTTTTTTTTTTTAATTTGATGTGTCAATAGTTTTGTTGAATGGGCTCCATCCCCATAAAGATTCAGTAATCGGAGTGCAAAAGCCGCCATTGTAGTTTATTTTCAGTATATTTTAATATGTTTATTATTCTCACTCTTTTTTTTAATATAGTAAATAAATAATTTTGTATTATATAAATTTATTTCATTATTTTTTTATTTCAATCAAACTTTAATTAATTTTTTTCACTTCTATTTAAATTTAAGTTAATTAACTAACATCTCAAATGAATGAAATTAAGAATCTTACATTAAAAAATACATATATTAGGACCATTAATTCTACCTTTATAATTGATAAACGTATGGTTATGACTATTGAATAGATATTATTGCCGGCTTCACCACAGTCATTTCTGTTTGAAAAAAAAAAAAAAAAAGAAAATTATATTCATGTGACATTTCCCTTAAGACGGGCCGCCATTCATGGAGCAAGTGACCAGTCCAATCCACATTTATGGTTGGCAAATGCATGATTTTGAATGTTCAATAGATATTATCGCTTCACCACTGTCCCTTCTGTTTGAAAAAAAAGAATAAAAAAAAAAAAAAACTTATATTCATGTTGCATTTCCCTTAAGTCAGCCCGCCATTCACGGTGCAAGTGACCAATCCTTTTGTACAAATTGCCTATGTTGACGTTGGCCGTGGTTTACCATCTAGACTTCCCCCCACCACTTTGTGTCCACCCTCGAAATGTTGCTTAGAAAAAATTTATTAAATCATAAATTATATAATAAATATATATTTTTTTATTTTTATAAATTTAATTTTTTCTTCAAATTAAAACCTAAAATTTGTAAATAAAAGTTCAATTTTTTAATTACTGAGATGGTTTTTAAAGAACAATAGTGAAATTAAAATTGATGAGTGACCGAAGCTAACAACTCTAACGCTAACCAGTTAATGCATTAGTTGCACCTTAGGCTTACTTTTAGGTTATATTTCATTGATTTCATACCTACTAATTAACAATTTATAACTGCTAGCAAGAGAATTGAAAATTCAAAGTGAAGATAGCAGCTTCTGATTGGTGAACTATTAAACCAAATACTCATCTAGCTCATAAAGGCCGCATCTTTCGATACTTTGGACCCCTGCTTTTGTTGCATTTGGTGTCCCCTCTTACATTCCTCTCTGTATCTCTCGAGATTTTTTTACCTCTCAAGCAAAAGCATTATGTCAAAGTTAGGAAATTACTGATTGATTAAAGATCTGCACCTCAATTACTATTCTCTCCAAATCTTAAATTTAATTATATAAAGGGAAATACGAGATTTAATAGAATAAAAAATTATCTTAATTGAGTAACTAATCATCTAATAAGTCTCATAATAAACAAAAAAAAAAAAATTCATCATCTCAAGGCTCTGATGCAAGACGTGAATGAAATTAGAATGCTAGGTTTTGTTAATAATGAAAACTCAATGCGGGAATAAAGCTTTCCTCTCAGAAACTGACCAACCTATGTCGTTGATAAACTGAACAGAAATGAAGCAGTTGCCCAGCTGGCACAGCGCAGAAGAGAGCACAGTGTGATGGAGCAATGAGCAGTCCGCTCGACTCTTAGATTGAATAGGAAAAGAGAGGTTTTAAGTCATATAAACTTGAGTATTACACATCCTAATAAGAGTGCAAAAGACTGCACAGTGTGACGAGCAATGAGCAGATTTTTTAGTACGACTCGATTCTGAAAGAGGGAGATGTACAGTGTGGTAGAGCAATGAGCAGGTCACATTGGAGAAGTGCCTAGAACTAGCAATGGCACACAACCTAGAAAGTCAAGCTGATAGTCTTAGTTATCATTTGATCTGCTCGCCGATCGTCTACCAATGCTACTTTTGTGCCGCATGACAAGGGACCATATCGTGACTGTATGGAGAAGTCTTGGCATTCACTTGGGCTATGCTCATAAACTGGTCCATTGTATTTCTATATATTAAGGTTAAACGAGTGCAGAGATACCACGAAGGGACACGTACCAGCAAAACACACTCCCATCATTAAACGCTTCTCCTGCCCATATGTTCCAAGTAAAATACTGAGCTTCATGTGCAAGAATAGCTTTTTGCCAGTTTGGTAGGGACCCCAATAGCTTAAATGGTTAGGAAGCTAGGATTTAACACTTTCCATAAAATATTCCAATTGTTGATTAGACCAGCAAATGGAGTAAAGGGACATATCTACTCTAGATCTTAAATATTATCATTTAACATAACATGCACCAATTGAAATAAATTCAGCATTTTAACAATTAGTCTAGCTCGCCTTTCTCTTCTTTTTATTTTTTCGGTTCTGCTTGTGGCTTCTGATCACACACTTTTGAAGAAATGAATTAATGCCTTGCAAAGGAACAGAGAAAAGGAATTAGAGCAGCACAATCTACTAGTTTCACCCGCTGTATATGTCATTGATTTAAACGTTGAAAACAGAAAAACAAAGGCAATACCTTGCTGACAACTTGTCAAAGCAGGAAACTATTCAAACATTTTAACAAGATCACAAGGAAAACCACTGGAGGACGGCAAAATGAATAAATTTCACATCTTCGTATATCACTCATAAAAATATAAAATTTATGATAACTTTATACTTGATAGCTGCAACCGAGAGGATTTTCCAATAAACCAAACACTCATGGCACGTACTGCCCATCTTGCCTCTCCTGGAAATCATTCTGGTTCTGGTATTTTCCACTGTTACCGTTGTACTGGTAGGAGTTCCCATTGGTGCTGTAATAGCCCTCTGGATGACCTCGGTCCTGGTAATTTTGGTTGTAATTTTTCTCATTATCAATGTCATAAAAGTACTTGCCATTTTCCAAGAACCTGGTGTCACTCATGCCTTGTTTTCCAGTGTTGCTGTACCCATTGGCCCCGCTGTTGTATTTGTTCTGGTTGGACGTTGTGGTGGAGCCAGTTTCCTGGAGGCTCGTTTCATCAAAGTTCTCCGGTAGCTCCTCGTAAGCATCGTTGCTGTCGTACCGGTTGTTGTTGTAGTAGTTGGTGTTGCTGCTGGGGTGATTGGAGTATGTTTCTTGGTTAGCCTCTGGTTTGTAATTAGGGACTTGACTGGATGTGGTGTATCGTGCATTGCCGAGCTCGGTGGTGGAGAGCTCACTGGACTCTTGACCATAAAGCCCATAACTTTGGGTCTCTGGGAGAAAGCTTGGCTGTTGGTCTTCTTCCTTGCTGGCGTTATTAATCTTGTTGTTGTTGTCAATGTTTGCGGTTGTAGTAGGATTAGGACTGACCTTGCTGAAGAACTCGCCTTTCCTGCCATCAATTTGGGAAGAGAAAAGGGTTAAGAGAAAGAAGACAAGGCAAATAAATTTTAGAGAGGAGGCCATGGCAGGGGAAATAGAGAGATGTAAGAAAACACTTTGGTGTCAAGTCTGGAGTGTCTGTATGTGGCACAGAGAGTGTGTGTAGGGTGCCATCTTTATATAAAAACACCTACCTATGGGAAAATAGGAAAATAATCTCTCCCTCTCTCAGCAAAATTTTCCACTCCTTTTTGGTGGAAAATGCCAGTGAATTAGCCATGACTGTGGCCCTTGCATTAGGAAACTTCAACACACAGCCATTTTTCTTTAATGTTTCTTTGTTAAATCATGCATGTTTGTCTTTAGTGCTTCCTTCCTCTTAGAGTACTTCTTACCATTTTGTGCGAATCCCATCATAGAAATTGAATGATTCTTCACCAAAATCTCTCGATAATAAATAAAATCTCTGATAAATTATCATGCTAATTCATCTCTTGAACTTTTATTGTTTCCTAAGCAAACCAAACTAGATTAAGGATAATTGGGACATATATTACAATAAATCACAAATATAAGGTAATCAATCAAATTTTTTCTTGTTTTTCTATTTTTCTTAAACTAACCAATCAAGACTGTTGAAAAATCTTTGTTCTTATTTGTATCTTCTTAACGTACTCTCGCGTGGTAGTGCTCAAAAAAAGAAAAAATAATAAAAAAAAAACAAATTGAATTCTGAAAAGGAAAATGATGAACGTGCAAGTTGCCAGTTAGGACAATAAAAAGGGTAACTTCAACAAGAGGCCTGCCATGGAGGAATCATTTCCTAAAGTGAGCGGTGGGCTTTTTGGACGAAAGGGTCAACTTTGGGCAATTGGGATTGCGGTACAGATGGATTCTACGGTGGGGGGCTTGGTGCGGCCGTGTAATCATGGCGAGGATTGCGGCAAGGTGAGCCACGCCAAATCATGGCATTTGGTGCGTCCACCATGTGCCCTCCCCCGACCGTCCACCCCTTTTCCATTTTCCTTGTCTTTTTCTTAATTTTTATTTTTGTATTGGAACCCCTAATGATCCATTTTCCACCGGACACGCTTAACCTTCTTAAGCTCGACGGACCACTCCCAACAAGAAAAATATATAATAAGCATATCACACAATTGTATTTTATATTATAAACTATGTCTTGAATACACACAATTTTAAAAATAATTAGATTTTTTTTTTTGGGGTTGGACAGTATGAAATATGTTCGCCTAGTGAGTTCAGTTTACATGTCAACTCACTGTGTGATACGAAGTCACAATTCTTTTTTGGTAGAACAATAAGTGCCGCCTGTATTTTTTTTATTTAATGGACCAAAAAAAAAAAAGAGTTAAGATTTAATGCTTAATCCTTACTTTTAAAGCAACCCAAAAATAGAGATTCGAATCCCATATATCAAATATTGATTAGCTTGGTCTATTACCATATCTAGCTAATCATTTTTCTTTCTTGCTTTTTAAAATCTTTCGCTTCTTTTAAATTTGCGGAAAAAATTTCATCAGACTGATAGGATTTTGGAAACAAGTATAAACATAACAAGCTAATTGAATCTGGTGGCAATAAATGTCAATTTCAAGAATTGCAGCCCATGAAATTATGAGATACACCAGAAATCCTTTTCTGGTACACTCTCTAGCTGTCTCTTGGAAGTGGAAGACATCACAATTAGCTGTGCTCCAAATCCAATGGCTTGCTGAATTGTCATCAAGTAGACTCACCTTTTCAACTTAATTGACCCCATGAATCCCCAACAGCGGCATGAGGGTTCAAAATTGTTGTAAATTTTATTTTTATTTTCTGCAATATTATTTTTTTTGTTAATTTTTCTTTTCTTTGTTTTTTTTTGGAAATTTTTGGATTTTTAATCTGGTTTTTGGAAAATTTTTCAGACATTTTGGAATTTTTTGAATCAAGTTTCGAATTTTTAGATTTTATTTATTAAAAATTGTCATGTCATTGATGACATGGCAATCTATTCAACTTGAAATCTGATTTTAAAATTTTATTTTTTCATTGTCGCTGCTTAATGAAAGATATACCGAAAATTGGTTAATTTATATAACAGAAATAACATAAATGGTATATTTAAAAATAATAATAAAAACATTCTGGGCACAAATCCACAAATAGAAGAAACATTATGGGTAAATTCGTGATTTTAATCAAAAAATATTTGCTATAGCATAAAAAATCTTCTTTTATGGGTAATTTAGTCAATATATGTTAACTTTAAATACTAGTAAGGCAGTAAGTGAAAAGTAGCCTAAAATTAGCTATGAAGGTACTTTTCAATCAACTCTATTAGAGAATTAAATAAAAAAATAATTAGCAAATCATAATACCAAAAAATAACCAAATCCTTTTAGGGATTTTTGGTTTATAATATAGGATCAAAATTCAAATCGTAATCAAATAAATTTAAAAATAAAATATTTAATTTATTCTAAAATCATCATTAGGTTCCTTTTGTAGATGATTAGATCAATTTAATCAAATTTCCTTCTATAATTCTTTGGTCTATGTGAAAGAAAAAATTTAATGTGAAAAACTTTTAGATTTTAAGTTAAAAGAATATTATTTAAATTTAATATATATATATATATATATATATATATATATATATATAATGATTATGTTGAAAATAATAAATTGCATAAAAATAAAGTTTAATCCATTTTTGTAGTACCAAGTCACAACCAACATTATAGAAAATTTATTGACATAAAAAATAAAAAATAAAAAAAAAATCTAAAGAGATCAAATGAATCCAAATCCTCGACGATCCATAAGCTTCGAAGAAGCTTAGTACAAAGAAGACCAAAACGTCGCCATTGCGAACCTTCCGAGAAACTCAGAAAAAGTCTCGATCAAATTACAGCACAAAATAACCCATGTGCAAGGACCCGGCTATGTGGACGGTGGGTAGGGGACAGACGGGGCAGGGGACCTCCACGGGCCGCGTATGCTGTTTGTCTCTGTATTTTTCTTTTTTTTTTTAATTTTTAATTAAATATGACAAATACATAAAGTAAATGCCCAAATATGTGCAAATAATATATTTTTATTAACTATATGCACATTTTACTTATTTTACGTAAATCTTATTTTTTTATATAAAAAGAGAAAAACAAATGAAAGTACACTAGATCCGCTCGAGTCACTTTAGTCCCCATCTTCCATGCATCCCCCGCGCTTTGTCCATCTATATATTTTTCTTTCCGCCGGGTCCTTATGTAACTTAAATAATCAATTAAAGAAGATTTTTAATTTGATTTTTTAGGATAATCAAATTAATTCACATATTTTAAGGTAACTTGTTACTTAAATTATGTAAATTATATAAAAACTTAAAATTTGATAATAGTGTCATTTATTTAAGTAATTAGTTAAATTGAATATTTTTTATTTAAATACAATTTTTTTTATTTATTCTTGAATTTTTAGTAATTATTTAAATTATGAAAATTACATAAAATAATCTTTAATTTGAATAAAATTATAATTTATTTAATTAATTACTCAAGTCAGATTTTTTATATATATATAAATTGAGTCTACTTTTATATATATTTTTTAATTTTGTGTAATTTATTATTTAAATTATGTAAAGAAATTTTAGATTACAATAATATTAAAATTCTTTTAAATAATTACTGAAATTAGATATTTTTTATTCAAATATAAGATATTTTACTTTTTTTTTAATTTTGAGTAATTTATTATTTAAATCATGTTAATTATGTAAAAAAAATTAAATTTAAATAATATTATAATTCATTTAAGTAGTTACTCCACAGTAATGTTAGAAAAGTCAATTTGATTTTTAAGAGAAATCATATGTTTATTGACCTGCACTAAAATAAGAGTAAGATTTTCTTTTATTTTTTTTACTTATTTATTTGATAGTCTTAATTTTTTTAAAAAGATTCACTGTATTTATATCTTTCAAAAATAAAATTAATTAACACTTTAATTAAAACTTCTAAAAATAATCAATTAAATAGTATAAGTGATAAATATTAGTAAGTATAACACATGGCTATAATATAGGTTAAAAGGTTACCTTTAATTAAGGTAAAGGGGATTAACTGAAGGTGGTTGCCTTAACACAGAAAATTTATTTCCATTAGCCCTTACCATAAGGGATGGTGCACCAAAGGGAGTGGCAGCATTAAAAGCATTACCAACATCACCACCACCATTACCACCGTAGACCATACCAACCACACCACCACCACTATTAGTTAGAGTTGTAAAGGTGAGTGTAGGAATTTCCCTTGGCTTTCATGACTAGTTGTGGCCATAATGTATGTAATGCTAGTAATCATACTTTAGGCCAATCATCGCATCCATCGAGCAATGCAATTTCTTGTCATATGTTTTCTAACATCATTGTTAGACTCTATATGACGGTTACTTTTCTTTAGTACCTTATTCTGATAAAATTTTAAATGTGAGTATGTAAGTTATATGATTAAGAAATTACACATTAGAAATTTAAAGGGAGAGTAAATAATATATAAAGTAAGGAGGACTTATAAACCTAACGTTTTAAAATTTTGAGTTAAGATGTAATGTCAAATCCATTAGTCTATTGTTTATTTAGATTTTACACAAATTTCTCCCCAATTTTGATAAATGGTATTAAAATTGATAATTCGGTAAGAGATCATATATATTTTCTATAGTTATTGCTCTCATAAAGACCTAAAGTGAAGTGGTAAGATGTGAATTTGGAATAAAAATAGCAATAAATGTGTACCTAAACGTAACTCTTAGAATTCTGAAATCAGAACAGTAATACGTGTGCACTTGAGCATAACTCTTAGAGCTCCAAAATAAGAGTAGTTATTAAAATAAAAATGGTTACACAACTCACACTTAATGGAGAGATTATTAAAATTTCAAGCGTAAGTATATAAATTGTATAATTGGGAAATTTCTCATTGGAAGTTAAATGGAGGAGTAACATATACAACAGGAAGGACTCATAAATTTAATACCTTAAGGTTTTGAGTTTAGAGTTGATGTTAAACTTGTAAGTCTATAACTTAGTTGGACCTTACTTAAGTCTCTCCCTAATTTTGGGTTCTTACATTTCCTCAATAGTTTGCCACACGAATATAATGAGTCAAGATCAAGTTTATCTAATTGACAAACACTAATTAGGGGCAAGAATGATTGGTAATATATGGATTAAACACTAGCAGGAAGACAAAAAAAAAAAAATTGAAATTTATAAGATCTAAAACATTTTTTAAGGCCTTTTATTAGATCAATACTTGATCCAAAAATGCCATCAAATAGCATTGAATAAAGAACAAGGAAAGAAAGGCATGAACAAGAAAAAGAAAAGCAAAAATGTAGTGACATGTACCAATGATAACCTTGGAATAGTTAAATTCATGGATAAAAGTTCCAAGTTTTAGCACTCTTTTGAATAGTGACATTAGGTGGGAATAATAAAAAATAATAATGGTCATCTCACATCTAATGTATTGTAGGAGCTTGAGCTTTAGGGGTTGCACCCTTATTTGATAGAGGTCAGTTATTCCAAATTGCCATTGAAAATAAATGACAGGACATGTTGCCTTATAACGATCCCTTATGATGTTGTCATTATGGCTATGTCCCTTTTGATCTTAAGGTAGAGCCCTAAGTGGTTTTGAAATATTTTTTGACAGTGAAGATTAAGCCTCTGGAGGATTCAATAGGGTTTATTCCTAAAACTCCAATGGTTGCCCCATCAAGGACAAGGATTGTGGGTGGCGACATAAATGGTGGTGTTGATGAAGAGGAAAAACTACATGGAAGTAAGGCAATAATGTGAGAAAAAAATTGCATAAATCTTCATTAAGTTTAATTCGTGATAATTTTACATGTTTCTATTAAGGTAGTTACTCGGAATGTGAATATTAACGAGAGTTATATAAGAATTGTGATTCTTTTAAAGATAGAAAACACTTTACTCTTTTTTAAGGAAATGAGAGTCTTTTTTTAACTAAAAGAATAAATCATTTTGATTCTTATTTCTTTGTTAACTTTTCATAAAACAAGCACCCTTTTAAGCTTATCCTTATTAATAGTTAACCAACAAATAGTAGAACTCAAAAGTTAAAACAGTCTCTTAGTATTAAAGTATACCTTATTGTAAAATGTAGCCCTTTGTGTTTGTGACTCTAAGGTTTGCACTTTTAATTCAATGATTTAAATATAATTAAGTTAAACTAAAATGTATCTAATAAATTTAATTTAGTTTAGTGGTTAGAAAAATATAATGTCCTTTTTTTCTCTTATTGTGGTAAAAATTGTAATTCAAACTATATGGTAATATTGGTTTGGGTTAATTTGATGGTATAGATAAACTTTTAAACCTCTTATCACTACAACAAATCTTTTGTCACTTTTATATTTCATAATGAAATGGTAATGTTTAAAAATAATTATTAGCAATTATGTGAGTATAACTAACAATTGCCACTAAATTTATATGATCAAAAGTGACTCATTTAAATTACATGAATTTAACTAAGTAACACTTATCAATTATAACATTATCAATATTCAAGTTAAGGTGATTTTAACTGACTAAAAATAAATGTTTTTATGAATGTCTTTAATTAGTATAAGTTATACCTATTTATTCATCGCTTAATTCAAATTTAAAGTAAGTTAAAAAAATATTTTAAAACATTTAAGGTAAGGCTAGAAAGGTCTTATAATGTCCTTTTTCCTCCTTTCTCATTAAAGTTATTTCAAAAAGACTTATAATAAAAACAAAAAAAGAAGAATATAAAATAGATAGTTATATCTTGCATTTGTGAAGGATGAATTACCCCTAAAAAGAATCTATTGATTATCTCTCAATTAGTTGGATGTAAGTATGATTATTTACTTTATAAACAAGATCTCTAGTTCCTGTGTAGTACTATAATGGTTTTTAGAGCTTGAATTGTAGCCTAATTACCTACTATAATTTTAATTCAAATCAATATCGCATAATCAATTTCAGTTTAGTTTAATTTTAATTCAAAGTAGAACCATAAATAAAAAAAGTTTACTTGTTGCTTAAGAATAAACTATTTTAAATTTAGCATTCCAGCATCTCATATGGCTAGCACCTATTTTTGTTAGTGCAAGTGAGACTTAGCTTGTGTTTGGAAAATAACATACAGGAGAAGAAAATGGAAAGAGGAAAATTAACTTTTTTTTTGACCCATTAAATTCATTCCTCTTAAGTTTAAGAGAAAAGTTATTGATTCTCCTATTGGATTAATGAAATGCTTATATTAACTCTTTTTTTTTAACACCTATCAATTTTAATATCAAAATAAAATTAAAACTTTACCAAATATTATTTTCTTTCCTCTCACTTTCTATCATTTTTCAAACAAATTCCTTTTTAATTTTCCTTCTTCACATTATCATTTCTTAAACACAAAAACGATGAAAAAATTTTCTCTTCTTTAATTTTTATTCTTTTTATTTTCCTCTCTTTTAGTTTTTTCTTTACTATTTTGTTATCCAAACAAAGGTCTAATGAATCAACTTTATAGGGCTATCTTGCACTACCTGCTTTACTAAACTTAGGCAAAATTCACACAACCTCATGGCTTACTTATGGTCTAATTTTGAAAGTTTAATTTAGATAAATTAGACCTTTAAGGCCCTATAATGGTATTTTTTTATTTGGTAGTGGGTAGAGTTTTGATTCCCTTAACTATAAAAAATCCCACCTTCATTTTAAGGCTTAACAAAGTTAATTATTTAGGTCTCATGTAATTATTTTTGGGATCCTATGACTTTACTATGAAATAATCATGGAAGTCAATGGTTGTTATGTATTTTATGATATTAGGGGGAGTCAATGGGACAATTTAAAGTTAATTTGCTAAAATTTTTGTTTATCTTTACTAAAAAATGGTGAGCAACCTTTTGTAATTTAAACATAATTTTTTATTAGATAAAGAAATACCATCTACAAAAATTTTATTAACTTAGTTTTTTTGGACTTTTTTTTATCAATATAAATATACTATTTATGACACCCTTTATGTTTAAATTAAATCATTTATCTTTATGTGAAACATTCAAAATAATTTGTATTTGTAAAACTATGATTTGTTTTGAAGTTACTATTTAATTACAAAAATAATACTATTATTATTTTTCTAATGTATCTTGGTTTAAATTTTTTGTCATGTGTTTATTTTTAAATTAAAAATACTTATTTTATATTTTATCAAATAAAATAATAAATAAATTTTTTGCATCATTTATATTTACAATCTTTTGCTTGTACATTTTTACTTATGTTATTTATTTTTATTAAGCTTTCTTTCATATATATGGTTAATTTGTTGTATTCTAAATATAGACTCATATTGCACTATTATAATCATTAAATATACATTTATTGTCTCATTATTAATTACGATTATACATCAAGAGATAAGATAAATATGCAATAAATAGTTATATTGTAAATTATAGATCTATATTTGAAACTTTATTAAATAACTTTTTTAATATTCTTTTAACACATTGTTTCTCTTACTAACTAAAATTCTCTACCACTAATTGGAGCCAATGGGCACAATCACATAAGTTTATATAATATTGTTAATCACTTTTTGGTTATAGGATTAAAATCTAGCTTTCATCTAATTTAAAACAATTATGAATAAATTATAAGCCAATCTTTTTATTTCTAAATCATAATAAGATATACTAATTCCTAGCATAATATAATGACAATAATTAATTTAAAGAAAAGGAAAGATGAAGTAATATTGTAAAATGAATTTTCCTTGTTCTTGATTTAAATCATTTGTACCATGTTTCAAAATTATACATAAATGTTTTAATTCATATCAAACATAAATTGTTGTCATATTTTGATAGAATCCTATAAATGTTTTATTGTGACATTCTTTTATTTATTTTTATTTTTTATTTTTTATTTATAAGTGGCTAATTGGATTATAATTTAGATAATGGGAATAATTATGTTAAGAGGTTCATCATGTTGTGAATAACATACTTGATGAATGAAGATTTATAAAGTTAAAAACATATAAACATTCAATAGATGCAAAAATCAACACCTAAAAATGGAACATGTAGGAATTAACACTTGAAAATAAACAAGAATTAAAACTTGCTAGAAAATTAATATTCAATATCAATTGTTAAATATCATAAGTAGTCTCCTCTAATGAAAATAATATAATCCTTATTTAAAGAGTTGAAGAACTAAAACTAAATAAAATTAAATTTTTGAATAAGAGTTCAAACTTAATTAGAAAAATATCTAAATAGTGGAATATCTAAAAATATCAAGAAAATAGAAGATCTAACTAATAGCATGTGTTAGATTATCATAATCATATGATATTCATAAACTCCTGAATAATAAATATTCTTCTTTTTTATTCATTATTATTCCCCCTTTAAAAAGAAAAACAAAAATTGACCTCACATTTCAAAGTGTTGGATAATGAGAAAAAGTTTACTTTGTACCGAAGAACATTTTCCTAAATAAATTGATGATGCTGGCAACAAAATAAACTCTATGAACATTACTTGAAAAGTTAAGAATTAAAACTTTAAAAGAATAAGAAAATTAACTTTTTTAATAATTTGTGCCACATTATTATTCAGATTTTTCATCTATCAATTTGATGTAGAAAAGAAATTAATGGTTGTGTTATTATTTACTAGATCAACTTTTGTAGGCAAAATCGTATCTATTGTTACCCCTTTATCCACCTGAATAGCATCAATTGATAATTTTGATTACAATAATTCTAACATATCTTTAGCAAGAACAAACAGATTGTTAGGCTTCAATTCTAGAACTTCAATATTGATGAATTCATTTGCATGTTGGATTAATCACTAAATTGCATAGATTTACGATCTTTTTGTAAGTCCTTTGGTGTAATGCCTAAATGATTAAAGATTTAAGTCCATCTAACTTTTCATCTTTGCATATTGTCTTTCAAGAACCTTCATATCTTACTTAATCTTATTCAATATAAGAGCTTAAGTGCTTGTTCTCTTCAATTTTATTTTAATCAACATGAACATTAATATGCTTTTCAATAAGTATCTTAACATATTGTAATAAATACATAATTGTAATCATGTAAAGATATATCTAAATATTTCATAGCATATGTCAAGTAAGGTTTAATCTTAGAAGCACAATTTTTAAGCATTTTTCCACTCAACTTTTTAAGCAATAAGTGAAATTTTCTCATTGTCCTTTTTCATACTATCTAATGCCTAAACAATTGATTCTAGGGAGATATATTCACTTTCCTCTACCACAAGAATCATACTTGTCTTCACAAATATAAAAACTTTCTATGGCTGATAATTCCTTATTACAATGAAAAGTGTTTGAACATATCAACTATCAATATGTCATATCCAAGATCTAACATCATATAATGCCCTTTCAAAAATTTCAATACTTGATATTCGCTTACTATATAAGTGACATGTATATTCACTTTCCTCTACCACAAGAATCATACTTGTCTTCACAAATATAAAAACTTTCTATGGCTGATAATTCCTTATTACAATGAAAAGTGTTTGAACATATCAACTATCAATATGTCATATCTAAGATCTAACATCATATAATGCCCTTTCAAAAATTTCAATACTTGATATTTGCTTACTATATAAGTGACATGTATAATAATCTAAATATGCAACTCTTATATTAGCATTGTAATTTTGAAAAAGTTGATGCCCAATAAATGCATTCATTAATGGATTAAGAGAAAATAGCTTTATAGGTGACTATTGCATTCTTAACAAGTAATACTCAACTTTATCGAGAAGGCAAAGTAGCTTCTTAATGTAAATATAAGGGTTTTTAAGTCTAAATCCAACTTTTCAAAGCTATTATTCCAACGTAAAAGTCATTATTTTTCTTTTTTTTTCTTTTTTCACAATTTGTTTCTCTAAAACACACTAGAAGTTGGAAAAAAGAATTTTTTTTCTAAATTTTTTTATTTTCTTCTTTTTAGTTGTTTAACCTAAAAAAATTCACTTAAACAAAAAATAATTAAAAAAATTAAAACAAAAATGCCACAATATTATTTATGTTAACTTGGAAATAAGTTAGGTTATGGCCATTAAAGATTAGTCCAACAAGCTTTGACACTTTTCTTAGCTTGATTCTAGTGTATGATGTCCAAAATCATGTAGATTGAGTGACAATGTTATAAGAGTAATCTTATGATCTTTTTCTTTATAACTTTTTGGTGGATTGTTGTAACCTTTAATATTAGCACATAAAAGAAAAGGGAAAGCAACTCTTATGAACCCTAAACCCTTTTAGGAAGAAAACAAAGAGAGAGAAAGAGATAAAGAAAGAGAGAAGAGAAACTAAAAGCTTTATTATGCTAGTATTAGTGGTCGACCATATTAGGGTAATTAAAGAAGATTATAACTCTTTATTCCTAATCAAGAGACTTATGTCCATTTTCAAGAAATAGTACTTTAATCTTTCTACTTTTAGATATTATGTCCAAAAATTTTAAAATTTTTTAATTAAACTAACCTTATCTTCAATTTACATTTTCATTAGTTATTTTTATATGTGTCACTTATTATGGTCTAACACATATTTGTAATAAATATGGATTATAATTTCAAAGGGTTGGATAAATTAAAATTCTTTAATTCATTATTAATTCTTTAATTAATTTATTTATATTGAAGAATTATGATTGACTTATAAAAACATGTAATGGTCACCTAAATGTTAGGACTACCAAAGTTGTATGCTTAATTTTTTCATCTCTTTCAATATAATTTAATCTTTTCATCATATTAATGTTCGAATAAGATATTGAGTATAGAATTAGTCCTTATTATATATTGTTTAATTATATTAATTCTCAAATGTTCATATGATTATTGATTTTATGAATAGGTTCACCACTCTTTATAAATTTACATTTTATCTCATATAAGAATTTCTTGAATCAATTGTTATTAAGAATAATGAAACATTTTCCTCATAATTATAATTGGATAATAAATTCTTCATTAATCACTTAATTGTCTCCTGTCTAGTTCATGATATATTTAACATACTTTACACAAACAATCCTTGATTTAGAGAACCCAGAAATAAGATTAAAACATATAAATTCTTATATTAAATAAGTTGGTGATTTCAAGTTTATGAATCATTTACACTACCATAACATGAAAAATTCCTCAAGCATATAAGTAATGTTTAATTTTAGAGGTCTCATAGTTAGTTGATTCAGTAAAGTTGTAAATCTAATGAACTATCACATGTTTGCTCAACTATCATCATATTATAGTCTATAAGAACACTTAAAAAGAAAAATATCATACATCAATTTCATAATTATATCAATATCTTATCTTTATAACATATTAATTAGAAATATTTAAAAAATAATACTTTGATATAATAAGTTCTTTATAATTATGAATTGGTCATGATTAACTTTATAACATACATCTATTTTTATAAACTTCATCTTTATATTTTATTGATGAAATATACATATACAACAATATCTAGTGGAAAAACATTTTTTATTAATTAATTTTATGTGAAATGTTAAATATGTATAAAAGATAACAACCAACTCATTGACTATTATAATAATAAAGGCCTTCTGATCCAATTTTTAAGATCTCCTATAAACCTCTTATGATATGGTAAAGTAACTATCAAAGGAAGCAGTGAATAAAGATTTTGATTCCCTAATGGGAGGGCAATCCTTTTAGTGATCATACCTTAAATAGACAAGTGGAGTACACTAAGGTGCTTAGGTTTGATCTAATCTTTGAATTTATTGGTAACTAAATCTCAATGATGGTTATGTTTTCTACCAATGGATTACTAGCTTCACAATCTTTTCAAACTATAACAAGGTTAAGCTCTATTGGTCCTTAGCTTATCAATCCATTTAACATAAGTTCTATTGTCAAATGGGAGATTATGAGTGGCAATTAGGATTACCTAAATATATTTAATATTTCCAATTTGTATCCATAATATGTCAACAATTTATCATATTTAAGACACACCTCCAATCAAAGAAATTATTAAAACGGTGTAAGGTTATGTGGTATCAACATGTAAGATGTTTGTTAGGAAAATAATAGTAAGTGGGATGAAATTAAAACAGATTGTCATAATGAAATGTTATGGGGCATTACACTTGATACAAGTCTAAATGTTTGACATGATATTGGTAAATATTCCAAGTTTTTTTTTTTGTGTAATATGATCCTTTATTTTATTATAAAGGAATTGTCAAAACAAGATGTAAATAATCCTTTTTTTTTTTTTTAGAACCAAGATGTTCAATAATCATAGCACTTTCCTTTCACCCTTGTTAAGCAATCATATAAACTTTATTGTATTAGATTCTTTAAATAAGAATATCCTTATTAAATATTAAATTTAGTTATTAAAATTAAATAATTTCATATAAATAACACTATAAATGATATGTATAAATTTGTAAAAAAGTAAAAAAATTTATGCATTTAAGGAATTCACCTTAGCTTAATAACTGATTTCTCTCTCTCTTATCCTTTTATTATGATCAAATACCTTTAGACAGAGTTTCCATGTGCATTAAGAAAAGAAAAAACCAATTATATATATACATAATTGCATTATTTAAACTAGACATGTCCATTAATAATTGAATCAATCTTGAGATTATAGTCCTTAATAGTAGAATAGTATATAAAATTATTTATCATTGATCTAGCCACATTATGAATATTGTTCGAGAATATTCTGACATTATTAATTGAGAAATTCTAACATTCTTCTATTTGTTTGAATTAGAATTTATTATATTAATCATTATACACAAATGAAGATAAGAATAATCTCTTATGATTTTACAATAGTGTCAAAATATGATAAATTATTAAGTGCGAGTTATACTAGTTATACTTTATTTATTTAAAACCCTCCCTTTCATATACTACTATACTTGTAATTTACCATATAAAGTCCATAAAGAATATATATGAAACATAATTTTGTAACTGTTTACAATAATATCTCATAGTCTTATTATCTTATGCATCATCAATCATCAATAGTATAATCAAAGTCCATTTTGAGAATATGTTTTTTATTCATTTTAGTTGTAAACCTTTATATTGATATATTATCATAAGATCGATTAGTACTTGATATACATTATATGTTTTTGAACTTTCTTTTCAATGACAAAATACTTTATCCTTATAAGTTTGGTATCCTTTAATATTTGTTATTCTTAGAGAAGCATATTATTGTAGAATTATCACATAGATTTTCAACAGCTCGCTAATGATATCAATAATCCCTAATCTAAAATAATATTATATAATCATAATACAAAAATTATAACTTTAAATTATACTACGAACTCTATTTTCATAGTGGATAAAGTAATAATAGAAAGTTTTTCACTATTTCACAATACTGCTCATTTTCTAATAAGAACAAATAACTAAAAATGGATTATCTACAATTAATCCATCAAGCAAAATTTGAATATAAATATTCAACTACTTCTAGATGATTAGATTTGTTATACATAAGCATCTAATTCTTTGTTTTTATAAGTAAATTATCACTTTTATTGCATCTTTGCAGTGGTCTATTAAAGAATTACTTTGATGTCTACTTAAAATTTTGATTGAAAAATTAATATCTAGCTTAGTACAAGCAAATAAATACATTAAACAACCAATAACAAAAACATATGAAATTAATTCAATTTCTTTAGGTTCCACATCATTCTTGGAATATTTCATTAGACAAAACTTGTTACCTTTTTGTATAAGAACAATTCTAAGTAAATACTTACTTATATTAAATTTCTCTAAAATTTTCTCAATATAGTGATTATATGACAATTATCATTAGTTGTGATTTGTTACAAAATATTTTTATTCCTATCATATAAAATACTTCTCTTATATCTTTTATTATAAAATTTGTTTAGAAAAATTCTTTAATCTCACACAATATACTTAAAATATTAACAGTAAGTAATATGTTGTCAACATATAATACTAGAAAACAAACTTACTCCCATTAATCTTTTAGTATATACACTGATTAATGATATTCTTTCATAAATCCAAAAGATATTATATTATTATTAAATTTAATATGCCATTATAAAGAAACTTGTTTCAATCCATTTATTAACTTATTTAATTTACACATTATTTGATCTCTACCTTTTATTAAAAAAAAAAACCCTTTTAAGTTAATCTATATAAACTTCATTTTTAAAATCTCTATTAAGAAAAGTGATTTTCACATTTATCTAATATAACTCTAAATTATATTGAACTATTAATGTCATAATTATCTTTAATGAATACTTTTGATGGCTTATAAAAACAAAACTTGATCCTCATTAATTTTAATGTTAAAATTTAGACTCTTACAAATAAACCATATAATCATTCAAAATAATTGATTTTCACTCTCTTTAAGATCTTTTTAATGTTATCCCTTATGATTTATTTACATTAATCAGTTATAAGTTAATTTTTTTAAGAAGTGTCTTTTTATTTAAATATCCTTCAATTTTTAAAATAACAGTTGGTATTGTAATAGGCAAATAAATTATTATGAAAAAAAAAAGCTTTACTTTAATTTCTTTCATGTCCTTATTTTGACATTTATTACTCTTACTCATTTTTAATGAATCTTGCATGACCAATTTTTACAATTCTTAAATTATAATTATACCCTTTAAAATTATTTAGGTAATCAATAAAATAATTATTGATTGTTTAAGAGTTTAATTTCTTTTCATGTGAATTCTTATTTTTGCTAAGCAATGTCAATTATTCAAATGCCTTAAATTAAGTTTTCTTTGTATTTACAATTCAATAAGAGCACTTTGAATTGTTTTACTATAAATCATATTTAACAAATAGTTTATGATTTTGAGTGCATATATTCATAAAAATTTGGGTTAGGAGAAGTCATTTGACATAATATATTATACATATATGTCATGACTTTTGAAAAATTTTACAAATAAATGTATATATTACTTTAATTCATTATATTTTTTATAATATTTATCATTTTTATTAAATCTTACAATTTTCACTACTTTGTCTAATTAATTCTAACCTCATATATATATATATATATATATACCTCATGGACATCTAATGATTAAGATTTTTATAAAACAAATAGATATAATTATAATGTGAAAAATTATTTATAAATGTGATAAAATACATTTTTTTATTAAAAGTTAGAGTGTCTAAAAGTTTACATATATTAGTGTGTATAAGTTTAATAAATTAGATACTTCTTCTAACTTCTTCCATACTTTATTTGGATTGCTTACATATAATACAATCCATAAATGTTCTAAGATTTACAAAATCTATATTTGAAACAATCTTATTATTGACCAATCTCACTACACTTAATGCAATTCAAACATTTATATTATAAGTAAGTAAAATTTTCACTTATCATACTACGTTTAATTCTAATATTATGATACATATTAAGTAAGGATTTTATAGAAATATCATTAAGTTTTAGTTAATATAAACTATCAATAAGAATACATGAACCAATAATAAATATATTCTTATATAAACTAAAACAATCAAAATATAATGAATTTTTGCATCATCTTTGATACATAAGTAATAGTATTAGAATCAAACCACCAATTAATATGAAAAACATCAATTAACTTCGATTCAAAACATAATAAGACATTTTATATATATATATATATTTTTTAACTAAATTTTACATTTTGAGTAATTTTTCTGATAGTATCCAACTTAAATTAGATATATTTATTAATACCTAAATCAAATTCAAAATTATAATTTTTAATAACGTAATAATATATAAAATTATTTCTTATTAATTAGTCCACATTATAATTGACTTTTTAATAAGAAACTTATTTAAAAATATTATAATATTATTAATTGAGAAATTCTAACATATTATTGTTCTAATCATGAAATTCATAAGGATATAGTTTACATGTGACTTTATTTTTCTTTGTTGAATTGGCATGACCGCATTACTTGTTTGACATGTATGTCTCCCACATTATATAGGCCTAGGCCATTTAACTTGAGATTCTTTAGCTCAAGAAATGGATGATAAACAATGGGCATGGCCCTTACAAGTCCCAAGCATAATTATCATTAAACCTATCCATTGGGGCTGGTAGATGACAAAAGAGCCAAAATCAAATTAAAGTTAAGATAATTTTTTTATTAAAAAATTTATTAAGTTATAAATTATATAATGAAAATATTTTTTTTATATCTATTAACACTATAACTCTTTTTAAAGATTAATTTTCAAGACATGAAATATAAAAATATAAATTTCTAATAACTAAAATATCTTTTAAGGAATAATTAGATAATCTTATGAACATAATGCAAAATATTAAAAGATGACTTTTTCAAGAGGGTGCTGTAGCTCCGAGCCCGTTGATGGCATTGTGTTGGTGTCATGTTTTTCAAGAGGAATGGCTCATTAGGAAAAAGTCGAATTGGGCCTTTTACTTTTCAGCGGAATAAAGCTGGTTTGTTTATGCTGAAACAAAAACATGCTAATAATTATGTGGCTCAAATGAAACCCAGAGTTCGTGGCGAGACCGAACCGGCCGTTTCTGTCAACCTCTAGGCGAAAATAGTCGAGAAAAACGTGTTTCAAATACAAAGAAAGAATGACACCCAATTCTTACAAGGAAGCAACAGCACTTGCCCATAAAGCTAGCCTTCGACAATTATTTAGAGTGAGAGTTGATAATAATTTCACGTTTTTTTTTTTTATGAATTTAGATTTGAATTTTTTTATATCGTCTTTCCCTAAATAACAAAAAAAAAAAATTATTGTAACGTTAAATTTTAGTTTGGATCTAGGAAGAACGTGTATGTCCCTTTTGGCAGAGGAAATGCAGAGAGACACCGCGGAGGATCGACCTACGTTCTAATGCAGGCAAACTTGAATAACAGAGAATCAAAATGAACATTTTGAAATCATTTCCTCTATAATTAAGATTTGCCTCCAAAAAACAAAAAAAAAAAAAAGGAAAAAATTTTGTCCCTTTTAACCTAAAAATTAAATAGAAAAAAGAGATATTCGTTTAGAAGATTATTAAGAAGATCCGCAAAAATTATAAATTCATTTTTTTGAAGTCTTCTTAATTGAAGAGCACATACATTTGTTGATGCCTTTTTTTTTTTTTTAAAGCCTAATTCATGCATATTCCCATCAAACATTGAAATTAAAATATTGATTCGTGAAAATAAAATTTTTGTTTTTGTTGAAATTTATTTTCACCTACAAAAATAGCACGATTATTATTTTTCTTGTATATCCTTTATTTTAATTTTTCATCATGAGTTAATCTTTAAATAAATTGAAAATCTTTGGTTTATAATTTTAATAAAGCATTGTCATAAAAATCACAAATACCAATAATCTCGATAACTTATTTATTAAGATTGTGCATCTATTTTTATTATTTTTTTAATTTAATCTCCGATTAAAATGTTTTGTTTCATTAATTTTATATTCTTTGATATCCACTTTACTTTATACATTGTTTCATATATATATATTTTTTATGTATATTTTATCTATTTTCCAACATCCATGGTTAGCAATTGATGACACATGACCTCTTCTTTTGTATGCATGCTCCCGCTAGCAAAAATTTGTGGGTAAAGTTTCGTGTCACTCCAAAACTTTTTGGATACATACATGCAAGCATATATGTGGACATGAGACAGCACCAAGTCGGAGGCAAGCTAGCAAGTAGCCATAAAACAACAAAAAGTCAACACCTTAAAAGAATAGTCAATGGATTCAGCGCATGCGGAATGCATAATTTGACTTGAGTGGCCATGGGTGGCAATTAGCCATGCCCTACGTTCCCATTCTCACCCATCATCCTTTTTTTTTGTCTTTCCTTTCCTTACGTTTTTCTGATAGAAAGTACCAATTACCCTTTTCTATCGCTCCTAAACATACACAACTTGAAGCTACCAGAACAATTGATGGGTTGTCCACCCATTTCCCTACATTTCAATTGAAGTACAGCCGCAAGTAAGTTTATGGGTTTTCCACACGTAACTAAAGAGAGAGAGATGCTATTATAGCCAATGTGTTTCACGTTCGCCATATATTATCATTATACACGTCAATTCAATGTGTATATGTTGCCTACGCCATTTCATCTTGCCACGCAAAGTCAATGCAAAGCCGGCCCTCCATCACCTTGCAATGTCTCTTTAGGACCTCGAATTCTACTTAGGAAAATGACGCGGTGGGATATGTAATTAGTGCATCCTAACAACCATATCAATTGTATAATGCGATTTTCGTATACAAAGATTGGGTTTAGTGGTTAAGACAGCCGTTTATATGTGTGTAGGGATGACTACACAATGATAATAATTTTAGAATCTTTAGTTAATGAGGTCGATCCAATCTGAACGCATGATGCAAATTTAATTGTTTTCTCTTTCGTACTTCGGAAAGCTTAAAAAGAATCAAATATAACCGTACCCCAAACATATTTTTAGAAGTTCTGTCAGGTAGATACCACAAATAAATAAAAAATAGATGTGCTATTTATTTCGTGTTTAAATTTAGGGTCTTCTTAATTTTTTTTTTCCTTCATATTTTTAGTAATTTAATTCGTTATGTGTAGATTAAATGTTAAATATTAAGATGGTTACTGTAGTAAACATAACAAAACAATTTCATATTTGACATGTGAAAATTGAGGCTAGCCCCAGCGGCCACCAGGCAAGTCTTGGGGTTTGAAAACTCTTGCTGTTCCATCTTAGCTAAGGATCAAAACAAAAATGTCACATGACGTGTGCGGTGCACTTTCTGTGGACTTGCTGTGATGCGGCCACGTTTTTGTTAATTCAATACCTTTCATAAAGTTTTTCCACTTTCATCAATGAAAAAAGAAAAAAATCCCCACTAGAAAGTCATCAAAGCTGGTAAATTAAGCAGTTGTTTCCTATTCAAATTTGCCCGACTTGGTTGCCATATTGAAGGTAAAATGTACATGAAGCTTAAAGTTCTTATGGAAACCCAAAAATTTAAAGGAAATTGGTTTATAGCCGCCCAAAAAGAACATTGATCTATCCACTTAAAGAGTCTGAGACGATCTCATGCATGCTTAGAGCGATTAGATGCATATTCTCAATGATTAGATGCAAATAACTATAAATATCATAACTTTCGGTTAACCAGAAAGTGAGAACAAAGTAACATACTTTGATAACTATATATGTGATTTCGAGCATTTATATATATATATATATATATATATATATAGTTAATTAATTAATTGACATGTAGATTGTTGTATATACAACAGTCATGATAGAACAAGAATCTTAATGAAGCACTTTGACTTATGTTTGGTTTCCATGTCTAATGTAGAAAAATACGAGTTTTTAAAGTGCCTTATACATGCCGTAATGGATCCTCGAACCAAAACGTAACTGGGAAGAGTTGCGTCGACCGTAAGGGAGGGGCATAACGATGGATGACCCCTAGCCTCTTATACATCATTCACCAATGGCACCGACAATTGTGACATATTCAAATAGAGTTAATGGGGTTATCTTGCCATAGTCAAAGTTAGAACCAAACCGATTTGCTGTCCATAATTATCGTTTCAAAGTGTTGTAGGGCAGCCACCTAAGTGTGTTGCGGCCACAAAGTGGCATACTACGGCGGCTGGAGAGAGCCAAGTCCATTTACTTATTAGGCAGCTAAATTGCCATAGAAAGTCAGTTCCCTCGGGTCTTTTAAGAATTGATGCTTCCATTTCATTTTCTCATGTTGGCAAAACTTCTTTTTTGTTTTACCAGGCAAACCCAAGACTTTAAGATCAATGCTTCCAGTCTTTCTGAGAAGGGGTGGGTGGGGGGGAGGGGGACACTCTAAAATTTGCACCCCAAGAAGGACCTTCTCGATGTATATTGTAATCGCCACAAAGGATCGAGATATGGTGGTTAGCCACCCATGACTAGCAATTGGTTGCTGTCAACTAACTAGCAATTTAAAGTTGATAATGTTATTAATCATGATATTTATTAAATAAATACACAATAAAACAAATTGTTTAATTCCTAAGAATGAATTGTGTTGTATACTCCATTTAATCACAGTATAACCTATATGTTTGAAAATATTACTTGGAATACTTCACATCTTTATATTCAAATTTTTAACAGACTGTCACAATGATTTAATGGTTTATTCTCTAATAGTAGTTTATATCAACAATAATAAAAACAATTGTGACATTATTTAGTAAAAAGAGAAAAGAAAGAGGCCAAAAAAAAAATCCTAATGTGCTAAGATTGGGAGGGGCCTACCACAACCGGGGATTTATACAGAATTTTGACTCTTCAATCCAACTTAAGAAACAAGTAACAGCTTCCTACAATTTGCATTTTACTCCTTGTATCTTTATATATGAAATATTTGAACCCAAATTTTCATAATATTTTTCAATCAAGAATAATTTGTGTAACCCATTTGATTTCTAATATATTCAATAAATTAAATTACTGTAATTTGTCATTAATTTTTTAATTAATTTATTTATATTTATAAATTAAAATTAACATCTACTAATGTATTGTGACTATTCAAATATTGACAGTTTTAAAAGGTTTGACTAAACATTTTGTTTATATATATATATATATATATATATATATATATATATGTATAAATCAACCATTTCATCTTCTAAATGTTTCAATCAGATATCAAAAATAAAGTTGGTGAATGTTATATTTATTTTCTCATTATTTTAGCTTTCTAACCTTTGGCCATAGGTTCTATAACTGCATGCCAGTAAAAGTCTTGAAATCCTCCACTGACACACAACAGCGGCAACCAGAGTAGGAGGGCCTCCTCTCTCTCTCTCTCTCTCTCTCTCTCTCTCTCTCTCTCTCTCTCGCTCTCTCTCTCTATCAATCAATGACAAAGTCAAAAAGCACAGATCAAAATCACGTGATTAAAATTATGATGTGTCCATGAGCTTCGTTCGTTCTCTATTGGGCTCGAGGGACGACCCGGTGAACACGTGATTTTAGGAACTTTGACTAATTATTTCTTCTTTCTTATGTTTCCGCTGGAAGCTATTTATTATTATTATTATTTTATTAAATAAAAAATATTTTGTAAATATTTTAATTATTATATTTATAAATTAAAATTAAATTATTTATTTATGAATATTTTTATAATAAAAAATATATATTTTAAATATTATTAAATTTAAGTAAATTCAATGAATATTTTTATATTAATTAATACCCGTAATTACTTACGCCCATAATTTTCCAATGTTTTGCTCTGTTTACCCCAAAAAAAAAAAAAAAAGGATGTGATGGAATGGACCTTCCCCGACAAAACCTTAGCACAGTGCCTGCTAAAGTCAAGGCCTCGGACAACAGCATTAGCCTTTTTTATTTATTTTATTTATTTTTTTTCATTTTTTAACAAGACGGTAGCCGAACGCACAAAATCAACGCAGTGTCTCTATTCATGGACCCACTCACACAATAAAACAATATATTTCCTTTTAAAAGTTAAATTCTTAACAAAAATCATATACAATATACATAAAAATTAACAAAATATAGATGGGAATAAATAAAAAAATACAAAAAAATCTTATCATTCATAGTATTGTACTTTTCACTTAGTCTTAAACGCATTTTATTCTACAATTTTTTATAATTTTGTTTATTCTCGTGTATATTTTGAGATTGTATTTTTCTCGTTGGTTGGGACACAGCTAAAAATCGCATCAGAGGGATAGTATTTCTTTTATCTATTTATTTTTTTTTCTCGTAATTAGGGTTTAGTTGACTAGCCTACCTCCTGATTACTACTGTAGATTCACGCGTATGTTTCTTTTCATTTTCGAAATTATGAATTTGGCACAAATGTTTACTACTAATTGGAATTTTAATTCCAATCGAATTGGCACACTAATTTCATAATAATTAGGGAATGCCGTGAATATCTTCAAAACTTCATTACTTTGTTGGCGTGACGTCTTACATAACAGGTAATTGATGTGGGGTTTAATGAAATAAATAAACGAATGTTCAAGGACCAGTAATTTTCCCAGCGATAATGGGGGGTTTAAATACCAGTATCATTTTTCCATAAAAAAAATAAATAAATAAAGTTTGTATTATTTTTCCTCACGCAGCCGCCCCTCGCAGTCAAATCTCCTTTGACCTCGTGGGCCCCACCCCCCACTGACGCGGTCTCTCTCTTTCTTTTTGTTTCTATATAAGAAGGACGCAGCCGACGCCCACTAGAGAACGCAAAGTATACGTTTTGTTTAAATGGCGCCGACGGAGAAGACGGCTGCCTCCTCCGTTAAGGTTTACGGTGTCGGCGGAGGCAAGGAGCCACGTTTCAGGGGTGTGAGGAAGAGGCCGTGGGGCCGTTACGCCGCCGAGATCAGAGATCCCAGCAAGAAGAGCCGCGTCTGGCTCGGAACCTTCGACACGGCGGAGGAAGCTGCCCTCGCCTACGACGTCGCCGCCCGTGAGTTCCGCGGCTCCAAGGCCAAGACCAATTTCCCTTTCCTTCCGAAGAATGTGAACAAGATTAACGATAACAATAATCATTATAATAACAATGATATCAATAACAGCAGTGGTAAAAGCCTGAGCCCTAGCCAGTGCAGCACCGCGAAGTCATCGAGCCGCGAGAAGCCTGCCCTGATGACGTTCGACTCCTCTTCCCCGGATCTCAATCTCGGCGCTCCCACCGCCGCCGCCGCCTCCTCCTCCTCCTCCTCCTTCTCAGCCGTCAGGTTCCCATTCCCGGCTACGGGCGGTGGCCTCTTCTACCAGCCGGTGGTGAGCCATCGTCAACGCGCCCCCTATCTTGATGCCTTCGCGAAGAATCAGCGTCAACAGCAGTTGTTTGATCATCCGCATCATCGGGCTGCGTTCATTGGGGGAGGTAGTGGGGTCCAGAGTGATTCTTATTCCTCCTCCGTCGTTGATTTGAACCATCACAACATTATCAAACCATCAGGGAGATTGCTTGATCTCGATCTCAACCTTGCTCCTCCACCAGAGAAAGCCTTCTAATTTATTTTACTTTGTTTTTCTCCAAAAGTTTTTAGTTTCCACCTTTTTTTTTTTTCTTGTTTCCCTAGTTTCTGAAATAGAAAATAAGCTTATAAGTGAGCTAGACAAGTCTTAAACTTTTGTAGTCTTTTTTAATTGAGTTTTTAACTATTTTAGTTTGTTAAAATAGTCATTAATCTTTTTTTCTTTTGTTGTATTTAAGTTTCTTTATAAATAAAATTTAGTCAAATGATTAAATAAATAATTTGATTTAACAAAAAATACATACAAAACATGCAAACGTGCGTATTTCTCTCCTGTTTTCCCCCAAAACAAATACGTAACACTAATTGTTTTCCTAAATTCCAAAATCATGTCCTAAAGGACCTAAACTCAATCACCTTACTTCTCAATATGATTAGGTCTTTAAAAAGAAATCCCTAAATATAAATCCAAATGTTCCTTTTTGTTTAATCCTTAATGCTCTTTCTCCCTCTCTTTCATATTATCTTCTTTATAAACATTTTTCATCGGTTTGCTTAAGCAAAAAGAGGCTACAAATTGGACACCATTTCTCTTGAACGAAGCCTTCCAAATGTTCCTATTGTAAAATCAATAAATGCTCAATTTAATAACACAATTTTCCAATGATGAAAAACTTGTAAGCGAGTAGGGTGTAAACTTGTCTTATATCTCTTTTGTGTCTTATATGAAGATATTCTATTATATTTATTAATGCTTCAATCATAAGAAAATTTGTAAGTAATTTTGAAGTTGAGTGTTTGAATTTATTCTCCTTGGTGATGGACACACCCTCTTTCTTACTAGTGTTTGTTTTTAGGGCTTTTTTAAGGTTATTTTCAACTATTTTTTAAAATTTATAATCATAAGGTTAGATATATATAGTCATTTTATCTATTTAATAGTTATAATTAGTGTCATCAAATATGAGAGTAATTGAACTCTAATACTATTTGTTAATCTCTAAAGCAACCTAATAAGAGGTAAAATAGGTCTAATTATCTTGGTCGCTTAATTTATACTTAATTTTAACTTTAAAAAGAAATAAGAAGGTAAACAATAAAAAAAAATAAAATAGGCAGTTAAACAACTAAAAATGAAGAGAGAAGATAACATGTGTAATGATTTATAATGACTTAGTTTAAACTAATAGTCTACATTTACTTATTAAGGTTTTTCTCTTAAGAATACAATTTTATTATCACTTTTTTTTTAACATGGTAAAAGTAGTTTTTTACACTTGATTAACTTAACCTTAATTACAATAATACTTTTGTAAAATTTTTATAAAGACTAATAATTATTCATAACACTTAGAGATTTATAGTCAAACAACTTTTATTATAGTACTTTTATTCTTTTGCAACACAAATTTTTTCTTTTAGATCCCTTACTTTTTTATTTCTCTTTTTCTTTTATTTTTTTCTTTAATCTTTCACTAACTCAATACAATATCACAAGGTCTTTACAAAAGAGTTTCTCAAACTTTCTTATAGACTAAATATACAAACTAACCATTTGATATTAATTTCTTTTTATACAAAAATTAATTCTAAAAATAAAATAATTTTATTTCTAAAACATCTGTCAAATGCAACACTTAAATCAGTCAATTAATTTAAAACTTTTGTAATTTTTTTAACTTCTATTCTTCATGTTATTTAGTCTTATAGGTTGACTAATTTAAATTCTTTATAATTTTTACACTCAATAGTTTATACTCTTTCAATTACTTTTAGTTAACCACGACCATAGTTATAGTCAAATCGAATGGTTTGAAATTTCTATTTCTTTTTGCACTTCACAACTTGAAGTCTTTTTTTATGTTTAGTTGATTAGCCAAATTACAGGCACAGGTCCAGTCAACTAACTGAAATTTTTTGTTTCTCTTTTACTCTTTTCCCTTCACTTTATGCTATTTGGTTGATAAGATATGTTGATTGATCTAAAGTTTCTTTCAACTTTGAATTTCCATAATTTTTCTATCTTTCTTTAAGATCTCAATTAATACTTTTTTAAAAAATAGAGAATTGAAAGAAAATGAGATCTTTGTAAGATTATTAACTCAATACAAATTTGAAATTTAAAGATTTTACCAAATTAGCATGAATCAAAAACATATTTATCCATATATAACACATCATACCATTAATCAATCAAGTAAAGATATAGAAATATAATTCAATCAAATTAATATCAATTAAGCATGCAAAACACATTAAAATACAAAAAAATTAATATATAATACATTATTTTAATAACCTTAATAAAAAGCTTGTCTATCATTGCTTAATGGTAATTGCAACCTTTTTAATCACCATTGTAGCATGGAACCACCTCCTTATACATCGATGTTCACCAATATACATGTTTCAAACAAATTTTTGGGAATTTGAAATATTTTACACCCATAGGACTTAACATATCTTATGAAATTGGTTTAATTAATAAGTTTTTAGAGTTCCCCTATCAATCTCATATGTAAGTTGTGAAAAGAATTATGTGATACATAAAAATAACTTATGATCATGATTTACTTTATTTTTCATTTAAATTTTTTTTGTAAGTTATTCTAATAATGATTAATGTGAAAATGTATATGACTGAAAAAATATTTCTATTTATAGTTTCAACTTTAGAATTATAAATTATTTTTGGTTATCTAAAATATAATTAATTGTTGCATTTTTGACTTATGAAATTAAGTATGTAGCTGCATCCTTAAGTGTTCATCAAATAATTTGGTTGTGTAATTTAATAAGTAAAATTTACATTTAATTAAAGATTTTACCAAAAATTCTTATTGATAATTTTTTTACAATTAACTTAGCTAAGAATCAATGACATATGGAATTAGTGAAATATGGAATAAACAATATATTAATACTTATTTTTATTTTAAAAGAGATCAAGTTAATAAAAGAAAAATTGAGTTGAGATATTATAAGTTTAAAAATTAAGTAATTGATATTTTTACAAAATCATTAAACCATGAAGCATTTATCAAAGTAAAATAGATACTAAAAATAGGAATATCATTGGATTAGGATTAAAAGAAATGTTAAAATTAATTTAATTTATTAATTTTCCAACATTTCAATAAAAATTAAAATAATTGATTTTAATTTAATATAATTTTAATAATTAAATAAAATTAGTTTGTTATTATATAAGAGTATTGCATGTATATTATTTTCGTATAATTTTTAATTAATTATATGTGACATTTTGCAATTAATAAAATTTAAATGATTTTTAATATATGTGACATTTTGCAATTAATAAAATTTAAATGATTTTTAATAAGATAGAGATAGAGAGAAAGAAAAAAAAAAGAGAGAGAGAGAGAGAGAGAAATGAAAGAGAGAGTTAAAAAGAAAAGGATGAAAAAACAGAAAAAAGAATTGAAGAGAGAGAAAGAATAGTGTAGACGAAAGAGAGAAAGAGACGAGAAAGGGAGGAAGATAGAAAAGAGAGAGAGAGAGAGAGAGCAGTGATAACAACACAACAAGAATAGTTATGACAATGGCGAAAACCAACAGTGGCAACGGTGCAGCAACAAGGGTGGCAAAGGTGCAGTGACAATGGCGGCAACAGTAACATAAATAAAGATAAAAGATAAAAAAAATAAATTAATATTATAAAATCTTATATAAAAAAATATTTTAAAAATTAAACTGAATTCATGTCATGAGATAATTTAATTTATAAAAAAAATTTGTTTTATTTGATATGTTATTGGGTATACAAATGAGTACCGACATCTGTGTGCAAAAAGAATTTCCTTTAGTTGCAATTACCGACAGGTGCCAGCGAGCATCGAGAACGATAGAGCTGCTAAGCGTCAAAAGCGAATGCCACCTTCAACCGCCGCCTCCGGCCACTCCGAAGAAGACGATGCTGAGCACGCGCATCGAGCCTCCAACCAGTCTGCCGAAATCTCCGATTCGGACGTCGATGTACGGAAAGCGGAAGGAGTGGAAGAAGAAGAAATAGAAGTGGAAGAAGAAATCGAAGAAGAATATGGAGATGACGATGAGGCGGAAGAGGTGGAGGAGGCGGCGGCGGCGGCAGAGCAAGAGATAGATTCACCCGAGGAACTTGAGGAGAAATGGAATGGTCAGTTATAATCTCTGATTTAAAACGCTTATTTTATGCAATTCAATCGATAACGCGATAGCATTTTGTTTGTTGTGATACCAATCACGGATTGATCGGTGGACTTTTTCTCGTTTACGATAAGAAATTTTAATTAGATTCGTTCAGACTTTGGTGTAAAGTATGGGAGGCCCAGAATCTCTTGAATCTGCGCATATTCAAAGAATCTGTCGCTTTAGACAATTATGCTTTATTGGAACGAACCAGAATGCCTTTGAATCTGCGACATTATGTGTGCTGTTAACAGTCTAATTGCTCATCTCATGCGTGTTACAAAATTGGAAACAATAGCGGTTAGAGGGAGTGGGACGTTGCTACATGGGAATGGGAAGATCAAAGATGGGTTAATTTCGTCTCCCTATCTCACCGTCATTGCCACTGTGGACAAGCTAACGAAAATTAGTGCTTGCATAATGTTATATAAATAGCAAAGTTATGCTTAAGTATACCCTTTTTTTTTTTTTTGCTTTCTTCTTCTTATGGGAACTTTGATGATTTAGGAAAGGTACAGGAATCTGCCTACATGAATTATCTTGATGGTTCAAGGGTTTAAAATAGGAAAAATGACGAAGAATTTTTTAGGCTGATTACTAATGGGAAAAATTTCCTAGAAAATAATTTGGCTTAGGGAAGGAAGGAAAAAGAGCATAAGAGGGAAAGAACAACAAATCAATGTAAAAAGTCCATATTTGACCCAAGTTAGAGTAGCCAAGAATGACTTCCACATTCATAATCCTTACTGTCCTCTTTTTATTTCTAGAGCAAGGGTAGGAATCTATTGTCATTGCTAGACTTGATGAAACCGTCACATCATGTTACCTGATGGATTCTGTCTAGTTCTCGTACGCTGGAAATGGTTGTTGTAGCAGACAATGTGGGTTTTGATGCAATTCTGTGATGATTTAATAGCCACTTAGCTAGGCAGTCAACTATTAATGGGTCAACGCTGGAATCTGTAGATCTTCATAATGGGTCATGGCATGACTTCCAAGAGACACTTTTGATTTATGATAGAAAGCAGGTTTGAAAAAGTTATGTTCAGGCTCTTGAATTAAGATATAGGTTCCAGGTTTTGCTTGAATTGGAAATTTGAGGTTGAGGCACTGTAGTCGAACGAAGAATCATATGAAGAAGATTAGGAAGACAGAAATTATCATACAGGATCGTATAGGTTACTCCATTGTGATCTAAAAGTCATGACTTCAAGTTGTAGAAATAATCTATTTGTGGAAAAACAAGGGCAAGGCTACATTCATCTAACCCTTCTCTAGACTCTGCAGTTGTGGGAGCTTTGTGCATTGGGAATGCCTTTTATCTGATTTTCTTTCATAAAAACTAAATCCTACTTAATAGACCCAACATTTATAAACTCTGATAGTAATCAATATTATCGAAATTCCCTAATACTTGGCATATTAGACTACCAAGAGAGCCTAATGTGGCCCAAACAATACAGAATGATCCAAACAGATGACTTCTTTTTTATAGGAAATCACCCATTGAGGATAGTACACAAACACATCCATAAGAACATTTATCCTACATGGGTAGATGGCAAATCAAATTGAGATGATTAAATTAAAAAATGCATTCTGGAATTTATGGTCTAAACAACTACCAGGGGCACGCTTCTGTTGACCTAGATTCCTGTTCTGTTGGCGTATGATTAGTGGTTGTAATCAAAGTTTACAACTGCAATTGATGGAAAATGTTGTTCTTACTAACAAAATTTTCAAGCAAGCATTTAAAAAGCTGCAATGCCCAATAAAATGTGGTCACATTAAAGGGACATGCTGGACACGTGGGTACATAGCAATAATTATTAAATGTGCCTACATTTGAAAATTTCATTTGTTCGTAAATACTTTATAACAATAGATGTGTTATTACTGTGAATTGTTTACTCATGCAATGAGATTTGGGAAGTCATGAATCATGATTGTTTTCTTGATTGTAGGATCTTCTGTTAAATTTGGCAAATCCTTCCATTATATCGCAGGACTTTTCCCTGTATAGACTGTTCAGGCTTCTTTTGATGCACTTGATGCATGTTGTTTGAACAATTTTTTCTCTCTTTGCTTGATTCTGAAATATTTAAAGGAAATTGCTACGTACCTCATAATTTAACTCAAGAGCCGCCTTGTTAGGTGATCAGGCATTAATTCCTGTTCAACCATTCATCTTTTGGGACCTGATCTAGCATGTAAATATCTGTTGAAAGAAGTTTTCTTCATTTTTGTTGATTCAGTTCTTCTTCCATGTAGATGTTGGTCAAAATATGGAGTCTAAGAGGACTGTTCAGCAATGGGTATCATCTTCTACTCCAGAAATATCTGAACCAAAGCCACTTTATGGTTCCCTTCTAAAAGCTAGTGTTTGTAACTTCAAAACAGATACTTCAAATGACTCACTAACAATACACCAAGAGGAATCACATGTGAGCTATGATGATGCCAGGGATCACAAATCAGGAAAACCTTTGGTTGCTGCTGGGGAAAATAAAAGTCTAGAACCTGCAGTCAATGAAATGGACACAGAGGCCATCCTCAACAAGGACCCCAAAGAATTCAGTCAAGCCCATGGTGATAGCAAGGATTATTTGCATGATACTGAAGGTAGTGTTGCTGGCAATATCAATCCGTCTATTATCATGGGGAAAGAGCTGACAACTGCCTCTGTTATGAGAGAATGCAGCATTTTGGATTCTAAAAACAAAGTTGAGCCAATGAATCTGCAGGCAGAAGATAAAAGAAAGCAAATTGCATCAAGGTCTGCTGATATCAACTCAATAGGGTGCTTAATTTTTATTTCATCCATGTAAGTTTTCTAATTTTTCAAAGTGGCACTACCAATTTGACTTCTACTAAACATTAGGTTTTCCAGATTGGTTGCTTCCAATGTAAGGACTCGAAGTCTATCCCCTTCTGTTGAGTTTAAGAATGGAAGCAAACGCCCAGCAGTTCTCTGTGAGTTTTTTGCTAAAGGGTGGTGCATTAAAGGGATTTCATGTAGTTTCCTTCACCTAAATGATAAAGCATATAATACTAGCCAACAGAATGAGCGAGACATTGCTGCTGCATATTTGACAACAGAAGAGAATCTTGAAGGTATAAGATTTTGCTTGTAATGCAGATGTTGAGGAACCTTCTCTACTGTTATGAGTAACATGCACACCTTTTCATGTACCAGGTTTGAGAAACAATATGGGAAAGTCAAAGCTACCTGGTTATCCTGAACCAATTACCTTTTCTGAATCAATCCTACCACTCCAACATGTAGAGAGGCAAAGGTTGAATCAGTTGGATGAAAAACATAAGTTTTTGTTGTCTCAGGGAGAGGACTTATCTTCAGGTTTTTCCCCTGCATCTCAGCAGCTTTCTTCCTCAAAATGTGACCCTGGGTTTTCCTCTTTTAAGGATGTAGGCAATCATATGGCTCCTACTAATTCTGGTAGATATTCTTCTCCAATTATTAGAGGTAGTTCTTCCTTATTTTGCATGGGTTAGTTCCTGATCATAGATCTTCTTCAGGTGGCTCAGCTGTAACTTCAATTAATTACTGCAGCATAAATCCCTCTTCTCATTCTAGCAGTTTGGTTGTTCTAACAGGCATAGGAAGTCAATATATGAATGGTTTGAGCCTTGATGCTTCTCTTGTAAGCAGTGGAACATTGCCATCTTACCGAATGTCAGCGTCGCTGGGATCATCATTTTCTTTTAGTCCTACTTTGAATAATTTTCAAAAGGTGTCAGACAGTGACATAGACCACCATATTTCTAGGTCGTCTTCATCTCTGCAATGTGCTTCATTCTGTGGTTCTGAGCCACAAAGGTTACCTCAACCAAGTAGATCTCTTGATCTGTTGCACTATGCCGAGCATAAGGAAAAATTTTTGCCAGATGACTGGGAACCTTCTGTTCCTTTTCAACCATCCTTTTTCATTACTCCCACGATGATATCATCTCTGGGAGGCCAATATGACACCTTTCGGGATAGCATTAACATGCCTTATATCAGAGGCAAATCCTTCAAGTTCTCTTTCGTTTCCCCAAGTACATCTCATCATCCAATGTCTGGTGATTCCTTAGTAAGTCATTCCCTTGGCACAGAACATAATGTTGACAAGAGGACCCCATCTTCTAATAATAGATTCTTGTACAGTAACAAAGACCATAATACACCTGGAAAAGGGTATTTTACGACTGGAAAACTGACAGGGGAGAGTGTGATTGATGGGCATAATGCAGTCATGCTTGAGGAAGAAAATGCCTCAGGCACGAGCTGTGTCAGACATAGTTCAAACAATAATAAAAATGAAGCTGCTCAAAACACCAGGTATCAAGTTGATGGGTCAATGTGCAAAAAGGATTCAAAAGTGGTTGGATCAAAGATTGAAATGGAAGTTAATCGGAGAACAGATGGAGATATTCAAAAAGAATCCAAAGCACTGAGACATTTTCATGCTGCTCTTGTTGATTTTGTGAAAGAATTGTTGAAACCAACTTGGCGTAAGGGTTGTCTCAGCAAGGATGCACATAATGCAATTGTCAAAAAGACTGTTGATAAAGTTATTGGTACCTTGCTGTCCCATCAAGTTCCATCTACCATGGAATCTATCAACCAATACCTTTCCTTATCTCGGCTAAAAATAACTAAGCTTGTTGAGGTGAGTGGCAAGATTTCAGAGGAGACTAAACACTTAATTTTTGAAGTTGCTTGTGCTTACAAGTGATAGTTTCTTCTTTATTTGCAGGCATATGTTACAAAGTATGGAAAATCTTGAGATGCAAGCCAAGTAGTTTTTCTTCCTGTACAGTTGCCTACACATAAGAGTATCCTGGAGTGTCTAACATTTTGTTTGATGTCTATTTAATGTGGTTGAGGCCAACATTCAAGTGACCTGTAGATGGCATTTTTTTTGAGTATATATATTTTGTTTCCTACTAATCTGATCTTTTTGCTGTAGAATATTCAAACTATCTTCTCATTATTGTGTTGCATCATATGGTTGCAAAGGACAAAGTGAAATTTCCTGAGAGAGAAAATTGATGGGGTTTTAGATATTTACTCTCCTTATTCTCAGCATTTAGCCCAATTCCCCATTCATTTGCTACTATTGTTCCAGGAGCCTCTTTCTGTCATTATTCCAATTCCCTTCTGGGTCCCTACTACGTAATGCTCTCTTTTCATCTTCTTCCTTGTCCCCATTTTCAACTGTCCCCCTCTTCTTCAAACTTTTTCTTTCCTCCTCTAGTTGTTTCAAGCTGGTCGATTTCAGACCCCTTTGTAAGATTTTCCTCCACATCAGAAATGAACTTATTGGTGTGGCAAGGCAATGCAATCTCTGGTTCAACCTCATGCTTATCTATGTCATTCTGCATTTCTAACCTATCTCAGGTACCTCTGGCATGCATGTTCATTGTTTTATTGCACGTGATGTTGCTATGCATTGCTATGGATTGGTTACACTTAACCTAGGTAGCCACCTTCTCAGACAGGATGAGTTACACAGTGGTTGGTTTTTTTTCTTTTATTTTTTAACTGAAGAAATCGTCCATGAGATATTGTGCAGTGCGTGGGTTTAACAAGTATTATTCCGTTGCTGAACACTAGCATTCTGTAGGTAGTTGTCATCTGGGATATGTTCAAGACCTTCATGACATGTGATTGTGCAGGTCATTGTCTTCTGGGATATGTTCAAGACTCTTCATGACGTGTTGGCCATGGCTTCCCCCCATTTGACTCTGTAAATCCTCCACCAAGATTTTCACATCACCCCTCATTGTTGTGGGACTAGACGGTGTTTGGGACTGCTGAAAGTAATCAGCTGTGAGAAATGAAAAGAAAGCAGTCTTCTTTGATTATGTTTTCTACTACAACCATTAAATTCTGTATTCCTTGCTGGACACATCTCAATGTTCTACTACAACCATTAAATTCTGTATTCCTTGCTGGACACATCTCAATGTTGAACCGACGAAAAGATGGAAGCAATATTTGTAGTTATTGAATCCTCTGATAATTCAGCTGGAATTTACTGCTGGGATCTTTTGTGTTCTGATAGTTGGCTCTTGACCATCACATTCCCTGCATGGTGAGAACATTGACTGATATATCTTATTGCCAAACCATGAATTTGAAGCAGCACCCACACTTTTTCCTTAGTGTCGCATCTTTTTCATATGGTTTCTGGGGAGCCTCTGTGCCAACAGTTGTATTATCACACAGTTTCTTATTATTGCCATGAACCGAACCTTTTGAATCAGACTTTTGTAACCTCATAATTCGCTTGACTCAGGATTACTCCCGGTTGGAGCTGTGCAACGTGCACCAGATTACTTGTGTTTGATTGTAAACAATAGATACTGGTGTGCCGCGGAAGAATTCAAACTCGTGGTTTTGGTTCTTGAGATGACCAGTGCCATTAGCAGGAGGGGGCTTTGGTTGCAAATCTTGAATGGATAGGAAACTGGAAAAGGAGAGCTACGCGCTTGAATTATCATCTGTGTCAACTTTTTTAGCAATCTTCTTTTGGGAGGGGGACACCATTGATTTTGGTGCTGCTTTGCGTTGTTCTTCTGAGGAAAGAACTTGTTACAGATTTTGGTCCTTGTCTTCAGCTTATATACAACACAAAAAGTGCTGGGAGACCTGGTTTCTTGGTCATTTAATGTTCCTTTAGTGGCCGTTCAACACATACTTATATATTTTATCTTATTTGTTTTCAAGGAAAAAGGAAAAAAAAAAAAGTGTGCAGAGCCCTCGATGCCACATCACTGCGTCAAATACGCCGTCCAAGTGCTCCCGGCTGAATTGATTTGACTTATTAATTTGCAATGAACATCAAAGATTTTAGTTTGATTGACAAGAAAAAGGGAAGAAATTGCACCAAAACTATTAAATCTAAGGGTGATTTTCTATCTAAGTCCTATGCTTTCGCGTTTCTCTAATTGTCTAAAGATTTTAATAAAACGATCTCAATTTTTCGTTTTCTAGCTAGAGCTGCGGACAACAAGTGTAAGTGAGAATGATTCAATTTTATTCAAAGATCATTTCGATAAAGAGTCTGTTTAAATCGTTGCTCCATTCCAAAACCCAGTTCACAGGCTTCTCTTAGTTTCAAACCTAATGTGTATGTAAAAGCAACTGTACAGAATTGTGAGTATTACGGCCCATGTTCCCTTTCAAACAAGCTAATGTCACCGAATGTATAAAGCTTACAGGAAAGGACATTACATTTGGAATTAGTTATATAATAAATGTTAATAAATATATATAAATAAAAAAATTAAAAGAATATAATATCTACTATTAAATTAAGTAGACATTTAATAGTTATAATTTGTCTAATACGTATATAAAAGGATATACACATAATTTTTAAGTGAAATATATTTTTAAAATTAATTTTCAAAAAAATTCTTATAAGTTGTAATGGAAACAACTTTTACTTGTTTACACTCCAATTCTCCAATAAAATTGGCACCAAATTTATTCTCCTATTTGGATCTAATCTACAACGAAGAAAATCGAGAGAGATCAGCACAAGGTTCTCCAAATTTGAAAAGCAAAGCCTCAGAATGATGCAATACATATTTTTATCTTATTTTTCAAACTCATTTGATAAATAAGTCAAACACAGAATATATTAAAATTAAGTTCCTTAGAATCTCTTAAGTAAGATACCTAGTTGTTATAGAATAGCTTGATGACATAATTCAAGATGTGAGATGAACGGAGTTGAGTCAACACGCTTCCATTAATATTTGTCTAATAAACAAGTTTAAAGGGCCGGGTATTTATCTACTTAAATTGCTCAAATTAATTCCTTTAGTTCCATGATGTTAAAAAAATATATATATATATATTGTAGAAACTTGTTATGAAAATTGGAATTAAAAAAGAAGAAATACGTTTGACAAAAAATAATAGAAGTAAAGAATAATTCAAGTTTGCATAAAAATGATATCTTCACCACCTTTTGTTGAAAAATAACCTGTTTCATGGTGAAAGGCTGCGTTTCATAAGCAGAGTTGAAACCCCTTTGTTTAAGGAAGATATTATTTCTTCTCATGGAGACAACCGCAAGGTCCGATCGAAGGTAGCTTGTCATCATCTATGACTATAGATTTCCTACTGTGTTCCCTTTGAATTCTATGATGTCCGCACCGTTTGGATTCAAATACACCACCTTCAGTTGATCTCTCAAATTTTCAGCAACCAAAATGTTCCATGGAGATTAAGTTTGAGTTGTTTTAACATCCATGTACCTGAGAATAGGGTCTTTTAGATCAAATTTACTCCGAATCAAATGTCTCTTTCAAGACTTTCATTTGTAAAAAGGCAAATTATAATGCAAAATGTATTCTATTATAACTTTATAGGTACAAGTTTACGTTTTAAAAATAATATTTTTGTGAAAAAAATTATGTATATCTTTTTTTTTTTTTTGAACTCTTAAACTTTACAAATATAGGAATTTTAGGCATTGAGACTTATAATTTTAAGGGGCTAAGTACTCCCCATCAAACAAATCAGTCATCCCTCTCCTGTTCTTCAGTGGAGTTGTTAACATATCTCCTCTCTCTCTCTCATTAATTTGTTCATTTTGGTTACCAGTCACCAGTCAATTGTTATTGTTGTTTCAAGTCTGTCAAAGCCTCTGATGAGATGGAAGCCAGACAGGAGAATAATTCACCCTTTTCCATATACCCTCTTCATCATAGGGCTAGATTAACCTTGATCTCAAAGTATCTGAAAATAATGGGAATGGATTTTTATTAAACTAGTTGGCACCTACTTGCTCAATTATGAGTTGTCACTGACACGTTATGATGTGGGCACACAAAGCACTTTTGTTTTTACCTGGGTAAAGACAATGGCATCTCTAGTAGGGCCCAGCATTTGTTCTGCTTTAATTTCCCTGTTCACAATGGCTGGCCGCTAGTGCTACTCTAATGGCAGACGGGAGCCCACACGGTTCTTTGTCCCATCCTAATCCAATATACATCATAAGGGAAGGTGGTCCGGCTTTGTCAAGGACAAGAAGATAAACCCTTCAATTTATTATTGCAATAATGAATCAAAGAATCAAGGAGCAACTAGGATTAGCATCATGAGCTGCTGACATAAAATAACCAACTGAACTAATCTGAATGGATTTAGTTGGAGTGCAAAGGACCCCCTTTGCAACCCATTAATTTCTAATTTCTAAAGATTAACCTTTCACTATTAGTATGTTAGAAAAAAAATATTAAAAAAGAAAAGAAAAGAAAACTACTCGTATATAATATTATGAAGCTAAGAAAACCCAAGATTGAAACATATTTTTATTCATAAGATCAAGAACTAGGAAAGCATCTCAGCAAAAAGATCAACCAACCATGACCAGATTCCACAACTCAAAGCTTGAAATTGTGGCTCGTCTTATCATAGCCTTAATACATAGAAAACTTGATACTAGACACGATAACCCCATTAGAACGGCAAGAGAGATGATAGCAAATGACGTTATTTACAAGGCAACGCTAGTTAATTGATTGCCACCTCAGCGATGCTTGCTCCTTGTTTCTCCACTGTAGAGCCTGCAGCGATTATACAAAACCAAACATTTTTCGTTTTAAGTACACTCCTGGAACAGAGACCTAGTCCCAAGAAGACGATCAGGCCACTTAATAGGCAAAAAGAAGTAAAAGGGTAAACAGATCCAACGGCTATGGGTTCACCGAAGCACAAAATTGGTGCGATCTGATGCCATGAATCTGTGCTTGCAAATGCATGCAAAGAGATGGATGGCCTATTCCCACGCGCCACTATAACCCCTGAAATTTTCTCCAGCTAATAATCGTTTCATTCTATATATGCTTTGCTTCTCTCAAAAAAAAAAAAACAAGAAGAAGAAGAACAAGGACAACCAATGAAATGAAAAAAAAAAAAAAAAACCAAAGACAGCACTTGATTATGTTGGGAAAAACAAAGTCCTACTGATTAGATAAAGACCCATTAACAGGGCCGATCGAATGTGTTAGAGATCAATAAGCAATCAAGTCATATTATAATTTAATATTTAATTTATTTTAAGGATTCATCCAATAGTTTAACTTTTTTTGTTGATTGATTTATTGAGAAAGTGAAGATATGAATAACAAAAAATAATTAAAATATCATTGTAATATAAGTGGTGATATATTTACTCACTTGTATAAGCAGTACCCAATTTTATGTCTGAAAATTTTGAATCTTGCTTTTTTTTTTTTTCATATCTCATATTTCGTATAGAGTTATATTTGACTCTTTTTTTTCTTTTTTATACATGATGATTAGGCATGACTTATAGATTATTATGGACTTATGATTTATGTTAATATGTATATTAATAAAATAAAATAAAATAAAATAATTACCAGTCATAGACAGTGGGGGAGTTAGGCTGCACGGGCTTGTCAAAGACATGAGCACCAAGACCCCTGGTGGCAAGGTTGCTGCCGGGGTTGAAAACACTCCTCCACACGTTGTCCTTACGCGCCGATGACGGCGTGGTGGGCGTCACCGGCGTGGCCGGTGTCGCTGGACTTGCTGGCATCGACATGGACCTCTGGAACTTGCTGCCCTCACCCCCTTCTAAATCTGCACCAAAAACGGGAGAACGTCAGTGATATGTCAGGCTCATAGCCATTAACTGTTCATTAACCAAGAGGATCGAGCTGCATGCGAGGGGTTAAAACAAGAGACCCGCCTTTGACGTTCAAAGGGTTGGTGGTGATCTTTCTGAGGCGGCCGAGGCCGCGGTCTGGGGGAGGCCCTGCAGCAACATCGTCCCACAGTTTATCCAGCAGAACCATCTTTCCTATATTTGCTTTGATTTGTTCAGCGTCCTTCCTACTCCTGGATTATACTTTATCCCTCTCCCTCTATCTATCTATATATATATATATATATATATATATAGATATATCTATATGACACACACACACACACACACACACACACACAAAAGGATAACCTACATTATTGCTGGCAATAATTCTAGGGATGGTTCTCGTTGACTAATTCAAAATAGAAACCTATTCTTATTTTATTTAAATTTTTAATTATGATTAATTATTGTAATTATTTCATTGGATGTAGAAATGGTGAGTGGAAATAGATTAAAAGAAACAAAAAAAAAAAAAAAAGAAACGGGGGGTGGGGTGGGATAAGGATGAAGACTCCGCAAAGTGGGGCCCGGAAGTTAATATCTACCAAAAGACGCCGAGGGGGCAGGGGCTTGGTCGTCTCTTTGCTTCACAAGTGGCTCGATTTCCAATTGCTTTGGTCTATTCTATGGGTCGGAGTGGGGTCCACGGAGAGCCCAAAATAAGGGCCTTTGAGCGCGACACTTGGGGAACCCACTGCTCTTTGATCATGGAGAGGACCCACTGCTTTTTTTAAAAAAAAAACAAAAAATAAAAAAAAAAAAATATATATATATATATATATATATATATATAATAATTTATTTTCTTGAAAATATTCGTAAATAGTTGGAAGGGAAAAATTAGTAGTAGGTAAACTTTTTTTTTTAATTCTTGTAATTATATTAAATATCTTAATTTATAAATTTTTAAATATTATGTAACGTAATAATTTTTTCTTATTAATATATTAATAAATAATCAGTGAAAAACCATAATAGTCAATAATTCTTTTTTATTTATTCTAGTAGTTTCTATTAGATGTTTTAATTTAAATTTCTTAAATAGTATATTTTACAAGTATTGCAGTGATTTAATATGCAGCGATTTTGGCAGCTGTTTTCACGTAATAGACAACAATTTTGCTTATTTTCGTGCAACGTTGATGTTTATTTATAAGCCAGCGGTTTTGTTATAAATAAAAAAAAAAATTCAATATTTTCACTGATTTGATACTGCAATATATAATTTCGAAAATATTATAAACTCAATCAAAAGTCTCATAAATCGATTATACACAAATTCAAACAACTCAAATTATGAGTTTCCACAAAAAAAAATTAGAAAGTTAATACAATTTAGATTAAAAAAAATTATGTTAAACTCAGAAGTTTTAGATAAAAAAAACTCTTCACATAATTTTTATTATCATCATCTTGGTCACCCCATAATAATAGAAATTAAATAAGAATGAGTTGTGCTAATTAATCATAAAACCCAACTAATATAACAGAGTGGATAACAATTAAAGGAAAACTAATCTTATCAGCTTACATCTTATTGTATTTTCACTAAGAATTCTATAAAGCTGGGGGCAAAATAGGACAGAATTATAAATTTTTCTAATGGGAAAACTATCCATAGTTTTGATGATTCTTTTGAATTTGAAGGACCCCATGAATGATGTGAATTTGTTGTAATTAAGTTTCAGGTTGGAAACTTTTCGAAGCAAAGTGCAAGCCATAGCTCCGGTTTTCAATGCTACACCACAAGGTAGGGCTTTAGCAAGAAATCATCGACAAAAAGCCAAAAAAGAAAAAGAAAAAAAAGAAAAGAAAAGGACAGAGCAACTTCACAAGTTATCACTTGTTCTGGGATCAAAACAGACAAGCTAAAATCTGGGGCTGACATTGCCATGAGTGCCTGCTCAAGAGCGAATAAAAACTACTAAAAAACATGAATTTGGTGCCAATAATCTGCAAAACAATTTCAACGATTTTCAAGGAATTGATTAGCCTTATGTTAACCAAAACTGTGGGCAACAATAACAACGTAAAAGAAAGATTTGTATATGATTATTAATTTTTAACCCCAATTGACTGAAAATGGGAAGGTGTATAGATGGCATTATGCAATCCAGGAAAAATATTATGACTGATGATGCAATACCTAATAGATTTTAGTGTATGTACTAAAAGTTAATATGTTGGTTATATATTCATGCATATTATTAATTAATTAAAAATATTTTTTATTTTTGATATTAAAATATAAAAATACCTAAATAAATATAAAAATACTTTTTGAATAAATAAATTCATTGAATTTATTCATTATGAGAATTTTTAAATAAAATATTACTTATATTTAAGAAATATTTTATATAACAATTGTATAAGTAATTTTTATACTTAATATTTAAAATATCTTATATAAAAATTAATATATTTTAATTTCACTTATGAATTGTCCTTATTAAGTATTACTTGTAAGATAAATATTGAATATATTATAAATTATTTGAAAATAATTAAGCAATATAATAAAATAATTATAAAAATCTGTTTATTTTTAATAAATATTGATTTAAAATTTTTTTACATAAAATAAAATGATACTTCATAAAAAATTATTATCTCATTTATAGAATAAATGATTATATAAATATTAGAAAACTAATATAATTAGAAACAATAGAGTAAATATTAATTTGATATTTTATTTTTAATTAACATATTAATATAATAAAAAATTAAATTATACTAAAAAATTATATACAAAAAGGATAAATTAATTTATTTTGATAATTTTAATATTTAAATAGTCATAATACGTAATTATAAGTCACTTTTAATTTATAAATATTAATTAGTTAATTAAAATAATTAATTAATAAATATAATAGAGATTAAATTAAATTTAAATGATAAATTTAAAATTTTAATTAAATAAAATACATGATATTTAAAAATATAAAAATTAAAATATAATTTATTAAAAATTAGTATAAATCTTTTTAATGAGATTTTAAACTTAAAATTTTTATAAATATTTTACAGTGCATTGGTAACACACTCGTCAATAGGCCTAAAAGAGAAGAACTTTAACAAGTGTAATCGATAAATATCCCTGCAAGTCATACGGAGTAATTAGCTATATAAAAATACAAAAGAAAAGGAGTATTTTTGGCCATTAAAATTCACATATCTTCATATATCTAATAAAAATCTCCGAAGAAAAATTAAACAAGATAAGATACATTATTATTATCAAGCCTAATGTTAGCAATAAAAGAGTATTTCTGTTTTGGTTTCAATTTGTGGGCTTGAAATTTGTTTTTTCTTCTTCTTTTTCTCTCTAATGCTCCACAAAATAACAAGAAACAAAGATGTCAACTTGCGTTTAGACTGTCCCTCTGGGGACATCCGATGAAATTGGAACTCGATTTCAGACAGAAAAGGTCGCAAGATGCAGCAACCATGGACACGGTGCCGTATAGAGAGCCACAGAGAGAGAGAATTTGAGGGCTATTTGGCAATTACACTTTCAAACCTACTTTTGTTCCAGAATTTCTCGACCTTTCTCACCATTTTGGCGAGAGAAAAAATAAAAAGTAGCGTACCCCACAAAAAATTTTCACTCAATTTTCTCATTGATTTCTTTTCCACCTATTAGCCAAAAACCAAAAAGTTGTCTTCTATACTCATTTTCTTTCTTTATCCTTTTCTTTCTAAGCATTTTCTCTCATACTAAACACAGTGTTTGTCTCAACAAAATATCGAAACTCAATGGTAAACGTATTGCGAATATTGATATTTTGACAATTCCATATGGAACAAGTTTCCCCCATTCATAATTGAATTTCCAATTTCAAACCCCATGCTATCCCCCAAAAAAAAAAAAAAACAAAAGACCATTACTTGCTCTTAGGTATATCACTTGTGTAACAAAAGCGAAAATTTACGATAATATAAAAAAAATAAAAAAAAGTCTACTTCTTGGTCACTCTAATGGATTTGACAACACAAGAGTATAATTAACAATTTTCTTACGGGACATGAATTAGAAATTTCAAATTGAAAAAATATGGACCGTCCTCTCTTTTGCCAAGGATAGCTGTTAAATCTCTTCGAACTTGGAAAGGCCTAATACCCAGCAACCATCCTTAAAAATATAGGTCGTTTTTGAGTTATACTAGCCACAAGATCCAGTGGTTAAGTCACATTAACTCTTAGTGTTAGGGAAAAGATCCGATCTTTAATCCCTACAAACCAATATGTGTGTGTGTGGAGCAACTACCAAGTTGATTTTGGGCAAGAATTTGGATTAAGAACTATGAAGAAACTATGTTTTGAGGAAATTTGAATTCATTAGATAACACCATTTAAATCAGAAGCTGCAATTTGAGGGCTCATAATAACGATACTACTTGACATTACAATGAATTTGTGCTAATTAGACCTGAAAAATGACAAACCTAATTTTCCTTCTTGTACAAGGGTTTGCTATTCATGTTCACCATTTACATAAATTTACTATCATCCCTACAAGATGTATCTAAAAGTGGAAGGACTAGAAAGAAAGAAATAAATAAAAAGGATATAAAATCTAACCGGATTACCTGTTAATAAATATGCATCGCATTTGCCTTTTATAAAGCAAGATGTAACCCTCTGGTAGCAGCAAGGTGGTGAAGATTCCATGATTGCATCCACACTCTTTTTGTAAAGCAAGATCTAATCTTTTGGACGCAGCAAGATGTTAAAGGACACAGCTGGCAGGTAAGGTCTTCACCACTTCACTGGCTTTTTTCTGGTACGCCAGAAGCTGAAAACAACACGATCCACAGATGCAGAGAAGAAGCAACAACAATGTTAGTCATAGTCGCATGGATGTATCCTCATCTGCATGTATATGTGCACAGTTTATATTGTTTTAGGCAAATGAGCTCACCAGATATCCATGAACAAAATTGTGCGTTTTATGCCCAATCAAAGTTTCCTCATTATCTAAAATTTGAAGCATCTCTTGACATGCATCCAGTGCACTGGGCATACAAATTGGAGCACTTGTGGAGGCTGAAAGGTTGAATTTGGAGTCCAACTCAGTCACCAAGTATATTTCAACCTCATCAGGTTGCACCGCAGTGTGGAGAGCAATATACTGGATTAGAAAAGGGATTGTGAACCAATTTGGTTGAATGGAGACAGAAATTGCTTATATAAAAATTTGAGTGATGGAAACAGAAAATGCTCATATAAGATGATCCATCATTAACACAAAATTGGCTACAAAGGTGGAAGAAGAGTCACCTGACACAGCTGCGTCACTGACAAAGTTGGCTCGCAGCAGAGATATGGTTGCCGCAAACTGGGGATACTTTGTTCATCAAGAGAAAGAAGCATGAGGTGGATATACAGCTGAAAACAAAAGAAAGTGAGCAAATATTTTTAGACTGGTGAAGTGACAGTTAAAGAAGGAACAAACTTTGTCCCTCAATGTGGCAAGAGCTCCCCCCCCAGCTCAAAGCCAAAAATGAAGGTGTAGGCTTCCTTATCGTGGCATCCAATAAATTACCACCAATGGGTCTAATTTACCTTGTCATCATTTTCCTCCAAGTTCCGGAGATAGTCTGCCAACTTTGAGAGGCGACTGTTCCGGGCATATTTTCCATTGCCTGCATTTGCACTGCCATGGCGTGTGTGACTCCGAATACCACCTTTGCCCCATGCAAGCCTTTCTGAGGGGCCAACAAGTGAAGCAGATACCCCAACTGATTCCCTATTGTCTTCTGAATCATTTTCCTCACCGCCGCTATCTGCATTAGCAGCTGCTGACTGTCCTCCAGCCCATCTCCTGAATCTTTTCAGTTTGATTTCTGGGCCATGTGCATCAGCGGATGATGAATCTTTGCCTCCATCTTCATTTGCATCCTCACTGTCATCAGACTCTTGAAATTCAGCAGTCTGATAATTTCTCCTCACTCTTGCGTGGGCATCTCGATAACGACCCTGTGTTCTTGCAAATGCAGCTGCTGTGATTCTTGCTGTCTTATTTTTCCTCCCAAGTGCTTCAGCTTGTCGACGGAAAGTCTGAGCAATAGAATCTTGGATCTGTCCAAAGAATTCTTAGAGATGAGAGCCTTTGAAAAAATTCAGTTTAAAAGACCACAGCTATACAATGTTTCTGTGAAGGACCAAACATTGGAATGGTAAAATTTGTGGTCAGTTGTTATGGTAGATCTCTATCAAAATCCACATTAATGCAGTTGCAACCAAGACATTGAAAGATTAAACCCATGAATCCAAATACTAATAAAGAAATGCAACTGCAATTCAAGATTTTACAATTCCTGCATTTAGTGGATGCCTTAATTTTCCAATGATGTGATCTACATATAAATACAATTTGATCTTCTGATTGCATTTTCTTTTTCTTCATGCAACAACCAGATTTACAGTGAACTCAAATAAAATGAATATGAGAATATCTACAATAGAAAGGACTAATATCCAAAACAAAAAAAATCCCACCTGCCTATTGCGAGCCTTCTCATCTTCATAAAAAGCCAATTCCTAGGGAAAATTTTCAAGAACTAATACTTCAAATTCAAAATTTGATACAGCAAATCAGACTTATAGTTATAATAAGACATATACACCAAAAAGGTACCTCATCCTCATATTTTTCGATATCTGGATACAAAGCTGCAATTAGTGCATCATAATTTGGGTCGTCTCGCAAAGAACGACGGCTGGCACAATGGGTGCGGCAAGCAGGGCATTCATTGTTCCTGTAGTAAATTTTAGTGTCCACAAGAAAAACTTATAAGCTCACACTCAATGTTCTAAAAAGATGTTGGGAATATTGTCTCAAGGAACTATATGCAGTCAAGAGAAAGGTAATGGTGCAAAGAATTACCCTAGACGCATAGATTTATCAATGCATGTTCTGCAGAAGCGATGCAGGCATTCCATCACCGTCCTTGTTTTCCGAATGATCCCTACACATAAAAAGGATTCACTTCTTTTTTCCACACATCTATATTTGCACTTGCATTTAAATTAGGAAAATTGGCTGTATGATTTGCATAAACTAACTACCAAATCAAAACACCCTTAGCCTAAAGTCATAACTATATGGAGATAAGACAGTAAATTGTTATCAGAAGTAACAGAAACAAATGTTTGCTTGCCCCTAGAGTTTTATGGATGAGATATAGTAAGAAATTATAAGTACTTATGTTAACCCATAACTTATAACTTCATGGAGAATAAGACAATGAATTTTAATCAGAGGTAAGCAGTGCAAACAGATGTTTGCTTGCCCCTAAAGTTCTATGCATGTGATTCTAGTAATGAATTCAAAGGATTAATGCGATCTCTCTCTCTTTCTCACACACACACACTCATAGAGTGGGGTATGAATGGAAACAAATTTCAATTGCATCATTATGGTGAGAGTAATTGTGCATTCAATTGATTCTCATCAGATGAAATAATGCGTAAACCTCAAATCCAATATACAGTAGGCCTAATGTAATAATTATACAAATTAAGTAGAATATGACCTTTGTTGCATCACATACCACAGAATCAGGTAACAACAACAACAATAACAAATCCTTAATCCCAAATTTAATTGAGGTTAGATACATGAATTTTTTTCTCACAATTTTGTTCTAATATGAGATGAGTTTGATGTGAGATGTAATTAGTCTAAATCCTTCCTCTAGTCATAGATTCCTATGTTATCTTAGGTCTCCCTCTCCCTCTCCCTCTCCTCTCACCGTTCACCTGAATTTGGGCGCCACTTAATTTGAGTATCCATAGGTCTACATTGGACATGTCCAAGCCAATGCAAATGTCATTCCTTCAGATTGTTTCCAATTGGAGGTACACTTATTTTGTTATGAATATTCTCAGTTCTTATTAGGCCCTTCCTAAAGTGGCTACAAATCCATCTAAGAGTTATCATTTGCGCCACAGTTATTTAGTCGACATTTTGTTTCTTAACAACCCAACACTCTCTACCTACAACATCACTAGCCTAATTGTTGTTTAATGGTATGCAGTTCAACTTAATGGGAATTTTGTGGTCACGCAAAGCTCCAGTCATACTCTTCCACGTTATCCATCCAGCCCTTGTCCTATGAAGAACATCCACTTCTATATTTCAATCCCTCCGAATAATAGAGCCAAAATAATGTAACTGATTGTATTGAGAGATTTTTGTACCATCTATACGCTATATCTCACTTCCAGTCTTACTCAAATTACAATGCATAAATTCTGGTTTTGTGCAACTCAACTTAAAGCCTTTAAGTTTTGTGGTTATCTCCCCATAATTCTAATTTGTGGTCCAACCCCTCCCCATTCTTGTCTATCAGGATGAGATATCATCATAGTCCTAATTATGTCCTATCAATTTATCCATAAGAAAGACGAATATAAAAGAACTTCTAGCTGACACCTGGTGTAGACAAACTTTGATAGGGAATCTCTCTGTCCAACCTCCTACTATCCTCACACAGGTTACTGCTCTGGTATGCATGTCCTTGACAATATCACTAAATAATGTGGGAATCTCCTTCTATTCATTCCTAGGAACACTTGCTTAACAGAAATGTGATAATCATACCTATATTTTTGGAATAAAATAATAAGCAAAACAACAATGAAGACCAAATATGCTGTTTGATTTGGCATTGTTCCCTTAGATGTTGTCATATACTCACAAAAAATGTAGCTATGCCTGCCTAGAGATCCTTTAGGTTTCCTTTCTTAGAATACAAGTGCTACATGATCATATTCTAGAATAAAATCGGGACACCAAAGAAGCAGACTTGCATATTTACATATTAAATTCAGCTGCACAGTGTTTGAAGAGAAGAACTAGTAACGGATTCAAGTATCTGAAAATCAATACAGAGATCTTAAACCCATACCTAGACATATCGGACATTGCACATCCCTGCGAATTTCAGATAATTTTACAATGACAAATCTGCAAACAGCCATGCACAAGAGCTAATGTCAGTTTGGCAGCACATTACATTATTGACATTGACAACCAATTGCTAGCAGTTACATTCACTCTGTAACTTCCCCTTACTTTCCTCAGGCAATGAGTATTTACTTTGAAATTGGCAGAGGCCTCAATTCCACAAAGGGCAAAAAAGAGAAAAGAAGTTACTTAGTTGTGCATGCCATGCACCTTTCCACCTTCAAAATGAAACAACCACATGTTTTCAAGTTCCATATCAATTGAAAAACCTAGTTTCACAGAATACATATATTTATATACATCCATGTCTGTTCAAATATATATCCCAGATTATAAATCAGAAAAATGATAGATTGCCTAAGCAAGTGCAATATGATATTTGCACAAATAGTTGACTATGACTAATCCTATCCGTCTACTCATATCATTATTGGCTTTTCAGAAAAGCTTTCTTCCAGAGAGAATAAAAATGGAAATAAATTTTGCTGCTATTTGCCCTTTCTTTAGAGTCTGAGAGCCTAGAGCAGGTAGAACAACATTGCAACCACAATGCTGAAAGCAACAAAAGAGCAACTTCAAATCTGAAGTCAAAATTCTTATTAAAGCACTTGTTAAATAATGTGCAAGACAGTTTTATATGGATGTAGAAACCTCATAATTAAGCTTGAATTCTAGAGTCAAACCTATTAAGGTCTTTCATTTACATTCAAGCCTAGTTACATGGAAATAATTACTGAGTGGCACGATTATGTAACAGAGCTTGCCAGCTTCATATCATTGTCCTTAAAACATAACAAAACCATTCATTTAATAAATGCAAAGATGACATATTGAAAACAACCCAAGTTTTGGTTTTTCAAAGAACCACGACATTACTTTGATGAAGTTAACCAATTTTTCACATAAGTAGAACTTCAAGCCAGAAAGATTGATATGGCCTTCAGGAATCTAAACTATCTTCTCGAGAAAACTTTAACATGTATTTTAAATGCAATTCATATCCAGGAATATGATTTACCAATACATAAGTATGGACAATTTGAGAAGGCTGGTGGTAGCATTATAATAGTTCAGCCGATCAATCATGATTTGTGATACAACATATGATGTAATTACAAACACATACATCAAATTGAAATCACAAACACTCATATGTGCCTTGATTTATCGACATTAAGCACAATAGACAAAAAATTGCATGATGTTTTGACATGTAAACATGATAAATGAGACCAAATACAGTGGATTCTGTACTGTATAAATTCTAAACTGCTTAACCTCACATTATTAGATTAAATTACTCAACAGACCATAATATAATGTTAATTGTCAAGTTCTATTTTTCAAATCACCAATTACAAAGGAACTTAATTCTACACACAAAAATGACTGACGTTGCATAATTTCACATATTAGCAACCTTGACCAATATGATGTAACTCCCCTAGATAATTGGGTTCTGAAATTCGTATTTAAACACAATGCATAAGGTTCCATTCAAAAGAACAATGATGTTACAAGGGGCTCCTGAAACAAATTGAAAATAAAAGCAAAATACCATTTCATTCAAAGGTAAGTGATACAAAAGAAGGCTGAAAGAGACAGGTCAAACCCACAGGCAAAGCGAAAAGAATAATAATTCCTCGACTCTTGAGTTAAATACCAAAGTGAACAGTGAACATGCCAGCAGTTGGAACACTATCATAGCTTCCTTGGTTTAAATGCAATAGCAGCTCCTAAGTTGGCTGGGAAACTCAATAGCTGATATGAAATTCTGAAGCTGTCAGTTAAACCAACATCCCCATTTAAAATTTTACTTACAATGAGGCTTATGAAGTTTGTGACCACAGAACAACTCCTTTCATATTGTGAAGAAAAATGCAGAATATAACCAAATCAATCAAATCCATTGAGAGTGCAGCCAAATAAATCAATCCCAGTGCCAGAGTGCAACTGTCTGACCATTAAACCAACCCCAGATAGTTGCAAAATAATGAATCTGACTTTCATGCACATAAGACCAATTCAAGACAAAATCACCGCGACCCTCAAATAACAACCAACACGAAACTCTGGCACCTACCATCGCTAAAATAGAGCAGCGATCAAAAAGTGAACTGGGAATCATACAAGACAACTGGCACATTCACGTTAGGCTAAAAATGCAAAATCCACCGTAGCCACCCACCCAGTAAAAAGCGAGAAAAGCCAAAACCCGATAAACCCCCCATAGCTCGCTTGAAAGAAAAATCCCCAATCAACGACTCTCACATTCACGCATCCAGAAAGAGGGAACGAGGTCCATCGAACACAGGCAGGGATCCAAACCAAACCAAAGAAAACAAAACCAACAAAAAAATAAAAGTAATAAAAGAGATGATAATAGAAAGAAAACGCGTACTCTTGCTTGTCCTCTTCACTGCTGGACTCTGGACTTCGATCGGATTCTGAACAAGAACAGGCACAAAAGATTTCTTCAAAAAAAAAGAAAACAAAAAAGCCTCCAAGGCAACGACCATTGAAGGCAATCAAAGTTACCCAGAAACGAAAAATGGCGTCACTTTTGGGTTACATTATATACAACGTTTGCAATTTTTTTTTTCTCTACGCGTAAATTACTACGCACCATCAGCAGCAGTATCATGATCACGAGACGGCTCTACTTGCTGTTGTCGTCGTTGTTGCTCCTCCTCCCCTTCTTCGCGGTGCTCCTCATGGTTGCTTCCTAGGTCTTGCTCCAGAGGATCCCCTTTCTCTTCTTCGTTCTCCAATGAGCGCTTCTGTGCTGGCATTTTTGCCTCGGTTACCAGGTTTCTCTCCGTATCCCCCGGAAAAACGAAAACAAAAATAATAAAAGAGAGAGCCACACAGCAATGGAGGAGTTGGGGTTCGTGTGCGTGGCTTATTCCTCTATTTCCCTGCCAAACGGCAACGCCCGCCGCCGTTTCTTGGTTCTACAGAGAGACGAAGACAGAGCGAGAAAGGTCTTGCAAAGTGGTCGCGTGCCGCTTGGGCATTCTGCGTTGTTTTAGAGAGAGAAACGGCGCGTGTTTCTTTGCTTGGGATTTCTGTGGGACACGGAGAGAGCCAGAAATAAAGAAGAGAGTGTAGATATTAACTGTAAATAAAGGCCGAAACAATTATTTATGTGTTTGATATTCGTCTTAATTGTTTATAATCATATTGTGTTACCATAACGAGCATTCCTGAGTTTATTATTATTATTATTTTGCAAAAAAAATAATAGAAACTAAGATTCCTGTGAAATTGTCTGTGTATTCCTAATTTTTTTGGTTGCTTTTGATATAATTGTAATATCTCATATAAATGTTTATACTTCATTTTAGTACCCCCGTCAAATTTGAGACCATCACATGAAGGAATTAGCTTCTAATGATTTTAAGGATTTCAAGGATTGATCCATTAAATGTTGATTGTTCTATATATAAGCTCAATATGAGTCTGTTCACATTGGACCACAATTTTTTTTTTTGTCTCACATATATAACTATCTTTTTCTTTTTGTTTTTTTTTTCCTTCCTTCTTCTCCTTTCTCTTTCTTCCTTTTTCTTTTTCCCTTTCTTCTACTTCAATATTTTTCTTTTTACTTCATTTCTTCTTCTTCTTCTTCTCCTTTTTCTTCCTTGGTTTACAAGTAAAGTCAAGTGGCCAGAGGCAACACCATAAACAACAAAAGAATGGAAAAAAAAAAAACTAAATTACTAACCATTCTAAATGTAAATCCAAGTAGACTAGTAATTAGAGCTTTTGGCTAGGTAAGTATCGAACAATATGATGTCTTAGAAGTCTTTAAGAGTCATGGTGTTGCTCTTTTACTTGCCACCTGAATGTTTAGCTTGTTGTTGATTTCCTTTCAAGAAGTTAATTATTAGTCATGATAGTTAAAAAAAACTTGAACAATTGCAACAACTTAAGGAAATAGTTTAAATTGTAATTTTATATTTAAATTTAAAATTTTTTAAATTATATACAAACCTAACAAATCAAATCTTATACAAACTTATGTAAATGAATAATGTTTAAATTTAAATTATTAAATTTAAACTCATATACCTAAACTTTTGCATATTATAAAGAGTTAATTTAATGAAGGATAATCTAATTAGTCTTAAACAAAGCTCTAAAATCCTCTCTTCATTCCCTTTCTTTGTCATTGCTTCTATTGTAAGTAAAAGAGATTAATTCCCCTAAACTCTAACACTCTAGTATTAAAGTAGAAACATCCAAGAGACTTGTAATTGATTAAGAAGATAATAGAGAAGTAAGCACTCTTACAATTAAGTTAATAAGTAATAAAAAATTTTTAAAAAAAAACAAGAGAGTAACCTCACTAAACCAAAAAAAAACGATCAATAGTACCTTAATCCACAACTTAGATAGAGTACATTGCAATTATTTCAAATGTAAACCAAGCACTTTAGATCAAATAAATCATTATAGATTTGAAACTAGAGTAAGTAGAAGTTACAACCTTATATTATGATAATCAATCCACTATTGTTATCTCCAAAAACTCAATAATGCATGATAGAACCAAATATTTCCAAATAAAATTTCACTTTATTAGAGAAGTGCAAGAGAATTATAAAATTAAACTAGTCTAATGTACCTTCAAAGACCAATTTGTTGATATTTTAACAAATAACTATATAAAATCAGGTTTAAAGATTTAAAAAGGAGATTAGGCATGCAAAACAACAACACTAAAAAACAGTGATGTCTTAAAGGCCTTCAAGAGTCATGGTGTTGCTCCTTTACTTGCCACCTCAATGCTAAGCCCTTTGTTGTTATTTTTCCTCCAAGAAATTAATTGTTAGTTATAACAATTAAGGAAGAATTAAAGAAGAAGTTTTGTAGCAACTTAAAAGAATAGTTTAAGTTGTAATATTATATTTAAATTTAAATTTTTTAAAATTGTGTACAAATTTAGTAAATCAAATCTTATACAAGTTTATATAACTATGAGTAATGTTTAAATTCGAATTATGATTCAAACTTATATATCTAGACTCTTTCATATTATAAAGAATTAATCTAATGAAGGATAATCCAATTAGACCCAAACAAAGTTCTAAAACTCTCTCTTCATTCCATTCCTCTATCATTGTTGTTATTGTAAGTAAAAGAGAGGCTTGAACTAATTCCCCCAAACTCTAATAAAAGATAATTAGAGACAAAGGTGTTGGATTATTTAAATAAGAACATCATCATTAACTATTAATTTTGAATTTTGAAATTAATTATTTTCATATAAACAATACATTAAATAATATACCTAAATTCATGGAAGTCAAAGTCATTAACATAATTGAAAAACTTGCTTTAAACTAATAATTAATTTTTCTCTCTTGACCTTTATTATAATCACACACTTTTAAATGAAGTTTTTGTATGTATTAAAAAGAAAAAAAAACTAGTTATTCATATATATATATATCGACACACACACATACACATATACATAATTGTATGCGTTAAATTAAATATATCTATCAATATCTAAATTAAAACTCAAAATTATAGTCTTTAATAGTACAATCATATGTAAAATTATTTTTTATTAATTAGACTACATTATAATTGATTTTTTTAATAAAAATATTGTTTACAAATATTTCCACACCATTAATTGAAAATATTCTAACATTTTCCCACTTGACCTAATTAGAATACATTAATCATTATGCTTTAATAACTATAATGAGTCCATCATAATACCATAACATAATGAACTACTAAATATAAGTTAGGTGATTATGTCATATTTATTTAGAACACTCCCTTTCATATATTATAATATTTATAATATATTATACAAGACCAATAAAATATATATAATTTCATAATAATCTATAATAATATTTTATAAAGGCTTTCTTATTAATTTTAAAATAGTAATGTGTATATAATTATAAGATAATAAGAAATAAATAATACATATCAAAAACACATTATTAAACTTAGAATATCAATACAATCATAAATCATTATCATCACAACGAAATCTCATTATAAGAACGTGCTATTTAAATAACTTTAGTTGTAAACCTTTCATCAAAGGATTTGTTATCATAAGATAAGTTCTAATGTGCTCAATAGACACTCTTTGTTTCTGAACCTCCTCCTCCTTAATGGAAAAGTACTTTAATTTCATATGTTTAATACTCTTTAAGTATTTGTCATTTTTTAAAAAGAATACTACTATGAAATTCTCATAATAAATTTATAGCAACTTGGTAATGATGTCGACAACTTCAAATCTTAAAATAAAATTTCACAACCATAATGCATAAATTGTGGCTTTAAAATATGTCATAGACTTTACTTTCATAGTGGATAAAGTAATGATATATTACTTTGCACTTTTTTATGATTCTGCTCCTTTAGCTAATAAAAACAGATAAACGAAAGTGAACTTTCTATTATTAAGGTATCTAGCAAAATTTAAATCCAAATATTCAATTACTTTTAAATAATTGGATTTTTTGTACATAAATATATAACCTTTTGTTCCTTACAAGTATCATATCACTTTTTTTATAGCTTTTTAATGATCCATTTTATAATTACTTGGATATCTACCTAGCATTTCGATCATAAAACTAATATCTGGTTTAATACAAGTTTACAAATACATCAAGTTACTAACAATAAAGGTCTATGGAATATATTCCTTTTTTTTTTACATTCTACATCAATTTTGGAACATTATATAAGACTAAATTTATCACCTTTTTATATAAAAACAAACTTAGGTGAACACTTATTCACATTGAATTTCTCTAAAATCTTTTTAATATAACCATTTTGAGACAATCCTAACAATTCTTTTGATCTATCACAAAATATTTCCATTCTTATCATATAGTACTCCTCTTTTATATTTTTCATTTCAAAATTATTTAAGAGAAAATCTTTAATCTCACATAATATACTTAAATTATTAATAATAAGTAAAATGTCATTAATATAGTGGACTAAAAAGATAAATTTACTCTTATTGATCTTTTGGTAAATACACTAATCAACAGTATTTTCGTTAAATCCAAAAGATATAATAATATCATTAAACTTAAGATGTCATTGTCGTGAAGTTTGTTTTAGTCCATATAATGTCCTTTTAAGTCTACACACCATTTGATTCTTACCTTCTAAAGAAAAACCTTTTGGTTGATCTATATAAACTTTCCTTTTAAGATCTCCATTATAAAAGGCGATTTTCACATATATTGGGTGTAACTTTAAGTCATACTGAGTCACCAATGTCATAATTATATTTAATGAATCTTTCTTTAAAACGGGAGAAAATGTTTCTATATAATTAACGTCACTCTGTTGAGTATAACTTTTTGCAACAAGTCTAACTTTATATTGTTCAATATTGCCATTTTAAGTCATATTTATTCTTAAAGACCTATTTATAACTAACTTTTTTGTATCCTTTTTGCAATTTAATGAGATCCTAAATATTCTTTCTTTTCATAGATTTCAACTCATCTTTCATGGTATTAATCCATTTAATAAATTCAGTACTTTCAATAGCTTATAAAAATGAAATTAGATCTTTATTGATTTTAACATTAAATTTTGACTATTATAAATAAACCACATAATTATTTACTATAACTAATCTCCTTTTTCTTTAAGATCTTTTTAATGTTATTTGTGATTCACTAGTTAGTTATGAGTTAGCTCCTTCAGGGAATGTTTCTTCACCTAAATTTTCTTCAATATTTGGTATAATAATGGTTTAAGGAATTATTATTAGTAAAGAAATATTTACCCTAATTTCCTTTATATCCACCTTTTGATATTTATTATTCTCACTAACTTCACTATTTTCAATAAATCTCGTATTTCCAATTTTTATAATTTTTGAATTATGATTTGAGTAATAAAATATATATGTTTTAGATTTGCCTAAGTAACTAATAAAATAACCACTAATCTCTTAAAAGTTTAATTTCTTTCCTTGTAGATTATATATTCTTACTTTTATTGAACAACCCCTAATATATAGGTATTGTAAACTAGGTTTTCTTCATGTTTATAGTTTAATAGGAGTATATTGAACTACCTTACTAGGAACCTTATTTAACAAATAATTTATAATTTTTAGTGCATACATCCACAGAGATTTAGGCAAAGAGGAGTTACTTATCATACTTCTACCTATATCCATTAATATCTAATTATGCCTTTCTAACACATTATTTTGCTGAAATGTGCCTAACATGGTATATTATACACATATGTTGTGACTTTTGAGAGATTTGGCAAATGGACATGGACATTTGGACATTGCCTTGATTCATTGTATTTACCACAATATTCATCACCTTTATCAGATCTTACGATTTTCACCTCTTTGTCTAATTATCTTTCAACCTTTTTTATGTATAACTTAAAAGCATCCAAAGATTAAGATTTTTTATGAAGTAAGTAAATATAACTATAATGTGAAAAATCATTTATAAAGTTAACGAAATATTTTTCTCCATTAAGGGTTAAAATGTTAAAAAGTCTATAGACATTGGTGTGTATAATCTCAAGAAGTTGTGTGCTTCTTGTGGTCATTTTCTTATTATGTTTGGTTTGCTTACTCTTAATGCAATCAACACATGTTCCAAGATTGGTAAAATCTATATTTAAAAAAATCTTATTATTTGTCATTCTTACTAATCTTTCTTTAGATATATGATCCAACTACTTATATTACAAATAGTGAGTTTAAGATGAATTGCCCATAAGTAATGGTCATTTTCTTTGAAATTTATCATACCATGCTTAAATCCAATATTGTGATATACATTAAGCAAGGATTCAACAAAAATATGATGAAATTTTAGTTTATATAAACTATTAGTAAGAATACCTAAACCAATTATACTAATATTCTTATATAAACTAAAACTACCATATCCAAATTTAACATTTATTCCAAAATCATCCAATTTAGAAATTAAAATAAAGTTTCTACCAACTAAAGGTGCATAAAGAGTTTATTATAGGTCTAAATGATAGCCAATATCTAAGATCAAATGATAAGTTCTTATGTCTTCAATTAGAGCATTCATGTGATTGCCTATAAAGAGAGACTTTTCAGTTGGGTTTGTTGTTTGGATTATAATGAATTCTCGCATTATATTGAATATATAAGTAATAGCACCATAATCAAGCCATCAAGTATTATAAGGAACTTCAATCAAATTTGATTTGAAAAATAATAAGGTATTAACTTTACCTTTCTTTTCGAACCAAACCTTACGCTTTAGGATATTTTTATGATAATGTCCAAGTTTTTTACAAAAGTGACACTTATCATCCTTTCATTCCTTTTTTTCAACATAAGGAGTATAAACAAGTTTTTTGCTTTTCTTGAATTAGTGGGTTTTCACGTTCATACCCTTCCCAACCTTAATTCTAATGAAATTAATAAAGTGACTCTTATGATTTGTTAATCTTGTTTCCTCCTAAACAAGCACATTAAACAATTCATTAATATTTTACTTATTTTTAATAGTGGTGTAATGAATTTAAAGTGGTTCATACCTAAAAAGTAGTGAGTTCAAGATGAATTGCATAAAAAAAAAGTCCTTTATTGTTAATCCCAAGGTCTTAAGCCTTATTGTAATATTAGTCATTTTAATAATATATTCTTACATAGTTTAATAAACTTTATAGTCATGAGTTCTATCATTAAAGTACTAAGAAATGACTTATCTGCAAAACATAAATGTTCTTCTACAAATTGCAAATATTTTTTTGTACTTTCTATTTATGGAATAATGGTTTTAGTGTTGTTGGCAACAATTATTTTTGAAAACATAAGGCTCAACCTATTACTTCATTTCCATCCTCCATGATCCAACTTCTCTAACTCACTACTTAAATCAGTAATAGCACTAAGCTTGTTTGCCAAAAATGCCAAGTTAGGATTCATAACACTTAAATGAAAATTGACTTATTCATGTGATTTAAAGAAGTTTAATTCATTAAACACAACAAATGAAGTATATGAGTAAATAAAAATAATTATATAATTATAAATACTCATAAGTAATTATAAATCAAATTCAATTAATAATTAAAGTGTATAATAATTCTCTTTTAAGAGATATTATAATACACTATCGTAAATAAATCTCATATTAAAACTTAATAGATGGTTAATTATTTTTAAATTAAATAAATATATTTAACAAAATATTATTATATTTCAATAATATTACTAATCATAAAATAATAATTTACCTTCGGTCGAATTTAGTAATTCTATTAATTAATAATATTATTTTACCCAGTTACTTTTATTCAGTGCTATTTTGTTAAAATCATGGATAAATAACTATTTATATATGTCTTTAAACATGCTACTTTAGTCATTTTAATGACTAACAAACTATAACCATAATATATTTAGTTGATTAATTTAATGAGTATCTTAACATATCAAAAACATAAGTAACACTATTTGAAAGAAATTTAACCATGTCAAAATATATTCATAAAATACATGTCTATTGTGTCCTTATGGCAAAATTGATCGAATTTTAAAATTAATCAAACTAAATTTAAATATTATGAAAAAATTTAAAATATTTTTATTCATCATAAAAGTTAAATTACCATGAAAACTAATCAATTTTTTATGCAAAACCATAATGGTCAAGTATATATATATACATATATCATAAAAGTTGAGTTTGTCAAATTGACAATTTTCATGCAAAGTAATATGACTCAATAAATCAATTATGATTATAAGAAAACGAAATATGAATACAAAATGTTATTATTTTCTTTCAATTAAGAAATAATCATAAATTAGGCATATGGTTTGTTATTCATACTAGAAAATATTTAATTACTAAATCTAAATTTTGATATCACTTGTTAGATTATTTAAATAAAAATATTAATATTAAATATTAATTTAGAATCTTTAAGTTGATTATTTTTATATAAACAATATAATAAATTATATACTTAAATTTGTAAAAAATAAAATTATCGATATAATTTAAGAGTTTGTTTTAATATAATGATTAATTTCTCTTTTCTGACTTTTATTATTATTACACATTTTTAAATAGAATTTTTGTATATATTTTAAAGAGATAAGACTAATCATGTATGTGTATGTGTGTGTGTGTATATATATATATATTAAATATATTTATTAATATTTGAATTAAAATTTAAAATTAAAATTTTTAATAATATAAAAATTATTTCTTATGAATCAAATTACATTATAATTAATTTTTAATAAAAATATTATTTAAAAAATTATATTATTAATTAAAAATATTCAAACAAAAAGCACTGAACGATAATGAAAGTATTGGGTTTCAAGCTTTGAACAAATTTCAATGCTTTTTCTCGACGTGTGGTTGCTGAAAACGGAAGGATCGGGGCCAAGCAGCTCTGAAGGTGCTCATTGACGGTTCTAAAAGCAACATGTGGTGGTAGCAACAGTGCATGGTTTTACGCACCAGCAAGCATTGTGGCGGGCAGAATGTCAGGCGCAATGACGAAATTTTGCGCACTAGTTGGCATCTATTTTTGACTTTTAGGATTACTCGACGTTTGATGTATTGTGTAAGATTTCGGGCAGCAGCAGTTTCGTTGCCATTCCATCTTTTAATTTTGCCATATATTGTCATCTCATGTGGTGTGATTTAACGTTTAATTGAGGGCCAAAGCTGCTAAAGTTATGAGGAAAAAGACATAAACAAATTCCAATACTGAGCTTATTGAAGAATATATTACACCTTGGGCCTATAAAAACCCCCTGAATCTACTGTAAAAATGGTCCTACACCAATCCACCACCACCCCTTTGACAAGTTTATTAATTTCTGTTTTTTTTTAACTTTTTCATGCATTTTTCGTAGTTTAAATTTAGCTCTAATTCTACAGTTCCTTGGCTCTCAAGCACCCATAGTCCACTGGAGTATTTTTCAGCTTTATGTCGGCCATGTATTTTGTTGTAAGCTTTTAGACTTTAATGAAAAATGTCAGTTTTTGCATTTTCAGTTTTCGTTCCCGTTATGTAAGAATCTTATCCAGGTTATGCATGTCGATCCTTAAAATATAAATTTTTGGATTATTTTTGTTCAGATGTTTGGTTGTGGATTGCCGCGACATGAAATCTTTGATGATTTATTTTGTGACTTTGAGAATTATTGTTAATAGTAAAATGAATACTTTGGGAATGAGATTATAAAAAGTGTAATTGTTATATTTTGTTATAAATTGATTTTTGTGTTAGAACATAAGTTTGTAAATTTGCAATATGCTTTGTCACTTTGAATTGATTATCAATATTATTATCTTTAAAATAAAATTTATATTTTAATTATTGTATCAAAATTATTATAAATTCTCTCTTATAAATTCACACATATAATTTATAAAAAAATTAATGAATTTTTTTCTTACCATCAAATGAATTTGAAAAAAGGATTGTCTGTATTGGATTTGATATTGAAAATTAGATTTTCTTATTTGGGCCTACACTAATGTTGTAAACACAACAGAATATTACATTGTTTAAAAATAAAGGTATGCTATTTTTTTTGATGAATTGATTATTTCACTTTTTAATCGAAATTTGTGTATTTTATTACTTACATTTCAAAGAATACAAATGGAAAATCTTTTACAAAGATTATTAAAATTACTTGACCTACCAAATAAATGTTTAAAATAAAATCCCAATAATAATAATAATAATAGTTAATATCTAAGAAAATTATTATTTTTATTTGCTTTCATAAATTTAACATAAATTTTAAAACATAATAAATTTGTCATGGTCAAATTATTTTATAATAAATTTAATATATTATAAAGTTTTATTAACAAAATTCATCAGATTTGTTGGGGTGACATGTTAATTAAAAAAATTACCAATATGTGTATGCAAAATAAATTGATGTGGATCTACTTAAACAATGGTCGAGTGAGTTTAAAAGCCTAATTTACTTAATCATGTATTTTTGTTTAAATAATTAATCTTTTTTTTAACATCTTATTTTACAATTATTTTTTTCTAATTTACAAAAGCCCACTCTCTTTATAGAAGCCTAAAGTGTTGAAAAGAAAAGTCAAATAAAAAATTAACAGAGAGATAGTAATAAATAAAAATAATTGAAAGATGATATAATAATTAATTTAGTAAAAAAAATAAATTGAGTGAAAATTTAAGAGAGATTGTGGAATAAAGATAACTATCTTGGAGAAAGTGTTGCAAAATCATGAAAAAAAGAAAAAACATTTCGGACCAAATAATTTTCTCCGTAACTAATGAAGGGTAGGGACCATCTCTCCTAAATTACTGAAAGCCTTTTTCCTTTTTTTTTTTTCTCTCTCTCTCTCTCTTTTCTCTCTCCGTCACAAAGGTTACTCTCTCCCTTTAGAGCGTTATTTCGATTTTTCAAGTTTTTTTTTTTAAATGCTTAACTCTGTTTTAAGGTTTCTTTAGGTAAGTGAGTGTTAGTATTTTTATATTTTTTTTTAGAGACAAGTGAGTGTTATTAAATTACATGAAAATATTTATTTAAATACTATGGATTTAAAAAAGGTAATTATTTAAGTAAAAATAAATAATTAAATAAATTTAAAAATATTAAAAATTTAAATTTATAAGCCTAATCAATCAATTACTAAGGTAGAATCTCATCAATTTTTTATTTTATACATACATCAATGTTTTTTTCTTATCAATATGTCACGTTAACAAATATATTAATGAGACCGTACTACGTATTAAATTTGTTATAAAATAGTTTAATTGTGACATTTATTATTTTTTAAAGATTGTGTTAATTTGTGAAAATACCAAAAAATGGTAATTGTTTTTTTTTTTTTGATATTAACCTTAATCATAATAGGAGTCAAAAGTGTCAATCCTCATTAAACCATGGTTGAAAGTACACACCCCAATTTTAAAGATAATAACTCAAATGATATTTACTGGACAGAAATGATATTTCTGGCTACCATAAATGTAAAATTCAATGAGCTCAACATATTCACATTAAATAAAAGTCCTCATGGATGTAATTATTTCAAAATGTAGAACTTTAATTGATAACTAAGATTATTTATGTTAATGATCACAAAATTTTAATGATGCCCAACTCACTAAAAATGAACCTATATCTTTTATTTTTCTTGAGTTTTAAGAAATTTAAAAAGAAATCATGGTCAACCAAAATCATTAAAATTTGGCATGATTATCATATAACTTTTTCTTGATTGAATGATTATCGTATAATTTATCTAATAAAGTGAGCTTGAGTTTGCTGGTCAAAATAAAGAAAAGGATTAAGGTTTATTTTTTTTAATTTAAAAAAACTGATTTAATTTGATTGATTAGGTCTGTTGAAGAAATGTGATGTTATGGTACTTTTTTGCTCTCCTTTTATTCTGACAATTTATTTTTTGTTTAAATGATAACAGACTTCTTATTTAGTCCAATAAATAAAGAACATAACGTTTTTTTTTTTAATTGTGTTCAATTATAGGACTTTCTCAGGTGCTTGTCAATAATTTAGTTATTTAATTTCTAAATACAAGTTACTGAAACGTATTTCATAATATTGAAAACGAGAACATTATACAAAAGCTGCAAGATGTCAAAATTTGAAGAAAATAATGGTGATGTCTTTTGAAAATAAAGAAAGACTAATTTTATTTTATTTTTTTAATATATCTATTTTCTTTTCCTAATATTTTGTTACCCCATTGATATAAATTTATGGCTACTCCATGCGGCCAACTGCTGCATGTGTTATACATACTTTGCATTAAGAACTAATAACTATGGATTTATGCATTGGTCTATTATTGATTAATTTCTTTTACACAAATTGTTTTGAAAATCGAACATAACAACTGATTGTTTGGACCAAAAAAGTTAAAATTGGTTGGATATTTGGTTTAGCTCAATCTTAAAGATAAAAAGAAAATAAAAATAAAAATTACATATATATGGGTTGAATTAATTAAAAAAAAATCAAAAAATTGGTTTGATGGGAGTTTAGATCGATTTTGACTTTAAAACCCAAAATCATAATTGGAATCTTAAACTTCGTTTAACAGTTGTTAATTTTATTCAAACTTTAAATTGATTTAAAAATTTATTGTAATTTTGTCATTAAAATTTAATATATAATCAAATTTTTGTTATTTTAACTCCTAGAAATAATTTTTATCATAATATATTATATCTAATTATAATTTTTATTTTTTAAAACTATTTTTAAATGAAAAAATCTTTATTTATTATTATTTTTGATTTAACTGATCAAACCAATTTAATGTTAGATTTTTGACCTTTTCAATGCTATGTAACCAGTTCAATTAGAGGCAACAACTTATACGACGTCGCTTTTTTGGTTAGGAATTTTATTTTTTTTTATAAATATTTAAAAGGAGAATTTTGCCTGGAATCGGTGGACTTGACGGTGCATATCGACATCTGAGTCCCAACTGCTCAACTCAGCGAGAAAAGAGCTGTTGAATTCTTTCCAAAAACCTCACAGAATCTGTTAAAAATTGAAAAGAAAAACAACAATCAAGAAGCTCATCTGTTTGTTCATCCCAGGTCCAACATGGGCTTACCGGAAGTCGTCGATTTGGTCCGGAATTTCGCTGTCATGGTCAGAGTACACGGCCCAGTAAGTCCTCCCTCTCTGCTCTCTGCTCTCTGCTCTCTGCTGTATTGTTTGCGTTTCGTGGTTCGTCGTCAGTCGAGGTGTATAATTCAGCTGGACAATGAATGAATTCAGAATTGCAGATAAAATCCTTATTTTCAGTGTTTTTTTTTTTTTTTTTTGCATAAATAGGACCCCAAGGGACTGAAGATGCGGAACCATGCTTTTCACCAATACAAGTATGTATGTCCCTTTTGCTTGCTCTTTCGGGTTTCTTTTTTTTTGTTTTTTGGGTTTCTGGGGATTTTATTAAAAATGGATTTCTTTCTTGTGGATATATCATATATGTAGTTCGGGCAAGACAACACTTTCCGCTTCTGGGATGCTATTGCCTGACACCCTCCACGACGCTGACGCGGCCAACGGGGTTTTGGGTGGCAGTATTCGGGATTTGGGGTTGGTTTTGACGGTTGCCTCTGTTGTTGAGCCGTTTCTGTCACTGCAACATAGGGAGGGCAACTCTCAGGTTTGGGGAGGCCTCTCACTGTTTTAACCGGCTGTAGTTGCATTGTTTTTGCTTCTGTTTTTGGTGGTGGAGTTCTGTTTTTTTTTTTTTTTTTTTTTGTTTCTATTTGTGTGATTGATGTAATTGTGGTTGCCTATTGTTTCCAGGGCCGACCCCAGTTGATTCCTGGCGCTCAGATTGATGTTATGTTGGAGGTTTAAAATTACTGAATGCAGTTATTTTACTTAAGTAAATGTCTAGTGCTAAAGTTGTTTTGTAGGATTGTGTCTTGTGGTATGCGTTAGGCTTGTTGATTTTCAGGGAAGGCTGAGATTGGAGAAAGATATTGCTGGAGGCATTGAAGAAGCTCCTTTTTGGCTTTCGGCACAACTTATTAGATTGGTAGGTCATCATGCTGTTTTTCTGTTTGGTTTAACATTGGAAAAGACTCTAGAGTTTGGTAATTTATCAGCTTATTAAATAATTACCCATAGTGACATCCTGACCAACCAGCTTACTGTGAAGGTTGATGTTCCTGTATCCTCCTTTGCTGTTCAATCCATTCTTGAAGCTTCTTCAAGCTCACAGGATCACGGTTGGGAGGTTGGTTGGTCTCTGGCAGCGCATGATAATGGTTCGCAGCCTTTCAAGGATGTTCTGAAGATGCAGGTTGACATTGCCTGTAATATTTGATTTGTTTTTTTACATTCCTTTCTTTAGTGGTAGTGTTACAAAACTTTTGTGATGACACTTCCCCTTTTTTTTTGGGTACATTTTTCTTCCCTATTAGTTGAATATCAAATTCTTCAGGTCCTTCTATTCATAGTTGGTCTAGATTTATCTCCTAGCAGGTCTAAATCAGTGGAGTTCTTATTTATCTTTGTATTTGGGAGAAATGGGATGTAATTGTTTCCTGTTTATGGCATTTTCTATTTGTTGCATGTGCTGCCCAACTTGATACAAATGAAATAGTAACATGGGGAAAACTGGTTAACAATATGCTTATAACAATTTGGTAAATTTTTTTCTTCCTGAAAAAAAAAAAAAAAATGCTGTAGTGTTAATGGAATGGGTTTCAAAATGATTCACTAAATTTCCAGGCTAAGCCATTCTGAAATGACCTTTTTCAGAGAGAACATGGGAACATATCACTTATGGAGGGCCATAGGGACTTGCCAATGAATGTAACTAACAATCCAAGCCTCATGGGCAAGTCAACTACTAGAATTGCTATCCTTGGGGTTTGCTTACATTTGAAGGTAATGTACAAGCCATGCTTTTCTTTTCTGAAATTTCTGCTTTGCATGCCACACTTCGACTATCCTATTGCAAGTTTGTTTTGTTGTTATATGTATCTGTATATATCAGCAATGAATTATAATGTAGGCAGTTTGTAGGATCTTCCAGCCATTTCCATACCATTTTCAATTCAAAGGGGGGATTCTCTTCTAGTTGTGGCTTCTCCTTTTGGTGTCCTCTCACCGGTGCACTTCTTCAATAGGTATTGTTTATTCTTCTTCTTTCCAAATATATATTTCTGCTTCATTTCTTGATGAAGTCATGTTGTGGCGAGCTTAGTGTTGGAAGTGCATGAGTCACTCCAAAGTTTTCTATGCCATCATGATCTTAATTGTCATCTTCTTCTTAATTTTGAAATTATCTTCCTTCTTCCCACCTATTCCCAAGGCCAGCTGAAGTTCTTTTTGGAGCTTCATCTTTATGAAATTATCTTATGGTTTTAGCAAGATGTGGATTCTTTGCTGTAAGGTTATGTCTTTTTCAAAATTCCTCTCACTAAAACCTTGTGATTTGAAATTTGGATTGGCTTTTGGAACTGCTGATTTTAATGACTAAGGAGCTTCACTTCACAATTAAAACACTAGACAAGATTATACTGGCAGAACATTTGGCATAACTACTTTGACTTTTATTGCTACTAGTAGTATAATGATTCTTGTTAGCTGTTATGTTTTGATGATTGAGCTCTTCATTGCAGAAACTCTGAGCTCCATATTGCCTGTGGTAAATGGCCACAGTGGTGGCTTTGATGATTGACATTGTTCAAAGTGAAGCTTATATGTAGCTTTGTTGTTTTCAGTAGAAAATAGGAACCTTAATCTTTATTAGGTGGTCACTTTTATTGGAAACTGAAAACCAGCTCTCTCTCTCTCTCTCTCTCTCTCTCTCTCTCTCTCTGTGCACAATAAAGAATGCTCCTTGTTTCTGTGTTGCTCCTCTTGCTGATACCACAGTTTTATTTTTCATCTCTCTCTCTCTCTCTCTGCACAATAAAGAATGCTCCTCGTTGCTGTGTTGCTCCCTCCTGCTAATACCACAGTTTTATTTTTTTCTTTTGTGACTTGAACTAGCGTCTCAGTGGGATACATCACTAACTGCCATCCAGCTGGAGCATCTAACATGTCATTGCTGATGGCTGACATCCGGTGTCTACCAGGTGTGAGAAGTTTGCACCTGTATCATCTGTGGTTTTTTTGATGATGAACTCTTATTCCATTATGCCATGTACACTTCAGGAATGGAAGGTGGCCCAGTTTTTGGTGAACATGCACATTTCATTGGTCTCTTGATTAGACCCTTGAGGCAAAAGAGTAGTGGTGTGGAAATACAGGTATGCTGTAATCATTCTCCTTTCAAATTTGTAAACTATCTGCTAGTTTACAAGACTACACAAAATTCTAGCCTTGGGTAACAGCTGGTGATTCCATGGGAAGCCATTGCATCTGCTTGCAGTGACTTGCTGCTGAAGGTTCCTCAAAGTGCAGAAACAGGGATCCATATTAATAAGGAAAACTTGAATGCTGTAGGAAATGTAGACTGCCACGGGTCAGATGGATCATCATGTTACAAGTACAAGCATCTTAAGTCTTATTGCCCTCCACTGTTGCCAGTTGAGAAGTCTATGGCTTCCATTTGTCTTGTTACTGTTGATGAAGGTGTATGGGCTTCTGGGGTTTTGCTCAACTATCAAGGGCTGATACTCACAAATGCTCACCTGTTAGAACCGTGGAGATTTGGGAAGACAACTGTAAGTGGTGGAAGGGATCAAATGGAATCTGACTTTCATTTCCTTCATTCTGAAAAATCTGCAGTTCCAATTATCAGTTATGTTAATGGCTGGCAGAAAGGTCAGAATTTACCTCCAGAGTTAATGAAGGTTATGGATTCTTCTCTAGCTGGTGAGAGCAAGGAATACAAATTCAATTTTTCTTACAAGGGCCGGAGACATATACGTGTTCGCTTAGACCATGCCAACCACTGGACTTGGTATGATGCTAAAGTTGTCTATGTTAGTAAGGGGCCTTTGGATGTTGCTCTACTGCAGATTGAGTGTGATGCAGACCAGCTTTGTCCCATTAATGTGGATTTCGGTTGCCCATCCTTGGGATCAAGGGCATGTATTGTTGGGCATGGACTTTTCGGCCCAAGATGTGGTAAGGTCTTGCCTTAATGATCCTGAAAGAGAAACCATGTTTTTTTGTGGTGTAATTTTCTACCATTGTTTCCAAAATGGTGCTTTCAAGTGTTTGCCATTACAGTTCACAATCGATATGTTCTTTCTACTCTGTTTTTGTCATTGGTCATGATAGATATGTTTTAGATTTACCCATGTCATTTATGCTTGTATGTATGCTGCATGCCAGCTGGGGGCTGAATAGATGTTATACCTGAAAATTCATGAATAATCTCTGATGTTGTTTTTCTTTTTCTGATCCATTAGGAAGCCTATTTGGCTGTGAGCTACGCAATGGGGGTAGCTCTCTCCATTCCCATAAAACCCATATCCTCTTCCCAAGATTAGAACCCGAGAGCTTGAAGATAGAGGTCTAAGTTCTTAACCAATGGGGTGTCCCTTGAGGACTCTGATGTTTTTCTAATATTATAGCATAGCCTATAAATTTAAAGCATAAATTCCCTATTTTATTATTTTATTTTTTTCTTCTGAAGTCTTTGGGGAACATTTCTTTCAGGCTTCTCCCCCTCTGTTTGCTCTGGAGTTGTTGCAAAAATAGTCAAAACAAAGGCATCCCCATATCATCAATCCATTGAAGGAGGAGATATGCATGTTCCTGCAATGCTTGAAACAACGGCTGCTGTCTACCCAGGGGGCAGTGGTGGTGCCGTCATGAATTCAGAAGGTCTTATGATTGGACTTGTTACAAGGTACCATTAGTTGAGTGGCTGCAAAATATCCTGCTTAAATATTAGGGTTCAGTACATAGAAAACCCTATGTTTGGGATCACCTACAAATTAAACCCCATCTTTTAAAACGTTATAATTGAAGGCATAACCTTTAAGACTCGTTACAATTCAGACTTCTCCATCCATTTTTTGTTAAATAATGTTAGAAAAATGTTGGGGAACATACTATTTTGGTTCTATCATTCCAAAAACTTGCTTGAGCTTTTTTTCAATTTTGAAAAAAAAAAAAGGGTTCGTCAGCACTCTTTTTTGTTATAAGGAGAATTATTTAGGTAAAGAAAGAAAGTTTTGGTAGGTGTTTTGGATCGAGGACCAAAAATAGCAGGCCTCACATCACTTTCTGCCCATTATTTAACAGAAGTTGGACGTTGGGTCCAGGGGTTTAATTGTTTCATTTAAGAGGTTGCAAGTTAATTTGTAGTTGACCCTAATCTAAGTAATTTCCTGGCGTAGTTTCCTGTGCATCTTCTGTATAAATATGAAGGTGACATGAGTGAATACAAATGGGTCCTCCACGCTGGTCTTACTTTTTAATATTTGCAAACTAGTAAGTAATTTAGTGTTCTTTTGAGGGTTTGCTCATCTAGATACCCACTATGAGTTGGGGTTCCTTTTTCTTTTTTAGCTCTGTAAGATGTGTTCTGATCATTGATTATGTTGTCTATGAGCAACTGCATATGGTTGAGGGAGTTTGCCTCTCCACTTGGTTAGAGAGTTCATATTCTTTCATCTGAAGTTTGTGCTACTTGCTTACACATTATCTATGATGGTGCATGCTACACCAAATGATACGGTAACAAGACAATTTCTTTTGTACTTGTTTGTAAAATTTCCTTCGACGGGATTATCATTCTTCTTGGTGTTATTATTCATTGGTCATCTCAATTATCTCTAGGCTCTTAGAGCTTCTTCATTTGTTGCCAATTATTCTCCTTATCAGTAAGTTCAGTGCTTGCCAATTCTATTCAGCTATACCTTCTTGATACAGCAATGCAAGACATGGTGGAGGAACTGTCATACCGTATCTGAACTTCAGCATTCCGAGTGCAATTTTGGTGCCCATCTTTGAGTTTGCAAGAGGTTGTTTCTCTGAACTGGGGCTCCAATTGTGGAAACAAATAAATTTAACTTGTCTCAACCCAGTTTAAGATTTCAAGTTCATGATCCATAGGACAATGTTTCTACCTTATATGTAATCTCGAAAAATCTGAGAAATGTGATTTTTGTGTGACAGATATGCAGGATACATCACCTCTGCAAGATCTTGATCAACCAAATGCTTACCTTTCTTCAGTATGGACATTGATGCCACCACTTTCTCCGAAACCAAATCCTCATTCACTTAATCTGCCAGAGTCATTGATGGAAGACAACAACAAACTAGGGAAAGGCCTCAAATTTGCTAAATTCATAGCTGAAACCAACAAGGCTGTGACAACTTCAACTCAGCTTGGCAAGGTGGGGGGCACTTCGAACAGGATTTTACCCAGCAAGTTATGACCAGGATACCATTTTACGCAAACGGAATGGGGATATCGGCATTGGCCAAGTTGATTCAGCTTTCAGAAGTTTCTCACAGCAGTGTCTGTCGTTTGTTATACGGCTAGAATCAAATAAAAAGAATGACCAGTTGGGGAAAGAATGATGGGGGTAACACCTACTCTCAAACACAAGTTACTGAGTGTTCCTTTGCACGCATCAAGCACTAGTTTGTCTCTAATATGTTGTCCCTGTGAAAGATGCAGTGTTAATTGTCTGCATTTTCGTCAATTCACTATAAACAAAATGCCAAAACAGCCTTGAATCAACCTGTCCAAAAAGAATATCATTGCACCACTAAAAAAAAAAAAAAACTAATAAGAACAACCCAGTTTAGATGGAAATTAATTAACAAGTTCGAAAGATGGGGGGGGGTGTACTTCAGCAACCCAACCCAGGTACTTAGAAAGTAGAACAATGTGCCTCAATCATTCAATTTGGCAGCAGGTCGTTCATTCAATCCATCATCTGCATCTTGGGCAGTCTTCAACCGGATCCAAGTTACTGTCTGTCTAGAATTTAGGAGATGTTTAGTTTAAGGCCAGCCAACTTTTTTGAAGTAGAACGCGAATGAGTGGTTTATATTCTTAGTATTTGACAAAAAAAAAAAAAAACATCTTATTTTCATTCTTTTAATTTTCATATCCATTTGACCTCTCGTATATACATATTTTTGAAAAAATATAAAAATGATTTATAAATATAATACAATATATTATGATAAATAAAAAAATAAATATTATATATAAAATATCAATAAAAATATATGTATTAATAATGATAATAATAATATAGTAATAAATAATTAAATTATGTATTATAATAACATTAAATATTTAGAAATTATAATAACAATTAAAATATCAATAATAATAACAATTATACTACTAAAATATAAGATTTTCAAAAATATTAATATGAAATACATGTTAATAATAATAATAATAATAATATATTATTATTATTATTATTATTATTCTAATTATTATTATTGTTATGAGAAAAAAATTTTAGAAATTATAAAATATTTAAATTATCAATTAACAAATAATTAATATTGAAAGAAAAATTTTTATGTTAATATTTTCAATTTAGATTTTACATTTTCGTTAGTATTGTGAAGTATATTATTATTAGATTAGTTTTTATTTATTTTTATTTTATTTTTATAGTAATTTTGATATTTTAAAATTTGATTATATTGTAATATTTTTTTAAACTTCATAATTTTTAATTTACATCTCATTATTTTTTAAATTTTAGAAACCTTTCTTTATCTTAACTATGAAATAAATATTGTAGTACATTTGGTATTGATTCCAATTTAAAATTGAGCCAAACGGTTAAAATAAAATTTAATTTCTAAATAAACTAAATATGTTAAATTAATTATTCTATTTTTAATTTCATTTAATTTTAATTTTTATTTATATTCTAATTCCAAACCACCAACCAAGCTTTCCTTTTTTCGCTCAGGAAAATGGTCATTGTGGTTGGCTGACAAGGAAAGGAAACCTCGCATCACACACACACAAATATATACACATAGAGGGAGAGGGAGAGGGAGAGAGAGAGAGAGAGAGAGTGGGAAGGAGGGAGGCAGGAAAATGGGGGAGAGTTCGGGCTATAAGGAGTACCTGGCCGGTTTAATGGCCGGAGTGGCCACCGTAATCACCGGTCACCCTTTTGACACAGTCAAGGTATGGATTAGACACGACGACCCATTGCACAATCTTGTGTCTTTTCAATGCACTTTCACAAAAACATGTGCATTTTACAACTGGGGGTGTCCTTGATAAGTGTCCCTCTTGTTTCCCACCCTGTTTGCTGCTATCTATGGTGGGTTCACATTTTTAAGCCATGGTTTTGAGCGTAACTTGATTTGGGGTTAACTAGTTTGGTCTTGTGTGTGTATGTTGGACAGTAATTTTTCAATGGGTTTGCTTTTGTGCTATTATTATAGGTGAAACTGCAGAAACATAATACAGAAGCACAGGGGATTAAGTACAAGAATGGGTTGCATTGCGCATCCAGGATACTCCAAGCTGAAGGAGTATGCTTCTTTTAACAATGTCTTGTGAGCCACGGATTTTTATCTCGCAATATTTTTTGTTTCAACCAATTTGTGTTTTTTGTTAACCGTTTGTTGGGGTCCCTTATTTGGAATTTGATGTGATTCCATGGATAGGAAAGGAGTAAATGATCTAGGGATTGATGATCTTAATTATTTCTAGAAGGGTTGATGACCTTAGTTATGTCTTAAGACTTTATTATCCTGCAGTTGTGTTATGAAAATTAGATCACCTGATCTTGTCTGCTGGCGAAATAAAATCATTTGTTTGCTAAAAGGATTTTCTTTTAGTTATGGTCTCAAACTTGCTTTGTTTTCTCTCATGTGGTTTGTCTTGCCATTTCTATTTTACTGTTAATTTTTTACTGCAATGCTTCTGACATGAGCTCCTCAAGAATGTGGACCCTCTGTTTGTAATTTCCATTTGATTTTCCTAAATCTATCACAGAATTTCTTTTTCTTGCTGGCTCTAGTTTCATGAATGTTTCTGTTGGGCCTCTTTTTTGATGCTGAATCAAAATTCTGGAGCTTGTTGTAATATCTTTTGTGCAAGTTATATAGCATGATTCAAATTTCCTTCACGATTTTATATATGACCATTACAAATGATGGTTAAATCATCACCATAACTTGATGTTAGTAGATACTCAATATTAATATCTCTGATCTTTTGTCATTATTGTTGACTTCTTATGATTTTGTTTTTATGACTTGACCAACTACATCTTGAGACTTGATAATCCCAGATGCTTTACTTCTAGTTCATTAAGCAGACTTGATTTCTCATAGGTAACTTGCTGCTCATATTCTCTCCCTTAAAAGGGAGGGGCCATAATCAGATTCAGGTGTTCTTTGCTTTTATTTCCAGTGCATGACCCAGTGGCTTTTTTTTTTTGGCAGTTTAAAGGACTATACAGAGGCGCAACATCATCCTTTGTTGGGATGGCTTTTGAGAGTTCACTTCTATTTGGCATTTACTCCCAAACAAAACGATCATTGCAGGTCTGCACTAAGTAAATTGGATGAGTTTCTTCTTTTATCTCATGTAGCTTTGATATCAACAACTGTTTAGAAATCCATACTCTATAAATTTCATAGGAGCTATTTCTTTAGTATTGTGCATTTTGACATAACACCTTTCCCCTAACCATGAAGGGAGGGGTTCAAAGTGATGTGCCCCAGCTCCAAGTGATAATTCCTTCAGCAGTTTGTGGTGGAGCTATTATCAGTTGTGTGTTATGTCCATCTGAGCTAGTGAAAGTGAGTTACATGCTATAGTCTATGTATTGCATATTCTCCCCGTTTATCTTTGCTTTCTATTGCATTCTTTTGAAACTGAAATTCTTTCAGTGTAGGATGCAAGTACAAGGCACTGACTCCTTGGTCCCAAAGTTCAGCAGATACAGCAGTCCTGTCGATTGTGCCCTTCGGACAACAAAAAATGAAGGGGTGAGAAAATCCACTGCGTATAGGCAAAATTAACTTTGTTGAGGTCTTCTACTTATGGAATACCTTTCAGGTTACAGGAATTTTTCGTGGGGGTTTTACAACATTGTTAAGAGAATCTATTGGAAATGCAGTCTTTTTTAGTACCTACGAATATGTCCGTTATTACATGCATTTACAATTGAAATCTCATTCATCTCATCACGACAACTTGATTGACATGGGGATTGGAATAGTGACTGGTGGCCTCGGTGGTGTAGCTGTAAGTAGCGGACAACCTTGCATGCCTCTAATTTAACATAGCACATTTCAGATATCTAACAAGCTTTACTTCTTCTGTTATCTAGTTCTGGACTGCTGTCCTACCCTTGGATGTGGCAAAAACCATTATTCAGACTACTCCAGATAAAAGCAGCACAAGAAATCCATATAAAGTATTGAACTCGGTAAGATGTCCTGATTTCTGTATGATGCAGTGTAGGAAGAACTCCAATCTCTTTCACTGTTTCTTTGCCCAAGAAACCCTACCATATATATATATTTTTAAAGAAATAGAAGAAAAGAACATAAAAGTTGCTAACCACATTTTTTTGGTAGATTTACAAGAGGGACGGGCTCAAAGGGTGTTACACAGGTTTGAGTACCACAATTGTGAGAGCTTTTCCTGCTAATGCAGCTGCAATAGTCACCTGGGAGCTAGCCATGAAAATGCTGGGTATAAAGCGTGACTAAAATTGACAGTTAACTATCAGAAATTAATAATTCTGCATTGCAATCACTAGCATGAATACTTGCTGTTGGATTCACAAAGTTACATGTCATAGGATCCCCTGCCGTCAGGGGGAGAGGGGGAATATAAATTGAAATTTCTCATTATATATCTTGAAGCAGAATGATCTGTTTTTTGGCTGATGGACAAATGGTTTATCTGTTTAAAGTTGCCCTATTGCTTTACCTCAAGTTTGAGCATAGGAGGTCACTGAATTATCAGTGAAGTCATTCATTGCTTACAAAGACTTGATTTTTGACCAACAGAAGTAGACTTCGATAAATTGCGCACAAGTTGTCATCAGCTGACCTATATAGTACCTATTTTAAAACAAAAGCAAAACTAACCACTCAGCATTCAAGATTAAAATGGATCTATGGGCTAATCTCTACAGCCTAACTAATTAAGGTTCACTTATTTAGGGTAAATAGTCATTGAGATGTCTTCCATTTTAGTTTTGTAAACCTTTTTCAATGTAGTTGTATAATTGTTTTTTTTTTTTTTTTTTGACACCTTAGCTCTATTCCATTGTTTCCATTTGGTTGAATTGGCCTTGTACGGAGATTTTTTACGCGTTAAAAATCATTTGTGACCCAAAAGCAATACCTGAAAGAGTTTAAAGGAGAATTGTTTTGTTCATTTGATCCTAAACCTTTGCTTTTTTCAATGTAGTCCCTCTTGGAGATTTTGATATATTATGCCTGCATTCCAGTGAACCACGATCACGATGGTGGGGGTGGTGGAATAGGGATCTCGAGATTTCTTGGATTTTTTTCACTTAAAAAATAAGTTCAAATCCGTTCGTAATCGCTAATAACCTAAGGTGGATCTTGATTGGTAGCAAAATTAGACTACGGAGACGACATTTGTAGTCATGAAGAGGATGGTGGTGGTTTGTGGGATCGAGTTGAAGAGGGTCTCATCTGGGGCAATATCTTGGTTATTGTGAGGCGAGTAATAGTCATTTTGTGTTTTTGGTCCTCTCTGTTAGGTCAAATAGAGATCCAACGCATCCATCGAAACCGTCCAAAAGTGAATTTCGGGTAAAATTGAATAAAATATTTTGCTACATTGTGTGCCCTCAACTAATTTTGTTTATTAAAAGGCTTGTTAGACTGTGAATTATATATATATATATATATTATTTATTTATTTATTTGTATAAATTTCCCACATCTACTAAAACTAAGGACCTCCTCAACGTTTAATTTTTCAGTCATTGAAATATCACTTCAACTAGCTTTGTTGAGACGAGAAAACTCATGCAATTACTCGTTAAATATTATGTTATTACCAGTTGGGACATTTAGAGCAGCATGTAGCAAATTGTAATTTAGTTGTGGGCTGTAGTCTTACTATAATGGTACTCCTACCCTTTATTAAGGGTAAAATGTCGAAATGTGAACGTAATGACAGAAGTCTTAAGTCCATTTAAACCTGCCTAATGTGGGAATCACAAAATTATGTCAAATGTCAATTGCCAGGAACTGAAGATACAACCCAACCCCCTGTTTTAAAAAGAGAACCGTTGGGATACTAGAATCGTTTAGAAGTAATCTAAAATGAAATAAGTTTGCAAAATGAAACTGAACGTTCAGAAAACTGCGATTTATCGTGGAGAGCATGTATACCTACTCTACCATGATTGAACCTTCGGATTTGGAGTGGACATGGCAACAATAGAGTAACTAAGATCTAAGGCTGCAAACTAATTAAGACATTTGCTAAAAGTTCAACAACTCGACTTTATGAGAATTTGTTTGAAACTTAACACTAAAATTTATTTAATAAATAAGTCAAATTTAACTAATAATAGATTTGATTTGTTTAAACTCATAAGTAATTAATTTAAAGATCATTTAAATCTTATTTTATAGAATTATTAAAATACTTATCTAGTTCACTATCGTTATATATTTGATAAGTTTGTTTGGTTCACCTAAAAACAGTTTTTTTTTTTAAATAAGGATAATAAATTGTATATTTGATTCTTTTATAAGTTTTAAAATATAAAAATTTTACATACTAAAATGTCTTTTTATATTTATAATTAGATATTAAAATTAAATACTTATTTCTTTTAATTAACTAGTTTTATTAAATATTTTTTATCCATTTAATTCCATTTAAATCAATAATATTTATAATTTTAATTACTATTAATTAATTAATATTATAATTATGTTTCTAATAAATTTGGATATTAATGAAGTTGATAACTAACTCAAATTCTCATTGCCCAAAAATGTAGTTTTGGAAATAATGTAGTTTTGAAACTCTTAATTTTATTAAAAAAAAGAATTTTTTTATTATTATATGAAATCATTTTATTAAATTTAATGATTCTAGTAATCTAAAAATATCTTATAACTATTATAAGCAAACTTATTTTATCAATAGTAAAGAGTGATACTAATAAATTTTGGAGAAATTGATACATATGTAAAAATTATCTAAGATAAGAATTCTTATCTTTAATAAGCAAAAATTTGCCGCCTGTTATTTATTACCTTATTATTGTTATTTATTATTAATTTATATTTTGCATTTATATGTTGCCCTTCTCTACTCTTGTTACCTTACTGCCTTGTTTATTGTCAATTTGGATAACTTCCTTGTATATTGCATTTATAGTTGATGTTAATATCTTTTTATTAGAACAAATAAATATATTTACTTGTTTTGAGATAATTATGTGCTTATATTTCATGATATAATGAGAAAACATATATAAGATTATTGCATCTACCATATAATACTTAGTTATCATTAAGTTTTTAATGTTAGGTGTCTCAAACTATCTTAAATTGTCTGCAATCAATTCATAATTTTAATATTACTTTGGATGGATTGAGATGATAAATGGTTATGGGTTTTATTTAAAAAGATTCATTAGTGATTTGAATGTAGAATATGCTTTGAAACTACCCAATTTAACCTATAAACACTTTTAATATATATATTAGTGTGATAGTCTGTCATATCTTTGAAAGATAGTTACTATAAATTATTGCACTATGATAATTTGTTTATATAAATAAAAACTATTTTTACAAATAGTGTTATGCATACTTTAGACATTATTTTTTTTTATTTTACAAATTTACCTTTATTGAAATACTATCTAATTTTATTGATTATTTTTAATAATCCTAAGAATATTTTATTATACATGAAATACTATATGGTTTGTTTATATTATAGAATGTCATTCAATGTATAGACCATTTCATTTCCTTTTGATTTGACCTTTGAGATTCGTGGGATCTCTTAAGGATTATATGTCATACTAATAACTCATTCAAATTTCAACAAGTTTGTCCTAACAATGAGGTTGAGTTTTATCTGTTAGGTGTAGATCCAAAATTTTTTGTTGGTATCATGGTTAAAAACAAAAGGTTTCTTGCCATTCGGGCCTTCAGAGATACTCATATAGCAAAATCAAATAAAAGACACTATATTTTCCTTACTTCCTATTTAAACACTTAAAGTTGATGATACATTCAACAATGAGGTCTTTTTTGCTTATGAAAAGATAAAAAAGGAGTTTTATAAGGTTCAGAATGTAACATAAGAAATATATATGAACTAGGTTATCTATATACTAGTTTGATCTTTTTATTCTCTTTTCACTTTTTGGATTTTATTTAATATGGTCCAGTCACAGTAATTGACTTTGTAAACCAATATATTTCTTTGGCATTTGAAACAGAGGATTGTTTCAACTTTCATTCAAGCTTACAAAAGATTGGAGAATTTTGGTTATAATTGTCCATAAATGTTCTTATGTAAAGTGTAAAAAATTCATGTCTCAAGATTCTTTTAATAAAACTTTCTATTATTGAGTTACAAAAATCTTTTCAACCATAAGATTTTGGCTTGCCTATAATGTCTCATGAATTAAAGACCACTATAAGTCAGGGAGTAGTTAAAATGGAACCTCTTCTTTTCTTTTAGTGTTGTTATAAAATATTTTATTATTTTCCTTAAAATTATGAGTTATATTTTTCCTTTTAATTTGTCCTTGTTTTTTGTTATTAGGAAACTATGAAATTTATTGATATATATATATAATAATAATAATAATAATAATAATAATAATAATAATAATAGTGATAAGAGAGGCAAGGTTAAATGACAGCTACAACACATTTGGCCTAATGCAAGCAATGCCACCTTTAAACCTCTTTAGGGATATCACACAACGTGGGAACCTAGAACTCGGCACACGCAAAAGGATCATCACACAAATTACTCATGAATGAAATGGATGTGACTGTCATACTAAAAAGACAAGGGGCTGAAAACCTTGAAAGCTTAAGTAGTGTAGAAATGTAGTAACCACTTCACTTGCTTTTAAAATTTCAAGTCTCATCTTCCTCCTCTTGTATTTCAAGTCCTATGACTTTGCTTTACTGTCGTGGCAATGCTATTGACCTCAATTAGCTCTATAACCCCTTTATCCATCTTAAGGTTAATATTAAGGGTTAATTTCATGGGTTGTGCCTATTCTAACTTTATAGTGTTACCAATAAGAAATTTAATTAGTCTTAGATTGCTAATTCATTATTTGAAAACTTAATTTGTGATACTTATTTGACGTAAATAGTATATATTATCATAAGTTTAAGGTTTGAGTATTACTATTTATTAGAAGAAAAAAAAAACATGGCTATACTTTTATCTAAGTGGTTTTGGCCTTAGGTTGTCAGCTTATTTAATGAACTAAAATATGTATGTGTCACTACTTTAACTTTAGCCTATCAATTTTTTGAGTATTGTTTTTATCTTATTGAATAATATTTATTGAGTTTGATCTCATTTTGATGTGAGATTGTCTATCTTGGAATTTATGTGAAATTCTAATAATCGAGAAGTGGCATTAGAGCAATTAAAGGTAAATGAGTTTTGTAGTAGCTAGAAAGCAACCACATGATTTATTTTGTTAATGACAAATTGTTTTGTCTTATTAGGGTAAAAAAAGAAAGGGTTTGAATTGCTATGACTCATAAGATGTTTTCAACGAGAATAAAAACATGTCATTACAAATTTTTCTTTCTAATGGTGACATTGTGAAAACAATAATATAATTACAAACCATAAGAATGAAATGCAGATGGTTTCTAACATGCATTTTATCATACAACAAATTGGGTTGTTTAAACATGACATGAAAGAGCAAATAGTGCACTATAACGTCTTAAAATCCTTTATTGTTAATGTATAATTAAGTGGTTTGAGGTAATTAAAGAGATTTTCTAACTTAGTGACTATTACTAGTAACTTTATTCTTTTTTTTTTTTAGTAAGATAACTATAACAATTCAAAGAATAACAAATGAAATCAAGAAAGTTACAAGTATATTTTGTTTCAAAAAATTCAAGGATTAAGGGCCTATTTCCTCTCACTTTAACGAGGAAAAAGAAAGAGGTGAAAAAAAAAAAAACCTATAGCCCCCCTCTGTTATGGGGCTTATTAATTTCCTAATCAAACTCATTTTGTTGATATATAAGTATATTTCTTGGAAAGGTAATACTAAAGGTATTTATGACATGTTTTGATAAGTAAGAGATGAATTTAGTGTGTTTACCTTAACTATGTGGGTTTTAAGACAAATGTAAGAGAATGCATTTGGCTTTTTAAAAACTTAGCTCTCGAAATTAGGGTGAGAGCAACATGAATAAGTATATTATAAATTAGATTCAATACTATCCTTTGGTTAGCATATACATGACATGATGCTTGTTAAATAGGTGTGAGAGTTACTTTGTTTTTATAATTAATGGTACTACTACTCATATGTAAAGTGGATAAGGAATGGTAGGCAAATAAAATTCTTACCGTAAAACTATTAAATACCATTTCTTTTAAAAGAGTGGGTGCATTATATAGTAGGATCTATTCAACAAACTTGCTTAAGATTCTATTTTTAGACACATTCTTTTGCTGTAGTTTCTTACCTAAAAATAGTTAAGATTGATCTAAACTCAAGGTTAATAATCTTTAAATTTTGCAAATATTATTTGCCATATTGTTATGATAATTCTAAAGTTAGTCAATTAATCATTATTACCATTGAACTCACTGTTATTTAATTATTAAATTAACTATTACGATCCTTTGTATATATTAAAATAATTAACTATTAATAGCTATTATTAGTTATTATTCTTACTTATAAACAATCATATCACTACAATATGTAAAATTTATTTCTTCATCTTTGAAAAAAAGACCAAGAGAGATCTTAGAAAATTTTCTTTTATATTTTATTTTTAAAAAAGTTTATAATGTTAGATTAATAAGAAAAAGAGTTATTTTTGTAACTTTATTATTTGAAATATATATTAATGCAAAAGTTTATTATATTTTAAAAAGGTAATTATTATAATTTATTTATAAAAATAAAAATTATTTTTAAAAATAATATTATATATATTTTAAATATGATGTTTTTTAAAGAAATTGATTTTTATTAAAGTATTATATAATTTTATTGATTAATAGAAGCATTGAAGCTCACAATAACCAGAGCCCTAGTTAGACTAATGGGTTGAAGCTAAGGGCTGCGGATCCCTAAGCGGGCTGGGGGCAGTTAACCTGAAGGGAGGCGAGCCCAGCAACATGGCAGGCCTGACCCTCATAAAAACAAACGATTTTGTCTGTTTTTCCTTTTTTTATTTTTTATTTGTGGGGGTTTAAGAAGGAACAAGTCGTCCCACAAGAAATACTATATTGATTGACTTTATACATCTTCCTCGCAAGAGATCATGACGGATGGAGTAATATATTAAGGTTAGTTCACGCGTGGAAGAGTATCAACTTCACTTGCTAACCCTAATCGTCAATTTCTTCCATATATAATTATTTTTTCGTCCAGAATATTTTGACTTACTCTCCATTCTTCGACCATAAAAATATATTTTTTTTATATAAAATTTTCGAATAAACGCCTCATAATAAGCTACACTAGGCCTTGTTGCTCACAAGTCACAACATTCCTTGGCCCCAGTGGACACGAAATTCCACAAGCTACAGTCCACAAGTATCGAACGAAGGTTTATCAAAGACTGGTTAGAATTTTTTATGTAAACATTCTCTAAAGTCCGTATATGGACAGAATCTCGCTGGAATTTTCCAGGGAAATTCTCTGTAGGATTCCCATTCCACTCTCTCGTCTATCAACTTGTCATGAAAATTTGTCTGCGCACTGTTCTCAATATATAGTAATATTATATATCGATATACAATGACCCTTCGCTTTTTTTTTTTTTATTTTAAAAAAATTCCTGTAGAAGATTACAATTTTGAGAATAAGTAAATCAACTTGATTTATTGATCATCTCCAAATTTCAACACTAGTTTAACTTTTATCCCAAAAAGGAATAAAATAAATGGTTTTCGTGTTTGAACTACTGAATAAATTTTGGAACAAAGTCAAGCATTTCATGGATTAATAAGGTTTTCTTATATCTTAGATTTTTCTGTTGAAAGTGCAGTTTCCCCTATAAAAGGAAAAAAAAAAAAAACAAAAGAAAAGGAGAGTGAGATGTAAAGGCAGGAATAAAGTAATGAATGTCTTGCTTGGGGCGTCAACAACCAACATTTTAAACAGCAATTGTTTGTTTTAATACGAAATAAACTTATGTTGTCTGCTGAATAGAATGATAAGTGATATAAAGTTTTTTAAATACAAAAAAAAAAAAAAAACTAGTGTATCAAATAATTAGGGAGGATCCAAAAACGGGGTCGTCCCAGAATTTCAATAGCATTCATCATCATCATCGATGACATTACACAACATATAAGAACAGGAGGCACACGAGGAGTTAGCAAACTGGAATATATGGTCTTCAAAAGAGTCCATTCACATTCTTTCATGGATGATCCATGAAACGAAACACATCTTTCTTGGATTATTACATGAAGAATTGGCGTATTGAAAGAAGCTAGGTGCAGATTTGAGTTGTATGGCCAGAGAGCACTAGAATGTCAATTGTCAGGGAAACCCTTTTTGAATCGGGAAGATCCACTTTACGATTAATTATGTATTTTGTACAATTTGGCGAGGGGAGCCCAAATTGGGAGAGAAGAATACAGAAGCTAAGGATTCAATTTTGGAGGGTGAGATCTTTGTCTCCACGCTGCCCGGGGTTGTATTATGGTCAGCTTTTGATGTGTAAAGTTGGCTCGAATTTGATGCTTTGGTCCCCTTTAACTCTCTCTCTCTCCCTCTCTCTCTCTTTTTCTCTCTCAGACACAGACTTGTGTTGAACGTGCTTGTCGGGTTTCTTTCATTGGTTTGTACGTGGGGACTGGTAGGTAACCATCGGGTAAATTCAATATCTGAGTCCCACTTTTGAATATCTCAATAATAATTCTTGAATTGAGTAATAGTCACAATAGTGGCTAAGACAATATATGAAAAAGAAGAAGAAAAAAAAGTAATATGTAGAACAATTAAGCATCAAGAGGATATTTATGAGGTTGGAAATCAGTGAGGATTCGTGAATGAAAACTATTGACAATGGAAAATGATTGTTGTTGAAAAAACAAGAATTTGCAAAATAATTGTGTTAAAGAAATTCTTAAAAAATGTTATAGGGACAAGGGGAAAATTTGTCAAATCAAAAATACTTTTTACTTGCCTCCAAAAGGTCCAAAAAACAAAAAAAAAAAAAAATCCTGTCAACCGTATGGTCTTTCCACGAAGGCCTGGCATACGTGCACTTTTACATTTATGCCTACACGAATTTTATTAAATATTTATAAAAAAAAGTTTTAATAATTAAAATTTTAATGTAACGATCAATGAGTTCTTAATCAATAAAACACAAAATTCGGTGCTTAAAGTATAAAATATTATTACGAATTAACTGGTTAACCCAGTGTTAAGGTCGATCGATTGATAAGTAGTGGAGGGTCTGAATTAAAAAAGGTACAGATAACATCAGTGGGCTGTTCTTGTAAATTAGCATCCATGGTTCCTTTCGAGTCTCGGACAACAAAATCCCTATTACAAATCCGCGACACCATTTACACCCTGTTTTTAGATTCGAACGTATGTCACATCATCGCCCCCTCCTGAAGATGACGGTTTATGTCCATATGCATTTATCCACCGAGCAGCCACGATTTTCTCCCACGTCAACAGAAGTTTCAATCAAACAGTCCTGTTGGGTGCCCCCTTCTGTGTTTCTCCATTTCTTCTTCCTGTGGGACTAGAAATTTGTCCTGTCTTTCATTTCCCCTCCACCCCCCCAACCTTTCCTTAGACATAATGACGGAGGATCATCTTGCTAATTGCCATTTCACCTAATTGATGGTACATAAAGACAAAGGATCATAATCAAACATGATCGTGAGTTAAATTTTCCACTCCTCCTACTTAATGGTACACTGTCAACTCCACCTCAGGCACAGGAATTTGGAGTGTGGCTAGTTTCAATATGCTTTGTCAATTTATGGACCAAGAAGGATAAACGAGAACAAACATGATACGTCTATGCATTTGCGTGCACATTTAAAATACGGAAATGGATAGCGTATCATCTAAGCCTGCAACTGATTAGTAAGTTTGTATGTTAATTTTTTATATTACTTTGATTTTTAATCTTTTCACTATAATTTATTTCTTAATAAATAAAAATTTGTATTAAGATTTAGGTTTGTAAATGTTAAAATTAAGTGTAATTAATGTCTATTTAAATTTAATAGTATTTAAATAATACATTTTTGTAAAAAATATTGAATGAGAATATTAACAAGCGATTTAACTCTTTGTTTATATACCCTAACTAACATAACTATCGTGTGTTATTTTTAGTTGATAAAAGCAAAAAAAAAAAAAAAAGTGGGGTGGGGGGGGGGGAATAAATAGCGGAAAATAATTCCTTGAAATGTCTTCCTCACATGCCTTGAATTATCCTTTGTGTGCAATGAAATTCACCGAAATATAGAGGCTTCCCAGAATGGTGTCCACAGATACCATGGTCCCGAAACCAATTATACAGCTGTTGCCCTCACCCTCGGCTGGTGGAAGTCCATAGCCAGCCTATGGTTTCCACATCAAACCCAAGAGATTGGTTTCCTTTTTATGACTTTATTACAGAGACGCATACAATCTTGACGCGGGACGGACTCAGGATATAGTAAAATTATTATAATCTATATTTGTGGTTTAATTAGTTATGATGATGCCTCAGACTCATAATTGGTTTATGTAATGTTTTTGGGTTTTTTTTTTTTTTTTAAAAAAATAGTTCCCAACGTCAATTCCTAAGTACATCCCCATGCACTACAGGACACAGCTGCATTAATTAAATATACTACTTAAATAAATAATAGCATTTATTAAACAATATATTGCTTGTATCGAATATTATTTCTGTTACTTCAATGAAAACATAATTGAACGAGAAATATATCTTGTAGAGAAATTTTTTTATTTCTAATTTTTCCAGAGTTATTTATTTATATTTTCAAATGAAGCTTTATTTTTTTCTTTTTTATAATTTCAATTTATTTCATATTACCCTCCAAATAAGTCATCTATCAGTTGACATAATGAAAATAATTTTAGTACTATCGAGACAAAAGTTGTTGGTCCAGAACTTTGGTCACTTGCGCAACATTGAAAATCTTGTAATCTAATTTAAATGTGGCATAAAAATTGGAACCAGAAACATTGCAAATCATAAGCAAGCAATACATGTATCTATGTGAAAATTGAGAATGCTCTCTGTTAATTGAATGTTGGGAAATATTTTCACAAATCATATCTAACAATGTTGAATTTGTTCATGGTGATGAAGGTCTATAAAATCGGATAAATTTTGTCCTTGTGGTATAATTCTCTTTATATCCTCTCATTCTGATAATTTTTTTTTTCATTCAATCTTATTTATGCGATTTTAAGAGCTTTTTTTTTTTTTTGTAATTTTATCCACAATACTTAGTAAGTTAAATTAGTTCAACCAAATAAGATGATTTATGGACTTCACAATTTCTCCATTTTATAGAATTAAAGGGGTCTTGGAATTTCATCATAGGATGTCTCCCAGTGGCCATCCTGGCTAGCAGTTTATTGTCCCAAAAACTCAATTAAAATTAAGATTTAAAGCTTAAAGTTTTAAGTAGCTAAGGCATTTTTACAAATTAGCATTCATTCTCAAAATCTAATTAAGAAGACTAAACTGATATGAGGAAAATCTCTAAAACCGAATTGTACCTCCCGCATTATATCTCCCATGCTTGTAAGAAAAAGTATAATGAGTCTTAGAGAATAGCAAACGTTAGTCCGATGGTTAAATACCACCTGGGAGTTTGAATGGTGTTTTCAAGAAAGCCTTTGCAAACATAAAGCTTTCGTCTGCGCGAGTGGGGCATGTTTTCAGTTGTTTCAAACCCAACCTAGTTGTCCTTCTTTGCAGCCAACTAAGTGGATGGATGGTGAACATTTGATGCTAAGGAATTACTTTCGGTGAAAAGAGAAGAAGCATGCAAAGTCATGAAGCAAATGCAGTTCATTGCATTGCAATGTGAATTGCCATTGGCACTTGTGGCTTTTGTGCACAGCAACGCCCATGTTGCCTTATAAATAGATGGTCATTTTACTTGTTCCGGGTATTCCGAACAAGACCATTTGCCAAGCACCTTTTTCAACTTGTCTTTGTAAATTTCTTATTCCTTAGACTCGAAATTTAGTAGTTCAAGAGGTATGTTAGTAGTCACCAACTTGGGTAGATTTTCTAAATTAAAAATTTAAAGTAGTAAATTCACAGAGCCTCCAAGTACTTGAAATAAATTCGAGCTTGTACTCCCTGTAATAAACTTGTAAGCCGAATTAGTAGTACCTTAAAAATTATCTTTTCGGTTGTCACTAATGTAGATAAAACCAGGTATTATTTAAGCCCTAATCCAGTCAAGATCAAATCCCTGTAGCCCTTGCAAAATTAAAAACCCTTGTTCGAGATCAAGTCGTTACGCTTCGGTCATATTCAAAATCATTGCCCCTCAACTTGAGATCAAGCCCTTTCACCATTATCGGGGTCAAGCCATTCTCATTTATTCAAGATCAAGTTCGTGTGGCTCTTGACGTAGTCACAAAAGAAAATTAATTAAAGGATTCATGCATAGATCTACTCCACAAGTATAGTCAAATTTTTATCTATAATTTTTAAATTGCATCTCGCGTCTCAAACAGCTCCAAGATACAACATCCATACTTCTTATCTCTTTCTCCTTTGTAAAATAATAATAATGGTAAATAAAAAGAAAAAAAATGAAGAAAAAAAAGGCAAAAAAAAGTTTTGAAAAAATCCATAAAAAGAGCTAAAAAAAAGAAGAAAATCACTAGTGCACTCATGTGACAAAAAAGGGTTGCAGTCACCTCCATCAACCATAAAGCGACCATTCACTTACTAGCGTTGACCACTTACTCGCGGATGGGCACCATTCCTCTCCTCCATGGCACATCAAAATGCAATTCACATAAGAGTAGGATTTCTCGCCAAACTGCCTCACAGAGTGGAAAAGTCGATCACTTCCCTCGACAAATATCAAGATTACGGCAACCAATTATTGCCAATCTCTACAAAGCACCAAGATCTAGCCTACTCTATTGAGTCAAGTAGGGAGGGTGCAAAAGACCCCTGCACCTCAGCCTTTCACGGAAAGTCATCAGTTGACACTGATGTCGTTGCGGTCATGATAACAAACATAGCTATCATCGACGATAGGGACATCGAATTGGAAAACAAAATTGTTCTGCTAGTAAAAGTTACGGAGTAAAGGACCGACAAATAAACCATCTTAAAAGGAAAAATTTTTGTTCAAATTGATCTTGACACTAAGGAGATGGTGGTTACACTCCACAAATAGTCCCAGCTAACACCTTCATAATGGACAAACATCAAGGTGGGGCGGTGTAAGTCTGTCTTCTACCACTGTTGCCTCGTTATCTATTCAATAATTACAAGTATGATAACAAACACAATCTAATTACAACAAAGTGAGACTAGTTTGGCGATGTACATGGAACCATACGTTAGACGAATTGAATAGCTTAGCATGCCTTGGGATTACCGACTGTCTAAATTCCAACAATTCGATCAACGTGGCGAGTTGAAGCAACACATTGGTGGCTACTTTATTGAAACCTACAACAATGTTGACACTTACGATGACCTCTTGGGGAAACCGTATGTCTGCTTGCTTAAGGATAATGCTTTCATCTAGTTTATTATGCTTATTTCCATATTGTTAGCCTAGGTTACAAGCTCATCGAAGGTTCGTGGTTAGATAATTTGCATGATGTAAACCAACTCCTCATGTGTCTTTTAAATGCACATCTCTATAGCGGAGGATTCAAATCTACGATCTTTTTAGTCTAGACTGAGCCCACATTACCTGTTGATGTATTCAACAACAGACTTACCTTTCCTTTGTTTGGTTGTTAGTAATTTCCATCATATTCACTGTGTGACGACTGTTAGAGAACTTGTTGAGAAACTGGCACTGGAGCTATTTCCAACTATCAATCGACTTTGGTTCGAGGACCCGTGAAGCCCAAAGCCAAAGCAAAGGCATGCACTCCAATTTCATCAAGTCAGTTGAAACAACAAAACAATCGAATAGTGATATTACAGGAGGTAAAATAGAAAAAGTATTTGTTCCCTGACTTTGATGTTGATGACACCATCGACCAGCTCTTAGAACTCCTAGAGTTAAAGTGACACAATGAGAAAGACTAACCTAAGCAAACCAACTTTTAAAGAATAATCCAAAATTTTGGAAGTATCACTGCTTAATTAGTCATCCAACCGTGATATACTTTGTCTTGAAAGCGTTGACTATAAAAATTAAAAATGAAAACAAAATCATTATGGATGCAAACATTGTGATCAAGGCCAATAAACCACTTTCTCTTTATGTCAAACATAGCTTGATGCTACGCGAAAAGAAATTATGTGGTTCATTTAGTTTGGATCCTTTAAGCTTGTGGCCATACTATCTCCTTAGGATGAAACAAATGCTACTAATGCATGTTATCCCACCAACAAAAAGCAACATTAACAGCCATTTGAGTGAGATCAATTGCTTCCTAGGGCCTAAAAGAGGGCAATTTGCTTTTATTCATAGTAGAGTAAGATGTCACAAGAATCTACATATATCTCAAATAGTACAAGAAAGTTATGTAAAAATTTAATGTAGAATTGAAGGCTTTTACTAAGGACAAGTCATACTTAGGGGATGTAATCTTTTGCAAAGACTCAGACAATCTTTAAGTCTAGGGCATCTTTGCTTAGACACCTATTGATGTAAAGCCATGACAAGTTGCCTTATATCCTACTTAGATCCTGCGTTATGTACCAAAATCATAATGTTATAATAGGCAGTCTTTTTTCTTTTATCGTACTAATCTCAAGCAAAAGGAGCAATATAATAGACTTAAACTTAAAGATCTTTACAATTTAAAGGCCATATATTCCTTACCAATACTAAAAAGCGATTTGGTTTTAACTTTTAAACCTTTAAAAACTTTTGTTAGACTGTTAGTAGTCATATACAACTAATTTACAATGAAAATAACAAGTGAAGGGTTTGATCCTAATGTATACAAGCTCTTTGCCAAGATACTATATAACCTTACAAGCCCAAATACAATTAATACCCTCTTAACACCTATTGATGTAAAGCCATGACAAGCTGCCTTATATCCTACTTAGATCCTGCGTTATGTACCAAAATCATAATGTTATAATAGGCAGCCTTTTTTCTTTTATCGTACTAATCTCAAGCAAAAGGAGCAATATAATAGACTTAAACTTGAAGATCTTTACAATTTAAAGGCCATATATTCCTTACCAATACTAAAGAGCGATTTGGTTTTAACTTTTAAACCTTTAAAAACTTTTGTTAGACTGTTAGTAGTCATATACAACTAATTTACAATGAAAATAACAAATGAAGGGTTTGATCCTAATGTGTACAAGCTCTTTGCCAAGATACTGTATAACCTTACAAGCCCAAATATAATTAATACCCTCTTAACACCTATTGATGTAAAGTCATGACAAGTTGCCTTATATCCTACTTAGATCCTACGTTATGTACCAAAATCATAATGTTATAATAGGCAGTCTTTTTTCTTTTATCGTACTAATCTCAAGCAAAAGGAGCAATATAATAGACTTAAACTTAAAGATCTTTACAATTTAAAGGCCATATATTCCTTACCAATACTAAAGAGCGATTTGGTTTTAACTTTTAAACCTTTAAAAACTTTTGTTAGACTGTTAGTAGTCATATACAACTAATTTACAATGAAAATAACAAGTGAAGGGTTTGATCCTAATGTGTACAAGCTCTTTGCCAAGATACTGTATAACCTTACAAGCCCAAATACAATTAATACCCTCTTAACACCTATTAATGTAAAGCCATGACAAGTTGCCTTATATCCTATTTAGATCCTGCGTTATGTACCAAAATCATAATGTTATAATAAGCAGTCTTTTTTCTTTTATCGTACTAATCTCAAGCAAAAGGAGCAATATAATAGACTTAAACTTGAAGATCTTTACAATTTAAAGGCCATATATTCCTTACCAATACTAAAGAGCGATTTGGTTTTAACTTTTAAACCTTTAAAAACTTTTGTTAGACTGTTAGTAGTCATATACAACTAATTTACAATGAAAATAACAAGTGAAGGGTTTGATCCTAATGTGTACAAGCTCTTTGCCAAGATACTGTATAACCTTACAAGCCCAAATACAATTAATACCCTCTTAACACCTATTAATGTAAAGCCATGACAAGTTGCCTTATATCCTACTTAGATCCTGCATTATGTACCAAAATCATAATGTTATAATAAGCAGTCTTTTTTCTTTTATCGTACTAATCTCAAGCAAAAGGAGCAATATAATAGACTTAAACTTGAAGATCTTTACAATTTAAAGGCCATATATTCCTTACCAATACTAAAGAGCGATTTGGTTTTAACTTTTAAACCTTTAAAAACTTTTATTAGATTGTTAGCAGTCATATACAACTAATTTACAATAAAAATAACAAGTGAAGGGTTTGATCCTAATGCGTACAAGCTCTTTGCCAAGATACTGTATAACCTTACAAGCCCAAACACAATTAATACCCTTTTAACAAAATGTACCAAGGCATTATAGCCTAACCTTTCAATTACAAACCTAAACTAGGCAATTAACAAAATCTACTTATACCAATTGCCTTAAAGAACTAGACTCGATCAATTAATGCATGCTCTATTACAATTATAGTAGCCAACAAAGAGTAAGAGATCCTTTTGACCATTTCATAGCTTAATATTTTCTTAGATTGATTGGTTCAATTGAAAATTAGTCTAGTTAGTTAAGAAAACGAAAATAATCCTCCTTATTCTATCACAATTAATCAAAAGGTTGATTTTGACTTATTAGACAACAAAGTATATGAGGCTCATTTAATAATAAAGGATGGTAGTCATGTCACTATTAATCAACTTAAAGGGATTAATCTTGATTCTTTGAAATACTCTCTACTAGCCTTTATAGGTGTTGTGCTCACACAAGAAAAAGAAAATATCCAATTATTAAGTTAATATAAAGACATCTAATTTTTGGATTCAACCTTAAGGTTACAATACATCACTTAATTGTGAAGAAGGGCATTTATTCAGTGATAACTTTAATTACAATTTTGGCTATAACTCAATTTTCAAATTAAGAAAGAAGTCAACAAATTGATTAATGCTAAATTCATCCATAAAGTCACTTACCTAATATAAATCACTAATAGTTGTAATTTGAAAGAAAAATGGACAACTTCAAGTTCATTTTAATTTCAGATATCTTAATCAGGAATGCTTAAAGGATGACTTTTTCTTACCATTAGCTATGAAACATTATCCTATATGAATGGTTCCTTTTACTATAAGCAAATTATGATAGGATAAAAAAAACATAAGGAACTCACATCATTTTGCATACTTAAGAGCTTATACTACTATAAAGTTGTATTGATTAGGTTAAACAAATTTAGTGTCATGTATTAATGTGTGACGTAGAAGATGTTTGAAGATGTGTTTTACAAGATTCTAGAATGTAACCTTAATAACCTTGTGGCAAAAAGCAAAAAGTAAGTATCATTTGGAAAATCCTAAAGTAATGTTTGACAGATTCAAAAAATTCAAACCTAAGATTAATCCATTTAATTGTGCCTTTGGAGTCACATCAAGAAAGTTTCTTAGCTTTGTCATGTGTTATTATGATGTTGAAGTTTGATAAAAGGTCCAAGCATTTTAAAAGATTTATAAACCAAAAAACCTACATAAGGTGAAATCTATAAGGAAGATTAACATACATTTGACATTTCATTTCCAACCTAGTAGGTCTATATCATTTTTTTAATTAGTTAATGATAAAGAACATCATTTGAGTAGGACAAGACATGCACCAAAGTTTTCAAAAGCATAAAAAAATTTCTTTCAAATTTATCAATCTTAGGTGCTCCAATTAGTCATTGATCCTCTATATCATCACATAAAAAGGATTATTAGGAGCTTTACTCTCATAAGAAAATGGGTAAGGAAAGGAGGTATCTTATATTACCTAAGTAGAATGTTAAATGGTTATAAGTATGCCAAGACTTGCCAAATTTATTAGTTTTATGCCAATTATATATATCAACCACTAAAGCCACTACCTCAAATTATGTCATCTTAACCTTAAAAGGCATAGGGTCTCAACTTGGTTTAACATTTGCCAAAATCCTTCTTGAGTCATGTTTACATATTTGTGGCCATATTACTTCTCAAAATGGAATGAAGCAATCTCACTTAGAGAAGTAAAGAAGCATGTCATTAATTTTATTTAGCTTTACCTAATTAGTCACTATAGAATTCCTCAATTTATATAAAAATAGGAAGCAACTTTACAATAATTTTATAGATAAACTTTGTGAAAAAATTTGCTTCAAACAATACAAGTCATCAACGTATAATGTTTTTGCTAATAATTTGGCTAAGACATTTATGTAAACCATATACAATTTATTATGGAAGATGGTGTTCAAAAAGAAAGAAGAAGTAAATATGATAGGATTCTTGAGGCATTACGGCCATATCTTACAACCTATCACACTTCTACTTAAGTAATGTCATATTCTCTCATTTATGTTGTTAAGGTAATATTGCCACTTGAAAAGCAAATATCATCATTGTGTATAACTATCCAAGAAGGTTTCATAGAGGAGGAAAAATGCATAATTATGGTTGCACAAGTTAGATTCTTTAGATGAAAAAAAAACTCTAAGTATAGTAGTAATTTAAGTGTTTATAAACTCAACTCGCTAAGACCTTTAACTATAGGGTTCACTCACAATTATTCTAAGTAAGAGACTTGGTTCTTGTAATGCAATATCCTTAAACTTAAACCATTACTCATGCTACTAATTCACTTCTAAATTGGATAGACCTACATTAATAATGTCTCTATATTGCTTGATTATGAAGGCATTCAAATTAGAGAATCAACAAAAAGTTCTTAAAGTACTGTTATGTGTAACTCTTTAATAACAATCCTAACATTTAAGAGTATAAACTACAAATGACATACTCTTAACCAATAAAAGTATAAAATGTAAATGACACACACTCCTAACTCATAAGAGAATAAACTATAAACAACACACATTTTAACTTATAAGAGTATGAATTATGAATGACTTAATCATTTCAAAAACAAAAACAAAGCAAAGCAAAACAAAATAAAATAAAAATAATGCCAAAGTAATCTACTTCTAACCTACAAGAGTCTAAAGTATGAATGACTCAAAAATAAAACAAAAAAAATGCACATTTAGTTTGCAAAAGTATAGATTGTGAATAACTTGATAAAAATATAAATGAAAAAGATGATTTAGATTGAAAGTAAAGGTTTGAGAAACCATTTGAACTATTACTCTTTACTCTCACCTTTTTAACTTTTAAGACTTATTTTTTCTTCTAAGCAATAAGAAAGATACAGCTAACTGTGAGATATTAAAGTATGAAAAATGAAAGAGTGTTGCACCTTTGTTGGAAACCAGAGTTGGAGCAATTACAAATCTTGGAGATAATATTCCATAACAATAGAGGTAATTATCCCTTACCATCACAAATCTACCAATTTACCTCACAATTACGATGGTATGATGTAAGTAAAGGAAGGAATATACACTTTTCATTCTAAAATTGGAAACATATCCAAATAGGTAGTGTCTTTGTAACACTTCTTTTTACCATCATTGTTATTATCCTTATTATTGACCTTATTATCATTAACTGCCCTTTGAATGCTAGTATTAACCCCAACTTTATTCTAGCCATTATGCTCATCCCTTAAGGCCATTTTATCTAACATCAACACAATAATGACATGACAAATTTCATGTAGTAATCGTTAATATTTTGCTTGTTGTGTTATGCAGTCTCTAATGTAATATAAGAATTTAACTCTCATAGTTATTTTTATCAATAGAGAAACCCTATGCCATAACAAAGGGAAGCAAGCTTCCCTTCTCATGAAGATGAAGGAAGGACTTTTCTTTATTCTTGATCTATTATAACAAGACTCTTACTCTTTTGTTAGTTTACCATGACAATGTCATGATTGACTAGTATGAATAAGGGTTAGGGTTAATCTTTTCCTTGCATTAACACTAGTGGTCATTTTGTTAAAAAAAAAAACAATAATAATGAAAAGTAATAATAAAGAAATGAAGAAAAAGGAAAAAAAAAAGAAAAAAAAGAATAAAAGAAACTCAAATTAAGAGAAAAGATATGTATTAAGTGTGCACCAAGCTTTAAACATGCGGTATTAGCTTGTCTTTTGTAATATGCATCAGTTGTTTGCCACTATAACTTTTATGCAAAAAGGTGACAAAAGGGAAAGACCCTTTTAGGCTATACATATCCCACCTCTTCATATCACATGAACAACACTCAAGTTTCTTATTTATCTTTATTATCCTAACCTTAATCATCCATGTGAAAAAAGAGAAGATGGCCAATTACTATGTTTCCTCTTCTAAGCACCCTTCAAGCTTGAAATTCAAGCAGGTTTGCATCATTAGTAAGAACACCATGAGAAAAACAAGGCATCTACATTCATACTACCTTCAAGTTGGGAAGACAGCTAATCTCTATAAGGATATATTTTGTTTATAGAATAGAAACTTCTAACCTCCTTAGAGTCATGGTTAGTGTCATGTATAGTGTTGAGCATCGTATGCTTTGCTTCACTCTTAGAGTTCTTTTAAGCAAGAAAATAATCAATGAATTAAGGGTTGTGTTTGACCTATATCAAAGAAAAGTGGAAAAGCTCACAGTGTCAATTGCTTCGTTGCTTTGTTTATGGAATATAAGGTCAAGAATGTGCTCTTAAAAGCTATCAACTGGGGGCAATAGGCATCCATGAAAATTTTATAGGCTTGGTAAATGTTAATGGTTATTTTGATAATCTCCTCACATTCATTGATAGGGTCATTGAGTAGGGTTTCATCAAGTTATCTCAGAAATGCATAATTGTCTAAAATGCTAACAAGATGACTTTATTCGAAAACTAAAAAATTACAAGTCAACACGCAATGGTGCTATCCCCTTATAATTATAAGAGAAGGAGTAATTCATCATTCTATATTTGTTAGATTATTCTAAGATAGACTTTAAGTTTTATGTTTGATGGATCATTCTGAACTAGACTCCAAGTTTTATGTTTGCTAGATCACTTTGAACTGATTTCAATTTATATGTTTGCTGGATCATTCTAAAATGGTCTTTAAATTTCATGTTTGTTGGATCATTCTGATTGGGATTCTAAACTTCGATTTGAAGTGCATCCAAAAGTTCTACCTTATTAAGCCTTTAGGTGGGAACATTTGTCAGCATGAGACTTTTGTGTGTTTTAGTGGGGCATGTCTTCAATCATTTAAACCCAACTTAATTTTTCTTCTTTATTATGGATGGATGGTGACTATTTGCTGCAAAGTAATTGTCTTTGGTGGAAGGGAAGAAGCATGCAAAGTCATGGAGTAAATGTAACTCATTAAATTGCAATGTGAATTGCTATTCGCACTTATGGCGTTTTGTGTAAGCGACATCTATGTTGCATTATAAATAGATGGACATTTCACTTGTTCCAAGCAACCGAGAGGAAAAGAAACAAAACATTTGCTAAGCCATTTTTGCAATTTGTTGTTGCAAATTTCTTAGCCCTCAAACTTGAAATTTAGTATTTAAATGAGCATGCTCTTCAATCACCACTTAGATAAATCCATTGAATGAACAATTTGAAGTTCTAACTTCATAAATCCTCTAAATACATAAAATAAAATTGGACTAGTACACTTTGTAATAAACTTTCAAATATAAATTAATACCTAAGAGATTATGCTTTTTAGTTTTCACTAATGTGGATCCTTTAAATTAAAAATCTATATATTTATTGATCTTAAATCTAGTGGAAATCAAGTTCCCGTGGGCCTCCCAAAAATAAAAATTTTATGTTCAAGATCAAACCTCTACAATTCTCGTCAAATTCAAAATTATTGCCCCTCCACTAGGTGTTAAAGCTTCTGCGACCATTGTTGGAGTAAAGTTATTCTCATTTGTTTAAGATCAAAACCATGTGGTACTTGATGAAGTCACAAAGAGGACTAATCAAAAAATTCACACGGAAATCAATTCCAAATATATATTTAAATTTTTATCTATAATTTGCAAATTATATCTTCTATGCCTAACAGTTCAAAAGGGAAAATTTTGTATTCATAGCATTATACATTTGGTCAGAGTTTGAATTTTTGCATGTGCATTAACTTCTCCCAAAATAATAAAAAAAAATGATGATGGTACTGTCATGTAGGAAACAAGGATTGCTATCACCTATTTCTTTTAGTGTGACGAATCGGCGTGAATTACCAATCTCAAATAGTGAATCATTGTTGCAAACGACGAAGCTCACATGATGATTACTATGCCCCAAGAGGCCAAAACTATCCCTTTATGTGTTAGAAAAATGTTATAGCAGTAGTGGGTCATTTTGATTGGATAATTAAACAAATCAAGATCAAAAGTTTGATTATAAGCCCATAGGACCTCGCGGGAATAATGATGGGATGTTAGGGAAAGAGGAGAAGATCCCTCGAAAGACCACAAAATCCGTTTGGTTCGCTCAACTATATGCTTTTTGCTTTTCTCTTCTTTCATTGTGCGTGGCAGATAGCTGGGCTGCTGCCCACCACATGCCTCTGCACCTAATTGTCCCATGATATACTTGTATTTGTTTCTCACTGTCTGGCACAGTGACACTGTTAACCGTTTTTCTTTCGTTTTTTTATATTGTCTTCTTTATTCCTTCGAGAATGCAACGGCCATGGTCATCTCCTACTGGGGACCAAGTATGGCCATTCACATTCTCTGTGTTGTCGATACTGAGATCTAACTAGATCTCCACATGGTGCGTTCCTGTCCTTTTTCTCTTGGAATTTTCACATTCTCTAATGCAATTGAGTTGAATAGTCTCGCTCAACCCATTAAATTTTAAAGGGTTATTCACTTGAAAAAGTTAGATTATTTAACTCAGCCATAAGGGTTATTCATTTTATATTTTTTTTCTATTTTTCGTGAAATTTAAACTGTATCTTATTAGATTAATTTTCAGCTTATTTTGAGGGATGGAAATTATATTCACAGCTAAATCAAATTTCACATTTCGAAATCATAATCTATGTAAATTACTCCCTTAGAAGTTATGTCGGAAACATCTAAACTAGGTAGATGACGAGTTTTTCATTATAACATAGGTGTCTAAATATAAATATATATGTATATATATATATAGATAGTTTAGAAATTAGTAATTGCATGTCTCTCACAAATCATTAAGCCTTTGATGTCTTGGAAAAGCACTGACTACACTCCGCCAATGGTGTGCACCATTACCTTTGCTTCTCAAACACAGTTTTTTACCATGTGGCTGCAATTGTCAAAAACAGCTGCTCAAAATATTATGACAATTCTCATACCACACATAATATTAATGCTAATTCAAAGAAAACAAATAATAATAATTGAAAGAGATGGAAGAAAGTAAATACGGTGAGTGGGATTCCCTGTGTAACTGCGTTGGGCATGGGGCTGCATAGGGATTCCATCAATTTCATCTGTCACTCTGCACCGAGGAAGGAATGGTACGTGGTGTCGCGGACGGTGTAGTCTTCTGTAAATGTTCTTTCTCGAACTTCTACAGATACATCTCTCTCTACTATACTTTACACGCCTGTCCTTTTTCTTGGATTTTGGATGATATATCCCTCCATTTTTTTCTTTCTCTCCCAATTTCCTTCTTTTAAAATTTTGGAAACGCAAGGTGAAACTCTAGTTAAGATAACGTGTTGGGCGCACATTAACTTTAGAGAGTATATGAGCCCGACAGATGAATCCTCTCCTTGTCACCCACTATGTAATCAAGCCCAATTTCAGTTTATGTTGACATTATCAACCAAAATATATATATATATCTACTCTGATTCGATTTTAGACCCGACCCATCAACTGAAATTCTGATTAATTATATTATGATACTCTTGGTTATGCTATACTCTTGGTTTTGTTACTTCCCCCCTCTCTCTCTCTCTCTCTCTCTCCACTCCATATTTCAACCCCATCAAGTGAAAGGCTCGCGTCGCCACCTGCTCTTTGTCTGTTGCTCTTTGTTTCAACGATTCCTGTGAAGAAGAAATGCTGGGAAACTGCGAGAAGATGCTTGTCATCTCTCCAATTGCTAACGAATGGCCACAGGTTCTTCACTCCCACTCTCTCTCTCTATCGCTCTCAATGATTAGACAAAACATGACCCCATTTTTGTTGTTTAGCCAGTGGAAAAGAATATCCGTGTTGTGTTTTTTACTTTACCCTTTAAACGCTATCTAGAACTACGGTGCTCTTCCCTGTTTCCTTGTCTTTTTTTTCTTTTTTTCTCTTCTTTCTTCCTTAATTTTGTTTTCTCATACTGTCTTGGAATCAGTTAGATGAAGAGAGCAGCTTGATGGCACCAGCAACCCGTAGACTAATGGAGAAACAAAGCGAAGAAATAGTGCAAGCAGTACCGCAGCAACAACAGCAGCAGCCTCTCAACTGTCCTCGTTGTGATTCCTCAAACACCAAGTTTTGTTACTACAACAACTACAGCTTATCTCAGCCCCGGCACTTCTGCAAGGCTTGCAAGCGATACTGGACCAAAGGTGGAACCTTACGGAATGTTCCTGTTGGAGGCGGATGCAGGAAGAACAAGCGTGTCAAGAGGCCTGCTACCCCAGCTACCATTGAAGGAGGAGTCAATTCAGTTTCTAGTGCAAACTCCAATATTAACCCTTCTCCTCAACCCAAAATTGATGTTGCTTCCACTACTTCAAATCCTATCAACCCTTTGTTTTACGGGCTACCCAGTAACCCTTCTCAGATGAATCTTCCATTTCCTGCTGGTAGGTTCAATTCTAGAGTCTCATCTACCACGGATTCTCTTTCTGGGTATGATCTCCACCCTCAGCTGAGCCATATCCTTGGATTAGGGTTTTCATCAGCAACGATGACAGGTGATGCTAATGGACTTTCCACAACTAAGCAAATCCAGGATTTGGTCAACCCAACTCCCCTTCTTTCTAGTTATTCTACCTTTGCTTCCACACCTTCCGCCACCACAACTGCTGCTCCATCTATGGCCACTTTGCTTGCCTCCACCCTTCACCAACACAAGTTCACAAATAATGGTGTCAAGGACAGCCACTTTCAAAACTTAACAGCCTTTGAGGACCACAAATTTCAAATGAGTGGCCATAGTGATGATCCTGCTGCGGGTATTGCTGTGAAAGAACTCAAACTAGAACAAGGACAAAACAGGATGGATTGGAACGTGCCATCCCAGGACCAAATAGACCAAATTGGTTTCTCATCAGATCCTTCACTTTACTGGAACACTTCGGCAAGTTTGTGTGCATGGCTTGATCCCGCAAATATTGGATCCTCAGTTACTTCTCTGATCTAGCACAATGAAACACCATTTCATCTCCCTCTCTTTCACTAACATATTTTTCTTCTTTTCTTTTTAGCCACCTTGTCTTCAGTTGATATCTTCTGTTTGTACTTTGTAGTGTACTGTCAATCAAATTGGGGTGAAATTCAGGGAGACAAAAAAGTATAACAAGGCACACAAAGAAAAAGAAAAAGGAAAAAAAAGGGGGGGGGGGAAGAAAAAAGGAGAGAGTTCGGCTTTGAAGCAAATGAAGGAGAAGAGGAACTTGGATCGGAGAGATCATGTCAGCTGCAATAAATCAACCTGTCGGTTTTATTTTCAAGGTTGAGACACCCTATTTGCGCTGAGAGGAGCCTCGGATCCTTTTTCCATCTTGTTAACTATCAATCACTATCAACTCCATCATCAACATCATCATCACATCTACAGAGTGTTGAAGAAAAGATCAACTCTCCTCAGTAAGTTGGTCTTCCTTAAGATTGTATGTATATATGCACGACTTGTCCCTTCCTTCTAATGCACCTGCCATTGGGTTGGGTCTTGGAGGGCTATATGTTTCAATCCTCAATGAAGATCAAATGAGGAACTGATCTTTTCTTTGTTTGTTTTTTTTTTTTTTTTTAACTTTTTGCCTCCATTTTTATCCTTTATACTATTTTTGGTCTTAAGGGTGATGGTGTGTGGGTACCATGGTATAGGAAAGAGGGAGATTTGCTTTTGTAATGTGATTTCTCTTTTTCTTTTTTTTCTTTTTCGGTTTATTTGATTGGGTATTGGTCATATGTTGTTGACTTTATTGCATTTGATGTTATTGATAAGGGATTACAGCTTTGGGAAAAACACAATGCTTAAATGTCATTTTGGGACCATAAACACGCGAAATATTCTAACATTAGAATATCGAACTGGATAGATGCAAGATGTTCTATGCTTCGCTACTTGCTATGAGTAATGTTTGCCAAGATCAGAAGTGTTCAGGTTCTGAGCAAAAATGGTTATCTTAGCTCTCATCCAACAGTTTTGCTCTGACATTTATTTTTATTTTTTTTTTGATCTGGCAATATCCTAGCCACTATAGCTAATGCATATGTGTGCATACATTCATGTAACTGCATAATGTTAGACATGACTTTCTTCAGATATGTGAATTGGTTCATCCAAGAACTATGAGTAGTATATGAATGGGTGTTATGGCTTTGAATGTAATACAACATGGATCACTCAAACTAAGATCATCCTGACAAGGATTGAGATGGAAATAGAATTCAGTTGGTGACTTAGATTTTAGTGCAATGGCTGGAGAACCCAATTTCATTCCCTTTACAATGAGGGAGGGCCGGGGATTTGTTCAATTGCTGTGAGAAGGACGAGTCCAAATTGAGTAAAGCTATGAGATTTGCTAATACTCATCTTAAACTAATAATAATGATCTGTTTGATATAAACGATAAGATGAAATGCCGCATGCAGATATTGCTTCCTTGACGAATGAGTATAATGTTAAGATGAAAAGTGCATCTCACAATGCCTTTAAATGTTCACTCAATATATCATTTAATACATCTAATTATTCGCTTTGCGCTTATGCTGGCTGCAAGTCATGAATATAATAAAAAAGCTTGAGTATGCACCTTTTAACTCTGCATTTTTTGTACATTTTAATATTAATTAGATTATAAATTACACAATAAAAATAAATTTCTTTATTTACATTAACCCCACTGAGGCGTCCTCTGAGATGTAAGTTTATGTACCCCAACCCTTTAAGTATCTTTAAAATTGCTGATCAAATCTTGGCTTTTGAATTTCATAAACTCCCAGTCAAAAGAATTCATTTGCATAAACTATTCTGCTCACGAGCTAATGCTCTAGTGGGGGAAAGTCTTGCTTATGCCATTAGTAACTGATGGCACTCTCCTAGCAATGTGGCTTATCCTATACAACTACATGATGTTCATTGTTGCTAAAATAACGCCTTTGATGATCTGATTCATCCTTTCAATTTCTAGGCAGCACAGTGCTTCACGATATCATATAACTCGAACCACTTTATGATTCTACCTTCGCATGTAAAAGAAAGGATATTGGTATCGTATATATGCTAGGGTATACATCTAGGACTTTATCTTGGGGCTGCCACTGTAAAAATAAGAAAACTAGGGGCAGCTAGCTAGTAAAATGTGCATAAATGCTCGTCCATTAATCCATACTTTAAGGTGTTTTAGCTGCAAGTAGAATATGACCGCCGCTACAATTACGTTATAATTCATTCATTCATACAAAAGTTATTTTTAAAATTGAAGATCTCGAATCTAAGATTCTTTATTAACAAAGAAAAAAAGAAGAAGAAAAAAAAATATAAATATATATAAGACTGCTACCCATCTATATCTGCTTAGCTCTACCTTAATTATTTTTGCTGCTAGTAGCAAGTGAGAGAAATTAAATGTGGGTTAATAATTTTCGTTCATCTCAAGTGGAATATACACTAGAGGCAACGTTGACCCGTGGCATATGGGAATAATGGCCCAATACAAATTACAATAGACAATAATAATATGACAATAATGGCATGCTTAATTGACCAAGAAGTGGTGGGGGGGGAGGGGGGAGTACCTAAAATGGTACTAGTTTACAGTCGAATCGATGGTGAGATGAGTAGTAGTCAGCTAGAAATCGCAAGGGGTTGTTGCTCATGAGTGTAATAATGTCAACTTTAGGCCAAATTAGTTTGGTGTGTTTTGTGATAAAAAGCGAATGAGAGCAATGCTCAAAATCATAGGTTTGAGAATTCATGGTTTCATTGGGTGTCACATCTCTCCTTGTTGAGCCTCCCAGTCTACCAAAAGAAGAGAGACTGCCTGCGGTCCCGCTATATAGATCATTTTGATTGCCTCCTGCATGGGTGCAATTATGGGTAGGGCATTAAAGTCTTCTTTCCTTTGTAAACACTTTAGATTTAGATTTAGATTTAGATTAGATGGAGCATAGCAAATGGTTGTGTTCCCCTTGCACATCCTCTGCTAAAGAGCAACTCGATAAACCATTTCAAGTCGACTTGTCATCTGCATATAGCCATGAAACGGCTGAAACTAATAATTACGAGAATGACTGTCGACTACCCTAGTCAACCAGGCCGACATGAGGTTTTGGTACAAATAAAAGGAAGAGTACTATTACTGGGGTGTAGTTTTTAGGTATATTCTAGCTATGAGTGACGTTACTCAATGCCATTTGTGATTAAATATTTTTTTAATTTTATTTTTTTAAAAAATTACACGATATGCATTAAAACAAACAAAATACAATGTTCACTTTTAAAATTGAATTGAAAATAAAGGCGGTTTTAAGGCTGATGGATTTTTTTTTTTTCCAGAAAAAGAAATTGTTGGGAGGTGAGCGCATTTGGAAGAGATGAAGGAGAACATTTGGATTAGGAAACCAGTATATAATAGCTATATATTTGGTGAATAAAAAACTCTAGTGAAAAAAAAAAAAAAAAGCCCATAGACAGAGAGAGGGAGGAAAAAAGAGATTTGGTAACATGGTCTCTCTCTTTTTTTTTTTTTTCAGTCAACCAAAATGAAAAAGTAAGAATTTACATATTTAAGACATATATTTAATTTTATCAAATATTTTTTAAAAAAAGTTTAACTAATGATTTTGCAAAGAATAAATAACTATCTTTATTGTTAAACCACAATTTTAAGTGGTGACAACATGACCCTTAAACTTGTCTTATCTTTTTTGTTATTTTATTTTATTTTATTATTATTTTTATTTCATGTAGCAATAACTGTTATTTTTTTTAAGGAAAAAAAATAAGTGATTGATAATCTTATCAAAATTCAGCGAAGGAAAGACTAAATGAAAATAGGGATATACTTGTTAATGCATGACATGTAGCTAATGAATTAGTTACTATTTATATTTAATTTTTTTATCTATATTATTTTATAAAAAATATTTATTATCTTTAATTTATTTATATTTATTTAATTTTAAAATAAAATTTATAAAATAAATATATTTTATAAAAATAATAATTTATAAAAATATATTATTAAAATAAAATATTAATAGAGTTATATGTATTATATTTTTAATTAAAAATAATTAATTATATTTAAATAATATAAAAAATATTTAAATAAATATATAAGTATTTATTAAATAATAAATTTATTAATTTAATTTATTACGAGAATTTTAAATAAAAGAGTACTTACAAATATTTAAAATTATTCGTGTGACTTGATATATGTTGTACATCATAATTTATTATATTACTTATTATATTTATAAATTATTATTAAAAAAAATTACTTATTAACGCTGGAAAAACTGCGGCTACCGCGTGGAAATTTCAAAACCACTCTCCATCTCTCTAGAAGCTCGTTGGCTGGTATAGAGTGTCTGCTTGCCGCTTGCTCGACAAAAGTCCACAATCAAACTAGGCTCATTTCGTCAAAGCTTTCGGCCATCGCCTTGTCACACGTCTTATTCAATCAATATTGCGCCACAAGTACCGCGCAAGGCCCGATCTTGGGATAGTGACTGGTGTGAATCTTGACCTCCTAATGGCTGGCCGAGGTATGTTACCTTTTTGACGATGAACACTCTTTTCGTCAATAATGTATCAGGGATTGTCAATGCACATTGGTTAAGGGGAATATTTCAAGATTGTGGGGTTGTAAGTGATGGCTTTATTCCGCACAAGGTTAGTAAATCTCGTATGAGATTTAGTTTTGTGAGAATCTTTAGAAAACAAGTTGCTATTAAGAATCTTCATAAGGTCTCCTTTTTGGATCGTGGACTTGGGGTTAATTTTGCAAGATTTAAAGTTCCCCAATATGTAGGTTGGGACCATATTCAACCAGGTTCAAAGATGCAAGCTCCCATGAGAAGTACGGAAGAGGAGAGAATCTTTCGCTCTACCGGTGTGTGGATATTTACTATTCTCCCAAGGATGAGGACATAAAGTGGCTGAGCATGAGTGCAATTGGGATCCTTAGAGTTTCGAATTATGTTGAGCCATCACCAGATTGCTTAGAGGCAGAGGGTGCTCATTCATGCTCAATTACGTTGATGGGAGGATCAATGGCCTTGATTACTTTTGTGAGCAAAGAAAATATGGAGCAATGTTAAGTGAGGGAAAGGAATGGTTAGATCAATATTTGGTTGAAATACGAACTTGGAAGCCAAGTGATATTTGTATGGACTGTTTGACATAGTTACGTATGAAGAGGACTCCTCTTCAGGCATAGAGCAGTGAATTCTATTCTGAATTTTGTGGGAGATAGGGAGAGTTTATTTCTATGGATGAGTCCTCTTTGGAAAGATGGAGGCTTGATTGTTGTAGAGTCCTTAACTTGGTTAATGTTGATACTAAAATTCCCATTTCTAACATAGCAGGAGTTGATGGCCTATGGTACAAGATATGAATTATGGTGGAGCATGTATGGGATGTGCAAGTGGTAAAGATGGTGGTGAAGCAGAAGAATGATTTTGCAATAAATCAGAATTCAACCAAGCTATAGAGACAGAGCAGTTTGGTAACAGAGAACATAGGCAGGTCTGGAGAGCTCAAATGTGGTAGTCATAATGATGGCCAATGTCCGACAATAGTGCAGTTGGGTGGCCTAGAGTCCAATGGAGTTGGAGTGATTTCCAACAATGGTGATGGGATGACATCCTGCAATGTTGAGCTGGGGTAGGTTACTGCAGAGATTAAAGCTAGTCCTAGTAATGAAGAGGGTAAGGCTGATGCAAATGAGTAATAAGACCAAGGGTAAATCAATAGTTCTAACCAAATGAACATGGTCTCTTTGACTCAGAGGTCAGCTAGTGAGAGAGATAAAAGTATAAAGGTTACAGATGAAAAAGATATCTGTCAATCTGAGAATCAAGGAGTAGGAGGTTGTGGGGAGTAGAGAGCCATAGAGAGGAAAAATAAGAAGTTGATCGATCAAATAAAAGAGCTGAAAAATGAAGGTATTCAGGGTAATAAGGATAGTTTGGCTGATTTGGACTATGGGAACAAGAGCACCATTAATGGGGCCAAAAAATATAATATAAACCAAAAGGATAGTGTCTTGTGGAGGGAAGAGACACAAATCTACTTTTTCTGGTAAAAGAAAAATAGGAGCAACATGTATCAAAACACAAAAGAAAATTCTCTCCAATGATACTTTTATTTTGGATGATATTATTCGCTATAGAAACTTAGCTTTACATCAGGAAGCACAAAAGATTCTCGAGGATGGAAGGATGCTAGGCTTGCAAAAAATGGGAGAAGAGGATGAGATTTTAAGCAAATTAATGGTGATGGAGGAAGAAGGGGACATTGATTGGAGACTATAATGTCTTTGTTTGGTTATTGAATCATGGGGTTCATAGGTTAGATGAGTAGCCAAATTTCTTTAATAGGGAGACAGGATGTGACAGTCTGTGATTTGACTGATATGTGTTGATGGATGTTGGTGGCTATTGATTTTTTTGTTGGGTGACATGGCCTGGAGGAAAACATGGGACATTGTTTATTACTGGAAGGTTGTTGTGGATGTAGTTTTATGCAAATGAAGTGTTTGTGTAGCGGTTTGTCCTGGCATTGGAAAACATGAGACCTAACATCAATTGATATGTCATGCTTGACCATTTGGCAAGGAGCAGCTGAGTTTGTAGTTAGTATATGAGAAGATCGTTTTATTATTGTGTGCATTGTTGGAAAGGTTTGGATGGGAAGCAAGCTTTGGCAGGGGAATTCGAGACAGTCAAGGTTTTTGGGATGGAAGGTTGCTGTGCAGGTGGGGGTTGAGGATTATAGTTGCCATGGCTAACCATTTGATCTTGTACACATTTTGGGTTATGTGGACCTGTTGGAGCTGGTCTTTTGGGTGTATTCTGTTGCTGATTTTATTTGACAGCTTGGAAATCTATTGGGTGTCTTCTTGATGGTCCAATATTCTTGTCAAGTGGTGTTGAGGTTTTGTTGTCTTTGAAATTTGAGACTCGTAGGACTTTTTGGTTTACTCTGGTTAATTTTCTATTCTGAAACTTAGGAGTTGATATGATCTATTAATAGGGGCCATGTATGTATGGTATGGTTGTCCTTGGTTCTCAATGGATGCCATGAATAATAATTTTGTGTTGTTTAAAAAGAAGAGTATGAGTTCTTTTGCTCACTCTATTGAAGACATAGAGCCAGTAGATGTAACTATGTTAGGAGGAGGTTTGCTTGGATAATACAAATTCCATGCGTGGGATTAATCGAATATTTTTGAGTAAGGAGTTGCTGTTGACATAGCCTTCATCCATGCAAGGGGATTTACCCCGATTTGCCCCAATCTCTTTTTGATCATTGCCCACTCTTACATGAAACCAATAAGGTGGATTGGGGTCCTCAGCCATTCCGATTCCTTGATTGTTGACCACATTACCCTAGCTTTGTCAAGATGATTTACAACTTATGGTTGTCCTTTGGTCACTCTTCTACTGGTCCTTTCAAATTGTGAAAGCTGAAAATGTTAAAAGAAAGCCTACAACTTGGAACTGTAAAGTGTTTGATAACAGTGACTCTTGTATCCAGACCTTGGAAGATAAATTGTCTGCTTTGGATATTTTGTAGGAAAGCAATGGGCTTTCAAGTGAGCAAAAGCAACTCAGAAGAGAACTCTAGTTTGAACTAAGAAAGAAGCATAGGTTGAAGGAATCAGTATGGAGACACATATCCAGAATCAAATTGATTTGAGAAGGCGATAGTAGTACAACATTCTTCCATCTAACAGCAAATAATTGGGCATGGAGGAATTACATAGACTGTCTATATGGGCCTGCTCTTTGACTGATCCCTTTGACCTTATGATGGTGGTTGCCAATTTTTACCAAAATTTTTATACTGAAGGTCCTTAATTAGTATTTTTTTCAAGAAACTATTTTGACAGATGCCTGGGATCTTAAGGCACCTTGTACCTGTGATGAAATTAAAGCTGCAGTTTGGAGTTGTGAAGGATCGAAGGCTCTAGGGCCTGATGAGTTTAATTTCTCCTTCTTGAAATCTACTTAGGAGCAATGCATTGTAATGTTGTAAGTATGGTGAATGAATTTCAATGGATGGTCTCTTCTGAAAGGCATCAATTCTTCATTCATTACACTTACTCCAGAGGTCAACCGTGCTGTTTCATTATCAGATTTCAGACCAATTAGTCTAATTAGCTCCATTGTAGGAAATTTGATCAATTCTTCATTCATTACATATCCTAGAGGTCATTCATTACACTTATCTCTAAGCTTCTTACTAATCATCTTATAAAGGTTATTGGGAACATTGTAGGGAAAAATCAAAGTGCTTTCGTCAATGATAAGAAAATTATGAATATTACCTCCGAGACCATTGACTTTCTCAAGAAGTCAAGGGCTATTGGTGTCATGCTTAAACTCAACTTTTAGAAGGCCTTTGATTAATTGTCATTGAAATATCTTGATGAATCTTATCTATGGGTAGCAGATTGAGCCTTACGAAGTCGCTCCTTTTGAGCCTTTCTCTTTACTACTTGTCACTTTTTTAGATTCCCAGGGGTGTTGCAAAAGTTTTGGTTCCCCTCTAATGCAGATTCTTTTGGACACATGACATTGATAAGAATAAAATCTGCAATGGTCGATGGGACTTGATTGTGCAACAAAAAAATTTAGGTGGTTTAGTGTTGGCTCCATTCTTCTTAAGAATCAAGGACTTTTCTTCAATTAGATATGGAGAATTGGCTGGGAGGAACAATCCCCCTGGAGGCACTTTTTATGTTGCAAATACAATGCAGGTCCTAATAATCGGCAACTTGATGATATGCTTCTTTGACAATCTTCAAAATTCTGGGGTGACATCCTGAGATCTGGAACCACTGATATAGCCTGCATGAAGGTGAGGATGGAAAATACTAAATTTTTGTCGGAAATGGTACTCAGCATAAGATTCTAGGATGATGTTTGGCTTGGAGACTTGTTTTTGGGTATTCATTATCCAAGGCTATGTTCCCTAGCACATATGGGCAAATGGAATAACGAGCAGTGAATTTGAGAAGCAGTTATTTGAATGGGAGTCCAAAATGCAATCCCAATTACTTAATTTTTCTAATGAAGTTGCTCCATGTTGTGAGGAAGAAGATAAATGATTTGGAAGCAGAACTCTAGTGGCGCCTATGTGTGAAGTCTTCCAATTCTGAATTAATCAAGGAATCTTTTCTTCCCTCAGTCCCTCTCCCTTGCACATGGACTGGATTGGCTCCTCCCAAGACTGAATTTTTTGTTTGGATGGCGATGCTTGACAGAATTAATACAAGGGTAATGCTTTCCAGTAAAGGGTTCATCTCTAGTGAGCATTCTCTGTGTTTCTTCTGCAATACAGAACCTGAAACGACTAACCACTTGCTAATTACTTATCCATGTTCTTGGAAGTTACGGAGTGCTGTTGCTAACCGGTGGGACTTCAATTGTGTAAGCCATCAAATTTGCAGGAGTTGTGCGTGCAACCGTCTAGTATAACTGGGGGTAAGTTTCAACGGCATATATAGGTTGCCATATTCTTTGTTGGCATGAAGTCCAATTCTAGAGTTGCTCTCACATGGCTGAATAAGAAAGAACAGTGACCATTGTGGTTTAAACAAACCCTTACTAGAGTTTTTGATTCATTAAAGTATTGTGCCATTTAGAATTTCCAATATATTAGCAGGAACTGTAACTTTGTTGCAGATAGATTAACGAAACAAGAAATCATGCGGCAAAGTAATCTCATTTTCCAACTTTAGTCTTTTCCTTTACTACTTATCATCATCCTATGGTGCTTGCAATAGCTTTGCTTTGTCCTTCATTCAATAGAATCTAACAATGCCCTTTTTGGTCTCCCGTTATCCCATAAGATCCAATTGAAGGAGCCAAGAATACGAATGTTAGTTTCCGTTCAATTGTCCTAAATTGTTGGATAGAACACAAATTGTCCTAAATTGTTCAAACCAGCAAGTTGGTTGTGTAGTGATTGTAGGCAGTTTAGACTTTTATTTAACATTGTCACCCCAAAATGGTTAATCTATCAAAATTAACACAATTTAGAATACAATAGAGTTCCATCACTAAACGTTCTAAATTTTAATTTAAAGCAGAACATTAGCAAGCTAACCGGACTTATAAAGAACAAAGGCTAAATGCATAAAATGATAAAAACATCTTACAAACCATCTTACCATGAGAAACCCACCTGTACATGTGTATAGATATATGACGAGTAAAAAAAAAAATGTATAATAGATCGTCAAGTAAACATTTTTCAGTCAATCTATCATATTTTAAACAACATCAAGACTTTGTAATCCACATGGTTGGGTATGAATGGAAAGTAGTATCCCTCCTAGACCTACACAACATACTGCCATATTGGTAAACATCCAATCAAGAGCACTTGATTTTGAAGTTAAATATATAAATCAGTTTTCAAAAAATTTTAAGTCACATATCTTTTTTCTCTCTTGGGTCTTAATAGGTGCGCGACTCTTGGTAGTTCAAATTTTACGGCTTTTTACAATTGGATTCATTTTCATCATCCCTTCTAATATTTAGTAGATAACTGTGGGAGACCAAAGGCATTTGGGAATTGCTAGAAGGTTAATGGTCAAGTTAAATAGATTTGTTATTCATATTCAAATCAAATTATTAGTAACAATTTTATTGATTTTAAAACCGAAAGTAATCAATGGAAGAGTAAAAACTCGGTAAATAAGCATAATTCGTTTCAGTTTGAGTTGGTTGGTACGACGATTTTGGGCGGTTTGATCCCAACTATATCAAGCAAATATAAACAATTTTGTTTGTAAGAAAATATAAAAGAAAAATAAGGATATACATGTGCAACTAGAAATTACAATAAATGTACCTAAGTCACAAGGGTATAATTTCATTGAGTATTACCCACTTTGTGTTTAAAATAGCAAATCACATCAATGTTAGTTGAATTTCGCTTCAACTTGGTTACAGATTTGAGAATTCTGCAATTAAACAAAAAAAAAAAAAGTTATGGTTTTCTCAAACCACTATCTACGTTCAGTCTATTTTTCAGTGCTTTGATGTTGGGATTGAATTGATTTGATAAAGCTGAACAGTTAGAGCGATCTGATAAACGGCGGTAACCCACATGCATAGACAACAAGCTGTCTTTCCTTTAGTCTCCCTTCTCGAAAAAATAAAAACCTAATTAACTCAAAAAGTTATCTTTATTATTATCATATATTAGGAGGTTTAACAAGAGTAAGCACTACTTTAATGATGGATGCCATACTGATCTATCCATAATTCGAACTTGGCGCTTAACTAGCTCGTTTGGAAAGTAACAAATTAAAAGGAAAATAGAATTTGATACCATTGCATCATCAAAATGCTAAAAAGTAGCCACTTTAACAAAAGCTAAACAATCATATTATATCTGATCAAAAGTTCAAACCAACCTAACCCAATATTTCAGCAAACGTTTATAATAAACATAGGCACAAAGAAGGCCAAATCCTACGTTAGTAAACTTCCTTTAGACCACAATAATATTCTGTCCAATTAATGTTTTAGGGCGAAACAAATTATAAAACCAACCCTCCAAATGAAAAATATAGTTTTGATTATGCAAAGCAAAATAAATAAAGAGATTCATGGTGTTGGCTTTTGTTCTCCTGGTGTACAAAAAGCCAAAATGCTGCCTTTGGAGGCAAAAGCTGCTCTCTGGAGCTTGAGTGGGGCTTTCAAAGAAATGTTTAAGGAAGTTGGGTATCCTGGTGAGGGGCATAAGCAGCCAATGGATCATCCCATTGGTCTGGATTCAAAGAAGACGAGCTAGTATTGTCATTCACAGTGTTACTGCTGCTGATGCTGTTGGCTGCAGTGGTTGTGGTACTAGCATGCCACAAAGTAGTAACATGGACAGCAGGGTTACTAGCACTGTTGCTCGTATAGACCTGGTGCCAATTGATCTGCTGCTGATGCGACGAGCTAGCAGGCCTACCTGAATGCGTCAGATTCTCTTCACATTCATAAAATGGATAATACGCATCTCTCATAGCATCTCCACTTCCCACACGGTGGAATTGCCTTTGCTGTTGAATTTGTTGGCGCTGCCGCGAAGCATAAGAAGTAACCGGATTGAAATTATGCAGCAGACCCATATTTGGAAAACAACCCAAATTAAACCATTGATTCACAGGATTATTTGGAGGTCGATGAGAGAATGATTGGTTATTTAGACAGTGAAATGCTGCTGTTGCAGGATAATAAGGTCCCATCAGATTTGGAGCAACCGCAACAGGTGAATCCAAGCTCCTCAATTCTTTAGCAGCCAACGTGGGAGTATTAGTGTTCGAAACAACACTTTGTGCAATTCCCTGCAGATTATGCGGTGGCTGAGACCTAGAATTCTGGTCACCAGAAGAAGAATAATAATACAATGAAGATGACGACGACGACGACGATGATGTCTTGACGTGCCTTGCCTTGTCACAACTGCCTCCCGCAGGGATGTTCCTCAAGGTACCACCTTGAGTCCAATACCGCCTGCAAGTCTTGCAAAAGTATCTTGGCTGAGAGAGACTGTAATTGTTGTAGTAACAAAACTTTGTATTGAGAGAGTCGCAGCGAGGACATTTTTGATTAGGTGGGCGCTGCTGCTGATTCTCCTCTTGCATCATCTTCAATCTTTGGTCTTCATTCTGATCCATGTCTTCTCCTCCTCTCTCCTGTTCCATCTCTCTCTCTCTCAACGTGTCTTCCCCTAGCTACTAAGAATCTCACAAATGCACTGCTAAACCATGAATAAGTGGTTGTTACCCTGTTTGATCTACAAGCATTTACCTCACTTTATTTCAGCTGCTCATAATTAATGAAGAAATAAAATCAGATATGAAAGTTAAAATTCAATATCCCTCATAATTCAAACCAAATCCTTCAAGATTTCACCTCATTAAGACTATGATATAATCAGATTAAAAAAAAAAAAAAAACAAAACAAAGAGATCAATTGCTTTAAGCCTACCCACAAGACAGGAGTCTTCACTTTTAGGAGTTGAGTACTTCTGGAGGGTGATTTAAGCGAAATTAATTTAGAATATGACCACGGAGAATGGATTCAGGAATTCTACTCAGTGAGGGCAATGTTACGTGTAGTTAATAAAATAATATTAGAAATTAAATAATATAAAAAATATCAACATTTTTTTTCATTTAAAGTTTTTTTTTTTAATCTTTTGGACAGCTATGAAAACTTCAAATAAATCTTATATAATTAGTTGGAGCAAATTTTATAAATATTAGTTATCTATAGACTTTGTTTTGTGAAAATTAAGATATAGTCCTTTATATTTTCTTATATTTTAAAAAATATATATTATTTTAAAAATGTTAATTTGTGACCTTGTAATAACAAAAGAATGCTTTTAATAACTCTAACAATTTATATTAATTGAAGTCTTTTAAGTCAATTAATCCAATAATTTCATATTTTGAGTAGGGTAAGAAATAATTTTCAATTTGGGCAAAAACAAATAAACTTAAAGAAAAAAAATTGAAATTTTTCATAAGAAAATATATATTTGGTGTGGGACCTACGCGACTTCACCTGCTTTGGTAGAAAACAAAGAGAAAGAATCTCATTTAAAAAAAAAAAAAAGTGGCTGTTGACAGAAATATTCCACTGTTTGCTTTGTGATTGAAAAAAACAAAAAAAAGAAAGGTCAAAATTGGAATATTCCCACAAAAAAATTCTCACCAAAATGGTGAGAGAGGGGAGGAAGACAATGAGTGTAGATCCCACAATTACCCTGCCAACAACTTAATGTTCCAAAGTACCAAAATGCCCTCAGTCTTATCAACATTTACAACAATATCTTTCACCACAAAGGCAACTTAATTTTTATATAGGTTATAATAGTTATTTTATAAATATTAATTTTTAATTTTTATTTTCTCATCATAACTAAATAAAAAATTTTACTTTCTATTTATATTTTTTTCTTACAACTTTCTAATATATTCAAATAATTAAAAAATTCTTACAATTTTTTTTCTTAGACTACTTTAAATTTAAACAAAAAGATCACAAAAAATCTTATATTGAGTTATAATAAAAAACAACAAAAAGACAATACATTTCATTATTTTGTAGTTTTGTTAATATGTATATAATACACCTTGTACATGTAAATATCATATTATTCATACAATAAAAATAAATAAATTAATAAAAATAAATTAAATTTTGAATAAAGAAATACAATAATATAAATCTTATATAAATTTTGTTTTTTTTATGTGAAAAATATATCAATATTTGTCAAAACAAAAAAAAAAAACCATCACTAATACAAAAAAATATAGATTTCAGAAAAATCTACTTTGAATTTTTGTGGATGTTGTTCCTTTTGCTTCAACTAAATATGTGCGATATTAGAGTCGGACTCTAAAATGAATTACATATTCTTAATGTCCTAATTAGATGCAATTAACTCAATTCTTTTCAAACGACCCCAATTCAACATGGTCCAATTCAACTTCGCCAATCGAGTTGAGAAAATGCATTGGTATTCCTCTAAGCCCCTCAGTACACATGCAATAACAACTGGACCGTGTTGAAAAAGGATGCTTGTAGGGAAATCCATAGCTGAGGTTTTTAAACTGATTTTGAGACAACCCACTGCCTTAAAGTATAAGCTGAGAGATGAAGAGATTGGGCATCAACCAAAAAGTCAATATTCTTCACCTTTAGCCAAAGGTTTAAGTTTGATCAATATTAAACCAAAAAGGAATTCCTAATTAGGAAACGTATCCTCAAAGATGGTCTTGTTTCATTGAAGCCATAAAGTCCACGTCACTGTAAAAAATAAAAACAATAAAATTTGATAAGCCATATATATATTTCTCAATTAAATACATATATTTAAGTAAATTTATTCAAATTGGTCTAACAAGGTTTGTTAAGTTAGGTTTTATAATTAGCAAAATGGAATTTTGGCCCAAATTTAACAAGTCCTATGAAACCGAAAAAGAAATATGCGCAAACAAGAAAGAGAAAAGGGAAAAAAAACCAGTAAAAGAAAAAAAAAAACAGAGAGAGAGAGAGAAAATACAGAAGCACAATATTACTAATATGGATCTTAAGCCCAACGTACAAAAATGAATAAAGCCAAGGCCCATGGGTCACTATCACCAGCAATCTCCAGTAAGCCCAGCAGCCCTCCCCAACTTCCAACAGCTCTATCGAGCAAGCCCAACAGTTCAATGGACCTCCATAACATCATTGGTCAAGCACTTATAGTTTGCATTATATCCACTCAATTATGACACCACCAAGCAGCCCACAATGGATGGGCCTTTGATGACCCACAATAGGCCCGAGGCTTATGATTGAGGGCTCTGGAATCCTAACAACCCAATCGCGCAACTGGAAATAGGTGCAAGTGAGTTTTTTTCCCCTTTTCTGGGCTGAATTTCTGTGGATTTCTAAGACTTCTTGTTTGATTCTTGAGATTATTATTATTTTTTTTTATATTTGATATCTTATGGGTGCTTTTGTTTTTTTTTTTTTTTAGATTTAATGATTTTCTTAGGCCTCTAATCATCTTGAGATTGCTACTAAGTTTTGGGATTGCAGGGTCCAAAACCGTACTGTTAAGGAACATCATTTACTATTTGGTAATAGTTAGGAAAAAACTCCGATAGATAAAAACACAATCCGTAACAAGGCCAAGCATTAATAACTGAACATAAAATTTTTATACTTCAAACACAGAAAAAAAAAAAATTTGTTGTTTACAAAATATTGCCAAAATTATACTCTTTGAAATTATGCTTGAGGTTCACATTTGCTAAATAATAGATTTTCGATGTATAAAAAAACATTTCAATTATTTTCATGTATGCAAGGACTTTTGGTTAGTTTTATTAAGATAATTGAGTCTCTTCTTATATAAAAAGAAAAGTCTAATTATTATAAAATTGATGTTCTATTGCAGAATATATTTGACATATAATCTAAAACACCTAACGATAAGACTTCATTTTGTAGTTAGAAAACTGAAATTGAGAATAAATAGATGGTAGACACAAGAAAAACAAAAAAAAAAAGAAAGTGTCGTTGAAAATTCTTATAATTTAGAGTAATTACTATTATTTTTATAATTTAATAGTGAATAATTATCTAATTGAGCTGAAATTTTGATAATTAATGAAATATATTCTATTATTCGTTTTAAATGATAGAGATTTAGTTGAATGCACTATAAGTGTAGTATTTGGTTTATATTTTACAATTTACATTTGGAGAAATTTTTTATATATAATTTTAATTAATTTTATAATTAAAAGATCATTTATAATTTAATCAAACTGATTTTTGGTTAAATAATAAAAAATACGTATATTTTAATTTTAAATTGTTATATGGTAATTTGAGTTTTGTAAAAGAAGACTTTCATCTCATAATTGAAATTACTTTTTTAAGTAATATTTTATTTTCTTTTCTTTTTGATAATTTTGCTAAATTATATGAATAAATTCTAATTAATGGTTTGACTGAGTTAAAACTTAATTTACTCCTAAGAAAAACTTGGAAGTTCACTTTGAATTGTTATTTTGAGGTATGTTTGTTAAATTGTAAATAAAATATGATTAATTTATTTTTACTTAACTTATTAATTTTTTATTTAATTTAAATTGAATTTATTTAATTTATTTAATATAATTAAACTTGTGTATTTTTATTGTATTATTTATTAATTATAATGAAATTAATTTTCAAACTAATAGATCTTATAATCTTTTTTCTTTATTTTAAGAGGAGTTTCTATGTAAAATTGATATTTGTTTGTAATTATTTGATTTATTATTTTTGTTCTTCAATTACTTTCTCACAAATTTAAACAAATGGAAGAAGTTTTCTGAGCATTTTATATTTCGCTACTCCTTTCTTAACGAAACTAGCCTCCTAATGAAAACTAGCTTCCTGATGGATGGACAATAAAGAAAGCTACATCACAACAAATCCTCTTATAAAGAGTCAAATCTTGAGAACCTTTTTTATTTTTTTCTTTTTATGGAGGCTTTCCTTCAAATAAAGATGATAGAAACCAACCGCCATTAAAAGTACACACCCCATCTGTTTTTCCTACACACGTAGAGGAAAGGGATTTATTGCTTAAACACAAAGTCATGACATCACTCCATCTGTTTTTTCTACATACGCAAAGGAAAGGGATTTATTGCTTAAAATGAGAAAAGTAAGTGACAACTTGTTACTGTTGTGGAGATGGAAACATCTATTCAAATAAGCATCTTTTTTCACAGAAATGTGCCAAAATAATATACACCCAACCGAGTCTCAAGGACTCACAGATATATAGAAGCTTGAAGGATAAGGATTACCAACTCAAGAACATTACTGTTACTAGTTTAATCAATGCCCAAAATCCTCAGGCCAGTGTCGGGGAGGTACCTGAATCATAACTTGCAAATTTCGAACTCTTGAGAAAATATATTGTGCTTTCTCAATTCTTGTAGATGTTTTCTAGGCATTTAATGGTCAAAACAGCGAATTTATTTAAGAAAATATATGCACTCTGCCTGGTGAACAGTTCATCACTATATTTAAAAGAACCCCACTACAGGAACGGAAGAGGGATGAGGGTGACATGGTGGGCATAGGCACTACACAGGCCGTGCATTTATTTATTTATTTATTTTGTTTTTGAAAAATTGATTATATGTATACAGCCAAAGAGAAGGTGAAAACAATATTTTTGATATTGATGTACACATTTTATCATTCCTCAACACTCGACTTGTGTATGTATACTAATACACAGCCAGCTTGGCCTTCTCTCCCACACTCTCCACCGTCTCCACAACCTTGCTTGTGCCCACCTTGGCCTTATCCCAGCTGTGTCTTTGGCTCTCTCCTTCACATCATCTGCTCTCTCTGTCCCTTTCTTTGCCTTCTCCTTTGTCACATAAGCATAATCTTTTGCAGTCTTTTTTACGTGCCTTCTTTTGCCTTCTCTGTCGCAGACCGTGCCATGCCTTTGTCGCTTTCTTTGGTTTGTTGTGCACATTCCTTGCCCTTCTCTTTCATTTCCTCTGCCCTTTCTTTCATTTCTTCCGAGCGCTCCTTCGCCTCCTCCACCTTCTCTTTGGTCTTGTCAATGCTTTGTTTGGCTTTACCAGCATAATCTGAAGATGGGTCTTCATTCTCATCACCTGCATTTCAACCCTGAAGTTTGAGAATTACCTAAAAAAGTCGAATCGACAAGATCTTATATGTACACAGGCGAACAGTTGGCACGCAGTGGTTTGTACTCAAATTAATTTATCTGGCTATATTTGGAGGCAAAGGTGAATTCATTCTATAACATCTTGTTGCACTTTCAAAACCTTTGTGTTGCACATTTGAATTAGTCACTCACACATCTAAGAATTTATTTAAAATTATAGTTGAACTTTATTATCATAATTAACAAATTAATGATCATAAAATTTATTATTGATGAATATAATTTATTATTTGATAATTATTTATAACATTTAAAAGATATTCAATAAAATAAAAAATAATTAAAAACTTTTTATGTAATTAAATTATAATTATTTTATATAAAAATAATAATAATTATTATTATTTTTAAAAAATTTATTAAACTGTGATGCACTTTTTCTAATTTTTCATTATATTTTTATAATGCAGACTTAACCTGTAATAATCTTCCAATGAAATTCAAAACTTACAGTTTATTAATTATTAAGAAAATTAAATTGAGATTAATACAAAACCCAATTTCCGGGCGGAGACTGCCAACGTCGTCGTTTTAGCTGCCTTGGAATTTTACAATTCAACGATTATAATAATTTTTAATTTTTTAATTTTTTTATTTATTTATTTTTTTTTTGCAGATAAAGCTCATCTGCCTCTCCGAGGACTTCGTCCTCTCCGGGCTGAGACTGGGACTGTGCCGACCAAACCGAAAGACATTACATATTACAAGTACAACAATGGCAACAACAATAATAATAACTAAAGCATCAGTTCTGTCCTTACCTTCCCTCCAATCCACTCCGCCTCCTCCTCCTCCTCCGCCGAGCCTCTCTCTCCTGAAACCCGCAAAGCCCTTTTCATTCTCGCTGCCCAAACACCCACCCTTTGTCGCTGCCCTCTCTTCTTCGCCCCGCCGCCCCATAGCCATCGTTAGCCGAGCCCAGTCAGACGACATTGACACCTCCTTCTTCGATAATTTGAACCCGGAAGACGACATCACATTCGATCCGCCGAGCCCGCCCGAAGGCTACGTTCCTCCGCCGTACTTCGATGAGGGTCCCATTGAGACGGAGGAGGAAATCGCCGCCGCCTACGAGGAGCTGTACGGCCCCGCCTACAGTGGGGTCAGTGTTTTGGGGAATGATGTGTACGTGATGGACTCTAAGGTCAAGAAAACCACTGGGTTCGGGTCCAGAGCCAAGAAGGAGAAGGTGAGAGACGGGTTTGACGAGAGGGTGGTTCAGGTGAGGAGAGTGAACAAGGTTGTTAAGGGAGGGAAGCAGTTGCATTTTCGAGCGGTTGTTGTGGTTGGGGATAAGCAAGGTCGGGTTGGTGTTGGGGTTGGTAAGGCTAAGGAAGTCATTGGCGCTGTCCAGAAATCTGCCGTTAATGCCAGGAGGAATATTATTTCTGTGCCCATGACCAAGTACTTGACATTTCCTCATAGGTAATGGAAACTTGACATTTTTGCTTGACTTGACTGTTGGGTGGTACTTCTGGATTTTGGGAGTTTTATGATGCTTTATCATGTTATATACCTTGTTTGAAAATTCTCATATCTAGTAATTGGAATTCGGTGACAACTGCCTAGTTTGTGCTTGCACTTGGTGTAGAGGAATGGCATTTTTCTTTTACATTATTTTCATGTCAAGAACTATGTTTGGGTTGAGTATAGATTATCGGGACTTGCTTGATACTGATTGAAGAGAAGCTTGTGGACTGCCTTTTATTGGAACTTCAAATGGTTCAATCAATTCCTCCATTTTTTCATCTTTTTATTTATTAATCTGGACACTGACCCTGCATCAGAAAGTGTACTGTATCTCCAACTCACAAAGTATCTGAGATAAGGCTGATTATGTAGACTTTTAACAGACTTTTGTGAATCAACATATAGCAGAATGTTTTGGAACCACTATACTAATTTCTAGTGCTAGAAGTAACTACGGTTTAAAAGTTGAAATTGTAATTAAGTGTTTTCCATATTGGTAAGCACTTTGTCAGAACTGGCATTTGGTCTTATTGGGACATATGCAGCTGATGCCAATAGCGAGAGATAAAGTTTTAGCCTCATAATATTCAATGATAGAACCCAATTTATACGAAAACAGTTCTTCATGGTCCGTTAACCTCGGGATATCCAGAGCTTGCTGGTGGTCTGTACCATGGAGATGCTAGGCTTATTTCCAAATCATGTACATGGGGATCAGAATCCTCTCATACATGTACGACAACTGATTGGCTATGGGAGCTCAACCTGTCAATCATATTTGTAATAAGCAATAATTATTTTTCATAACTGTGCCTTCCCCAAGCTTCGCAGTGTGAGACTTGTGCATTGAGACGCCTTTTTAATTTTTGTTTGCCATAGTTAATTCTTTTAAAAAATGATGGCAGATCTGATGGGAAATATGGGGCAGCAAAGGTGATGCTTAGACCTGCCTCTCCTGGTACTGGAGTGATTGCTGGTGGTGCTGTGAGAATTGTTCTTGAAATGGCAGGTGTGGAGAATGCTTTGGGAAAGCAACTTGGGAGTAACAATGCCCTGAACAATGCCAGGGCTGCAGTTGTTGCTGTTTCAAAAATGAGGCAGTTCCGTGATGTTGCTCGTGAACGTGGCATCCCAATGGAAGAACTGTGGAAATGACAGGCATTCTTTGCCTTCTTCGGTGTACATTATGTGCGGTTGGTTTTTGTAACCAAAGCCATTAGACACAATATCAATATTTAGACATTCTCTCTCCATGGCAAAAGTTCCTAAATGTATTTTTTCCATTATTGCTACTCTAGCCGATAGAATTTGCCTTCTCATTATCTTCCATGTGGCAATATGTACCTGATGCGTGGTGGAACCGTCTAATTTCTACAGCAGTTTATTGTGTTTCTTCTTGACCGAAGAAACATTGTTGGCAGTGTTCTCATTCACATTGAAAGGGGAAAATCGACTTAATTGATTGGATGGTCAATTTTTACGACCTTCCTAGCACGAGATTCTCCTTTCTGGGCTACGAACAGAAAGCCTTGGAAAAATGGAACGTGTCATCTTTCATCTTCTGGAAATAGACTCTCAGCTCCCTTTACATTCCATGGTATACTTACGAGATCAGAATTGCAACAACAGACAGTTTTCATGTACCTGAGTACTCTTATAAACAGAGATTTTGTTCCAAAAGGGCATAAGTTCACTGCATTTCGACAGCATGATTTATGCATTTCATCATAAATTGTTGAATCCATATTCCTTTGTAGGACATATGATTAAAATTCTAATGTGTATGTTATTTTATCACAAAAGTTACTATGGTACGTGTTCTTGCTTGTTAGATTCTGCTATAGCTGCCAACTGCCTCGGGCTAATCCTACAACATGTTTTTGTTAAGCTGAGATTTATAAGATTCATGAACATTCGAAGGTTTGCATCTGGGAAATCAAAAGACTGGAAGCAGCTCTCTCATTTCCACAACTTCACAGACTGATCATGGCTCGCAGATGCAATCACCTCAGTCTCCAGTGAACCTGCCAGTGCAACGATCAGCCCGTTGTGTGCTGGAACTGACCAGGTTTTATTGGTTTTATCGTCCTCAATCGGATTCCAGAATTCAAGGGGCTGCAAGTAAAACTAAATTGAATGGGATCTCACCAGAGAAGAACAATGCACAGAAGTCTACAACATCAAAATTTACACACGACGGAAATGGCATCCACGAGATGAACCTTTGCTGACTTGGGACATAATGACCATTGTTTCAATATGTATCAGCGAAAAGCATGTTACCTGATCGGTGCCGATGATCAGGAGTTGTGAATAGCCAGGATGAAATATGCAGGACTGGAACTTCTTGCCATTTGAAAGCAATTCATATATGCAATTTCCACCTGTTACAAGTGACCACACTCGGCACCTGTCTTCACTAACGGATGCAATATACTTGCCACTGATATCCCAGCAAACACACAGGACTTCCTCCGAATGTCCCTGAATGTTTAACAATTCAAATTGTTATATACCCTGGAAGGAATTGATGCGTAGACGCAGTGCAAACATGATTACATGCCGGCAAACATTGGTATCCTACCTTCAGGTGGAATGGAACCTTGTCATTCTCAACATCAATTATTTTTACGCTATTACCAGTTGCAATGGCCAATAATGGGCCGTTTCGAGGCTGGAACCTGACTTGTTTAGTGGATTCCTGCAAATTAATCAATAGACAAATTAAGAGGTAATGTTTCGCTTGACTAGAATTTCAATAGAACATATACTACTAGGCATTATCTCTGTCAGTGTAACATTGTCCATTGTCCATTCAACTATCAATACATCTAGGGAACAGTTTAAAAAGGGTGAGCTAAAAGTCACAGATCACAATATGTTCCTGTATAATACCAAGAAGTGCAAGGGGTCCAGAAATACCTTCAACTTCGAGACGTTCAAGCAAACACACAGTTTAATATTCCATAACTGTATCTCATCATTCCCGTCGCACGAGCAAAGCAGATCCGGCTTTCTCGGGTAAAAATCCACTGAGATCACTTGTCTAGAAAATCCAGAAAGCTTGAACATGGATTTGTTTGGCTGCAATGCACATGAAACTTACAAGCTGGTTTAGGAGATTGAATTGATTTGTTCTCGCAACTCACGGGTACTAAACAAGCATGTGAGATATATTTGACGAAAATGGGTAACGCTGGTCTCACAAAGAGCGTTATCTAACATGTCAATATGTCATGGTCTTAAATGGACTTCATAACTTTCTCTTTAAGAATCAGTGAAAAACAGAGAACAATCAATGACAGAAGTAAAAAGGAAAAGATTGATTTTACTTTGGCTGCATCCCATATTCTGACGGTTCTATCGAAGGATGATGTTGCAATAACAGTTGAACTTGGCCTAAACCGAACACCTGTAACTGGGAAAGAATGTGTTTCTGAAGAACAGCTGAAATCATAAGTTTCCATGTTCCAAATCACAACCTGCCAAAGAAAGTTCCGGACGATCTCTTTCTCAATGAATGATTATATGTGCTAAGGAAAAAGCTGATGAAGTCAAGTTCAAGAGTGGATAACCTCAAATTTACCTTTCTGTCATGTCCAGCAGTAGCTAGTAACTTCCCATCAGAAGAGAAGTCGCAGCATAGCATCTTGCCTTTGCTTGAGCAAAGGCAGCCAATCTCATCAAAACAGAAGCCTACAAGACGTTATGGATAATAATATTCAACAATGTTAATCTTTATACGATTAACTACACCGCAAATCAAATGTCCAAATACCTTAGTGTACGCCTGTTTGTATGAACCATATAGTCATTCATATAATGAATATTGTTTGTAATAATAATTATGATGAGATTATAATTATTAAATATTTATTCTATTAAAATATTATTTTTAAATATTTTTTGTGAGTATATTACAAAAATAAAATATTAATAGAGGATTAAAACTTATATATATTATGTTTCTTTCCTATAATTGTTATCATAAAGAGTCCTAATTAATTAAATTTATGTGTTTTAAATAAGTTATTTATAATCACATAAATTTATAAGTAAATATTAGGCAAAACACATAATATACACTTTTACAATAGTTATCCCCTTGATAATATAAGAGTTATATTGAATGTGATTGATAAGCCATTTTTATCCATTTTAATTTATTTCATTTATAGAGTCATCCAATATTAAATAAATTAAATTGGAAGTTAGTCTACTGAAAAAATCTTCCAATGTGGATTTTAGAGTTAGTAATGATGGTTATTAATTTGAGTAAATAGTAAGAGTGACTAAATTAAACGATTAAAGAGCTACCCTATATTGGTAATATTCATGCAAACGAATACTTGTTCTCTTTATCTAAGTTGCAAGATCAAAATGAATAATAACATATCCTTATGTAGCATACTATATACTAATAAATTTATTGAACCAAATTACATAAATTGATATAGAAATATGAGAATTATTCTCAAATGAGAAACAAAGTTGTATGTCATTGATGATCCTATTCGCGATGCCTTTACAGAGGACAACGATGCGGAAGAATAAGAGGCGTACAATCGACATAAAAATGATGATGCATAATCTAAGACCAAGAGATATGAAACTTCAAAGGAACTGTTCCTTGCTAGATGACAAATGGAACTTCAATTAACTCTCATATTCTAAAGATGATTGGCTACATTGAGAAATTCAACTAATTGGCATTTACCATTGATTATAAGTTATGTGTTGACCTAATCTTGCAATCATTACCTCAAAATTATTCATAATTCGACATGAATCATTTGTTTATTATATTACCAGGCTGTTGAATATGCTCAACACCGTTGAGAGTTGCATAAAACAAGAAAGACCTGTGTAATTTGTGCGGATTCTTCCAAAGACAAGAAAAGGAAGCCCAGGAAGAAAAACAAGAAGAAAAAAGGCTTTAGCATCTAAGGCAGTTAGTCGGTGTTTCTGAAGGACACCAAGGGAACCCACTATCATTGTGAGAAAAAAGCCTATTGGAAGAGTAATTCCAAGGTTTATCTTGCTAGTCTAAAAGAAAAGAAGTTTAGGGAAGCCTTTCATTTATGTATGTTTATGATTGAAATGAATATTTCTATTACTAATCTCGTTTCGTAGATATTATACACCAAATATGCTTTTTACATTTGTAGAAATATACACAAATTAAGGATAAGTACTTGGTTGAAGAAATGCAAGGTGAACCAAGCGAGTTGCCAATGGAGCAAGAGTTGTTAAATTGAGGGTCGTAACTAGAATTAAATAATTATTATTATTAGGTCCTCATACGTTCAAGAAACATAATTTCCATTTCTTGTTTATCTTTAAACTAGATTTACTTTTAATTTTAATGACAAAAATTGTTCTTTTACTAAAGCAATGCTTATAATGTGGAGTGATGAAAAAACCTAAATTGTCATGTTTAAAGATTTAGGTATGCGGGACTTACGTGAAGCATGCATCATTCAACAAACTTGAATCTATGTCAAATAAATTCAAACTTGAGAGTTATCCAAAAGAAATTATTGGTTATTATTTTTAAAATCCAGTTGAGCACAACGTATCTATCTCAAAACATGTTGCTTCTCTGAAGAGAGAATTTGTTCTCTAAAAGTGTAATTCAAGTAAACTAGAACTTAAGGTAATCAAAAAATCAAAATGACATCCAAATGGAATATAGGCTAAATGATTAAACAATCTAAAGCTTAAGTAACATAATAACTCCTGAAATTTAGTAGGGTCGTCAGCCTCTTAAACTGTACAAGATCCTTGTTGAGAGAGGAAGTGATGTCATAGAGGATAAGCTCACTAGTTTTGATGAAACAACTTTCCATTTTGATTAATCTAAATGTCTTAAAACTATGATGTTTAAGATGAACTCTGTGTATTAACCACGCACGGGATGGATCTTTAAGAGAAAGATTGGTGTGGACGATAATGTACACACATACAAAGCTAAATTTGTGACTAAGGGTTACAAACATCACAAGTAATTGACTTTGATCAAGCTTTTGCATGTTTAAATCTTTTTAAATAGATCTTATTCTTACACTATATCATGACTATGAGATATAACAAATAGATGTTAAAATAGCATTCTTCAATCGAAATTTACGAAAAAATGTGTACATAACACTATTTAAGGGTATAGCATGTAAATGTCAATACGATATGCAAACTACAAAACTCATCTATGGATTAAAGCAAGCTTCACAACATCGTTTTGACATAAAAATCAAAGAGTTTGATTTTAATCAAAACATGGATGAATCATATACTTTCAAGAATGTTAGCAGGAGTGCGGTTGTTTTCCCAGTGTTAAACATGGACAACATACTATTGATAGAAAATGGAATGTTAATGTCGGTCTGTTATTTTTCGATCTCAAGAATAAAGCAATTGTTCTCATGGACCAAAACATGTAATTTCTTGCTAGATGAATAAATTCACTAGATTCACTTGCGAAGAGAATTTCAAAATGGATTACTACTTGTAGATCTGTTCCCTTACTGCGACCGAAAGAATTATTTTTTCGAAAATAAGAGACGCGAGTTCTATTGGATAGGTTACACTAGAAGAGAGGGCTGACAACGCCGACTTGGGAGTGGCATTGCACTTGGGGCATGTTGATCCGGAGAGAGTTGAACCTTGCTTTGCAGGGTTGAGCCAATAGAGAGATGGGGAAGGGGATCAGCTACTCGATGGAAGAGCAATCCAACTATCCTCGACTCTCGACCCTACAGCAGACTAGTTTGAGAACTATTGCTCAGCTTGTGGGCTCCCAACTCTATCGTAGATGAAATGGGAGGGCGAGCCCAAAGCAGATAAGATGCAAGCCCGAGACGTCGAGAGGGAGGCACGCAGTCACAGTTGCGTGGAGCCTAGACTCGCTTGCTCATTGCGCAAGGGAAAGTAAGCGATTGACCATGATCACGGGAAGCGAGAGACACTTGCTCAAGTGACAACTGCAAGACGGTTGCAAGAAGATAAAAGCTTTATTAGCTTCAGGTTCGCTCGAGACAACATAAGGCACTAGGTTGACGCAGGCGGTTTGCCTATGCACGAGAGCTACAGTCAATCGTTGAGGCGTATGGAAGCAGAGTCCTCTTCTTCTGTAAAATATGAAGCTAATCCTTGGATTTCTTGGATGTTCTTTTCATCTCATACAAATGACACATGGTGCTTGATCCCAGACACTCGATGCTGACTCCTCAAGCCATGATCACCTCGGTAAAATCGTTGCATTGTTACGAGTTCTCATGCACTAACAGTTGAGCTGGATTGACTAATATTAATGCTCACTAAAATAATCACTCAACGTCTTGTATGGATTGTTTACTGACCCTTCAACTGATCCCTAGTGACTGATTACTTCTCTTCTTTCATGCTTGTACTGATATTATATAACTGAATGATAAATACGTTCTTGATTCAACACATATGATTATTGCTGGGAGGGCAATTTTGGGTAGTTACAACTGGTGAAGAATTGCTCATGTGATAGTTGAGTAAGTAATATTTATACGTAATATCAGTAAGGCATTTTATATAGGAATCGTTATGCTTTTATACTATTTTTGCATTATTTTAATCAAAATTTGCTGGTAGGAATAAATATATAGATAATTTAATGAATAATGTTCTGCTTGTCTTAATGAGTATTTATTGAGGAAACATTTGATCAAAGTGAAATGAAAATTTGTAAGGAGTTATAAATCTTATTTATGAAATCAAAATCTATATCAATACTTAAAAATTAATCTAATTAAATAATATAAAGTACTCTAATTTTATTATTTATAATTATTTGAAATATTAATATAATAAAAAAATTAAATTACACTTAATGACTATTCAATTAGTTAAATTACAATTACATTCCTTAGATTTGGTAATCATAATACTACTAAATATATATATACATGTATGTATATGTATATGGATTAATTGAAAAATTGATAATAAATTAAAAAAAATTAGTTTATTTAATCTTTTAAAATTATAATTTATAATATATTAAGATGTTAATAGTAACACACATAAAAAAATTAATAAATATAAGATAAAGATCATGTTAGATTTTTTTGAAATAGTTTTATAAATTTTTTAGATGAAATATGTGATATTTAAAAATAAATTGTGTAATCTAATTAGAAATTAAAATTGACAAAATCCTCCATAAATACTTGTCAATTAGTCAAACACCTATGCTAACATAATAATGCTTTTGGCCTTTCTCTTCTCTATCTCCCTCTCCTAAAAGGATTTGAGGCTCATGAGAGTTGTTTTTCTGTTTCTAATATGGATCACAAAAAAAATGATGGTTTGCCAAAATTCACTAAAAAGGATTGAAAGAAGATCTAAAAAATATTTGGTAATATTCTTATCTTTTTAGGTTAATTTGATACTATGCTTAACAAGAAAACATCATGTATCCCTAGGAATAAAACTTTCTAAAAATATCTCGATAACAATCTCCATAATACCTAACAATAACCTCAATATACATGCAAACAAATAGGATGCAATTCAGGAATTGTTTTTGAAACCTTCCAACTTCTGGCAGTTTAAGATCACTGGGATGCAACTCCTATCACATTGTCACATTTCAGTAAATTGCCCATGCAGTGCCTATTTAGAATTAGAACTGTGAAGTACCTTTACGGTCGTTTTCATTGGAAGATGGGTGACTACGTCTCAAGCTTCTGAAGAGCGTTGCTCCATTATCGACATTGTCATCATCAGCAGGTTGGTCCTGTGAATGATCAGCAAGGAATAGTTAGAACAAGAGCTGAAGAAATAATCCACACTGGCAAAATCAGTTGAATAAGGCAATGTCTTTTTCCTTCTGCCGGTCCGGTGGAAATCAGGTAACAATATCATGAATGTACGTACCCCGATAGAAGAAATAGCTTGGTGATGATTAGTACCTGTAGGAGCTGCTGCTGAAGAGACTGAGCATGCCGGTTTCGATTCTCTTTGGTTTGTTTAGTTTGTGCCATCATCTTGTTCATCACAAATAACTTTTTGTTAATACACCTCACAGTTCAAATGTACTCTTAAGGTCTTTCTTTGCATCCCTAAAGACAGTACACCATCTTTACATTTGCTAGACGCTTCCACATAATGAGCCTGAAACTTTCCCTTCAGTCAGCTCGATAATTCTATCCAGAAGCCTTTTTAGATGTATTTTCTGTAGTTTTCTATCATCTGACATAGTTTTTCTTGTACTAACAGCATACACAATCATATCCAGCAGTTGTCATGCATTCAAATTTACTCGGCTATGATGACTTCTCTTTTTTTAGAGAAATTATGACTTCTTCCTATCAACAATTAAAAGCTTGAATGCTTTTGTTTGTCAACCAAAAGTGTTTTGCAGCTAAACATGACAATAAATAACAAAGCCAGAACAAGCAAGCAACATATTTGTTGCAATTAATTTCTGACATGGTTCAAATGACAAGAATTTTTTTCGTAATCTAAAGAAATCAAACAAGAGAAGACTTGATTAGCATAACTAACCTGTGATTCATTCTGGTTCAAATCACTCGTAGGAAGCATCAGATTCGAACTGAAAATGCGATCCATATTATTCCTGGGAAGCATCAGGTTTGGATTGATAGAATTCAAAGAGCTTCCAGGGACAGAAGATGGCATGGCTCTAGATGTGCATGATAGGGCTTGGCCCTGCACATTTTCCTGGCATTGCTCTGTCAACAGAGGGATATGTTGCATATGGTTCGGTGCCTGACTAAACGAGCTCAGAAGCAACCACCTCAAAGGTGCCGGATTGATTCCTTGATTCAGCCCTGCGTTGTTGGATTCAGGGATATTAAGAATTCCAGCTACACCACTGTCAACAGAATATGAGTATTTCAGATTTATTCAATAACGTCTCTTAAGTATTGTCATGCCCATATTAAGAAACCAAACGTTCAACATTGGTCATTTTACTTCTTCTGCAGTATACTATGTCTTGTGTACAAAACTAAACTTAGAAATTACAAGACTACATAAAACGTGAAGATTTGATCTATTTTTTAATTTCCCTCCATGTCCACTCGGGCCTTCCCGGTGTTAGGTATAAGTTGAAATTTTCGACTAAAAACTACTCTACATTAGAAGACATAAGAGACGAAAATACATGAAGAAGAAGGCATTAGCCGAGCAAATTAAATTAAAGCATGCCCTTGGGTAACAAGAAACAAATGCAAAAGGTAAAATCAGGAAGAAACCTGCTGCCTCGCTAAATTTACTTCTTGAGTATGTGGTGTTTTGTACTTCATATAGGGGAGCGTCCATAGGCCGAAATCTGCCAATGGTGATTCCATTTTTATTGTACTGCGTTTGAACAACGGGATTAAAGTTTGTTTAAAATCCAATCTTAAGAGGTTTGCAGATTACAAAACAATATCACAGCTACCTGTTGTGGGGAATGAGTTATTTGCGGCTCCTGGTAGCTGAAATACATGAAACATGGCAAAGAAATCATCAAGACAACAACAATATACATGATAGAATTCCAAGGGCAATGACACTGCTCAATCTATGAAATCTACTTGATGGATGAGAAATTTTTTCCGTAGCACCATAGCTTGAAAGTTCCTTTTTTTTTTCACTTTTAGTTTTTTTTTTTTTTTTTCAGGCAAGCAAGAAACATCATGGTTAAACTTCACTAGTCACAACATATTCTATACAAGAAACAAGCCTTTGACATGATACATAGAATCGTTCAACTACCTTAAAGTTGCTCCATTTAACTTGAGCAGATTTTGCTCATTTGGGTCAAGTCGCTGTAAACTTGAATCAGAGTTTATCATGAGAGGACAAATAGGTCGGTGCTCTTGCTGAACATCCATTGCAGGCGACAGGAAAGTAGCTTGTAGACCCAACATCTTATCAAAATCAGTGCAAGCAGGAGGAGATTGCAATACCGGCCTCTTCTGATTCATAACTAAATTATGTGGCCCAATTGCAAGCATGCTACTTTGTAGCTGATCAAGTGTCATCGGTTGGGCCTGAAAACCAGATAGATATGCCTCATCATACACACACACATATATATAGACACACACACACACACACACACACACGTACCATCTTAATTGAAAGCCAAAAACAAGAGTGAAAAGAAGAAGCTAGTTAGACGAATAATTAAGAATTGACAGTAGTGTTATGCTCGCTGTAATGTCGAGAAGCGTAAAACTATCCAAACAGTGAATATTCATCAGCAACGTAGCAATAATGGATTAGTATACCTTAATGGGGGCTTTGTCCTTGCCCTGCCGAGATGAATATCCGTCGTAAAATGTTGTGAACCATTCATGCAAGAACCCGTCAGGTGAATCAATAGCTGAGATCACGAATTCAAATCAGCAACAACATACATTTTACATATACATAGGTGCATGTATGCATATAGCTTAGCATTGAACAGGAAACAAAAGAAAAAAAGGAATTATTGGAAACCACATGATATGTGGTTCAATAAAGGTTTCAAATATCGACGTCGCCCAATTCATTAAATACCTATTGACATGTGGTAGCAAAAGTGAGCGATAGTGCAATGTACTCACAAGCAAAAATCCAAAAAAAAAAAAAGAAAAAAGCAAAAGACTAAACCCTTTTTTTTTACCTAATTTTCATCTTTTCATTCTTTAAATTCATTAATTTATTTTCTTTTTTTTTCATTTTTGGCCTATTTAACTTTGTCTCTTCCTTTTCTTTTCGTCACTTATCAATATAAATAAACAAACTAAAATCCAATCCAAATTTGCTAAAAATTAAAGTACAAAATCTAAACAACATAGTCAAACTAAAATCCAGTCCAAATTTCCTCACCGGTATTGCCTGATAATTAACTAGCGTAGGACTACATAATCATGAGCATCTTAGAATTCCCCAAAAGAAAACAAACAATTAGGTGGGAAGAGAAAAGAATAATTTTATGAGAAAAATAGGAAAGCCAAAGTCAGTTTGAAGGGCAGGCAAGGCAAGAGAGCGTACCAACCGACTGCGCACTGACATCAGCCTCTCTTCTAAAAATCTCAGCCGTTTTAAACATCTTCCTCTTCACCATATAATCGTGCAAGTATAAATCAAGCCTATCACATTCCCAAACATCAAATAAAGCAACAACTTTATGTTTGTTGTGTGTATATATATGTATATTTGAATCATCATCATCATCATCATCAGAGGAGTACCGAAAATGGAAGGGAAAAAAAAAGTAAAACAAAAAGAACATATTCAAGAGAGAACATCAGAGGAGTGAGTATGCTAACATCTTTTCTGCTTCAAAGTCGCAACCGCTCTCCATATTGCTGATATTTCACAATCACCTTCACTTCAATGCACAGACAACCCTAAAAAAGCGTAATATATGTTTATGTCTGTGTGTGTATATATATATATATATATATAGTCGTGTGGGTGGGTCAGATTAAAGAGAAATGACATAAAAAAAAGAAAAAAACAATAATACCCTGATGGAGAAAAACAAAAGCAGCAAAGTGAGAAAGGCGATTAAAGAGAAAGAATCCACATGGGTTTTCCAGAAAGAAACGCATGCAGAGAAAGGGAAAGAGAAAAAAGGAAGTGGATACCTGATGATGGGCTAGTCAAGCAGCAAGTGACAGTGCATTGCAAAAGAGAAACCCCACCAGCTACAGACAAAAAGGACAAACAAACACTTCTGGAGAGAGAGGGACAGAGACAAAGGCAGACAGAGAGAGAGACAAGGGGGTGGCTGTGCCAACTTGTGGTGGGTTTTATACGGAAGCAAGGGCGCTCGCCTTGGACAGGAAGCACCTGGGCCGGGTGGTGGCTAGATTTTCTGTTACTATACGGACAATGTGGGGCTTACCTAATCCAGATAATAATTAAAGATAAATTTTATTGAATAAAATGGAAATATTTTCGGTAAACATTTTAGAAATTATCGTTACTCTGGTTGACCCTATCATTTCATTCATTAAACTCACTTTGTTGTTAGATTTTTAATTACCTACTCACCAATCTAAGTTGTGTACCGTCCATGTAATAAAATCCTTTATATCTAAAATAACAAAGTTAATTCACTTATATAATACATGAAACTAGGCAAATTTTCTTATAATTAAAGAACCTCATTATATGGATAGGATTTTATGGACCGAGTTAATATACAAGTAATTTCACATGATATCATTTTTATTAATATATATATATATATATATATATATATATATCTATTTTTTTTTAATTTTAATTTTTTCTTAAAAAATTACATGAAGGATATAAAAATTACATAAAATTTGTAACAAGGTGGTATTATACATTTTGTTATACTGTTTGTTGGTCATCGTAAAAATCATATAATTTTTTTCTGAAAAAGTAATGAATTTAAAAAAATATATATATTTTAATGAAAGTAACTCCGGATGTCTAACGTCACTCTCACTGTTACGCGATACCTTGACGGTTACGCGATGAATTGCTTCGACATCGTTAATTAATTGGTAATTCTTGTTGATGAAATTATTAAAAAAAAAAGAAGAAAAAAGATAATCGCAAAGAGAGCCATTGGTTATTTTTTGGGAACTTAAGTCTTTGACGAGTGAATGCCATCAAATCCATAAGTACAAAAACAGGCAATTTAAGCCAGTCCCTCGTGCATGGTGCATTTTGGGTCAAGTGAATAATTGGTTACAGCTCATAAAATATCACCCAATTAATTAGGTTAAAATATATATTTCAAGTTTCATTTATTGCTTTATTTACACGGATTTTAAAAGGATTTTTCCTTTGATAGATTAAATACCTTTTATTAACAAGATTAAATACGTTTTTCATTCTTTCACTCTTTCATTTACTGCATATAATATTACTTTCATTATTTAATAAGAACAGAACAAGTATGTTGTTTTTATCAAGGTTATTCCATTTAGTTTAACATCATTTAATTTCTCCACTTTTATTCATATTTTTTTTCCATTTTGTCACGAATGGATTCAGAATTTTTGTACAGGGTGATAAAATATAGCCAAAAATTAAGATTTCACTTATATATTAAAATAACAATGGATTAGATTTGTAATTAAAAGTTTTTATAAAAGACAAATTATTATTTTTTTAAAGTTCGTGACACATCTACAAAAGCAGTTAAAATTTGGAATTTATTTGTATATTGATGCATGTAATTATTATAGGGGAATTCTTGCCATTCATAGTAACAAATTCAAGATTTCAATGCTTTCTATTTTTACGCTAAAAACATATTACTTTCTCAAATACAATAAAATTAATCTCAAACACAGTAATGTATGCGTCCATTAATAATTTTTTTCAGTTAATTGACGTCCATTAAGTTTTAAACTCAAGATTTTGAGATTTAAAAATAATTTTAATCTTAATGAATTAGAATTCATTGATTGATTAATATTTACGGTTTTGTAGTAGTTAACATGACTAGATCAGGCCATGGCCGCTAGGCCAGTGGCTAAATAAAGGACTTGGACAAAGAATTTTCTAATTAGGCCCATCGGAGGGCTGATTTTAGCCGTTATTTGTGTGGGCGAGCTAGAGATCAAAATGGGTCCAAACCGAACTCTAATCGCGACCCTTAAGCCCCAACAAAAATTTCACCAGTATCTTGACCAAAAAAAAAATAAATTTCACCATTAATTTTTCTTTCAAGAAGGTTCAATGGACCTGGACCCAAAAAAAAAAGAAAAAAAAAAGTTCAATAGACGTGCAAATTTGATGTAGACTCAGATAAATAAGTTTTAATTATTAATTATAACTAATACGTTTTTTTATAAATAATAAAATAAATTTAATTATTTATTAAAATTAAATAAAATGTATTCGGGTCCAATTATCATCTACGTAATATAACTATTTTACTTTTCACAACCCAAAAACAATGAAAAGTGAATCCTACCATGGACGTTTATAGTTTAATTTGGTCTTTAGATTCGCACCCCAAATTCAGGAATTTGCAGTTGCCGAAGCAAAGAAGTCATCATCACGCACGCGTAAACCCGCAATCTCTCTCCAAGGATAGAATAGCCTAAAATCGATGACAATAAAAGCGAAAAACATGGAGCAAGCGAAGGGGGTACCCCTCCCCACATAAAAAAAAAAGCCTTAAAAGTCAACACTTTTTTTTTTTTTTTGTAATTGCATGCAAATTAAAACCCACATTTTGTGAATATTTGAGGGGGATGTGATTTAATTTCTTAATCTTTCTCTAATAGTTTTGCTCCAGAATCACAACCACCTTAGTTCAAAGTCAACAAAATAGCAACCACAGGTCCTACTCTCCAAAATTCAATCCTAAAGGCTCTAGTCTCCCCCCCCTCTCTCTCTCTCTCTCTCTCTCTCTTTAATTTTTTTTTTAAGTTTTTTATTTTTAGTCTTATGAAGAGACTGTCAACCATCCCATTCCGTGTTTTTTTGGGTAATCTTTTCTCTCCCCCTCCTGTATCACGAGGAACGAGGGGCAGTGCCTAGGCTTTATTGATTATTCCAAAACGCCCTCTCACATTTCCAAAATCTCTAGAGTAATAGTTCTTCTACGTGCCCAAAATGGGTTCCAAGTATTTTCTGGTTTTCCTCTTGTTGACTGTGGCCATGGTGGTGGCTAGGTCTGCGACCCCATTTCACGATGATACCGATGGCATGGGCGCAGCTTTGACTGGATGCCATTCCGGGGAGTGTTTCCACCTGGAAACAGAAATGTTGCTGGACTCTGAGATCAATCACCGGTGACTCCGTCAATGGACAAGGCACATTAGCTATGACACCCTCAGGAAAAAACTCAATCGCGTGCAACCGCTGCCGCCAGTCCTAATACGATTGCAACAGCTGGCAGAGGGCTAATGCTTACCGCAGACAATGCAGTGTCATCACTCGTAGCAAAAGGTACACTCACTGATCAAGATCAAGAGAAAGGTCACAGAAGATAGAGAGAGATGACTAAAATTTACGGGATTATCATCAATATCTTTTGCCTTTCCTCTAACTAACGCATACGTTTGCACTTGCAGCAGGATGTAATCTGTTTTTCCTTCTGTAATTGCAACTCCTCCTTTTGCTCTATGTGTATCTTCTGGAGGAAATAAAAGTACCTACGTTTTATGTAATTATTGAATTGTTAAAATTTAATTAATTATAACTATTAAACAATTAGAATATTCATAATTTGATTAATCTCATATAATATTATATAATAATAAAAAATAAAAAATACATATACAAATAATATAAATATAAAATTTTATCCATTAATTATGCAGTAAATTAATATATTCAAATTTTTATATATTAAATAATAATAATTTTTATTTTAAATTTAAAATAAAAATTATAATAAATAAAATTTAATTATTTAATTTTATGTAAAGATTAATTTTAAATTTATAATAAATTTAATTTAATTTCAACAATAATGAGAGTTGATTAGATCTTTTTCTCTTTTGGCCCGCCAATGTTTAACCATGCAAGTCAAGCCAATTGTGTGTTTTTTTAAGGGGGCTTTCTTCAGTTTTATTTTCCCTGTATGTGTGTATATGGAATTGGTACGTGCAAGCAAATATTCAAAAGCAGACAACTCTTTCCTTTTTATTTTCATTTTAATCTTATGACAAGGTTATTTGGAGCAGTTAGCATGTAAATTAAGACTAAATCCTCCTCAACATCTCCGAGGACATAGGATTAGGCTACGATTAGTAAGTATTGATGACAAAAATATTTACTAGTCACTAGAAGTGTTATAGGTTGGCTGGGTGTGTTCAGTCAGGTTATTTTGGGTTTAAGCTATTTTTGAGTTGAATTAAGTCACTTTTGATTGTGTCAAATGGTATCCGATAGGATTAGGCTTACCTGCTATTTTTGTATAAATTATTTTTTTATCAATTTTGTATTTTATTATATATTAGTAAGTTAAAAAAATAGATTAATTTTTGTTTTTCATTTATTAACTTGTGTCAAATCTACAAAATATATAAGGTATATGACTAATTAAGCGTTTATGTTCTACATATGCTTATATCATTTAATTTGTAACATGTATATGGATATATGTATAAGTATATATGTATAAATTTATAAAATATTATAAGTATAAGATATATATATATATATATATATATATATCTGTGTGTATATAATATGTATATATTTAGACACATAAATTGTTTAGATAAATAAAGTAATAAGTACTTATAAAAAAATAAAGTAATAAGTAAAAAGAGTATTATTGAGGCACATGATACTTACATATGAGCATCAAAATAACTTTATTATTTTTAATTTTATTTATTTATATTAATAAAAAAATTATTAATTTACATTTCTTGTCACTATTACATTTCTTATTTTGTTCTTAAAAAACATATCCTTAATATTCATAGTTTTTTTTTTTGACCTATCCATAATATTCATAGTTAAAACGCTAGAAGGTATGTTTTTTGTATATGAAATCTATATTATGAGAATATTCTATATTACCTTTTTTGTTATTTTTATTAAGAAGTCTGACGGGTTGTCGGATCACCTTGACCCGACCATAAAATTTTCGAATTGTTCGAATGGGCCTCCAAACTATTTTTCCAAGCGAGATTGGATCCGATTGACGTGTCGAGTTGTAATTAAACAATTTGATTCAGAATTTAATCTCCAATATTGAATTAAGAGACTGACAACTCTCCTGCCGCGAGGCTGGTCCATCCTTTTCATATATATATATATATATATATATAGGGGTGGTTGGACATAAAAGCAAAATGCAATTTTTTTTTAATCAAAACGTAAATTGTATAGCGAAATAATGAGAATAATTTTTTTATTTTCATAAAATTTATATATTTTTTTAATTATAACTTAAAATTTCAAAAATAAAAATTTAATTTATTAACTATCGAGATATTCCTTGAAAAATTAACATAAAACTATTGCAATTCGTTAAATTTTCGTTACTTAACAATCATAGACATTTGGCTATGGAATTCTACTCAGCAACGAGTTTTCGCCAACATGCTTTATCCCAAAGTTATCAGGCTCCCCCCCCCTTTTAATCCCCGTTGGAAAGGTAGGCGAAGCTAATTTTATTGAAAATAGAAATTGGAAAAATAATTTGCCATGACATTCACCGTTTCACATCCATTTGACAAGTCAATAATTTCACATCATTGATCGAATTGGAGCGAGCATGCCGCATGTGCGAGATATACTCGAAACAAAACTAAGAAATATTCTAATTTCTGAATCTATTTTAATTTTAATTACCGAGCAGGCACAGGAGCAAAAAAAAAGAAAAAAAAAGGAAAAACACACAGACCCCCCCTCCCCAACACACACACACACACCATGTTTTCAGGCTTTCCCTTGTTTAATCGCTCACTTGTTTTTTAATTGTTTTTTCCCCTCTTTCATTGGCACGAGTCCCACTTTCTTTCCCAACTTCCTACACTTTCTGGTGTCCCCATTAACCACGGTTTTGGTCTCCTACAGGTGAAAAAGAGGACTTACAATAAAAGGAGGTGAGAAAGAAAGAGGACCAACATTAGCATGATTGCTTTTACCGAAAAACTCAAGAGAGTTTGAAAACCAGAGTATCCTCCGATTGAGAAAGTTGTTGTGTGTCTAAATTCTGTCTATTACAATTTTTTTTTATTTATCATGAAACACTCAACAATTAAAAATTTATATATTAAATGTAAAAAATTTTATATTTTAATTTTGAAAAAAATTACCACTTAATTAGTCTTCCAGAGAAAAAAAAAAAAAAAGATGAGTCTTAAAATTTAGTGGGACACAAAGACGAGAACTCCTGCGGCCGGAAGTCTACCATATAGCACCGGTAGATCGATTGCTTCCGAAAGACTTCTTACAGCCCACGTCAATGGCCAAAAACCCAGAAAAATAACTTATTTTTATTGGGTACATCCGATACCAGAAAAATGGCAGTTGGTAGTTAAAATTAGAAATTATTCACATGTTCAAGCTTGTTGATTAAGGTTATACAATTATTTTTCAAAGTCAAAGAAAACAATCAAAACCCGAGAGTGCTTCCAACGCAAGAAGTCATGACTTTGGAGATGCTCGCCGCTTTTGGCAGCTTTTTCTCCACTCAACAAAAACAAAAGGCCAAAAACAGCAGGGTCAAGATTCCTTTTCCAACTTATTACCCTTTCTTTGACAGCCAGTCCAAAGCAGCTTTTGCAATTTTCTGCAGACCCCAACCCCAAAATTAAACCTTTTTTTTTTTTTGTTTTTACATCAAATTAAACCCTCTGTTCCTCTACACTTATATTATTAATTTCCTGCCCCATTTAAGACCTGCAGTAATGCAACTGAATTGCATCGATTTTTGCAATAATGATAAAAAAATAAAGAGCCGCTATCCCAGAAGAGATCCGCCGAATCCACGCTGGTTACATTGCCAAAATCAAAGTTAACGCGAAATAACACTAAAAATCTCGAATTCTTTTTTTCTGTATTATCTCAAAATGACATTTTCTTCAACTAAAAAATATGTAATTAAGACGTCTCATTCACGAACTGGGTTAAACACTGATAATTTTGCGTCAAAACTTACCTCCTTTCGCAATTTATTTTTCAATCAAACACTAAATAAAAATAAGGGATAAAATGTGAAAAAGAGAATAGCAAATTATACAATCTCCGCAGAGATCCAACATTACATCATATGATTTTATCTGCCTCACCACCAAGAGAATAATCATCAATGCCAACAATTATATTAAAAAAAAAGGAAAATCATTACACCCAAAGCCAAAACTTAAAAAAGATAGAAAGAGAGAGAGAGAAAACTTCAGAAACAGAACAGTAATTAAAGGTCGACAGGAGCAGCTGATACCCTCGGCGATGTGACCGGGAACAGCGGCAAAAGCCGTGGCTCCGCCTCTCTAGGCGTAGTTGCCGGAGATGGGTGTAAGTAAAAGCCTTTCTCTTTGATTGCTCTCTCTTCTGCATCGGTTTCTAATAAATTTCCGTCTCTGTTGTTGTTGTTGTTGTTGTGATTGTTCATGGGACTATGGAAGTTAGCGTAATTTGCTGCTCCAGATCGGCCAAAAGGATCAGGTGTTAACGGAGTGACCGGGCTGAGAAGAAGGGCCGGAAAGTCCAGGAAGCTTGGAGAGAGAATCTCGGGTTTCCGGGGCGAGAACCCGGAAAAAGGTGAAGCGAAAATGGGGTTGAGAGGGTTGATCTTGAGGTTCTTAAGGGAATTCCTGCGCTCGTAGAGCTTGAACCCAGAGGATTGGTTCTTTTTGGGTATTGTTTTGATGGGAGGAATGTTGTGGGCGTGGGATTTCTGTGGTGGGTCCGATTGGGCTTGGGAAGCGCCGGCCGCAGTGGTTCTCGGAGACCCCGTTAGCATTTGGACAACTTGTTTGAAGGAGGAGGTGTCAGCTTGGACAAAAGTGGTCGGGTAGGGGTTTCCGGATTCGGATCCGGTGATTGGTGGTTTAGGGGATGGAAGTGGTGGTGGGGGCTGGTTATTGGTGCCTGTGGTGGTGGTGCTGCTATTGCTACTGCTGCTAGCACTGCTGCTGCTGTGGTGACTGGTTGAGGATGGGAGGAAAGATTGTAGGTTTTGGTTATCTTGTTGCCTTAGTGAGGCTTCCATTGATGTGGGTGGCTTGTTTTGTGTTACTTTTGCCTGTCGCTCTAGTTCTAGTTCCCACTTCCGCTACCCTGCCCTGCCCTGCCTTTGCCTTGCCCTGGAGAGAAAGGGAGAGGGAGAAGAAAAGAAGGATTCTGAGGAGATTAGATGAGAGACTTTTCTTTTGGTTTGGTAAGAACTGCTTTGGTGGGGGGGGGACTTTGTTGGCATAAAAAAACCCACGCCCTCCCAGGGCTTTGCAATCACTCTCCAATTCTTTGTAATTTGGATGATTTTTAAAGGCATTAAAAAGGACTATGATCTATGGCTCCAAGACAATATACCAATCATTAGAGGTAGTTAATTAATTAGTAAAATTTATATTAAATCTTTAATTATAAATTATAAATTTATTAATATAAAAATTTACTTAAAATTAATACTATTTAAATAATAATTTTTTATAAAAATTTAAATAAAAATATTAATAAATTATTCTCAATTTTAATTTATAAATATAATAATTAATATATTTGTAAAATATTATTTTTTATTAAAAAATAAAAAAATAATAATATATTAAGATCTTAAATTTTATGTATTTTATTTTATTTGATTTTTTGTTTGCATTCTAATTGATGCACTAAAATAAAATTACGAAAGAAAAAGTTTAAAAGAAATAAATTATTAAAAAATAAGATGACTTGTTTATTGTTTGTTTAGACTTTGGATAATATAGAGAAAGAAAATGCATAAAAACTTTAAAAATTTTGTGTATGTTGAAGAATGTCTAGAGAAAATAATTTTATTTATATAAGTACTACTAGTATGCTCACGTTAAAAAAATAAGTGTAATTTTTGTGAGGTTTTTATTATTATGTATTTAACGGCAATTCAGTAAAATCACATGAAATTACTCACCTACCCCAACTTTCTCACTATTTTCTTTACAAACCCAACGTGGTGTTAAAGTTTACAATTTTCTTCTTCATTTTCGGCGAGAGAAAAGTAATCATCCTATAATTTTTTTCTTTTTTTTTTTTTTGAAGCAGAGTATTTATGCGAATAGGTTTTCCAATAATGACATTTAAACAATGCTTTTATAAGGATGAGCTTTAATATCAAAGCATTTAAACTATACAAATATTAAAAAAAAAAAAAGAAAATTGTTACTTGGACACATAAGCTTTTGACACAAGAATGATGTTGGTGACGTACTAATATGAATACATGGCTACACATTTAACTGTTATAAATGTTCACAATACAATTATAAAAACATGGTATTAAAATTAAATTCAAATACTTACTAAAATATGTAGTTTATAGTGATTAATGTAAATATAAGTACAAAGAATATATACATGTGTGATTTTTTAGGCAAAAAAATAAGGTAAAATATAAAATGTGCAACCATCAGTTTAATAAATATATCAGAATTAGAAAATATACATCTACTCAGTTTGGAAATTGAAGCCACAAATACAAGAAAACGAAAGGAAGTTTCTTACAGGAGAAGTTGCTAGATGGCGTCGTCTTCATGGAGACGGGCTTTTTGACGTTCAAAGTTTTCAAAGCTGAAAATGAAAAGCATATTTAAGATTTTTACATAACTTACTCGTAAAGCATATGACGACCTCGATCGACCATCACTTACTTTTAAAATTGTTAAAGATAAAAAAAAATAAATTTATATCTAATTTTAATATTAATAAATTTAAAATTTAATTATTGTGTATTTCAATTTTTAATGATATATTCTTTAAAGTAAATATTAATATAAAAATTTAAATTAAAACCAATATAAAAAGGACGCGTCATTGTCAATGAAACTACATATATTTGGAGCGTCGCGTGTATTCAAGGGTTGCGAAGAGCAATCATAGACCAAGTCAACGGAAACTGCCGGAACACGCGCATTAAAAAGAGACGGTTTCTTGTAGTCGGCGAGACGCCAGCTGGTGCCATGCCGTTGGAGGCATTTGGAATTTTGAAAACACCACGAGTGGGCCCATATTGACAGAGAAAGGAGCGATCGTGAAACGAAGGTTCAATCATTCAATTCAGCATTTGGCGTTTGACTTTGGGGAGCACCGGAGACTGACTTACAACCGTAAACAAAGAATTAAATAACGATTTTTAGCATAACATTCTCTCTCTTTCATATATATATATATATATATATATATATATATATATATTTATTTATTTATTTTTTTTTTTTTACTTTGAGTGACACAATTGATAAATAGTTATTTGTATAAGTTTGAATCCTAGGTGCCCTTCTTCTATCTGGCTCTGCTTATAACTACCATATTGCCACCTTCAAAATTCTTGAATTGTTTTAGAGGAGCTAGAGAATCCGTATGGAAGGTCTGAAACAAAGATTAAAATGCAAGACGTTAAAAAATATATATTCTTCCTATTAAAAACCTCAAAATTATGTGGGCATAATCATAATGTAGTTACTTTTTTGTTTTTTGTTTTTTCTTTTTTTGCACCTTTTACTTGAAATACAAATTAGTCTGCATTAGTGCATTTGGTTGAGTGCTTATAAAGGTTAACTTGTGTGTTGTATGGGTCATCTAATGCTCTTCCTAAAAATAATAACTCACAAACAAAGTGTTAGGAGACAGACTTTCTCTTCTTATTGTTTTCTTATTTTATTTTATTTTATTTATAATTTTTAGGATGGTGGGGCTAGCAGACTTATTGGTTCATCATACTATTGCTTTGAGTACAAAAACTTGTATTTATCTGAGTAAAAGGTGTTTCAGATGCATTGTGGCTTTAGTTACTTTCTTTGCTGTTAAAAGTTAATGATTGTAAAAAAAAAAAAAGAAAATTGTAATTTGGTCCAAACCATTAAATATATCAGTTAATAAAGGCTTGCCTTGAGGTTTTTCATGGTATTATATTACTCTTTTTTTCACATCACATTTCCAATTTGCCTGGTGAGCCACGGCAATTGGACCATATGCTGCGTTTTTGTCATACGAGCATTTACCAATTTTACAATGCCGAATTTATCCTCAAAGAAAGAAAAACTCCCAAATCCTGGGAATTGTACTGGCGAGCTCCTGTGCAGGATTGCCTACTACAAGCAGCAGTGAGCTCTATGCCCAGACGCTGCCGTGTGATACCAATTATACAGATATGGGGAACTCAGACAAATTGTATGGCTGCAAATGCCTAACTCGATTCACCTTCATCGAGCCAGTGCGATGGCTAATGTCATATTAAAAAAAGATAGAGACTTGAGATAATTAAAGTCGTCAGTAATCATTTAAGTTATCTTTGATAGATATAGAGAACTGAGACAAATTCTATGCCTGCAAAAGCCTAACCCCATTCACTGTTGCCGTTTGCTCGGCCAGTTCAAAACCTAATATCATATTCAAAAAGATAGAGACTTAAGATAATTAAAGTCACTAATAATTATTTAATATGTGAATAGAATATCATAAATATTTGGCAGAAGTTACAGTCAACTTAGACCCCTCAATTTGCTAACAATGGTTTCACTCTTCACTTTACTCTATTTTCTTATTTTTAATATTTTATTTATTTTTCTTTCTCTTACCGTGTAATTAAATAATATTCATTTTATGCATACACATTAAGATTTTGGGAACATGTAAATGATTTGAAAAAAGGCTAGAAAGTAGAATTGATCTACCAACAGTTGAGAGAATGAAAACTTGACTTGTGTTTTTCAATTTTTGGGTGAGGAAAGAGAAAGATAGGAATGGTTTGGTTTGGAAATCTCCAATCCAAGCAATAATCCAAATGAATGGAATATTGTGCATTGTACAGGTGTTTATTATTTATAATTGGTTGTAATTGGATTATCTAAATTTTTACTTAATTTTATCTAATTTAAGGTGTTTCTTCTACTTCATTTTTCCTTGATTGGTTTTAAATTTTAAGATTTGGAGTCAGATAGATATTTTTAATATTTTATACTAAAAGAGTTTTACAGTAATTCTCATGCTAAATGAATCCAAAATATATTTAAATGTTTTTTGCGATTATTCTTTATACCAAAAGAGTTAAGATATTTTTTATAGTGATGTCTCTTAAAAAAATAAAAGAAAAATGTCAAGATACTAAAAATTTTTATTTTTGTAAAATTTTTGGGAAGGAGGACTATGCATTCTTGGTATTATGAAAATTTTGAGAATTGTTCCAGAACTTTAGAAAGGAGTGAGCCGTGAAAGTTTATCTTTTTGAAAAAACATGTACTAACATTAAAAAGAGAAAATTTAAATGGACACAAAATTGATAAATTTTAGTAAATAGAAATAATTTTTTATTATATATAAGGTATTTTATACTATATTTATATTTTTATATAATATAAAAATCTTTTGTTTCTACTAAAATTTACTATTTTTGTATTTACGTAGTCAGATTTCATTGGAAATGACAGTTTTGAAGATTTTCTTTTTCTTTTTTAATTTTTAGGATTAATTGTCAAGAAAAATTTTAGAAATTTAATTGTTTTTTGAAAAAAAAGCTTGAAAATTTTCATTGGACAATTTGGGAGGGAAATGATAGGAATACTTTGAATATTTTTATTGGAAATATGTGCAAGGCTTTGAAAATTGGAATTGATAAAGGCAAGAAAAATATTATTTTTGAAAAATTGAAGCACAAACTTTGGAATATTTCTAGAAAATTTGAATTTTTCGTTTTATTTATTAAGTATTTTTTTTTGGAAAATTTTGAAAAATGCAAAAATTTGGGATTAATAAACATGGAAGCTTTTGGGAATTTAAAATTTGTGGACATAGCACACATGCAATCGGAAATGAGAGAAATGGACTGACAAATTGGGTCTTGGTATAAGCCCAACCGACTGCCCTCAATGCACCAAATGACGTCGTTTGAGGGGTCATAGGCTCGATCAGGTGGTTATTTTAACTCTCTGAATCAAACGATTTAACCTACAGATCAAATATAATTGCTACCAAAGCAATAATAAGATGAGGCTTAAAATAAACTAACTAATTTTCATTCATTTTCGCAATTGGCAATTAGCCCCTTCTATTTGCTTTTGCCGCCGGCCTCCTTCGTTTGTTTATTTTCAGTTTGATTTTCTGCTCGACTCTTGGGTTTGGTCTCACTTTTTTGAATGTGGGGTTCTTTTCTTAAAAAAATTTTTATGGCCTTTATGACATCAATTACTCAAGGGAGATGGGTGATTTTCAAGTTGCTCTCTTACGGGTGGGCAGGGTTTCAATTTTTCTTTAAATTTTTTATTTTTTAAAAAAATGGGAGGCTTTGATTTTTGGAAAAGATTGAGATCTAGATTTTGTATTTCAAGGCCTAGATGTGTTAGAGTTTAATTAATTTTGATAATACTATTAGATAATTATATAATAATTTTTTATTTTATTAATATGATAAAATATTACATACTAATAAAAAAAATACATAATATAAATATGAAAATTTATTCATCAGTATATGATAAATTAAAATATTTAAATTCCTATATATTAGATAATAATAATATTTATTCTTAATTTAATATAAAAATTATAATAAATAAAATTTAACTATCAAAATTTTACTTAAATATTAATTTTTAATATATAAAAAACTTAAATTAATTTCAATATTTTCTCTTAATTTTAATTCAATTATATAATTATTCATAAAATTTATTTCAATTTGGCATAATCTTCCAAATATTCAATAAATTATTCTCCAAATCATTGTCAACATTAAGAGAATTATCAAGAATTTTCTTAAAAAATTTTCCAGATTAACTTTAATTGATTTCTACTTAACTTTTTAATTTTTGAAGAACTTATAACATATGACCTTTTAAAGTTTGAAACTTATTCTCCATCACACTTTATAATACGTAATATTTGTAAAGTACTATTATATGGATACTCCAATTTCTCATTTTTCATCTTATATGAAAAATTGAGTTGAGTTATTTCAACTCTCAACTGTATAATCTCTTATATTGAATCTTATAGATTTTACTAGTCTGTATAATTTTTATATGTTTCATTAAATCAATACCTTATAGCCTTAGATTTTAATTCAACTCTTAAATTCTTTTTCAAGTTCTTTGTTTTCTTGACTACTCCATCGTTGTCCCTCCCTTTCTTTGTTTTTTTTTTTTTTTCTAATCTAACTCTTAATTAACTGTGATACCACTATTAGATGATTACATAATAATTCTCTATTTTATTAATATGATAAAATGTCATACACTAATAAGAAAAGTACACACACACGTACATACGCACACACACATAATATAAATATGAAACCCTACTCATCAACCACACAATAAACTAAGATACTCAAATCCTTATATATTAGACAATACCAATATCTATTTTTTAATACGAAAATCATAACAAATAAGAGTAAACTATTTAAATTATACTTAAATATTAATTTTTAATTTGTGACAAATCTAAATTAACTTTAATAAGATCTTTGTTCTCTTACTAAGATGGAACCTTTAAGGGTATGGTCTTTTAGTTTTATTTTCGATTTACTTTATTTTTAGGGACTTTGCCATCTAAAAGCTTGGATTTTGGGTGCATTTTGTTTTTGAGAGAAAAAGTCTAACCTTTTTTATGATTTGAATTTTTGTGTCTTACAAGTGAAGGGTTGATTTTTGGGTTTAAATGTGTCTTATCTTTAATTTTTGAAGGGATTTAATTGTGGGAATTTTGTTTTTTTGACTTAAAATGATGTTTTTGGGTTTAAGAATGGGGATCAGTTGTACTCTAGAGGTTTAGGACTTAATTTTCAATTTGAACAATGCTAATGAGCCTAAAAAAATCTTCCCAAAATTTCCTGAATGCATTATTCCAATGATAAATAGATTAAATATCATATGCTTATATCTAGTCCAAGCTTATAACACTGACAAAACCCCATTAATTCAAGTGCGGAAGTTGCCATTTGAGAGAGCTTTAACAGCATCAATACGCCACTGATTATCATCTATAACATCACGTCTTGTCTCTTTATGAACTAGAAGTTTATCACCACGGGCCTCTTATCGTTGAATAATATTCTTATTGTGACCTATCGAGTAAAAAATAATTTTGTACACTATTGCACTATTAAGAACAATAATTTTGAATGAGATTGATGGATATATCTAATTTAACTTCTTAACACACATAAAAACTTTATTTAAAGGTGTATAATTATAGGTTAAGAGAGAAAATTAAACTAAACTCTTTAATATCAATAGTTTTAATTTTTATGAATTAAAAAATGTCATTTATAATATTATTTATATAAATATATTCAATTTTAAGATCAAAAAATTAATATTTATGATGATAAATTTATTAAAAAATCTAACACATTTGTGCTAGATGTTGCAGATCGAGCTTGCTGTTGGGAAAAGTAGGACTCTTCTAATGGGAGATGAATTATAATATAATTGCTAAAGAGAGGTATCCTTTTTATTATGGAGTGCGAATTGTGGTTTAGTCCATAACTTGGGTTTAAGATGGATGAAGTAAATGAGTAAGATTTATTTAATTTCTTCAATTAATTAAACATAATAATCAAAAAGGAAAATAAGTTCTAGTTAAAGTGTAGGCACGATTGTACACATCATTGGGATAATTGATTTAGCAATACTCTTTCAATTTTGATATTTTTTATCCTAAATTTGTTTTAGATTTGGCAATTCCATCTTAAAGCTATTTTGGGAGATAATAATGAAGAAAATGTTTGATCTTTACATGGAAGGAGATGACTGTTAGGTTATGTCTTTTGGGCTTTGATCTTGATTTTGATTTAGGTAGGGTTATTAGGGGGAAAAGACCAATTTTAGATAATGTTTGATCGGTTTAAGAGCCTTAATTTGACCATAAAGTCAAAGTTTTCTATTTTTTAATCTTTTGATTTTTTTTTGTGTTTTCTAATTTTTTTTATTTTTCTTGTTTTGAAAGGACCACTAAAAACTTGGGAAGTAAGAATGAAGGGAGGGGAGGGTGGTTAACTTGTAGCTTTGGGACTGACCGATGGCCATTTTCCCATGCTAATCATAAAAAGAAAACATGAAAAAAGTCCTTGTGTTTATTTTTGACATAATCTATCACCTTTTGGACTAAAAAACACACAAATATACATTATTATACATGTTGGTATTTACAAGACTATAAAACTAACTTATTTTTTGACTTTTGACCCATAAGATGATGCTGAGAATGTGCAAAATGTAATCTTAAGCAACTTTGAAGCCAAGAACCTCGAGATGAGTGCTTTTACCTTCCTTTATGTTATTGGTTTTTTTTATGTTCTTTGTGTATGTATGTGCTACTAGAAACATGAATGTCTATGTTAGGAATGAGGGAATGTGATATAATACAGTGGATTTATGCTTTAGAATGAAAGGTTAAAATAAGTGAAATGTTTGGTGTGACTATCCTAAAATATAACAAATCATGGAGTGAATGTTAAGTGTAAGAATATCATTATTGATGAGCTATAATTAAATTGAATACAAAACGTACCTATAGTCATATTGTTGAACAAATAATTTTGTGGTGCTGACAAAGTTTTTTAGTCTATTATTTAATGCTTTTCAAAATGGCTTATAAGCTTCCCCTTTATAGGTTAAACTAAGGACTATGCTAGTTGTTGATTCTTATCCAAGTTCCTCTTATCAAGGTAAGTAGTTATAATTAGTCTAAATTTAAACAAACTTTAAAGGATATAAATAAATGAGTAGTTATTTCTAATTATTACCTCAATAAATAAATATTTAATTTTTATTTTAATTATGCAAGTCATCTTAAAGATAATGTTAACATTCTCCCATTTAACTTGCATGATTCTAAATAAGTGATGCCTTTATTAATGATTATTATTTATATTATCCATACAAACTAATTTGAAACTGTAATTGGCTTAACTAGAAATATATGTATGTAAGTCATGACAATTATGCAACACTCTTAGAAATATTTCTTTTCTTTATTACAAGCTAGTTAATTTCTAAACAAGTATTTTATTGAGGCAAGATCATATTGAATGGAAAAATTTTAGACTCGATATATTTAGGTTCCAAATAATCTTTATGTAAATAATTTTTATGTGTATAAAATAAAACTTCATTTGCAAATAGCCAAAAGGTTTCCAAAATGCCAACATATCAAAAAATATAGTCTAAAATAAAATTTAAATAAAGCTATTAAGTTTCATATAATCAATATAATCAATATATAACTTAGCTGATAATCTTTTATCATAGGATTAATAACTATAAGTTGAGTATTAATATGTTATATTACAATTGCTTATTTTTTAATATAATCTTTAACAATTAAATACTTTATATCGATGTACTTGTTTCAGCTTCACTTTTATTTATTTATTTTTTAAAAGAACATTGCACTTGAATTATCATAGTATATTTTAATAGTCTATAAATAGAATATACAATTTGTAGTACTATGATAAAATTCCTTAATCATAAAAATTATGATATAATCTCATATTATACAACAAATTTCATTTTCTTAATGAAAGAAGTAATAATAGTCTATTTGATATTTCTCTAAGATATAACACATTTAATAAATATAAAAATGTATTTAGTTACAGACTTTCTATTATTTATTTAATTAGTAAAATTTGCATCTGAATAGTTGACCACCTTTAAACAATTGGCGTGTTTGTATGTAAGCATGCAATTCTTAGTTTCTTGTAGATACATCACAACTTTTTTGGTAGCTTTCCAATATTTATGTTTGTGATTACTTTGATATCTCTTTAATATTCTTACTATAAATGTAATATTAGGTCTAATGCAAACCTATTTATATATGAGGCTACCAATTACTAACATATATGGGATGTGCCTCATTTTATGTAGCTCAGAATCATTCTAAGGATATTATACAAGATTGAATATGTCTCTTTAAATGCTATGTTATTAAATAATAAATAAAGGGCTTATGAGAGAGACATTATAGTAAAGAAAATCCCCACATAATAATTAATTCCATTTTAAATATCCTTAAAATCTTTTTAATATAAGCTTTCTGAGATGGTTTTAACATTTGTTAGGATCTATCTCAGTGAATCTCTTTACCAATGACATAATAAACTTTATACATATCCTTCATTTTAAAGTTTTAAGAGATAAATTCTTTTATCTTATACAATAATCTTAAATCATTATATGTAAATAAAGTATTATTCATATACAAGACTAAAATAATATACTTATTCTCACTACTTTTAACGTATATATATGGATTCATAATATTTTTTGTAAAATTATATGAGATTATGATATTGTGAAATTTTATATACCATTATTGGGAGGTTTGCTTGAACCCATATAGATTTTTCTTGTATATCAAGTGACTTTCTTTATTAGTAGTAAAATTTTTATGTTAACTCATATATACCTTTTCCTTAAGATCTTTATTTAAGAAAATAGTCTTTACATTAAATCATAATAAGTTACAAAAGTCATGATAATTTTGAATGAATGATTATTTGAAACTAGAAAGGAGGTTTCATAGTAATAAATGCGTTTTTTCTGAGTGAAACACCATACCCTTAGAAAGGCATGATTTCCAAAATTAGCACTGAAGGGTTAATTGCTGTAATAAATACCAATTGCATCTTTAACTCTTTTAGTTTATTACAACTAAGCCACTAAATCCTTAGATTTACTTACTTCCATCCTAATCAGGGTATCAACAAAAGATTTATACCCTCTTAGCTTGAAAACAAATTTGACATTCCTAGATAATGCTTGTTTTACCTCAAAAAGGTTGTATAGTAGATACCATGGTCTCTTTGTAGAATTATTAAACTAAAAGATAACCATTAATGAGTTTCTTTTAATGATAAGTCTTTCCCTATTTGATCTATCCCATCTAGATTGTAAAAGGGCTGCCTTCCTAATAGCTTGCAATTCAGTTACATATGAGTTAGTAATCCCAATTGATTTTGAAAATAAGAACTTAATCTTGTTATTTTTATTCTTGAATGTACCATTAATTCTAGCTAGACCAAGGCTTTCTAGTATAAACCATCAATATTATATCTAAAATCAATGTTTATAAGAGGTTACCATTTAACTGGAGCATAATTTTTTCCTTAGGCACTATAATTATATGTGAAATTTTAAGAAAGAAGTCATTGATAAAGTAAGAGTAATTACTCCATCTTGTTTGTACCCACCAAAGTATCTAGACTCCTATTAAATCATAAATGGATTGAATTGATAACATTTTGTTTTCAAAAATGGCCTTATTTTTATCTAATCAAATGGACCACATAATTGCTAGAAAGCCCATTTTCCAAAATTTTATAAACATAACACCCCTCTTAAGTAATTCTTAAAAGCACTATAAAGAACTTAAAAAAGGGTTTATTACCCATCCAATGCCCCATTACCAACACAACAATTCCATATATTCCATGCAAAGTCACTATGCAAAAACAAATGAGAAACATTCTCTTGGAGCCTTACAAAAAGGTTATAATTAAGAAAAATTTCCTTAGAACATATAACCTAATCTTTCACCCATTGAAATCCTTTCTCTTAGTAATTGCTAGCAAAATACTTCCACCTTTGTAAGGGTTATTCCTTACCAAATTAAAAGTCCCTTGAAGGATTGATTTCCTTTACTTATATCCCTAAGTTCATATAAGGACTTAATTATGAAATTCTCATTTCTTTCCCCTTTCCAAATCAAAATTAAAAAGGTATAAAAAGTTTGATCACATTGATCAAATTATAAGTCTTAATTCACCTTGGGACTTTGAAAAGAATTTTAGAAAGCGATGGGTATTAGGTTAGATTTTGGTATGACATTTCATTTTAAAACAAATAAACAATTTAAATGCATTATCCAGATTTAGAGAGAAATTAAAATCAACATCTTCCTCTTATTAAGGTTGTTTATAATAATAACTAAGAGTCTACCATTCAAATGACACTTTTCAAAGTTTTACACAATTATAAGTGATAATTATCCTTATATTGGAGAGAACTTAGAAAAAAAGATAATTGGAAATAAACTTAAGACCTAAAATGTTAAGTAAATTTTAAAGAAGATTTGAATCATTAAGGATTGAATGTAGATTGCTCAAAAAGGAAAAAAATTTTATACATATTAAAGGAGATAGGAGGTAGAGTTAATGGCTAGCAATATGATATTTTTGATGGTTTCTTTTATGATAAAAGTCATTAGATTCAAAATGTTGTTTATTTCTTTTTGTTCTTTTCTTCTTTCTCCTCCACCTTTATATTTTTTGGCCACTTACCTTCTTCTTTCCCCAGAAGCTGACCACTATCTCTATTGCCACCAACCATTATGCCATCCTTTCCTTCTCATATTGTTACCATTACCACCATCAATCATCCCTTCTCTTTTCCCTTCTTATATTTTCCTCCAAGTAGTTCTCTTAAATATGTAAGTTTAATTTTTTCAATTTTCATCAAATTAAAAGATTTTATGGTGAAATTGGGACTTTTAGCATATATATAATTATAATTGGGTGTTGCTTGAAGGAAATTGGAACTTTGAAGGAAATTAGAAACATAAAATTGACTTCATAAATATTTATAAAGGAAATACAAATTTTTATGTAAAGGAGAGTGACTTGTTAGAATTGATATATATTTGTATGTATTTATGAGTTTTATTTATTATGTTTTGTTTTATCAGTTTGTAAGAAATATACCATGAAAACCTAAAGACATTTTTTAGTTATTTATCAAATAAATTTGACTTTGATTCTATTTAAGTTAGATATATAAAAATTGTTTACCAATTTGTGATTAAAGATAAGATTAAAAATCTTGAGAGCTTATTTTATATTAAAAGATGATTAATATTTATTAAAAATATTTTTATAATTAAAATAAATATTTTAAAAATAAGATAACAAAAATTTATTTGTTGAGATTTGTTGTATTTTGATAGGTTAACTCTTACTGTAACATTTGGATTGTTATGTGGTTATTGGATACTTATGTTAAAAAAAGGGAGAATATCTTTTACCAAAATTCTCAATTCTGTGATGCAGAATCTTTTCTTTATATGAATACTAATATGCAAATCGTAATAGATTTTACATACCTCTGTCCATGATGTCGAGTTCCTGTTGTGAAGATGAGAATCCTCTTCTGATTTTTGCCTTTTGATGAATTTCTCATACTCTTCCTTTTTCCTTTTCTTTTTTTTTTTTGGTTTCTCTGATGGTGGAGAAGAGGAAAAGAAGTTGTAATGGAAAAAATCACGTCTCTTTTTCTGTAATCGTTATCTGTAATAGGGAGAGTTATCCCTTCTTTTCCTGTAACCGTTATCTTTAATAGGGAGAGTGATCCCTTCTTTTCCTATAACTGTTATCTTTAATAGGGAGAGTGATCCCTTCTTTTCCTGTAACTGTTATCTTTAATAGGGAGAGTGATCCCTTCTTTTCCTGTAACTGTTATCTTTAATAGGGAGAGTGATCCCTTCTTTTCCTGTAACTGTTATCTTTAATAGGGAGAGTGGAGGGATTTTAAACCCAATGACCCAAATTACCGTTATGCCCAACCGACCATCATATTAAACCTTTTATATTTGGTCATACTTTAAATAACAAGGGCCACTTGTGTCAATTAATTTAACAATCTCCCACTTGGCCTATGTTATGACTTGATGAATCAATAACGAATAAATGTGCATCATACTTAGAGATCATCAAACCATAATACTTGATTGAATTAAGATGATTGGATTATAGCGGTCACATATCTTTTAGCGATATGATTCCTTCCATGTATCACATAATCATCATAATTCATAAAAACTTAACCGAGGAACATTGAGACTTTAAATTGTCATTTCCAAATACGTTACTAGTTATCTCATAAACTATAACTGTATACAACTTAATGTAGATAACAAAAGCGCAAACAAAACCATGACCTTAATTGAATTCATAAATATCACAATAATATGAGTAGCACAAAATATTAACTTTCAAGAGAATGAGGACCTGTCCAAAATGCCCATCCGTTCAACATGTCCAATAAATGTTTTCGGTGGCAAACCTTTAGTTAACGAGTCTGCTATCATCAATTCAGTACCAATATGCTCAATGGACACCTTTTGGTTTTGCACTTCTTCCTTAACAGATAAGTATTTCAAATTCATGTGTTTCGTACCTTTAGAATACCTATCATTCTTAGAGAAGAAAACAGCTGCAGAATTATCACAATAAATTCTTAACGGCTTTTCTATATTGTTGACCAAACCAAGCCTTAAGATAAAATTCCGCAACCATAATGCATGAATAATAGCCTCAAAGTATGCTACAAATTCAACCTCCATAGTGGAAGTAGCAATGACAGACTGCTTCCCACTTTTCCATGAAACTGCTCCTCCAGCCAACAGAAACATGTAACCAATGTAACCAAATGTAGATTTCCTTGAGTTTACACCTCTAGTATAATCTGAATCCGAGTAGCCTACTACTTCAAGATGACTTGATCTTTTATAAGGAAACATATAATCCTTAGTGCCTTGTAAGTACTTAAGTACTTTCTTTCCAGCTTTTCAATGATCTATTCCAGGATTACTTTGATATCGGCTTAACATTCCAATAACAAAACTAATATCTGGCCGAGTGCATGTTTGAGCATACATCAAACTTCTAACCAGCGATGCATAGGGAATGGATTCCATTGATTTTCGTTCCAAATCATTCTTTGGACATTACAATTCACTAAACTTGTCCCCTTTTTGAATTGGAACTATTCTTGTAGAGCAATTTTCCATTCTAAATCTCTCTAATACTTTATTGATATAGCCTTTCTGAGACAATCCTAACAATCCTTATGATCTATTGCAAAATATTTCTATTCCTATCACATAAGATGCCTCATTCATATCTTTCATTTCAAAAGTTTTAGAGAGAAATTTCTTAACATCATGCAACAAACCCATGTCATTAGCAGCCAAAAAAATGTCATCAACATATAGGACTAATATAATGAACTTGCTCCAACTGACCTTCATATAGATACACCGATCAATGGTATTCTCTACAAAACCATATGATGTAATGGTATTATTGAACTTAATATACCATTGTCGAGAGGTTTGTTTCAGTTCATATATCGATTTCTTTAATTTACACACCAAATTTTCTTGCCTTGTGGTTATGAAACCTTCAGGTTGGTCCATATACACTTCCTCTTCTAAGTCACCATTTAAAAAAGCGGTCTTTACATCCATTTGGTGGAGCTCTAGGTCATAGTGAGCCACCAAAGCCATAATAATTCTTAAGGAGTCTTTCTTAGAGACCAGAGAGAAAGTCTCCTTATAGTCAATACTATCCTTTTGAGTGTAACCTTTGGCAACAAGTCTAGCTTTATACCTTTCGATGTTACCTTTTGAGTCTCGCTTGGTCTTGAAGACCCACTTATAGCCAACTCGTTTTGATCTTTCAGGCAACTACACTAGTTTCCAGACTTGATTTACATCCATCGATTTTATCTCCTCCTTCATGGCATTGAACCACTTTTCAGAATCATTATATTCCATGGCTTGTTTAAATGAGACTGCATCTTTATCAATGCTTAATTCAGATTCATGTTCAAGTGAGTAAACCACATAATCATTCGATATAGCTGATTTTTTCTGTCTTATAGACCTCCGTAATGCCATTTCTTGTGGTATCACTTGCTCATTTGTAACTTGCACATTGTCACTTGGTTCATCTCTTATGTGTTCACTTTGTGTGTTTCGAATATCAATTTGTTGTGATGCGAAAAACCCTAAAAAGACGTAGCTTAGGGACCCAACGCACACAATGAATCAAAGAGCAACCAGGAAAACTAAATTAGAGTTTAATAACACAAACCCTAGACCCAATATTCGAAGGAACACGAACCTAGGGTATTCAAGATGGATATGGACGCCACACTCCAGAAAAGGAAGGAATTGGGAGTGATAAGTCGATTTGAACGCCACAAGAAGAAGTACCTCTTGATAAGTTCTTTAGTTCTTAAAAGAACCAAGGGAGAAAAACCCTTACTTTTTATTTCACTCAAAGTTGTCTTATCTCCGGATCTTACAAGAGGTGCCTATTTATAGGCTAAGATAGCAATCCTAAAGAGGCATAAATTCCTAATTAGGAGAAATCCTTATTTTAGAGGAATTTTCGGACAAATTCTAGCAGATACAATTAACTCCTATTTAGGAGTGAATGCTATCACTTAGTCTAACCCTTTAAGTAGTCCAATTATATTAATTAGGCCTGGACTCTCTTTAAAACTTAAATTCGCACCATTTGAAGCTTGGTTGGCCTGAATGTCCTGAATCAGCCCATTTAGTGCTTCTTTAATCTTTTTGGCCCTAGCTCGTGTTATTGGGCCTTCTGGAATGTGCAATGGACCTTTAGCATCAATTGAAGCTCTAGCTCATGTTATTGGGCCTTCTGGAATGTATAATGGACCTCTTATATCAATTGAAACTCTAGCTCGTGTTATTAGGTCTTCTGGAATGTGCAATGGACCTTTTGGATCTATTGAAGCCTTCCACCCATCACCTCCACGATTCTCATCATTCCCCCTTTCCTCGAAAGGATTCGTCCTCGAATCATCGCCTTGTTTATACTTGATGATGTGGGGAAAGGTCTAAATGAATTTGATCCACTTGGCATGTCTTTTGTTCAACTTTCCTTGTACAAGTAGGACAAGAACTGCACAAGGACTTATGCTTTCCCTTACATGCCCTTTTGAAATATGTTCCTCAACCTACCTTTGAAACTACCTTGTCTCCTTTGGATTACTCTTATATGTTGGCCGATTTTGGATGGATGCACTAAGGATGAAATCAATTTGATGCTCAATTCCTCTCTTAGGTGGCAATCCACTTGGGTCATTGTCATGGAATACACCTTCAAATTCCTACAATAGAACAACTACACTAGGCAAAGATGGGTCAAACTTATTAGTGTTAAAATAAGCCTCTTTGTATTGTATGATCATAGCTTGTTTGGCAAAAGTTGCTCTTTTGACATCACTTTCTTTTCCATAGAAACTTTCTGTTTTCTTCTTTTTCTCTTGTGTTCTCACGTTTTCTCCTCTCTTTTCTTTTTTTTCAATCTCTCTTTTCTGTTCACTCTCATTTTTAATCCTTAATTGATCCTCATAAGCTTGTTGAGGTGATAATGGTACGAGAGTGACGGGTTTTTCATTCATTACAAAGGAATATCGATTCTTGAATCCATCATACATAACTCGCCTGTCAAACTGCCATGGCTTTCCTAATAGAATATAGCCTACTTGCATAGGTACAACATCACATAAAACTTCATCATATTACCTTCCAATAGAAAATGACACGAGCACTTGTTTATCTACCTTAACTTCACCATTCTCATTCAACCATTGAAACTTATATGGCCTAGGATGCTTCATAGTAGGTAAGTTCAACTTCTTAACCATAGTTATGTTAGCAACATTAGTGCAAATCCCACCATCAATAATCATACTACATACCTTATCTTTGATGAAACACCTTGTCTGAAAAATGTTATCTCGTTGCACCTCATTTTCTTCCATCACTTTCACCGCTTGTTGATGGCACATAATCATCATCTTTATGGTCATAGGCACGTCTTAATTGCCTTCTTGCTTTAGAAGTCTCATATTCTTCGTGCCTCCTTTACAAATCTGCTATTGTATTAGCTTGTTCCTCCATCCTCTCACTCATATCATCAAATCTGGTATTCATGTGCTCAAATTGTTGTTGCATAGCTTTGATCATGAAGGACACATCACCAGCTCCCTCTTGAGCTGCACCTTTGTCTTTGGATGTCATAGTATTACTTCTACACAAAATAATAAGATACCTCACAGAGCACTCCCTCACGTGTTTCACTCAAAAGAAGGTGTCACACTCTCTCGTGTTTACACTCTTTATGGCTTTTTCTTTATATGAACTTTCACTGTTACCTTTTACCACTCGAATTTCTCCTTTCAGCTCTATAAAGAACTAAAGAAGGTAAATCAAGAGTATTGATGTTGAACAGAATAAGATAAATGGTGTAGAATTGAACAAATTGGAGAACAAGGAATCAAAAAACGAAAAAGGATATCAAGGCAAACGATTTTAATGAACTAAACTCACAAAAAGAATCAGGATAAGGGAAGTTAAATTTATAGGACAAACTTGGATAATAAGATAGGAAAATGGATGGCAGAATTGGAGTTGAGCAAGAAAACTTTGTTATTATTGTGGCCAATATGACTAAACTGTTAATTTTATCAATAACTTGAATTTGATGTTTCCTTTCTTTTCTTCTTTTTCTTGTTCTTTTTTCTTCCTTTTTTTTCCGTTGATCCTTCTTTTTTTTTTTCCTTTTTCTTTTGCTCAACACAAAACAATAGTAGAACACTTAGATACAACAATTGGAATTGAAATTAGCAAGTTGAGAAGGATTGCAAGCAAACAGATTTGTGCATTTGAATTGTAATGCACATAATAGACAAATTGAATCGAAATAAATAAATCACAAGGTAGAAAATTGAAGAGTGAGTGGATTCAACCTAATTTAGAACCAGGCTTTGATACCAACTGATGCAAAAAACCCCAAAAAGACGTGGCTTAGGGACTCAACGCACACAATGAATCAAAAAGCAACCAGGAAAACTAAATCAAAGTTTAATAACACAAACCCTAGACCCAATATTCAAAAGAACACGAACCTAGGGTATTCAAGATGGATATGGATGCCACACTCCAGAAAAGGAAGGAATTGGGAGTGATAAGTCGATTTAAACGCCACAAGAAGAAGTACCTCTTGATAAGTTCTTTAGTTCTTAAAAGAACCGAGGGAGAAAAACTCTTACTTTTTATTTCACTCAAAGTTGTCTTATCTCCAGATCTTACAAAAGGTGCCTATTTATAGGCTAAGATAGCAATCCTAAAGAGGCATAAATTCCTAGTTAGGAGAAATCCTTATTTTGGAGGAATTTTCGGACAAATTCTAGCAGATACAATTAACTCCTATTTAGGAGTGAATGCTATCACTTAGTCTGACCCTTTAAGTAGTCTAATTATATTAATTAGGCCTGAACTCTCTTTAAAACTTGAATTCACACCATTTGAAATTTAGTTGGCCTGAATGTCCTAAATCAGCCCATTTAGTACTTTTTTAATCTTTTCGGCCCTAACTTGTGTTATTGGGCCTTATGGAATGTGCAATGGACCTCTAGCATCAATTGAAGCTTTAGCTCATGTTATTGGGCCTTCTGGAATGTACAATGGACCTCTTGCATCAATTGAAGCTCTAGCTCGTGTTATTGGGCCTTCTAGAATGTGCAATGGACCTTTTGGATCTATTGAAGCCTTCCACCCATCACCTCCACGATTCTCATCATATTGTCTTTGCATGTCGCGTAACTGTGATACAATAAAAGGAACAACAACTTGAGTAGAAACACTAGGTGTGGGGATAACAACTTGAGTAGAAATGCTTACTGTGGATCTTTCATTTTGTAATTCTCTAATATCTACTTTTCGTGTTTCCCCATTCCCACTGAATTGACCATTTTCAATGAACAGAGCATTGCTAGACTCAACTATTTTAGTATTATGGTTAGAACAATAGAACCTATACCCTTTGGACTTTTCAGGATAGCTAATGAAGTAACCACTAATGGTTCTTGCATTAAGCTTTCTGTCTTGTGGATTATATATCCTTTCTTCTGCTAAATAACCCCAAATATGAAGGTGTCTTAAACTGGGTTTTTTACCTGTTCATAACTCATAAGAAGTCTTAGGGACAGCCTTATTAGGAACCCTGTTCAACAGATATGCAGCAATTTTTAATGCATGCATCCACAAGGATAAAGGTACAGTACTGTAATTTAACATGCTCCTAACCATATCCATAAGTGTGCGATTCTGCCTTTCCGTTACACCATTCTGTTGTGGTGTACCAAGCATTATATACTGTGCACATATGCCTTGACTTTCAAGAAGTTTTGCAAATGGACTAGAACATCGTCCACTTTCATTGAATTTTCCATAATATTCACCATCCCTGTCTAACTTAATCACTTTCATTTTTCTATCTAACTACCTTTCCACTTCATTTATAAACACCTCCAAGGTGTTTACTGACTGAGACTTTTCATGTAGTAGATATAAATAACAATATCGTTAGTAGTCATCTATAAATGTGATGAAATATTTCTCACCACCCCATGTTGAAATATCAAAGGGGCCACAAATATCAGTGTGTATCAATTCTAAAGGTTCATCACTTCTCATGGCTGGGTTCTTTGATGTGTGTCTTGTCTGTTTCCCTTTTATACAGTCAACACATACCTCCCAATCAGTAAAATCCAATTGAGGTAGGACATCACCTTTCACCAACCTCAATATCTTTTCTTTGGATATATGACCTAATCTTTGATGTCATAAGAAAGCGGAACTATCATTATGTGTATTACGTTTGTTACCTATATTATGCTCAACAAGAAATAGAAAATCAGCATACATAACATCAAGATTAAAACGGTACAAATTATCAACCAATGTACCAAATTCATGATAGTACGAATGTCTATACAGTAAAAATACATCGTTTCCAATCTTAAGGTTAAATCCTACTTCATCCAACTTTGCAATAGAAACTAAATTCCTAGCACATTCAGGAACATAGAGACACTTTTGCAAATCTAGGTGACACCTAGTATCCAAAATTAATTTCTACATCCCAATTCCTTCTATTCATGCCTTCATTCTATTTCCCATATAAAGGAATTTCTCAATTCTTGTTATAGGCTAAATTGAAAGGAATCCCTGCATGATATGTGACACATGAATAGTAGCTACAAAGTCTAACTACCAAGTATTATTAGGTACTTCAATTACATTTGATTCAAAACATACTGATATACAGTACATACCTTTCTTTTCGAACTAAGCCTTTCTTTTTGGACAATCTTTCTTGAAGTGACCAATCTTTTTACAGAAGAAGCATTTTTTATTCTTGTGAATCTGACGTCTAGTGACTTTCATAGAGGCTTTGTCCTTCTTCTTATCCTTTTTATATGGTATAGACTTGCTACTGTTAGCATCATTATAAACAGTAAGATGAATAGAGTGATCCTTCATCTTCTTTAATCTCCCTTCCTCCTGAGCTAATATGGCCTTAATTTCTTGAAGGTTTCATTTCTCTTTGATAATGTTATAATTCACTTGGAACTGACCAAATTCAAGAGGCAGTGAGTTGATGATGAATTGAACCAAAAAGGATTCACTCACATCTATGCCCATTATTTTCAACTTTGATGCCAGATTAGCCATACTAGTCACATGATCATGAATAGGCTGTGACCAATCAAATTTCTTGGTCGTCAGCTCACTCATTAGGCTTCCTACAATGGATTTATCTGCTATATCTGATTGAGAGTATTCCTTAATTCTTATCATAAATTCCTTTACATTTTCCATCTTAGGCATTAATGGCTTAACATTTTCAGTTATCGTCATTCGCATCAAATTCAAACTCAACCTATTAGACCGTTCCCAAGTCTCATGAAGAGACTTATCAAATTCTGTACTGGTCTCAGTAATGGCTACAGGCTTTTCATCCGAGATGACTGCTAAGTCCAAACTCAAAACACCTAAGTGAAACTGAATATGCTTAAACCATTCCGCATAATTCAGTCCATTGAATTTGATCATCGCATTGCCTAAGGTGAACATATTATTGGAAGTTGTAAATATAATCCAAATTTACACATTAATGCTTTGAATAAACCTAAATGGATTCAGATACATATATTACAAACTTTGATTATATATTTAAGTTCACATTTGGGTGATCCTCAGATACATAACTTTAATCAATGATGATGCTAATTTAGATATATTTTGATAGATCAATCAATCATACTAGAGTTAACATGAATGTTATCTTTAGATATACAATCATATTTACCCAGTATATCAATGAATCTCTTTTAGTATTATTAATTATAAGCAATGATCCATCTTTGGATGATCTCCTAGCCTTATAATTAATAATCACAATTGTTCATTTCAAATATGTACAACGTTTTATTAGCATCTAAAAAAATGAATAATTAAAATTCATAATCAAATATTTGAATCCTTTCAAACTAGGCTACTTTGATAACCAACAAGTTTTCAATATTTGATTGATATCAATATGATCTCAATAAACTTCAAAATTTTCAATTGTTGAGATCATTTAATTTGACAAAATATTAATAAACTATCAATGATGTGGAAAATAAGTTTGTTTGTACATTGACAATATTTGAAATGGTATGAAAATTCTTTTTTTTTTTTGGGTCAACATCGGCCAATATGCCAAGTACTATTCCAGTAGTTGGCTTATACCCCACGCCGGTAAATGCCGGTGGGGTACCACTCCAATAGCTGGACCTCAACATTCATTAATTTCTTTCTTCCCCGTCGACCACAACGACTAAAATGACCTGTGGTGGACATTCGAGAAAGTCGGGCCGTTTCCTTTTTTTTTTTTTTTCGGCAAATAATAGCCGGCCCGGCGACGTGGAAGCCCCAATGGCCGGCAGTGGCCGGCATGAATGTCTTTTCTTTTCAACGTCAGCCATTTTCCCTTCATAGCAAATTACAGTATTTACAAACTCACTTTAATACCAATTGTTAAAAAAAGTGAAAATATCTTTTACCAAAATTCTCAATTCTATGATGCAGGATCTTTTCTTTATATGAATACTAATATGCAAATTGTAATAGATTTTACATACTTCTGTCCATTATGTCGAGTTCCTGTTGTGAAGATGAGAATTTTCTTCTGATTTTTATCTTTTGATGAATTTCTCCTACTCTTCCCTTTTCCCTTTCTTTTTTTTTGGTTTCTTTGATGGTGGAGAAGAGGAAAAGAAGCTGTAATAAAAAAAATTAGATTTTTTTTTCTGTAACTGTTATTTTTAATAGGGAGAGTGATCCTTTTTTTCCTGTAATCGTTATCTTTAATAGGGAGAGTAATCCATTCTTTTCCTGTAACCGTTATCTTTAATAGAGAGAGTAATCCCTTCTTTTCTTATAACCGTTATCTTTAATAGGAAAAGTAGAGGGATTTTAAATCTGATGACCCAAATTACTGTTATACCCAACCTACCATCATATTATACTTTTTATATTTGATCATATTTTAAATAATAAAGGCCTCTTGTATCAATTAATTTAACAACTCAACTACCAAATTAAGCAATAGCCACCGTCCATATCATGTCTAGTTAATATGCGCTCACAATGGGCTTGGACTATGATGGGAGAGATTATGTGATGTGACGATTGGCTAATCATGATGTAGCATATGTTATATATGGATATAATTGAATAAAAGCGTTTTGTCCTCCTGTCTTCTCTCTCTTTATGTCTAAAGTTTTGCATTCTACATATATGTAAATATACGGATAGTACCTATGTTTTTATCTATTATATTTACTTTTCATTATTTATGTTTTTGTATAATAGAATCAAGTATATTCGATTTTGTTAATCTTGTCTGATTAAGTTTACCTCTCAGATTATGTATATTATAATTGTTAACTAAATTCTCGTACCCTTCCCATCATTTTTAACATTGTTTAACTAACTTGTGATTAACGTGGTCATCTTCCAACCTTTTCGGATTCTTTGCACAATTTTGGGGTATTGGATTGTAGTTTATTTTAATCATTTTTATCATTAGCACTTTACTAAATTTTTTTGTATTTATAATTTTTTTCATTTAAATGTTTTCATGATAACTATTATTATGATGTATTGTCAGCTGAAGGTAGAGAATCCAGTGACGATTGCATGTTATATTTATATTTTGAAATTGTGGACTATATTGTTATCTATTTGGTTTATTTATAAAATCTCCTACATAAGTTGTGAATAATGTTATTTATATTTTGTGTTATGGCATATGATGTTATTGTAAGATCGTGACCGACAAGCATGAAAACACATATGAAATTACGTCCATCTTATAATTTCATTGGATTCCAACAAAACAAAGAACAATTCAACGGACATGAGACCAAATAATAGAAGGGATAGAGAGAGCAAACCTACAGGTTTGCAAGTAGAGGAAGAAGAAAAGAAGGAAGGATTATGAATCTTGTTGAGATAATTTTCCCAAATAACCAATGGTTCTAGAAAGATAGATGATTGGCGTTTTTATCACAGTGGGTGGTTTGATCACAGAACGCATCTCGCTTGCTTCAGCCAGATGACTTGATTATTATTATAATTTTTATAATCAGAGGAATCGAGTTAAAAAGCTTTTGTTTTTCTATTTTTTTATTATTATTATTTTTATTTTTGACGAAAAGCTTGATGTCGTGTTGTGCCTCTTGGGCCATCCTTTTCGTTTATTTTATGTTTTTTTTTTTTAATATGGTCATGATTCAGGAATCAAAGTTAGAGTTATTATCTAAATTGTCCCTTAGAAAAAAAATTATATAATTGTATATACAAAAAAATAAAATAATAAATTAATAATCATAGCGGGCCAGGACGGAGTCAGGCTGAAGGCATTAAATGTCATTTCGCTTCATCTCCGTTTACACTCCACTTCAATTTTTTGCTCAATTTACTTTGAACCCATTCTCGTCCATTAACATGTATAGTTATAACAAAAAAAAAAATGGCAATAAAATAATTTACTCATTGCAACCTATAGTTAATAATTATTCTGAAAACTTAATCGATCATTACACTGGTGGGGTAGTAATATAAAGTTGGCATTACAGAAACATCGGAAGAGTCATATATTCATATGCATAAAGTAGAGGGGCAAACTTAGTACAAATACGGATAGGAATTTTAAATTGGGCATTTGGGTGCAAAAGCAAAGGGGCCAACGTTGAAGAGAACAAAGGGGATCTTGTTTGCTAAATATGGCTTCTCTGGCCTCAAGGGCCCGCCAGTCACTCCCCCGTGGAGATCAGTTGGCTTGCTGCATGAGGGGTCTGGTGAAGAGACCAGTGACACCTTGCACTTGTGTGCGCCATAGCTGGTGACCTTCTTTGGTGCTTCGAGGAAGAAATAGCCGTTCTTGTCAGTTGTGGCCTTGGCCACCAGTGGATACCTGGTATTATTGCACTCTAGTTTCACTGTGGTACCTGCCATGATTGACAATGCCCAAAAAAAGAGCCCATACATATATAATCAGACTCTAGCTTGAATAAGGTGGTTTAATTAATTAGCCTAGATCCCCTATGAAACTGCAAAGCATTTGATGTTACATGTGCCGAGGAAAAAGAGCTACGCAAAACAAGAAGGGAAAAGCACAGCTGCTGCATCAGCCCACGACAACGCTGCCCATTGACGTGACACTGACCTAGAACCAAGTAAACAAATAGGAGGCCCCTCTCTCTTTCTCTCTTCTTCTCTCTCTCTTTCTCTCTCATGCACAGGTAAAGAGCAGCTTAATTATATGTTCATGGGGTCCATTTACATGCATCGAGTGAAAGAGAGTGCATTAACAGGTCTTGTGCACCTCGTAACTAAAATTCAATTACTTTTGTTTATTTTTACGATATATCATATGCAACAAATTAGACAAAATGTATAATGTTATACATAAATATATAACAAATATAATTATATATTATATGATAATTATTGTACATTTTACACTATTTATTATATAAATTATATTAAGAAAAAAATTTACATCATCAACCGTATGTCTACATTTTTTATCTACTAACTTTTTCGATTTTCATTTATATATACATAGCTATTTATCTATGTTACACCTGTTTTTTTTTTTTTATTACTATCAACAGAAAACAAAAAAGGATCAAAGCCATTTAACATTTACACCAAGACGACAAGGCAAATTTCCCTTGAAAAAAGTTTTTTGTATGGAAGAAGAAAAACGAACAAAAAAAGAACTATTGTGAAAGACCACAAGACCGAGAAGTTTTGAACTGACCAAGAATTGGAGAGGCTCCCCAGAGAGTCTCAGAGCCACCGTACTTGCAGGACTTGCAATAAACAACACCTTGGACTGCTACGAACTTCCTTGGAACTGGGTGCGGGTGCGAGGGTGAGCCGCGAACTGGTGGCTTAACCGGTGGGTGTGGGTACACTGCCGGTGGAGAGGATTCGGGGGGGTGAACTGGCGGGTAAGATGACGGCGTTGGTGCAAGTAAGGCTGCCGGTTGTGGTGCATGGTAAATGGGGATAGAACTCGGAGGTTGACTCGGCGGGTGACTGTGAGCGTGCCGGGGGTGGCGGTGGTGACTCGGAGCCGGTGCTGGGACCGCATAATCGTGTGGCGGGATCGGTGGTACCGTCTCCATCACGTTACTAAAAGCAGTGTAGCATAGCAGTGAAAGCTGCGCTAGCACAACTACAGCAACACCCATTTTCTGTTTACTAGGGAAAGAGACAGAGAGAGCGAGACAGAGAGAAATGGATGAACCGGGAGGGTCTCAAAGTGGGGGTTTTATAGGACTTTTTTAGGCCTCGGGGCCTAGATTCGCTGCGGCTTTTGTTGATTGAAAAATCAAGTCTTTAGATAAGAGTCCCGTTATAAGGATGGGACCCTCTAAACGAAGATCAGACAAAAAGACAGGAAAAGGCAGGTGGATTTTGGGCAGATTTTGTCTTTTTTTTTTTTCTCTTCAATATATGATAGTAAATAAATAAAATAAATAACATATAAATAAAAATAATAATACATAAATAATAAGATATAAAAATTAATTTTAAGTTTTTATAATTAAATTTTTAATTTTTTTTCTCATATGGTTTTACCTTTAGCTTTTTTTTTTTTTTTTTTTATGGTCTTACTACAATAGTAGCTACTGGCCCACCCTAGGCAGGCAGTAGCAGAGCTTTGAAAATATTACCGTTTGGACACCGCGGCTGCAATTTGAATTTGGAAATTTTGCCCATGTTTCTAACTTGCTTTATAACGTTACAGCAGTATAAATTCTTTCTTTGTGCATAGAAAAATGAAAAAGTATGTCTGACGATTTCTTGTCGAGATAATTCAAAATAATTTAAGCTACAATTTTCTTTACTAAGAAAATTATTTAAGTATTTAAACATTTTATTTTTCACTAGTTAATTGGCTACCCACGAACCTTTTTCTGCCTTTTTTTTTTGTGGGGTTGCTGTTAAAAGACCCAAAAAGTGGGTGATGACTACAGGTTCGAGTCGGCATGCCAATCTAGATTTCCTATATTCACGCAAAAGTTTACTTTTCGATTCTTGGCCATAGTTACTTTTTCTCTTTTCCATGCATAATTAATTTTTTGCCATTATCAATTTCATATTCAGAACAGCTTAGCATGGCGATTGATGTAGATATCAAGATAGACCATATCTCCCCAATTTATGCACTTCTTCTGCTACCTTCTCTGTTGAGCGCTTCAATCTCACGGCATGGGGAGGATCTCTTGATTTGTGGAGGTAGATGTTGGTATAAATTATTGTATTTTTAAATTTAGTTAATTAATCATTTTATAATTATTAAATTAACTATTTATAATTACTAAAATAATTATTATAAATTTTAATAATACTGAATATTTATTACTATTATAATTTATATTGAACATTATATTACTTTATAAATTATTAAATTAAAATTATTATAAATTACTTATTTTCCCTTTTAATAAAAGATACTATTCACAATAATTTATAACTTAATGTTTTTGTTTCAAAAAATTAAGTTGTTCTTATTTCTTCATTATGTAAAGTATATGATAATGAAAAAATTCGTTGTATTTTGATAAAATAGTTACTATTACTTGTTATAATGTGATAATTTATTTACATGATAGACATTATTTTTAAAGACAATATCTAGTATAATTCAAATATAATATTTTTATTAATTTATTTTTCTTACAATATTATATTATTTTATCATTCTTTTTCTATCATCTTAAAGATAATGTATGTATATATATATATATATATATATATATATATATGTATGTATGTATGTATGTATGTTTTCATAGTGTGATGAGTTTTCCTCACAATGCTAAGTATTATTTGTAGCTATTATAGTACAAGTATTGTATAAAAATTCTTAAACTATTACATTGGAGTTGTCCAAGAAAATTCTATTTTTAAAAAATTTTAGTGAAATCCTAGGCAAACCAAATTATTTCTTTTAATGCGATATGTAGAAAGGCCTAGTAAAGATTTATTTGAAATTTAAATTTTGGTGAGATTTCTTTAGTTATTGACAATTCCAAACTATGTAATGTTCTAAGTTTGATAGTCTTGAGTTTTGTAAATATTATTTATCATATTATTATACTAATTATATATATATATATATGCAAGATACAATTATAAGAACTAGTTGGCCCGTATAATGCAATAGGCTATAACTATTAGTAGAGGTGTACTAGTTTGCCTTCAAGGGACACTAATTTAAGTCATTGGCTTCATATTTACAGCTAATTATAATATATTTTACAATGAATTTTCGTTAGACAAAAAAAATATAAGAATATTAACTAAAATTTTCAATCAAATAAGATGTGTTTACTTGTAAAGATGATGTGGTGGCTTGAAATCTTAATAAAAAAATAATTCTTATTCAATTTATATAAAATCTAAGTTTATAGTCATTGATATAAATCTTATGGAACAAATTGACTAATAAATTTTTTAATGAATATTTCATTATGGGTGAAATTGATACTATAAGTATTGATACATTGTGATAACTAAACTTATATTATTTGTTTTAAAAGTAAGTCATATTATAAGAGAATAAACATATTTGTCCAAGACATAGTTTATTAAAATAGTTGAGTGATGGAATGATATCACTTGATTTTATATGGTTAGAAATGAATTAAAATGATCCTTTGATTAAGTTACTAAATAGAAAGTTAATGCAAATTATATTAAAAAGAATGAGACTAATGCAGATAAAGAATGGTAATGACTAATGAGAATCCAATCTATGTGATAGGAAATCCCTTAAAGTATATTTATATGAGTAATAACAAGTCACTGATTGACTTTTTGTGCACTATCAAAATTATAAATCCCTTCTTATAGTGCATATAGTTCAAAAATTCCAATATTTATAATTAACTCATACTCTTAATGAATTCTATAACTTTTATGGGTGGAGTATTACTAAAATGTAAACTTAATAAATTTAACTATATTATATTAGAGTGAAACTGCTCCTATAAGGTCTTAGGTAAAATTTCTAAAATTCTTATAAAATTAAACAAAATATGTGCATGACCTAATAACGTCCAACCGTGTTAAATAGTATGATTTTAGAAAATATAATATAAAAGTAAGTTCATTGATATTTATAAAAGAAAAGTTATAATTCATAAAAATTTTTATTTTATCATAATTTTAAATATCAAAGCTTATGCTCTTAGTTTTCAATTCAAAGCCTCAAAGGCATTAACATAATGTTTATATTATCATTGTTTAATTTAGCAAAATTAGTGTTTTTAAATAGTGAGTGATTGTTGCAAATTAGAGTATTTTTAAAAGCTAATTACCATATTTTTAGGCTTAATCAACTAGGCATTTTATAACTGTAGAATTAGTCGTTTATGACTGTTAAACTAGCTATTATATAACTGTTAAACTAGTCGTTATGTGTTCATTACTAGTTGTTATAGATTATAATAATACTAACTATTTATTACCATTGGAATTTATGTTCAACATTATATTACTTTATGCATTATTAAGTTAAAATCATTATAGATAGTCATTTTTCTTTCTTAATAGAAGATGTTATTCATAACAATTCGTGACCTATTACTAAGTTAACTAAAATGTTAAGTTATTTTTATTACTTCATTATATGAAGTACACATCAGTAGAAAAGTCTATTATATCTTGGGAGGATAACCATTATAATTTGTTAAACTGTGATAATTTGACTACGAAAGCAAAAACTATTATTAATGGCAATGCTTAATACATTTAAGACATAATATTTTTTTGTTAATTTATTTTTATTGTTATATTATATTATTTTATTGATTATTTTCCTACAAATATCAATTTTATTTCATGTATGTTAATCCATAATTTCACCGCCTGTACAAGCTAATAATTTTACATTAGCTCTCATCACATATATGTAATAAATTTTACACAAAATCTTTTAGCTTAAATTAGTTGATGATTGATAATCATTATTGAGATATTAATTATGCTCAACATCAGACTTATCATTTAGAAGGAAAAGGCATGGATAAGAACCTAAAGAGATTTATAATGTTAGTACTCTAGTGCTCAAACCTATCAAGAAGCTAAGAGGTAGATAAAAGTGTAAAGAATAGGTCAATTGGTCATTACTTAGCAGTGGTGAGCTTTCAAGCCATTTATAAGCCTATGAGCACGCCTTTTAAGAGTGACCTTTGGTGATGACTAACAAGGATACAAGAGTGTTAATGAGTCCTTGAGTTCACCTTAGACCTTTAAGACCTATGAGCATGCATTTTGAGAGTGACCCTAGATGATAACGTGATAGGGGTGTAAAAATGCCAGTGAGTCATTGGGTTCATCTTGGATTTGAGAGCTTTAGAGGTCTAGGGCAAACTAGGCCCAAGGGAGATAGGGTTTTATGATGAGCTTAAGGCCTCGCAATGTGCTCAATGGCCTAAAAGGCTCATTTCTTATCAATGATAAAATTAATGCCCTTTAGGTATCTTCTTTGTTAAAATTTAATTCTATAAGTTAACATCTAAATAGTTAATTTTTCACAAATTCTAAATTTTAATTATTATGAGATTAGGATTATTGAAATGAAAAAAATATAAAATTTATATAATATTTGGGAACTAACTTTTCATATCACTTGACCACTTCACTCTAATTCTAAAATTAATTGTAATTGTTGTAAAGGTATATTATCATAAAACTTCTCTTAGGTCTATTTAATTACTTTATTGATTCTTTACTATTAAATTTTCACTTTTTAATGTTTTGTTTTTATTTTTAATTGTGTTCATTTGTTATGTGTTGCCAATAATTATTTTTTTAAATGACATTTTGTTTTATAATTATTGTTGATAAGAGATATGAAAGTAGAGAGAGAATGTAAAAGTGAGCAAAATGAGATATTTACAGATAAGAGTGTTTACAAATAAAATTCGACAATTTTAAAGGATATTCAATAGTCAAATTACCTATAATAGTTTTTCTAAAATATAATTCACAACCATTTAATATATAATCTGCAACCAAGCTATAAATCTCCATAAACCATCCACGATGACAAGTTGGTTACAGATTAGTTGATATCAATTTAAGGTAGTTTGAGCTAAAAGTGTCAATATCAAAACCAATAATGTGCAAGAATTAAATATTTGTAAGGGCATAAGGATACTTTTATAGAAAAACTAACATTTTAAATTTATATTACTAACTAATGTGAAACTTTACTCTTATGCTTTTATACATATGGGCAATATTGATTTCATTTCATACCTATTCTTTTACAAATAATTGTAAATATGACATTGCTTATGAATAGAAAATAGATATACCTTTTTTTTCTTTTATAAAATTATGACCCATTTCATCTTAGCTTATATATGCAAATGAAAATAATATGTTAACTATATATTTCAATTTAAAGTAATCAAGGGTGGATTGGTTCTATTTTTGACAATTTTTAAAATTCCCATTTTGCCTTTAATGTGCCAAGGGTTTTTTATTCTCTTTCAATTTTAGCGGATGTAGACATCTTCAACTTAGATTGGATAATTTTTGATGGGTTTTTAAAGCAAATACAAGTCTTTACAAGTTAAATTGGATGGTTTTTGATGGATTTTTAGAGCTCCTAATATACTTCTAATGTGCTAAGGGTTTTTTTTTTATTTCCTTACAATTTAGCAAATACAAGTGTTTATTGATTAGATTAAATAGTTTGTGATGGGTTGTGTGCATTATGAATAGTCTTAATGAGAGAATATAGAGTAGGAGAGATAAAGGTAAGATAAATTATAAAAAGAGAAAGGTGAAGTGTGTAAAGAGAGAAAGAAAGATGAGAGAAGAGAGATGGAGGGACAAGGGAGAAAACTTAAGAAAAAGTGTAAAGAAGAAAAAAAGAGAATACAAAGAATAAAAGCAAGATAGGGAAAAGAGAGTGAAATGAAAAATAAAGTAAATAATGTAGAATTCCTAATATATAAAGAAAAATAAAGTATAGAGAGAGAAAGTATATAAAAAAGTATAAAAAAGAAAAGAGATAATAAAATTAAAAATTATATATAGAGAAAAGCGTAGAAAGAAGAGAAAAAGAGAAAATTTAGAGAAAACATAAAGAAAAATTTTAAAAATATAAAGAAAAGAAAGAGTAAAAAGACAAATTGTGTAAAGAAAAAAAAAGAGACAAAGTTTGACAGCGAGGAAAGAGATATAAAGAGAAAATATAAAAGATTAATAAATAAAGTAAAAAAAATAAAATGTACAAAGATAAAGTGATTTACTTAAAAAAAAACAATTGAAAAGAGGTTAACTACATGGCTCCTTATATATTTCTTCTAAACAAAATATATTTTTACAATTCTAAAAGAAACCAAAAATAAAAAACACTTGTCTACCATATTTTTGTTTGTCTTTAATGTAACCATTCAAGTCTATAATAATCAAAATTTGTAATTTATTTATTTTTTCTTATTTTCTTATCAAAAGCAAAAAGGTCATGTAATAAATTGTAAAAATAGTTACTTTTTTTTTAAAAAAATTTTTCTTTTCATATAATGTACATAGGCTTAAAAAGTTTTCCCGTATTAAAAATTAAAATTATTAAATTGGTCAATCTGAAAAAAAATAACTCATATGAATTATCAAAATTGATGAGACTTGAAAGAAACATATGTTAAGTTATAGCTATATAAAATTCAAGTTATGCATGCTTTAGAAAATTTATTCACTTCAAAATAAATAAAATAGTTGATAGATGTTGTATTCAAAAATTAAATCATTCATTAAATGATAATTTTTGTATATATAATAATTTAAAAAAACATAAAAATGAAACATATTTTTAGTCAATATATAGATTTAAAGGTACTCTTCTTTTCTAAAACTTGTAATAGAATAGAGATGATTATTTCTCAGTTTTCAAAAATAAAAAGGAAAATTGATCATTAGGCATAACTAATATATGTAAAATTTGTATCAACATTATATATACTCTTTATTTGAGATTTTTATAATTGTCCTACTTAAAGAATTAACGAAAAAAGTAATATTAATAATCTTTTATATTATTTTTTAATATTATTTTACTAATTACACTTAATCTTGCCTACACTAGGTGTAAGTCCTCGATCCGCTATTGTTTCTTATATAACAAATCAAACTCCCTTATCAAGTGATTGAAAGCAATGGGAAAGGTTCCGGCAAAATATAAAAACAGGCATCACCAGAATGTCACTGCACTGTAAGCTAGTGGAAGCAAATCCAAAATCATGTTTGGCTGCCTTGGTTACTTCTCATTCTCCATGGCCTAGAAGAAGGGTCCAGCTGAATCTCGAACAGTAGAAACCCTACAACTTTGTGCTCTTGTGTTAACCCTAGTCTCAGCCTTGACTGTTCTCACCAACGTGTACCATAGTTTTTAATCTTCCACCTTCCCTTTTTTTAATTATATTAAAAATTTTATTAAAATTATGTAATGGAGATAATTTTTTTATTTTCAAAAATTTTATATTCTCTTATTAAAATTAAATTTTAAAATAAAAATTTAAATTCCTAATAACTTAATTATTATCTGAGAGATCGAAACTTTGCCTATATTAATAACTCCACGGATGAATATAATGCGAGGCAATGGATTGTTGTGGCCAATATCAGTCATTAAAATATAGTCCCAACGTTCCAAAAGTCAAGCAGTCCAAACCCATGTAAAGATATATATATATATATATATATATATATATGATAGCTTCGAAATTCTTATGCTAATCTTATATTCTTCTCGTGAAGCACCCCAACTTTCTCCGTGAGCTTGGGCTTGATTTGGACAACCATATGGACTTCAGTAATGACAACCAACTTCGAGCACAATGAACTCACCTGCCGGTGATTTCATCCTTCCAGATCATCTGATTCAGGATCACCCTGAAGTCACATGCAGCATGGAGGCGCGGGGTACGTAGTTGGGTACAGCAGTTTTTTAAATGGTACGAGTGTTGTCATATTATATATGCTACTATAAGAAAATAAACTTCACCAATTGGTTGACTTAAAGGCTAAGCCACAGAGTTATTCGTCTCTGGCATTGCACGTAGTTAGCTGCCTCAATGGCTAAATGATTGTAGAAAATTATTGAGAAAGCAATTGGCTAAATGTCTATTAACCCTATATTTGTTTTATGAAAAAATGTCTCTTATCAATCAATACATGTATATGTAAGGACCCAATTAGCAAATAGGCCCAATAAATAAGAGAGTCTGTTGAAATGATTTGGTAAACCGTTGCACCAGTGCATGACATTCCAATTCTGTCTTTGCATTTTTGTTATGTGTCGGTTACTGCCTGGATAGGATTAGCGAATCTAAATGCTTCCATAATATAGTATATATAGAGGACGAGAGAGTTGGTCATGAATTTTGTGGCTCTAAATTTATCTGAAACTTTCCTCTCTTTAGGAAAATCTATCATTTCTTTGTCTGAATTTCTTCTTCCCTCCCCTTTCTCTTGCTTTGTTCTACTCTTCCTCTCTGTTTCTTCCCAAATTACCCCCTAGTTCTGGCAATATATCTATATTAATAAAATTGAAAAAAAAAAACTTACTAATTCACAGCAATACTTTAACTCAAAAAGACTCATAGGATTGTTTTTCTTTAATTCTAACAATTACAATAAATTATATTTGAATTTCAACAATATTAATAAATCTTTTTTTTTTATCGAAAGGCTCATATTAACATGATTAACAATCATAGTTAAAAATTGAAATTCAATTCATCACTTAATTTGAATGAAATAAAACTGGGTTTAGCTAATCCCAAACCTGCCTAAGCATAAGCAATATCTTAAAGTCATACAGATAGTGTATAATTGATTAAGATAACATGCTATATTAGTTAGTAGCACTCTTGCTATATCATATATGAGATTAGTTTTCTTTTCTGACATGTAATTTTTTGTACTCGTTTTAATAGATTCATCTATTATTACCATAACAAACCTAAGATGTTTTATGTACTAAAATTATCTTAACAATCCTTATTAAATATATAGAACCGGCGATATATATACATGAATTCATATGAATGGAAACCAAATATTTGAAGAGTGAGGGAGGGAGGGAGGGAGAGAAGGAGAGAGAGAGGAATTGCAACGATAAAAGAGCAACATACATCTGATACTGGGCCTGCAAAAGAGCAAACAACTGTGCGCCGCAAGTGTTTGTTGGAATATATTAGGACGGTCAAAGTTAGTCAATGGACAATGAGAATGGGTTGTACGGGCTAGGCTTGGACTTTAGGAATTCTGCCAAGTCCACGGTTGGGCTCAAATTAAGCAGTCGATCGTGGGCTGGTCAGGTTTGGACATACTAAAGTTGTTTTAATATCGTTTGTCGGCCTAGTCCAAACCTAGACTAAACTCGACACTTGAACAAGTTTAGGCCTGTTCATCTAGTTGGGTCGAATTTATCACATAAAAAATTGGACTTGATATTTAAAGCTTGACCCAAAATATTGGTTGATTAAGAAGGGAATATTGGCCCTGAATAACTCATCCCCATGTTTACTTGAAATGGATGCAATTCATTTTACATATGTTCATGGATTTGAGAGATCCGTTAACACTAGCCACTTAAATTTTGTTTGATTAGTAAGATGAGTTAAGAGTTTGCCCACATAATTAAAAATTAAAAAAAATTAATGAGGCATGTATGTTTGATAGAGGAGACATACAACAAAATAACATTTGGCTAAGTCAGAGTAAGAGGAGACTTAGTAGTCAAGTCCCACTCAAATCATGCAAAATAGCACATGACTAAGTGCTAAAAACAGATTTTAGTATTAGTACTCTAACAATCAAATTAATAGAAAATTAGAATTATGAAACAAGTGAATAGAGAAAGAGAGAGATTAATCATTACCATTATTAGGTATTAGCCATATTTATATATATGTATTTGGTTTGATTTGCATGAGTGTGATCTAGTGTAGATGTAACAAATGTGATATTTATCACTCTGTGAATTAAGTCCCATTCTTCGATTTAAGGGGCAAGAGAGTGCTGGGAAATAAATATTTTTTACAAGACTTGTATCTCACATCAGAAATAAAAGACCTTATTATACTTATTTATAAGATAATATTTATTTTATACCTTACAAAATAAAAAAAAAATCAAGAAAGGCCTTATACATAAATGAATGACAAAAAAATTTAAACTTAATATAAGAGGTTCAGTATAAGTCTTGACTAGTCCACCTTTAATCCAAAACTTTTGAGACCTTTCAAATTGTACTAGTTAAACTACCCATTTTTATTAGAAAACTAAAGTGTTATAGTAATAAAATCATCATAACTACCAACTATTATCTTTATTTTTAATATTCATCTTTATGAGATATTAAATTAAAAATGATATAAAATGAACCTTTTATTCTTCATTTAAACACACCAAAAAAAAAAAAAAATTCTTTCTTGCTTTCTACCTTTTCTTATTGAGAATTGTTGGGTTAATTGGATTAGTGTTATTTTTATTGTCTCACTATTTAAAATGCATATTAGTGAGAAGATCTGTTTTATTTTAGAAATATGGTCACTATAACCTATTGCATTGAAATATTACCTATGGAGGAAGAAACTCTCCTTAAAAATAGTGTCAAGTATATCTTAGATATTATATATTTTTTATTTAGTTTAATATTATTTGCATTTATACTTTGTATATTTCCTTTATTTATTCTGATAATCTTGAGGATAGTGATTTTTGTTTTTGTTATCATATATACAAATACTAATCAATCTGTTTTTATTACTAATCATTCCATTTCTATTACTAATCATTTTATTTTTATTCCTTCTCAAACTTAATTAATTTTGCTTATCTCTAAGTTCTTACCAAACATCTTCAAGATTGACATTTTTATGGGTTCTCACTTTAAACGTTGACAAAAATGTATTTTTTTAACCTTAAATGTATTGAAATTTATCTTTGTTCTTTATAAACTTAAACCAAAGTTTGTTTTGAAAATTATGAGAAAATGATTTTTGTTTGAGAATGAGCCAATAAAATTTGTTGTCACATTATTTTAAGTATATTATCTAATAATTTACTTTATGTCATTTGTTCTTTAAAGGAAGCCAAAGAAATATGGAAAAAAAGGTGAAAGATGCTAGTATGTAAAAGTTTATTATTACTAACTATCTATATTTTTAGATATTTGATAAAAAGATTATATAAGATTAGATTAATGAATATTATAAAATATTAGATAATTTAAAAAAGGAGGATATCAAATTGTCAAAAGAGTATGTAGTATGTTGTCATATTGAAAAGTTTCTATAATGTTGAAATGACTATAAGTAGTGACTCAAATATAAAAGAAACCATATATCATTAAAGAATGTCATTGTGAATATCTTAATTGAAGGTAAGAAGATAATTAGATTAAGGGAAGTGGAGACAAAAAAGATGACATCAAAAGCAAATGTGGTTGAACAAAAGAAAGGATACAAAAGTCATTACAATCATCATTCTTAACACAGCAGGAAAATGTATGATAATATGATCTAAAGGTATGATAAGTCTAAAACCAATAATCTAGTTTTTAAGAAAAAAGACATTTGCTATGTGTGTGAAAAATTAGGTTATCATGCTCCTGAATGTAGGCATAAGAAATAAAGTAATATACCTATTAAACCAAATGCTAATTTGGTGGAAATAAATGTTATTGTCGCTATCATTTTCGTTGTCAATGTTGCCACCAAACTCAAAAGAGTGGGCAATAGATTATAGTGTTATGAGACATATTTATGGGGATAAAAGTGTATTGCCTCTTACATACTACTTTTAAGTAAAGGCAAAGTCCTCATCAATCTTATTTCAAGAAAATGTGTTGTTTTTAAATAATGTGTTTTATATCTTAATGATTCGCATTAATTTGATTTCTATGTCTTTACTAGAAAAAGTTGGAATAAAGGTCTCCTTTGAGTCTGACAAAATTGTTATGACAAAAATATGATGTATTTGTGAGAAAGTACTATAATCCAGGACTTTTCATTTTGAATATACTTAGTTTGATTAATAATGAAAACGCATCTACTTTTTCTACTTATATTGTTGATTGTTATGATTTATAATATGTTAGATTAGGCCATATGAGTAATCTTTATATTTAAAAGTAAAAATAGTTTGGTCTAATTGAAAATTTAAATAGTGACATAGGTAAGTATGAGGTTTGTGTAAAGTCTAAATTAGTCAAGAAAAATTACAAATTGGTATTACAAGAAACTAAATTAATTAACTTAGTTCATTCTGATTTGGGAGAATTAAAATGTATTATGAATAAAGGTGACAAACAATTTTATGTGACTCTTATAAATGAAAAATTACAAATTAGTATAATGTTTAAGTAGAGCCCAAATTAGTCAAGAAAAATTACAAATAAATGCAATGAGAAACTAAATTAGTTAACTTAGTCTATAACGATTTAGAAGAGTTAAAAAATACTATGAATAAAGGTGACAAACAATTTGATGTGACTCTTATAGATGATTATTCTATATACACTATAATTTTTTATTGAAAGACAAGGATGAAGTATGTGATGCATTTATCAAATATAAGAAGAAAATTAATAATTAATTAGGCAAAAAGATTAAGAGATTTAGATCAAATAAAAGAAGATAGTATAATTTTCAATTGTTGTCATATTTCTATGAAAAAAAAAAGACATTATTCATGAGGTCACACTTTTTTACTCATTAGAGTTAAATGGGATAATAGAGAGAAAATATAAAATTTTGAAAGAAATAATAAATATAATACTAATTAGTTTTAGGGCTCCTAATAACTTATAGGGAGAGGTAATACTTTCTACATGTTATTTACAACATAAAATTCCATATAAAAAAATTAATAGGACTTTATATGAATTGTAAAATGAGTACTCTCCTAATCTAAGTTATTTGAAAGTATAGAGTGTTTTACTAAAGTATTTTTGCATGAATCAAAGAAGAGGAAAATAGGTTTCAAGGTCTTAGATTGTATGTTTATAGATTATACAGATCAAAATATTAATTATCATTTTTTTGTTATTAAAAGTGATGTTTGTTATATTAAAATATTATTAAGACAAAGAATATAAACTTTTTTAAATATATATTTCTTATAAAAAAAGAATTAATACTTTTACCTGCCCTAATAGTTAAGTTAGAGGAAAAGCTCTTTATTATATATTTCGGTATGGGGGTAAAAACCTTTGGTGATGACTTTGGTAGTAAATAATAATCTTTTGATTTATTTTGAAATAATATCCTCTAATGATTTTGATATATGGGTAAAAATTATATATAATGAGATTAATTCTTTAAATCATAATAGTAGATGGGAACTAGAAAATTTACTTATATAAGCCAAATCTATAGACTACAAGTGGATCTTTAGGAATATATATATATATAATATCCTCTAATGATTTCAGTATGTGGATAAAAACTATATAGAATGAGATTAATTCTTTAAATCATAATAGTAGATAAGAACTAGCAAATTTACCTACATAAACCAAACCTATAGATTGCAAGTGAATCTTTAGGTAAAATATATATATATAAACCAAATGAATATATTGACAAGGACAATATTAGACTTGTAGTAAAATGATATATTCAAAATAAGAATATTGATTATTTTGATACTTTTACTCTTGTTATTAAAATTACATCTATTAAAGTGTTAATTGCATTGATATTTATTTATAATCTCTTTGTTTGTCAAATAGATATTAAAAATAAATTTCTATATGGTAAACTTGATAAAAAATTTTATATGTTATAACTTAAAGGGTATGTAGTTATTGGTCAATAGAAAAATGTTTATAAGTATGTTAAATTTTTATATAGTTTGAAAAAAGAACTTAAATAATGACAAGAAGTTTAATAATGTTTTGATCTTTAATGATTTTTCAATTGTTGATGTTAATAAATGTGTTTATACAAAAATATATTTATATATTAATGATGTATAATACAAAATCACTATTTGTATCACATTTTGATATAAAAGATTTAAGAGAAATAAATGTCATTTTATGAATGAAAATTTGTAGAACTCTTAATAGTATATTTCTATCATAAAAGTATTATATAGAGAAGCTTTTTAAGAAATATGAACGTTTTAATGTGAAATCAATTTTCACTTTTTTCGATACAAATGTGTATTTATTAAAATATAATGGTGATTATATATTTCAATATAAACATGTTTATATCATTAATAATTTAATATATCTAATGAATTTTACTTGTCTTGATATTGTATATGTTGTATGTAAATTGAGCAAATATACATATAATCCAAAATATAATTATTGAAATGTTTTAGTAAAAATTTTAAAATATTTAAGACGTACTATGAATTATAATACATTATATAGTTGATTTTTACCTATATTGTATAAAAATACTAATGAAATAAAATAGACAATTAATTATATTTTCACTCCTAAAGATCAAATAATGACTTATGAATATAACAAATTTATTATTTTTAAGTGGATTTTTTTTCTTATTTTAGTTAAATCTCATATAAATTTTTAATTTTTTTTATATATAAATAAATTAATTTGATTTATTTTTTAATAAATCAAATTAAAAATCTCTCAAATTTTTAACTTCATTTATTTATATGTTGAGGATTATATTTTCAATTGGCTAGTTATAGTTTTGTGTTGTTATTCACACCCAATCCGTGTGTACCGAATGTTAAAAAACTAATATCAATGGCTAGAATATTTCCTTATTTATATTTAGCATAATGCCACCCGAAAAATAAGTTGATCTTCTCGCACTTCATAACACAACAAAGCTGCCGAAAAAATTGGGTGGCACCAGCACAACACAAACCCTTTTTGCGGACACAAGAATAGTAGAACGTTAATTGACTTAATTTTGAAGAGCCACAAAAACTACAAATATAAAATAATTACAAATAAAAAATAACCAATCAAATTTACTTTTTATTTTATTTAAAATAATCAATCAGAATTATTCGAAAATTCATGTATTATTTGTGCCGTTCTAGCTCACATCCACTTTGCGATCCCCCAAAAATAATAATAATATGTGGCAAATGATAGCATTTCGTAGGAAGGGATTGCTGGCTGCAGGCCCAATTACTAGGCTCAAGTGGTGCAAGATTTTCATTCTAAAAAAACAAAAAGAAATATAAAAACTAAAACTCAGAACAGAGCCGCCAAGAGTAGAAAGAAAATCCAAGGATCAAAATCAGAAGGCCAATTCCTCAACACAAAGCATCAAAAAGTCCAAAATAGTTCCACTGTTGTTGCCAGAAGACCTACATTACTCAATCCACATCAAGCTCAAAATAATTTAAGTTCTAGTTTCCAGGCTAACATGACTCAATCCGCAGCACTAACTAATAAAAAACAACGGCTTGTAATGCTTAAAAATTTTTCAGCCCTGCTTGCAACACTAGAAGTTGGCTTTGCAGGGGAGATCATGGATGCCGGGCTGAAATACTGTAGCGCAGATCTCCTCCAGATGCAACACCACCAACTTAGGCAAAAGCCAATATCAATCTGCAATATCCATGTCAGAGGCGAGCAATTAACAAACAGATTCTGTAAAAGCCAAACAGACAAAGGATGAAAAATTTGCTTATTAATCACCGGTAAACAACAGGATACAGAACTTCAAACGTACCATGAGAATATATCAAAAAATACAAATGCACTTATTGTATATATTTGTCTAATTCTAGGATCGCTTGTTCTCAAGTCTGAATGAAGCCATTAGTATATTGAAAGATGTCTCCAGTGAAAGGAGTCTTTTCACATGCTTAGAACAGAATCAGTGTAACAATTAAAATGTTGATACAAATTCCTGAGACAGCCACATAGTTGGTGCATAAAGGATGGTCACGGGCAATTCCATCGAAAGGGTACTGGCTGCACACATGGGGACTTGATGGACAGATCCACCTGGCGGTGGGAATTATCACCTTTAACAAAAAGGGCAAAAAGCAGGGGGCCAGAAGCCCCCCAATTCTCACTTGAAAAGAACAAAAAAGGTAAGAAAAAAACAAAGAAAAAGAAAAAAAAAACAAAAGAAGATTTCAAAGAAATAAAAGGGGGGGATAGATAGCTTGTTGTGGTCATTCTTCCAGAGAAAACAAAAGCACCTGTTATTCCAAGTTATTTAGCTATTCCCACATACACTTGATATCGCAAAAACTTTCCAATTTGTTACTGGCCGAACAAGAACCAAAAAAAGTGGTTTTTGGAGCAAAACTGCTGCTGGTCTGCAAGGCTGCAGCACCCAGCACTGCATGCAGCAGAGCATAAAGCAATGCCTATTTCTGCTATTTAATTGCCAGGGGTATATGCTTTTCTGTGTTCTACATAGTGCAACTCCACAAACACTAGTGCTATAACAGGTCTTCTATACACCAGTCACCATGATAGCACCTAATTTGACATTCATGAGGAGGGCTGATTCAAAACTGGACAATGGGCTTGATAACAATTGCAATACCATTTGTTATGAAGGTCATGGCAAACAAATTGCCCAGTGTGTCACTCAGGTTATCAACAAAGTTGGGAATTTTCAGCCAAACTTTTGGGGAAGCATTCACATGAGATGGCACTTTAGGGTTTTCCTCGAGAGCAATACAGGTAATTGTCCAGTTTTTACCTCAAAACTTAATTAACATTGCACTTTGCAGTTTTCCATTTCATCCTATAAAAGCAGGGATATTTTTCAGTGCCATACATTAAGCAGACAAAGCATTCATAACACAAGCCATGCTTGTTTGTGGAAAATGTTAGAAAATATGCAATCCTGTAAGTAAAACAGAAAGGTACCGAGTTGAACATTTAGCTTGCTTCAAAATAAGGCATCTTTAAGGAAAATGTTCAAAACAACTAAAACCTAATTATATAACTTTCACAGCACCCACAAGGAATCTGAAAGACATGGATGAAGAAACTTGAATTCATGAAAACTAGAAAGCAGTCTTCACCTGTAAAAAAGTGGCATACCTTACAGGAAGTTAATCTTTGGAGAATAAACCTTCTCACATTTAGCAGTTTTTCAATTTTTAAAACAGAAATTTCATAATGAAGCAGATGTGATTATGCTGAGTATCAAGGTCTGTTGGTATCAGAGTGTAACAGCCCTGCATGATAAACTGATATTGTTTCTGTGCATACATGCAAAAACTCATAGAAGGTTTATGCAAAGAAATGTCATACAAGAATATATTGTGACAAGCATAAACATATTTGAATATAAATATGGAAAAATACAAAAGCAGAGTAAATGGAACATTCGTACAGAAATTGTAATAGATGCCTGCTTTTTCCTTTGAGCTACAGTAGATATACAATTCTGGGCCAAATTAGAAAAAAAATGGAAGCAAACTACCACAAATTTTGGACCTCAAAATCAACACAACTGGTGGTTATTTATCACAGCTACTTATTTTTTCCTACCTATAACTCCAATAAACATTTAACTTTCCTTTCTTGTTCTAATCATGGCAGTAATACCAAACATACAATTGTCAAGGTGATTCTAGAAGCCACTTAACTAACACCACATTTTTCATCATCATAGCATTCACCATTTCATATTGGTAGAAATTAACCAACGAACTGGGATGAAACCAAAAAGTTTGCATAGAGCTGCAAGTTTTTTTGAAAGCAATTATCAATTTAGTCAAGTTGGTACAATAATTTAAGAACATACCATCGAGCTTGAGCATCAATCTTTTTTATCTTCCACACCATTTGTGATCTCATTTGCCTCTGCATTCTCAGCATCCTCTCCAGGAGGCTTAACCTGCTCCTCCTCGGGTAAAGGCTCCTCCACATAGTCATTCTCAAATGCATCAGAAGGAACCTCATAAATTCTCACCTGTGGCTTGGATGGATCTTTAACCAGTACATACTTCCCCTCATCCAACTTCATGCACAAGTCTACGATACTCTTCACAATTCCCCACATATTGGAAGTATTCAAATTAATTTGGGCTGCAAACTCCCTTGGCTTGTATCCGTTAACAGCCAATATCACATGGTTAAAATGATCCCTTGGGTGAACCCTTGAAACGTACCCTAATTTCATCATGTCTGCACTAGCCAACAGAGCTTGTGCGGTCCATTTGGCCAATTTATTTGCATTGTTCTTCAGTTCAGTGGCCAAAACAGCTCCTCTTTGAGCTTCCAACTTCTGCCTCCAATCAACACCAGAGTATTTGGGATCGAACTCATTGAGTGCATTCAATGTTAGAAAAGACCTCTGATTGTTAACCTCAACAACACTCTGCACCTCGCATCGTGCAGCAAGATACATATCATCATTAATCTTCCATCGTCTATATCTATAGGCAACAGAAGCAACTTCCTCACCTTCAGGGGCAAATGGATGCGGCTCATCAAGTGCAACCTTTTTCCCATTTCTAATCAAAACCTGCTGTGAGAAATTCTGATTTATCAGCGCTGCTTCGACACTCAACGAGTAGGCAGAATTTATATCATCCTTGGCCTCAGGCAGAGGCTCCTGTGAGGTCTCGTGGACCGAAAGCAAGTCAAGCTGGGAACCATCCCTCTTGTCAAAGAAGAGCTTATTCCCCACTCGCTGAATCACAATGTCCCAGGAGTAAACTGATCGCGGTGCGCACATCAAAGTCGCGAGAATGACGTCTGTGGTGAAAACCGTAGCCTTATCCTCATTGGCAAGCCTGCGTATGACTGGATCGTCCGTGGTGGTGACCTTGTAGAAATTGCGGTTCTTGAACCTCTCCAAACGGCGCTCATTTTTAGGCGTGATTCGATCAAACGACCTATCGTAGAACTCCAGGGCGCCGCAGAGAAGTAGGTCTTCCGGTTCCGGGGCAGTGAAGGACAGCTTTGAGAATGTCGAGAAAGGAATTTGATCCAACATGTTCCACTCAGGCTGTATATCCACTGATGATCTGAATGCGGCGGCCTCCCGACGCGGCTGGTTCTGATTGGACCTGTTAAGGTTGTACCGCCGGTCACGGCGGGCGCGTTCCTTCTCTGCCTCGCGCTTCCTAGCCTCAACCTCTTCATCTCTCCGTTGCGGGAGCTGCGGCCGCTGCGGCCTGTTGAACCGCCATTTAGGGCCGAACCTCGGGCGGGGAGGAGGCTTCCCATCCACCAGGCGGAAAGTCGAGTCGTCGTCCGCACCAGCGACGGCGGCAGGGAAGGAACCGTCACCGGCGAAATCAAAGAAAGAGTCGGAAGCGCCCTGTTTGGCGTTGGGGCGGGTGGCGTTGGGGTTGCTGAAAGTTCGTGTCCAATCGGCGATTCGGCCAAGCTTGTCGGAGCGGGAGAAAGACGCTAAGGGGACGTGGGGCGGAAGAGTTGAATACACATGGTGAGAGGGGGATAGGGCGGTGGCGGTGGCGGTGGCAGCGGCGGCGTCCGGAGGACCCCATCCGTCGGGATTGAAGGGCACGTCGCCTAATTCGAAGCCGGCTGCCATTTGTAGGATTTGAGAAAAGGAAGTGGTAGCCGGCTACTTAAAACCCTAAGATATTTCTGAAAAGACAATTATGACCTCATGCTTCTAGTTTCATTACATTCTAAGTCCCCCTATTTTTTGGTTAAGTTATTTTGCATAAAAGTTGGGTTAATTTCTTAAAATTAATTGGACGGGACTTTGGGCTCGCACGCATTGGGCCGTTATTTGCTCCATTGGGAGGGCCGGGTTTGCCCGGATGGTGGCAGCCTGTTGTCACAGAATGAGGCCTCTATCGTACTAACTCACGTGGTACTTAATTAACTTACCAATAAAAATAAATTAAATAAATTTTAGAGAATTAGTGTAAAACGATGATAGGTATTTTAGAGAATTAGTGTAAAATGATGATAGGTAAGTAGGAAATTTGGAAATACTAGAGAGTCAGAGAACATAAGAGAGTTTAGTAAGTGAAAGAGTTTTATTAAATTAAACAATTTGTTTCACAAATGGAAAAAATTGACTATTTATACTTAGTTCTACATTTTTAATATGTGACTATAATGAAATGGTCTAAATATTTATAAAAATATTATAGACAAGCAATTATAATGGTTTCTTCAAGAAGTTTCTATATATAGGTAATTTTACATACTTTTAGAATTTTCTTTGTCATATCTTGCATAACAAATGAACTTGACAATATTACTAACCCATAGAAGTTTAGTTTGAGTTTGATCAAAAAATATACTTGTAACACCCTCCTCTACTCAATCATGCAACACTCTCATTGTATTTTTATCCTTATGTTGTTGGATGTGGTTGACAAATTGTCAGAATTAGTCATCTTATTCTTAACTAACCTTATGATTTGGTAGATTTTTCTATTTAACCAATTACTCAGTATAGTTAAGAACTTCTCTCTTTTGAATCACTCTATCAGTAAGGATGTATTTTAATTCCTTGTCGAATTCAATAACGATAATAGTTAGTGTATGCTTAAACTCGCTTTGACTTAGATCCTTACTATCTCCGTGAAAAGGTTTTAAAAAACTCACATGGAAGACATCATGAATCTTATTACTTCACTCATTCGGAGATTGTATGAGAATTGAGTTACATCAAGTAACTTTGCCCAATCTCGCTGATGAGCAATAACATAGTGTCTTAAATACAGCTCCAATAAAGTATCAATTCGCTCAATTTGACCATCACTTTGAGGATGAAAACTTGTCAAGAAGTTTAGATGACTCCTCAATAATTTGAATAGTTCATGCCAAAACTTACCTATAAAGCAGGAGTCTTTATCACTTATTATATTTTTAGATATTCCCCACAACTTCACCATACTTTTAAAGAATAAGCGAGTAGTTTTATCAACCTTACAATTAGTAAGAGCTGAAATAAAGGTATTATATTTACTAAATTAATTTACAACCACCATAATGCTTCCAAACCCATTAAACTTGGGTAGAGTCATAATAAAATTCATTGAGACACTTTAAAAATGTCTCTCGACAATAGGTAATGGCTCAAGTAGAGTAGTTTGATGTTATTATTTCACTTTGTCTTGTTAGCAAATAAGGTAAGTTTGTACATACACCACAACATTGTCATGCATTTATGACCAAAAGTAGTTTTGTTAAATAAGAGTAAAGGTTTGTGTCATATTTGGGTGACCAGTTTTTAAGGAATTATGACATTTTTTGAGAATTTCTTTTCACAAGTTTCCCTATCTAGGCATGAAAATTCAATTGCCAGCAGTTATTAAGACTTTATCGTTTAACCAAAATTGATAAGTCTTCCCCTCATTAGCCAAATTTAGTAGATTTTTGGCCAAGTTGGCTTACATTATGTCTTCCTTGATTCATTCAAGGAAATTGCTCTTAAGTGTACTAATGGATAAGGTAGCTAGTTCCGCCTTTTATATTATAGCTTATAGTTAAACTTGGCTAAGAAATGTTGCTAACAAACTTGCTTGGGGCTGAGCTTCTTTTATATTTAGAAGTAACTCATGGCAATATTATCAGTCATTATCACAAACTTGCTTCCAAGAAAATATTGTCTCTATATATGCAAGCAATGGATCATGACAATTATCTCTTTGTCTTAAATGATATACCGCTTCTCTGTATTGTTTAACTTATGACTTTTGTAGGTAATGAAGTGCATATCTTGCATCAAGACTTCCCTAATGGCAAAGTCATATGCATTCATAAGGACTTTGAAAGGCTTCTTATAGTCAAGCAACACCATGACAAGTTCTTTGGAAATTGTTTATTTTAATCTCTTAAGGGAAGCTTAGCATTCTTTAGACCAATATCATACATTTTCCTTTTTGAGTAAATAGGTTAATGGTGCCACTATGGCAAAATATCCTTTAATAAATTGACGATAATAGTTAACCAATATGAGGAAAGATTGCAATTCATAGACCTTAGTTTGAGGCTTCTATTCTTAGATAACTCGAACCTTCACTAGATCCATCATGAGCTTGTCATCCTTGATTTTGTGGCTAAGAATTCTACCTCTTACTTGACAAAAAAGAACTTCTCCTTCTTGACATACAATTCACTTTCACAGAGAACTTCGAAGACTTGTTTAAGGTGATCCTCATACTCCTCAAGAGTGTTGTTGTATACCATTATGTCATTCAAATAAACCATCACAAACTTATCAAGGAAAGGATGTTGTACCTTATTCATAAGTGTGCATAAGGTAGTAGGCGCGTTAGTGAGACTAAAGGGCATAACTAGAAATTCAAATACTCTATAATGTGTCACATAAGCCATCTTTTGTTCATCACCAAGTGCAATGTGAACTTGGTAGTAACCTAATCTCAAATCCAATTTGGTAAAATACTTTGTCTTTCCCAATTAATCAAAAAGATCAATTATCAAGGGTATTATGTATTACTTCTTGATAATAACCTTGTTCAAGACTTAATAATCCATGCACATACATTATTATCCATCCTTCTTTTTCTGAAAAAGGATTAAAGCACCAAAAGGGGCTTTTAAAGGTTGTATATAGCCTAAATTTATCAAGTCTTGTAGTTGCTTCCTTAGATTTGTGAGCTCAGGAGTTGTCATATGATAAAAGGTCATGGTAGGAGATTTGGCACCAGATTCTAACTTGATGTAATGATCCACACCTCATTTAATAAGAAGCTTCTTGGGCAATTCTGAAGGCATCAAATCCTTGAATTTAACAAGGATAGCTTGAATAGACTACAACCATGAAGGAGTAGGCTTTGTTATGTCTTCCTAATCGCTCAATTCTCTTACAGTAGTAATATATTTCTTATTCGTTTTAAGACCCCGTTTGAATTACAAGGAAAAAGTCATTAATGGCTTTGACTTCTCTATGCTTTTCAAAGGAATCACTTGGATCTTACAAGCATCAAGGATCACAAGGAAGAAGGTCAAGAGGTGTCATGCTATAGGAGGTTTGACACTAAATTCTAACTTGATGTAATGATCCACACCTTGTCTAGGAAGAAGCTTCTTGGGTAATTTTAAAGGCATTACATCCTTGAATTCAGTAAGGATAGCTTGGATAGACTGCGACAATGAAGGAGTAGGTTTTGTTATGTCTTCCTAGTCACTTAGTTCCATTATAGTAGTAATATAAGGATCACAAAGAATAAGGTTAGAAAGTGTTATGCGATCCGAGGTTTGACATCAAATTCTAACTTAATGTAATGATCCATACCTCATCTAAGAAGAAGCTTTTTGGGCAATTCTAAAGGTATCATATCCTTGAATTTAGCAAGGATAACTTGGATAGACTGCGACAATGAAGGAGTAAGCTTTGGTATGTCTTCCTAATCACTCAGTTCCCTTACAGTAACGATATAGTTTTTATTCGTTTTAAGACCTTATTTGAATTGTAAGGAAAAAGTCATTGATGGTTGACTTCTTTATGATTTTCAAAGGAATCACTCAGATCTTGCAAGCATCAAGGATCATAAGGGAACTCGAAGCAGGAACGAGAAAAACTAAAACTTTACAAAAGAAAGTAAGACCTAACTCTACTTTAAAATTGTCCATAGGAATAATAGTAAAGTTTAGCTTACCATTTCAATCACTAATTTGGACAACTACTCCTGTCATTATGCCTTAAATAGGTTTTGCCTCTGAATTAACTGTTTTGATGGTGCTAACTCCCTTTACAAGTTTGAAATGTAGATGGTTGGCCTCTTATATATCCATAAAGTTATATGGCACTTGTATCCAGCATCACACATGTGGCTTTGTCCTTAATGGCAACATCAATGTATAACAAACCCTTCTCCTTGAAAACTATTAAAGAGAAAAGCTTGAAAAGAGTACCCAATTATTGGATAGATCTCGTGCCGCCTTGGGGCTCTTCTTCTTTGGGTTTCTTGTTGAATTCTGCCACCATGACATTCATTGCTTTTTGATTGAAATAGTCCTTTACCTAATGCAATCTATTATAAATAAAACAACATTTTGAAAGATTACTAGTATTACACTTGCCTAAAGAACTCTTATAATGCTTAGGATTACTATTTGAGGATTTCTGGTGTCTACGTCCCTTGTGACCAATATCTTTCTTCTACCCTCTCCTTTCTCCCCTACTCTCTTTAAAGTTAGGATTTTTACCCTTGAAATAGGCAGAGTAGGTGATAAATGTCTTGGCAGCGATAATGACAACATCTAAAATTTGCACATCGCACCTATCTAGTTTCACTCTTACCCAATCCTTTAAACCATCTTTGAAGTGGAAAACAAAGTGTTTGTCAAACAAATCCTCGATCTCAAGTATAAGAGTAGTAAATTCCTTGATGTAGTAAAAAATACTACCTATTTATCTTAGGTGACATAATTTTCCCCAAATTTTATTATCCGTATTATAAGGAACAAAATATTTGTGCAATTTAGCCTTGAATTGCTCTTAAGTATTGATCACATATAGGTTTTTCTCTCTTTCAAAATGCTTTCTTCTCTACCATAATTGGGCAATATCTTTAAGGAAAATCAGGACATTACTTACCTTTGCAAAGTTGTCGACAACTCCTATGGTTTCAAAGTATTGCTTGAGACCAACGAGAAAGTTCTCCATAACAGTAGCATTATAGGTGTCATTGTACATTATAGGTTTAAGTACATTTAAGCCTTTCATAATAGTAGTGTTAATTGTAGTAGTCATATTAATAGAAAGTGGACTATTTTAATAGAGTGACTCCATCTCTTTACTAAGGTCGTGAATCTCCCCTTTAACGAACTTTCATAAATCAGATAACCTTTGGTTAAGGGAGTGTAGTTCTCCTTTAAAGGTACAACCAAACTCTTTAATCTTACATTTGGTAGCCCTAATTATTTATGCATTCTCATGGATTAATTTATCAATTTGATTATTAAGTTTGCTCATTACAAAGCTCACATCAATAATGCTCCTTTCTAAACTAGCAACGCAAGAATCTATGGGTTTTCTTGCTAGTACCTCAGATTTATTATGTTTGGGTTAAATGCATTGCTCCTCCTCTTACCCATGAGCTTATTGCTCGATTTATTGCTCCTTTAAGGTGGTTGCAATATTCCTTTCCCCACTTGTCATGCTTATAACTTAACCAATAACCAAGTCGTACCTAGAACTTAACCTTTACTCCAATACCACTTATTATAGAGTTAGACCTCAATCGTATTAGCTCGTGCAACACTTAGTTAACTTGCGAATGAAGATGACTAAGTAAGGCTTATAAAGCTATCAACTTACAAATAAAGATGAACTAAGTATGTCTTAGAGAATTTAAGAGAATTAGCATAAAGCGATGATAGGCAAGTAAGAGATTTAGAAATACTAGAGAAGTAGAGGACACATAAGAGTTTAGTAAATGAGAGAGTTTTATTGCATTAAGCAATCTATTTTACAAATAGGAGGAGTTGGCTATTTATACTTGTTTCACCTTCTCATTGTGTGGTTATAATTAAATAGTCTAGATATTTACAAGAATATTCTAGATGAGCAATTATAATGGTTTCTTTAGGAAGTTTCTAGACAAGGGTAATTTTGCATACTCCTAGGACCTTTCTTATCATATTTTACTCAACAAATGGGTTTGATAATATCACTAGCCCATAGAGGATTAGTTTAGGCCTAATCAAATAATGTACTTGTGATATTATGTTGTCAAAGGCTCTTACCACTACTCTGTAGTTTCAGTTGATATATTTTGTACAATTATTTGTAATGCATTGCACTACACTTCAAATAAAAATTATTTGTACAATTAATGTATAAATTTTGTGTTAAAGGAGAATATAAAAATTTTAATCATATTATATATATATAGATTATATGACTTATCATTCAAACAAAAATAAAATGTCTTTTAGGAAAAAAAAAACTTAAAGGTCAATAAACTTTATCTCACTAAATATTAAAGTTATTTTTTAAAATTAGAGGTTGTAATTCAAATGTAAGATTATCAATTATGTAAGCAATATATGAGTTTAGGTGACAAAAAGGTCACAAAAGTTAAATTACAATTATTTTTGGCAATTTGGGTAGGTTCAACCTATTGTACCCAAACTTATATAAGTTTTATAAACATAAAATATGTATACTTATAACCCTTCAGATAAAAGCTTATTTTGGAAGCTAATATAATCCATCAAATTTAGAACCCCAAAAGTCACAAAATTACAAAGATTTTTGCATTACTTTTCATTAGTTAAATAACTTTTTCCTTTAAATATATATTTTAAATTGTTGCTAAAATATACATTTAAGTAACATATATTTTTAACACAAAATATTCAAAATTATGGGTTGAGTTTAATTGCAAAATATAAAATTTAATTTAAGTTGAATTTAGGTAAAGAATTGTTATTCTAAAAAAAAAAAATACACACACAAATTTAAAACAAAAAAAAAAATGAGACTCACATGACTTTTTGTACATGTATAAAGCTTTTTATGCATTTAAATAGTGTTTGTCATATGGGCACAAGTAAACTTTTATAAGTTTAGGTTGGGTTTAAGGTAATTTCCACCTTATAAGTATCAGGTTCAAAATCTATCAAATATTATTTAGAAACAAAAAATGAAAATCAATTTTTTTACAGTGTTAGTGTTGAAGAATGAGGTGAATCATCTAGGTTAAATCCAAAAAAAAAGGTAAAGTTTTCTGATTAAGCTCTGAAGATGCCTTCCTAAATGTAAATAGTCTCTAACAATGAGATCACATAGGTATTCTTAAAAGTTTTCAACCTATTATATCTTATAAGGACACCTTCCTTAATGCCAAACACTAGAAATCTTGGGTAGTATGCTTGAATGACAAAAATGACAAAGGATCAATTCCAAGATTATATGAAACAGTACTAGAACTCACAGGTTTTGACACCCATAACTTTAAAAAACCTAACACTAACATTAAGGTTTTGGAACTAGCAAAAGTTTGGCAATATATTTCAACAAAAGAGGTGACTGTTTCCAAGGATTAAGGGATGTCAAACAACCATAGAGTCTCATTACAACCATGGTTTGTGTTGCCTAGAGAGAAAGTTGTAAAAGGAGCTTTTTGCAATCCTAAAGTATGAAGAAATTTTATGGTTTCAAAAAGCAAGAAATAGGTGGATTATTGATGGAGATAGAAATACAAAGTACTTCCATGCTATTACAATCATTCAACAGAAGTGCAATAAAATTGAAACCTTAAAAAATTAACAAAACTAAGGGCGGTTAAATAAGAAGGGAGCAAAATGAGAGGGGTTTAAATGATTATGCATAAAATTATTTCAAGATACTTTATATTATAGATAACAATCAAGTTATTAAACTACCAGTCAAAGGTTATTTCTATGCCCTTTCAAAGGCAGAAATAAAAAGCCCTTTACACTCGTTTAATGCTAAGGATGTCTATCGAGTACTTTTTGTTATGGACCCATTTAAAGTGATAGGACTAGATGACTATCATGCCCTATTTTTTCAAAAACTATAGGACACAATTAGAGAGTTTATTAAAACATTTATACTCTTCATCCTCTATAAAACCTATATGTTAACCAATGCTAATAAGACCTTAATTATACACATTCACAAAGTTAGTTCCCTAGAAAGGATAACAAAGTTTAAACCAATTAGTTTATGCAATATAATCTATAAAGTGGCCATAAAGGCAGTAGTAAATAGACTTAAGACTTCCTCCCTTAATGAGTTGTACCCATTTAAGCCAGTTTTGTGCTTAAAAGGAATATTTCATATAATATAATGATTTTATAGGAGGTTCTCCACACAATAAGGAAGCTGAAGGGTAGGAAAGGTTAAATGGTCTTTAAAATTAATATAGAAAAAAACGTATGATCAGTTGAGTTGAGATTTTATAAGGGGTACTTTAATGGAAGTATCCTTGCCTAGTTTGTGGATCTTTTTTATAATGAATTGTATGACCACAGTTTCAATGTGTATTTTATGGAATGGTGAAACTAAAAAGGAGATTATGCCATCACAATGCATACAACAGGGAGACCCATTGTCACCTTATATATTTGTTTTATGAATGAAATGTCTCACCTACCTAATATAATATACAATTTCAAATGGCAAATGGAAGGCTATTGAAGTCTCAAGAAAGGGACCAAGGTTCTCTCATATGTTCTTTACAAATGACATTGTTATTTTTGTAAAGGCAAATCATAAATAAGTAGAAGTTATTAAAAGTTATGTAAAAACATTTTGCTCGAGTGATGGATAAAAAGTAAGTTTTTAAAAGTTGAAGTTATTGATTTCTCAAAATGTCTTTAGCTTTTAAGTTTGTGAAAAAGTAAAGCAATTGGTATCCAACTCACATTAGATCTAGGAAATTACCTTAACTTGCCAACTTTCATAACTAAAGTCATAATAGTAACGTACAAGCAAATCTTAAATAAAGTACAGAGTAAGTTATTAGGATGAAAGGCAAAACACTTATCCTTTGTATTCCAACTAACACTCATCAAGTTAATTACAATAGCTTTGCCTTTATATGTCATGTAAACAACAACCTTACTAGTGGCACTATGCAATAAACTAGATCAAATGAATAAAAATTTCTTACGGGGAGATAATGAGTGAGGGTGAAAGGTACACTTAATCAAATGGGAAATAGTTTACAAAGTATAAGATGTCAATGGTTTGGATATTTGACAAGCATAGTTAGGAAACAATGTATTATTAGTGAAATTGAATTGGCGTTTCTCAAAGGAACTTAATAGCTTGGAAGCCAGAACATTGACAGAAAAATGGAAATCAAAGTACAACCTATGGACAATCAGCGTTCTATACGTGGAGAAGTATGGCTAGTGCATAAACGGTGATGATGGAAGCTCTAACATGACGAGTAAGGAATGGCTAATTGACAATTTTGGATTGATAACTAGATGGTTGATGGTCCTCTATTGAATCACACTCTATACACAATGAGCTTCAATAATTTACAAGCTCCTATAACAACCTTCTAAACACCATTAAGATTATAGGATTGGTATAAATTGGCTTGAGCATTGCCTTAGGAAATCCTACAATGGATGGCATTTATCTACCTATGTGATAAACTAGAAAATAAGGATGTGTTAGCATTAGAGGGGACAGTTGATGGAAATTTCATAGTCAAACTAGCATATCAGTCCTTACTTATTACTAGAAGTTATAAGGTAAAGGTTACCTTTCAATGTAATAAAATTTAAAAACTTTAATGTCCAAAATGAATAAAGTGTTTTCTATAATATATCCTACATGGCAAGGTCTAATGCAACTATAAACGCCAATGTAAAGGACTAGTTGAATTAGATATTTGCCCATTATATAGAGCTTATTTTGAGACTTTATTACACATGTTGTAGGATAGTGAGCTTGCGACCAATTTATGGAGGGATCTAATTCAACAAATTAAGAGGAGTGCATTCTTTGGTGGAAATCTCCAAGACTAGCTACAATTTAACTTAAGGACTGAAAAAATAAAAGAAGAGTTTTAAGTGTAACATTCTTTGTTCATCATAATAATATAGTGGATTTAGAAGTGGTGGAATGAGCATGTGCTCTCAACAATTAACCATAGGGCATACAAGGACATAGGCATATGCCAGCTTTACCATGATTGCCAAAGATCTAATCTAGAGTGGCCCTATGACACATGCAAAGGCTATCAAAGAGAGGAATTGGTTGGTTAGAACCCATTTGCAATAGGATGGATTGTATTAATATTAATAAAGCATCGTAAGGTGGATTTAACCTTACTATTACTAGTGGCTTATTGCGAGAACATAGGGGAGTTGGTTGGGGGGATTTTGACTCAACATTAAATCAATAAACTCTATAAATTTAGAACTTTAGGGCATTCTTTATAGCCTCTAACTTGTGTGATAATTTAGAGTGGACAAGTGAAGGTTCAGGTTAACTTGAAATTCACAATAACAAATATCCAGAATGGGGTGCCTAATACCCATTCCTAAGAAAATTTAATCAACAACTATAGAGAGTTGATCTAGAGAAGTTGGGACATTCGAATTAAGCATATATACAAAAAAGGCAATCAAGCAACGAATTTTCTTATTAAGCATATGTTTATACTTTTACGAAGTATTCATTACTTGACACAACTTTTTTAGAGACTAAAATTGATCTTACAAGAAGACACTATAAGGGTGTGATGGCCCAGATTATTGTCCTATGAACCAAAAATAAAAATTAAGAATTATTTTGAATTTAAAAGCATTGTCTATTTAGCTATATTATTAAAAAAAAATCTTATGGTAACTTTTTATTTTGAAAGATTAATGTTATTTATCTTTTATACTTAATGGTTAAAATTAAAAAACTAAACTTATTCAACAATATGCCTCGATATCCTTACATAACATAAATGTTACTTATGGTTGGAGTGACATTATTGTGATTGTTATAAAATAAAATGACTTCATCAAGTATCTTATTTATCTTCTTTTATTAATTTTAACCAATGCCTTGATTATTTAACCTACATAACAACATTAATAATATCTTGTTATCTATTTCTAGTTCATAAGATAACTTATTAGTAATTCTCAATATATTTTTATTAAACACAAGGTAAAAACAATTTCATAAGATTGTAATGTTCAACAAAACGCTTCAATTGTTGTTATAAGGTTATGTCATCCTCTTTAACAAATTCAAAAAAATCAATTATAGATCAGAATATAATGATCAAGTGTAACAAAGTATTACAATGTAAACCTAATCAAGTATCTCATATCTTTTTTATATTGATCTCTTAGTTTAAATTATGACTACTAGAAATTTTATCATTTTAAAATAGTTTAGTAACCTTTCTAATTTTTTTTTCCAAAAAAGGTCTCATCATTTATAAAAAGATAACTACATACAAATTGGCAATATGTTATTAAATAAAGCAACTTTAACATGTTTTTTTTTTTTAAATTACAACAAGTGCTAATTAAAGTTAATATGCAAAACAATGAATATAATAAACATAAAACTTTTTATTTTTTAGGATCAAAGTTTTGAGTCAATTTAACTCCCTTTGCATGTTATTAACTCCATTATAACCTTATTCATAAATTTTTGTTTATCCATTGAAGAACACCTTAATAGTTAAAAATTTAAAACTCTATCTAAAAGGTTATGAATTCTAATCCTAAAAAGAGAAATATAAAGATACAAAAATAAAAAATATTATTTTTATTACATAACTCATAATTTAATATATATATATATAAAAGCAATTCCTTTTTTTTTGTTCAATTAAAAAATTCTTCAATAATAAATGCTTCACCACCTTATTACTTTCCAAAATAAGGTCTTATAAAATAATAAAACAAATAAAAGCCATCATTTTTTAATACAATATGTTCTAGCTAATAACCAAATTCATCAAATTAACTCATATGGAAATGATGCAAAGTTTTTCTAAAAAATGTTTGAGGAGAATTGTGCTCACTTAGTTAAGGAGGAAACTTTCGTAAATAGGCTCTTCTACTTTCATTTGGATTATTAAGATGATAATATCATATGTTTGGTCATTTTCCAAGATTAACAGAAAGTCTTTTAGATCAAATTTCTAAAATCCTTTTCTTTGTATACGGTTCTCTAGTTTTACAATAAATAGAAGCTAATTCTTTTAATATAGGCTTTTTTTCTTAGGAGAAAATTTTCTGTAACTCGTATAAAATTTGATTGTGTGTGTGTGTGTGGATATGTATGTATAACTACTCGGTATCTTAAAAATTATGTGATGCATTGATAAAAATATAATTTAAAGTATGTAACTAATGCTCTAGATTTTCATGTCATGTATATCAAATAAATATATGAGATAACATGACAAAAAAATAATTAGCAAAAAATAAAAATATAAAATTCTATTATAAAACAAAAGAAAAAAGGGGAACAGACCTCAAATAGACAATAACGTTGACTAGGGCTAAATTCAACCAAAAAAAAAAAAACTCTTTTTTATGCTAGAGCGAGGAATTGTGGAAGGATTGAAAAGTCTTATTTTCTTGGTTGTCGTGTGAGGTATTTGCAACAAGCATGGGCTCGTGTGTGTGCGTGTATATATAGCTTTTGCATACTGATCCTACTCAGTATCTTGAAATGACAAAACTGATTGGGAAAACAAAAAAAAGATTCTTAATGGATTTCCTTAATTAAACTTGATTTACCTGATGAAGAAAGTAAAATAAATAAAAATACAAAATAAAAAAAAACAAAAAACAAGAAATAAATTTATTGATTCATTTTTCCGAAATATATCCTTCGCTGGGTACTAAGCAGATAACAATGTTGATTCCCAACTTGCTCTTTACAGCAAGCCATTTTGAAAATCAAAGGTATCAATCACCCTTATGCTGCCCATGTTGAAGACTGTCAAGCTTCCACTTCTGGAGATTGAATGTCATTTATTCCGTTGCTCTAGGTAAAAGGTGCAAGGGAAACCACCCAAGATGTTCGACCGACAAAAATCAAAACAAAATTACCAAAATTGTTGAGAACGAATTGACTGTAGTTTGTAATTTAGATAAATCACATTTGATGGTTTAGTTATGATTTTGGACTCCAAAATTACCACTCAAACCACACCGAACAGTCTCATAATATCAAAGCACAGATTTGCATTTTATTTAGACATGGATAACACAAAAAATCCAATATCCCTACAGCCCATACACGACCCACCCACAAAACACATTGAGTAAATGCATATTATCCATATAATTTTCCTTACTAAGCTTTTAATTAGGTAATTTTAATATATTGCTCTGAGTGTCTTCAATTTCTTTTTTGTTTTCTTTTTTTGGATGTCAATGGTTTTGTTTGTTGGACAAATTAAGAAAATAAAAACCACAAATGATAATTTTACTTGTAATGAATATAATTTAAATCATCAAAATGACCAAATGGAGTCTTATTGATTTTACTCTTATCTTGAGTGATTGTGGCTTTAAAATTCTTCAAATTGTAACTAATAATTTAGTTTAAATATAAACATCAAACCGACAGGTTACACATTAAGGAAGCAATTTCTTTTGCATTACTTGGCCCACTTAGGCTTTCTCTCGACTCCGGATTTCATGTTTGGGCGTCAACCCGTCACTCTGCTTTCTTTTGTAGGTAGATTTTGGAAAAGTAAGATTTTATAATTTTATTTATTTTTTCGATGTAAAAAAAAAAAAAAAAACAAGAAAGAAAACCACATTCTAAGTAGATCAGCATACCTGCTCATTCTCACCAGAACAGACAATGTATACACATTTGCAGAAGAAATTTGATGGCATCTATAAACAATGCTTTACTGAGTTTCCCCAAAATACGATTTATAGAAACCATTCAAACCCTAATTATCTAATCAACGCGACCGAATATCTCTTCATAATTTCTGATCTAGTTTAGATTATGATTGATCATTCATGAGATCTAGACTTGGGTAGCAACCTTTGTAATATTTTTCTTGATACAGAGAGAAAAAACAAACTTGTAAATCAAAGCCCATTAGCTAAACCTAAAGATAATAGCAACAATAACTATTGTTTCTTTTATATGAAAAAAAATTAAAAACCACGATGATACTCTACATCTTTGTTAAAAAGAATTGTAAAAAATAAATTTTAAAAATCTTTATTTATTTCCACTAAATGTCTTATTAAAAATTTAAATTCAAAATTTTTAATCTGATAATAAACAAACTCTTTTATCATTAGATCATAACATTTGATGGTATAGCAACAATAACTCTAATTTTAGAGAATTATGATGAATTGATTGTGAGCTCGTTATTTTAATCTTTCTAGAAAAAAGAAATATCAATCACATTCATATAAATAAGATACTCCAAGAGTTCACATTTTTTCCTATTAATTAATTAGTACTGAGACTCTAATTTAAAACTTTCTTTCTTGGAAATTACTTGAGCAGCAGTGAGTTATGCTCATTGATAGTTCTGCATATTATCTAGGATATATTCATGAGGTTGCACTGGCATCTTGGACAAACCTCTTTAGCCTCGCTGATATCCTTGCTGCTCCATTACCGGGGCCAGAATCTCCAACCTGCACGGTCCAGGAGCTAACCTTAAGTCTTTCAACACTTCTAACCCAGACACATGCATACTCCAATACTCATTATCGATCTGTATACCTCGGAATGTATAATGTGGAAAACAGCATCATCAACAACAGAAAAGCTGGCGTTGACAATTTCGGCTCCTTCTTCGTGGATCACACGAATGGTTTCGTTGAACAAGAATTGGCAATACAACCCAGTTATCAAAACAACCTCTAGAGCCGACCCCATTTCGTGAATCTGAATTTGGGGTGGCCTTAGCCCTATTGCTGATCCACTGCGTGAGCTGCTGCTGCTGCTTGTGAATGGCGCCCTATCGATTCCCATCAAACTGTCTTTCCTTTCCTTCATTTTCTCCAAGTTTATCTGTAACTTCTTTATATAGTTTGCTGCCTCATCTAGTTGATCAGGTAATGACGCTGACTCCTGCAACCCCCAATTAGTGAGAAAAGCATAACAAAAGAAATAAGGTCTAGTGGAATCATATAAGCTCTTAGTTTCAGCTCTAGCTCTAGAGGTTCGATCTTAGTCCCTACAAACAAAAAACAAAAAATGGCACATCATCACAAGCTAGATAGATGGGAAGAGAGAGAGACAGAGAGAAAGAGAGGGAGGGAGACCCCTGAGCTTTGATGGGGCACAAGAGAATTGAGCTTGGAGTACAGGGCCTTCATTTGATTCCTCCTATTTTTCTCTGTCGTTTTCCTATCAGTTTTCGATGCACTAGGGTTGTTCTCCATTTCTGTATGTGTGTGTGCCTGACTGTTTGCCCGTGCAAAGCTTCTCCTGCAACAACTGTTTAAATCTGATCCAAACCTGCATCAAATTTGTTTACAGGATTTTTTAACATGGTTAAAAGACAAAGGCAGAAAAAGCAGGAAATAATATGATTAGATGCTGCCCGGAAAAGTGTGGTTATTTGGAGTCGGTGGGGCTGCTTGGTTTTTCCTTATTGCGGGGCACCTTCTTTGACTGCCCACTTTTCTGCAATACTGTATAAATTTCGGCTTTCCACATGAATTTTGCGCATTCCAAATATAAGATCTATACATTTCATTAACATGATTGTTAGACATATATTATTCTAAAAATTAGATATTAAAAGATAAAAAATATATAATTAATAATTATAATAATATAATGTATTGACTTATCTCCATTGTGCATCAAGTTCATTGTCTCCATGTAATTCACAATCAAAATGGTGTCTCACACGCTTTATTATATTTCTGGTTCTTCTTCTTTTTCTTTTTTCTTCTTCTTTTTTTTTTCTATGAGAGCAGAAAACCAAATCATTATCCTAGTGTGGTCGTTGTGGTTGATTGGATGATTTAGCGTATTGTTCATATCTGAGTTGACTTATAGTCTACCACGCGTTTCATGGTATGTAAATAAAAGGAGATTCCATAACAAAAATCACTGGACATGAAGGGCCCGTACGTCTTCAGGGTTCCAAAAAGATGCCTCCACTGTCTAATTGTCACTTTGTATATTGGTCTCTATATTCGAGACTTGCTGTGCTTCTTGCAGCCTGTAGAAAGTGCATGCACTCGGGAGAACATGACTTCTCCAAAAACTCAATCTTCTTAACATGGAAGTACATCATGATCCTATCTAGCTATTCTATACCCAGTTGATGTTTAGGTTGTTCATGCTATCCAATCTCATTATGACAAAGTGATGGAGCCTTAAGGTATGTGGTTTTAGACGCATTAATGACCCGGAGTATATGTGAGTAAAATTAACATCATATCTTGAGCCACCTATCCGAATTAGCCTGTAAGTTACATATGAACTATGCGTTAAAGGGACTACTGCAAATCCTCTGTTTGTCTATAAAAGATGAGGCTTCTTATTATCTGAAATAACTATATATATCGTACGAAAGTTATTCAGCATTGAATTTCACTTTCTCCGAAAAGTGTATCAATTATCAGATATCAAAACTTCAACATACTCTGCTATAAAAAAAGAACTTCCAAATTAATAAATCTATTTGTTTTAATTTTGTCCCAACTCCCAAAGTATTATTTTTTTAAAAGGGTAACACAAGGATACATTAGATGCAATTTTTACTGTGTAAATCTCATTGAGAGTCATTTACATGGACAAAAACGACTTCAGTCCTGCATTAATAATCTCTCCTTCTATTGCTTTTTTTTTTTTGTGTTTATTGGAGGCCAATTGGTCATAAAACAGTATAACAGAGGTAGTTATTTTCGATTCTTTGCAATACTCCAAAGCTATAGGTTTTTATGCAGGATGCTTTAATGGATAAGAGCAAGACAACTTGACTGCTCATTTGGTAGGCGCTAGGGGCGCGCGGTCTAGTTACAATGCTACAATTCTTCACTTTTCTCCTTTACACCAGGAAAAAAGAATTTCTTTTTTTAGAAAATCTAGTTTTTTTTTTTTTTTTTTTGTGGACATCGTAGTACATATTTTAGAAAGTGCAGTATATTTTGTTAGAACTGTAGTACATATTGGTTTTTGTAAAAATCATGTACTTTAGTTGTAAAAAATGACTCATATCTTTTAGAGAATGCGCTACATTTTTTTTTTTTTTGGGCAATGCATTATAATTTTGAAAAAGTGGAGTTCGAGTACATTTTTTTAAAAAATTGCAGTACATTTTAATTTTGTTTAAAGAAATGTGTTGCTATAACTTGGATTGCTCGTCTCTGTACCCACTAACGTGCATCCCTGGTACTCCATAAGGATAAACACCTCTCTTTTACGTGAGAAAAGTAAATTAACGATATTTATTGAAGTACAGGAGAGACATAATAAATATAAAATTAATTATGTTTTTTTATTATTATAAATCAATAAAATTATAAGTAAAAAATATATATTTTTTATTTATCTATTATACTTTCGTATACCCTATTATATATTAATACGTGATAGTACTGATTTTGCATCAATTAATTGAGACAAACTAAGACTTGGCCGCGGAGGGTTTCTATTTGTCGTTTTGAGGGTCCATAGTGCAGAAACGTCAAGAGCACTATATCAAAAGGATTGAACAAAAGAGGCCCCTGTCTGTCCATAAAGTAGTAAAGTAGCTTTGAAACTTAATTGCAAAACCCAATGATCAGGTCAGGTTTCTTGGAGAGATTTGAGAATGACTGCCTGCTTCTTCCTAATTTGCTGGGAAAATGGCCAATCACTTTGGTATACCTTTGTGGGGAATTGTTAAGCACAATACACCAAACTTACTTAAGAGATTTTTTTTTTTTTTTGGATAAATCAGAAATAAAAAAAAATTTCTTTTTATAATGAGGGTCTGAACCTCCAACATCTCCTAAAGATCTTGGCTCTTGTGATCGATAAAGATCAGTCGTGGACTGCAACCCTTGATAGAAAAAGCTCAAAATTATTGATGGGGGAGATGACAATGACTAGTAATCTTTAGACAGCATGCTTCACATTTTAAAGACTACTCTCAGTGTACCGAAATGGTTGTTGTAGAGTAACATCGAGTTTGATTTGAAGCATAAAGAGGACCCATCAAGCCTGTCTTTTGACGAACAGTCTTGACAATAATTTGCTGGGTGCATCCCCGCATCATATCGGCATTTACTAGTCTAATATCAATAATATATTTGAGAAATTGAGATATTTTTTTTGTTAAATTCACTTTCTTACATTAATTATATATCTTCTTAAAAAATTAAGTAAAAAATATTGAATTGAAATATTTTTCTACTTTTTGAGATTAAAAGGTATTTACTCCTCATTGATTATTTTGATTGTCTGTAACATCAATTCTTAATCTTTAATTGTCATGAAGGTATTGGACATCTGCTTCGTTTCTGCCTTCTTCCATCCTCAATAATTGTAAACTGTTACACATAATTGAGTTAGTATATATAATACAAATTTGTACAATATAATCTAATCTAAGGCAAAAGTCAAATATATATAATCGGGTTAACGATTGACAGATTTTTGAAATAAAAAAAAAAGAAATTAATTGTGCATGATCAAGTTATTAAAAAAAAAACAAAAAAGGCGAAAAATCATTTCACAAATTAGTAACGGAAGAGTGGGCTTAAAATCATTTTCATTAATGAAGCAAATGATATTTTGTCCGATCAACTTCTTCTTTTTTTTCTGCCTAATATTCAATATTATAGTCAGCTTTTCACTTCCTTCTGTTAAACTCTCATCTCACTCTCCTCCTTTCTAATGCCTCTCCCCACTGGCAAATCGACAAGCATCAATATGATTTTCCTGCAACATTCATCTCCTAGTTTTCTCTGTGTCTTCACCATCCCAAAAGAGATAATATATCTCTTTTCGTCTCCACCAATATAGATCAATAAGAAAGTTTTTGTTCTTTACTTTGTTGTGACTATCAGGAAAATTTTCTGAATTGTAGTTCTTATATTTATTTTCTTACCCGATTCACAATTTTGATTTAATGATTTGTTTTTTTTTTTTACATGATTCTTAAGGTTATAGGGAAAAAAAAAAACAGAAAAAGATATGAATACAAGAAATTTGAAAAAGTAAAGCAAATTGGCCGATTTCCTTCTGTTTGTTTAAAACCAGAATATGTCAGAATAAAGGATACAAATTAATGATTTTAACAAAGAAGTCAAAGAACTTTCTAATTCTACGTTGCACGACAATTCTCCCATTCCACATTGCCAAAATACAATGATATATCTCTTTGCGTCTCTATGTTGTTTTGGTATTATTATTAACAATTCTCAACATTTTTTTCCCTTCTTAAAAAGTGTATTTTCTAATCATTTTCTCCTTTTCTATTTTTAATTCAAAGGAAATAGAAAATTCTAAGAGATCTTACTAAATAAAGGCGTAGGAAAATAGTAATTTAAAATTTTGATTCTTAATGATGGATTAATTACTTATTAATTGTAATTGCAATATATCTTAGAAGACAAAATTATTACCAAAAATAATTTTCAATTCTTCTTCTCCTAATCTTCTTAATAAATTGAAAAAGTTTTAAGAGATTTTGGCTCTTAAAACTCTATTCGGCCGATCCATTTTAATTTCCATTAAGTTGGACTTTAGTTTCTGTATCTTCAAATATATAATACTTGACTCCAAATGTTTTCTAATTTCAATTGAATTTAACTTAATCTTGATTGTTATTTTCTTAATTATCCCTAACTTTAATTTTTTATTAATTCTCCTATTAATTTATTCATATTCATAAATAAAAGTTAATGTTTACTTATATATTATAACCATTTAAATGTTAAAACTATCAACAATGATTTGACTTATTTTTGTCATGTTCGGTCTCTTTATATAATTCAATACCTTTAATTTTTCAAATAATTCAATTACACATGAAGTATAAAACTAATTGTTACCATATTTTATTTAATTATATTAATTTTTAAATATTCATATAATTACTAATTTTATAAATAAAATCGTAACATTTTATAAATACTTATTTCACCTTAGTTTATAATATCTAAAATCAATATATATTAAGAACTATAAAATATTCTCCTATTATTATTTTAAAATAATAAATTATTTATTTATCTCTCTTAACTTCATATAATTTAAATTATCCCTAATGCTAGTTAACATAAGCGAGTCTTAATTATGACAACCTATAGTTAAGATTGAAGGATAATAATTTTTATCCATGATACTTTACTGATTTCAAATTTAAAAATCATTTACAAAATCTTTAGGTAAGTAATTTTTTAAATACTTACCTAATATTTCATTTAAAAATTTTCTTGATAAGTCAATTTAATGAACTTAGTTATCTAACAAGTACTCATATTTTTTTATTCAAGTTTCTCATATTTCAACTTATGAAATTAATTGCTTTTTTTTATAAGAAATTATCATAATATATACTAATTTCATAACTTTATCAATATTATATTTTGCTAACACATTGACTATGACACAAAATGAAAGCGTGGAAAGAGTATAATAAATGTCAACATTTAATTAAACTTTTAAAAGAATTTTTAGAATCCAAGACTACATTTTTCTTACTAAAAGGGTTTATTCATTAGGATATTAGAATATTGGAATCCTTTTAGCATTTAAACTTATACATATAGTTCTAATTAAAATCAATTAACTAATTAAAAAATATCTAAGTAAATAAGAAAATTAAAATGAAAAGAAATTCAGTGCACATACTTTTTAAATAGTTAAGTTAAAATTTTTAATTAAATTAAAATATTATAAAATAAGTAAATATATTACAAAATAAAAATTACAATATAATTTACAAAATAATAAAGAATAATTTTTGTAATATGTTTTACGTTAGATTTTTCCAATTCAAAAAAACTTACTCTCGAGTTGACAACAAAAAATTTACATATTTTATGTTACAAAAACAAATACTTGGAATAAATCAGTGTCTTCAACAAAAATTAACAACTTCTTTTATGAGCCATCACGTGAGTAATAACACTAACTAATAATGATGACAAACTAACTTTTTCATCTACTTAATTGTTTATTTCAAGAAAATTAACAAATATTGTAAGTAAAAGTATTATTAATATTATGAAATTTATGAGTTACTAGATCATTTTTTGATTTGATAAAACCTATAAATAATATTATAATTGTTTAGTTCTTATTAAAATATTCACTAATACAAAAAAAATTAACTAACTCAACCACTATGTGATTATTAATTAATGTTTTCTTCTCTTTTTAAGACATTTCTTCATTTGGTAATTAACTAAAAAATTTAGTATAGAGATAAAGTAACACATCTTTAAATTTTAAATTTTAAATTTATTTTCACAGTTTCAAGTAGTACAAAATAAGAATTCAATTAATTTTCAATCATTTCTAAAATTTTCATTAGACATATTATTATCATAAAATTTAAATACTAATAAATTTCTTATATCTACTCATAATTAAAATTTTGACTTACCAAATCTAAATTAATAGTTTTAAATATCATTCTTCCAATTAGTTACACCATCTTGAAATTTAGAATATACAAAAATTATTTTATCATCCTCACAAATATCATTATATTCGAAATAGGCATTAATTTCTACTAACCATTTCACAATCTTTGAAATAAAAAATGTATCTAAGAATCAACTGATTACAAGTAACATTTTCAATAAAAAAACTTATTTATTCATAATCTTATAAAATTACCATGCCACTTAACACAAAACAGAAACGAAGAAAGAGTATGACAAAAATCAACTCTCAATTAAAATTTGTAGAATTCAACACTATTTCTTCTAGTAAAAGTACTTATTCCTTAAAATATTGAGATATTAAGATTGTTTTAACTTTTATATATACATATATATTTAACTAATTAAAAAAATACTATACTTCAAATAGTAAAATACTTTAATGACTAATTTAAAAAATATCTATTTAAATAAGAAAATTAAAATTGAAAAATTCAATTTACATATTTTTTTAAATAATATAACTAAAATTTTTAATTAGATTAAAATATTATAAAATTAATTAATTAATTTAAAAATAAGAATTATAACATAATTTATAAAATAATAGAAAATAATATTTTCAATGTATTTTATGTCAAACATGAACTATTTAAGAATATGTTTAGATGTCATATATTAGATCAAAATTAATTTTATAAGGTATATTTATTTTATAAATTTTATTTCTAGAATTATTAATAATATTATTATGTATATAAATAATATAAAAAATAAACAATATTTTGATTAATTAGGAGCTCATATACAAATATTTAATGATTTTTGCTAATTTTAACATATCTAGTTTTATCTTTAAATTTTGTTAAAATATGCTTTGTAGAAATTTTCTTTTTTATAAAAAGTTTAGCCACAACTCGTTACGAGGAAAACTATTAGATTAAAAGCTGTGACATACTGACAAGTAAAAAAATGATAACGAGAAAAGATGACTAGACATTGAGATATATATCAAAGTTAGGTCAATTGGGTCTTTAAATTACTAGGCCAAACTAATGCATAATTAAACTAAACCTAATAACTAAAACAAGAAATTAGAAAAATCTAATTCCAATCATGCTCTTTAAATAAAAAAGAAATTATCACGATTAACCAATCAAAGAAAATTTATTATTAAAAAAAGATCAAAGAAGGAAAATGAAAGATTGGAGAACTACATACAAGCATCTCACTCCTATCTAAACAAGTGAAATAAATGGCTTGTGCTCTACCACTCCTCCTCCGTCATTATTGCCGCCACCACCACCACCACCGGAGCCATTGCACACTCACACCCATTTTTGCAAGAAACCATTGACAAAATCATTGTTGTACTAAATCGAGTTCTTTTTTCCCTCCCACTCTGCATTTTTAAAGTTGAATGAAGTTTATTGTCATGGAATTAGATATCGATTGTACTAATTCACGCGATATTTAGTTGATCTTGCAAATAAAGATGAATTAAGTAAATTTTAGAGAATTTAAGAGAATAGTAAATAGTATTGAAAAACAAATAGGTGAGTTAGAAATAATAGAGAAATAAAAAGTATAAAACAAAGAGTTTTATTAAGTAAACTTTTGAATGTTTTAGCATCTAAGTGTTTAAGCGTTGTATGTTGTACAAATAAGAGAAAGAGACTATTTATACTCATTCTACCTCCTTAACGTGTAATTATAATTATCTAGATATTTATATGAAAAATTTTATAGAGACATTTATGATAATCTTTTCCAGAAATTTCCAAGCAGTTTTATTACTCTTTGCAACAAGTCTCTGAACATATACAAATAAAAAGAGGAGACTATTTATACTCATTCTACTTCCTCAACTTACGATTACAATTGTCTAAAAATTTACATAAAGAATTCTAGAGATACATTTATGAGAATCCTTTTTAGACATCTCTAAGTAGTTTTAGTGCTCTTTGGAAGAAGTTTTTGAACATAAGTACTACTTCCACACACTTCTATAACCTTCTATTATTGTATTTTGGGTAGCAAATGGGCTGAGTAATATTAGCAGCCCGTGAAGACTCAATCTAATCTAATTTTCACCTTGTAAAATATTTAATGAGTCGGATAAAAAGTGTCTATATGACATTATGCTCTAGATCTTGGATGCTTTATTTTTGAATTACTACTAATATAAAGGAGTAATTTTATTTCTTTTTTTTAGGAAAGAAATTAATAGTTTTTTTGCAAGACGATAAAGCTGCGAGTTTAAGCTTTTTGGAGGCTCAGCATCCCAACTTCCATCGAGAAACCCAGAGGGTTTCCATCTAGAAACAACCAAAATTCGTGTATAAACAGGAGTGATTTCAATTTCTGAAATATAAGGCATTTGTGCAGCAACAATGTAATAGGACGGGCGGAGGTATAAACTCTTAATAAAACCTGAAATGTAAATTTTTAATTACTTTTAAAATACTATCAAAGTTAAATTAGAAGTTTAAAATTTAACTAATTCAAGTAATGTAGTTTGAATTTAAACTAGTATAATTGATGTTTAATAATAAATATATATTTATAACAGTAATTAAAAAATAATAATCATATATGATATATTTTGATTAAAATTTATTTTTAATAATTAAATTTAAACATTAAGAAAAACTACAAAATAATTTGATTGTATATAAATTCTTTAGTGTTAATGATTAAATTATAATTATAAATAAATTTTATGATTTAATTGTAAATTTAAATTAAATTTAAGTTTCAATTATAATTTAAACAAATTTTTTAGTTAAATAACAATTTTTGATATTTAAAGTCAAATTCAGTCTAACCACAGACCGTACCAATTTTCCAACTTTTTAGCTGATTTTGAGCAACTTTTCTATATTTGACCGATTTAAGTTCGATCTAACTTTAAAAATTAAACCGAAATGGTCTGACCGATTCACCATTGAACCAATTTGACCTACCCATCTGATTCGGTTTTGGGAGGCTTGTTCCCTAGAATAGGCCAGCACACGACAACATGACATTGGTACATACAGTGACCCAATTAAACCACCAACTTTGGATCCTTCGCACCTGAACAAGTTTTAAAAAGGCAGATTTGACACCCACCTAAACCAAGAACAATGTTGACTAGCTCAATAACTATTTAAAAAGAAAAAAAAAAACATCAAGCAAATAGACAATTAAGTGGCTAGAAAATATTAACGTCTTCTTCATATGGTATAAAAAAAATAAAGATTACTGAAGTAAATAAAATTGTGTTCAGGAGTGAATCAATTATATTATAAAGAAAATAGGAGACTAAAAGACACTACAACAAAAGAGGAAAATTTGGCTAAAGCGGAACGAAGAGCAGAAGCAGCTGATGCAATGCACTGTTCTTGAGTAGGCCTTCATACTCATGATGGGGTCACATGAATTCGATTGTTGTAAAGGCACCCTCAGCAATTTGTTAAGAGGTGATAAATGCTTCTGGGATGTTGTTGCCACTAAAATGGTCACATGTTTTTGCCAAAAAGAGAAGATAAAAAGGCCAATTCCCAGATATTAGATGCTTATCAAGTTCGGATATTTTTGCCACTAGAGGAATATAGTTACATGTTTTTGTCAAAAGAGAAGAAAAAGGGCAATTCCAAACATGAGATGGTTATCAAGTTTGGATAGCAATTGAAGATGCCCCCCCCATTCCTCAACCACAGAGAGTGATGCATTCAGTACTGACATCATTTTCTTGCCTTCTCTTCTTTCGTTTCTTTTTTTTTCCTTTCTTTCCCCTCGCTTTCTATGTATGCAATTTATGGAAAGATTAAGTGATCCCACTTCCTTGCTCCCTCAATAATGATAACTCTCAGGTAGGGTCCGAAACAAAATGTGACTGAAAACTAACTAGACCATCTTCTTTCCCTTCTACCTTCTTTTTCCAATTACGTGCACAGCTCTAGTATATGAAGGACAGCAATTAGATGCATTCTAAATGTATTTTCTCTTAATAATTATGATTATGTATAAAAAATAGTTAAAAATATATAAGATTTTTCCAATTTAGCACGACCATGTAACTTTTCCGTTTGCATGAGTTTTCATAAGGAAAAAATAATAATAATAATGTAAATCTAGTTGGTCAACATAAGCAAGAACACAACCTCTAAAATCGTGCCTATTTACTAAAAAGTTTAAATGGCAAAAATTTCATCAAACCAGCAGTGACGAGCAGAGATGTCTAAACATAAAGTCCTGGCCAATATAATTATAAAAAAATATCAGAATAAGACAGACGAAAGAAGAAGGCAATCGAGGATTTATACACCACATGATAGGAAAAATCCGATCAAAGGACATCCAGGGCCATGACCTTGAAAACAATATGATTTCTTCTTCCATAGCTTACATTCTTAGAAAACTCTAAAAAATACTGACCATTTCTTCTTTTTACATGTATATTTTGTGAATGAACAACATTTCACCTCAGTGGATGCTTACAAATCTATTCATTCACTCTCACATGAATGTGACATATAGGACTTAAAAAAAGGAGGCTAAGAAAACATTCACTTACAATTACAAAGGCCAAGTCCAATGGAAGATTCATGCAAATTTAAGTTTAGCCTTGGGTGAGCTAATGGGATTTGGAGGACCAAGTTTTTGAATCCAATCAACACGTCCTTTCTTAAGATCTAGGCAACTTAGGTTTCGCACGAGATTCAGAGTACCCTCGTATGCAAGAGAAGACTTAAATTGCTCTAATACCTTCACAATCTGAGAAAACTCCGGCCTCTTCTCTGGTCGCAAGGACCAGCACTGCTCAATTAAATCTCTCATGGCTGGAGGACAGTCCCCAGGAATAACAGGTCTCAAATTCTGAAAAGGCATTCCAAATTTTCTAACATCAGAACTGGATTTCATAAAATAACAGGTACCGGGTTTCATAAGAATGAGAGACACAATGGATCGGATTTGAAATAAAAAAAAATAAAAAAGTTTGGGCTATTCAATGCATGCCTTTTTTTTTTCTCTTTTTTACTTTTACAGATCATAGAACTCGTGAAAAAGATACCATCAGTGGTCATCTCAATGTTGATTACTCATACCACGTGACAATTCCCAAAATACCTACACCCTTTGCCAAGAAATTAAAGATTTCCAACACATAAATTACCAGATATTAGATGCAGCAATTTGTTCATAAAACATTTTGAACATTCAAAAATCCTCATTATCATACAAACAATAATCACCTGATGCCAGCAACTTCATTTATCCAAAAATTAGAACACCAACACCAACGTGAATTCATGATTTTCACTGACATAATGCTTGGCAAGTCTCCCCCCACACCCCAGCACCAAAAACAGGAGGAAACAATAGCAATTACCATAAGCCAAAAAGAAAAAGAACTAGAAGATAGTGAAAAAGATATGTTATAACAGAAGGGCAAGGAATAAGTCTCGCCTTACCACTTTCTGTCGTACAGTTTACATTGGGGTTTTGTAACCAAAAGTACCAAACTACAGCTTTTGCAGCTGATAGACAAAGATGCAGGATGGAAGAATATTTGCTTGATGATGCTTATGCATCCATGCACAAGATTGGAATGCATGGAAGCAAAATGGAAAAAGTACATACCTTGTTAACTACTGCAAAAGCAGCTTGGATTGGATTCATATCCTCATAGGGAATTGTTCCAGCCAACATTTCCCATAAAATGAGCCCAAAACTATAAACATCAACCTTTCGCCCGTAAGATTTCTTTTTTATCATCTCAGGTGCCATCCATCTATACGTTCCAGGATCATCACCAAGTGAATCACAATACACCTCTTTACAAGCTATACCAAAGTCAGCAATCTTCATGTGAAACTCTTGATTAATAAGAATATTTTCTGGTTTGAGGTCCCGATGAATGACACCTTGAGAGTGAATGTATTCCATTCCATGAGCAATTTCCAGAGCAATTGCAATGAGTTTCTGTAAGGGAAGACATTTATGCTCGAGCTTATGCAAGTATGCCCTCAACGAACCTTCTGACAAATATTCTGTTACAACGCAGTAAACTGGCTGGTTTTTGCATGCTGCCACAAACTGCTCAATGAAATCAAACTAAGCAATAAGAATAGAGTTTACAACAGAACCAACATCACTTGTTCCAGCAACAATAATTCCATTGACAATTCAGTTTTACATCTGTTGCTGTGATCTTTTTATCAACTCATAACAATTAACATTCTATGTTGGACAATTTCTCAGTGCTAAGGAATGCAAGAAGGAAAAGGGGAAAAAAAGAGCCTACTGCTTTGGAACTCACAAAAACGTGACAGCTGCAAGTGGAACAAGAAAGAAAATAATTTGATCACCTTTATGACATTCGGATGGCAAAGATGAGATAAATGTGTAACTTCTCTGTTGAATTGCTTCTCCAATCGAGCTGCTAAGGCTCCATTTTCATCATCATCTGGCACCCTGATAATTTTCACCGCAACAGGCTCATCCTTGTACACACCATGGTACAGCCTGCTATGTGCTCCATGAGCAAATCTAAGCCCAAGAAAGAGCTTGGACATATCAACAGTCCACTCATCAACTGCTTCAACAGCATTAACTCTTCCTCCACCATGCTCAAAATATTTTGTCCAAGTAGAATCCTTCTTGCACTTTGATTTCTCATGACCCTTCAATGGGGCCAAGTGCCTTAGTGGGCTTGTATTAGTAGAAAGCTTGGATGATTTACTATCGTTGGATTCTTTATAGAAAAGCCTTCCCATTATTCCCCCGGTGCAATCTTTTCTGCGAGGATGAGGAGTAGAGAATCTCTTCCTCTCAGACCTTGCTTCATCAAAAGTGTGGGACAGGATGGTTTCGGGCAGAGGAGATATAGATCTCCACTTGTTGGTCATGCAATTTTGCTGTATCTGTGAATTACTGGGAACAGATGATTTCTGATTTGGAAAAGAAAGGGATTTCTGACTTGAAGAAGCTCTTTCCGATTTCATGCCACAGTTCCTCTCAGCGGGGATGATGCAAGGAAAAGAGGCCAATCTTGAGGAATCCAAACGATGGCAAACTGTGTGTGAGAATTTCGTCCTCCTAATCCAAGAGTTGGCGTCTTCTCCCATCTTTTCCATATATTTTTCGCCCCAATCACACACAATCCTTCAAACCCAAATAGAAATACCCGTAAACATACCAAACCTTTATCTCCTTTTTCAATTGAACAGAAGAATGTTGCAGAGTTCAAGTAAATGAATGTCTCCCAATCCATTAACAAACAAGCACCAAAGATTCAATCTTTGAGTCCATTAGAATAACATAAAACCATTCGAACTCAAGAAGACAGAGAGAGAGAGAGAGAGAGAGAAAGAGAGAGACACAAGGAGAAATTAATCTCATGTCCATCTGAACCAAAATCCCATGAATCCCCCAATAGACCATCAACCAAACAATCCTCTCAGGGCATCCAAGCCTTGATCATCACCACCAAATCAAAAGAAGACACAGTAAATTCACCATCTTTTCTCGCTTCAAAGTCAAACGGCCACCTTCCGTAGAAGTCTGGAAAATCACACACAGGGTACACCCTGACATGAGAAAAAGGACAAAAGCAATCTCAATTGTTGTTAAAAATAAGTCGAAACCCATCATTGTAGATTCTCCCATCAATCAAACACCCGCACGGAAAGCTAATCATTGAACCAACACGAACATAATAAACCCAATAAAAATACTCCTCAACAACAATGACCCACATACGCAACTCACCCAATATACATACAGAAACCAGTAGAACAGAAAAACAAAGAAAAACAAGATTTGGAAAGAAAAACAAAAAAGGAAAATCATTTATACTTACCAACAGAAGGAAAGGCTCACAGCTTTCAAGCCATGTTGATACCATTTCCATCAAGGTCCGTGTTTAAGGGCATTTTGGCAGCCTCTTTGAGAGGGAAAGCGAGTGTTGAAAAACCAGAAAAGAGATAAAAGAAAGACAAAAAGGAAGGATCATTGGCTGTGCGGAGATAGAAAATTGGCGTTGATGTGGGGGTGGGGGGGATCCTTCAAGAATGTCAAAACCAGGATTATGATATATAATACGTATTGCATACGGTGCCGCCCAGTTAGACTCCCGGCGGACTCAGTATTCCTGGATGGGTGGGACCCTGGTGGGGACGATTGTGGGCTGGGTGGTTGGGTGGGATCCACGGGAGAGCGGTCCGGTTTTTTTGGTTGGTTTCTTTTTTCTTTTTTGGCCCTCTTCTCTTTGACGAAAAGACAAAAAAGGAATCCCAATGTCGCTGTCGGAGGAGAAATGATGTTGAGAAAAGGAAGCTGCTGGAAGTTGTACGCTCTTGCACGGATACGTTTCAATTGCTCGGTTTGGTGGTTGGAGGTGGTGGTGGCAAGATGATGGTGGCGGCGGCAGCGGCGGTGGTGTTCTGGTTGTTCCGGTGCTGGTGCGGGGGGGGGGAATTTAGGATTTACAAGGATCCCCGGGCTGGGTTGGCTTGTGTTGTCCCGTGTATATATGGTTCCCGTAAGTGTACGGTTCGATCCGTTCTTCATGCGTCGTTGGCTAACAGGTGGGTGTTGTCCTTTTCAAGGACGGCCCTCTGTACGAAGTAGACAGAACCTCCCCCGAATAACATGCTCCTTTGTTCTAGCGTGATTTAGTAGATCATGCAGATTTAAAATTTGGAAAGAGAAAATTAATTACGGGTGAAATATAAAGTTTAAATTTATATTTAAGAACGATGATGGTGTGAGACAGGAATATGTACTATTATCTCAATTTCTGTCTTAATTTTGAAACCGATTCTCTGTCTTGTGCTTAATTCCTGACGAATGTATCCTCCGAAAGATGGCCTCAGCCTGTTCCCAAGTTCAAGGATGTTTTGACAATGAGAGCCAATAACCAAAATTGCAATAACCATCTCATTACTCGACAATGCGATCTACATCTACAGCTCCTGCATAAGCCAAACAAAATCAATTGTTTGTGTAGAAAATGAATCTTGGCAAGGCTCTTTTGGGGCTTACAAATCACCGGTAGGTACTACTGCCCAAGGATTGAAGAAATACCTTCCAAGAGCTCATAGATCTATGCATTAGATTGGGGTAGCCAGCTTATGCTGAAAGTTCATTGTGTGTTAGATAAAATGTGGAACTATTTATTTGTCACAAATACACTTCAGCCTTATATTGAAAAAATAATTAATTAAATAATATAACATTGTAATAAAAGTAAATTAATTAAAAAATAATATTTTAAAGTATATTAAGTATATTAAGAAAAAGAGGAAAAAATTAATTTATATTAATTATAATTTAATAATTCATAATATAAAATAATATAACACATAAATTTTAATAGTAATAAATAATATTATTATTATTATTTATAATGATTAATATTATTATAATTTATAATAGTTAATAACAAATATATAATGGTTAATTCAATAATTATATAACAATTAATTTAATAATTATAAAATAATTAATTAATCAAATCTAAAAATATAGTAATTAGTCTTTAAAAATATACTAATTTACAATAATCTCTCACTATTTTAAAAGATTCATTTTGTTGGATTAATGAAAATATGACACATTATCTTTAATACTTTTTGGACTATGAATTAAAAATTCAAAAGGATGGTAAAATAAAAATTTTTATAAATCATGACTTCTTAATGAATAACAATAAACCTACTTTTATATTATATTATCTAAAATTATACTGTTTAATACGGTTAGACACTGTTAGGTTAAGTGTACCCCTAGTTTATTTTCATAAAAGATTTAGAGATCTTACTTATGATCTTATAGGAGTGACCCTACTTCACTCTTATATAACTAAATCTATAAAATGTGCATTCTAATGATACTTTACTCTTAAGGGTTAGAGAATTCATTAAGAGTATAACATAACTTTAAAATTTGGAATCATTACATTATATGCATTATAAAAAGAGACTATAATTTTAATGATGTGCACAAGTTCAACCAGTGACTTATTATTACCCATATAAATATACTTTAAGAAATCTCATATCGTATAGGTTAAGTTCTCATCACTTTTACCATTATCTACAGGCATTCATCTCAAATACAATTTACATTAGTTATTTACTTATTAATTTAGTTAAAGGATCATCTCAATTCATCTTTGACCATATATAATCAATTGATATCACTATATTATTTAATTATTTTAAAAATTCACATTTCAAACAAATATATTTATTCTCTCTATCTTATGACTTACACTTAATACAAATAATAAACCTGACTATCACAATACATCAACACTCGTAATGTTAGTTTCACCTATAATGGAATATCCATTAAAAATTTATTAATTAATTTGTCTCCATATTAGCCATCTCTAAGGGTGTAAACTCAAAATTCAAAGTGGATCGAGTAATAATTATTTATTTATTAGACTTTTAAATTTGTTTCACTTTTAAATATGAATACATTTCATCTAAATTAAAAATTCAATTAATATCATTATATTTTTTTCAGTACAATAGAAATTTACTGTAAAATATATTGTAGTTGGTCGTAAATATACAACTTATGATACAAACCAATACCCCTCATAAGTAGACCATCACACCCTTATCAATTGCTATAGCTTACTGTATTACAAGTATCAACTACTTCTCATAATTATATCTCCCAAATCTAAAACATTTTTTTTTTCATTTTCCTCAAATTGCATCAAATTTTTGTTGACTATGTATTATAAGGTTAATACAATAATATGATAATTAATATTTGCTAAAGTTTAAAATGATCAAACTTGATACCTTTTTATATAAACATTACATGATGTAAGAATTCTTAACAACTAAAGAACATCTCACTAAGATTAAAATCTCGAGCAAATCTTCAGTAGGCCTCTAAGTATCACAAATGTTTTAACGACTCATTGCTCATACCTTTATACCTTTAAGATTGTAAGAAAAATAATCAATTAAATAACATAACACTACAATAAAAATAAATTAACAAAAAAATCGTGTCTAAAATGTGTTAAACACTATCATTAAGAATAGTTTTTGACCTTGTAAACAAATTGTCTCAGTGCAATAAATTATAGTGGTTATCTTTCCAAGATACAACAAACCTTTTTATTAATATGCACTTTAAATAGTAAGATAATAAAAAATAATTTAATTTTTTAATTAACTAATAGTAAGTCATGGCTTATTGAAAAATAGTGTATTTTCTCTTTTAGAATTTTTTTTTCCTTGTATTCTCTCTCTTAAAAAAAAAGAGAGAGGAAGAAACTAATTTATATTATTCATAACTTAATAACATATAATGTGAAATATTGTTGGACATAAATTTCAACAATAATAAATAGCTAGAATTAATATAATCCATAATAATTGATGCTATTATGATCCATAATAGTTAGTAATAGTCATATAATGATTAATTCAATTTTCATATAATAAGCAGTCTAATAGTTATAAAATGGTTAGTTAACCAAGTTTTAAAACATGATAATTAGTCTTTAAAAATATACTAATTTACTATACTTTTTAAGAGAAAATTATATAATAAGGCTAGTTAGGATTAAAATAAATTGAACAATAAATTATTATATAAAAGATAAAAATAATACATTAATAATTGAGGCAAGGTCAGAATAAAGGTTAAGACAAAGACTTTAAATATTACCATCATCCTTGTCCCCATTAAAACATCAAGTATAAAGGATTCCTACTTTTAGTTAATCTTCTTTGATTTTATCATAGTCAAGGTAAGTCCTCGTGGAGGTAAAGACTAAAAGTGTAAATGCACTTATACATTTAATAAAAACTCAATGACTTGACTCGACAAAAACTCATTTAAGATCATTCAATAACATAAATGAATGATTTTTGAGCTTGATTTCAAGATTTATTTGATAAATGAACTGAGTTTCAAAAAAAAAGTGTTTGACTCATTTATGTTCTTGAACAATTTATTTAAGCTCAATATAGACTCATTTAGGCTTGGCTTGATATAAGCTTGATGAAGGCTTGTTTTAAGCTTAACATAAGACTCATTAAGAAAGATTATCCTAAAACATGATAAGGCACATCTACTTTTGACTTGTTTTAGGCTTAAAATAAGAATATAAAAGTAAAAATTTTAAGGTTTCATTCCTCTCACAACCATTTACCTCTCCTTTGCCTTTCATCTCATTTCATTCTTAATACATTGTTGCCTTGTCTCATTAACCCCTCATTTCATTAAGCATGATTTATCTTCTTTTATATTCTTATACTCTAATTAAGAGGCTTTTTATTTTTGTTAGTGCTAGCTTGAAAATCTTAGTATTCTATGATGATGACTTATCTACTTTTGTTGCTTTATATGGTCATTCATTGTAAAGGGATTACCTTCAATTATATTTAACTTTGGAATTGATTCAATTTTTGTTGCTTTTGTGATAATGGCCTATTTACTTTTGTTACTTTTTTATTAGAGATTGATAGCAACAAAAATACTAATTAATGAATGTTTTCAAGTTTGGTTATACTTCTTAACTCATTGTTTTATACTGATATATATATATATATATATATAACATCTAGGCAAAATGGAGACTTACGATGTAAAGATATCCAATGTACTTGACACTTTGGAACAAAAATGTAAATCCTTTAGTTCTAATACAAACTAGTTACAAAATTAGATAATTGAGCCAAACTTGATATCTAATTTAGGTGAACCTTGATTTCAAAAAAAAATAATAATAATAAGTTAAACCTAAGCTTAGTAAATTTTTATCAAGCCAAACTCAAGCTAAAATATGTAAACTCTAATTGAGCTCAAGTTCAAATAATATATAAATGAGTCAAGTTTGAACATGTCAAAGTTTAACTCAATTTAGCTCGTTTACATTTGTGATGGAAACCATTGTCATTCCTATTTATATCCCACTATCATTTTTACATTTAATGATTAATATGTCATACTAATGTAAGATAAGAACAAAAACAAAATACAAACAAGAAAACAATATAGATCCACCCAAAAGATAAAAAACAACAAAAATCTACTCATAAATACATAGGAATTAGCATTTGGAAAGAATAATTTTAATTAGAAGAATAACTAAATATCTAAATAATAGAATATATAGCATAATAAAATCTCTAAATAAAGTAAGATATTATAATAAATAAAAAATATTAATGAATTCTTAAATGACAAAAATTCTTCTTTTTTGTCCCTCATCACATATTTAATGGTTACCCATGAGTGTGGCAATATCTTATGTTTATTACTAGTCTTTTAATGAGTATTTCTTAATTTGGATATTTTCATTATTTTGATGCTGAGTATATTTTGTAAATTTTTTAACATCAATTAAATTCACTTTTAGATTAGTAAAAAAAAAATTAGTTTTTAATCAATTTATGATGAAACCTATTGCCTTATTCTATGTTTTATTAATAAGAATGCCTCCTTTCAATTTATCTCTAGTCATAGAAAGGATTAGTTACCAAAACAACTCATGCATTTTGTGACTTTTTGTAAATTTATCTTGAAATTTATTTTTTTCAATTATATTATGAACTTTGAGTTTGATATCAAATGTATCACACCAATCATAGATTATGATAAAGACCATTAATTCTCTTATGTAACATAAAATTAAAAAAAAGAAAACCAAAACACATAAATTTATAAATCTAAGAAACTAAAAGGTAGAAAAGAGAACATAGAAAAAAAAAATCACCATCCATTTACAATTCAGTGTTCAACTTGAAAACTAGAGCTTATTAGCCTCAAGCTAAGAATGTATGTAATCTCGACAAAAAGAAAGTTTTGTTAAAGGCAATCCATGTTGATTTTTTGACCTAACAAGCATGTAAATAAAATAAACCCAACTAGTAATATTGGCACAAACACAAAATTGCCACAATACATATAAACAATTTAATGGACAATGATACATAAATAGATCATATGGCATACATGCAAGTGAAAAATCAAAATATGAGGATTCAAAATTTTAACAATAAACAACTATAAAAACTCATCACACCTTTTCTCCCCAAATATTTTACAAACCCAAGCCATCAATTGATCATCGATGCCGCCACCACCAAGAATTGTCCACATTGTGGTAGCCATCATCCCCTTCCTTTACAAATCCATGCCATCTACTTTAGGGAATTTAAGGGATTGTGATTTAGGAAAGAAAAGTATTAAAGAAAAAGAGAAAGGTTAAGTTTGCATTTTACATTTTAACAATTTGTGCTTCTAATCTGAGCTAACAACCTAACAACATTACCATCATCCTTAATGGTAGCCATATTTGATTCTCAAATTTGTTTATTTTGGGTTAGATTTCGATGTTTGGATTTTTTTTTTTTGTAATAATATTATTTTTATCTTCTTCTTTCTAATTTTTTATATTTATTTAGAATCATTGTAAAAAAAGGGTATTCTTGTATTCAAGAGTAAAAGAAATATTGGAATTAATTTAAGTAATTTTAAAAATTATAAGAAATTGCCACATTCATATATATGACAATATTTTTCTTTAATTATATGTCATATAAATGGGTTAATGATTTAATAATAGATCTATTAATTACATAATTGATTTAGTAAAAAATTCAAAATTTAGGTTATAATCCATGCTATACCCTTATTTTGTCCGCCCTATTTATTTACTATCATATGAGATTAATTTTATAAATTTAGATCTCAAATTATTTATTTAGATGTGACAAAGTAAATAAATCAATAAGAAAAAGAAAAAAAAGAATGAAAAATGAAAAATAATAATTAAATTATTACTAATATCTAATGTATAAAAGTCTAATGTACAATTTATATATTGTTCCAAAAAAGAAAAGCTAACAATCCATATAATCTTAAAACTAAATTTAAAATTAAAAATATTACTTTAAGATATAAATCACATCATTAAACCATAAAAAGGGTCTTCTCCTTTTCAAAAACTCTAAGTTAAGTAGTAATATCAATTAAATCCCCTCTATCAAGTCCAATAGCCCAATTGAAGTACAAATTTTACAAGTTAAAAACTTACAAAATATTAAATATATGTAAAAATAATCTTAATTATCCAACAAAAAGCAAATGTAGATCAATGGTTGATATCAATCAAGACTCCCTATAAAAATGAGTAACATTAATTGATACAAGGAGGAAGAGATAGAGAAAAAATTAGATAACCCAAAAGGGAGGGGCAATAAAAAAGGTTCATCAAAAGGGCCAAAAAAAAAATCAATCAGGGAGTCAAAAAGAAAAAGGGCAATGTGCATTTATCATTTTGAGAGATAAGAAAATCCGTGAGAGTATAAACTAGAGAGCATGTAAGATTACCAAAAGAGGGCATAACGGTAACAACAAAACCACCAACGAGTATGAACGAGGGAAATGGCATGAAAAAATAACTCCTGCACCAGTTGATTCTTGTTATTTTTTTTTATACCATCTCTTCTCGAATGTCCAGATATTCATCTCTTTTTGAATGTCAAGATATTTACACTGATATGTCATTAATGATGAGATTATGAGCATCCTTTGATGTTTTTTACTATCATTTAACATCACATCTAATATTTTCAATTAAAGCAATAAACAAACTTATTAGTAAGCACCAAAAAAGAGTTAGGTAAGTGTACAAACAATATATCCAGCCAAAAAAAAAATGAACTTATCTTGAACGTTTGTGCCTCCATCCACCGAAAATTAACTAAATCAATGGAATCAAGTCCACAGGAGTCCCTGCACCAAAAATAAACAAAAACAGAAAATGAAAAAAAAAATCAAAATGAGAGAGACAACAAAAAAAAAAAAAAGGACAGGTACTGACCCTTATCGCCAGTCGCCAGGCCCTTGCCAGCCACAGCCATCGGTCATCAGAAAGTTTCGTTGACACCACTTGCAAGATTCTTTTGAACCAATCTGCACATCACCAAATGTTACGCATCAAACAGAAGCCGAAAAGCACACAACCTGACAAAGTGGCCTAAGATCGGCCACTGCCCACCACTACACGCATCGCTGCACGACACTGCCTTAACTACAAACCAGCACTAGTCGATGCTTCTCTCCTCGCTCTATCCAACGGCACCTTTCACGTGTCGAATGGAGTTTAGGGCTGCACCGATCGTCGACTCAAAATTGAATGTCGCCGCTCGTTCAACCTCTTATTTGTGCCACTTCCGGCCACCGTCACCGCTTGCAATCGGCATCGGCAAATTTAGTGGGCTCTGATCTACCTAATGGCACCCTCTATGCACTGGTTAGAGATCAGCAAGTCCTCACCACAAGGACATGCGCCCTTACCCACAACAAAACTTAATCCAAAAATAGGCCAAAAACATTGCTTCTGGGGCAAAATTTTGGCTTTCCCCACCAGAAATCATACCTAAAAGTTATGATCGAGGTTTCTTTTGAAGCTCAAAATGTGAAAAAAAAATGGCTTTTGAAATCATCTATGTAGGGAAAACTAGAGTTTTTGGTTCCAATTAATGATTTGGGACAAAAAAAAAAAAAAAAGAATGGGGGCCTAGGATGAGGCCAAAAAGGAAAAAGAAAAAATAAAAGAGAAAAAAATGAAAAAAGAAAGAAAGGGATGGTGGGAATAAAGAAAAAGAAAAAGAAAAGGAAAAAAGCAACAAAAGAGGGAAAACTGAAAGAGGGAAACAAAGTTCTTAGTTGCAGTACCAATTTGAAATGCCCCAAATAAGACCAAAGGTGCAAAATTATCTTAATTCTTTAAAGAATAAAATATAAAAAAGAAGAGAGAAAAAATATACAAATAAAATATCAATAATTTAAAAAAAGAAAGTATAAAAATGAAAGCAAGTGAACCCTTAGTTCATCAAGTGTAAAATTCAAGATAGATTTGCAAAAGTACCAAGTGCATTATTTTTTAATCTATTATCCCTCAAATAAAAGTTTAACATAAAAGTTATTTTCTTCTTATATATTAATTTTATCTTTAGAGTGATATACATATTAAAAATATTGTGTGATACATAATTCCCTTTATTTCCTATAACATATTTTGCAAGAAAACATATTTCCTATTTTTTATTATTTGTAACCTAAAAAATACATGGCCAATAGAAAATATTTAATAGGTCAACAAGAAAATAATTAGCTTTTTTTTATGTAAAAGCAATGCAAGTTATTTTCTAAACCTTTCACTAGTATCCACATTAGTAAAGAAAGTGCCAAAACTAGAATGAGAGAGAGAAAAAAAGAGAGAGAGAGATAATAAAGAATGAGGGAAGGAGATATGGTTTAGAGAGAGAATAAGAGAGATAGAGAAGAAAGAAGTAAAGAGAAAAAAGGAGATTGAAGAAACAAAGAGAGGAATACAAAGAAGGAAAAGAGAGATAAACATAAAAAGTAAGAGAGCGAAAGGGAGAAATAGATGAGAGAGATATGGATGAAGGAGATGGAGAGAATGAGAGAGAGACAAAAGATAAAGAGGAAAGAGAGATAAAAAAATTAAAAAAAACAGAGAGATAAAGATGATGAGAAAAATAGAGGAGAGAAATAATGATGACATAGTTGAAAGAGGGATTGGAACATAACAATAAAAATAAAAATAAAAGATACAAATAAAAGAGAAAAAAAAATGTAAGAAAGAAAGGAAAGGATATAGATATAAAAAAAAGGGAGGAAGTGAGATGGAGAGAGGAAGAGACAAGAAATTAACGAAAAAAAAAGTAAAATAGATAAAAGAAAGAAATAAAAGAGAGAGATAGAGAAAAAAATAAAGTAAATAGAAATAAATGATAAAAAAATACAAATGAAAGAGAAGAGAAAGAGAGAAGAAAATCTAATTAACAAGTTTATCACTTAATATTTTTTTATTTTTACTTATTTTTTATTTATATGAACACATTATATATAAATTATATAATAATTTATATTTTTGGTCATTAAACTTATCATTTGTTTTCATTTTTATCACTTAATTTTAATTTATTATAATTAAATTATTTTATTTAAATTATATTTTAATTTAATTATTATATCATTTTATTAAGTAAAAATTTATAAAATTTACTATATAAAAATAAATTTTTATATAATTAAGATTATCAATCAATATATTAAAAAATTAAATTAAAATTTTTGAATTGAAACATTACGGTTAATATTAAGATTAAAGAATTTAAAGGTATAAAGAGTTATTTTTTATTTAATAGTATACTTACCTTAAAACTAACTTAATCTAAAATACACTTCAATAGTCAAAAATGGACCACACATCACTGGATATTTGGTGCATTATATGAGGAAAAATATTAAAAGGTTTTTTAAATATTTTTTAAAAAAATTAAAAGAGTAAATTTTTATTAATATTTGTCTAAATTTCTAAAAATTATCTAAAGTTTAATAAAAAACTAACTCTATTAAAAATTGAAAAAATTAAAATGAAGAAAAGATTTTTATTTTTATTCTATTATGTAATACACTGAATATCGCGTGATACGTGGTGTTTTTTTAATTATTGTACTATATTTTAGACTACATTATTTTTAGGATAAATAGATTGTTAAAAAATATATAACTTTTCTCTAAGTACTCAACAATTTTTGTAAATACTTGCCAATGTTTATAAACTCCCTAATCTTATCATTAAGTATAGTGTCCTTATTTGAGGAATTTAACTTAAATTTTTAATATATTAATTAAAATATTTTTTAGAAGATATATTTTATAACTTTAAACTTAATAAAATAATATAATGATTAAAATAAAATAAAATTAAAAATTATATAATTTAATTATAATAAATTAAAATTAAATAATTAAAATAAAAATAAATAATAAATTCAATAACAAAAAATATATATATAAAATATCCATAAAACACACACACATATATTGTGAATTGCGGGGGGCAATTTCCGGCTGCTTCAAAAGTAATGTGTGGGCAGAGAATGCGAGGCCAGATAGCTTGAGAATGAACATAGACATGACCTAAATGCAGTCTTATGTGATGGGCTCCTTAGACCATTTAAATTTATCAATTATGTACGCAACATTTCAAGCCCATCTTACGTATTTATTAATAAAGAGAGATGGCACTAATCATGATTTGGGCTTAGAGAACAGTACTCCAAAGTCCAATATAACAAACATCCCGGAATGGTATTACTTTAGAAACAGTTGGAAATTGCCCCCCTCAATTCAGAATATAAAATGGGTGACAGGTAGGAGCCTTGTTACAGCATCATTTTAGGTCTTTTGTTTTTTCTGTTCCTTTTAGTCATACTCATGTAGCATCATTTTAGACGAAAGGAATGGATATCATGACATCAAGTTGTGAAATTCAAAAGGGGAGCATGATTCTGACCATGATTATAGACTTTTAGTTAACAGCATTAGCCCCACCTCAAAGTCTTAAGTTCAAGGTTAGAACCGAAAAAAAAAGAAGAAGAAATGGAAACAGAAAAGGTTAGTTGAATGTATCACATATCAGAACCGAAAAAAAAAGAAGAAGAAATGGAAACAGAAAAGGTTAGTTGAATGTATCACATATCACAAGGTGAAAATCTGTACAAATGTACACTAACATGATAACTATTCCAAACCAAAGAAAAATGAAAAATGGTTTTACAATCATAAATCATCATATCAACCATTAGCACAATGGGCTCATGGTAAGTTACAATGCTCTAGTGCAAGTTATTGGAAAAACCAAAAAAAGAACCAACATATCAAAGAAAACAGAAGGTGCAAAGTTGAAATGAAAACTCCTGCGAACCTATTTCTAACTCATGCTCTCGAATCTCATTCTTTTCCAACTTCCACAGCCCTGTTTCCAAGCATTCTTGGCTCCGATATTCTGCTGAATGTCAGTGGAATAAAAAATGGCAGAGACCAAGAAATGCAACTCATTATCAAGTGATGCAAGATTACAGATTCACCTACCCTCTATAAAAGTATCGGACCATGATAGAGACATGAGAGATGAATTAGACTGTTTGATATCTGCAAATGTAGGATGCAATGAGGTGAAGTTTTGAGATAAATTGGGGGTTTTCATCTGCTGGAGCAAGTTCTCATTCTCAGCCTCAATAGCCTCATTCTTGCCTTCCAAAACCTTTGCCACCTGCCTCATTGTCGGCCGAGCACTGGGGTCAGGATGCGTACATGATAAGCCTAAGTGCAGTACTCTCTCCACTTCTTCATCATTAAACTCACCTTTGGCCCTTAGGCGTGCATCTAAGGCATTGAGTAATTGCCCTTGCATCATCAATTTCCATACCCAATCAACCAAAGGTGGCTTCCCTTCCTCTACAGGCCTCCTTCCACACATAGCCTCCAACATCAAGACCCCAAATCCGAACACATCAGTTTGAGCTGATGCTCGCCCACTGCGAATAATCTCAGGTGCCAAGTACCCTACCGTTCCAATCACCCGCGTAGTTCTAGCCTCCTGGCCATGCCCGTGCATCCGGGCTAAGCCAAAATCACCTAATCTTCCATTCATATCTTTATCAAGTAACACATTGCCGGCCTTAATGTCCCTGTGTAAGACTCTGGCCTCCCACCCTTCATGCAAATACAGTATCCCCGAAGCCACATCTTTCAAAATCCTAATCCTCTCTTCACAACTTAACAATTTACTCTCATCACAATCAAACAGCCTCTTGTCCAAACTCCCATTTTCCATATAATCATAGATCACTATGAAGTTTCCTTTGTCTTTCTTACACCAACCTCTCAACCCCACCAAGTTCCTGTGCTTGAGTCTTCCGAGGCTAGAAATCTCTGCCAAAAACTCTCTGATACCGTCATTTTCATGTGAAATGCATTTCACAGCAACCTCTGCTCCTCCTGGTAGCACACCTCTGTAGACTTTTCCATTTCCTCCAACTCCAATAACATTTTGATCACGGAATCCTTTTGTTGCCCCCTCAATTTCATGATATGTAATTCTATGTGGCCAGTACTCAAATTCCCAATCCTCTATTTCCTCTCGCAACCTCGCTCTCCTCTGCTTCCTTCTAATCAATATAAAAGCAATAAAACCAGTAGAACAAATAACCAGGAAACTTACAACTGTTGCTCCCGCAATGAACCCTTTTGACCGAAAAATTGAATCCCTGGGAAGGGGAAGAACAAATGATGGCAACCCAGTTGTGATTAACCGCTCACTCAACGAGAAGTTGGAGTTGCTAAAGCTCCATGCCAAAATCTTGTGACTCTGAACAAGCTTTCCTGTTGCTGCCGTGAACCCAATATACATCTCATCCTCAAAAACATCAGAAAGATTGAGAGGAAAATTTAACAATGGCCGGTCAGGCCTTTTCATTCCTGCCGGTACCATGGTAACATTAATCAAAAAGTCTGCGTAGTCAATCCATACTTGGTAGTTTCTGCCATCATTTAGCTTCTGTGTCTTGAATGATAAATTCCTACTGCTACTGCTGCTCTCTTCGACGTCCGGCCAATATCCTGCCTCTTCTGCAACAGTTGAAGTGAGGGAATTCAAGTCTATTCCGACATGATTGTCATTCGGGTCATTGAATTCCTGATTTGCAAACACATCGAACTCGACACCAAACACATGGTTATTGGGACTACCCGTGTTTGTTCTATTCAAGAATCCCAAGTTCTGGGCTGAGTTTGCACTAGCTATGCCATTATACGGCACAAAGAGGAAAACCAGGCCATGCCCCGGAAGAACGTTATCGTAAGGAGCCAGAGCAAATATAAAAGAAGTTGAAAAGGGGTACACAAAGGAGGAATTCGGATCTTTTGCTGGTATCTTCGATGGGTACAGGGCACGGCCAATTGCGAATTCTGTATCATTGTTAAGGGTGAGAATCCGGGATTCAATGGTGGCGGTGCCGTAGAGCAACAGACTGGAGGAGTTGGAAGAATTGTTGAAGCCATTGAAGACAAAATCAACGGCTGATATGCACCGAGACAACAGAACTACAGAGAGCAGAAGCAAGAGAAGAGGACCATGGCGATGTTGTTTCATTGCTGGCCAAACAGGAGAAGCAGGGAGATAGAAGCAGCTGTTTTTATGGGAGATCTGAGAGTAAACAAAGTCGTATTGAACAAGTAACCAAGTTACTTTTTGACACGAGAAGGCTGGAAAGAAATGATCTTTGGTTGCTGTCTCTTGTTTTGAGTGATGGCTGGAAGCTTTGAAAATTCGCCAGTCAAATATGGAGGATCAGGTTTGCCCACAGCCTTTCAAATTTGCTTACGTTTCCCAAAATTTACATGCGCAATTCTTCTTTGACTGATAGTTGACACTGCCATTGTTACTTTTATTTGTTTATTTTGTAAGTATAATTTATTTTATAATTTTATATTACATAAATTTATTTCATTTTTTTATTATAAATATATTTTATTTATTATGTAATTTAAAATTATAAATAAATTACACTAGAAAGAGTCAAAATAAAAATGTCTTACACCTTGCTTTCTCATATTTGTTATAAAAATATTTTTAAAAAAAAAAACACTATGTTTTACTGATTAAAACTAAACACTTTAATTCATTTTGTGGCACATTGCTTTCTTTTCTTTTCTTTCTTTTTTTTTTAGGATGGATTTTAAAAAATAAAATGCAAGTTCCCTTTAACATTTTTAGACCTGGAAGTTGCCCTTTTTTTTTTTTTTGCAAATATATAGGTGTGTTTGTGGGCCAACCTCAAAGGTTACCCAAATTTTTGTATATAAAAGATTTATTATTTGTCGTGATGGACCTCACGATCAGGGGTTCAACAGACCCGAAAGTGAGGAGAGTGGCACCATTAATACACATATATTGATTTTTCAGTCACTACTAATAATTTTAATAAATACAATTAAAATATCATAAATGACTCGATTTAAATTATCAAAATTTACAAAAATCCGGAAACTTAGTTATATTTAGTAAAAGTCATAACCACCTCAAATATATGTTATTATTGCATATCATTAAATTTTATTTTCATGCCTTTCTCATCACCGTTTTATTTATTTTTTTCCTCTCCTCTACTATTGGAATGTTTCAAACAACTCCTCTGAGTGATTCTTTTTGCAAAAAGAGAAAAAAAAAAAAAAGCAGAGAAGAACGATGTTACTTTATACCTTTTTAAGTTCACATGAAATGCTTTGAAATGGAACCATCGTCGGGAACTTTACATCTCTTTTTCTTTTTTTTTCCCTTTTTTCTTTTCTTTTCTTTTCCTCTTCTTTTTCTTCTTTTTTCCTTTTTCTTCTACACCGTTTTACTTTTTCCTTTTTCTTTTTCTTTTTTTGAGCTACGCCATTTTGGCCTTTCTTATTGTTGTTTATATTGAGTACCGTTGTTCATTGATTTTGTGTTTTTGAGCTTATAGACAACCCCACAATATTTCTGGAAGGCGTTTTTGATGAAAAATACCGAAATTTGACTTCAAAATAGTGTTTTTGGGTAAATTTTGGTCTGGGCATCGTGTTGGTGGCAAGGGCGGCCAGCTGACAGCGGCGAGACGTCGTCGATCTCTGATTGACACAAAAAAATACGTACACCAATGGGTAAATCGTGAGACACTGAATGGTTTGGTCCACATTTTGAGTGGCAACGTTGGCCGAGAAGGGGTCGATGGGAGGCCTAAATCGGTGGGATCCCCCAACTTTGAACCCTTAATCAGATTGAACCGAAGCTCCAATGGGTGCATGGAGGGCACCACTGGAACGAGGAGGACGAGATGCACCGATCGATGTTGCCTTTGTTTGGAAACTCCATCGGTAGGCAGCACGTACGATGGCAGTACGGTGACAGTGTGGCAGTGATGTGGTAGAGACATGTTTCGTAGCTTCCTTTCGTTACACGATTTTCACCGATGAGTGGGTCGGCTCACGGGGGGTTCCGAAAATGGGGCTTGTGATGATTTTCAATAATCGGCGGCCGCGGCTAGCGACACTCTGATAACGCTTCGACGATCCTTCGGTGACCTTTCGAGAACAAAATGCAGCTTTTTTTTTTCTGGGTATTTCTTATTTTTCTTAGTAGTATTATGTTTATGTTGAGAATTAAACAAAATAATGAAAAAAACAAAAAGGAACTGAAAAGTAGAAATTTACATTTTGGTTGTGTAATACGTGAGAAAGGGTGATCAAAGGGGTGTTATGACCACCAGATAGTGATTTTTTAGTAATTATATGTGTGATTGTATATACAATGTGTTAGATGCTTACTCTTGATGGAAAATTACCACTGTTGTGCCAATTTAATCAAGTTTATTCATCTGAGTCAGTTTTTTTATTAGATATTTAACTTTTATTAACTGATTTGGTTATGATTAAAATTGGATTATGATTTAATTTGGGTAATTAGAGTTTTAAAACGGAGAAAAATGAGAGGGGTGTTTAAAATTAAATTATAGGTACCTTAATTTTTAATATTGTGGATTTGAGGGAGAAATTTCTCTACTTAATTTTACTTAATTTAATACTTATTCATGTTTATGAAATGTTTTACTCGTCTTGAATGCTCTGATATTTTTTTTTTTTTTGACAAAAGGAAAGTTGAAGTATTAATTACTCACTTTTATACTCTTTATTAGGAAAGATGCTTTTGGCCTTCTAATTATCTCATCTCTCAATGCTTACATGACATTTTTATTGCACCTTTTTGTTTTGTACTTTTATACCCTCTATCGTGAAAGATGCTTTTGGCCTTCTAATTCTAATTATCTCATCTCTCAATGCTTACATGGCATTTTTATTGGACCCTTTTGTTTTGCTTCCTCGGCCTCTTCCTCCTCTCTTCTCTCTCAGTCTCCTCCTCTTTGTTTTTTTTTTCCTCTTTTTGGACTTTAATAAATGTTGACTATGTATAAAAAAATTGGATTAATTTTAGTTATCAATCTCTGATTGTCTTATTTTTTATTAAATTATTTTAATATTATGTAAATCTTTGACTTATTAAATATGCAATTTAAATTTAGTGAATTGGCTTTAAGGAGAGATTAAATAAATATTGCTATTTAGTTTAATGGCTTTAAAAGGGGTGGGTCTTTTTGCAACTCAATGATGCTCTATGATGCAATGCACTCAATGATGCAATGCAATTGGCTATTCCAAAAGTAGATTTTTAATTTCGACTTTAGTTTGAAAGTTGCATTGGCTATTAGTTCTTCTTTTTGGGATTTTATGTCAAATTTTTAATCATATTTTAAATGTTAATAATAATTTAATTATTTTTATTATTATATTTAATTTTTTATCTAAATAATAATTTGTAATTCAAATTATATAATTAATTTTGTACTAAAAAAAGAAAATAAGATAAATAAAATAGAGATATAATATTATTTAAATAATATTAAATTTAAATAAATTTTGTACCTACTCAATTTTTATATTAAGAATTCTAAAACCTACCATCATATATTTAATAAAAATTATTATTTTGTATTTAAGAATAAATAATAATATAAAAATTTAAATTCAAATTAATGATAAAAAATCATATATGTTTAATTATAATAAAATAATACTCGTTTATATTAATTTTTAAAATATTATATATAATTAAATAAAAAATATATGAATAATATAAATATCAAATTATATTAATAATACTTATTGACCAGGTACAATAATAGCACATTTAAGTTAGTCACACTGTGAAAATTTATACTTAATAGCTATATTAATAAAATTTATTAATTAGACAAATTCAAAATAACTTATCAAAAAAAACAAAAAGAAAATTATCTATGGGGCAAAAAATATACCCAACATATTTAAACATCTAACCCAAGAGTCGATGGTACCACAAGACTCTTTACCACTAGGCTAAATAATTCTTTGAAGTATATGTATAAAGCCCCTGCTAGCCCAAGGAAAGCGCAATGCGCATCTCAAGAGTCGAGAACCTATGGAATATTTCGGCACTGGGCAATCTGGTTTAGTCTACGTGGTCTTCTTAAGGAGACGTAGAATGATTGGTTTGAGCCCAAACGCAACGGTGTTTCGGTATTGGGCACTCCATTGAGAGATTGTGTCGTGTCTTGAATACCAAATTACGTTATCTTTTGTTATTTTACATTTGATAGGGTTTATGGTTTCTTTGGGTGATAAATTTCTATACCCTGCTAGGTAATTTTCACTGGTTAGAGAGAATAGACGAGGCAGGACACGTCTTAATGGATCACATCACTTCATAGATTGGAGAACTATCACAAATTCAAAGAAAGATTCTAAAAAAATTTGGTTTTCAAGTATATTTAAAGATTATTTATAAATTAGGAGAGATTATGTGAATTATTAAGTGTTTTTTATTATTTTTTATTTAATTAAAATATTTTTAATTAGTCATTAATAATATTTTTAATTAGTCAAAAATTTTAGTTAGAAGTAAGTTTGTAAGTATAAGAGGTAAATTATTTTAATAAATAAATATCTCGAATAAAAAATATATTTTTTTATTTTAAAAAAATTATATATTAAAATTAATATTAAATAAATGAATATTTTCTCAAAATATACGTTAATTTTTTATAACTTTAATAATAGATGTTAATTCAATTGTTTGTAATCTAAATTAAATAAATTAAGAATTTCCTAAGTAATTCAAATTAACAAAATGTGCAAAAGTACGGAACTTAAATTTGTATTTAATCCATTAATTATTGAATTACTTGTGGCCGTACTATTATTTATATACTTTACTTATTTTTCTTTATATATGAAAATAATATTTTGTGCACCGTTATACTCAAACAACGAAGATAACTTTGATATAGTTCATGTTCAGTGAAACAAAAGCCCGAGGTCCAAACAAACAAGACCAAGTTGTAGCAGTTAGAACTTGCACAAAGGTCAAACCTTTATAATTAATGGCGCCGCCGGATCGGCTTGGGAATTCAAGACCATGCTAAACCGTCTCAGGTGTCTTTTTCTCAAGAATTTAATGGGGTATCAGGAACTTGTTTTCTAGCAGAAAAGCGTTGAGAATGTCATTGGGCTAAACACAAGAATGCGAAAAAACAAGAAGCTCATTTTATAGACACATTTAATTTACTGTATTTTAAATATAAATTTATATATATTTATATATATTTGTAATTGTCAATTGTGATCATACAGCAAAAAATTAGAAATGTAAAATTAGTAATAATAATGATAATAATCTATGTAACTTAAAAAACAAAAAAAATCTCTCTTTCCCAAATATAAGAAAAGGAATCTTTCATTGTCAATTTACAAAGCCCACTAACCAACTCCCATTAATGAGAAGAAATGTAGCGTTTCATTTTTTCAAAGACTAGGAAAATTGAATTGTCAAAAACGGCTGACAATGTTGGTGCACAACAGGAAGAAATGCAACCACCACGCTTGTTTCTACCATGAGAAAGACACGGAAAATACTTTATGACTTTATATGCTAATTTCCACATAAAATGGAAGAAGGTATAAATATTCTTTAGCAGCTATATTTGGCCTCCATGTGTAGGAAAAGGGCAATTTTGTGTTTCGTAGGCAATTGATGTTTACTATTTTCAAGCTGACATCTCTCTATTTAGGCATCGTTTGAAATAAATAGATATTTGAGCTATCATTAATTTTATATATTTCATAAATAAAGTTTCAACTAGTCCTTCCTTTCCAAAATTTTGTTATGTTTTTTTGTGGAAATGCTTGTAAAGTAATCAAATTTTAAATACTTGTTTATAAAAATAAATAGCATGAAATCGGATAGTTTGCATATAGGCATTCAATACCTAATTGATTTCGGCTTTAATGAGTGGACATGTATTTACTACAATTAGAATTTCAAGACTGGCAGTTTTTGTTTTCAATAGAAATATAAATTCATTAATAGATATGGTATCTACGATGAAAAATATTCCCTAATATATTTTCAAATTTAACAAAATATAATTTATTTTTATCATATCAATAACTAATAGCAATTCAACTCGATTCTTCGGTATGATTGAATGACCGATTGTAATCTTCACGAATTACATAACAATTTTCTTGATACTGCTTAGAAAAAAAAAATGACAAGTTTCTTGATAAATCTTTTTAGTTTTTGTGTTGGAATAATTTGAAAACAAACAACCTGAAAGAGACAGAAGAGAGAATTGAAAGACTAGAATTTAATGTATATTATTACGAGGGATTACACAAATACATAAAAGAAGTTTGTAAACAAAATTTGAAAGAAATAATTAAGGGTATCAAGAATATTGACATAATAATATCAAAGAGAGTTACACAAATCATTGTTCATTGATATTATTAAGTGACACCTTGCAAAATCTTTAATAATTCTAACAAAATGTTGATACTGCCAACTCGAGTTGGAAATTAAGTGAGAAAACTACCTAAGTAGATAAGTTTTGGTAAAAATATCAACAATCTAATTAGCAAAAATAATTGAAATTAAACAAATAATATTTTGTATAATGTGTTGATTAACAAAATAATAATTATTTTTAATATATTGATCTACCCATTAAAGATATCATTTTGATTAATTTGTATGACATATCACAATGAATGGATGTAGCAGAAGAGTATATAATGTTCATATCTTGTAAAAGTCATCAGAGCCATAATAATTTAAATACAATATCCAAAAAGACTTAATATTTAGCTTTAATACTTGAGTAAGTAATAGGTATTTATTTCTTGTTGAGCCAAAAAATGAGAAACCTCCCAAGAAGAAACAATATCCTATTGTAGAATGTTTGTCAATAGAATCTTCAACCCAATCAACATTTGTATGACAATAACTTAAGTAAGGGTGAGCAAAGAAATGGAGACCATGAATATAGTTTCCTTGACACACTAAAGAATACAAAGAACAATAGCAAAATGAGTGAATCAATGGGTTGTCATAAATTGATTAACCACATGTATTATATAAGCAATGTTTGGTTAAGTTATTAAACTCCCATTAAGCTATCAATAAAAAGTAAGATTCTTTAGTGATGTACCATTAGTAAGAACAAATTTAACATTGTACTTAATAGGTTTAAAGGATATTTTATTGTCGTTGATTCTTGCATATGTGAACAAATCTGAAACATATTTAACTGGAGACAAATAGTACCCTATAACATTACAAGAAACCTTTAATCTTAGAAAATAATTAAGCCAATTAAAATCTTTTATCTTAAACATCTTACTAAGGTACACTTTAAGATTAATACTACCTTTTAAATCATCTCTATTAATAACCATATCATAGATGTAAAGTAAGAGAATAATGACTTTTTGATCACTTTTGCAAATAAAATAAACAATATCATAAAGACTAAAAGAATAATCAAATTGGTGCATATTACTATTAAATTTTGAAAACCACATTTGAGGTACTTGTTTTAAACTATAGAGTGCTCAACAAAATGGTAGACCTTGTTATATGAATGATCAAATCCAAATAGATGTTCCACATAAACCTCTTTTATGAGATCACTGTTAAGAAATCCATTCATCCATCTAAGAAAGCTTATAATGTCTGACCATAGCAACTACCAATAAGCTCTTAATTGAAATAATTTGAGCTTTAAGAGCAAAAGTGCCTTCCTAGACTAATCTTTGTATCACTCAACAAATTTACCTAATCTTGTCTTAATCTTCTAGATTCACTTGTATTTAATAGTAGATTTATTAAAAGATAACTCAATTAAATCACAAATATAAGTTTTAGATAAGGCTTGCAAATCTTTCATTATTACTTGTTGTTAGAAAGAAATAGTATTAGCTTCACAACAACTTTAAGGTTCATATAAAGAGGAAATAATGGAGTAAACAACAAAATTAATAAATATAGAAGGTAGTAAGAGTGATGCACTCGGGTAAATTTGAAAAAAGACTTTGAATCCATAAGCAAAAAAGATGCTTGTATCAATGTCAGAAAGAAATGGATCTATAGAAGGAATTGTAAATGAACTTCAAAATTTATAATGTATAGCAGTATTTTAACAAAGAGATTAGTAAAGAAAAATTGTGAGGAATCATTTAATTGGAATAAGGAACTAGAAAGAAAAAATCTTATATTCCCAAAAATAACATAAGAAAAGTTGATGTTTATAGATAGAATCCTAAAATTAATATCCTTTATGTTCAATCTCATAACTAAAGAAACAACACAAATGAGCACAAGGTTATAACTTGGTTCGTTTATGAGGTTGTAAAGGAACAAGACAAGCATAACCAAAGATTTAAAGAGATTAATAAGTAGTAGGTGTACCATAAAGTTGTTTAAAGGGAGATATATCTTTGATAACTTAAGATGAGACATAATTGATGGTATATATGATAGTAAGTGCTATTTCTTCCTAAAACGCTTAGGATAAGAAACAAAGATAAGAAGGGGCTCAAGTTATATCTAAAATGTGATGACATTTGTATTTAACCTACCCATTTTATTATGAAGTGGTAAGATAATAACGTCAAAGAATGGTTCCACTCTAAGAAAAATGCTAAAGAAATTTTGAGTTTTTGTATTACACAATATTATCAATATGAAATACTTCAATTGTTTTAGAATATTGAGTTTTAATCATAGTAGCAAATTAAGAATGTATATTAAATAACTCAAAATGATGTTTTGCATGATAAAATCATGTTTAATGCGAGTAAGTATCCACAAATATTATAAAATATTGTAATCCCTCATAATATTAATACAAGAAGGTCATTAAATATCATAATGAATTAAATCAAAAGGTGCAAAAGAAAGAAAATTACTTTTATTGAAAGCTAAATCATAATATTTGGTGAATTAACATGATATAGAATCAACCTCAGTATCTTTAATAAAATCTAAAAGACCACCAAAAATTAAAGGGTTTAATTTAGAATAAAAGATATGACCATGACAAAAATGTTTCCCTCTTGCATCATATTTTATAAGCATTTTGTTGAGGTAGTTTTATTAGAAAATAAGAATAAAAATGAGTAATTTTCATTTTTAATATTTGATAAAGAAAAATCTCATTCTTATTCCTTTGCTTATAAAAGTAAAATTCTTTTGTACATGAGAATCATTATTTCTTTATTCTCTTTAGTTAATGTCATTCTCCTTTTATCTTTAGTCATCCATCTCTAAAAGATAAATAAAATATTATATATATAATAAATACAACAATAAAATATTAAGAAATAATAATAATAATAATAATAATAAATATTTTTATTATAATAAAATTAAATATTTTTAAATTATGATAATAATTAAACTACAAATAATAGTTATATTTAGTAAATTGTTTATATATATATATATATATATATATATATATATAGACACACACACACACATATACACACACACACACACACATAAAATTATTATATTAATATATTTATTTTAAAAATTATGTTTATGATTATTAATTTGAATTATTATTATGATAAATATTGTTATTATTAGATAAATTTATTAATATAATTTTTATTTATACTTTTATTATAAGTAAATATATTATAATAATTTACTCATTTGAACTATTATTATTATAAATATTATTATTATTAAAAAAATCAATATAAATTATATATATTTGTATGGTAATTAAATTTATTTTAATTATAATATTATTATTTATTTTTTTCTTATCATAATTTTTTATTTTAATTCTGATCTCATATTTAATTAAAAATTTATGAAAAAAATTAGTTTTTAATTTTAAAATAAATTAAATATATTATAAGTTTTATTATTTTATTTTTAATTTCACGTTATTTTAGTTTTAATTTTAATTTTAGTTTCAAACTATAAATTAAATGGTTCCTTCGGTGTCTTCAAGAGCCCCACAGATGCAGGGCCAGGAACCATCAGAAGAATGGAGAAGAGAAAACTCATGATGAGGTAGAGTTGTCAGTTGGTGGAGAATAAATGAAGAGGCCGATAAATCAGGCCGGAAGGAATATTTCGGAGTCAACAGGTAACAGGGGCTGGAACCACAGGGGGGATGTACTTAATAATGCACACACACTCTATTTCATCAAACTGACTATTATATGCCATTGTGAAAGGGCCATGCTGTGCTCGTACTTAATAATTTTTCCATGTTTAGATTAAAAATAAATAAATAAATTTAATTGCATAAAATTTTATTTAAAATTATTTTAATATAAAAGACCTTAAAAAAATAAATACGAACAAAAATTGACCACATTATTATATGTACAACATCCAATGAGCGAGTCAAAAAACCTAGTCATCCACCCAAAAATTTTAAAACCAAGAAAAAAAAAAAGAAAACAAACAGAACTTCACTGTGTTCTAATATTGAAATAATTTTTTTATGTACAAAAAATACAAAAAAAAAAAAAAAGAATTTTAATTAGCTACAAAAGCACATTGAATTTCCCAACTGCAACAATGCTCGTGGTTAGTTAGCCCCACACCATGTCACGGATTCACCCGAATGCCATGAAGAACATTGCACGATCTCGAATGTGATTGGCAAATCAATTCAATTCAATTCTTCCGGATCAACTCTGGATTTCCTTTCTGCCATTTTCATGCTGAGAGCAAACGCAACCAAAACAATTCTCTGCATGCACGACTATGTATAACTTTGAAATAAACACTAGATGTGGTAATGTCAAGTTCCCTGAGCGTTGATCAAGCATATGACACGTACCAGGTGCAAACATGTGCATGACATTAAGTCCAGTTTGGATCTAGTAAACATTTGCATAATGCATCTTAAAATATAAGAAAAAATTATACTAACATTTATGTCTAGTTAGAATTAATCTATTTTGTTAAGTATATGCTAATAAAAGTTTAAAATAATTACAAAAAAAAATACATCATTATAAATGTATAAAAATGACTATATTAACCTAACTAAATAAGAGGAAACAAATTCCGCTTTGGGGCTAGATTAGTCATTAGTTAAACTATGCTTTTTGTACTTTTATTGCATTTTAATATCCAATATTTAAATCGTTACATAACTTAAATTAGAGTATGAAAAATATAAATTTTCCTTAAAGCCTATTGTTGTGGAAGGAAGGCAGTATATGATTAGATGGTCCTTCTCACCTCGTTAATTTATTATTATTATTATTATTATTATTTTTTGTTTCTAAAACAAAAAAGTATTTAAACATTCATTTTCGCCAATGGTGGATGCTGGCAACGATAAGCGGGTTTAGAACTAGTGATTTACTGAAACTCGTATCCTCTAGTGCGCGGAAGCCTGAAAGGCCACGGTGCTTGAGCAGCCCACCTCCACCCTCGCTTGATTAATCAAATAAATTAGCCGACTGACTACGAAATATTACCACATTTTGTGTACACGAGAGACGTGCACCGACAGCCACATTCCTTTCATTTCCAAATCCAATCAAGACAAAAAGCTCCGATTCCTTTAGTCACTGTCCTAGGGTAGGCATACGGACACATCAAATCAAATTCAGATTATTTCAAACTTATAATTATTCAAACTTCAAATATTTTGAATTATAAACCTATAAAATTTCAAATTTATTAAATTTTAAATTCTTAATTCATCAGATTTTTAATATCAAATGCATCCACTAAATTTTTAAATATATTAAATTTTAATTTTTTTAAAAAATTTTGAATACAGATTTTTAAAATTTTTAATCTTATAAATTCAGATTTTTAAAATTTTAAATTAATTAAATTTTATATCAATTAAATTTTATTTTTTTAAAAAAATTTTTGAATGATTAAAGTTATTGCTCATTGAATTATTTCATTAATAAAAATTAAATGGGATCAAATTTTTGTCTTGTTTCAAACAAACAAGTATTTGTTGTTATTTAGTCTTTTTTTTAATGCCAATAAATTTTATTTTTATTAATTATTTTATTTTTTGATACGTTATTTTCAAATCTAATTACTTTTCAACATATATTTTTTTTATGGTGCTTTTAAGTTGTTATACATCGAGTTGACTATCATTGATGTTGATTAAATTAGAAGTTATTCCCGTTAGTGTTCTCATTTATTCTTTGACAAATGAATCTGTAAATGTATTTTATTTGGAAGGAGTCACAGGGCTTAATAAGTCTTATTCTTATTTCACAATAATCTTGGGTTACCCATCACCGTCCGATTGTGTCAATATTAAACCCCCGTGGAGGCTAGCCTATCAGATTATTTCCACGCTTTTTTTTCTTTTTTTGTTGATATTTTGGACAAGTTTATTATTAAAATTCAGTCACTCTATAAATACTTAGAACACATTTTCTTGTTCTTGCAGCAACCTCAATTTTTTAGACAAGAAAAATAAACAGACAAAACAGCAGACGCCAGTCCCGGTTCGACAAACCAACATACGAGGGAAACATAAAAATAAAATAAAATAAAATAAAAACAAGAAGCAACCTAGATTTCAACCAAAACCAGAATATTTGCTCAGACACCTTATCCGCAGTTACTAATTCTCGATTTGTTCTCTTCAGAATCAAGTAACAATTCCTCCGTATACTCGTTCTCTCTTTCTCTCTCTCGCCGTGTTCTTGTCTCTGCTTAATTAAATTTATTTGGGTGTGATCAATTGGATCTGTTACTCCATAGATTCAATTTGCTGCTTCTTCTTTATACTGGATCATTGAAAAAGATGAAATGATTATTTTGATTTGGCTTTGTGTACAGCGCCCCCCCCCATTCCTGTTCTCCAGTTGTGGGCTTTGTCAGTACAATTTGGTTAGAGAGAGAGAGAGATTTTGTAGCAGTGGGAATTGAAGGAGCCAAAGGAGTTTCGGGAACTGGGTCTTAACCATATTGCTCTTTTACACAATCTTTGTTGGTGAATTTGGAGTGCTCAATTGATTGTTGGTTCAAAAAGACTTGATCTTTTGCGGATTTGGTGAACTGGGTCTTAATTATTTTGTTTCTTTATCATCACAACCCATTTTTTTATTGTTGACTTGTATATTATATGTGGATACTGAATCGGGAAAAGTAGTGGTGTTTTTTACGAGAGGGAGATGAGATGAGAGGTGCGTCGTTCTGCGGGGGGTTTAAGGAGAGACAATGACTGGAGGGTCATTGGGGATCCGCTCCGCGAGTTATGGGTCATTGGACAAGCCGCTACAGCAACAATTACAGCAGAACGGTGGCAGTGGTGCTCTCTTGCCTATTCAAACGGTAACCCGTTCTAAGCCTGCCAAGATGTTCAAGGAGAAGGAAAGAGTCTTCCATTGGATCTGCAAGTTTGCTGGCCGCAAAAAGGTTGGAATGATGTTACTCTGCGTTGTCTCTGCCGTGGTTTTTGTCTGGGTTCTGTATGTCGGAAAAGGTTTGATTCTCCTTATCCATCCATGCACATATCTGTTTTTGATTTGTCAATGTTTCGATTGTAATGGAATTACAGGGCTTCATTGTTTGTTCCTTGCGTTAGAAGAACATTTATATTTGAAGTTTGGATTGGACTAGATTTGTGTTTGATTGATTACGTTCATGCTTAGATTGCTTATTTTAGAGTTATGTAATGGGCATTTTAGTTATCTTATGCTTTGCTTTGGTCACATGACCTAGGGAATTATAATTCAATAACCCATTGAGGAGATTAGCAATTGGTCTAGTTCAATTGTTTTGACTTGCAGAGAGACAATCTGGTCATATAATGATTTTTAAATCCAGTAATCTTTGAGCCATTTGAGATGTTCCATTGCCTGATTGCCTGGATCCCAACAAGCTCATTGTGTCAAAATGTAGCAAGTATCAAAGTAACGCGACACTTTATCTTGTTTCTAGGTGAAGATGCACAAGAAGGTGACCGTGTGTCAAACATTGGTCTCAATGGTACCAGGGCCTTTAGCATTGTAGAGAATACAACTTCCATCATTGGAGGATTGATGGCAGGTCTTACTTTACCTCCTCCTCCCCCGGCATACTTTCTGGGGTACACTCTTCCTCCAGGGCATCCTTGTAACAGTTTCACATTACCTCCTCCACCGGCAGATAAGAAAAGAACCGGACCACGGCGTAAGTTTGCCCTCCGTCCTCAATTGCTTTATTCATCTTTTGCACCCTTCCTCTTTTGAGGTTAACCATTACTGCAGGCATTTCCTGGATATGGGTTGTTGATTTGTATATGTTCCAGGATGGGAGGATTAAGGTGCTAATATATGTAATGAACTTCGGACATGAAATATCAGTATTTCTAATATGTCTTGGCCATTATGTAACAGCATGTCCTGTATGTTATCTTCCTGTGGAAGAAGCCATTGCCTTAATGCCAAAGGTCCCCTCATATTCTCCGGTACTTAAGAAGTTGGCTTATATATACGAGGATCCACCAAGCAGAGATGGAGAATTTGGAGGTTCTGACTTTGGTGGGTATCCTACTTGGAAGCAGAGAAGTGACTCTTATGATATTCGAGAATCAATGAGTGTGCATTGCGGGTGTGCTCTCTCTCTCTCTCTCTCTCTCTCTCTCTGCTTCTAAAAGAAAAAAATAATAATAATAATGGAAAGACAAACAGGAAAAAACAGAAATTCTTGTTGTGCATCTTGCCGAGTGCCGAGGCTGCTATATTTGGACTTAGTTGCTTTACGTTATATCTTGAAACTTGCTGTAGTTTCTGCTGGTTGTCAACCCACATCTCTTAATTCAGTTTTCGATTGATATCAGATTTGTCAGAGGAGAAAAACCTGGGCGGAATACAGGATTTGACATGGATGAAGTTGACCTGGCTGCAATGGATCAGTGCCATGGTGTGGTAGTTGCCTCAGCGATATTTGGTATTGCTTTGCTTGCAATTCCAATTGATGTGTTTCCTTCTTTTTTTTTTTGGGTGGAGCCAATAGATTGCTTACTAAATAATCTGTTTTTCTCAGGTGCTTTTGATGATGTACAGCAGCCAAGTAAAATCAGCGAATACTCCAAGAAGACTGTCTGCTTCTTTATGTTCGTGGATGAAGAAACAGAAGCATATTTGAGGAACAACAGTGCTCTGGATGAGACCAGGAAGATTGGTATTTGGAGAGTTGTTGTGGTTCATAACCTTCCATACACAGATGGTAGACGTAATGGAAAGGTAAATTCTCTGACCTTCAATTATGATATCTTTGGAATGTTGGATTAGAGCTTATATATTGTCCATCTCTGCATTTGTGATACTGGCTCTAAATGTTGGATTCCCTTCAGATTGCCTAGTCCTCAATAAGATTAGTGGATGCAAAGATGCACATGGTAGATTGTGCTTTAGGTTTTTTTCTTTGGGTGGTATACATTACCAGGATATTGCATTTGGTCCTAACTAAAAAGGGTTGAGAGGAGACATCAAATGGGCACTAAACTGATCTTGTGCATCCATGTGAAAGTTTATCATATTGTAAGTAGCTGAATTCTTTGGGAATATTAGGATGATGCTTAAAAATCACATAGCACTTGGCTTTCTTTCAAAAACTGATAGAAATACAACTTGAGTGCTGTAGTTACTTTCAACGTGTTATTCAAGCAGAATTCACAATACTTTGTAGGTACAAGGCCATGCTACTTATGCAAGGTGCTACATTTATTGGCTTTGTGACCTAATTAATACTTATTACAGGTTCCAAAGCTCTTACCGCACAGGATGTTTCCAAATGCTCGCTTTTCTCTGTGGATTGATGGGAAACTTGAACTTGTTGTTGATCCGTATCAAATTCTTGAAAGGTACCTTGGATTTTGCCCAGCTTTTTTTGGCCTCTTATACATTTATGACCTCTGTGATCAGGAATGAGATAACTGATGTATGAACATTTCTATGATTGCTTCAACTTAAGTAACCCTGCCGTTACCTATTAAATTAAGAAAAAATTCCAACTCTCAGAAAGGATTGCTACTTAAGTCCTAATAAGCTTATAATGGCAGGTGACTATTGAAGACAGTTATGAAATTTTAATATGCCAGGGATCACATATTCTGATAGATTTGAATGGTCATTCTGAAGGAAACCTCATTGTGGTTGGCTACTAATTACTCTTTTGTTCTGCTGTTCAGGCACTTGTGGAGAAAAAATGCCACTTTTGCTATTTCTAGGCATTACAAACGCTTTGATGTGTTTACGGAAGCTGAGGCAAACAAAGCTGCTGGGAAATACAACAATGCTTCCATTGACTTTCAGATTGACATCTACAAAAATGAGGGTATGACCCCTTATTCCGAGGCTAAGCTTCCAATTACAAGTGGTAGGCTCCAGAGCTTTGCTTTCTTTCTCTGCATTTCTGGCCTCTTTTCTTTGTGTCTTTCCCCTTTGTTTCTGTACCCCGATTCCTCCTTATTTGATATGAATATTTCTATTACGGCTGCCTCCGCAGATGTTCCCGAAGGATGTGTTGTAATAAGGGAGCATGTTCCTATCAGCAACCTCTTTGCTTGCCTTTGGTTCAATGAAGTTGACCGCTTTACTTCAAGGGACCAAATCAGCTTTGCCATTGTGAGGGATAAAATTCGGGCAAAAACAAATTGGACTGTCAACATGTTCCTGGACTGTGAAAGGCGCAACTTTGTAGTTCAGGTAATAACTCTATGTCCAGCTGTTTGTCTTAAAAGCATTATGTTTGATATAGTCTTTGGAAGAGGGCCACTTCATTAGTTTAATGAGTTGCACCCTCTCAATGAAAGTTATTTTCCTATGATATACCCTAAAGGTGTGAAGTCAGTAGGATGGGAGGCTATCGACATTACTTGCTTTAGTTTTATTCAACCAAATATGACTGGGAATTATGTTCAATTTGCACCCTCTCATCATGATGAACTTATATCCTCTCACCAATCTTGCTTCAGCAGCTCAGCTTTAATGACATGTTCAAACTTGAATTCTAATTCTATTCTTTTAGTAAACTCATTTTGTGGATCAATTCTGTCTTGCATTTTTGTAATCCCCAACTTTCTGTTTCTATCTGCAGAAATATCATAGAGAAGTATTAGCACAAATGGCTTCTCCTCCTCCTCCTCCTCCTCCTGTATACCCTCCACCTCCACCACCTGTTTTGGTTAACGAATCACCAATCAAAATGGCACTTGAAGCTGCACCTGAGAGGGTCGCAGGTACCCTGCTTCGGAGAGGCCCAAGGCGCGTAAGGAGGTCCTCCAAGCGTCACCGCAAAGTTGTTGCTGGCTCCCGAGATACTGATTCAAGATAGGAATTTTGTTCAGGAAAATTATCATTCTTTTTCTTTCAACTTTCACAATCCTTCATTCTTGGGATGGAAGACTTATGCAAGATGAGTTTTGTAATCTGTTGCCACACAGAATTCTGTCATTCTTCCTATCCCCTACCTTTTGACTTGTCCCTTTCATCCGATTTTTTGTTGTATATATACGACAATTTTCGAATAATTATGATATGGGTTTCTTCATGGGTTGCTGTCAAAGTCCTCAAATGCAGTAACCCATTTCGTTGCTCATTATAACAGCGAGTTTGTATTGGAAGTTAATTTAGTTACGTTCTTTGTGATTGAGAATAAAGGAAATTAATGAATATCACTGAATTTTTTTCGCTCTCTCATCTATCTTTTGTTGGACAATTTAATGTTAACTTTTATCGGAGATTTTGCTGAATTTATATATTGGGAATTTTTAAGAAGTTTAACCGTACATCTCTTTTAATATCTAAAAATTTTATTATTATTTTAAGTCACTTTAATACTAAAATAATAAAATATTAAATCTAAATTTGTCATTTTAAATTATATGTTATAGATTGCTTAAAATTTTCAATTATTTTGAAAGTTATTATTCATTAAAATCAAGTTATTAACATATAAACACGCAATAAAATATTATCAAAATTATTAAATTTTGCATATAAAGTATATTTAGAACTACACTTTTAGAAATTTATCTCATAAAAAAACATAATACACTTATTTTATCTTTTAAGTACTTGTTTTAAACCATATAATATTTAAAGCTTATGGCGTATGATTCTGTATAACAACTAATGAAACATTCCTATTTGTATTAAGGACTACAACTTGACTTTCCTTTTCTCTCAAAATAACAACTAAATATCTCTAAGAGTTATTTTGCTTCTCAACATCAAAATTTCAAATTTGATCTTCAACAAATGTCATATTTTTAATTACAATTACTTTTTTTGTTACGAGATTTAACAACTTATATTCTCTTTTTATATAACTAAGAAAAATAGTTTTCACTCTACAATCATTTAACCTTATCCTTGTTTTTGTTAGAATGTAAAAATAAACAATAAAACCAAAGACTTTAAGGTGCCTCACACTAGACTTAAAATTGCTTCATGCTTCTTCGGGAGGAACATTTTGAATGCTTCTTGTTAGAAATTTGTTCAACAAGTAAATAAAATACAAAATAGTTTCTACCTAAAAGGGTTTAAGTGCTCTTTTGACCTTTAACAAGCTTCTCACCATATTTATAATCAAATTGTTTTCCCTTTTAGCAACTCCATTATGATGTAGGGTGTAAAAAATTGTGACTTTATACTTGATTTCATGTACTTCACAATACTCCTCAAACTCATTAGAAATATACTCACCACTTTCATCAATTCATAAAATTTTAATATAGTGTATACTTTATCTTTTAACATAAGTTTTAAATTTTTTAAAATAATCAAATACCTTAAACTTCTTTTGCATACAATAAAGTCATGTTTTCCTTTTAAAATCATCTATGAAGGTAAGAAAATACTTAATTATTGTCATTTGATGGAACACTCATCGGGTTATAAATATTAAAGTTAATTAGGTGGAGTGGTTGCCTTGGACACTAATTTCTTATGACAAAAGGTTATCTACTCTATTTTGCAAGAATACAAATTTCATAAATTTGATGAAATAACCAAAATAAAGATACCACAACCAAAACTCATCTTTTACAATAACAATAAAACAAGTGCAAACATCAGTGACAATATTAATTTAAAATATTTAGTTATTCATTGAAGAGAATTTAAGAATGAATGTACATTTCACATTAATAATTGAGAGATAATTATCATATAATCATATGTTATACTCCTTTTCAAACAATTAGCCCAAGTTGAGTAGGTTGTTCTTCATGTGTAGTACAAAAAACACATCTAAAATGTAATTATAATCTCTATTCTTTAACTTGATAAGCATTCACCTCTTTCTCATCATTAAAACACTACTATTATTGGTAAACTTAATTATAGAGCAGATTAACTCATTAAGATCAACAAAAAACTTCTTCTTTGTTTCCATATGTGATTAATACACTCGATATCAAAGAACCATATGTTATAATTTGGTATTTCAGCAATTGTAGTAACCATTATAAAAGCTTGATTTCAATCATTTGTATTTCCCTCTTATGTACAATGAGATGTACAATGAACTATATAATTATTCTCCTTATACTTGCACTCACTAATATAATGGTCACACTTGTAATATAAGTAATACTTAACACTAAATTTGTCATATATTCCTCTAGCCCTACTTCTTTTTTGATCTTTGTACATCTAGTCTAATTTCCTCTAATTATTGTATTAATTGTTTCCATCTGAATAATTATTGTAGTGACCTTTTCAATCTTAATTATTATAATAGTTACCACTCTCTCTACGTTCTCATCCTTTATTACAAGAGGAAATTGTTAGACAATTATAGAATAACTTTCTATTTTTATTAATCTAATAAAATATCAAATACTAATATGAAAAACACACACACAAATAACAATAACATAAAATCCTATTCACTAGTCATACAATAAATTAATACATTCAAATTCGTATATACTAAACAATAATAATATATATATTTAATATAATATAAAAATTATAACAAATAAAATTTAATTATTTAAATTTTACTTAAATATTATTTGTAATTTATAACGAATATAGATTAATTTCAATATTTTCAACTTCAAACCTCTAATATCTACTAAGGAGTTGAGTGTGTGCAAAGAATGTGCTTGTTTTTTATCAAGTAGCATGCAAAAAGCCATCTTATGCATAATCTTTATCAACTTCAAATTCTGATGATTGTTTGAATGCAATAAACTTACACATCATTTTAGATATATGATGCATGTGTGGCTTATGATAATACCATGCCAGAGTTCGTTGGATACAAAAGAATGTCAGGAAAGCTTCACTCTATTTTTTCATACTTTCTTGCAAAATTTGTGATTTTTTTTTTTTTTTTGATTTGTTGGGCAACAAACGTTAGTTTGTTGAGTTGTTGGTTGATTCTCCTGCTTGTAAGATAGATTAAACCCCTAGTTCTGTTGTCCTCTCAACCATCTTCTTTATGTCCCTTCCAATCAGTTATGGCGCATCAATTCTCTTCCTATGTAAAAACCATGATAAAAAAAAGGTATACGGTGGCACGGGAATGAATAAATGCAATGAATTCCAATAGCCACCAGCCTTGTAATTAGAATTGTAAATTTCTTGATGCTTTGTGAAAAGGGGAAAATAATTAAAGAAAGACAAAGTGAAGCAACGCTTGCTTCCAAACCCAGCACCAAGGGGTTCTTATGCAGTGGTTAACTACCAAGCCGTTACATAAAATAAAAAAAAAAATTTTTAAAAAAAAATAGAAGGTTGCGTCCGATGGGTTTGGAGTCCAAGACCTTTCGTTTAAAAGGGAGGCGTGGTTACCGTTGGAAAAGTTGCGCCTACTCAATTTAAAACCCAAGCTGTTGGTATATTATAATAACCACTTTTTGGTTAATGGTAAATGCAGAAGACTTTAAAAAGTCCGTTGAATATAAAAAGAATGATTGATCCCTTAACAAAATTAAAAGGAATAACTAGAGTTTTAATGAATAAAATATTAAGAGGAATAAGTGCTAAACTTATATATACAAGTTATTTATTATATAAACTCAATTGAATATTTAATATAATATCAAATTTTAAATTCAATAAATTAAAATATATTATCAATATAATTAAAATATTATATTTAATTATTTTTATCTCAAAGATATTTAATATAACAAATTTAAAATAATACTTTATGGTAGAACTGTAACTTGTTTATATGAGTATAAAATATTTAAATCATTTAAATAAGATAAAAAATTTAATTGTAAAATATTTATAAAAAATATAAATATAATGACTTTTAATATGTTAATTAATTAAAAATAATAATATTATATAATTATTTGTGTAAATTAATTATACAACTTATTAATAAGAATAATTAATTTAACATTTTTTTTCATATTATTTAAATTTGTTGTTATGTACTTTTTACTATTTAAAAAATTTAATCTGTAATATACTTTTAGTTATGTATTTAACTCTTAAAATTACAAAAAAATTCCTTATATTTTTAATATATGATGAAGGATTGTTGGAATAATTTCAAAATGAAAATTAAGTATGGTTTTAATTGGTGGCCCCTTGTAGCCCCAGACCTGAATGAAGGTTTGTAACCCAAGTCATGACACAGAGAACCGCATTAGGCAAGGAATTTATTTGTCTGTCACCTTGAGCAATTAGCAGCTCCGATTCCTATTTTCTACATCTTCCTTCAACATAAAATTGACCTGCTTATCAAATGGTTACGTGAATCCTTTGTATTGGCATGTACAATTTATGGAGAAGGCATAAAATAGAAGGCTTAGAATGCACATGCAGAATAGAACTTTATTGATATTAAACCCCAGATTAGGCACCTTGTCCAGCTTGCGGAATAGAACGATGAATGTGGTCGTCGATGTTTCTCCCTCTTCTTTACATTGCAGTAACATGATGAAAGACCAAAACAGGATGTTATTTTCTTAAATTCCAAGGGGCTTCCTGGTGTAGTAACATGTATCAAACTGTACCATTCCCTTCCCTTTGACGAACCAAGAAATTATATTGAAAGGCAAAACAAATAGAAAGGGAACATGACAAATTGTTACCATCTTTGCGTCATCTGTCTTCAATGTGGGAACATCGAATGTTACAGAAAAAGCATCACAAATGCCAATCGAATCTAAGAAACCCGCTTCACTTGTTGTCCCAATTACCAGAAGTTTCTTCCCCCGAAGATGGTACAAAGGTGAGATAACTGCAGACTCTACATTTAGTTGTTAGATGCATAACATGAGCTGTTGTCATTAGGTGACCATTGGTCCATGTTTCCAAGGCTGACCAACTCACGCATGCCTGCGTGGCTACAGGGAGAGGTTGGGTTGGGGGGTGTGGGGGGGGGGAGATTTTTGTTTCTATTTCTAATAAACACCTGAGTCAAACAGTATTATTCATTGTACACTGTAATAAGATAAAAGGAAGATTTTTGTTTTTCTATTTTCTTTCTCTTCTATTATTTTTTTCAAGTTAAAATTCACACAATTGAAAATTGCAGAGACCATGGATTGTTTGAAAATTTTCAACCATCAAGAATCAAAGGAAGAAAACCTTTGGAGGGTAGACATTTGAGGAGGACTAGCAATGTTTGAGAAATTAGATTTGAAAAGCGAGGCCCGATGGCAACATACTCCAGTAATCTGCAATACTAAGCAAAGCAGCAGTGAATTATGCACAAAATTATTCAGAAATAGGGCCTAAGAAATCAACCAGAGTGGACGAAACTTCAAATTAATGCAGTAGTAAATTAAGTGTTGCTGTCAAGTCAATCGTGCACAAAAATATTAAGCAACAACACAAGACTAGGACCAAAGAGAGCAAGATGCAACTTCAAATCTGGTAGCAGGATACCTCTCAACGTCATCAAGAACTATAATGCTTAATGGTGACTTGTACGCATCCTCAAAAACCTATCGAATCATGACATTAGTGATGTTGAAGAAGGCTTCAGAATTGACCCCATGAATGCAAATTTACTAGCCATATGTGAAACAACACCAAAATATTCTAGGAATGCAGAGTCTGCTTTAATTAGATCACAATTGTCCACAAGAATGGGTTAGCAGTGAAGCGAAGTTCCCAACTAATAAGGGGAAAAGAAGGAAGAAAAACAAGAAGGGAAGACCACTAGTTTCCTTAAGTTTGCATCTTTTATTTCAAAACATTTTGATTAAACGAAATAAAAAACACATTTCAATCATGTTATCTAGCTAGAAAACGATCAACGAATAAAATCGCAAAGGATAATTAACGCAAAATAAAGGGAAAAAAAAAAGAAGGAGAGTTAGCGACCAGCTGAGATTGAAATGAGGCTGGAAATGGAAGGATATGAGAGCGATAAAACGAACGAGTCGGCGATCAAGGCCATGAACAGCTTGGTTCCCGGGACGGCGAAGTTATGGAGATCGGACGTCGAGCAGTAGGTGAGGTTCGTGAGAGCGAGATCCGCGGCTGGCGTGCTGGTCACGATCATGCTCGCTGGTGTAGAGGATAGGACCCCGAACCGGGGCCGCCATTTCACGCCCATTTTTCTTTTCCTTTCCTTTTTTTTCTTTTAAATTTAACTCTCCATGGTTTCCTTCAATTTTCCGAAGAGAGAGAGAGAGAGAGACAGAGCTGATCAACAATGGATGGAATGGGAAATTTAAATCGCAGAAGTACAAAGTCCACAGAAAGAGAGAAAGTGAGAGAGACGAAGGCAGTTCGCTTGGCTCCTAAGGAAGTGTCCGTAAAAATACTCACTTGCATCTATTCATTTATTCTTTAGTATCTAACAGTATTTAAATAATTAATTAATACTTACGATTTAGTTGATAAAAAAAATTAATAATAATTGATTGTGATATATTGGAACAATCACCTAAGCTCTTTGCCACTTCATCTATTGATGCTAAAAATGGATGCATTAATATAATGAGGAAAATGTAACAAAAATGGGGATGGAGTATCCGTTGCTTGTGTACTCGTAGGGAAACAATAGTAATTAATAGAGATAGACCCTCAAAACGTCTTCAAAAATGGGGATGGAGTAACCATGGTCAGACCTTTGCCACTGCCACCAAGCTCCTCCTCCTCCACCATGAATCTGCACTGTCCACTGTGAATCTAATACATCTCCGAAATTTTTTGTTGTTAGAAAATATAATTTTCAGAGGTATTGCTAGATACGGGAAAGTTGTGTGAAAGCCATGGGCATATGTGAGGCAGCTTTGTTCTTTGTCAGAACTTACTAGTCCCATGGTGCACATATGCTGAAGAGAAGTTCCTTTAAGTCAGAAAGGGGACATCTGAGCTTGTTTCTCCCTCAAAGCAGCCCAGAGAAGAGGCCCCGAATCAAATCTATGTGTGATTGTGCAACTGTTGCTGTAGGCAATCAAGTGGCATGTTTCTTTTTGTCTGGGTTGATGAAGAAAATGGAGGAAAAAGGGACCTTCGAGTCTTTGGGGCTTCAATTCTGTGGAGGATAAGCAACATGCGATGGCTCTTGTATCTGGAGAAGGCTGACCCCAACTGCTAGCGTGTGGAACCCATGCGCCCCAGCAAGCAACATCACCTCTTCAGCCAAAGCAGTTTCCAGCTGGTTTTCACTTCTGCTGCAAATAATTGGGCTCCAAATGGAGACAATCACCAGTAGTCCAGACAAGAACATGTGCCACTTTTGAAGTGATGAAAACGCAGCTTGTCCCTAACAATGATTTCTCTATGAGTAACAACTGAGATGTACTTAATTGCTGAATGACAGTCTTCACACATTCGAAGGTTCTTTACAATTCTAATGGCAGTTCCATTTCTGGTTTTCAATAGCCCAAATGCTATTGCTAGCTTTTCACTATGGTATCTAAGTGCATATTCTCTCTCCTCCTCTTCCAGTTCATGCATGACTGATTCAGCTACAGTTGCATAACCAGCTTCTCTACATTGACCCATCAATTCATCTAAATAGTGATAAATTACATTTGTCTCAGGATGAGACTTGTCACCCATGCTAAACAAATAAGTCTTATGATCAATTTCTACAGTGCTATAGCCAACTTGCTTCTTTAAACATTTTCGAATCATAACATCTCTCACCATTTCCACTCGGTTCATTTTACCTGCCAAAGCACATATATTTGAGAGCAGCACATAATGGCCGGGATTCTCTGGTTCAACCTCTATGAGGTGCTCGGCAACTTGTACTCCAAGGTCAAAATTCTTATGCATTTTGCAAGCCCCTAGCATAGCAGTCAAGATAGCTGGTGCTGGCTTTTTAGGAACTGCTTCCTTGATAAATTTGTAAGCTTCATCAAGGAGTCCAGCACGCCCAAGCATATCCACCATGCAAACATGATGTTCCACCCCTGGCACTAGATGATATTGTTCTCTCATGCTTGCAAACAGCCAACGCCCCTCATTTACCAGACCTGAATGAGCACACGCAGTCAAAACTGCAACAAATGTAACACTATTAGGAAATAATCCACTCTCTCTCATTTCATGAAACAGCTCAACTGCTTGGCAACCATAACCATTCATGCCATACCCAGAAATCATTGCCGTCCAAGCAATCTCATTCCTTTCTTTCATCGAATCAAAAACTTCCCTCGCTTTCTTCATATTCCCACATCTCGAATACATGTTAACCAATGCAGTACCAAGCATTACATTCAAGTTCAAGCAATTTTTTACGACATATTCATGCACCCAACACCCCAAACCTAGCTCTCCCACCTGGGCACAAGCGGATAACACGCTCACAAAGGTGGTCGCATCCGGCTCGGCACCCACGTCTCTCATCTTTTTAAACAACCCAATTGCCTCTTTAGCCATCCCATTTTGCTCGTACCCCGAAATCATCGAATTCCACGCGACAACACTTCTTTCGGGCATTTTATCAAACACCTTTGTCGCTACACCTAGATCGCCGCATTTGGCGTAGAAGGCCACCAAAGCAGATTGCACATACACATCCAGGCCATACCCATTGAGCAAAACGTGCCCATGAACGATTCTACCATGTTTAGAAGCCGACAAAGTGGCGCACGCCTTGATAACAGAAGTGAAAGTATAATTCGAGGCGGAAATGTTACAAAGGCGCATGCGGCGGTAGAAGTGAAGCGAATCAATGGAAAATTCGTGAACCTTGGAGGTGGATTTTATCAGGGAATTAAAGAGGAAAGAATCTGGGTTAGGGACACGGAGAAAAATTTGGCGGGTGTAGCTAATGGCGCCGGCGGCACAAGCCAAGTTGAGGAGCTTGGTAAGGAGGGTACGGCTGTGACCGGAGCCGGATACGATTATATGGGCATGGACTTGCTTCAGAGGCTTGAGTCGCGGACCTGCTCGCAGAAGATACTGGTAGGCTGGTGAGTGTGTCAGTGTTTTGGGCTGTGTGGTTTCCATGCAACAAGCTTGCCATGAAAATGCGAGAAAGCGAGGGAAAATCTTTGCGTTTAATTAGGGGTGATTTCCAATTTGGACGGAAAAGCTTTCTTTATTTCAGATTTCCCTTTTTTTTTTTTTCTCTTTTTACGTTATAATTAATATCGACAATTTACATCCACAATTTTTTTCTGTTTCTGGCAAAATATGCAATTTATATCAGTCATGCATTTTTCTTTTTTCTTCTCCGAGTAGTTTCTTCAATTATACATACTTTCTACTAGTTATATTTTCACTAAATTTCTTAAAATTCAATCGTTATTCTCTACAATTTACATATATTGCATAGGTTTAATTCACAAAATAATGAATAACTTGCACGAATAATTTAATTAAAAAAAAACTAAATAAAGTCAACATGTCAATTTTTTTAAGTAAATCCTAATTTTAGCACATTGACTTAGTGGCATATTTGTGTGACTAACTAGAACAAAAGGAGATACTTACACTAGATTATTAATTGATTAGTGCAAATTAAGATGTTTTGTCATAAATTTCAAAATTGAGAATCTAATTAAAAGTATAAAAAAAAAAAGAAGGGGCTCCAATAGCTAGTTTGTACATTTTGAAAAACAATTCACCTGAATGGAGAATATTATGATTATTAAACTAATTTTAGATGTGTCATCCTAACTAATGATTGTGAATATATAAATATAACATATCTGATTTTATAACATTTTTTTTAATGTAAAAATAAAAAATAAAATTTCCAAAATCAAAAAATGCAGGCTGTGGGGTTCGAACCCACGCGCACTTATGTGCAGAAGATCTTAAGTCTTCCCCCTTAACCTCTCGGGCAAACCTGCGACTGTATTACTTCTAAATTCTTTAGTTTATCTTAAATTAATATTTTTATGATCGATAACAGTTGAATCGATCAAAGCCACAGTGGGAGATACCAATATAACATCCGTTACAGCTGAACTTAGAACCTTATTATTTGATAATTGTTACAAACAAACGTCGTGCAAAATCAACACTTTTATAGCCTTTCGTTTGTCAACACAATTCCATCATTGCTGTAGCGCTATAGGTCACTGCTGCTTCTCATGTGTCTCTCGGGTTAAAAGGAACTTGATCTCCTACTCAATAAAACAAACTCAAATGGCTTCTGGAAAGTTTCAAAAGGGGTAGACATGATCACTGTACATGTGTGCAGTCATGTTCAAAGACTGTAGCATTGCTTCTCCTTTTCTGTTGAAACTAAACACAGACATGCCACCATTGTTCACATCAATTGCACGGAACCTGAACCAATGACAGCACGGTTAGTGGACTGAATTGCCGATGAAATGCAACTCAAAATAGCCATGTGAACTTTGAATTTGTAGTTGTCAAAGTTCATCCTCAGAAATGTGTCTATCCCTTTCTAAAAGATTGTGCTTAGGATTAAGTAGCAAACATCTTACAAGGGTCGCCCAGACAGTCGTTGGAAAGAATGCAATTATCAAAAGACCATCACATACCTCTCTGGGCCAAGCCCCAAGGCAGTGCAGATAAGTGCCCTTAATATTGATTTGTGTGTGATAACCAAGAAATTTTTCCCCTGTGGATGAGAAAGATTCTCATGTCAGGCAAAGCAAATCATCATTCAGGAAATGACAGTAACCATGACACAGGAAAACAACTCACGGATGAAAACAGGATATCCCTCCAAGCTTCTCTAGCTGTCTCCCATAGTTTCCGTACTGGGTATACACCATTCACATTAAAATTTGCAGGATCTTCTCTCCACGTTGTAAACTCCTTAGGATACCTCTCCCTAGCATCCACTGCCTCCAAAATCTGAATGTGATTTACACTTAAAAGACGCTATCATCGATTATGTTTAATCTCAACAAGTCTCATTTAAACAAAGACCAAACCTTTCAGTTAGTTTCTACCAAGCTTGTTTATAGTTTTATAGATGGGTGCACAGGTACCGTATTGAAAATGAGTAGATTATGTAGAAAGTGGAACTTCAGGTTATAAAATCTCAAGTTGCAGAAGTAACTGAACATATACAACAATAGGGGAGAGACCATTTCTCATGCCTTCGAGGAAAAACAGATGGCCTTCCTTCAGTGAATCGAGAAAAACCAATGACTCTTCTCTTCCTTGCCATATGACTTCAGCAGTGGACTGCATTGAATTTCTTATGCTTGTAATCTGGTTAAACATACCCAAAGCTTACTTTTTTTCTTTTTTTTGGCAAGGAATCTAACCTTGGCACGAGATATTGGACTTGAAAAGCACTGATCAAAATGTATATTTGCTAAGGCTTTTCTGCACCTCTCTGCTTGCTTGACTCCAGTCTCGGTCAAGATGGATAAGTTTGAGCTTCCCTAGATATACATATAGCAATTAAGCTGGTGGCCAAAGTTTCCAAGTCACCATCAAGAAATATATTATCCGCAATAGAGAGGATACAAACCTGAACTCTTTTTTCTTCATTCCAAGAGCTAAGTCCATGCCTTATAAGAGTCACTTTCTTTGGCGATGATAGCAACTTCTCAGTAAGTGGTGTCGTTGCTCTTTCAAAACCATACGCACTACCAGTCAAAGAAGCATCATTTTGAAGCAACTCTGTCATAAATATACAGTCAAATTCGTCTTCAATTTGGAGCAACCATGGCCTAGTACTTCGCCAGATTGGTTGAGAGAGTAAGGGTACAATGCTACAACTGAAATTTTTTTCTGATCAGGTTAAAGCTATAATTGGATGAACATGTAAAATTGACACTATACGCTCTCAAAATTCTATATGCCTTTGCCGTTCCCAAGATTTATCCAGTTGCCAGCATTTCAATGAGTAAACAATTCACTGTGGGTTGCCTTTACCTAGTCTTTTTCTGCATCCAGCATTAAATCTTTAACCGGGTTCAGCCATATCAACAATAGCATATCATTAAAAATTGACACCATATTGGGAAAACACTTATAGTTTCTTATATCAATAACTAATATCCATACATCCAGAACTAAGATAGTTGTAAGCAGAACAACTAAACTCAAAGAGAATTAAAAAAAAAAAAAAGGACTTTGTGTACCTACTGGACAAAAATATGTCTATGTCTTAAGTTTAAAAACAGACCCAATACTCTAGGTGACTCTTTGTTAATGCTTAGGCCCTACTTATCTGCCATTGGTGCAGAAAAGCAGAAGCCATCCAAATGGGTCTTAGCTATGGTAAGTGGTTGTCAATGTATTCACAAAAGAAAGCTAAACAAAGCAAAAGCACCCAAAAATAAAAAAAAATAAAAAAACAAGGGAAAAGGGAAAAATAAAAGGAGAAGCATACCAGTGCTTGGAGGCATGCCTGGACTAGAATTGGAGCATTGAAGTCTAAGCCTCGTGCTACATGTAGAGAGATTAGCAGGTGTTCTTGAGTGTGATGTGGAAGATAAGCTTGAGAATAGAGGAACTTTAAAGGTGAGAACCCCACAAACCATCTTGTTACCCCAGGAAGTTCTGCGTGTGCGTGTGTGTGTGTGTGTGTGTTGTGATGGGGTTCTTTCTTGTTTATATTTACTTTCACAATTGGCTTTTTCTCACAACGTTATGATCAGATATGTTTGGCTGGACGATGTTATGGCTGGTGGGACAGCGTAATCCCTTTGGGTGCTGGAGATTCATTTGGCATCTAATCAATATATATACTTTTCGGGTTCTTTAGTTCTGGTTTGGTTGCCATTAGTCAAACAGCACAAATGTAACCTTTTCCTTCCTACGTTTGTGCTTACTAGTAACTAGTAAAACCACCCCCCCTCTCTCTCTCTCTCTCTCTCTGTTTCTTGTTTCCTATCTTTTTGGAATTTTTTTTTTAAGTTGCATGGATACACTAAAAGAAAAAAAACATAGATAGAGTTGAATTAAAAAAAAATTCTTTTATTTTTTAAAAATAAAGTTACATCAAAATTTATTTACTTTCAATTAAAATTAAAATTAAGAAAAAATTAATTTAATTCAAATTTGAAATTTTAATCAAATTAAATTGACATTATTCTTACTAAAAAATATCATATCATTTTTATTAAAAAAAATGAAGATAGTATATAAAAATAACATAAAATATTACTCTTTTTATTATTAAATGATTAATTTCATTTTATTATATTCAAATAGGATAAATATTGAACATAAATTATTATCATTTTTATTTTTGTAACTGAAAATTTAGTGAGTTATTAATTGACATAGTTACCATTATGAATAAACATATCGAGTAAATCCAACATAACCTTCAAACCTAGCTGATGCAACTGCATGCAATATAGAGATTGGTAGCGACATTAAGGGAATACAAGTTTTTATTCTCGACTTTCTGACAAAAGACATACTCGATATACAAGATTTCATTATATTTTTTAACAATTACAATTTAAAATTCTATTATAGAAATTTGAAATTCTAATTAAAAAAAAAAAAGGAAGCCAACCAGTATGCTTGCTTCCTTTCTTCCCAACTTGACCTATTGCCAGTGCAGCAGAAATGCTCAATGTGAGCAGCATCGTTGATACCCGAATGATTTATATTTTTCACCACAAAAATCCCATTAATTTAAATTTATAAATGCCTATGCGCATGCGACACATACACTCAGCAATGCACTCATCCCATTAGTTACCATGTCTAGAATGACAATCAGGCGCCAATCACAAGTATATTGAAGTGAGGAAGATGGCCACCAGGCTGCAAACACTTGCAATGGCCTCTGCAATCACGAAATGAAATCCATAATCAAAACCCAAAAATTTTTTGACAGATTGAACCAATTCTCTTTTTTATCTTTGTTATATGGATAGGTTCTCTCTCTTTTATTTTTTTATGTTTCTTTTCTTCTTCTTTTTTTTTTTTCGCAAAGAGTGAAGAGAAATAGAAGAGAAAAAAAAAAAAAAACAAAATATCCAATCACATTGAAGAAAAAGTGCAAGTGCCGAAGTAATAAGATTATTATTTAGATTTCAAGAATGAGGATGACTCGCCAGGGATAAGAAAAGATAAACAAATAAAATTAAAAATCAATAAAGATTAGAATATAAGTAAAATAATGAATAAATACTAATAATAAGTGATGTTACCATATTTTATTTTTATACAAAGATAATAATTTTTTTTATAATTTTTTTTATCTTAAATCAATAATTATAATATATTTTATTAATTTTAAATAAATTTATATGTATTTTATAATTAATTCTCTTTTTAGTACGTCTGATATAAATTTCCTCGAATTTCTTCTCATATCTATGCCTTTATACAAACGTTCAGCTTGGCCCCTCCCTCCGCCAAAGCAAAATTCCAAGCCGCCTCCGCCCATGTGAATTATAATTAACAAATAGTACCTAAGAAATAATATATGGACAATTATAAAAATAAAAAAAAATTAAAAAATAAGAACAAAGAAAGATGTTCTAATAAAAAAAAAAGAGTTTACAACTTTATCTTGTACTAATAAATTCAAAATTTAGTAATAAAGGTTTTCATAAAATTTTATTTATTTATTTATTTTTCAATTAAATACATTTAAATTTTTGTGCTTTACTTTTATTTATTTTTTGTATTTTATTTCTTTGAAATTTGAATTTACACTCTAAAATTTTTGTAATTTTTAATTTTAACAATAAAATTTTTTTATCATTATTCTGTTAATTTTAAAGTTCATTTTTAATTCTAAAAATTTTTATAAAATTCATATATTATAACATTGAATTTTTTTGACTAATCATGATTTTTTTTTGAATTTTTTTAGAGTGAAAAAAGTAGAACGTATAAAAAATAAAAATTTTAAATTTTAAAAAAAAATTATGATGAGTCAAAAAGGTTAAATTTATGATAATCCAAACAACGTTTTTTAAAACATAAAAAAGAGATAAAAAAAAAAGAAAAAAACAATTATCAACACGGTGCGTTTCATTGATTATATCTGGTACGAGTTCGCTTCATTTGGCTGTTTATCATGTCGGGTGCTTGTGCGCGTGTGTGTGCGTGCGTGCGTGTGTACGAGTGCGTGTGTGTGCGTGCGTGCGTGTGTACGAGTGCGTGTGTGTGTGTGTGTGTGTGAGAGAGAGAGAGAGAGAGAGAGAGAGAAAGAGATGGAGAAGAAAGAAGAAGCTATGGAAGAGGATGAAGATGGGCCACCGCCGGGGTGGCAATCTTTACCTCATCCCAATCAATCAGCGCCACCGCCGCCAACGCCGCCCCCACCAATATCTCATCCTCCGCCGCATCCTTCCTCAGGTGAATTGCCTTTTTGCTCATTGGACCATCCCTTGGTTTTACAATTAAATAAACAATGGTTAGGTTAGGAGCAGTTTTCTTAGAATGCAGAGACTGATCAAATCATTTGCTTCGTTGGGGGGGTGGGGGTTTATGCTTATTTTGATGCAGAAATGGGTCAGATGGTCTGTGGGTCCTGCCGGCGTCTGCTTTCTTATCCGAGAGGAACCAAACATGTTCAGTGTTTTTGCTGTCAGATGGTTAACTTTGTACTTGAAGGTTCTTTCTGCCCCTTTCCCTTGTGCTTACTCTTTTTTGTGCTATTCAAGTTTTACACATCATAAGTGAGGCTTCCCTTGGAGTAATGTTGTCTCCAGTTTTAAGTACGGTAAGGGTTATGTGTTTTTTAGTTTCCTCTATGCACACTTGAAATCAGAGTCTCTACATCTTTAAATCCCTACTGCTTTGTTCCATAATTGTCTTGTATTGCCTAAGCACTCACTGCAATGATTGGTTCAGTATAGGGGAAGGGCTTCGATGGCATGGAGATTTTTGCACATGTTTACTCATTTGAATGTACACTCTTATGTTTTCATGCATAGAATACATCCCACCCCACTCGGAATGCGAAGTGCGTATTTCATTTTCCACACTCTATATGTGATGATTAGTGTTATAACTTATAACCATTATACTAAAATGCAACCCAATCCCATGTTTTCAGCTCATCAAGTTGGGCAAGTGAAGTGTGGTGGTTGTGCTATATTGCTGATGTATCCATATGGAGCTTCATCCGTACGATGCTCATCCTGTTGTTTTGTTACTGAAATTGGTGTATGTATCACTCCATATATATTTCTATCTTTCCATGTATGCGTGTGTGCATTTTGGCTTTTCTTTTTTTTTTTTCTTTTTTCTTTTTACACTCAGATTAATCTCAATTAGGATTACTCTGCATGCATTATTGAAATCTGACATTCACGGCAAGCATTCTTGTGACAATAATCAACTACAATGAGGCATCATTTCAGTGCATCTTTGTTGTGCCCAATTATTAGAATTGGAAGAAGAGATCAAACTATTTTCATTTGTGGAAGGATTGAATTCCAAAAAAGTAACGTATAAAGAAATGTATAGAATCACACAGGCAAAATGCACACATATAAAAATTTGGCAAGGATTCATGTGGTCATTCGAACCACATTGTGGCTAAATATTTTTGTATGACAATATGAGAATTCTTTGGACTGTTGTGGAGAACAATTAGGATCAATAGCTCACCATGTCTTTCTTTTATTATCCTTCTATTCCTTGTGGGCTCTAATATCCTATCCAGCTATACTGAATATTATAATTCCATGTGCTGTATCAAAGATCCATGCTGGGATGTATCAATACTTCAAACTTAGCCACCTATGCAGAAGCTAATGCATCTGTTTCAACTGCTTTATTATTGTTTAATATCATCTGTATTTTAAGTTTATTTTAGGTTCTAATCCTGTTAACGGCTCATGTGCAGGATCACAACAGGCGGCCACCATGGTCTGTAATACAGGGGTGCCCGCCCCGACCTCCCAATCCTATACAATGAGTAAACTTCATGCAGTTTTATCGTTCTTAACAAGGCTTCTATACTTCCAAGGGGGTTTCGGAGTCATCAGCAGATATCATTTACTTGATGGAACGATGGAGGTCTTGCTCCAAATTGTCTGCAAAGTCAATGCTGTTCTTGTGGGCTTGGAGGACAACATACAAAAACTGTACAGCCTTCTTGCCCTTGTAGTTTTTTGTTTTTTTTGAGGTCAACATCAGGAGATTGTGAGCCAAAAATACTGCCTGGTCATAAATTCTTTGGGTTTCCATGACCCGATGGATCCATCACTAAGTATTACTCTTTTGAGAGTTAGCAGACACTCTCTGAACTTGTTAATAGAAGGTGTCGGTGTTTCCAAGCCCTTTCCTTTTATCACATCCATCTTTGTGAGGATTAAACATTGATGATAGCAAGGCTATTTGGTATTGGAAAGTTGGTCATATTTGTAAGAGTATCTGGTTACTTGCTAATTTGAAGGATTTTTTGCTTTGAGCTCACCTTATTTTGTTTATTCATGAACATTACAATTTTCTAGTAACCTTTGCACCTCTTGGTGTTTGGAGCGAATTTCAAATTTTTAAACAAACCTATCTGGATAAAACGGTTTTATCTTATTCTTTTCTTTACCGGCTAAATAATGTTTGTAGAAAAAGATCAAAACCGCTGCTATATTCAAAATTCAAGCAATAAACTTAAGGTTGGAAATTGGAACAGTTCATACTTCATCTTGTGCTATATTTCTTATCTATTTAGTTTACTTATTACTAATTACTATTACTGTTTATTATTGTTGATTTTAAATTATTTTTATAAATAATTGTTGTTAATGAAATGCATTGTTTAATTGGATTGACCTAATTTTAAATTATAAAAATGACTAATTAGTACATGAATCATCTAATGACTCATGCAAATGTGATTTTTCATGGACAATGCATAACTTCACTAAAAACATTTATTGATATTTTCCTATTTGACGTCTTCTAATTTTACACATCATTGTTCATATATATATATATATATATATATATTAGCAGAAAAGGCACTCAAGACCCACTTGAATCTGGCACATCACAGCACAAAATGATTATTTGGGGACCAACAAGAGTAAGGATCAATCTTTTATTCATCAATCGGTGTCAGGATTTTTTCCTTGTTTGTTAGAATTAAAAATCTAATTCTTCTATCACTACACCATGTGAATTAAAAGTTTAATTATTCTATCATTAGAACGTTTGACTAATTGCTAGAAACACCTTATTTCATTTCGTTCCCATTCTTCATTTCCTTCTCTTACGCTTTCCCCACTCAGCTCACCGGAGCTACATTTCTACAACTGCAACATGGCTTCTATCAAAAGGCAACCAGGAGAGCAGGAGTAAGGCTATCTATAGCTGGCACTGGTCTCAATCGGGCCCTTGTGTACGGGCTGATGAGCATCTTTGTATTGGATCCGCTCTTTTGCACTAAGTTACTTAAGGTTACAGTAACGGCTACAGGATAGAAATCGAAAGGAAACTATACTGGAAGGATAGAAGAGAGAGGCAGAGACAGAGGGAATGTGTGTGCATAGAGAGATAAAGGATTTTTTTTGCAGTCATATTATAACTATATAATATATTTTATCTATCAGCAGCAGTAGCTTGAATTCCAAAAATACCGAAGTACTTTACAAAAATCAACTATTTTTGGGGACTCTTGTCAACAATTAACGTCATAATTGGATTGAACCGAGAAAAACATAGAATTTCATATTTGTGGAGTAACAAGTCATTTATTTCAATAAATAAAAAAATAACAGTACTGTGATTGGCTAATTTATCCGTAAGTTGTGTTTTAGGAAAGCTATAAAGTAGGAAAATCATTCTCAGTTTACATTACTACACTTATAGTTACTCCAAACATTGATTTCGGTTGCAGCTCACAAAACGATTGCTGCATGATGTCATTGATGACAGGACGTGCATAAAAATATCAAGTCCAGAATTGTGCAAATTGAACTGGTCAAATCAAGTTCAGTAGACCAAAAGGCATTAAAATTCCAGCAAAATATGTCCCAATCCTGATAGATGCTACTCAAGATCAAAGTGTTTGAGGTGTTGGCAAACATAGCAACTATCTCAACAATGCAAAGTGTAGGGATCGAATGCCAGTTATCATGCAGACAGGCCACAGTTAATGCAATCTTCAATCATCTGGTGGGAAGTCCTCGTCTGAGGCATTTCCAAGGAATGAACCAAGAGTTTTCCGCAAAATGCTGAAGGTTTTGTCATCCTTTGTTTTAAATACCCAAACAAAAAAAAGAAAAAAACAAAGACTTGAGAATTATAGCTACCATTAGACACCATATATATCTATCAGAACTGATTTTTAGAACTAAGATCACCTGTCTCTTCTTTTTCAAGGACTCCTCCAATTTAGCAATCTTATCCGCACAAGCTTTCTCGTGTTCAGATATCATACTTTTCTCTCTTTTCCCTAGCATCAGGAAGTTGACCCATAGAAGTATTAGGATTATTGTTGGTTGCATTAGAGGAACAAAAGGGATTTGTTATAAAGCAAAGTACTTACTCAGTTGTTCATAACGCATGAACATCCTTTCCTTGTCTTCCTCAAATTTGGCAATAGTATCTGTTGAATCAGGATTGAAGTCAACGAAAGCAACTCAGAGTGAAAGATATCATGCCACGAGCAGAAAGTACATCCATAGCTCTGTCCTAGTTCCAGAGTTGTTCCTTGTGGAATGGATCCTAACCAGGGTGACTCGATGTACTCAGTGAATCGTCTTGACATAGCCATCATACTTAACTTTATCCATTGAACAAAACGATGCAGCTCAATGTGCAGACACAGTAAAATGGAGATTTTTGAAGTAACAATGCACGTGGTACTCCCAATTTCAAAGCAATAAAAGACGAGAAATCTAAGCTTCATAATTTAAAAAGGCATCCCAGTGCCTCGCATACTGTGGGATGGGAAGACTCAGAAAAATGTAGGACGAAATTATTCGTTGCACAAATCAATGCAGCTCAATGTGCAGATCCTGTAAAATCTCAATTCCAAAGCAAGCAAAGGTGAGACAACTAAGCTTAATAATGATTAGAAAAAAAGAAAAAAAAAAAAAAAAAAACAGCCCAGGGTCTGGCACACAAGAGATCGTTTTCGCTCGACCTATGAATTCCGAGTCATAATAGAGTAAGGTGTAATAATACCCATGATTTATTCTCAGAGTCTGATATCCGCGTTTTTACCATCTTATGCACTGAGTTGAGAGTAGAAACAGTGAAAAAGAACCGTGAGTTATAGGAAAGTACCCCTTAGGGCCTGCAAATGAACTTCTTTCTCCTTGCAGAACTTCTCGTAGATCTGTTTAAACTTGCCAGTTTCATCTTGCAAACGATTTTCACACTGTACATCCATAAGCAACCATATAACAGAACCACATTTTGGCTGATAAAATTTTCCACCAACAGCTAAAGACAAATGATACAGCTGAATTCTGACTCAAATATTCATTTTAAGGTCCCCATTGTGCCTTACAGACCTCCTTCGAGCTCTTTGACAGTGCTTTGGCAAAACTTTGCCTGACAGTAACGGGAACAACAAAACAAGAACATGAATCAATAGAGCGAAGCAAAAATAATATTAGCCGCCTAACGTGGCAGTGCAAATGGATAATATGGTTTCCACTTCTCATTTTACCTGTCCCTTTCAATTTTTGACTTCAGCTCATCAATCACTGTCTTGACCTCAGAGGCCACACTGCAACCAAGTTACAATTGCTCTCACCAAATTATGGTTCAGACTAGAGACTATTGATAAAGAGAGGGAAAAAAAAAAAAAAGGCTAGTAAAATAGAAAAGGTTGAAGGCTATTATACTTTTTCTTTTCTTTTCTTTTCTTCAATTAAAATTAAAAAAATGAAGCTAAATTGACGCAGAACCAACTGTATGGACTTGGTGAATCTAATTTTGATCTCCTTAAAATGAATTCGGATCAGCCATTTCACATTCAATCCAGTCAATTCGTAAAACATTCAATCAAGATACTCAAAATCATTGAACAAGTGACCGCAATCATTTTTTCATTGCTAGGATAACGAGTTCCATAAGAATAACTTTGAGATTAATCATAACTGTTTTTAAATAGACGAAAAAAAAATACAACTATTCTCCTTCAGGATCCAATGCCAAACTCAAATCTCGTTATATAACTTTTGCCGACTTTTGAGAGTTCGTAAAGCTATAGTTACAGATCTCGACAGAAAAATCAAGCTCCGGAAAAGAAAATTTAACAAAAATATGCAAGAAATTTCATTTTAAGATTATTTTGCCAAATCTTTTTTTTTTTTTGTTTCGAAAAAAAAAGGCACTTAAACTCCTGGTTTCAAACCAGAGTCAGACAAATCTGAAAAAAAGAATTAACAAATCTATTAACAACCGATTCACTGAGTCAGATCTAACAAAAACGGTGTCAAATCACCTCGAAATTGTCTCCTCGTTCTTCTTTTGCCCGTCCTTCTGCGCCTTCTCTCTGATCTGGTGCAGCGCCGACATTATCCCCTTAATATCGCTGCAATTCTACAGTTCCATTCAAAATTTTCCAAAAAATGGAAAAAAAAAAATCAACATACGGAGAGAGAGAGAGAGAGTATGAGTGGAAGAGAAACCTGGAAAGATCGAGATCGAGATCGAGATCGAGATCGTCGTCGATTGGAAGCTTGGAGTCCGATTTGGTGAGTAGGCACTCGGCGACTCGTTTCTTCGAGCTCTTCTTCTTCGCTGTTGACATTGTTTGGCTACTTTTCTTTTCCTTGTCAGATGGAAGTTTCCGGTGACACAGAGCGATTTAGGAAACTGAAGATGAAAAGAGAGAAACAGAAATCGAATTGGCGGGCGCGCTTTAAACTTTAAATTGATTCGCATCCCATTCAAATTTCTGGGTGCACATCTCATGCGGTGTTCCGGATACAATTCGGTGGATTACCTAATCATCAAATGCCACGTGGTACCGAGCCATAATATTTGCAGCCTTATTTGAATTCGAACACACTACAGAAACACTATGGTACTGCTGTTCGCACCGGATCAAAATGAAAAAAAAAACAAAAGAAAAAACGAAAATGGGGTAAATTTTCGAATATTTTAACTGCCATTAGTCAACATTTATCAGTAACTCTCGCTCGTTGAATTAACTTTTAAAACATCGTTAACACGCGAGACCCACCTCCAGGTCATATTCACTCTTAACATGAACCTTCATTGTGGCTTCAACACGTGTAATGGACTAATGAGTATATCATCCGTTTGGCCCGCCGATGATGTGGACTAAAAGAAGACCGTCCATAGTTCCTAGCCTTCGACATTTCAGCTCTGCATTGCTCGTATTATAACGCACTTTTTTTTCTTATGTAAATATATTAATCATTATATTTATAAATTAAAATTAAAATTATTTTTATTTATTCCATGGGATCCAAGGTCGCTTAATTACAAAAATAAAAGGACTCGAAAAGAAGAAAAGAGACAAACAAAAAGGTGGAAGAGATACAAATGGTGATTCATGGTTTAGGTACTAACTCTTTTTTTTCTTTTTTTTTGGGGGGGGGGGGGGGTAAGTATGAAATTTGGGGATTTTATTTGGAAATAGAATGAAGTAGAGAAGGGGTTGCCTCGCGAGGGAGAGCGGATAAGGATGGCGCATGGGAGGCCACATTTATGTGGGTCCCACCATCCATGTCATTAAGTTAATGGACCCTTTAAATTGATTTATAAACTTTAATTAGATAATTTGAAAGTTTCTAACTTAAATTGAATATATATATATATTACTAATTTATATAAACTTATCCTATAAAATATAGCTTCCTTTTTTAAAAAATGATGATATCTAATAGAAATAATTATCACTTAAAGAGATAATATAATTAATAGTAAAATATAAATTCAAGTGATTTGAAATTTAATATTGAATTTTTATATTTATTTAATAATACTTAAATAATAAATTAATTTTCAATTTTAATTTATAAATATAATAATTAATATATTTAATTTTTTTTCTTTTATTCAAGAAAAAAAGTGAAAATAGATACATTTAATAAATAATTTTAATTATAAGAGAGGTTAAATACGAGATAAAATCAAAAGTATAAGTATCTAATTCAAAAGTCTCTTTTTTTTCTTAAGCTACCAAACTCAAAATAGGTTGGAAAGGAAAAACCATGCAGGAACTACTTTAATCTATGTACCTTAAGGTGAAGTAACATTTGCCGATGAAAGTTATGATTCAAACTAAAATATAAGCACAAGTCATTTTCTGACGAAATTTTGTTCATAATGCCTAAAAATAACTAATTATTTATTAATATCTATATTTACATTGCATAAAAGAGTGATGTGTGATTAATATTTTGTACTATTATATTTTATAGTCTATTGTTTAATAGAATTAAAAATTATATGAGAGTAAGTTGGATGATATAAGAGTAAATTATTTAAAAAATAATTTAGAAGATTATATTAAATTAAAATAAATATTATGAATGATTTTATAAAAAAATAAAGATTAAAAAGGAATGTTAAAATTAAATTAGATTCATCATAGATTAAAAAATTATTATTCTAATAAAATTCGAATAGTTAAATTTTATTTATTATAATTTTTTTATAAAATTAAGAATAAATATTATTATTATTTATTATATATAAATTTAAATAATTTAATATATTGTGTAATTGGTAAGTGAAATTTAATATTTATGTTATGTATATATACTTTCACTATTAAGTATATAAAATTGTATTAGATTAATAAAAGAGAGAATTATATTATTAAAATTAATTGAGTTATAATAGTTATATCAAAAACTAGTAAGTTTTAACACTAACGACTTGTACGCGTGCATGATTAAAGAGCTTACCGAGTAATTAAAACATGCCAACACTCATGTATAGGTCACCTAATCACTTGTAGACCCACAACCTGAATCCTGGCAATGATTGCGAACAGTTACCGGAGCAAAAATTATTCACCAAATAACCTGGGCCATGCTTGATATGGCTGTGGGAGCGTGTTGTAACGGGGTTATTATTATTATTTTTTTAAAATAATTTATTAGAATATATAATATATATATTTATATAATTTAAAATTTTTTTTTATTTGATATGAAATATAGAAGTCCAGTTGTAATTATATCCGTTACATATCCCATACGTGACAGTGTGTAGCCTGCCCTCCATGTCCCGGTGGTCGAAGAAATATGGTGAGATTCGCAAAATATTACTGAACCATAATATTATAACATCATTCGGGTCACTAAGACTGACAATTAGGAAATTCAAAACAAGCCAAAACGCAATTATGGAGTGCCAACTACTGTAGACATTGGTTGAACCAGAGCCCCACCAATCCCCCCTCCCCCACCCCCAAGAAAATACTGTCACGGCATATTATTGTCTATTACGTCTTGAATAAAGCGGCCCAAAGAGGAGTGGGAAGATCCACCGTCCATCAAGGCTTTCCTGCTCCTCCCGCTCATCTCTTTCACTTTCTTCTTTAGCTCACTATCATGCTCCATCACGCATCTAATCCCTCTCTCTATTTCCTCAGCGCTCACAAGGTCTTTTGTCCCCAAATTAAAATCTCTCCTATAATCCATTTTAATTTCAGCCGCTAATCCCAACTCGATCACCAGTCGGAAAGCGTTGAACTGTTGCTCAGCATACAGTGGCAACGTGGCAATCGGGACTCCAAACCAGAGGCTTTCCAATGTGGAGTTCCACCCACAGTGGGATACAAATCCTCCGATTGCTGGGTGGGCCAAGATGGCCACTTGGGGAGCCCATCCAGTTACCTTTCCAGTCTCAGCAGTTCGATCCAAGAACCCTTCCGGCAAGGCATCTCGGGAATTAGGGTACCCAGTCGGAGGTTCTGTCTTCCCCTCTGGTGGTGATTTCCGTAGGGACCACAAGAAACGATGTCCGCTGTGTTCCAGAGCACGTGCGATCTCTTTTATTTGATCCCCATCAAAGCTTCCCCTGCTCCCAAAGCAGAGGAACACCACGGAAGAATGGGGCTGGTCATCGAGCCAGTCCATGATATCCTTGTACTCGCCGCTTCCATCGGACCCCTCACCATGGCTTTTGTCATCCTCCAGATTCAACATGGGTCCCACTGGATACACGGGAGGAGTTTTACCGTCAGAAAGAGAAATCACCGCATGGGATTCCAGCTCCTCGAAGGTGTTGACCATAATACCCTTCGCTTCCCTGAACCTTCTTGCATTGACAAGTATAATAGCAGGGAACCAATCTTTGTCGAGCACAACACCAGGCAACATCCTAGCCGGGAGGGGAGACTTTAAAGTCGGAACCGGCAACTCAGCTTGCGAGTCCTTGAGCTCTGCGGGGTCCACTTTCTGCTCGTCGTGCAACTCCTGTATATAAAACATGAACCCAAGAAAAGCTGCAGACGAAGCAAAGAAAATATAGGAAGGGACACAGAATTCGTTGGCCACATCAATCATTAAGGTGCAGAACATATCCAGAACAAACCCAGCGAGCCGAGGTGACTCGGGGTCTGACTCAGACTGCGTAACGATCTTAGAAACAGCATCTTTAACGTGGCATTTCTGGTTCTCCAGGATATAACTGAGGGGCTTGATGGTGGTATTATTTGGGTCGTGCTCTTCACTGGGGAGTTCGACGAATCGAAGACGACTTGTCGTAGAGGAGGCCACCAGCGATGCACTACTTCTACTGCCGCCAATGGAGTCAAAAGGGGACTTTATAATTAGTACGGTGATGGAGAGTCGGTCGTCGCGGTCGACCAGGATCTTTGCCGTCCGCACTGTCGAAAAAAGGTGGCCGGCGCGTGGTGCAGGGACAAAAACCAGCTCTGCCTTCTCCATTATCGTATAGAAAACACTCTTGTTGCTGCAGTATATAGTATAGCGCCCGACAATCAATCCAACACTAGTGGCCTACGAGAGGCTTATCCTTGATCGGCCTGGCAACGAGAAGTCGAACTTGAAGTCTTCGGTAATAACACGCAAGGACTAGAAAGTTAAGAATTTTTTAGTTTGACTAGTTTTCAGAATAATTAAATTAAATTGATATTAAATATAATAAAAGATTAAGCAAGATTAATTTAAAATTTTTTAATAAGACTATAAGACATAAATTGGGTATATGTTATAAAAAAAGAAGTAAAAATAGACTAAAGAGAAACGTGTAGAAATTGGTGACGACAGAAATAGCATTGCAGTTGAGAAGGACAAATTCTATTACTTCTAACACTAGACGAACAAAAAGTCATTCAAATTGTCTTGTTATTTAATGATGTGTGAATTTCTTAAAAGGAGTTACGGAGTTGAACTTACAGGTTTGCGATTCCGTCGCGATTTAACAAATCAAAATTTTTGTTCATGCTATTTTAGAAATTAAAATCGAATTGAATTTTCAGTTAATCAAAATAATAGTAAATAAAATTTTTTGGTTTAATTTAGTTTTTCAAACCAATTAATATGCTAAAAATTAATTTCAACAGAAAATTTTGGAATTTAATTTTAATGTAAAAATAAATATTAGTAAAGACCTTACTGAGTAATTAAAACAAGCCAGCACTCGTGTGTGGATCACGTGATCACTATAAATATTTGCATCATCGCACACGTCACCCACATCGGCCACGTGGTAATTGGGACCCCGAACCACACGCTTTCCAATATGGAGGCTTCCGGCGGCGGATTCGATACGAGTATTCGCCAGGGGATTCCATCTCGCCGTTTGGTGGAGGCTTTCGTAGGGACCATAAAAAAAAGGATGCCCACCGCGTTCAAGTGCACGTGCAATCTCTTTCCCTTGATCCGCACCGAAGCATCCCGTGCCTCCAAAGCAGAGGAACGCGACCAAGGATTCACGCTGATCGTTGAGTCAATCCATCTTATCTTTATTGTGATACGGATGTATCATATCAATTAATTGGTATTTAATTAGGGTCTGACTCTTATATTAGATTAAAAAAAAGGGAAATTTAGGTATATAAATATTACATCTTTTAATAAATTATTTTTTAAAAAAAATAATAACTTTACCGTCAGAAAGAGAATTCGCCGCATGGGATTCCAGTTGCACGAATGTATTGACCATAATGCCCTTGATCCCCGCCGCAGCCCTGCCTTGTGAAAAATAGCAGAGAACCACAACTCCCTTTTGAGCATGGGACCAGGCAAGACCCTGCCAGGGAGTGGCGCGGGCAAACTCGGCACTGCAATCTCGATATCCGATTTCTTAAACTCAGTGGGGTCCACTCTCTGCTTGTCGTGCAAGCAAGTCCTGCAGATAAAGCCCTAGACCAAGAAAAGCCGCGCCCGAAGTAGAGAAAACACAAGAAGGGACAGCGAAGTCATCGGCGAAGTCAACCGTAGCGGTGCAGGGCATGTCGAGAACAAACCCAGCGAGTCTAGATCAGTCGAGGGTTGACTCGGACTGAATAATGAGCTTGGATCCGGCATCTCGAACACGGGAGTATCAAAGGATGGACGGAAGTGTCGTTCGGGTTGAGCTCTTGATGATCACCGGGAAGCTCGAGGAAACGAAGGCGACTCGGCGTGGAGGAAGCCACGAGTGAGGTCTTTTGCTTGCTGATATTTTGGTCAAAGGGATTTTTTGCAGGATGACGACAGTGATGGAGAGTCGGTCGACGAGGGTCTTTGCTGCCTCCACCATCGAAAAAAGGTGGCCCGCAAGTGGCGCAGGGACAAACACCAGCTCTGCTTTTCTTCATTATCTTTCAGTAAAAGTTCCCCATCAATTTGGATTCCATTATTCTGTGATATTTCTAATGCAAAAGGTAACTACTCAAGTTTATTTGTGATATAAATAGGTTGGTACAATCAAGTTATTTATTAAAAATGTAATTATCATCAATCTGTTCTATACTATATTGACAACAAAATGTAATTACTCCTCCGGTGGGTCAAAGAAAATGAAGTTATCCTTTCTTGCATCCCCATGCTCATCAGATATAAAATCAAAATTAAGGCTTGAAAAAAGAATAAGGAGTAAAAGTAAGGAGTAATTTGGTTTATAAATTCAAAATTAAATAGGCTTAAAAACAGAATAATTTATTTTATAACGCATATGGCTTATTCCATAGCCTTTTAGTTAAATTTGGAATCAGATTCAAAATATATAAAAAAAAATTATGACATTCAAAAAATGATATAAAATAATAATATAATTAAAATATATTTAATTACTATAAATATAAAAATAATAAATAAAAATATATTAAAAAATTTGTCTAATGATAATAATCGGGCTTCTCCTCCCTCCTTATCTTGTAAAGAACACCCCTTTGAGCACCATTGCAGAGGTATCTGAGGATCGAAAGGTTGAGGCTGTTGAGGGTGGTGATGCGTTCGGTCTTGTTGGAATTTTTTAATTAATTATATTAAAATATTTTTAATAATATTTTTATTAGAAAATTAATTATAATATAATTTAATTAATAAAAAAGTTATATACTAATAAAGAGAATAATATCAAATACAATTTAAAAATTAAATATATATTTAATTTAAGGTACATAATTATATATATATATATATATCAATTTTTTAAATATATAAACATTTTATTTAAAATTATATAATTACAATAAAAATTAAGAAAAAATAATTATTAAATTAAAATGAAAATTTTAAATATATTAATAATATTAATTTTTATAAATTATTTATATAAATATATTTAATTTTGACATTTAAAAAATTAAAACTTTTAATAATAATGTTGTTTTATTAAAGAAACCTAACAGACGTCGGCCCTCAACGGGGCATTGATGTTTTGTTTCATGCTGGCGGTGCAGAACGTTTCCTCGACGCCATTGGCGTATCTGCCCACTGGTGGCCCGCACTGTGGTTGTATTAAGATGCCTTGGACAACGTAGATCAACTTAAGCCCGTTAGTATGTGCAGGCAGCAGGAGGCCCCTTGCTCTGTGGGTGGGTGCCATATATAGTCTCACATTCGTTGAATTTCCTCTTTTATGAATTGTTCTTGATTGATATCTTTACGTTAAAGGGTGCATCTTCTTGGGTTGGATTACATTATTTGTTTTGTATATCATTTTTAATGCCTGCCCAAACAACTTTTCAGCTATTGGTCATTGCACTTTTCAGGCCATCAAGGTCGAGCGTATTAATTTAATGCCTGTCCAATATGGCATTGAGTCATGAAAGATAATTATATATAGCTCTTGGTCATGCTGAAAGTTATTAAGGTACAACCTGATTCAGATCTTCCAGTTCCTAACATAGACGACATGGAGGATCTTAATAAGAAATAATATGGAATGTTGATCACAGTTCAACAAACAGAGATTTGCAAAGGCTGTCAATATAAGATTAAGAGGCCATTTCAAGCTGCTAGGGTTTCACCGCATCAATCCATTGCTTTGCCCAAATATATTCAACACATATCTCATTGATGCCATCGACAAAAGGTTGCAGATTTACATCATCTACTCTCTCTTCAATCATATAAAACAAATACTTACAAACTACACCAATCAGAGAGCACAGCAAATAATTACACTACTTACAAATTTTCATCAACACAAGATCTTGTAAATAGGAGAGCTGATCCATTCACCCCGCGAAGTACTAGTAACCTGGGGTCTACGTACGTTCCACAAATAAGCTTGGACAAGTCAAAAATTTCAGGAGGTACTTGTGTGCGAACTTCTTGAATTATATTTTGTGCAGTCCCAACGTTTTGTTTCAATGGGTCATCAAGACTCATTGTCACCTCAATGTCACCTGACACTAGCTTGGCCACCGGAATGCTTGAAGGGAACTCCTTAAACGGCATTGCTTTCCTCCACTTTTTACCTGATAACTTTTGTGCCAATGAATCCACATTACTTGGTTGGCCAAAAACAAATCTTCCTGTTGTCTTTTCTTCCTTTAGATAAAGTCGTCTTCCAGACGTTAACTTGAACAAAGTGTTTACTTTCAATTTTCCAGTCGTGCCAACTTTGTCATGGGGCCAAACTTGACCGACCATGGTCATGAAGCCAATGTCAGAATCAAATGAGAGATTAGTATTTGATTTCGATGCTCTTGAAACTATTAGATGAGCATCACCTATAAGGACACGGACAGATGGTTGCCGAAGTGTCAATCCTATGTGCTTCCCGGTATGGTACAACAAACGCCATTTTCCTGGCAGCAGCTCTAACCAATTCTGCACCTCAAATCAGAAACAGTTATGGGAACAAAGTCCACAACATAAGGGTAAATGTTGATAGTCAGAGTAGAATATAGTAAGATATTTTGTGTTTAGTAACATCTAAGAGGCCATTGCGAAAATTAATGGATAAAATGAGATAGCAATTAAGTCCAAATCGACAAATGCAATGGCTTTCTTTTCCCTTAAACTAATATGGTCAAGTTCCTGTAATATTAATCAACCATGCAAAGCAGTGAAGGCAAATTGAATAATCACATAACAAGAACGTAACCATAAAGAAAACAGCCCAAATGATTAGTCTAGGAGTTGAAATGATTAAGTTGCAATATCTTAGAAGCAACAGGCACCAGATCAACACCACTTAGTTATAATTGCAAAACAAAATGAATATACGCAACATGTAAAGAATTGCAAGAATCACTTGCCCTTGGCTTTGAATGAGGATTCAACATTTCCAGCAACTCAATGAAGTAGGCAAGTCTATTACGCTGATACATCAGAAAAATCACATTAGTCCACATTATAAATAGAATGCTATGAAAAATAAAAAGCAATCACCAGTTATTGAATGACCTGAAATGAGGTAAAAGTACAAACAGAACTCACATCAAGCTGTTAAGATGACCCCTCAGGTTCCAAACAAAAAATAAAACTAATTGTACCATCCTCCATGCTTACTAGGCTACCACAAAGAAGAATACTTTTTTAAGTTCAACAGAAAGTAAGGCTGCACCTTACTAATTTAAGTGCATTTGGTTGCACACCTCCCAGCTCAAAAAGGTACAACAAGATATTAACCAATTCAATGTCTATTAGGAGCTCAAACTCTACCATTTCTACTTAAGTAAATTTCAAGGAAACCAATTTATATGACCTTACATACATGATGATTCACAATTTGCAGGTGAATATGGGCACATGAATATAAATCTTAGAATATCGAATGGAATGGTTCTATTAGAGGTTGATTTAGAAAGGTAGAAACCTGGGGCTGCCGATAGATATATTCCTCAGTAATGCGCACTGCAGTTGCACCAAGACCCCATAGAATATTGTTCATGGATGGGGCAACACGCCATCTAGGTCCACACAGAAATGGGTGCCTAAGAGCATCCAAACAACTGCAGAACAAACCAAAGGATCATTATAAATGCCTTCATCTTTTTTAACACCACACAGACAGTTGAGATTACCATCAACCCATTCCTCATCTAGGAAGTCAATTGCTAAGTTACCTTATTCTTTTGGAGGGCTTGGCTGCAAGCAATAAGGAGAGAAGGTTCCAACCTGCACCCCAGTTGCGATCAAGAATCTGCAAGAAAAGCAATGAATACATCCATGCACAAGAGAATGGAGCATCTTAGTCCTTACAAGGCACTTACTTGAAGTCCAATATTTCCACATGGAGAATTCTTGCTGAGGATTGGCAATAAAAATTCACGAAGGCATGAAGGATCATTTCCCTGAATACATATAGAAAATGTGAAAATTATAATGCACTTGAAATATAATAGACCAGCAATACTTCTAAAAGGAATTACCATAACAAAAGTGAGAAAAGATGGAGCACTCAGAGAAGTAATGCAATTCTAATGATCTAGTTATGGTTTAATTGCCAGATTTAGGCAAAAGAGGCAGGTTCTACCTTTGTGAGGAAGGATTTGAACTTCAAGAAGATTAATGGATCCATGAATTCCCGCAACACCATCTTTGCCATCATGAAACCAACACATCTTTTCAATGCGTCAAAAAAAAAAAAGAAAAAAAAAAGAGTTTCAATAGGATCTTCTAAAAGTATGAAAAGTATGAAATTGAAGTCCATCTATTTATGCCTATTCACACTATACCTCATGTCAAATGCAATCATCATCTTTCGCCTGTCTATGTTGTTGTCCAGTGTGCTGCTATTTGTACCATCCTCATAAAAGTCAGAAGCATTTCCTAGTATCCCTACCTGAAAAGCTTGGAACAAAGAGGAATTACAAAATGGGATATAATAAATAGTGGAAATTTCACCGCATTAATCCACCCAGAACATACATAATTCCTTTGTATCCCACATTGGAAATTGCACACTATTCATACCAAAAAAAAAAAAAAACCAACGTCTTAGATCAAGGGTCAAAAAAACAAAAAGAAAACAATCTTGAATACCAATGGATCTGTGTAAATTCATTTTAGTTCTTTTACAAAGTATGTACATGAAAATTAAAATGCAATTAGTCAATGTATCAAAAACTAAAAACTGGCTCCCCTCAGCTAAATTTCTTCAAGTTTCATGGTAATTGTATCAAAATGAGCTTTATTTATATTAAACTATTGACAAGGTTCAGGAAAAGTATGATCTGACCTTAATATGTCTATCCACTGGGCTTATGTGTACATTCTCCAGCCTCAACTCTGTATGGGCAAGTCCATGACTATGCAAATAATTTACCTGAAGTAAACAGCAATGGTAATGGTGAAAACATTAAATGCCAAGACTGTATTACACCATGCATATAAAAACAAAGTCAAACATACACCAATAAGGAGATCCCTCATCAAGATGCGTATAATTCGCAATTGCCGAGAGACTTCAGGTCCTCCGACAGTGTCATCTCCCACCTTCCTGACGGATCCCTCATCCAATGCAAGAGTGGCCTCCAAGGTAGGAAGCCAATTTGACTGCTGAAGCCAATGCCATAATGAAAAACTTCCATGATACTGTGAAGAATAAAAAGAAAGTAGTCACCCATCTGCCGCCAGCAGACACTAAAATCAGGTTTCTAAAACAAACAAGGCCAGAAGAACACCCTCCAGACATGAAAAATGAAAATATAAACATTAATAGAAGACTGTCCAGCATGTAGGTATGCTAATCTAACCAGTAGAAAAAATTAAAGCCTTTATCATCATTCTATGAATACAGCATAAGATCCTATCTTACATAGAGAAGAACCTACCCCATGGACCAGAGTGAATGAGTTATGGCCACTTCTTGTCGAAGAAATGTATCCGTGAACTTGCATTGAATAAGAATGGTACATAAGTCTACGGCATACCAGCTTCTTCAATACCTGTGAGACACAAACACGTCGACAATGAAAAATTACAGCAGATTCAGAACCTTAAGATAACAAGTTTTTAAAACAATAATAAGAACAATAAAACCTTAATCCCAAATTAAATTGCAGTAGGCTACATGAATTTTTTTTTGTCATTCTGTTCTAAATGAACTAAACTTAATGTTGGACCTAATTGTTCTAAATTCTTTCTAACAAAAAATTCTCAAGTTAACTTAGGTTGTCCTCCCTCTCTGCTCTTGTCCTCCAGCTAGAGTTGGTCATCCCTCTTCATTGAAGCATTCGTAGATCTAAGTTGGACATATCAACAAAAACACCACTTCCTCAGCTTATTTCCAATCAATGCTACCACTTTGCTATGAATATCCTCATTTCTTATTCAATCCTTCTTGGAGTGGCTACAAATCTGCCAAAGCATTCTCATCTCTGCTACACTCTTTTTTGGACATGTTCTTTCTTGACAGCCAAACCTCACTACTGTGTAGAATCATTGGCCTAATTTTTGTTCAATAGAATTGATTAGAATTTGTAGTCACACAAAACTTCAGTTAAACATCTCCATTTTAGCCATCCAGCCCTCATCTTATGAACATTCTCATTTATATTCTCATCCTCAGAATAATAGAGCCTAAATGATGATATTGGTAGCTTTGAGGGACTTCTGCACCATCTAATCCAATGGTGTGCCCTACAACTCTACTAACATATTTGGTTTTGTTGCAACTCAACCTAAAACCCTTAGATTTTAAGGTATCTCTCTATCATTATGATTTGTGGTATAATCTATCAAGACAATATCTGCTACAAATAACATTCAACTAAAGTTTATACTACACAGCCCACCAACCTCTATAGATCTCTTTCCTCTACGTTGAGCTTGAGCAGTGGTAAGTTGTCGAAGCACAACTCCTGTATTATACAATGGGCTGCAAATCCACAAACAAATGCATTAAGCTACGAACTTACTGAAACAGGGCCTTACTAACAAGAGAAAAACTGACCTATTGGGGTTCTCCACTATGGCTTCAAAAACAACCTCGTCTGCCTACACAAATGGCCTATTCAATTAGACCACATCAAATATAAGATCATGAATATGAACTATACCAAAAATGATCACAATCACAAGTAACAAATGTATTTATAATCATCGTACCCGTCCACCAAGACCAACACTAACATGATCAATCATCTTGAAATCAGATTCCTTGAACCTTGTAACATGCCTGGATTCTTTCTCTACCGAATCTGCTAATGCAGACTGAGCATTGTCATCTGATTCTAGTTGAGATGTTGCTTTATTTGATGTAAAACATCTCACTGTCCATGATTTTCCCCTGTAAGAGCCAGCAAATTTGCTTCTTTCGACACATACGAAGCCATGTCTACTTAATCTTGCAGGAAAAATTTCTCTAGAACACCAGCCTTCAACAAGCTCTGAACTTGGAGTCAATCCAATTCCATACAGTGCCATCAATGAAGAGCCCCTATTGCATTATATGCCAAGAGAACAACTTTTGCTTCAAATTTCATGGACTTTTCAAAGAAAGAACCATAATTGCACAACTATAACATATTCCCAGAAAACAAGAGAGTCATCCAAGGATAAAATGATTGTAAGGATTTAAACCTTTCCTCAAACAATATTTATTCTTTTTTGGCATTTTTCTAAAGTCCTTTTTAATAAAATAATGAGTTAATTATTAAAAAAAAAAGAATAAATATGAAGTTACAAGAAAGACAAAACTAGTTTTTCAACTTCCACAAAAGAAAAAATTGATATACTTAAGCAAAGAACATTAAGTTACTATAACAGGCCATTTAAAGTGGAAATGGCAAGATTGCCATTGATGTTACAGGCATGTGGGAATATTCAGATTGCTGGCCAGGAGCTTCAGAATCTGATCTTTTGTTTAAAGTAGATGACTGGAATACACATGGGAATGTTATATCATTATGTTTAATGTACCAACTCTAACAATGGGAATCTTGGACTAGTTATACAAATGGCAATAGAAACCTTGGCAAATAAATCTTTTTTTTTTCTTTTGTTCTTTCATATATTAATTGTAATATTAGTGTTATTTAATCTAAAAAATTAATAAAAAGTAACAAAACAAAAACATCATCAAAACAAATTTCTTTTCCTCAAAATTTATAAATATAAATTTATATCTATATAAACATACTTTATAAAGAATTTCTCTTCATTGTTTTTTTCTATTTTTTAATCCAAAAAATACAACAGAGGCTCCCCTATAATACATACTTATTTCTCTGTGATAGAAACTTAGGAAACAACTCAAAACACAGACAATTTCAAGCTCGATTACACCAAACATTACTTGAAATCATGTCCGTCATTTCCAACTCAAACTCAAGTTCAATTTAATCAATGTCACACATAAAAATTCTACATCCACATTCATATGAATCTTCAAACATCAGAATTACAATCAAGCTAATGAAGCAGAGCATCCAAGCATGCATCAATATGTATACTATATACATGTTTTGTATTTCCTTCGCCCTCCTCACAAATCCATGCCAAGGGAATCACATGCCACCAGTCCCTTCAGAAAGCCCAACATGTGACCCCAGTAGTCATCAAGGCAACCATCGACCATGAGATGAAGGCTTAATATTTACCCATTTAATGCAATTATACTCATGCTTGAAACAAGCACTCATATCCACAAATGAGCATTTGGCAGCCCATTATAAACAAGAGGCCACAACTGCTGTCCCAAAACGAAGAACACGGAGTACATCAAATGCCCAAAACATAAGGTCAAATTATGACAATCCATTGCCTCAATATGACAAAAGGAAAATGAAAAATTGATACTTGATACATATAACAATCACAGAACAACCAACAGACGAGACGGTGGAATCAATCAAAGGGCAGGACAAGCACCAATAGCAATTAACAATAAAGTTGGTTTAGAATATACTTGAGTGCTCCCGTTGGTTAAAAATCCGATGACCACGACGACGACCAGCACCGCCACCAAGCAAGCAGAGCGAGGAACATAAGCTAAACCCGAGGCCCTCCTCCCTCTTAAACCCGATTGAATCCAATTAATTTTACAATCTAAGTCTCAATTTTTTAACTGGCGAAAGCAAAAAAATGAATATCTGAAGGTGTGATTCAGGAATTTCACCGAGTAACAATGGCGTGAGCAGCAACGTTCGGCAGAAGCCTGAGGCTTTGGGAACAGCAGGCTTGGACTGGTCTGCAAACGGTGACAGGGCAGCTTGTATTCTGAGAAAATCCACGGTGGGCTTGTGCCTGTTAGAGCTCAATTAATTACAAATTATAAATTAGTATTAAAATAAAATTTAAATAATTAAATATTATTTATTATATTTTTATATTAAATTAATTAATTAATAATATTATTTAATATATAAAATTTAAATATTTTGATTTATTGTATAATTAATAAATATAATTTAATATTTAAATGATTATTATATATTTTTAATTAATTATGTATAATATTTTTATTTAATAAAATTATAAATATTTATATAATTATTTAATAATATTATATAAACTATTATATAATAATAATATTATTATTAAAATTAATTAAATTTTAATAATTTAATAAGTATAATTAAAATTAAATTAATAAAATTAATATTTAATATTAAATAAATAAAATTTAATATATATAATCATATATTATATAAAAATATTTAATTATAAAATTAAAATCTAATAAAATTAATTTTTAAAATACTAATATAAAATATTTAAAATATATATTATAATAATAAATAAATAAAATATAAATATTTCATAAAATTTATATATTTTAAAATTTAAAAATAATAACAAAAAATATAATATTATTTTTAAAAAATTAAAATTTTTTATCGTTATATTATCAGTTTATTAATTTTTATATTAATTTTTTATTTAATTAATTTTTTAAAAAATTAAATCAAATTATAAGTTAATTTTTTATTTTTCAATTAAATCGACTGGTTTAATTCGATTCTTAAAATACTGTAAGCGGCGGCTATGATAGGTACGCGGAGAGGCAAATTTGTGTTTTTTTTTTTAATTTTTAATAAATTTTATTCAGGGGCAAATTTGGTAAAGCAACCAATTATTTCTGATAATGTCATAACTAAAGCGTTGTGATTGTGTCTCGGAAAACGCCGGCTATTGCCTCACTCGCCGCTCGCTGCGACTCTCAAGCTCTCTTCCTTACGAACCCATGTCGTCGACTCTGTTGGAGGTGACTCGCGCGGCTCATGAGGAGGTAGAGCGGCTCGAGCGGCTCGTTGTCAAGGATCTCCAGAATGAACCGGCCACCGCCAAGGACCGCCTCTTCCAGAGCCACCGTGTCCGCAATATGATCGACACCGTCATCTCAACCACCGAACGACTCGTAATTCTTCCTCCCCCGTTCTCTCTCAACTGCTTCTTTTTTATTTTTTTCTTTTCTTCAAAAAAAAAAAGGAAACAATTCAATATCGAAAATTTTGTAATTGACTTGTAACGCGTGCATTTTTAGGTAGAGATTTATGAAGATAAGGATAATGCGAGGAGGGATGAGATTGCTGCTCTCGGAGGCCAAACGGCCACTGGAACTAACGTTTTTAGTGCATTTTACGACAGGCTGAAAGAGGTTCTCTCTCTTTTTATTTTTCTTTTTCTTAATTAAGTTTTTGATGTGTATGTAGTGGAATGTTGTTGCGGATTGGTTAATAGGCTAGGGTCTTAATGTTGTTCTGTTATATCATTGGGGAGGGGGCGGGGGGACAGTGGAATTCACTGCTAGGGTTTGATTTGTTATCTTAGTGGGATTCGAGTCTTTCGTCTGGCTGCATGTGCATCTTCTGTTATATCTTTGTGTATCGATGAAATGGCCCAGGTTTTATTAGTGTACTGTCTTCTTTTATCAGTCTGGTTTTTCTTTTTCAATGTCTTGTTATTTATATTGTAGATTCGAGACTATCATAGAAGGCATCTGGCTGCGCGTGTCGTTATTGATGCCAATGCCAATGAGCAGTATGAAGCATTACTTAAAGAGGAACCTGTGATCGAGTTTACTGGGGAGGTACCACTTCCCCCTTTATCTCTCTCACTCTGGACTTCCTTTGCTTATTTTATTTACCACTTTGCTAGAAGGCCTTTCGTTTTGGGAACATAGTAGTCAAGGCATTTCGGAGAACATGTTTACATGTAGCTGCACCAAGAATTGTGTGTCGGGGATGGCTTTGAGACTGAAATATTACCTGATATCTAAATATCTATGTACTGAGAGTGATCTAATTGAACATGGCATTGTGTTGGCTGCTGAAATTTCCAGTATTTTGCTTGGTTGGCATTGTCCCTCTCTATTAAGGCTCTGCCTAGCACTTCAATTATTTCTTCAAAAACAAGCACTTGCATTTTTTTCCCATGGGCTTTTCACCTATGGTGGTTTGTATTGCAGTTTCCTTCCTTGCATATTCCAATTTATGGGCTAGTTAACCTTCTTTGGATTTATTTTTCAGGAAGCATTTGGGAAATATCTAGACATGCATGAATTGTACAACCATTACATCAATTTGACATTTGACAAGAAATCTGGACAGCCTATTGAATACTCTACTTACCTTGATGTGTTTCCACAACCAGAAAATACTCCTGGTAAACTGAAGCAAACGAGGTGAATTTCTTCTCCTGTGTTCAGCAGTTGTTGAACTCTATTTTTCACTGTTTGTTGAACTTGTGCAAGTTATTCATGTTGGATTAACATATCTATGTTTTTATTAATGTCTCTGCAGACAATACAGGGAGTATTTGGAGCATCTGCTTGAGTATTTAGTTTATTTTTTCCAAAGGACTGAGCCGTTGCAAGATCTTGATAGAATATTCTCTAAGGTTTGTTGAATATGATTTTATACATGTGGTATCTTTTCAAATTCATTCATGCATTGTAATTTGGGGGTGATGGCCCCCCGGGGGGGGGGAGTGCTGTATAACATGCTTTAGCGTTGACTGTTGAGCTTTGGCACTGGGTTTTTTTCGTTTTTTGTTTCTTTTTTTTTTTTTTTGTGTGTGTCTGGGATTCTTACTAAGATGGACTCCAGTATTAATCTTAATACATTCTGTCACTCACAAGCTCTATGTACAAGAAACATTTCTTAGTAAGGTTTAATCTCTCTCTCTCTTTCTCTCTCTCTCTATGTATATGTATATATGTCTATGTGTGTGCATGCATATATAGGAAGAAAGATGGGTGGATGTCATGTCATAGATTTGGTAAGCATGCCAAAATATTTTTCTGTGTTAGTTGTAGCTATTGGGATGTAGATAACACCGTTGATGATTCTATGATCTGGACTAATATTATTTGAAGATTAAAGTAGTAAAAATAGTGCATATGAATTTGTGAAGGGCAAGTCTTGGTGTATCAGTAAGGTTGGTCACAAGTTCAAGTTGGGAAGACAGTCTTTTGGTGAAAATAAGGGTAAGATTGTGTACATTTGACCCGTCTCTAGATCCTACGGTATAGGACCGTCGTACATTGGGATAGCCTTTTATTACTTATGGATTTGTTGCTGTTTGATGGCCTGCATCCTTCTAGTGGGTATTTAAACTTGTTTTCTTAATTCAAGATGGTTGTGATAAGAGTCCCATAGATTATATCACACTTTATTTAATGAAGTCGGATGCTGTGGCAGGTTGTGACTGAATTTGAAGATCAATGGTTGAATGGCAAGGTAGAAGGGTGGGAGAAGAATGGCAAAGAAAATGGGTTTCTTCCAGATCAGCAATTTGTTATTGATCTTGATTATTACAATACAGTTGAAGAGCTGATAGAAGTGGGTCCTGAAAAATTAAAGGAGGTGAAGATAACCCTTTTTGCTCTTTCTTGAAAACATGCTGTTTATGCTTTTGTTTTCTGCAGTTTTGGTGACTATATGTTAATGTCAGAAATAAAGGCATTGCTTTGTCACATGTTATTAATGGTCCATGATTCTAATGGAATGCTAGTCATAAACATTTAAATGAGGGAAAAACCACCTTAAGAAAGGGGTGTTTAGTCATGCCCACAATCTTTTTAATTGAGTCTGTCCATCTGGAATCTATGATTTCTTTTGATTTGCTTTGTTCTCTTTTCTTTCCCTGAAAGGCTGTATAAGTTCACTCATATCATGTTGGTTTTAGTTGTTTTTTCAATCCCCAATTTTGTGATTGTTCACCATATGTTTTTCCTCACAGGCATTGGCTGCATTGGGTCTAAAGAGTGGTGGTACTGTTCAGCAGCGTGCAGAGAGGTTTTTCCTCACAAAGGTTGCAATATTCCGTACTAAAATTTTTACATACTACATGTCATCCATGTTTAAGAATGTTAGAAGCATTGGACCATGCTTTTTCGGTTTTCTTGTTAGGAGCTGAGTTTAAAGCGATGAATTTATACATGTAGTCTTGTCTCTATCATTAGGAATGAAATATTCCATTTATATTTTTTTGCCCTTTTCTAGTGGGAATGTTTTTGACTTCAAGAAAATTGGAAGGGTATTGCTATTTGGGTCTAAAGTTCTGCAAATATCTCCCTAGATTCTTACTTTATGGGCTGTAGTTGATTTAAAGATACTTTTTTTTCGCAGCGCTGTGTTTGTGGGAAGCTGCGTCATTTCCTGAATTTGTTTTAAAGTACAGCTCAAAGAGACTTTCTAATTGTAAAGAATTCTTTGTTATGCATTTAGTTTGAAGATTTTTCTGTTCTTAATTTTGTGCAGAACACACCTCTGGAGAAGCTGGACAAAAAACATTTTGCTAAGGGTTCACGGGGCTCAGTAGAAAATGGGAGTGCTTTAGCCTCTCAAGAGGTTGACAGTGCAAGAGAGATTGCCTTGATGGAGGCCAAAATGAGAAAATTGTGTGAGTTGCTTCATGAGGTTAGCTTATGTTCCACAATTACCCCTCTCTCAATTATTTCTACCATTGTTTTTTTGCACCTTTTCCTTGTCATTTGTTTTTCCTGTTTTGCCTTCCCTTTTTCCCCAGAAGAAGAGGGGGGTTGGGGTGGGGGTGTCTAATTGTTGATTGCAGTAGATTCTTTTGGTTTTCTTTAGTGAGACTTTTTTTTTTTTTTTCCATCTTAAACTCTTGTTTCCTCTTGCATATTCCTTTTAGTATTTCTGTTTCTATTGTTGTGGGCATCTGAAATCTGCATATAAGCCCCATTCTCTTCTCTTTTGTCTGCAATGGCTTATGTATCTGAATCTTCTGCCACATTGTGCAGACAATTGTACGAACAAAAGAAAATGTTGTAAAGAAGCAGGCTTTGACATATGATGAAATGGAGGCAGAACGCGAAGAAGTAAGTTACCTATTACATAAGTGATTTAGATGCCAAGTTTACCGTAGCTTTATCATTGCATCGGAAAATTTTTTCCTTTGGATGGGTGTTGCAAGTAATACGCATGGGATGTGCTTTGAACTATACTGCAGAGGTTTCCTGAGATCAAATCCAGGAGTCCACAAGTGTTTCAAAACATATAAAAAGAATTGCAATTTGTAGTAATTCTACAGAACTGCTTAGGGATGGTAGGGGTTGCTTTTATTAGAGAATTGGGCTGATTTCCATTTTTCAAATTCATACTCATTTCATTCAGGTTGGAATACCCACAAAAGTACTGCTTGGTCCAAATCATGACTGCATTTGGATTGTAGTATTGTGGAGGCATGTTGGGGTAGCTACATGACTTACCCAGCATATGCTTCTGCCACTAAATCTTTGGATGCTTTTGACCAGGTAGTCTTGTATGTGAAACTTGAACACTGTAATCTCACAAAAGAATGAGGCATGCCTGACATTAGTTGGGTCAAGGAATCCTTTCTCGATGTGACAAATTTGAAATTTTGGTCATATCAGTCAGGTTACCAATTAATTTTTCTTTGAAACCTTGCCTGTGAGGGGTGGTCCACGTGGCATATTTGGCAAATATGTGTGATACACTTGGGTGCAAATAATCTTTTTGTTAAGATTTCCTGGTCCTTATGTCCGATGAGTCATTGCTATGGTGCTAATGTTGTCATTTATGATTTTTTCTTTTTGATGATTGTTAATGGTTACTACTTTTGAAAATATGAAACAGGAAGAGATGCAAGCTGAGAGTGAAAGTGATGATGAAGAGCAACAGATCTACAATCCACTGAAGCTTCCAATGGGTTGGGATGGAAAGCCCATACCTTATTGGCTATACAAGCTTCATGGTCTTGGCCAGGTATTTTTTGTCCTCTTGACCATACTCTACTCTTGATTTTGGCTGCACACCTGGAAAATGATTCGTTGATTTCAGTTTAATGCATTTACACATCTTAGGTCTATTATCTTTTGGAGTTCATACAATATTTCAATTGTAATATTTTCATCCGCATAAATAATTTATTCCTTCATTTAATTTTCCGAAAATCACCTTAGATCATTGTAGGAGGCTTTGCAACTATATTATTGTAATCTACTTGCAAAACTTGAGATGGGTGATTTTAGTTATGTTTTACATCTCAGTGGGATCTGCAAATGCTTTTTATTGATCTAGAAAAAACATACAATTGAATTCCTAAACAAGTATTGTGGGCAATGAGTAGGGAGAGGGTTCTCGCTTTATTTAGTAATCCAGTGAGGGACATGTATGAAGGAGGAACAACTCATGAAGAAAGTGGGAGCTGGACAGTGGACTTCCCAATCATTGGTGGTCTGCACCAGAGTCGGTTCTAAGTCATTTTTGTGCAAGTTATGGATGAATTGACAAGTCATATCTAGGACGATGTCTCATGTTATGTGTTATTTGCAGATGATATCATATTAATAAATGAAACTAGAGAGGGTTTATAATGCAAATTAAAAGTATCGGAGGGATACCCTACAATTTGAGGTTTTTAGGATGAGTTGCATAAGCACAAAAACAAAATATATTCATTGTAATTTTAGTAATGTTGGGAGAGTGCTAGGGCACACTATTAGACTAGATGGTGCATAAGTCCGTCTGTGCGAGTAATTACGTTCATCATGGAATGTGGCTGGATGGCTAAAACGGATATATGCATCTGGAGTTTTGTTTGACTGCAAAATTCTCACTAAGTTGAAGGTTAATTCTAATTGCAAAACACTATGCATTAGTGAGCGTTGAGCTATCAAGAAGCAAGATGTACATAAAGAAGACAACCTAGGTTGATTAGGCAGGATACAAAACAATTAAGATCTCATACCAAATTTAGTTCATAATGGAACAGAATGACAAGAAAAATTTGGTGTGGCTGACCCCAATTAAATTTAGAATTAAGGCTTTGTTGTTGTTGTTGTTCTGACATCTCTTAACTGCTGATATACAATATTACATCTGGAAAGATCTCTCCATAGCTCTTTTATTCAAATCTTCATCTTCAGAACGAAGATGATGTTACAGTCATATTGAGATTTGCATGCATGCAAATTTTTGTGGGTTCCCAAGTATCATATGGGCTATTTCGATTCCATGGTGTCATATGAACAGCCTTTCAGTTTCATCCCTTTTCTTATGCTGTGGTGGGCCATGGATAAATCTCTCCATGCATTTAGTTGCACTGAAACTATTTCTTTATTATTCTATAGCTTACAAGAGTTATCTCTTCTATCTTCTTTTGCCTTAGGAATTTAAGTGTGAGATTTGTGGGAACTACAGCTATTGGGGGCGTCGTGCTTACGAGCGGCATTTCAAGGAATGGCGCCATCAGCATGGGATGCGCTGCCTTGGGATTCCAAACACAAAGAACTTTAATGAGATAACATCAATAGAGGTGCAATTTCAGGACTTGCCTTTGACACGAATCTTTAATTCTTTTCCACCGTTACTTGTTGGTACTTTATCCAAGTCTCTTTATTGGTGATTATCTTATTCTTATGTTAATTGCCGTCTGTTGAAAGGCAATTCTTACCGAAGGTGAATCATCTTTCTCTGTGTTTGTGCACTCACACAGAGGGCTGGACAAATTGTCTGTGCTGGCATCCAGCTGGTGGCTCATCTTCTTTATCATAATCTTCTTTAAGCCTAAATCATCTTCTGTGTTTGGGCAGGAAGCAAAAGAACTATGGAAGGGGATACAAGAGAGGCAGGGAGTGAACAAGTGGCGGCCAGATCTTGAAGAAGAATACGAGGACAAAGAAGGGAATATATATAACAAGAAGACCTACACGGATCTGCAGCGCCAAGGATTGATCTAAGTGTGAAATAGGGATTTTCTGTTCTGTATTCAACTTCGCACTTCTTGGGAGACTAACTTATTCATCTAGCTGCAGTTGGCAGGGCATTGTTTGCTGCCTTTGTTCTTGGCTTTTGTAGTACCGTTAAACCCATTTGCTCACAAACATTAGCCCTTTGAAAGAATCAGGACGTAGCAATGTTTGGTAGAACTTAATCTTATCTTTGCCTCTGATTCATGATAGTATTTAGATTCTTTTGACATTAAGCCTGATTCATGATAGTAACTCGCGAGATTGGGGCATTTGCTGTGCTGATTTTGTCAGAGACAATTGAGTCCGGACGTGTTTGGCTTTCCACATTCAACAAAGAAAAGAGGTTGGGGGGGGGGCGGGAGTAAAAAGGAGAAGTGGAAATCAAACGTTACGAAGAAAAACATGTTCTTTTTCGGTGACGAATCTGTAGCAGAAGGCGAATAAACCTGGTACCAAAACCGTGTCTACTGGCATTCAACTCTGCTGCCACTGAGTTGCTGTTCATTAATAGGATAGGATGCAACGGAAAGGCTTGTCAAGTTTTCGATAGTAAATAATTATCTTGCTTGAAATATGTACCAAGTGGTCTAAATTTTAAGGTATTCTGCAATTATGCGAAAACGTGATTTTGACACATAAACCTGCAGCAAAAATAATCATTAAGTAGAAGAGTCGGATATTTCAAAGTTCGAAGTAACCTTTTTTTTTTTAATTATTGGTTATTATTATCGATTATTCTTACTCATAAATAAAATCAAATACTAAAACTTAGATTGAGTTTGTTAAAACGTAGAAAATTAACTTCTCCCCATCTAGGCTCCCTGTTGTCTGTGCGATTCTCTGGAAAATGGGAACCATGAACCGGAAGCTACTGTGGAAAAGTATAATGGGAAACCAAAAAGCAGTGTGTAGCAGATTATACTACACCAACAGGACGAAGAAGGTAACCTTGTACTCGAAAATCAGTCCTTTAGGAGACCCCGGAACAAGCGTTGTACCTGAGCTTGAAAACTGGGTCCGAAACGGTAATAAGGTCGGAGTTGGAGAGCTTCAGCGTATACTCCGCGACCTCCGTAAGCGAAAGCGCTTCTCTCAAGCCCTGGAGGTTTGTTGCCTTTTTTTTTTTTTTTCTTTCTTTCTCTTTGCTTCTTTATTGGTTATTTGGGGATTTGGGTTCCGCTTGGTTGCTGGGAAACATGTAATGAAGTGGGGTTCTGATAAATTTCCTTTCTTTGTTTTGTCCATTAATGGATTGAGCTCTGAGATGAGACCATTTTTGTGGTCTGCAATTGGTCTCATCTCAAGATAACATTTTGTTAAACTTGATTTATTATTTTTTTTTGGGGGGGGGGGGAAGATATTTTACTTGATTAGTTGCTTTATTTTTAGCGTACAGAAATCAATTGGCTTACAATGGGTTCTTTCTAAAGTGATTGAAAAAGAGACTATTAACTGTGGTTAGTCACTGTGATATAGCCCTCTATTGATTCAGACAAAGTAATGAACAACAATAGTGTCATTAATATGGAAAAAGCTCAATATGATTTCCACAATAATGGTTGATTAGCGTTTTAATGTGTCCTGTTTAATGGGTGTAGGTGTCTGATTGGATGAATATGACAGGCATTTGCATATTCTCACCAACCGAACAAGCAGTCCATTTGGATCTAATTGGCAGAGTTAATGGGTATGTTTCTGCTGAGCATTATCTTAATAGCTTGAGGGAGCGAGATAAAACGGATAAAACATATGGTGCTCTTCTGAATTGTTATGCTCGGCAGCGCCAAGCTGACAAGGCCATCTTGCTTTTTGAGAAAATGAAGCAAATTGGCTTTGCCTCATCACCCTTGATTTTTAATGATATGATGTGCCTCTATACGAAGCTGGGTCAGCATGAGAAGGTCCTTCATATGCTGACTGAGATGAAGGATAATGGAATCTCTCCTGATAACTTCAGCTACAGAATCTGCATCAATTCTTATGGTGCTATGTCTGATCTCAACGGAATGCAACAAGTCTTGAATGAGATGGAGTGCCAACCAAACATTGTCATGGACTGGAACACATATGCTGTTGCTGCCAATGTCTTCATAAAAGTTGGCCTTCCTGATAAGGCATTTGATGCCCTGAAAAAGTCTGAAGGCAGGCTAAGTAAGAAGGATGGGACTGGCTATAACCATCTGATATCGCTATATGCAACTCTAGGGAGCGAGTCTGAGGTAATGAGACTATGGGATCTAGAGAAAAATGATTGCAAGAGGTGCATCAATAGGGATTACATAAACATACTGGAATCATTAGTGAAGCTTGGTGAGTTTGGAGAAGCTGAGAAAATACTAAAAGGGTGGGAGTTCTCTGGCAACTGTTATGATGTTCGCATACCAAATATCATCCTTAACGGGTATATTGGAAAAGGATTCTATGAAAAAGCAGAAGCATTGCTTAAAGAGTTGATGGAGAAAGGAAAGGTCACCACTCCTAACAGCTGGGGCCTCATTGCTGCGCGATACCTTGATTTGGGCAATAATACAAAAGCTTTCAATTGTATGAAAATTGCCTTCTCTCTTAATGTAGAAAATAAAGTATGGAAGCCTAATCCTGGGGTGATCGCAGGCATTTTGGAATGGCTTGGTAATGGAGGTGATGCTGAAGATACAGAAGGCTTTGTTGCTCTGCTGAGATCTGTGATATCAATGAACAGAGAAATGTATCATTCTTTGCTTAAGGCCTATATAAGAGGTGGCAAAGAAGTGCGTGAGCTTTTGGACTTCATGAAATCTGATAACATCGACCAAAACGAGGAAACAAAGATAATCCTGAGTGCGAGGCAGAACTAAATTCAATAGCTGTACGCTTGAATGTTCTTCCGACCAAAACCAGAATGTTGAACTCTGTAACCAATCGAAAATGCGATTTTGGTATTTGCAATTTATTCGTGTTGCTGTGCTTTATCTAAGCAAGACCATTTTGATGCTACAGAGAGGGAGCCCATTAACACAAATGTAGTGGATGGTGCTCTTCTGGTTTAATCATCCACTGTGGTTCTACAAACTAGTCCAACAGTGAAGAAACTAAACCTCTCTGGCCCGGCACAACGTGTAAAAAATTATTGTTGAACACAGGCCTCCAGTTGGTGATTAGTAGGCGCTCCCCTCCTTTTGATCAGCATCAAAATGCAGTCGCGAGGGGATTAGGCACTCCCCTCCTTTGATCTCATTCCCCCTCCTCTGATGACCATGAAAACGCAGAGTCACGAAGGTCCGGGTCAGTGAACCCAGGGAGAGGAGGGGTTAGTGTAACTAATACGCTCACAGTGGACTGTAGGATCCATTTACAGGATCAACTTGTATGGCCTCAGTCTGTTCCGAAAACTTTAGGAAACGATCTTTTTTTTTTTTTAATTTTCTGGGGATAGGTAGGCTTATTTGGGTTTTATTTTTCAATAAGTCGAACATGTACCTGGTAGACTCCATTTTAGTACCTTTAGCTCCGTGTTTTGGTTAGCTACCAATTGGCACATTAGTTAATTTTTTTTAATACATATATATATATATAATTAAATTAAATTTTCGTTTTAAAAAATGATAATACGAAACAGAGAAATTAAAAGACTTAATTTGAATAAAATTGGATATCATAAAATTGACTCGTTCCAGACAAAACTCTGAGACTTCAAAATGAACTGCTTTCCATTCAAATTGCATTTTTGTTTTTCTTTTCCTCATTTTTCATTACACTCAAACCCTCAACTGTTGACGAAAAGTTTGCAGCCGATGACTGAATCTTTTGAAAACCCAACTTGATCATTTAGAAAAACTCAAAGATTTTGGGTTAATGGAATCTAGAGGAATTAGTATTGTTCCTGCATCTGCTCCTTCGGCCCACGCAATCGACTCCCTCTCCAATAGCTTCATAATCTGGCGAGGAAAACAATAAGCACATAAACCTCTTTTTCACTCAATATTATTAACTTTATCATTTGGATTACTTTTGTAAATTAATAATGAGACCTCAAAAATGGAAAGGATAAAAAAAAAAAAAAAAAGCGGTGGGGAGGCAGGGGATTTAACACTATCTTGAAGAAGAAGGCTCAAAATCAGATTAGAAGAGAATCATATTTCATCCCATTAAAAAAAAAAAAAGTTGAAAGAGATAATACTATTGATGTTCGTCAGACCACATACTTTTACTTCTGAGTGCAAATTAGTTCGGTAATCTTACCACTCTTTTCCGAGCCCCCTTTGTTGTATCTTTCTCATTCGTCTCAATGATCACCTTGAGGTTCCTAAATGCTGATGGAAATACCAACTCAGATGGTTTCTCTTGGTAGGATATTTTTCAGGAGCAAAGTAGAAAGGCATGTTAACAATAAACAACTTACACGGGATACCAGAAAGTCGAGAAATATGGCCCTTTAATAGGCGTAAAGCAAGCCTAGTATCACAATCATGCACGTCAAGCAATAGTTCATCCTGTGTTTGTGCATTGCTGCCATTGAATATAACAAAAGATGAATCGTTGTAAACAAAGCCAGTAACTCAGAACAAACCTTGTTGGAAGAAAATATTTAAGGACAAAGATCACTGACTTGGTTTCAAAAATTTTTTGGGTCGATTCCTCATCTGCCTTTTGAGCCTTTTGAGAAAAGAAGTGTCCCTGAAATACCAACAGCATTTCAAACTGGAGCTGTTAGCCATGAAACCAGGGCCTTCTAATACTGGAAGATGATAGTGAAGCTTAATCCATATTGTGAAAAATTTCCATTTGTGAAAATTTTATCCTCACTATCATCATGCAACCACTAATGTCTCTCTTTTGACAGCTTTATCAGCCAATGGCAGAGTTTCGTTCTATCCTGTGGTTCCTTCGGGTCACTACCCAGCTAAGACCAATAGTGGGTACAGTTTTTAACTTGACTGCATAACACATTGCCAAAGAAAAGAAAAACATTGTGTACCCAAAAATGAAAAGAAAAGCATTATGATTACTAATAAAAGAAATCATCAACGCTCTGTTTATAATCAGTTCTAATATCAATGTTAAAATGTACCTTGTTCATGAGTTTGTCAGCTCGATCATAATCTCCCCTTGCAAATGCATCAACCGCCTGACAAATAAGCACCATTTTCACTCCCTTTGTGTCTAGAACCCAAAGGCAACTGATACAAAGAGTATTCAAACTTCCATGCATGAAAATAGTGTAAGCACACAAAGTGCTTTAGGTTGCTGTCAATTTAGTTTAACTGGTGGACAAGCTTCATCAAATTTCCAATATTAACTGAAGAAATCCAGGTTGGTTCTGTTAAATTTTCATCTATCAAAACTATGACTTAGTTCAACTAAGTCTTAAAATGACTGAAATTGAATCCATCTTTTTCTACAAACTGCTTGTCAACTATTAAGAACTAGGATTCATAAAATAAACGTACAAAAGGCCTTATCCGAGAGAGAAGGCTTGGGTGGGAGAAAGAAACTAAGCAACCTACAGCTTTGTAGTATTCCTTCATTGTGGCACGGTACTCTGACACCGCTTTACGAAGTAGCTGGTAGCCATCCTCTTCATCTGCAATTGATAACAGAAAATCCCAAACTAATAGAGAAAACAGGAAGAAAGAGCCACAAGAAAGCACAGTGAACTAGATTCCACAAGAAGGAACAAAAAAGCCATCTTTATATTCCATTTATAACCTACATGACAGCTCAGAAGTTGCAGTCAGGCTAACCCACAGGAACCGTTCACCAGTCTCATTGCCAAAACTAATAATATAATCCAACCCCAGCATGTTATCTAAGCAATGAAATCCATAAAAGTGGCAGAAAATGTCCCAAAAAGCATCATTTACATCTCAGTGATTAACTACTACATAATCTTCTTAGTTGATATTTTGGTGCTTAGAAAGCAATAATTTCTTGCTAAGAATGGGCAGGTAACCAAAACTGCGACACTTTTTGAATGCCTTTGAAGCATCTTGTCGTGAATATCCTTCCACCATTAGAGATATCCCATAGATTTGCTGTGCTTGCAACAACAGTTTTTGTTTCCCATCATATCCCATGCAAGTATTGAAGCAAATACTACACCTCAATTCTCCAGACCGAAGAAAAAACCAAATAAATAGGAGAACTAACAATGCTAAAACATCCCAATAAAGTGTTAAACTAGAGACTCCAAAGCCAAAAGGAAACCAGGAAATGGAGTGTCTTTTGTGTGCATGTGCATATTTTCCTTCAGGAGGGATGTGTGATGAGGGGAAGGAAGAGGGTAGAAAGGGAGTGGATGCTAGGAAGCTTAGCTAAAGCACTGGGATTTGTTCTCAGCCTCAAAAAATGAGAAGTGGATGTGAAACCTTTATGAGTATATTTGATAATTGACTAGCAATCGATGTATATCTGGAAGAGCATATCCATCATGTACATATCTGCTGGAAATTCTATAAAACTGCATGGTTAATAAAGCTTACACCAAATTGTACAAACCATTATCCTTGTCAAGCTGTACATTGACTGAAACTGGCATGGGTTGTGGGGTAAAGTCACTTGGAGGTTCAACCACAACTTGCCCAAGAACTAAAGGCCTCATCTGAGTCCTTGTTATTCTTCTAGGTAAGTCCTCCTTAGGTCTTTCAGCAGCCTGGAACAAAGCAGCCAAGACTTCCTTTTGAATATCATTTCTATCTATCTCTTGTCCAAGTGATCCTCCCCCATTTGTGCCTGAACCACTAGTTGCACTGCATATACAGTGTAAGCACAAAATTTATGATGAACTAAAAATAATCATAAGCTAAATTTCCTCTCCTCCTTCAACATAAGAAATTTTAGTAATTGTCAAGGGTCCATTTGGTATGCAGACCAGATCATACAGGATAGTACAACACAGGACAACATAGTATAGAATAAGCTAGACCGCTATCAAATACTGAGTTTGGAAAGTATTTGACAATATAAGATAGCTAGGTGGTATAATGTGTTAAAATGACTTTATCGTCCTTATAGTGTAATTAACTACTTTTATTATTTATTTTAACTCTTTTTTTATCATAAATAACTAAAATTAGGTGTCAAAATTATTTTATTTTACTTGCTAGTAATTTTATAATATTTATTGGGATCGTAACAACAGTGGTGATCGTGACAATGGCTGCAACAAGGAGGCCAGTGGCCAACAGTGATGGTGGTCAAAGCAGTGACAGAAATAAAGTTGAGAGATAGGTTTTAGTTAATATTATAAGTTTTTATATAGAGAAATTATGGTAAACAGGCTTAGCCCATGTAAGAGATAGTTTAGCCCATAGAAATATATGGTATAATACTAGCCCACAAACATGACATAGCAATACCATACCAACATATCCAAATGATTTACTAAACAGAGGATATAATGGAATAAGACTAACCTATCCTATATTATCCCACACTAGACCATGTACCAAATGCAACCCAAAGGAACATTTTATCATGGAAAAGGTTTAAGATATTGATGCATCAGAAAGTTAAATTAGCATACCATCGAGAAATATTCATTGGTTGTGACCCTTTTTGACATCCATCATAATAAGGACAAGAATCTGAGAACTGCAAGCCAAACACATAACATCAGGAAGACCTATGAGTAAGCAGCTTAATATTGCTCTTAGTTTCAATGCATCAACAAGAACACTAATGGGAAACAATCTTCATTTTTTGAACCAATTAAAGGAGCTTCTGTTAACCCCATTCATTATTTAATTATGGAAAAATTGTACCACCTTGATGACACCAATCATGAGCCTCCCTAATCACTAATTGGATTCTGGAACAAAAAGAGGGAAAATATGCATGTACAAGATGAACTATCAATATAACAACCGTATCAATCTTGGAACATAAGTTACCATATTTTTACACCCAAACATTCAAACTAGAAACAAGAGTTAGAGGCCACTGGCTTTGGCCTCATGACTAAAACCTAGTAAGTTCAGAGATTTTAGAGGTTTGTTTTTTCCCTCACAAGTTCTCCAAAAGAGCATATCATTTTCCACATCAGTTGCTTTAGTTGAGTTAGATTTTAATGAAAACGTCATTTATTTATGATCCAGAGGTCCAAACATATCAGAATATTTGACAAATCAAAAGTCCATACGGTACATGTTTTCCTAGGATTGATAAGATTTACATTAATTAAACATTTTAGATTAGTAAGCCTGAAAAAAATTATATTTTGATAACTATGAAGAGATGCAGAATTGAGAATCAAGTAAAATAGAATCAGGAATTGAAAGATTTGTCCACAGTTTGCTATTTTATATTAGGATGCTAGCTTCCAATGATTTTGTACCAAAATTATATATATTTGAAAGAATCAAAATTGTGAATTATGAGATTCTGACAACTGAAAAACTAACCACGTCACTGGATGTGCCAAGACACTTGCTTTTCTCATCCAAGGCCACCACAGATAGATCAAGTAGTTTGTGCATGCTCTGAGATATTCAAAAAGGGAAAAGATTGAGTGCAAATGGGCATTAGTGTAGACGGCCAAACAACTTCTAAAATGGCACCAAAATTTGATCGAGTATATTGAAGAATTACTGAGTTAAAGAAAATGAATCATAAGGAAAATCATATCCATCACAAATGTTTGAGCATATTTGAACAAGAAGGTGCTTCTTAATCCAAAAATGGATTTCTTTAGGTGTGTGCGTGTGTGTGTGTGTGTGTGTGTGAGAGAGAGAGAGAACAGCACTGTGAATTATAGGCTTGGCACAATGATCCACATTTGTCTCCAAAAAAGAGGACACTTGATGTCAAACTTAATGGTTATTTTACTTGCCCAAACTTACAGGTATAAACTTTGTTTGGGACGAATTATTGATCTTAGAAGGCAGGCAGAGGAAGATGACAGTAAATTACAAAAATGGATACTACAAGCATCCAAGATGTTACTTGAATATGCTGATAGCAACCAGACAGATTATTGAAGTGGTTAACCAGGAAAGGCCAAACAGCACTTCCTTTCCAAACTAAAATTTTCCCTTGCCAGAAAGAAATACACACATTTGGGTTCACAGAAATCAACAAAAAATTAAAAAAAAAAAGGCTTCATAAGCTAAATTGGTAAAAACAAGGCAACACATCAAGTAAACATCAAACAGAAAAGTACAACTTGTAAGGATGTTTTAATGCTATTACATGTTTTCACATAGAAACCTAAGATATGTGGCATGCATGGCTCTTCCCTACAATCTCCGGGCAAATTCACCAATTGAAAAGACAAATATCCACATGTGTCTCACATGAATATACAGGCTTAACTCCTCAACCATCTATAAACCATCATACCTTATTCCAAAGCCTAGAAAACCAAAATCCAATGAGCACTATACGGAGGTAGAAAGAAAAATCAACTTAACTGAAAAGGACAATTGAGATTAATAGTTGCGGAAAAATAACTGCAAAGGAAGAGGAAAAATTGTGACAGACCTTCACCAAGAAAAGGACACAATGCGTACCTTGTGCATATCATATCCACATTTATCTGCATATTCAGAGAAAAACATACTTACTGTACTGTTACTACTTATTAATTCAAATAATCACAGAAAAATAAAGCAATACATGGTCAAAGACAACTAAAGAATAGAAGACATTTTCCAAGGTAGGGAATGGTAAAATCTTAATGAGGTACAACAAAAGAAAATAGATAAAATAAAAGGAAGGTTCCACAAAGGATCAAATCTTTCAAGAGTCAACCAATTTTTCAAGGACTACTCACCGTTGAAGTCTCTACCAAAGAGTTAAGGTTACTTAGTAACTCAAATGAAGTTCAAAATTATGGAAGCAGTAACGTTCAGGTTAAAAAAGATGTACAAGGATGCTTTACCGAGACATTGTCGAATCACATCCCTCTCCAGCTGGAAGCCATCTCCTAGCATTTTGAACAGGAAATCTTCCATGTTCTTGTGAAGTTGATCATTCTTTGGTTCAATCACTTCAGCTTCTTCACCCCAAAGTTCAGATATTGGCCACTCTTTTGAATCCAATTTTGGAGGCTTGGTTGCCATAACAGAGCCATTTGCTGCTGGCGCAGACTTGAGATACTCTTTACCAAGAAAACTTGAAACAGTGCCTGCCGAAACTGGACGCGGTTTTTGCTTCAAAGCCTTGAACTTTTCATTTTCATTAAATGATCTCTCAGAAATATCACTATGGGATGATGCATCAGGTTCCACACCTTTGGACTCTCCATTGGGTGAATAAGTCAACGAGCTAGAGGTGCTTTCTTGCATGTCACACAGAATCTGTGCAGCATCATCTGCATTCCGGCATGCTCTACAATAAGCGGACACTATTGCTTCAAGAGAAAATGAGGAGCCAAATATGTCAAGCAAACCCTTCAATGCTTTTTCTTCATCACCATACTCTGATATGTTTGGATGAGATACTTCCATTCCTAAACAGAAATATTAACAACACACTTCAAGACCCAATCTCAAAAGTGCGAAAACAGATTAATAATTAACAACCAAAAACACCTAATTAGCTAGAAGTGTAAAAGCATAACTCAAATGGATGCTGCTAACAATACATGCTAACTTCCCCCATTAACTTAGCATACTCAATCTTCATTCTCAGGACATTTTCCCATTATAAACTAATGAAAGCTAATAAATGAAATTCAGCAATGCAATGAAACAAAAAGGGCAAAATAAAATTAAAAAAAAGGTAAAATATTCAGAAAATAAAATTCCTATCTTCTGCAATCAATCACTAGTGAATAAACCCAAAAGGCAATGCCCAAATGCCATCCCATAATCAACATTTCTTTCCATCAATTTCAAACTGCATAAACTTAATGTGTTTGACAAAATCCCAAAACCAAATTCTAAAAACGAATAGACCAATCCAAACACCAACATTTCTTTATGAACTTCCTGCACTTAATGTGTTCGAGAAATTGCCAAAACCAAATTAAAAAACGAACAGACCAATCCAAACACCAGCAATGCAATCGCTATCCTCGAAATCATCGCCGGTCTTCCTTCCAACAGTCCAAGAAGGACCAATTCGAGATTACTTTTACAGCTCTTAAACTCCAAGGATTACAGGAAATTATATCCAGAATACGACCTTACACTAAATCGGTTTCTATCCAACCGAAGCCAAACGTAAATTCATGTTTTTTTTTTTAAACATAATCTTTTCCTTAATAAAACGGAAAAATAATTTAAACCCAAAAAGAGAAACAAAAAGAGAGAGAGGAAGGGGATACCGACCGGTGAGGTTTGGACGAGCCTTAGAAAATTGGAAATCGGGAGAATGTCACAGAGAGAGAGAGAGAGAGAGAGAGAGAGGCTGTGCCTGTGAAGTGTTTCGAATTGGAAACTGCGTATTTTATAACTGAAAAACCAGCTACCACACTTATAAAATAATATAATATAATAATATAATAATAATAATAATCATAAATTATTCTTATTTCATTTAATTTAATAAATAAAGAAAATTAAATATTAAAAAATTATTATATCATTTTTTTATTACTTTTAATAAGACGGTACTCATAAATAAAATTTAAGTGAATATAAAATAATAAATTATGAATAAATATAAAAATAAAAATTTTAAATAAATAAAAATTATATATATATATATATATATATATTGTATGCTATATTAATTTTTTATATAGATTATGTGGAGAGGCAATGATGTGCCTTCCTGCTCCGGATGGTGCGCCTCTGCCTTCCCTTGTAGGTTATCTTTGAAAGGTCCTTCCCTTGGAAGTTGTGTTGTGGAATATGTAAAGATACTGTGACAATATATATATATATATTATGTGATATTGTATGCTATATTAATTTTTTATATAGATTATGTGGAGAGACGCTGACGTGCCTTCCTGCTCCGGATGGTGCGCCTCTGCCTTCCCCTGTAAGTTATCTTTGAAAGGTCCTTCCCTTGGAAGTAGTGTTGTGGAATATGTAAAGATACTGTGGCATACTGTGACAAGCTCGTGCAAATTTGCCAACAAGTTAAAAAATGAAGATTTTGTTCGTTGTTATCTTTGGTTTTTTCTTTGTGTCATCCAATAATCGAATTTTTAATAGAGGAGTAAATGCCAGGTGTCGTGATTAATCTTCTTCTTAACTTGAAATTAGTCACTTTAAATTTACCTTAAATTATTCCGTTAAAAAAAAAGAAGCACCTTAAATTAGAATTATTTGTTTTACCGAACACATTACTATTGAGGTGGAAACCTTTGGGATTAAGGTATTTTTATCGTTCATCAAAATTCAAAATTTCACTTCGTTTTGGATTGAAAACAACAATATTCAATAGACAAATAGAGCGGATGGTGTACAGATAAGCCGTAATTAATTAGAAGTCTAAAAAGAAAAGCACATGGTATCAATTAAAACGGCTTAGAAGTCAATGGAAGGGCCATTATTGCACATGGTGTATACAGCAACGGCAGACCTTGAGTAGCATAATGACCAATGGGGCCAGGGCAATCAAGAAACCTTCAGTGGGAAGGACCTCCCACTTCCAGCTCCTTCGAAATGGCGCCTGCTCAGATATATATATATATATATATATATATATATACTGACCAATAAGTAATAGCTAACGATATTGTTTTTTTAACAGAATTAACTAAATATTATTACTTCTGTTCCATCAGCTCTTACTAATGTACCCCTTTGATACGCATTCAATGGAATCTGTCTGGTTGCTCCAATAAAGAAGAAACAGGAAATTTAGTTATATTTGACCCCTCCGTGAAGGTGGAAATAGTTCTTATAATGATACAAAGGCTGGCCGAGAGATCATTTAAACAAATTAAGTTTATAGTGACTTTTAGATAAATTTAAGATTTGTCTTAAAATTACTTTGTTTCACCCATCAAGACAAAGTAAGATTTACTTTGTTTTTGACAAAGTCATCAAAAAAAAAGAAAAAACCTCTTAAAATCATAATAAGAGTAACTTGGAGCCTAATATTCATCAAAATATTCATCACTTGACCTGTCAGAATTGAACCACTGACCTGGAGGATCAAACTCTGCTCTAGTCATCGAGCTATGGCCCAGTTTGAGTAAAATACTTTCTAAATGAGTTCTTAAGTCAGTAAATGATGCTGTGCCATCAAACCAACAGAAAATGCAATAATAAGGCAGGTTTCAAGGCAGAGAACTAGCAAAAGAAAAGAGAAGAAAAGCTGGGGATCGTCTGAGATTGAAAAAGCAGCTCATTTTGGAGCAGATAACGAAGCTAATGATTATCAGAAGAGTGAATGTCATGATGGATATAGTTAAAGCATCGATGCCATTCCTGAGTCCCCCAGGCACACCATTCCGGGAGAGAACTCCAGTCTGAGGGTAAAATTACACAAAGATGCCGTCCTCTAACCATGGCCTAACTTAGGGCGCAACTGCTCAGATCTTATCCCATCAAAAACAGAAAACCCATTACAAATTTAAACGATTCAAGGCACACAGAGAACAACATTTTCCAGCACACAGGACCCAACATTCAAAACCACAAACTCCAAATCCAATCAAATTATCTCTAAGATATCTAGTCCAAAATTCAAGAGCAGATTATCACAAACCAACCCACAAAATAGATCTGATGCAAAACCAGCCATAAACTAGATCAGAGAGGAAGGGGTGGCAGCTCTGTAGAGAAGAAACAAAGAGGTGTGATAACGGGAAAACCTCAAATGTTCTTCCATCCAGAATTATTGCAAGGCAAGTGATTCCATTTTATCAGCCAAAAAGGGAAAACCAACAACTTATCCGAACCCGCTCTAAGTCAAGTTTAAATACCTGGATATGTTGTTTGTTACACGCATGACTATGAATACAGACAGGCAAATATAATCTATTCTGCTGCCGACTGTATTCCGGTGTATTTGGAGATAAAGGTACTGGAGGGACAATGAACTAGTACTGCAGGTTCTAATCTACAATGTAGTTAAACTCCAGGTATATTTATGCATAATACCTCAGAGGGATCAAATGCTTGCTAATTATAAGAAACAAAAAGCTATTCCCAAGTAAAAGTAATTTGTAGAGCAAAACTAGTTGATATAAGCAACTGTACAACCAAAATTCATGGGACTCTCTGGTTCATACTTGGCTACCCGTGGATGCTTTCCTAATATCTCCAGTGCTCGTTGCTTCACGGCTCCAGTTCCCATCCCATGCACAACAAAAATAACTGAGCGTGATTCTCTTGCAGATATAGCCATGTCAAGCTGGAAAGCAGCCTCATCCACTCGCATACCGCGAAGATCCACAGTGTTCTTTGATGTTTGCACCCGAGCACCATAAGAGACCTCTTCATCTGTCTTAGCCTCCGAATGATTCTGCCATCCCTAAAATATAAATCATAACATAATGATTAGATGCAGTATGGTAATTCTGAATACAGATGCCTCTAGGAGTACCAGACATTATTATTCTGAGGACAGGTGCTTCTCACAGTGAATCAGAAACTATTAGGCAAAAAATATTGGCTCCAGCCCAGGCAAAAATGTGTGAATTATATTTCTACGTTCTACATTCAAAGCATCTATCTGCAGAATCCAGATGATGGTATAAACAAGACACAGCTTATAAGAAAATTGCATCAAATCAAACTACTACTGCTAGATACTCAAAATATTGCTTCGAGCATTAAACTACCATCTAGAATGCTGTAAACTGATTCAAGAGAAAATTAATAAACAAGCTAAAGAGATGCAGCCCTTTGAAGGACACACCTGCCACTTAAAACGAGGGGCCAAATTAGACACGTTGCTCCTGTTGTTACTTGGAATGGCTCTAATATCATTTTTCTTCACACGAACTCGTATTTTACCATATTGGATTAAGATTGTCTCATCGTCTCCAGCTGCTTCAACTACAGAAGCTAACTTACCTCCCAGTCCCTTGACGTGGACCTGTTCCCCCACTTTTGGGGTATATGACTTAGCATCTGATTCTGTGGCAGTGAGAGTGCCGCCAGGATTGTTAGCTTCCAAAATGGATGCAATAGCCATTTCTGACTTCCTAATCAGTGAATTATATTGATCTGGACTTGCTGTTCTGATTTGGTCTTCAAAGTCCTGCACCACAGTTTTTATCCGAGCATCTGCTGCCTTTATCTCTTGTTTAACTCGCTGGGTTTCCTTCACCATGAGAACTTTCTCACGTTGATCAAGATCTTCGGCCTCGTGTTGAATCTTGATTGGAGAAATTAAAACAATGGGACAAAAGAAAAGGAGAAACCAATGGCAATGAGTACATTCTATAATAACTCCTCAAATTTCTTGCATGTGCAAATCCCCTTACTGTTTTTTGTTTTTTTCCCCTTTCTTCTTTTATCTCATGTCAACCCAGAGTAATGCAGGAATAACAATCACTTAGAAAAACCAGGCTATACACTCGAGGAGAAACAAATAATAGCAATTTCAAGGATTAACCAAAAAGCTGTAGGACAAAAAAGACTAATCATGGCTCAAGCATTGGTCAATTGTAATACTTCCAGACCCATGTCCTAATGGAGCTAAAAAATGATAAACTAAAGATAAAAACATTCTATTGACTGCCAGAGATCAGGATGTAACAGAGACTGTTAATGGTTTGAAGGAAATAATGTGGCCCCTAGAACACATAGATTTGTACAAAAGAGAAAGGCAAGCAACTTAAAAGATTTAGTGCCAGGGTGGAGCTTATAAACAGTACCTCACAGTAAAGCTCCACAGCTTGTGCATGAAGAAATGCGGCTTCCTTGGCCTGAACTTCCAATCTGTTCCTTTCCTCCATTAATGAGTGATAGATCAAGCCCTTTCGCTCCTGCAGCTTTTCAGGTTTTAGCTTCTCAACCCAATTTTGTGCACGTTCAATTATATTAACATCAAAACCAAGTGATTTAGCAATGCTCAATGCATTTGAAACACCAGTACTTCCCCAGAGGATCTGATAGGTAGGCTGTAAGGTCTCGAGAGAAAACTCCATGGCTGCATTCTCAAATCGACTGTCCTTAACTTTCAGGTGGCTTAAATCACCATAATGGGTCGTCACAACAGCCAAGTTGACACAGTCTTTAAGATACTCCAAAATGCTTGTTGCAAGGGCCACCCCTTCTGAAGGATCTGTTCCACTACAAATTTCATCAATGAGGACAAGTGATTCTTTTGAGGCCACTTCCAAGATCCTACATATCCGTGATATATGCCCACTAAAAGTTGAGAGATTGTGCTCCAGGGACTTCAACAAAGAAAACCAGAATCAGAACAAAATGAACACAACAGAACAGAGCACAAATTCCCCACAAAGTAGGAAAACCAATACCTGATGATCCCCAATATCTGCCAGAACAAGATCAAACCATGGGAGCCTTGACGCATTCTTTGCAGTCAAATACAAGCCAGCCTTCGACATAATGGATGCCAGGCCAAGAGTTTTCATTGAAGCAGTTTTCCCTCCAGTGTTAGGTCCTGAGATAACAACCACTCTGGTTCCACAGCCTACTTTAATGTTGATTGGCACAGGAAATTCAGATAAACTTTCTGAGAAATTTTGAGTATCCATTTCACCATTTTCCCCACCCAGTGCAGCCGAATTCCTAGATCCAGATCTGAGGACATTGAGCAAACTTTTTTGGGATGACCTAAGGAGCAATGGATGTTGTATACCTTCAATATCTATGGAAAATTCACCATCTGCTGTCCTAGAAGATGCTCCTTCGCTACAGTCAGAAAATATGGGACGGACACCATTCACCTGCTGAGCATAGGCAGCTCTAGCAAAAGCCAGATCAATTTCCAAAAATCCATTTAACAAATGTTTTATGCCTCTCTCTGATTCTGCAATCTCGGAAGTCAGCAAGCTTAATACAGCTATTTCCTCAGCTTTCTCAGAGTTTGAGAGCATGACTTCCAAGTTATTCAATTCCACTGCCTCACCAGGCTCCATGAAATATGTTGCACCAGAACTACTTACATTTAGAACTACACCATCCGGAATCAAATATCTGTGAGAAGTCCTAACTGCCACGCAAAACCTAGACCGCCGCTTAGTTACCAAAGGTCTATCTATACCCCCAGCCTGAAAGATTCGAGTTGATATTTCTTTCAACAAGGTGTCTAAATTTTTTAAGTTATTCCTTCTTTCAGCCCTAATAAACTCCAATTCCTCGCTAGCTTTATCAAGGATAATTGAAAGATTGCAGTCTATGCAAAATCCTATTTTCTGCTCTAGCTCTTTCTGGAAATTGCAGCGACGAAGTATTTCAAGCAGGGGACGGTAACTGTTCAAGTAAACAATTTAAAAGAGATCCCATGTTATTAAAAAAAAAAATCACCTTTCAAAAAAGTAAGACATAAAATGCTGGCATGGCAGATTTTATTACAAGTTCTCCAAAATAATGGAAGGAAGTGAGGACTGGACACTTTTTTAACAGTACCTTCAATAAGAATTCACTTTCAGGTCCTTGCTAAAATATGAGAAGCCGCCATTAAAATTTGATTAATGCCATCTCCAATCAAAGATGTATCTAATCACATAAGCACTGTAATTTCTGAAATGTGTTTAACAAAACCTTCACAAATCTTACAATAGTCCCCCAAATGAATTCTTGAACCCAAAATGACAGGGTAGAAAAATAAAAATCAAATCAAATCAAATAATAGTACGCAATTTTTATCAATAAATAAATAACCATAGATAAATTAAGGATTTTCCTTTTTTTAAAAAAAAAAAAAAAGAGAGAGAGAGAGAAAAGAAAAGAAAGATAGAAATGCATATACTTCTCCAAGCAATCTCCATCTTCCGTTAGCCTAAGCAACGCAGCCTCCGCTGCTCTCAGCGTCCGCCTCACGGCACAGAGCTCTCCGACCGTAAGCAAGGTTCCAGAAGCGGCAGAATTCACAATCCCAATAATATCTTGGATCCCCGAAAGATCCAAGGGCCCAGATTGCAACACGGCCAATGCGGAGGCGGTCTGGTCGAGGAGCTTCAGGCTCTCCTCCGGGCTGCGGCCAATGGGGATGTCGGCGTTTTGGGTGGCTGAATAGCCCATTGAGGTGGACGTGAAAAGAGAGAGGAGGCGGCAGAGAGAGCCCCATTCCAGGGTCTTTAGGGAATCAGCTTGAAGAGAGGTGGAGAGATGGGGGATACCTGGGATTGGTCGGGAACACAGGAGGGGTTTTATGTGGTGGGTCTTTGTCTTTGTCTTTGATGATGATGATGAGGTTTTCAAGAAAATTGAAGGTGGCTTGGTTATGATGGATGGCGGGAGCAAATTCTTACACACTTCCATTCCATTTGATGTCTCTTTTGTTACCACATCTTCAAATAATCAACTCAACCAACCGGAGATGCACCTTAAGTGTTTTGTACTTCTATGATGTTTTCATACCGGTTACGTTCTTCAATACATAAGATGCACTAGTTGGCATGAATTTATCAGGAATTTAAGCGTCTTTTTTTTTCTTTTTTCAATATTCCTTTACATTTTCTTGGAGTCAAAGTGGGTTTGCATTTTATAATTTTTGGGTTTGCGCTTTGACGTGGGTTGCCGTCAGCATTGCCTGAGCATGTAAAGCATACTAACATTAATAGGAGCTTCATCTTCTAGTCTATCGTCTTCAAAAGCACTTTTATTTGTCATTGAAATTTCTGCTTGATGAGTATAACGAGACTCAAGGTTCAACCCTCTATTGCCTTGATTCAGCCAAGTTGACTTCTCCTTCATCTTGAGTTTCGTAGACTAAATTCTCTATTTTAAATTTAATGACAAATGCTAGCCAATTGTAAACATCTAAAATGACTTTGTCAAAGATTATAGAAAATATTTAGACTCAACGTATTAATATCTTTGCTTTAATACGAAGAGTGTCGTACTTATGTTATTGCTACACTTCCTCCCATTTAATATTGCCATCATCCAGTCGGTACAATTTTCGTAATAGATATTGACAACCTGAAGTATAAATTAACGATCACTTTAAAATCAATGGTTTCGGATACTTTATTATTCTAACAACTAAGAAGAAAAAAACAAAAAATTTAAGATTCGCATGTGTGAGTCAACTTTTATATGTTATAGTCAAACAACAAATATTTCATCATTTAATAGAAATTAAGCAGATAGCATAACTTGAGCACTTGTGAAGATTATTAGGTATTGGTTTTTGGACACCCCAGAATTGATACTCTTGCTTTAAGAACCTTATAGTTTATAAGGATCTCTAGATACATACCTTTCTAGCAACCCATTTGATAACATAGAACCATCTAAATTCAAGTTCATTAGCTATGGATTCCAAAGTGTTATCTCTATAAGATATTAAATTTTATTAAACAAGTAACCACCTAATAGTAAAGCCACAATCTTCATTTTTAAGCTCTTTTTTGGTTTGCATATTTAATTAAGTGAAAACTACTCTTGTCAAATAATAAACTATCACTTATTGAGTGATTCTTCCTATTAGGTCCTTCTTAACCCTTGAAACAAAATGAAGAAATTAGTACATACTAACATTAACCTATACTAGTTTATTATCATAATAGTTTATTTCATAAATGTCTACCTCCTTGAACTAGCTCCCTTTATGTCACTTTTGAAGTTTTTTGGCCTATAGGCAACACTACTTTGCATCACTTTCTATACTAGATGGACCTCTCCAAATTTTTAAGGTAAACATGCATAATACAAATACAAATTAATTATTTCAAAATGAATAATTTTCAGTATAATTAAAAGTGGAATCTTTACATAACTAGATGTCTTGCTTGGCATTGAAACAAGAACAACTTTTATTTTTCAACATTTAGGTACAAATTTTCATTATAAGCTGTTGTTCAAGCTGTTTTAGCATTTTAAATAAGCAAAAGAAGCCTTTTGGAGGCAATTTGCTCAAAAAATAGTTAGATTAGTTACAAGTTGAGGAAGACAAAGTTAAAAGGCTTATTCCAGGAGCTTTGCAACAATTTTTCTTTTCTTATAAGCTAGTTTTATACAAAGATATGTTTAAGATCCTTATTTGTTTCTTTAACTTACTTAAGCTTCGTTGTAAAAGCTAAAAGGTAATTTTAGACATCTGTGTTAGCTTGTTGGTTTAGTTAATCTCCTTTTTTAAGCTTTTAAAATGAAAAACAAGCATGCATTTTATGTAATGATGTATTTTTCAAACTCTTCCCTTCACAATGAACAAATGCTAATGAAAAATGTGTGGTTAACTCCCATTTTCTATTTTATAAGCTTATTGGTTTAGTTACCTATTATAAGAACTAGAAATATTGAATACTTTATATATTGGATAAAATCAAACAAATCATAATAATGTTTTAAATCACTTAATTACCCAAGAAATATTTTTTCAAATTGAAATTATTCTTATCCATAGTTGGAGAAAGGCTACTAGCTTAAATTGAAATTATTCTTATTTGTTGTTAGAAGAAGGCTACTAGCAGGAGTTGGGGAAACAATCATGGAACATTGAAATATAAGCAAATCTAATAAGAAACAAACTCGTAGACTTTACACCACATTTCAGTCTAAAATCTTAAAACATTAGATTTATGGGTTTTAACCATTTATATATTATTGACCAACCCTCTTCTTTTCAATATGAAATTCCTTAATTACCCAACTTATCCCTTAACACTTAAAATCTTAACAGAAACATCATTCAAATTATAATTGTGGTTCTAGTCTAATGCATATATAATGAAAAGATAAATAATAAATCATTAGTTAAAAGTAAATATTACAAGCTAAAGTAGATCCACGCTTTTGGGTCTTGAATGGGTAACAAACAAATGCCAATTAGTATATAAAGTAACTACATTAGGGTAAGATAAAAGATAACAAGAAGTCAAGATTAACCTCATGATTAAGCATAATGGATAAATCTTCAAATCAATACAAGATTTAACTTTTTTTGTATAGTTAAAACAAATCAAGAACCATTGTTAAAATATTTCTAATTAATGATGTGGTAATATTTCTAATTAATATTTTTATTGAAGAATCAATTATAATATGACTCAATTGGTAAATAATAATTTTGTATGTTATTATATTATTAAGAACTATAATTTCAAATTTTGATCTGGGTATTGATTAACATGCCTAATTTAAGCCATATAGTTGTGTATGTATATATATAAAATTGGCCTTCTTTCTTCCTTACACATATAAAAACTCTATCTAAAAGTATGTGATTATAGTATAGGTTAAGAGAGAAAAATTAGTTATTAGATTAAAACAAGTTCTTTAATTACATAAATGATTTCAACTTTTGCGAATTCAGGTAAATTATTTACCATATTATTTATATAAAAGTAATCAATTTTAAGATTTGAAATTAATATTTAATGATGATATTTTTTGCTCAAATAATTTAATGAATGGTATTAGAGCCTGTGTTTTGAAATTAAATATTTTTTTATATATAAATAACAAAATATATACCTAATTCATATATGTTTGTTTTTTTTTATCTAAAACGAATTCAAGCTTTATGATTAATTTTCCAAAATTAAGAATTAATTGTATGGTTTGACAAAAGGAATTCAAATTTCTTTATAAAATGACTAAAGAAAAAAAGAAAGAAATCTTTTGACCTTTATGGATCTTAAAATAGAGCTTTTAAAATCATTAATTTGGCCTTCATGTCTCTTGGCCATTATGGTATTGAAAAAAAAAAAAAAGAATTAGCTTTCATGACAATTTAACTTTTATGATGAATAGAAAAAAAGGAAAGGTTTTCAATTTTGTCATAATATTTAGACATGAAAAATAAGTTTGGTTAATTTTAAAACTTAATTAATTTTGCCATAAGGACATAATAGGCATGTATTTTGTGCATATATTTTGACGTAGTCAAATTTTTTTCAAATGACATTGTTTGTGCTTATATACATGTTTTGCTATGGTGTAATGGTCATTAAATTAACCAAATTAATATATTATGATTATAGTTTGTTAGTCACCAAAGTGGTTAAACTATTATATTTAAAGACATATATAAATAGTCATTTATCTATGATTTTAATAAAATACCTATAAATGAAAGTGATTGGCTAAAATGATGTTACTAATTAATAGAACTATTGGATTCACCCATAGGTAAATCATTATTCCTTGATTAATAACATTATTAGAATATGTTAACATTTTTTTAAAATATATTTGTTTATCCAAAAATATCAAATGTATTTAATTTAAAAATAATTAATTATTCATTAAGTTTTAACATAGTATTTACTTATAATGGTGTATTATAATATTTCTTAAAGAAGAAATATTATACATTTTGATTATTGTCTAAATTCAATTTATAATTAATTATAAGCATTTAGGAAAGTGCAAAAAGATATTTACAATTTGTGAAAGAATGTTTATACTCTGTGAGTAAGTCACTTGTTGATACTCTAATGGTAAAGCTCATGACCATGAACTTTATTGGGTCACGAATTATGCAAAATTTAATATTATAGTAAAGTTTAAGACTTTAGAATTAATAATAAATGACTCTTTTTTTATGCAATTCATCTTAAACTCATTACCTTTTAAGCATGGGGCATTTCAAATTAATTGCAACATTATAAAGGATAAGTGGAATATTAATGAATTGGCCAGTATACTTGTTTAGGAGGAAATGAGATTAAAGAATTATGAAAGTCACTTTATTAATCTCATTGGCAAGAAAGCTAGGAAGGGAATAAACATAAAAGCCAACCAATTCAAGAAAAGGAAAGAACTTGCTTATACTCCTCATGTTGAAAAGAAGAAATGAAATAATGATAAGTGTCACTTTTGTAAAAAGTCTGGACATTATAAAAAGATTATCTAAAATATAAGACTTGGTTTAAAAAGAAAAGTATATTTAATGTCTTAATATGTTTCAAATCAAATTTAATTGGAGTTTCTCATAATACTTAGGAGCTTGATTCTAGTGTTATTATTCATATATCTAATACAATACGAGGATTCATTATGATACAAATGACAAACCTAATTAAAGATTTTCTCTTTATAAGAAATCACATGAATGCTTTAATTAAAGGTATAAGAACTTATTGTCTAATCTTAAATACTAACTATTATTTAAACCTATTATAAACTCTTTATGTACATTCGATTAGAAGAAACTTTATTTTAATTTCTTAATTATATGCTTTTGGAATAAATGTTAAATTTAGATATAATAGTTTTAGTTTATATAAAAAATACTAGGATGATTGGTTTAGGTATTTTTATTGATTAAAATATTTCATCATCTTTATAGATGATTTTTTACATTATAGTCATATATATTTACTTCTTGAAATTTTTCAATTTTTAAATGCCCTTGACGTGTATATAAAAAAGGTTGAAAGACAATTAAATAAAAATAGTGAAAATCATAAAATCTGATATAAGTAATGAATATTACGATAAATATAATGAATTAAGGTAGTATCTAGGTCCATTTTCAAAATTCTTTAAAAGTTATGGCATATGTTCATAATATATTATGCTCGGTACACCTCAACAAAATGGTGTGGTAAAAAGGTTTAATCAAACATTAATAGATATGATTATGAGTATGATAAGTAACTCCTCTTTACCCAAATTTTTGTGGATGTATATATTAAAAATCGAAAATTTTTTGTTAAATAGAGCTCTTAATAAGACATTTTAAATACTCTTATTAAACTGTAGATAAGAAGGAAACTTAGTTTACGTCATGTTTGAGGTTGCCCAACAGAGGAAAGAATTTATAATCCACATGAAAAGAAATTAAACTTTTAAACGATCGATGGTTTTTTTATTATCTATACAAAGAAGTCTAAAGGGTATATATTGCATTACTTAAATCATAGTCTAAGAATTGTAGAAACTAGTAATACAAGATTTATTGAAAATGATGAAGTTAATAGGAGTAATACATATCAAACTATGGATATAAAAGAAATTAAAATAAATATTCTTTTACCTATAATGGTTTTTTTATCCACCATTACACCAAATGTGGTTCCAAACATTAAAGAACATTTGGATAAAAAAACAGTACTAATGGCGTTAAAACAGTGCTTACAGTGTTAAAACAGTACTGATGGTGTTAAAACACTACTGACGCCGTTTTTACAGTGCCGACGCCGTTTGCCTCCCGTCGATCTACTGTGCAGCTTGCCGATCTACAGTGCCTTCGACCCGTTGGAACCCGATCTGTTCCTTTCTTCCATCGGATCTGCTCCGTTTCAACGTCAAACCATCTGCACCACACCGTTTCCATCAGATCTGTTGTTTTTTTTTTTTTCGACGAATCAGTGGGGGTGGCCAAAAGAGAAGAAAGACAGATTTTTTTTTTTTTTCGATGGATTGCCCGCGGTTGGGTGGGTGGTCGGAGAGAGAGAAAAAAAATTTTTTTTTTCTTTGAGCTCTGATACCAATTTGTTATTACAAATGGTAAATCGAAAAAGAAAGTAACATTAGAATTTTACGTATTTCAGTCTATTTGACCTATATCTATGGGAAGGAGAGAGGAAATATTCTTATTAGTAGAGAAAGTGTGTTACACAAGATACAAAGAGTGTAGCTCCTTTTAAATCTCTCACTACTTCTCATAATCTTATTATGTCTATTTATATAGGAATAAAAGAAGGACAAAAGAGTAATTTGGAATACAAGGTATATTCCAACAATAATCATGTTCATTAAACCCAGAATAGCATTGTCAAGCGGGGCAGCTGAAGAAAGAATTATATGGAAAGAGACGATAAACAATCACAAAGCAACTGCTTTAGTGTAGTTTCCTTGAGACAATAGGGAAGGCTGTAACTTGGCTATTAGAGGAACACCAAATCATTATTTAGCTAGTTTAGTTCTCCCATCTTAGAAAATGAGGGAAAGTTCTTATTTCTGCTTTCATTTATCCAATTCCCTTTCAATGCTACATGGATTGAGCATTTTCTGTTCTTGACCCTGCTCACAATCTTCTTTCTCGTATATTGGTGAGCAGGACCCGTTTTGATTATATTAAAGTCTCCAACGATTGCAGATTTGGGGTATTTTGATTTAAATTGTTATTTTGAAGACGACACAGTGACAATGACGGTTGGTTAATTTACAATTCTTTGTTGTGTAATTACTGGTTCGTGAGTTTCTAAAAATCAAATTTCTCCAGCGTGCCCCGTAGGCCTCAGCTAGGTTTATTATGATACAACCAAGGTGCAAGAGCATCTAAATCCATTATAAAAGTGGTCAAATTCCAGCGATCAAATCTTCTGTAAATATTATTTGAAATGATAATTTCGCAATTTTTATATTATTTTTTTTTCAATTTTTCTTTTATTGTGGCATGCTTCTAAATAAAAAAAATTACGTTAAATTTTAAATTTATTAATATTAAAATTAATTATAAAGAAATTTACTTGAAATTAATTTTATTTAAATAATAAAACTTTTAAATTAAATAAAAATATTTATAAATAAATTTCAGACTCAATTTATAAAAATTATGGTCAATATTTTTTAAAAAAATTTCCCAAGTCGACGTCCAAAAGTTTTGATTCATCAGACTAGAGTTCTTTTATTGTAAAAAGAAGAACAATTCTGAAATTTAAGAGAAAGTAAATGGGTCTTGTTAATATATATATATATATTGCATATTTTTATTGAAAAACAAAAAAAGGCAGTAATAATAATTTAATTAATTTATAAAATGCTTTTTGCCTTCCGCTCTCAACTTGCTTTTCTACGGCTCTCGCCCAAACCCCCCCGCTCGGTATCTCCTTCTGCTCTTTTTCTTTCCTTTTTTTTTTTTTTTTCTTTTTTCTTTTTAAGGCTTAAATTCTTTTTCCGTTTTATTGAGGAAAAGATTAAGCTGAAACACATGAATTTAAATGTGGCTTCGGTTCGATAGAAATCGATTTGTTTTAAGGTATTATTCTGGATATAATTTCCAGTGATCCTAAGAATTCAAAAGCTGTGAAAGTAAGCTCGAATTGGTTCGTCTTTGGTGGGCGGATCCACTACCGGCGGTGATTTCGAGGATAGTATTGCATTGCTGGTGTTTGGATTGGTCTAAACGTTTTTCGAATTTGGTTTTTGCCATTTTCTCGAACATATTAAGTCAATGCAGTTCGTAAAGAAATGCTGGTGTTGATATGGGAATATTAGTTTTTGAATTTGGTTTTGGCATTCTCTCGAACACATTGAGTGCATGCAGTGCAAAATTGATGGAAACAAATGTTCAACATGGGATTCATTTTTCTTGTGGCCTCTGATTGTAATTGTATAACTCGCGCTTGCAAATTATTTGTTGGGCGTTGCTTTTTGGGTTTATGCACCGGTGACTGATTGCAAAAGAAAGGAATTTCAATTTCTGTATATTTAATTTAATTTTTTTTCCTTTTTGTTCGACTGTTTTGCTGAATTCCAGTTGCAGAAGAACCGGAATCGTGCTTACGGGGTCGCATTTAGTAGGGCTTACAGCAAAGCAAACGCTCTGTTTTCAATCAAAACCCCTAAAAATTGAAATTGAAATTGAAATCAGTAGAAGAAAGACGAAGAGGAAAAATGCCTCAGGTAAGGATAATTGCCAAGAATTTCATGGACATGGTGGCGTCATTGCCAGCCATGAAGCTCGGCAAGCTTTACCAGAACGCCTTCATTTGTGAAGCCATTCTACGGTATACTCTCTCTCTTGCCCCTATCAATGTTGACCGGTGATTATGACTTGATGAAAGCAGTAGTGGTACTCAGCATTTTCTTTTTCCTTTCTTTTCTTTCTTTTTTTTTAATAAATGTGATTAGGTCGTTGCCTCCGTTAGCAAAGAGGTATTTGTTACAATTGATGTTCATGGAAGGTCCAGTAACGGCAAAGTTGTTGGAGGAGTGGATCCTACCGGATTGTTATTCCAAGCACAAAGTTGCCATTGATCGGCTGATCCAATTGAGAGTCTTGATGGAAATTGTTGACCGGTAATCCATGCTGCTTATGTCTAAACCTGTGTATTGTCTCTGTTAGAACTTAAACTTTATATAATGTTTGCAGTTTATAAGCTTTTTCCTTTGCTTTTCTCAAACTTGGTTGACTGCTATATTGTTTTTAGTCTCTCTCTGTTTTTGCATCCTCTTATGACAATGTGAAAATTCCTAATCACCCCATTCTCCTGGCAGCAGAAGAGAAGCCAGTTACAAATTAAACCCAACATTTCAAAATAACCTCCAGAAGCATTTGATAAATGGGTAAGATTTCTCTTTCTTTTTTTTTTTTATTTTAAATAAATTTATCTGAAAAATACAACTGGGTAAGATTGTTATTTACTGGCATGTCTTCCTTTCATTGCATTTGCTATCTTAACTGAATATTGCCTGTGGATGGTTTGCTAAACGAAGGAATGAAAAATCAAATAATGCCTGCACGTGCATGCATAGAAAGTTACTCATAAATGGCCTCTTTGTTGCTCCTATTTATGTTTCTTAGTTTTGTCCAAGGTCATCAGCAAAAATGCAAACAAACCTAGTCAAAATTTATGCCTATGCCTTTTCATTTTTACTAATCTACTGTCAACTATTGTCCTTGCTTTTATTTTATGGAATTATATTGGTTAGGCATTGACACTGTTTACTGTGTTTGAACACTTAGTTCCTATTTTTCCATTGACATCTAAAAGTTCAACATTGGACACTGTAGTGGAGTTTTGCCGAGGGAACCCATGCCTTCAAATATTACTGTGAGACTCCCCAGCTTGGAGGAACTTGATGCATATGCCCTTGAACAGTGGGAGGTGTGGTCTTCATCTATGTGGTTTAAGTTGTTTGTTCCTGTCTACCATTTAACTACAATAATATTGAACCCAAAATACTAAGTTCAACTTTTGACTCTTTTCTTTTTCTTCATTTGGTTTTTAATTAGACTTTTGGTTGGACTCTTATCCTGTACAATTATACTTGTGCAGTGTTTCTTATTGCAACTCATAAGCTCAGGACAAGTAGAAAGGTCGATTAACTTTAGCTCCTCTATGATGAGAGTTTTCCAGCGAGGTCTCTTGAGTCACAGGTGCTATCTCAAGTCATAAGATTCATTGCTCTTATAATTTTTATAGCTGTGGTGGATGTTGGGAATTGCATATGTTTCATGTGACATGCTGTGCTGTGTATGTCTTTCCTACAGGGATAAAGAAGCTCCAAGATTAACTGAGAGTGGGTTCCAGTTCTTGGTATACATCAAGTAAACCATAGTTGTTTGCAATCTCTTATGTTTTGTTACTGGAATTGGATTTCTTTTGAATCTGTCACAGCTGATGGATACAAATGCACAACTGTGGTACATTGTCAGAGAATATATTTCTAATTCTGAGGTATGAGCTCAATAATTTCTTTGAGATTTTTATTCTGAGGTAAACTTTTGGCCTGATTGTTGGCTGATTTCTGGTTGTTTGCATTGTATATCTGCCTCTCTTGTGTGCCATTGGCTGAGGAAAATTACAACATTGTATGAGCCACTTTGAGAATACTGTATTGGAGGACTCATTACTTCAACTAAGATAATGAAAAAGCATTTCATCTTTTTCAGTTGGAACTTTAGGCTGTTCTGGAAAGCAGACATTCAACGAGCATTGTCATTAATATGCCCTGAGAAGCATTTGAACCTCTATGCCCTTTTGCATGAGATTTTGAGCCTCGCATGTCTACCATTTTATCACCAAAGCATCTAGAAAGCAAACTTTATGCCACAAATAGGATATCTGCCAAGTACAATGTTTGGAATGTCTGACAAAGTGGGAGTCTTGGAGTGTTTTTGTTGATCAGTCAGGTCATATAGGCCCCAGTCAGACATCCAGTTGCTTCAATTTGAATTACCAGAGAGACATATATAATAAGGCCCAATTATGCCTACTTCTAATACTAAATGGAATGTAATGATAAGGTTGTTCCATACAAAGACATAGGCATTTTTTAGGTGTGCTGGAATGACCACTTCTTACCTTATAATGAGAATGTATGTAAGCCTTTTTTGGTCTAGTCCAGTGTGGAATGAATTTATAATTATAAAATCTACTTGATTACTACATGATAAATTGCAAGTTAATATCCCTAGCCCATTTCCACTGTGAGCAGAAAGAATTAATAATTCTTTTGAATGAACTAATCTATTGAACATCTTTTTGTTGAACATGAAAATTTTCTATGAAGGCACCAAGTGGGCCAAACTCCTAACAAGTACTCTGGCTTGGCTCTGATGAAGTTTGTCCTTAGCTTGTTGCCTGGACTAAATACCATGTCCAATGTGAATTTTCTAATTTAAAACAAAATTACTAAAATTTATGTCGTCTTCCCTTTTTGGTTCAGGAGCGAGGTCTGGATCCAACAGATCTGATTTCCTTTCTACTTGAGCTTAGCTTTCATGTCACTGGCGAGGTAGCAGATAAGTGTCATTTGGTTGGAACTATTAATGGCCAAACTTGGCTCTGCTTGGTTTTATCTTGTGATATTATTTTCTCTTATCCATATCCATAAGTTAGGCATACAATATGAATACTTTGACTGAGAGCCAAAGGAATACACTCAAGGACCTTGCAGATTTGGGATTAGTTAATCTCCAGCAGGTTATTTTACTCTTATGCTATTTTTGGGGTTTTCCCTGATGATGTCTTAGATAATAACTCAATTGCACTCATGATTTCATTCTACCTATACCAGGGAAGGAAAGAAAGCTGGTTTATCCCCACCAGATTAGCTACTAATCTTTCAATGAGCTTAACTGATTCATCATCACGGAAACAGGTCTGCTAGAGCCTAGCTGTGAATTATATATGCAAAATTTGAATGCCTGTTTTTGGTTTTTACTATTTCCTGACCACCGTTATCATGCATAATGGTATTACCAGTACATGACTTCAATCTTGGATGAAATTCCTATGTGAATTTGTAAAGCTGCAATAGAGTTTAAAAGCTATATTCTTCATTTTTTTGTCATCTTGTCCAAATTCTGGAAGTAGTCTAAATTAATATGGCCTTCCTCCCCAAACTGTCTAGGGAAGCCTCGACAGAATTTGAAGACTGCTTCCTTAACTGAATTTGACCATTACTGTAAACAGTTTACCAGATGACCATGGCATTGGACCAATAGTTTCAATTTCTACTTTTTGATGATGGTGAATTTGTTTTGGCAAATCCTGGGTTGCCGGTAGACTATTGGTCCAAACACACCCTGTGACTGCATTCATCTTAGAAGACTATTGATTTGGATAAGTATGGCCTTAGTTTAAGTCTATGAAGAGTTGTATGCACCTATATTCAATCTAAATCATTATTCTATATACCTTTTATCTTAGATCATAACACTATTATTATATAGAACAAGCAGAAATTACAATTTCTGAATGCTTTCTTTTCTTGTGCATTTTTGTATTATTCCTCCTTACACCTCTAACAGGCTGCATCAGGCCATGGGTCATACGTTGTCTGGATCAGTGGGTTTTCCTTGTTCATTATACGTCTAACTTGGATGAGAATGAGATTGATGTGTGCTTTTTTGTTATTTCAGGGATTTGTTGTTGTGGAAACAAACTTCAGGGTGTATGCTTATTCATCATCTAAGTTGCATTGTGAAATTTTACATCTTTTCTCAAGGTATGCTAGCTTATTTTATGAAAATTCCTATGGAACTCTGTTGTTTAACCTGCCATTTGATAGAACCATTGTAGTTTTTTGAGTTATCTTTTCTACACGAGTCTGCTCAAAGTCCAAAAATGTTCTTTTTTGGATTTACAAAACTTTGACTGAAGAGAAGTAGTATTTCATTGGCTAAATGCTCAAAATCTACCCTAACGTAGACCCTCTAAGATTTTTCATTCCAATTAAGTCCCCAATTTTTAGCTCTGCCAAGTTTTCTGTCAACTAGACTGATGTGGCAGAATTGGGTCTGACATTTTTTATGACATTACACTCACAAGACAGCTGATGTGACAAAATTATAAATATTTAGAAAATAAGAAAGAAAAAACAAAAAATTTTGAAAAAGAATCAAAAGGCAAGTTGATTGCTTCATTTTCAACCTTGGATCCTTGTCCCACGAAACAGTGGCAGTAAAACCATGGGCACATCATTGGCTTTTACCAAACTCGGGCAAAAAGTGGGGTCAGCACTTGAGTTGGCTTCAGTGGCCTCGCCAACACACTCTGAATCTCCAATGACCATATGAGGCTGATCTTCAACATGCCCTCGATTCTGATCCACTTGTTAATTGGGTTTTTTCTTAATCTTGTAATTTTGGGCGTTAAATCCTTTGCTTTTAAGTGGCTATTCTTCAGATTGAATTGGATCTTTTCCTAGAAGTCCGAGAATTATTGAATGCACTTTTGTTGCCAGGCCAAGTTGGGATATTTAGATGTCTATGATTTTATTTTGTTAATTAGCTCATAGCTCAATATTTGTACAGTGAATTTGAAATCATGTGTGTTCTCTTCTCATTGCTGCTAGTTATTTGTGTTTGTGGCATTTTGAATTTGATAGATGCAGTTGCAGGTGGCATTTAGTGGGACAAGGAGGGGGGGAGAGGTGGAAGACAAAGCAAACAACTGTTGTTTGCTTTGTTTTTTTTTTAAATGTTTTTAAATATTTAATGGCGACATCAGTTGCCACACTGGAGATCCAAAGGTTAATGGAAAATATAATGGAATATGATATTAGGTGTTTAATTGACTGCAAAAGATCCTGAAGGGCTTCATTGGACATGAACAAAAATGTTACAGTAGTTTTTGAGCATTTGCCCTATTTCAGTGGATGCAAAATTTGCAAAACTATGGTTTACAAAGTTGAAGTGTAGTGCTTGGCAATATTGGGAGTTTTTTTGTCTATAGGATACTTTACCACATGTTTTAAAAGCTATTCAATGAATCTCTTTACGGCAATTCAGACTCTGGTTTCTCTTTTCAGAGGTTTGCTGAAAATTTTTTTTTCATCATCCACGGAAATATTTGAAAGAAAAAATATTTGATATAGATATAATTTAATAAATAATTGTTATTTAACATGCTTCATCTTAGAGCTGAAGTTTGTTCTTATTTCTGGTTCTGATTTCTATTGGAATTAGTTAAATTCCTGTTTGTGTATGCAGGATAGAATATCAACTTCCCAACCTTATAGTTGGAGCAATAACAAAAGAAAGCTTGTATAGTGCTTTTGAAAATGGCATCACAGCAGAGCAGGTGAGCTTTAACTGAAGAAAAGGGTCTTCTCCCGCCCCCCCCCCCCCATTTTGTATTCTGGCCTAAGCTATGCGACTAGATAGACTAGAGTCTTTTCACTATACCTGAACCCTTATCATCAAGGTATGGCAACATCTGGATAATAGCCTATGTTGTTATTGTTGCACTGAGTGGCACTTGAACTTCCCAGTCTTAATTCAACGGAGCATTCTACAGAACTACAGCCTCCACTTGTTTGTAGATTCTCAGAGATTAGAGACCAAATTTTCTATCACCTTGCTTGCTTGTAAGTAGCTGCCTATAAAAGCTATTCGTTTCAATTTTCTCTTGCACTGTGCAGATAATTTCATTTCTTCAGCAGAATGCTCATCCTCGTGTTGCAGATAGAATACCATCTATTCCTGAGAATGTCACGGATCAGGTTTTAATTCTTCTCCAATGTCAATATGATTTAACAAAAAAAAAGTAAAAATATTCTTATTTTATATTAATATATTAAAATATTTAAATTATACTATAGATGCACTCTATTTATTATTTACATTTTGTTATGCATATATTACTATAATGAAATAATTATAAAAGTAATAATAATAAATAATAATATTATAATAGTAGTTGTAATTTAATATATGTAAATAGAATATTATAAATTTTAATCTATCATTTAATTAAATATATAATTTTTAATAATTTTTCAATATTCTTTTTATCATTTATCAGTGAGATAAAAAAAAAAAGGAAAAATTAGCATTGAAATGTATCTTTAGGCTCCTACTGTTTAAATCGGCAATCTGTATTCGCTTACAGTCCACGAAAGGCAAAACGGACTTCACCTGTAAATTAACTATCAAAGGTTATGTTTTGCATGAATATCAAGTGCAAAAGGTGCTTTGCTTAATTTCTAACTGCATTCGTTTGTTGTGATAGATGAGGCTATGGGAGTCGGATCTGAACAGGGTTGAGATGACTCCTGCACATCTCTATGATGAATTTCCTTCGCGGGTATTTCTTCACTGCTTCTGATCCCAACGATCATTTTGGTCATGTAACATCATATGCTGATTTTATTTTTGAGTGTGTTACGTTCGCCCTGGCAGGAAGTCTTTGAGGGCGCCTGCGACTTCGCTCGAGAGTGGAGCTGTTTGCTGTGGGAGGATTCCAAGAGAATGCGCATGGTAGTCAAGGCAGAAATTCACACGAACATGCGAGAGTTCCTTCGGGGTCAAAAGCAGTAGGCCAGACGTGCGCTGTCTTACCGCAACGATGCCCAGCTTTATGAACAAAAGCAAGAGAAACTAATGTGCAAGAAGAACACGGCTGCATACATTATTCACATTATTCAAAATTGCAATTTATGAATTCGTTGGCTGATGTTAGCTTATGTTCCGGGAAAAGGGGCATGCTTTCTGGAAATGTTGGAGTATAGAAGGCATGCTTCCAATGGATGAAGTGGAAGACTTGAAGGCTAGCTCAGAGAGAGAGAGAGCATTTTCTCCTTCGTGATAGTTGTCTAAATTCTTGCATTTTTGTTTGTAAAAAGAAGTTAAATACTTCGCATTGCATGTTTATATTTAAAACACGCTGAATGGTTCATATTTTTTCTGGTTTTTGTTTTATGAGCCTTATGATTGTCAAGCAGCATCCTGTTAAAAAATATATGCCTAGGGCCTTATATTTGGGAACAAAATTTGCAAATAAATTTAGACGAACATGTGTGATAATTGAGATCTGTTATTGTAATGATAGATTTTCAAAATGACTTGGCTATTGTGAAAAAGGAGTTATAAGATTTTTAAAAATAGCTAGGGGTGTGCGAAAAATAGAAATATATAATTAATTGATAAAACTTAAATGAATAGAAATTTTAGTTAGTTAGATTGAATTTTGTAATTCAATTAATCAAAATATTGATTAGTTGAATTAAATTTTATAATTAATTAATTTAATTAATATAAATTAATTTTGTCAATTTAATTATAATTTTAAAATTTTAAAAATTACAATTAATTGAAATAATAATTAAATTAAAACATAATAATATTTAAAAATATTATTATTATAATTATTAATAATAAATAAATATTAACACTTATTTATGATATGCATAATAATAATAATAATTATTATTATATTTTTTTCAGAAATACATGAAATATTTTTTTATATTTAAATTAAAATTTAATTTTTTTAAAGTAAAATTGGTTACTGAAATTTATTTAAATTTCAATTTTTAATTTAGTATAATTAATTTGATTATTTAGTTTGCTTAATCTAACTAGGAACACCCTATCATTATTTGTAACTTTTGCTGGTATATTATATTTGTGCTTAATTACCAACCTCCATAGTCACTCACCCATTCCATTTAAGAAAACTTAAGCGGGCCACGTTTGCAACACGGGTAATGGGTATTGTTACCATATGAAATTTTTCAAAACGAATATGTTTCGGTAAGCAGATTTGAATTCCATGGTAAATTGGAGATACCATTGCCAAACATGCACATTGTTTGGTACTTGATTGGCGTTTTGGATGGCCCCAAAAGCATTTAAATAGAATTCATCTGCGGCTCAGAATCGAACTGGAACCTTTCAGCGTGTAATGATGGCCACTACATCTTTGAAAATTTTGAAAACAAATAAGACAACACAGATAGTTTCCAAGAATTTTCCCACCCCACCAACCAACAATGGACGCATTTATGGTCCCTTTTGAGTAGGAAATTTCTTCAGTTTGTTTCTAGTAGGAAGACCTGTCCTGTCCTTCATGTGTGAGTCGTGCTGATGTACTTTTTAAAATTGTAGGAAGCAATTCTTCAATCTCAACTTGTTTATAAGTTCCATTACGTATATATGATCAATTTAATGTGTTCTAAACACATGTCCACGTGTGCACATTTGTGGTTTTTGTTGTTATGCATCGAAAAGATTAAAGATATGCTAAGAGTAATGATAGTGCAATTACTTATATCTACCCATCAAACAAATAGATAAAAAAAATCTTAAATCTCCTCATTTTAAGAAGATTTAAAAGATATAATAATAATTGCACTGTATAGATGAATGCAAGATATAAAAACTTGGAAAAGATAATGATGATTGAGATTTTGAGAGGAAGGGTTGCAAGGGATTGTTTTGTTTTCCAAACTTTGTAACTGTTGGAGGAAATAAGCTAGTCTTTTGCAACAGAATGGCAGGAACTGCAAGGGCTTGCCTGCAGTCGATACTGAAAGCAGTGAACATGATAATGGGAGCGGTTGGCGTTGCCATTCTATTATATGGAATCTGGTTAGCTATAGACTGGCAAAGGGACATGGAAGGATCATCATTTGATGACTTTGATTCTACTGCTCCATGGTAGTAAAAGCCTTCTCTCTTCACAGAAGTTACTCTCTTTAGCTTGCATTGCTTTAATTTTTCTCGGGGGTGGCACTGATAATACCAGCAAAAGCTGGCCATCGTGCTATAAAAATCAAGCCCTTTTTTACAAGAGAGTTGTGTGTGTTTTGCTAGCTTGTACTTACAATCATTGCTTCTTAAACTGCAGGTTCGTATACACTTGTCTCTGCATTGGCATTATCTTTTGCCTTGTAACTTGCCTTGGCCATATCTCTGCAGATATTTCTAGTGGTTTTTGCCTGACTTGCGTATCCTTGCATTTCCAAGTAATAGTTGTGATGCTATATATGCACAATCGAATCGCCAAGCTGTTTGCAGACCTTAACAGAATCAACAGTATGCGGTAACTGTCTTTGTGCTTGTCTTGTTGGAAGCAGTGGTAGCAGCTTATGTACTCCTAAATTCCAACTGGGGGAAGGCATAATGTTACTCTTGTTGATCTTCATTTTGGTTCCTGTCTCCTGTTTTCTCTTCTTTCTTATTTTTATTTTTTATTTTTTGGCTTATCCCAGTAATCTCCTACCAGGATTTGCCAGAGGATCAAACTGGCAGGTTTCATGATTTCAAAGAATTTGTGGAGTCAAACTTTGACTTTTTAAAATGGTTTGGCTTCTTAACTGTTATTGCTCAGGTAATCTTCAGGCATCTAGATTTGATTCAAGTATCCCAAATGGTAGTCTAAAAGTAGTTCAAATCCGCAGCAAGCTATAAAGCATTTGGATTCTCTGGTCTGGTCAACCATAGCAGTAGATATCCATGGAAATTTGCCAGAAAAAGAGCACTTTAAATACCCTTTCCTGATTCCTGCGGATTTTCAATCTCGATGGAAACATTTACATAGAGAACCCTGTTGGAAGTTACATCCTAGGAATCATTGATATTGAGACTCTGCCAATGCAGTTTGAGGTCACGACTCGGTGCAGACCTCGAGTTAATCAGTTTTTTATGACAAGGAATACCATTGGGATCTTGAGTCAATTAATTTTACATGCTTATAGTTCACCCCAGCTAAAATTGAACCCCTCCTGCCTTTTCAGATGGTTATGAGTTCGCAGCTACCCTACAATTTAGTTTATTATTATCACAGGATTCCTCAGACAACCATCTACATTCTGCAGGGTTTTTCCTTCTTGTTGGCACTAGTTTTGACGGTGCTTGGACCAAAATGTAAATCCTACCATGATAGCGATGATGAATATAACCCGGAAAGATTTCCACTCGTGAACCACGGTTCACAGGCACAGATGTATACGCTGGATAATCCACACATCATGTACGGGAATAATACATGGAAGGTTTGTATTCAAAACAATTGGAACTGATTCATTCTTTTTTTTTTTTGCTTTTTTCAAACTTTAACTTCTTAAACCCTCTGCGCCTTTTTTTGTGTTTTTGCAGCACGAAGCAAATGCATTTTGGACCTAGTGTATCTCTTATTTCTCAAACAAACAAGTGAAGAAAATGAAAATAGATTTTCAGGCAACCAAAGGGAAATTGCATTAATGTTCAGGCAAACAGTAGATGGAAGTGGAAGCTGTGGCAGTTTTGCTTCAGCAAACAAGAAGAGTTGTTGCATTATTTGTGCCTTTTTTTGAAGGTCTTGCTTTTAAATGTTACATTTTGGGGATCAGCATGGGTAATTGCGTTTAGATAACTATATTCCAAGCTCTTTCTTATAAATGAAATTGTTCCTATTATTTTCATCAGCCATGACTTAGCAAACTCAAAACATATCACTTTGCATCACTTTGCAGTCCGCTCGGGAGACTTACTTTCAAAGTGAACCCAGACAGTTGTATTTGTCAGTCAAAAGGTCTCAAGATTGTCTAAAAGTTTCATATCTTCAAAGCAAAAACCGAAAAATAGCTGCAGAATCTTTACTGGGTGGGACTAACAATGATGATTTTCCACTCACAAACCAAGCATCACGGAGAACACACGCAAATATTAGCCTAGTTATACGCAAAAAATCCAAATAAATGCATCAAGCAAATGTCAATGCAATCACAGAGATTAAAATGAACTATAAGCAAATAGAATGGATAAATCTTAAGAGCTTTGTGTGTTTCGGGAACACAAACGGTTTCGTTTCAAGAAAAAAATCAATCAAATTTTGTTTGATAGCCTCCCAGGCTAACACCACTAAATAAAATTGTATTCCTCAAGGATATTACAAACTAAAGAAGCTTTGGATTTTTCCTTTCCGCAATAAACATGAACTCAAAGAGATCCAGTAAAGAAACAGATATGCCGCCAAGGAAAGAAAAAGACCAAGAAAAAAAGAGAGAAAGATGGGAGCACCTATTCAGATTTCTTTGTAGTACTTGACACCTTTCTCTTCATTCGACTAAAAGGCCCAACAGTCCGATCCATAATATACATGTAGATGACCTGGCTCCAGGATTTATAGGAATTTAAACTCTCGTAATATTCTGGTGCTATCTCCTTCACCTTGCGAAGCTTGTTCCCAGGAATCCTTGGGAAATCATGGTGTTCATTGTGGAATCCCACATGCCAAGTCAGGAAATTCAAGGGGCCATAATAAGAATATGTCTCTTGACCGGGACTGAAGATATAGTGTTCTGAGATGAAATGACCAGCCATTGGGTGCATTCCACCTCCAACGAATGTGGAAAGGATCAAATAGGAAAAAGATCTCCAGCCGCAGAAATAAACCATGGACACATCAAGGGCTAACTGAATAAAAAGGTTGATGAACTCCCAATAACCAGGGGGCTTTGGTTTGAGAAATAGAGGCCGCAGGGCATAGAAAAAGAGCTGGAAGATAACCCATACAGATTTTGAGACAACATTTTTCACGAGATGGGCTTCAGTGTGGCTTGGGATGTCCATATCAATGCCATCTACTCCTTGGAAGCGATGGTGCTCAAGGTGATATTTTTGGAAGGTTACGGACATGGGTACGCCAATAGGGAGATTCGCAAAAATTCCAAGCCACCGGTTATAGACTGGAGTAGAGAAGGCAAGATTGTGGCTGAGCTCATGGATAGCTAAAAAAAGATTATGATTGAGAAAAGAGCCAAAGAAGTAAGCTATTGCCAGTATCTTCAGCCAGCCAGCTTTGTGAAGCAATGTTGCAGTACAGAGCTGGAGGAGGACAACCACAGCGACCTGCAATGCAGCCATTTTCAGATCATGAACCATATAAAGAGGAGAACAGGAACAGATACTGAAAAAGAATCAATGCACGATGGTTCCGATCTCTACATAAGTAAAAACACAGTCAAAAGTTAACTGCTGGTTATTATCTTCATCAATGATTTAAACCGAACCAAGGCTACCAAACAGGCAGCAGCATGCAAAAAAAATTCTCCCTCGTGGAAGGACAAGAAGTGAATGGAATCCATTTCAAATACCAAATAAAGCAATTTGAAATTGTGTTAATTCAGCCAAAAAGAAAAGACCCAATCTAGCACAAGGCACCACTTAAAAGCTTGCCATTGGAAAACAGACACCTGCTCAAGCAAACATACATCTATCTGAATAGGAAACCAAGAAAAAGGCTGCAGTAAATCTTAACCTGATAATAAACAACTCAAATTTCCAGGCAAATGGAATAGGACGTCAATGGCGAATAAACTATTTGGTCCCAAAAAAATTGTTGTGTTGCCAATCAGGAAATCGATACGAATAGCCCCCTCTTCTTCTTCTTTTTTTTTTTTATGTTTTTTGGTATATAACTTATAACCAGACAGCAAATACAGAGAAACACGCCTTACCAGATACGCAGACATCCAATTGTAGCAAATGCAAGCCAAATTTCAGAACTTTCCACCCAATATAAACCGTATAAGCATGACCCAACTTCATTCACAGCTAAAAGAATCTCCTAAAAGATCCAACAGACAGCAACGAAATACGAATACAATCAAAGGGAAAAAGAAAAGCTCCAACTCAAATTCTTATCAATCGGGTATACGCAATGACACCCAAGAAAATAAAACTCACAAATTCAATTATGGCAAAGCATTATCTAAATAGAACAACAAAAGGAACAAGAAAAGCATGCATAGATCTCCAAACCCATCAAGACATGAGACACACATTCTAAAAAAAGAAAAAAAAAACAGAGAGAGAGAGAGAGAGAGAGAGAGAGACCTTGGGGAAGGCCCAGGGGTCAGGGCCAAAAAGCTGTTTGATTTGAGGGTACTGAGAAAGGATCTGTCTTCTCCTAGAAGCGTGAGGCTCATCTGTGTATGACCAGAAGAAGTCTGTCGCCATTACTCCTTCTTCCTCTTCTCCTCCTCCTCCTTTCTCCATCCTCCTTTGCTCTACCCTCTCTCCCCCTTTCCCCATTGGCCCTCTCTCTCTCGCTCTCTCTCTCTCTCTCTCTCCGTGCAGACCTCTGTGATTGTCTCTGTCTGCCCCTCTCCCCTCTCCGGTTTATGTCTGTTCGTTGGGGTTATGTGTGGCTTAAACAACAAACCAGAGGGAGGGAGAGATGGCCGCAGAAATAGTAGCTGTCATTTAAATTTCGTATTTACCCAGACCGAGAGAGCGACAGAGTGTGACCGAATTTGGAGCGTTTAAGAATAGACAAGCGCAATCTAAGGCCAATCCTAATTATAGGGGAGTATGTATATATATATATATATATATATATATATATACATATATATATATATATAAATATAAAATTCATATATTATTTTAAAGTTTTTAAATTTAATATTTTTTACTAAATTATATTACATTAAGTTAATACTCACACGTTAATTACATTAATTATTATTTTTTTTTACATTATTTTCTTGAGTATTTCCACCAAAATGTTCTCTTTTTGGAGTTTAGGGAACAGAAGGGGAAAGTGCTGCCTTTCTGTAAACGTGATGTGTTCGTTTGTGTTGTGTTGCCATTGGAAATTTGAGTTTCACATGGCGCCGATCGAACGTTGAGACAGCCCATTGGTTAATTAGGGAACCCCACTTTTCTTTTCCTGTTTTGTTTTTTTCTTTGTTGATTCTCTCTCTCTCTCTCTCTCTCTCTCTCTCTCTGCGTTTTTTCTTTTTCTTCTGTTTTCATCTTTGTTGATTTTCTCCTACGTGTGAATTTCATAAGTGCAATAATGTTACATTGATGAAGTTACCAACATTGAGATAAACCATAATACTATAGTGGTCTATACTAATTGAACTCTTAATTTCTATCTTATTATATTTATAAAATTATACGATTTTTTATTTTAACTTCTTTTATCATATTATATCATATAATAAATAAATTTATTTAAAATAATAAAATAAATTTATATAGTATAAAATTATAAATAAATTATACCTACAAAAATAAATAAAATGCACAGTGTAAATTTTTAACAAAATTTTTTTTGAGAAAATAGTCCATATTAAATAACATATAATATAGAAATCAAAGTGAAGTTAAATATGTTATTTTTGTTAATAAGAATCGACTTATGAATCAATTTTTTCGTTAATTTTTATCATGCAGTGTACAAGTAGCTGCCCCTTCAGATTTTTGCATCTAACTCAAATGTCCTATGATCTAAAATGATGGCACGGCATGTTTAAAATAAAAAAAAATGAAAAATTCTAAAAATCTAATGATTAGTTAATGGAGTTCGGAAAATTTAAAAAAAATGAAAATTTGGTAAACTTAATAAATTTGGATTTTATCATTTTCTATGGCGTTGCATTTCAGTCAGACACCCCCAAAAAAAAAAAATTTAATGTGTAATGTCTCACGTTGCTTTGGGCCACCCCACGAACTTGATCCTAAGCTGTAATGTCTCGGTGAGACGGGGCAAAGTCTCAAGTTTTAGGTAAGAGTTCGGAAGAAAAATTAATGTGTAATTTTAAAAATAACGTTTATAAGATATTTATAAATAAATTTTGGTGCTAATATAGTGTCCAACTTCGTTAAAAAAGAAAAAAAAAACAGAAAAAAAGAAAATCAGCTTGATAGAAAATAGGAGGGGAGGTGGGGGGGAATTCCTAATTGTTAAATTCTGTCCCCAACATTGATTAAGGTAGATAGCTAGATCTAGCGGACCAATAATATTTAATTTTTTTAATATTTATGTATATTTTTCATAGTTAATATGATTTTATGAACTCTAATTACATATAAATGTTTTTTTAAATATAATTATGTGAACAAAATTACAATTATTTATTTGATATTTTATAATATATATATTGTTTTACTGTAAAGCATAAATATACATTGTGAAATATTATAATAAAATAAATTTTAATTATCTTAAATATTCTTACCTTTATATTTAAGTAATTTTTAGTAATATGATAATTTGGTATAAAATTTTAAAATAGAAAATAATTTTTTAAAAAAAAAATCAGGTTCAGACGAGCGCACAACGAGTCCACTGCTCTGATGATCAATCATACGTGGTTCTATTATTTATTTACTAAATTTAATTTTACACTTATTTATTTATTTACTAAATTTAAATTTGTACGTTATAAATTCTAAATATTTAATAAACAAAATTTAAAATTTCATGTCACACCTCCATTAACCAAATAAATAAATAAATAAAATTTTAAGATTAACTTTTAGTTGAAGTTAAATTTATTTTTATAATTAATTTAAATTGGAGAGAATAATTAGTAAAATTAAAACGATTTTAAGTAAAAAATGAAAATTTGACATAAGTTTTTAAAAAAGGAAAAAGAATTAATAATTTAATTCTCTTTTATTTTTCTTTTTTAAGAAAACAAATGGATAAAAACAAATATGGACATATTTTTTCCTTTAAAAGAAGAATTTGTGAATAAAATTTTTTCTTGTTTAGAAAATAGAAAGGAACACTTGAAAATAGTTTTTTTTTTCTTTTTAAGAAAAATAGGTAAATTTCAAAGAAATCTTGTTCTTTTTTTTCCTTAAAAAAATAAAATTAATGAGTAATTTTTTCTTATTTTTTAAATTACAAATTTATAAAAAATATGAAATTTTATCTTTGTTTGAGTTTATATATATATATATATATATAATTAATATTTGTAGGTGGATCCCACTTATTTTTCTTCAGAAAAAAAAAAGTACGACCCCCACAAATTCTTTTGAAAAAACAAAAAAATACAATATATAAACGGATAAACTAAATTTGTATACAATATATATATATATATATATATATATATATAATGTGCATACTTACAACAGCAATATGCAAATAGCACAATTTTGTTGACCAGATGCACATTTTTATTAGCAGTATGTATATTTCAATGGATTATCCGCACATTACATTTAATGGGCAATCCATCAGTCCCCACATTACATTTAATGTCTGTTATATATATATATATATATATTTTTTTTTAAAGTATAATAAATTTATTATTTTAAAGTATATATATTTATTATTTTAATTATATTTTCTTTTAAAATTTTAATTGTTTACATATAATATTAAATTAATTTATTTTTTTTAATAAATCAAATTAAAATCCTCATATATCTATTCTTTTTCTCATTTTCATGGTTAAAAAAATACAGCAATCTGATTGGACCACCATGCGAATAAAACCCAGGAGATGAGGTGGCCACGGGCATGGCAACCACGAGTTAGAAAACTCAAACTCACTGTCACCGATGGATCTGCTGACTCAGATCACAGTCACCGTCAACGCAACAACCTCACCCCCTTATTGTGGATAAGAACATGGGACCAATTCCCCAAAAATGTCATAATTCATAGTAAGCAAGGATAGATGGATGCTTAAAAAAAAAAAAAAAGTAAGCAAATTATTAGAAAATTCCCATCCCCACCATCCAATTCTGAAACCACTTGTGGGATTTGTTGAGTGTGATCAATCAAGATCAAAGAACAAGATCAACCCCCACATCACCAAAGATCATTTTTCCTATTGGAATGCCTAAATCACCGGAAGCACTCACATGAACTATTCTATTCTCGCAATAGTCAACATTTGAATACAAGAGAGGAGCCAGATCGAGATGATTCAAGATCAAAGAAATGTTGCTGAACTAAGGCTATAAGGCTGAAGAGAGCCAGTAGAAGTTATCCTATTAAATAAATTTATAAGCAACCACATTGCAGTAGTTTAATGATTTAAAGTATTTGTTAGTATTATGAGATTATGAATTTGAATGTTTTGTCAAGGTATTTGATTAAATTAAACCATGCGGTGCAATTCTTATGTCTATTTTTCTATTTTTCTTAAAACAAGATTAGGCTTAGGCTATATTTAAAATAAATACAATAGTAAATTTCATTGAACTGCTAAAAATAACGCGTGCTTTAAGCCTTGACCCACATCTTTGGATAAAGTTGCCACGTTGACACATCTTACTCCTCTCTCTCTCTCTCTCTGTACCAATCTCCTATAAATAAGAGGCCAAAGGTTCCATCTTTCTAATCTTCATCACGCAATTATCTGTTTTCTAATACCGTTAAAAGCCTGGTTTTTGCTGTTTTCAGTTTAGATCTGTTTCAAAGTTTGTGTCTTTTTGGGAAAAATGTTGGCAGTTTTCAGCCAAGAATTGGTGAATCCTCCCAAGGAGCTGAACAGCCCGGCAACCTCGAGGTCACCCAGAAAGCCAAAGCTTCCAGAGGACATATTGGAGGATTTTGTTTCTTTAAGCCCCTCTAATCCAATCTCAATCAAGTTTGGCAATGATGCATTGTTTGCTTACAATCGTCCACAGAATCCTTATTCTGCTAACCAGAGGTAAAAGAAAAAATTCCCCCCCCCTCTCTCTCTCTCTCTATATATATATATATATTTGTGTGTGTGCGTGTGCGTGCATGATACTTCATTGTTTGGTTTGAAATATGACATTGTGGAGCAATGGAATTGCAGGCTGTTCTGTGGGGTCAATGACATATACTGCATTTTCTTGGGGAGTTTGGACAACCTATGCAGCCTCAACAGGCAATATGGGCTGTCAAAGGGCACCAATGAGGCCATGTTTGTCATTGAGGCATACCGGACCCTCCGTGACCGTGGCCCATATCCTGCCCACCAAGTGCTCAATGATCTAGAGGGCAGCTTTGGATTCGTGGTCTATGACACCAAGGCTGGACATGTCTTTGCTGCTCTGGTAATAATAACAACAACAACAATAATAATTACCCTCTTCGGCGCTTTAATAGGTTAATGAAATCATTGAATCATGGTGATCTCACACTTTTTGATGGGATCCATTATGATCTAGTGGTATGAATATATGCAGGCTATTGAAAATATGTTATGAGAAAATGAACTCGGGTGACAAATTGGTGACTCGTGTATTGCAGGGTGCAAACGAGGGAGGAAGGCTACATTGGGGTGTTGCAGCGGATGGGTCAGTGGTGATATCTGACAAGTTGGAGATCATAAAGGGGGGATGTTCTAAATCATTCGCCCCATTTCCATCTGGTTGCATGTTCCACAGTGAACAAGGCTTGAAGAGCTTTGAGCATCCAAGGAACAAAATGAAGGCAATGCCTAGGATTGATAGTGAAGGGACAATGTGTGGGGCTAACTTCAAGGCTGATGTTCATTCAAGGATAAGCACCATGCCCCGGGTTGGTAGTGAAGCCAACTGGGCATTTAGGGGTCCGCAAGCCTAATCAATAGAGTTTGTGAGAAACTGATGTCTAATGTGACTTAATTACAATCAAACAGTCCTTCCGTTCCAGTCCTCTGTAAGATTTTGTGGGTGTTCATTGGTTTATTTTAGTTTCTCTGTGATTATCATCCTTTTGGAATTACATTTGCAATAATGCAGTTCAGACTTTATCTTTCCTGTTTGTAGCGGCGGCTAATTTTCTCTTGCAAGCATAAGCACTACGATTTCACAGACTTTCATTGTGTTATGCATCAATTATCAATTCCGAGAAATGTGCACATTGATAAAACCAATTGGTTCCTTCAATCCTTGAGGGATGACAGAAAATGAATTAAGACCTAGCTTCTGGGAAATTAAAAGGAGAATTAACGTATTGTGCTCACCATCACCACCGCCACCATTATTAATGCAGTGCCTGTGTTTTCTTTAAACAACTACCACCTCCAACATAAAGCCATTCCTTGTGTAAACGTGGGAATTCAGCAACACAACAGGCAAGGCAAGAGATTCTGCCTCTACTAACGCATTGTGTGAGAGGAAGATTCCATCGTGTGTTATTTTGTTTGAGAAGACCATGAAAAGAACAGCCGGTGGTCGTATCTATAATGTATCGTCTTAGCGTGGGACAAGAAACTCGTTGGATTGATGGTTACATAATTGTTTATGACTAAGTAAGTCATGTTCGATGCACCATGTAGCATGTAGCTATTTCCGGTATATTTTCAGTATTGTCATTGTGCGCAAGGCACACCGGAGCTTCGCTTTCAGCATCTCCGCTGTGCTGCATGCAGCGAGTCGATGGGCTTGATTGTATTTTGATTCAGTGTTGGACTTTTCCCTGTTACAGTTTCTCATGTCCCAGGCCTTTGATCGGGGCTTTTGTTACGTTTCCTTTTTGTTATGCTTTTTGTTGTTTTCATAAATTATATAATAAAAATAATTTTATTTATTTCTATAAATCTCACAATTCTTTCCAACATTAGAATCTAAGAATTTAAGTATAGGTGTTCACGAGGAACTTTTATTTTGCCTATCGTGGACTTCTTGGAACAGTACCCCTAATGCTATAGTAATTGTATATTGGAAGTGCGTTAAAAAACACTCAGAGCATCTAGAAGAGAATACAATGAAAAGGAAAATAACTTTCGAGCAAATTCACTGTGGAGCCAACAAACCCCTTTATAAAGTATTATACCATCAGGGCTTGAATTGTGAATCAACGAAACAAAACTTTAAAGATTATATGTCCTCGAATATGCAGTTCAAGTGGTAAAGGCATTACTGGGATACTGTGAGGATTCACATTAGGAACAGCAACCACAATTGAAGTTAGAAATCGAAAACTCATTGAGGACATGAGTAGTCCCCAAAAACATTGCAAAAAGGGGTAGATAACCAACCTCTAAATCAAGGCAATTAATCGTATGTTTTCTTCTCTGTTTTGTTGGAACAATGTGATGCCCTGTTGTCCTTTGGACTCCAAGTTTCGTGGCAATCAGGTTCTGCAGTAGCTAAAACAGAAATTGACATTTATCACGTACAGTCCAACATGGAAGATAATATTACCAAATTTGCATAACAATGTAGACAATATAAATAATTTAAAGATGCAGTTCCCATTATCAAACGGGCTAAATTTGTTTGCAAAAGTAATATTTAATGTCTTTCATTAAGTGTTGAATCAATTCCACAAATATAGCATCATGCATTGCAGAATTAAAAGAATTTCATTAAAGTGAAAATCCTGAATCTAAGCTGTTGGAAAAGGCACATCGGAAGAGGGAGATTTCTTGTTCCAAACGCATCCAACAGCCACGGTTACTCGGGAAATGGTGTCAATTTCACATATCAGAAATTCAAAACACAGAACTCTTTAGCACCTGTGGAAATCATATTATATATTCACTTAAAGTTCAATTTTTTTATTATCCCAGTTGCTCACGATAAGCCCATCAAATCAATCCTAATCAAGCTTGGAATCAACAGTTTAACAGGCTACGGCAGTCTGAGTTCGTCCTACCTGCAAACAGTCAAAAGAAAATTTATGGCACACAAGAAATGAGCATGGGCTATTACTATGTGAATGAAGGATTGTATGTGTGATCAGGCTAGAAGGCCAAGCTGTTATAGAAACTGGAAATGAGTAAAAGGTGAAGTCTTCAAGCAAACAGGACACTAACAATTACAAGCAGCTACGCAAATGAGATGCTTGAAACCCAATTAACTCATTACCATTGTCTGATGACGATTGCCACAACAGCTTTCTCATCAGGAGAATCATTCTGCGACAACCAAACCTCAAAACGCCCAATTCCTTATCTGAATGGGTTGCAAGATTCAATTGCACCTGCAAAAAACTGATTGGTTCAATTTTGCAATTCACTAAACCATCGTGGCAAAGTACATTGTTACACCATACATAATGATTCAAGAATGAAGAACAAAAGGCAGCAGAGAAATTAAATTAACATGATGGATCCAAAAGTAGAAGAGAGGAAGGATGAATTCTAGCTGCCAATGAAACTCTCTCATAGGAAATACAAATATATAAACATACTTACTGAAAATGGTCTGTTCAAGAGAACATTCAACCCCATCTCCATATGCGTGATGCGCTGCTGAAGGAAAACTAAAGATGCTGAATATAAATTTGAGTAAATGTAAGTATGATATATATTCACAAATAGAGAGAGGGACAAATAGACAAGTGCATAGGAAATATGGAAATGCTTAGACGGCCCCAAAATGCAGCAGCTTGGCTGCAAACAAATCAGTTTTTTTTCATTTATTTATTTTATTTCTTGGTACCAATTATAAAGTTTTAAAGCTACAAATGCAATGATATACTACACTTTGGGAAAGCGATGGTTTTGTACCATGCAGAGAGCCCTGGAAGATGAAAATAAACCCAGGCTTGTTCATGAGCACAGGAGCTTGCCTGGCCAGTTGGAATGCTGACATGAGAGAATTTGGGCAATGAATTTTATCGTTATGGCTAGGCCTACAAGAACTCCAACTTATATTTTCTGTAGGTCTGTCCGGCCGTATTTACTCTGTAGATACATGGCCCGAAAGTTATAACAAAGTTTGGGAGTAGCCTACTCAAGCGAGTAGCGCGTCGGCCGATGTGCATAAGTCCTATAGTCCATGCACGCCCGTCTGCTCCAAAGTAGACATGCATTACAGACCATCTTGAGTGTCACACTCTCTTATCTTTTTGTTTTTTTATTTCTTTTTGTTCTTTTTTTTGTTTTTTGTTCTCCCGAGTGTTTCTGTTAACGGTAAAATTATTGACATTTGAGTCCTGGACAGTACCATCTTTTGGCTGGTGCAAGTTGGTGTAGTAAGAATCCCTTGCCTTCTCACATTGCATTTGGTCAAGTTAGGTTGGTTGCATTTGCGTGTAGCTGGAAACATTTGGAGCATAATTGGGAATATCACCAGCGCTGGCTGTCAGACGAATGGAATGTCTAAATTTCGGCCGTTTCCAGTAACAGGAGAATAAAATCGATCACATCAAATAATACAAATCATTCCCCTTCGTACATGAAAACTGAAAAGCAAATACCCAGGCTGTCCGTACAATGTGGTCCCCGGAGATAATGATGCCTAACATGAAAGTCGCATGTAACATACCCAAGAATTTGGACCATACTGACATATTTAGTTCTTGCAGTCCAGCCGGCATGGGAAACAAGAACTTGTCGGAATAAAATCCTAGTAGCATGATACAAACGATAGAGAAATTTGAAGAAATCAATAAACACCCGAAAAAAGCAAAACTAAATTTTAAACAAAAGCTGTAAATGAAGGTAAAAAGTAAACCGTTACACAGTTGATGTGGACCCTGGTTCTGTGACAGGTTGGTCACCAGCAGCAGGAACCTCTTGCTTGGTTGGATGTGATGCACCATTGGAAGTAACATCTTTGCCAGCCTCCCCTTTGGTTACAGACCCTGCCGATTTAGCATCTTTTGCATCCTTCCCGTCTTTGGCATCCTTTGGAGGTGCAGGCGGTTTCATGTGAGGTGGAGGTGTGTGCTTTAGTTTCACAAGGATATGGCGCATCCTCGAAAGATCAGTGGGCTTTCCAGGCTTTGGGCCCTGGATAACTGTTATTGATGGCTTCTTTTCTTGATCCTTCTTGCCTCTCTTCGTCTGGATGTTGGGAACCTCGTTAGGTATAAGCTCTGCTATTGCCTTCCAGTACTGCTTGTCTGCCTCTTTATGGAATTTCTCTTGGTTTGCTAGGAATAACTGCTCCATACACAGAAGTAATGTCAAAAATGTTGACTCAGAAAAATTGGCTAAGAGCTCAAAAGAGTATTAAGTCAGAAATTTTTACCATCTCCTTCTCTCTGTTAATGGCTTTGTTGGTCTCAACATTGACCTTCCTCTTCTCATAGAATGCTTGTACATATGCCTCAGCTTCTTCAATGATTTGTTTCCTCATTTCCTTCTCCCTCTTCTCCTTCTCCTCAAGTTGAATAGCATTCTGACTGCATGACAAATCCGAGTGAAACAAATCATAAATTTGAGTGGTACATAATCTCCAACTGATCAATGCTTGCATGCATGCTTCATATGGACTGTTTTCTGTTGGGAAAACGAATTTAAAAACAAAACTATCGCAGATCAAAGTCCACAACAAATTAAGGATCACAGAAATTTCATAAAGAGTTGGCTATTCAACTGATGATTGCAGCCGGCCCAATTTCTCAAAATTTCTAGCAAATGGACTTCAAGAAATTGCAGATAATTCCCATCCAATCGCAAGACATTTCAGGGATCTCACACACCTTGGCAAGGATAATTGCATAATACAACTTCAATGATTTGAGTATAGTGGAAACAAAATATAAAACTGAGATGTCTTCCTGTTTCATGGCATCTTTTGTAACTTTACAGAAGGTCACCAGCATCAATCAAAGTTCAAGCCACCCAACAAAGTATTTTACAGGGATCTAGGAATATCTCAACAAATACACAAACAAGGACCTAAGTCAAGTGCCTTGGATATCAACATGATCCCAACTGCTCTTTTTAGTATCTGAATCGACAAATGGTTATTGGAGTCTGGAGCACATTTAAACCTAATGCAACTACCTCATGACCGAGGTTAGCAACCCCTTCTTGTAATTTAACTCTAATTCACACATAAATAAGATATGAGGCAAATAAGAAACCAACGCTACTGTACACAATACAGTTCAGATTCTAGGCAAGTAAGCATTCGGAACAAACATTATTACCAAGTTATAAGAATCTAATGAGAAGTGAAAACAGCAGCGCAACTTCAGGGTGCTCAGCTATCACCAAAAAGATATAGATCCAAATCCACCTATGCGGAGGGCAGGGTGCAATCCTACAGCACATCCACACATGAGCGGAAGACTGGATCACCAACTCCAAGCCCAAGCTTTTCAAAACCACATCATGAAGAGGTCAATGAAGATACCAGACCAGTCAGAAAACTCTCGGATCACATTAAAGTGGCTTTTGAAACAGAACCAAGTCCCAATCATTTCTTTCCATGAACAGATCAACCAAGTTAGCTCCTACAACTTTCTACCCTAAACTTCATCCAGACAAAGGCTCAGCAACAGCACCTTAAAAAAGTGTTCTAAGCTATTACAGAGAGCTAACTTACACATCACAAAAGCATCACAGATCTGAGCATGCAAATTAAAGCATCGGATATTTTTTCTTTTTGGTAGGAAAAATTACATCAGAAATCTTTAAACAAATCAAGACAAATCGAAAAATTCAAGGTATCTCACCGCCGCCACTCGCGGAGAGCGAAGCCCTCCTCGGGCGTCATCTCGGTAGGCGGAGGAAGCACCGGCCCGTCCGAGGAGAAAACGCCGTCATCCACTCCGGCATAACCATTGCGGTTGCCATTGTCGACGTGGATCGGGCTATAGGGACTCTGCGAGAAGCTCGGGTTTGGATCAATGTCCGCGGGAGAAGATCCGAATCCGAAGATATCGGGCGAGGCGGCCGAGTGGTCGACAGCCACGTCTCCGCTGGCACCGGAGGTGAAATTGGAGTAGGAACCGAAATTGGAGTAGCTCTCCTCGACCTCATCTTCGAAAGATCTGTGGTTCGGCGCGTGTATCTCCTCTCCGTCGACGCCGTAAGCATCGAAGGAAGCCATCTCTCTCTCTCTCCCTCTCTCTCTCTCTCAGTTGATGCTCAAAGCAAGCTTCTGAACTTAGAAGTTAGATGGGATGTGTTGCTTTAAAAAAATAAAATAAAATAAAATAAATTTGTCATTTTTGACTTTTCGTATAGTTGAAGTTTCACATTCTCAAAACGACGTTGTTTTCGGTAGAAAAACCGCGCAACACTCGAAAAGTCGTCCAATCCAAACCGTCAAAACTCGCACTGTTAAAAAATATTTTTTAAAAAATCAATAATTTTAATTGTTCCTCAAAAAGCAAATTTAAATTTTTTTTAAAAACCGTCAAAAATCGACCTAAGCTGTCACAGTTAAGAAACATTAAAATAATAGATTCTGAGAAGCACCGTTGAGCTTTTGGGCTATATGTACTGTGATGAAGCAGCGTTGAGTTTGCTGCACTGTCCAGTTTTTGTCAGCACACAGCTTACTCTTGTTGGTTCAAGTTCTGCACTTTCATTTTATGGAAAAAAAAATATTAAGATAATAATTATAAGATTTAATATTAAATAACAAGTAACCTTAATTTGGAAATTTTCATTTAAGACTAAAAATAAACTCATTAAGAGTTAACTAATAAAGTGAGGATATTTTGTAACTTATAAACTGGTATTTGAATTTTAAAGGTGAGTCAAAATTATGTAAAATATTATAACTAAAATTTCAATATTAAAATTAAGTTGAAAGGGTGTAACTACGATTTTTAAAAAAGTTAATTTTACAGGAAAAAAATTAAGATAATAATTATAAAATTTAATAGTAAATTTATTAAAATTTTAAATTTAAAAGTTAATTCCTAAATTTTACAAACCCCTAAAAAAAGACACTCTATTTGCCTATAGTTCACCTTCTTGCGGAACTAATGTTGCACAGCTTGTCTATCATTGAAGGATTGAAGAATGGCCCTTCAATAATAAAACTCGAGTATGCACTAAAAAAATAAAATAATAATAATAATAATAATAATAATAAGTAAAGACGGTTGTCTAACCACATATATAAATCATATAATTATTTGCAGAGACGGCTTTAGCACTGCGGGGATAGCTCAGTTGGGAGAGCGTCAGACTGAAGATCTGAAGGTCGCGTGTTCGATCCACGCTCACCGCATTCCTGTTGTCTTTTTATCATCATTTATTTCCTAAAGGGCCTGTAAATTCCTTAGGTAATTTTTCTTTTCTTTTTTTTTTTAAAAAGACCTGTGCCAAAAGGGGCTCGACAATTGGGTTGAAACAGGAAAGGCACGTGGTAAAGGTGGATTTTCAGAAGCTTACTTGCAAGTAAAATTGTAAAAGATAAGATGAATTAATAGAAATAGAGGAGATCAACTGTTTAGAGTAATTAATTTATAAATTTTATATTAAAAGAAGAGATATAAAATTTGAATATTATCTATATATATATATATATATATATATAAACAGAAGCAGAGGAGGAGCTTGCGTTGCAGGGTTTGGATATCACTCCATGCAATGCAAGGTCAAATGAAAAGATTTCAGATTCCATTATGTGTTTCGTTTCAGGGATAGTGGTAGATTGGGATATAAGGCCACCCAATCTTTTGACATCTGAACAGAGCAATTTATAAGCAATATTTATGTATTCATATTTATTATGGTTATTTTAAACTATAATTGATAAATAGAGATAAGAAAAAGTTTTTATTTTTATTTTTATTTTTCTTTTAGGTACAAGGGTATAGCTCGAAATCATTTTTTATACACAAAGGAGCATTTAATTAACTGCATAATTTATTCCCAAATAAGTAATCACATTTAAATTTACATAATAATAATTTTCATTGCCTACATGCTTATTTCAACGGGCAGAATGATTGTTTTGGAGATTCATAAAGATGGGCTGCTGATGGTGTGTATGTACTCATCATCATTATTTACGTTTTAGTTTAAATAAAAATGCATATTTTATTATAGTGTTTTATTTTGGTTTAAATAAAAGGAAAAAGAAATCGCACAAAAGAACACCCCCCCAAAAAAAGAAAAAAAAAAGGCACAATCCGAATCGCTCTGGGTCACATGGAAATCCGAAAAGAAGACCCGGATCCATAACCCATAATATATGATCCAGATCCAGTTTAGTACTCTCTCTCTCTCTCTCTCTCTCTCTCTCTCTCTCTGCGTCTCTGTGGTCCTAAAAACAAGCCAATCTTCTATCTTCTCTGTCAGCAGCGCACCATCTCGGAGAAAGAAGAGAAAAATTTCAAATCTTTCGTCTTTACCAAAAAGCCCCTCCTATTTTCCCCTAATGCCAAGTTGATCCTCGTTCTCTTCTTCTTCCTCTTCTTCTTCTTCTCCAACGGGAAAGCAGGTCAAAGATTTCCTTTTTGGTTCTTCTTGGGTCTTTTTTTTTTTCTGACCTTTGGAAATTATGATCGTTAGAACCTACGGTCGCCGGAACAGAGGGCAGGACGGCCGAGGCGGCGGAGGAGGCATTGGCGGCACTTTCTCCGATTCATTTGACGGCGACTTCGATTCCGACCACGACCACGACCACGACCACTCGTTCAGAGATTCATTTTCTCTCTCCCAGGAAACCCCATCTCAAGAAATCAATAATACCTTCCCTTTCTCTTCCCAAGAATCGTCTTCTTTGTGGTCCTCTTTCGATCCCAGTCCCTATGCCTTCAATCCAGATGATTTGTCGTCGGATGGTGCCGTTTCGAGGAAGTCCAAGAAACCCAGAAACGGGAAATTAGAAAGACCCTCCACCAGCAAGAGTACTCCTCGTCATTCTAAGCCGTTGATTCAGTTGACTTCGACTTTGATGGAGGCACAGGAGTCCGGGGAGATGATGGAGCATGTTGATGAGGTTAATTTCGCGCTCGATGGGTTGCGTAAAGGCCAGCCTGCTAGGATCAGGAGGGCGAGTTTGTTGTCTCTTTTGTCAATCTGCGGCACGGCCCAGCAGCGCCGGCTTTTGAGGACTCAAGGGTATGCCTAATTTTTCGTGTAAATGTTATCAATCTTGGCTTTTCTGGGTTTGGGTGGGGGGAGGTTGTTTAAGGACCGAGTTTAGAGCCGTTTTGTCAGAAATTTGAGAGTTTTATTTCACCGTTAAATATCTTGGTGGGTAGACTGAGTTTAAAGGTTTTTTCTTTTTTGATTAATTTTTTTTTTGATAATTTTATGTAATTTTGGAATGATGGGTACACTCAATTTCGATTATTTTTGATGGGGTTCAATTGACGATTTAAAGAACTGTATTTTGTCTAGCTGGCTATCTGAATTTTGAGAATGTTTTCTTGGATTTTAATTCTTCTGGAGAGTTGTAGAAGTTCTTGAAGTTGAACCATCAAACGATTTGTGAAGAAAAATCAGCAACGAAAAATGAGGTCCTCCTTTTTGTTTTATTTTAATGCATCGATTTGTTTATGTCCATATTGTGCGGAAAGAAGGATCTGACTGTTTTGTTTTCTGGTGCTTGTGTCATTAAATGTGTGAGTTTTCCTGCTTTCAGGATGACAAAAACCATAATTGATGCTGTTTTGGCTCTCAGCTTTGATGACGCACCCAGTAATCTTGCTGCTGCAGCTATTTTCTATGTTTTGACTGGTGATGTAAGTTTTCTCTGCGGTTTAATTAGAAAATAGTATTTAAGAGGATGAAGAGAAGTGACCTTGGGAGATTACAAAGTTGCAGGGGGATAAATCACTTGGCTATGCTTTTTAGGGCTTAGGGTTGAAAAGGGGTATCTGATCTAACCTAAATGAGACAGATGCAATTGTAGGATGGGCTATCCATTGGCTGGGTAGGTTTATACCAAAGATGCCATTGGCTTAGATATTCCACATGTTCATTGCATTGAACCATTTTTTTTTTTTCAACTTTCTTTTGATAAGACTGACTAACAAAATTTTGTGTTCAAAATGAATGGAGTGGGCATCAGTAACTGCATTGAAAACTTTGTTGCATGTAATATAAGAAGTTATCACATTTTTGTCTTTACTGTTATTCCATATTCCAAGCCAATGGATATGGATAGATCATAAAGTTTGATATAGGTGTAAGTAGAATGTTTTATTTCCATGTATGGATGTTTGGAGATTATCAAATATGTATACTGGTGTCCTTGAAACATTTGCTTTGCATTTTTACTTTCTCAGCGTAACTGTTCTAAAAGGCATTGAATTTCAATGTTTCAGGGTCAGGATGATCACCTTCTGGAATCACCCACTTGTATTCGTTTTCTAATCAAACTGTTGAAACCAGTACTTTCTACTGCTACTGAAAACAAAGCTCGAAGTATAGGCAATAAACTTTTAGCATTGCATAAAGATTTTGATACCTTACGAGATGCAAGTAAACTTTTAGATTCCAGTTCTGCTGCCATTTCTGTCAAAGTTCAAGAAATTCTTGTTAGTTGCAAGGATATGAAGGCAAGTGGGGACAGCAGTTTGGTTGACAGGCCAGAATGGAGTACTAAATGGATAGCTTTATTGACTATGGAGAAAGCATGCCTATCTAAGATATCGTTTGAAGGTATGAACTGATTATCACCTATTTCTGACATCTTCTTGAATTTCTGCTTGGGTTTGTGTCTTCTTAAGGAAAAGTAAATATTATGTAGATTTCTTATGATTGAATAATGGGATGTGATGTACATTAGGTGTAGTTAATCAGATTTTGTGGATTTTATTCCAAGAAAGCTAGAAGCAGAAATAATTGCTTTACCTAGTTGAATGTGTGAGTGCCACATTGTTATAAATGTGTCTTCTTTTCTGTCTTGCCTTGTCAGTTACTGCTTCAGGCTTCTGTTTTATTTTTCTTATTTACTTCTCATTTATGTTTGTTTCTTTTATCATTGTGTGGCCTCCAGTTTTCCCGTTTGCAACTTCCTGTTGTCTATTTTTGTTTCAGGACAACCTGAATTTTATTTTTGCATTTAAATAGTTGCCTTCACTTGAAAGTGATATTCATGCACAAGCTTTTTGCATATTGTGGAATAATCATATACTTCGCTTCAAGCATTGTTTTAGCTTTCCTAGTTTTTTATATGCATCTGTTCATTGAAGATACAGTTGTCTCTACGACAAGAAAAATGTAACTCCATGCTCAACTTTCCACCCTAAGTTGTGATTAGTTGGCAGATGAGTCCAGTATGACTCCAAGATCTATTGATTGTTAACAATATACTTTAAGTAGGGAGTTGCATGCCCATGATCATTTTTCTGTTACTGATTGACGCATAGATCTGCACCCACATACACTCACTTACTGTCACATACCTTTTCTCTCTTGGTTTTTGCTAACTATAAAATTATTTTTTAATCTGGTTTGCATTCATCAGATACATCTGGAATGATAAGTAAGGCAGGGGGCAATTTTAAGGAGAAGTTCCGAGAGCTGGGAGGACTTGATGCTGTGTTTGAAGTTGCCATAAGCTGTCACTCTGTTATGGAGGTGTGAGCTTGTACGTTGTTTTATCTCATTAGGTCATGGCATTGAAGCATCTTCACCGATAAAAAAATTGAGTTAATATTTCTTGAAATGTATGCAGAAGTTACACTGTTTTTGTTTCTTGCTCTGGTATGATGTGCACAATAACCATTAGGGTGTAAGATGGAATTCTCTGTCCTCTTGCATGTATTTATGAGGTAATAACCTTTATCAGACAAGTTTAACATCAGGAGAGAAGGTGAAATATCATATGATAATACATGGTGTTCCTAATGAAGTTTGTGGCAAACGTTCTATCACAGCAGCAGCTTGTTTGTGTTGTTTATATTTCTCTCCTTCTCCTGTTCTCCCTCCCTTTCTCTCTCTCCCTCTCTCTATCTCTGTTTTTTCTTTGGTCTTCCATTCTTAGGTCCGATTCTAGTTTGTCACAATTCTTGCTGGGAGGAAACATGGATGGTGTGCATGGAAACCCATATGAATTGTTGATTCTCTAAGATTGAAATCAGATAACTTATTTGTTTTTAGAGCTCATGACAGACTTCAGATTCTTTATTTGTGCTGTGCTGAAGTATGATATCAGGCCATGCTTTAGTCTGTCTTTTTTGGGTCTACTTTGGTCTGGGAAATTTTTAGTTGCTGCTTTGTGTTATTTGGAGAAGAAACTTTTTGACATTATAAGTTTACCTGCAGAGTTGGAAAAAGCATACTTCACCTTCAATTCAGGATGTAAAAGATGACAAGGGTCTTGAGAGTTTGAGGCTGCTTCTTAAATGTTTGAAAATCATGGAAAATGCAACATTTCTGAGTAAAGAAAACCAGGTATACTTTTGTAAATTTGTCTTGTTATTTTTCTTCTCCTTTCTATTCACACCTTTGATTGAGCTTGTGATGCTGTTTGATGCTGAATATTGGATTTTTAATGTTCAGTTGTTTCTTCCTTAATATAGAGTCATTTGCTTGCAATGGAAGCATACATGGGTTCTCGTGGGTGCCAACTTTCTTTCACAAAATTGATAATAAGCATTATTAAGATCCTCTCAGGTAATAAATTTCCTCTGCATGTTGCCATTTTTTCCATGTTGATTTCTAGTTATTGTGCCTTTATTTAATCTGCATTCTAATAATTAGTGGTATCATTTCTAGATATATGTCTCTTTAAATGTTGTTCCTTGGCCTCCATGGATGGGAAACCTTGTTGTCTTCATGATGGGAATGATCGTATTTCTGATGTGGTTTTAGCTGCAGAAAACAAAGGTACTTTATGGCCCAAATGTTTCTATAATGCCTGCTGCTTTTGCAGCTTCTCCCTCTCCCTCTCTCTCTCTCGTTCTCTCTCTCTCATTTGATTTTTTATTTCAATTTGCAGTAGACAGCAATGAGTTTGTGTACATCAGTTCCTCTATAGGTTGCTGTAGTGAGAGGACTTCATCAGATAAAAGCTTTAGTGTATCTCATAAATCAACTGCCAGGTCAAGTCTTTCTGCTTCCACTTCTGAAACTACCACCACAATAAGGAATGATGCATGCCAACTAAAAAAGAGAGTCCATTATTCCACATCAAGCTCATGTAGTGACAGATTAAGGAATGCAACTAATGGAACATCTGTAGTTAGTGATGAGTTGACGAGAAAATTTAGTCTTATTGAGAGACCCAGTCGAACGAAGGATGCCACGTGCGAACTATTAGAGGATGGCCAAGATCCTTATGCATTCGATGAAGATGATTTTCAACCGTCGAAGTGGGACTTAGTACATGGAAAACAAAAAAAGTCTCGAAGACGAAATGTTACAATTGCATCAAGGGAACTCAAAGATAGGCAGCAATGCCAGCTAATGAGCCAAGAAGAATCAAGTAATGGTGTGAATTACCAACAGATATCAAGTGACGTGGGACATCAATGTCAGCAGAAAGACTCTTGCAATTCTAATGCTGAAGAGTGTTCGAGCCTGGTGATAGATTGTCTGCTCACTGCTGTCAAAGTATTCCTCTGATCCTGCATTTGAATTTCTTTTACAGGTGATTTGTCCTCTATAGATATTATTTCCTTCCTGCAGGTTCTCATGAATTTAACAAATGACAACACTATTGGTTGTCAACAAATTGCTGCATGTGGAGGACTGGAGACTATGTCTTCATTGATTGCTGGGCACTTTCCTTCATTCAGCTTATCTTTATCTCACTCTGGTGGGATGAAAGATGAAACTTCAAGTGGTCAACTGGATCATCAGACTGAAATTCATCTCAATGACCAAGAGCTAGATTTCCTTGTTGCTATACTGGGCCTACTTGTGAACTTGGTGGAGAAGGATGGGCATAACAGGTTGGTCATACTTTCCAATATTTTGTCACTCCTCTGCTTTTTTATACTTATCTTGAATCAAGCAATGCATAAGGCAGTGGATTTTATGTGACTTATGTGATTTACTTCTTTGATCTGCATTTGCATCAAATTCTTGTTTCACTCTTGTCTATTTGTCATTTCCTACATACAATTCATTGTTAGGCAGTGTTCCTAGATAGGGGTTGGGCAATGAACTGTGCCTTATGTTCAAACATGCCAATATTATATATGTAGATTTTCTGTATGTAGCGATTAATGGTAATAATTCTTAACCTTATGGTTCACCTTAAGTAGCATAGTAGATGTTCCTCATGATATTCTCACGGGATTGCAAGTATGGGTTAGTACAGGTAGCTATAATGCTTATTGTACCATTACTTGGAGTAAGTTTGGTTGCAGATCAAGGCTTGCTGCCACAAGTGTTTCATTGCATAACTTACAAGGGCTAGAAGAGGAAAGTCACCAGGATGTCATTCCACTCCTGTGTTCCATCTTTCTAGCCAACCAAGGTGCAGGTGATGCATCTGGAGAAGAAAACATGATGCCGTGGGTGAGTTGCTTACCTGATGCCAGCAAATCTTCTTCTGTGCATATTATTTTTCCATTTCATTGTTTGTGATGGGTCATTATGTCTGTGCAACTCCACATGCATGCTTATGCATATAGATTTTCTCTTTTGTTGCCAATATATTCGAAGAATAAGTGCAAGACTATTATTGAGTGTTCCCAAGAAGGTGAAACTTTCAACATTAGCAAATCATACTATAAGTGTAATGTCTGAAGTACACATCCAATTGCATTGTACAGAATGATGAGGCAGTTGTGCAAGGAGAGAAAGAAGCAGAAAAGATGATTGTAGAAGCTTATGCAGCATTGCTGCTTGCATTCCTTTCTACTGAAAGGTTCTGTTCTGTACCTTTTCTGGTCCTTTCCCATTTCCTTACACAAAACAACAATCCGTTCAGTTATTCACAAGTTTTTCCTATATGATAACAGTAGAAGCATACGTGATTCCATTGCTCACTACCTCCCAAATCACAACTTGGCAATTCTTGTACCTGTTTTGGAGAGATTTGTGGTAAGTTTTTGTTGTAGTTTGTTTGTCCTGTGTATGACCACCGTTGCAATGTTCTTTGAATTGATTTACTTCAAAATCATATTGTGAAGAGCTGGCCCCTGTCTGCAAGGGAGATCCTAGTGGTAAAGAACCTGAGGATCCCAAATCAGATTTATATGGTTCAAATCCACTGGGATGGGATTGGAGGCATTTAAGCACAGGAAGGGGTTTGCAGCTAGCCATTTCCGGTTATGCAAGCTAACGCATTATTTGTCTTGGAACACTGCATGTTCCATGCATAACCGATTGTTTTATCGGCTGAATTCTGAATTATGGATGTATTTCTCCAGGCATTTCATTTGACATTAAACATGATTCCACCGGAGACACATAAAGCTGTGAGTGAAGTTATTGAGGCATGTAGGATGCCATGAAAGCTAAACGGAATACAAAATTTTGTACAGCCTTCCTTCAGTTTTTTGTGATCAACGTTTGTTCCACAGAGTGCTCCAAGATTGCCGCAGCAGAGTGTATCCCACTGACTTCAAGCCTGCAATATAGTCTGATTTGACCAATTATTTCCTTTCCTTTACTCCCCTCTTTTCTCATAGGATTCTTTTTGTATGGTGCGGGCTGAGACTCTTGTGTACATGACAATATAGCCGAATCAAAATGTATTCCTTTTTTTCTTCTCTTTTTCAAAGCATCGATTGTTTTTCCTCCATTGAGCTCCTCCCGGAACTGGCTTCTTTGTCTTGTAATCTGCCAACTTTGCAAAGGGTGCACTCACTTGTCTAGGTGTAAAGCGGAGCCCTTGCATTATACGCCCAAATGGGTACTAACTAGCTGCACGAATGTGCCATGTTCAGCCGTAGCTTGCATTAAGTGACCGTGTGTGTCGTGCATCAGGGCCATCCCGAGTCGCCGAAGGAGCTCGGACATGAATACGGCAATATGAATACGATGTAATAATTTTATTTATGTATATATCAGTGTAATAATTTGAACAAAATTTAATAATATGACTCTTAAGTAAATAAATTGTTGTTTAAATGCATAATGTGAATTTTTATTTACAAGTGTAACGTAAATTTTTGGTTAAATATTAATTTTTATTGTTAAAATTATAAAAACATTAAAGGCATGTTTTTAACGTACCTGGGCTGTGTCTTTTTTTTTTATTTTTTATTTTTGGGGTCAAACTAAAATAATTTAATTCAGTTTGATTTATTTCAATTAATTCAATTTATATAATTAAAAAAACATTTTAATGTTATAAAACATATTTAAAAAAGTAAAATCTTTGCTAACTTTCATGCCCACCATAACAGTCTTTTCCTACCAAAAACATAAAACCTAAAAGAAAGAAACCTAGATCTACTAAGAGGGTTGTTTACAATAGATTTTTCATGGTGGTTGCTGCGTTGAAGGAGCGTGCATCCCACGCGCCTCCTTCGTCGGTTCGAGAATTTTTAGTCGGTGTAGTAAAAAACTTTCTCCTTTGGGTGAAGTAGAAAGAGTCACAACAGTAACATTCTTTCTCTTAGTTTCTCTCGATAATTATGTTAATCTATGTTAATTTCAATAGTTATAAGAGTTACAACATATGCATTTAAATTATAAATATTAATCGGTATTTCCCATTAAAACTAATGATTAATATAATATATAAATACATAATTCAATGACATGAAGTTTTAAAATTATTAAAATTAATTTTGAGTATGATCATTATTACTTATTATTTTAAAAATTATTAAATTTCTTCCCTTATTTTATTGAAAATCAACTTAAAAAAATGAAACAAGTCATATAACATTTTTAATCATAAGAATAAGTGTATTATTAAATTTTATATTCATTTTATGCATAAATTATTATATATTTTTATAAATAAAATTCTCTCTTTCAAAAATAAATATTATATTTTTATATAAATATATAATTTTTTAATAATAATAATAATATTATTATTATTATTATTTTGCCTAAGACTATGTAGGTAAAAGAAAGAATTGGCAAATTCTTGTATCAAAAATTGAAGAAAAAAATTTCAAAATAACTTAAATTAGTTAAATTTTTAATTAAGATAAACTAATATCATATAATAAAAAATTATGTAATTTTAGTTTTATCAACTTTTCATCTCTTCTAATATAATGTTTATAGTTATGATTTATAATTTTATATAATACTAGCTTAATTGATATAATTAATTATTTTAAAGAAGAAAACTAAAAGCTTCAAGTAAGAATTAACCAAAAATTTATGAAAAATTAGTTGTATGATATATACTTATCATAAAATTAAAATTAATATATGTATATATTTATTTATTTATTTATTGGAAGAGCCCTCCAAGCTACTTTTCCCACAATTCTATTACATTTTTGGCATATAGCTCTCAAATTTTTTTTTTGAAAAAAAATATTAGTAATATAATAAAAATAGTGTGATAACTTGTTAATTAGAAATAAGTGAGTGAAAATTTAATAAAAGTAAAATTAAATATGATACGTAAAATAAATTATATCATTTTATATATTTTTTATTGTGTTATTATATAGTCAAATTTTTTTTTATAAAAACTTTAAGTTATTAGTTATTAGCTTAAAAAAAATCCGAGTGAGCTATAAAAAAATATATATTTGTTTTTAAAAAAAAATTAGGGACTTATTTATCCTTTATTCAGAAAACCAACAACCAGAGTTTTGTTCCCAATTTTGGCCGAGATCAGAAGCAACCAGCGCCCTCGCCCCCGCCCCGCCCCGCCCCGCCCCGCCCCCGCCCCGCCCGAATACAACCAGGTTCCAAATAAATCTCCATCATCAACGCAACACCAGGAGAAGCTTTTGAATCTCATGTCCTTTGAAAAAAACAAAACAAAAAAAAAAAACAAAGTCAAAGCGGAAAAAGAAACACAAAAAAGAAAGAAAGAAAAAAAAAAACCAAACATTCTTCCATCCCTTCAAACACAACGCTAACACTCGCTGCACAAAACCCTAAAACCCTCCCCCCCCCCAAGAAAGACTCTTCGGCTTGAAAGATCCCGTCTTTTCGTTCTTCTCTGCTTCTGCAGGTCCCCCCCTCTCCTGCAATTCTCCCCTTTTTCTGATCTGTATCTCTCTCTCTCTCTCTCTCTCTCTCTCTCTCTCTGTTATATATATATGAATTTGCATCTTTGGTATAAACAAAATTTACAAAGTTGGGCATACCCTCGTTGTGTTTTGGTTGATTTTGTTAACAGGCAGAATTCATATGTAAAACCCATATTATAGTTCTTATTGTTCCGTGATATTTATTGGTCATCTGTTACTCCATTGAGCTACAATTTTGCTTTAGTTCTTTTAGATCATCTGACCATACCCTTTTTGGCTCACCTTCAAGAATCTGATCCTTGTGGGGGTTTTTTTTTCTTTTTTTTTTTGTGATTAATTGATAATTGGTAACTGGCTGTCAATCCCCTTATTACGTTTTTGAATAATTTACATTTACCCATAGTTCATACTCTGGGGTCCGAAACTTTTTTGGCTCCTTTGGGGCCTCTTGATAGCTTGCTTGTTATTTGAAACGTGTGAGTGTTTATTGTACTGCTATTGAACACGTAGTCTTCCTATCTATCCGCCTCTCCAAACACAGTATCTTGGTCTCCATATCTTCTTCTCTTGTGTAATTGATTGCTGCATTGGTTGATTGTTGTGTGCAGACTCAAGACTCATTCAGAAGGTTTATAGAGGGGAATATGGCAGATTTGGAAAATTTGCTTCTCGAGGCAGCAGGAAGGACTAGGACTGGCACTGGAGGGCGAAACCGAAATTCACGATCAAAATCTAAGAGGCAACGTGAGGGTTCTTATTCTGATGGTGGAAGTGACTCTAGGGATGATGATTCAGACAATGATCGTGGCTATGCAAGTCGAAAGCCATCTGGATCTCAAGTTCCTTTGAAGAAGAGACTGGACCCTGGTGAAAGGGATGAAGATCAAGATAACCAGGAAGAAGATAATTATGATGTTGGCTCTGATCGCGAGGGTGACAGCAGCGAGGAATCTGATATTGGTGATGATCTATACAAGAATGAGGATGATCGGCAGAAACTTTTACAAATGACTGAACTTGAAAGGGAGATGATATTGTCTGAACGTGCCGACAGGAAAGGTGATAAGAGTTTAACAGAGAGAATTAGGTTGAAACGGGATAGCGAGAGGACCGCCTGGTCCAAAAAGGAGATTGCACCTCTTCCACCATCTCGTAGTGTGCGCTCATCAACCAGATCTGCAGATAGGGCAGCTGCCAAAGATGATGCACTGAATGAATTGAGAGCTAAACGCCTCAAGCAGCAGGACCCAGAGGCTCAGCGTAAGGTGAGGGATGCATCTAGGGTGACCTCAAGTAGTCGCGGCTTTTCACCTATCAAGCGGAAACACATGACATCCACAAGTCTGAGTAGCTCAAGTCAGAGTGAGAGCGAAAGTAGGTCTCACAGCGAAGATGAGGGGTCAACAGGTGATGGTGGAATGGCAGACAGTGATGAGGATGCAGGGCCTGAGTCGCAGAGGCCTACATATGATGACATAAGAGAAATTACAATCCGTAGGTCAAAGCTTGCTAAGTGGTTTATGGAGCCTTGGTTTGAGGAGTTGATTGTGGGTTGCTTTGTGAGGGTTGGGATTGGGAGGTCAAAGAATGGGCCTATCTACAGACTCTGCTTGGTCCGAAATGTCGATGCTGCGGACCCTGACCGGCCTTACAAACTGGAGAACAAAACAACTTTCAAGTATCTGAATGTGATATGGGGCAATGAAAGCTCTGCAGCCAGGTGGCAGATGGCTATGGTTTCAGACTCAGCACCAACCGAGGAAGAATACAGGCAATGGGTTAGGGAGGTGGAGCGTAGTTTTGGTCGGATGCCAAGCAAGCAGGATATCTTGGAAAAGAAGGAGGCCATACGGAAGTCAAATACTTTTGTCTACTCTGCAGCGACCGTGAAGCAGATGCTGCAGGAGAAAAAATCTGCTTCATCAAGGCCACTAAATGTTGCTGCTGAGAAGGATCGGTTGAGGAGGGCATTGGAAGCTGCACAATTCAAGCATGATTGGGCAGAGGTGGACAGGATTAAAGCAAGAATTCAGGAGTTAGAGGCATCTCGGCAAACTCAAGAGGTGGATTTGAAAGCTATAAGGCTGGCAGAGATGAACAGAAAGAACAGAGCTGAGAATTTCAGAAATGCGTCAGAACTAAAACCAGTAAATACTAGTCTCAAAGCAGGTGAGGCAGGTTATGATCCATTTTCAAGAAGATGGACTAGGTCACGAAACTATTATGCATCAAAGCCTGCTGGTGAGGCAGCTGCAGAGACAAATATGGAGGCTAGTGGCAAGGCTGTTGTCCTAAATATCAATGGAGCAGCGGCAGGTGGCAGAGCAGAGACTGGGATGGCTGCCACAGCAGCAGCATTAGAAGCTGCAGCTGATGCAGGGAAGTTAGTTGATACAAGTGCCCCTGTGGATCAAGGCACCGAGTCAAATATGCTGCATAATTTTGAGCTTCCAATCTCATTGACAGCACTTCAGAAGTTTGGTGGACCCCAAGGAGCCCAGTTAGGGTTCATGGCGAGGAAACAGAGAATAGAAGCGACTGTGGGATGCCGAGTGCCAGAGAATGATGGCAGAAGACATGCTCTGACCTTGACAGTTAGTGACTATAAGAGGAGAAGAGGGCTTCTATGAGATATGGTTCTGCACCAAATGGCATCCGTCTTGGTGACATTTTTCAGATTCTTCTGCTCTCCAGATAAATCTAATGGGTTTTAGTTATTCTCTAGCGGGGAGCCTAGACAGGCAGGTTCTTCATTCTCTTGTAACTGTTCTGTAGATAAAAATTCGACTTTCTTATGCTGCTTTGAAATTCATAACTTATCATTTGAAGTTTTACTTGGATTATGTGCTTTGTTTAATTGGTATTATTGGATGATTTTGTGAATGATTTGCTGATGATCTGCAGCGAGAAAGTTTTCCTCCGTGATATGATCATTTTCCTGAGAAAATTTGGAGATTTGAAGGAAATGGAATTGTATTTTACTTTCTTTATTTTTCAACAAAATTTCTTTTTGCCCTTGCCAAACTGATAAGGGATAACTGTTGCTTACTAGTTAAGAATTGAAAACAAAAATTAGCTGATAACACTATACAAATACTGACTGTTGGTTGCATGAATCAAACTTGTTTATATCTTGCTTGCGTTGTTTGGTGAAAACCGCAGGCCCCATCTATCATTTGTGTAAAATTAGTAAACAAAATAAGCTTTATTTTACCATCAACATGCATTAGTAAAGGCTTCAAGTCTCACTGTCTAAAGCTGAAATGAAACTGAACAAATAGACTTTGCCCTGCCAATTGACCAATTTTATGGATTTGGAATCTGAAATCTGACTAAAAGCTCCTGCAGAGACATGGCTGAAGTTATAGGTGGCGGAGCATGAGCTTTGGCTTTGTGGGGTCGCCGTCGCATTTTAATATAGGATCCAATAAAGACCAAAAAAAAAAAAATTATTATTATTGATAGCATAAATTAATTGTGAAGTATAAATTAAATTTATATTATGTGATTAAACAATACAAATAATATTATAGATTAGAAATAATAACATGTATGCTATGGTCGATTCTACGTAATGACATGTGATTGCGTAAGATCAAGAAAATGTATGGTTGTGGGCGGATAGATTAATATACTACAAGGGTAAGTTCATGACGTGAATATAGCACAAAAGTAAAAGAAAATATTTTACTATTGAGATAATTTTGTCGACAAAAGATAATTCTGTGTTGTGCACCATGTCCACATGTCACTTGTCAAACATATGCTAATACTCTTAAAAACAAACCTTAATTCTTCTTTCAATGATTCCATCAAGTTGTAAACATTCTTCAACTTTAATTAATCGTATTCCTAGAAACTATGCTGATAGAATCATTCAAATGGACATTACTGTCGGAGGTACATTCTTGCCCGTTTGGAACTTTATTGGAATTAATCAGGTCTTACTGATTTCATTCTACAATAACGAAAATATACAAGTTGGAAACTTTGATGGAAGAATAAGTTATCAAAAGCCGAATTGACAACCAAAATAAAAAAAAAAAAAAAAAACAAGGACAAAGGAAAAGGCGTATATTTTCACTTGTGTTTTTCTTTTTGGCAGCATATTAAAAAAGACTAACCATGCATACTGTCGGTCAATGTTGAATTAGTAGATAATAAAGTGGAAGCATTGAGATGTTACCATAAGGTTGCCAGGTGTATTCTTCCACTCAATATACGGAACAAAAAGAAACTTTTCTATGTAGCCCAATATAAAGGTATTAGATGCAATTCGACTGATGTGCATTAAGATAGTAAAAAAAAAAAAAAAACTACTACTTTGTTTATCATGAAAAATAGTTGTTTAAGATGAGAAACAAATCGGAACAATAATTTTCATAATATATATCCCTTTACTTAAATTGACGGATATATAAATAAATAATCAAATACATAAAATACTCCCCCCCCAACAAAAAAAAAAAAGAAAACCAATGAAAAAGGGATAGATAAATCTTCCTGAATAAAGGAGTTTACCTTCATGAATAGTTCCCAAATCAGAGACCCAAATCAAAAGGCAGTATAGTCTCGGATAATTGCAAACTCGCCATTTAATCCCCTTTAAAAACCTTAATAAATAAATAAATAAATGATCACAAGGAAGATAGAAGTTGGTTATAACGCAAATATACCAATAGAAGAAAAAAAAATATATATGGAAAAGAAAACAAAGACAACCGAATTTAATGAGAGACGAACAATGTAGTAGGCATAGGGGATTTACTCACATTGTTGGCCGACATAGAGTGAAATACATACACAATTAATACTTACTCGCTAAGCCATCTCAAAAAGAACACGTTATTAATAGGAGAATGGGTTATTAGTTTAGATAATTAATCTAAACAGACCTCGAAGTGAGAGTGATAAAATTTGGCATTTCTAATTAAAATACAGTCAGTCCGTAATATGGTAGACCAAATAGCAAGAGCCCATATGGAAATAATATGTTTTAGTCTGTAGATGAAAAAGAAAAATAATTGCTAAAAAAATAGAAAAAGAAAAGTAAGAGGATAATGTAGATCTGTGTTATGCTTGATTTATTATTATTATTATTATTTTTATGACAGAAGAGAGCAAATAAAAGGAAAACTGAAAGCACAAATACGAGCTCGGGTGAGCTCGCCGCCCCTTGAAACCGCCACACCAACCGTGTCCGCATGGAGCAACACCCTAATGCATGGATAAAGCTTAGATCTTCAACAAAATGCAGAAAATGCAGGGGAAGGAATCTGGGACAAAAAAAGATCTTCATCACTTTCCCTGGCAATAAAATTCTCTGTTAGCAATCACGAAAGTACTCTTCAGTTCTTGCCAGCAGCTGAGATCAACTAAAATTAAGCTCAACACAATGCAAAGAGAATTACGAAAAATATGAGGAAAAAAAAAAAAAAAAGAGGTGGGGAAGGATTAAAGTTTTCAGTTTTCTTGAATAATGCAAATAGCATCTACTACACCAAGCATGAATTCATTTATGAACAACATTGAGAAATCAAGACATCAAACCACCCAAATTATGATATGTCCAAAGAATTCAATCAGAATTTTGGAGGGTGCAATCTACACTCCAAGTTTCCTCATGTCCATGAATTGAATGTTTAAAGTGTTCTTCTCCAACGGCGATCAACGAGGATCTCATAGATGCAGCACGGCCAGTGACTTAGTCATGCATGAGGAAGCATCCAATTGGTGAGCCATATGATTCCGAGAAATATAGCCCCAGTTCATCTTGGTGTCAGATACGTCGCACATGGTAAAGAAGTCCACTACTTGCCCAAATATCTTGAACATTTCAATCCCAAATATCAAGTTTTTGTCAGCAACAAATGTAGCATTCCAGTCCATTGGAGCATCAGGATGTACTGAGACTTCGGTCCAGGTAAGATACAAAAGATCTAGCTCCCACAACTTTCTAACAGCCTTGTTTCTCTGACCTATTTGACCATCCCCTTCACACCAAGAGACTGAAAGCATGAACAGTTGCCCATCACAAGATACAAGTTTTGGGTAATACTCGTGAACACGGGGAGGGAATGGAGAGGTTTCAATTACCATCCAGAAGCCCCTTTCAATGTCATATCCCATGAGCTTGTCTGTCTCAGAGTAGACATAAAATATCCCATTGCAGACAACCCCAGAGCAGACAACCCCAAAATCTACAGGCAGCTTTTGGATTTCTGTCCATTTATTTGAAATAGGATCATAGATTTCTCCAGAATCCAAAGGTTCGTCCCAAGATCCAAGACCTCCCACAGCAATCAAAATAAATCTTTTAGAACCTTTTGCATTTGATGGATCATTCTTTTGTTTGATGACCTTCTGTGACCTCCTGTTGGACAACAACAAAACCTCATTTTCATCAAAAGCATTTCTGTATTGACGTCTTAGGGACAGTCTGTGAGGATCTTCATAAACATCTGACACGCTACCAAGCCGTGATCTGGGAAAACGTCTTTCCTGACGGTATTGATAACAGCACAAAGTTGAAAAGTCTGAACTAACCTGAGAAGTTCCTAAAATTGGCATAGATCGTGCATACCTCATGGAAGCAATTTTACGCCATGATTTATTTAGAGGGCTAAATGCCAGGACCCCTTTGTGAGTCTTGAATGAACTCCTATCCACTCTTCCAAAGTGGGCCAGACTAGAACAGCCTCCAACAATATAAACATCATCCTGAACAGTGGCAACAGAGAACATGAACCTTCCTTTTAGAACACCAAAATCGATCCTGTGCCACTGATCTTGAGATACATCCAAAGCGTGTATCTCCCCAGAACAATAGCCATCTTTAACAGCACCGAACAAGAACAACCATGGCTTCTGATACGAACCATCCCGTCTCATCCGCAGGAAACGAGGAGTGGTTGTCAAGTATCTCCATTTCTTGCACACAAGCCGGGCATTCATAAGACTGGTCAATGGAAGCCTCACCAAACACATTTCCAGTATATCATCTGGAATAAAAGCATGCAACCTGCTATTTTGCATTGAATCTTCAAGTTCAAAATCTTTCCGGGTGTTTCTCTTCCAAAGTTTCTCCCTCATCCCATAGGAGAAGCAATCAACTGCAGTTTCCTCGGTGCCACATATTGGCCTGTAACCCTTTCCTTCTTCACTGGCACTCGATAACCTCCTCCTACCACTCAGATCCCCAAATTCATCACCTGTGTCAGCACCTACCTTGCAACCACCACCCCTTCCATACAAAGTAAGACACTTTAAAGAAACCCCCCCAAAATCATCATCTTCCTCTCCTTCAATTCTGGGATATTTTTTCCTCAACTTCTGGCTGACGCTCCTCACAAGCCGTTTAGACACACTCGAGGGTTCCAAATTCCGACGAAGAGATGTCTCTCCAGCTAGTTTCTCAGAATACATGTTCCCTAACGAATTCCATGCAACACCTTATGGCTCACAAACAATGCTAATAATATTGATCACCTGCAACCAAACCCAACAGCAAGATTATACCCCATTCCCCGGAACAACAGCCTAAAACCAATCTGTCTCAAATTGTGTACCCAGTAACAACAACATCCATTCATTTCAATAGCAGAAAACAAGAGACCAAACAAACACAATGCACATGAGCTTGCTTTTTTTTAAAAAATTTTTTTTTAAAGAAAATAAAAAATTGAAAAATGAGCAGTCCAATAACTTAACGGCAAATGTAACATCGTATGGCCGTTCACCAACACCAACAGATCCAAATGTCATTCATAATTTTAATTTAACCTCATTAAAAAAAAAACCAAAACCAAAAAAATATAAAAAAAAGACAAATCAGCAACCTCAAATCAAAAATTAGATCATTATCATCATCACCATCTTCCACTACTACTTAGCATCCTACAGACGATTTCAACAACAACAACAACAACAACAGAGACACAGAGACACCGAGAGAGCTAGGGAGAGAGAAGAAAGACTTACAAATCCAAATGAATCGGAGCCTCCGTTGCGGCGATCACGAAGAGAAATGAGCGCGCCGCCGGACGTCCAGACGAGACGAGACGAGACGAGACGTTGTGTTGATTACGTAAGTGAGACAGCCAGCTGTCTTTGATTTGCTTAGTAAAGCTGCTAATGCCCGCTTTGCTCCCGCTACTGCTCCTTCTCCTCCTCCTCCTTCATCTTCTTCTTCTCACTACATTGCATTTCACACAATACAATACCAAAAAAGGGACCCCACCACCTCACCTCTTTCTTTTCCCCCTTTTTCTCTTTCTTCTTTTTGGTTTAATTTATTTTTCCCTTTAACCCACCCTTCATTTATTACTCTAATATTAATAATCTCTCTGTCCCTTTTTCTTTTCTTCTTCTTCCTTTTTTTTTTCTTTCATTTTAATTAATTGAAAGTTTTTCTTTCAATTTAATTAATGAAACTTAATTAAGAGTTAAACTCTCAATCTTTTACATATTTCTTCACAATTATCTTATTTAATTTTGAATTATCGTCTCAAATTATTCCATTATTTTAATATAAAAATTAAACACGTTAAATATTTAACAATTCTATTTTTTAACATTCAATAGATTTTTTTTATAAAAATATATATAGATATATTTATATAAATATTATATTTACGAGGGCACACGTATCAAGAAGTTAATGCCCCACCTAACAAAGCTTGCATTGTATAAATCTCTCGCCGCTTGTCCATTTTTCATTTGGACCGTACGTTTGGCATTTTCTCTCACAGCCGTTGATCAGGTCCAAAGAAAATTCTGATCTCCAGAATGGACGGGTGATGCGACGCCTCTGATGAGGGAGATTCGAGTGGGCACGTGGGTTGCACCGAGTTGAGAATTTTGCGTGACGGAGAGTGAATGGTGGCGAATTGTCGTCCGTTGGTTTGGGAGGAGTGGACCCCACGGCACACATCGCTTCGTGTATCCAGACGGACGGTGATTACGCCTCCATCAAAAAGATTAAAAAAAAAAAATCCAAAAAGAAAAGAAAAAAAAAAGGGTGACGGTGATTTAATTATTATTATGGTTCTGGCATCACCTGCCTCCCTCCGTTTTCAGTGTGAGGGCCACTAAAACAAGTTGTTGAAATGATGATGACAAAAGGGAAAATTGTGGAATTTTTTTCCTTTATTTATTTATTTTTTTATTTTTAAGAATAGCGAAGATGTGGACTTAGATGCACAAACTATTTTTGATATTCACATTTATAATAAGAATTGAACTCATTTTTATATGTTTTGAACAAGCAGTATCACATGACCAAAAGCTAATTAGTTAGATTTACTAATTTAACTCCATGGATTAAATGAAGTGTGTGTGGTATGCACAAATTAATAATAATAATAATAATAATAATAATAACGGAGCTTGAGATCTTCCGTTACATTTTACCAAATAATGAAAAATCCAGAACATCACCTGCAGTTTTTCTTCACGTTTAGAAAACCCAACATTCTGATTTTCATGTTAAGGACAGCCAAGATCGAATTTTGTACGCCCCCCCACAAAAAAAAAAAAAAGAATGGAAAAGATGAAGTTGTTCTATCAAAAGGGAAATCTAGATCTAGGGCTGGACTTTACCATCCTTAATTTACTCAGTATTGACTCTGCCCTGCCTAACAACGAAAGAAACAGCACGCACTTCATTGCCATTTTTCAATAAGATACCATCAAGTTGTTGTGATTTTAACAGCTAGCATAACTTTCTTCCTGTATTTTGCAAGCAGTTTTTTTTTTTTTTTTTGACAGCGAAACTTAATCCCCCTAGAATCAAAGGATACAATATTTACAAAGGAAAGAAATGAGGATATGCTAATTTGGCTAACACCCAACAACGCGCTGCCACGTTAGCATATGAATTTATTAATGCCTAATCTTGGCTTTAAATAATATAATATTTACGTCAAACACAACATCACACTTAACATCTCAAAGCTTTAAGTTCTCATCATTAGGTAGTGAGCATTGCACAATGACATTTTGACAGCGATGTAGACATTGAATTCACCTCTCCATGGATATGCTATTGTGATTTACTTTAGAGTGAATCTTCAAATCCCTTATTTTAGGAATATTCAAACTCTACATCTCACTTATATATAACTCTATACTCCTTAGAATATATATATATATAGATTGAGCATCAAAATAAAACCTGCTCCATGCATGACACTTCAGCATAGGATGCCAGTGTTAAATGTCACTCTTATATACCAAATGCCACTGCTCATCATAACCGCTAAGACCTGGTACAGGGAAAGTTGTTGATTTCTTTGCACAGAAATGTTGCCCTATAATTCAGACCTATCTCTCTCATAATTTGCATTCAATCAGTTACAAAACTACGTCAACTCTAATTACTTTGACCATTTTGTGTTAATCGGCAAGTCTTCGGCATAGAATTAAATATAGAAGATCATTTAACGAGATGTTTAGAGGAGAAAAAAATGCATAATTAATTAAGAGTTTGAGTTCGTTATTATTTAACTTGAGAAAACGCTTGTATGGTCGTAGCGAGCTAATAGTTGTGTGCGCTAGACTCATAGCTTTGAGCATTTGTGGTTATGAATGTTGTCATGATGAATGATTGAAGAATGGATTGTATACATCTTAGTCCTCGATGCAATTATATAATAAGGTAAAAAGGGGGGGGGTAGGGGGTTAGAATAGTATGAATTGCAATGATCGTTGATCAAAATCCGCTCATGGGAAATCATGGATTTTTGCTAAAATGATTTTTTGATCAAAAAATCCATGATTTCTTCAAGGCAAGACTCACTACCAGGAAATTAATTGCCAAGCTCAGGAAGAGTAAGATTTTCTGCAATGATTTCCCTTGAAGATAAATATATACAGTGCGGTTTTTGCTACAAAATGCTTACTTGGGGACTTCGCTTTAAAAATAGACCCCAGCCCCTTATCTACCCGGCAAGGGAAACATGTTACAAGCAATGTTGGAATTGGACGCTCTGGCGGAACGCACACAAAACTCTTCCAGCTATTGGCTTTTGGACCAGAAATCATGTCGCACCAACTTTTGGATAGTAGTATCAGGTCAGGTTTGGGATGGTGCGATGACTATCGGCAAATTCTCTAACCAAATGCTTCAAAACTCTTCCCCCTTTCCCTTGCATATGCCCAAAGTTCTTCTTACTTCCATTGCTGCTCTTGCTGTCTAGGTAATCTGAAGCAGCGCCAACAAGGGCCTCCAACCAAATAGGCACTAAAGTTTCAGCTTCCCCCTGCTTTAAATACTCAGCAGGAAGAGCCTGCACCTGTCATAAGTCTAGTTGTCAAAATCGAGAATCTTTCGAGAGTCTATTTTAAACAATTTGAAAAGCAGGCAAAAGGATAATGGATTCAAAAGAGTACAACCTACTATAGCCTTTAAGATTTCAGAAATTGATCCATGCAAATATATTAATGAGAGAGAGAGAGAGAGAAAGAGACCGCTGCACATAGCCACGCGTGCAAAGATTCCCAGGAAAGGATAGCCTTCCAAGTCATTCTCTCACTCAAACTGCAAATTGCAGCCAGTTGCTGCAAGATCGTTGCACACTTGTGAACCTATCAGGAAGATGGAACAGCACTAGGGGTCAGCTGCATTTCATATGACAACCAAAAAACATCCTCATCTCTACCACAAAAAATGAATTGAAAAAATGGCCAAGGATGTCAGAAAATAAGTTTGAGCTAACCAACAAGTAGTCTGATGACTTTGTGATTATAACTGTCAACACATTATGAATTTGTTACCCATAAAACGAAGAAAGCCACAAACAAGGAAAGACCAACTTCATTTTCAAGATATCTAACAGGGATCAGTTGAAAAAACAGTGCCAAATTAACGAATACTGATGGATTATATAATTGAGACTAATAAACCACTAACAGACTTTCAAACAGCCGATTTTAGCAAAACATTCTAATTGCATTATGATGTATTCTCAAATTAGTTGATAAAACTATCAGTGGCCCAGACCTATTTCAATGCAAAATTGAAATGCTTCTTGGTGAACCCAGACCTAGATGATTTCATGGAATAATCTGCAGAGAAATACTACTCAAATACCAATTTCGCAAGGCACTTTCAATGACAAGAGGAGCAAAGTTTGCAAAGTTCAGCATTCAATCATGCCAGGTATCCTATTTGAAAGGGAATACCAATGGATCATGGAAAGAGTCTTAATCCAGAACCAACTAGGAGACTGCTGAAGTGTTGAATTGGAACAGACACAAACATGCACAACAGGATGTTTTCAAAGATCACTGGTCCTGCATTTACCCGTGACATTGCTGAAACACCAAGCAATGCATACACCACATTAGATGCAAGTCCCTCGCCACTATGAGATACAACCTGAATTGCAATGACACCGAATGATCTTTCAGGTGCAGACTCCAATAAGGACGCCAGGCCCACCTCTAGGAAACCTAAGGAGATGAGAAATTTTGGTGATAAGAAAATGTTGAGGATTAAAAATTATTGTATGCCTCATAAGAAGGAGATTGATTGACAATTCCATAAAAGTTTCAAGAAGGATATTAACATATACAAAATCTGGAACAGACTGCTAAAATTGTATCAAAAATTAAGGAAAAGAAACAAGAAAACAAAAGGAAAAAAATGTTTAGGGGTTGTCATTTGAGTAGCAATGAACTGGCTAAGGCATGCATAACCTATCTGAGATGACCACAACTGTTATCTCAATACCTTGATGTGCTGCCATACATGCATGCAAAAGCAGCCATCATTTGTACAATGTTACAACGTAATAATAAATTTTGTTGCTCATAGGTCAAACACACAACACAACTAACCTTCGCACAAAAAAAGATAAGAAAAAACAAAAGCTCTTAACCAAAAATCATATTGGAGATCCTTTTGCCCTATTAATATAAGAAATGCTGCAGATACCACCAGCCCAAACTGTTGTGGGACAGCAAGAAGGGGAAGATTTGCAAGAAATTTTTAGTTGCACAGGAAAGAATTGCACTGCAACTTGTGAGCCCGCTGGCTACAAGTTGTGATGGTCTTATTATACAATGCTCTAGCATTAGCGGTGGGATATTCTGGATAGGTGCTTGAAAGTTGAACATTATCATCTCATATGCCAATCAAGCAACAAAACAAGGATCTGTCTGCCCATGGTGTTATTAGGTAGTTGAGTTTTAATCTTTTTAGGCTTGAGGACCCCCAAAATATTCCCCCAGAAAAATCTTACCACGAGAGAAAACAATGCAATTCAATAACCCATATAAGCAACCAAGCATTAACTTGGAAAATGACTAATTTTAGCCAATTCCAGAACCCGGAGGACAAAATGAAGCTGGGGTTGGCAGCATTGCTTCTACTTACACGATAAATATGACATTGCTGCCAGTGCTGCTCCACGGTGCATAGCCGTGCAGCATATAGCTGCCTTTTGAAATGAAACTTCAAGGAGGGGACCAGATGCAGCTAACACTTCCTGACATACACATGGCTAGACAAGTCAAATATGATGCCTTAAACAGTTAAGTAAAAGCAGATCTACACCATTTAACTGGATTACAACAACATATCAAGCAGAAAGACAAGTGACTAATCCAAAGAGGCATACTAAACCTTGTGACTGCCACGGACAAATGTGGATGCAAAATTTGTGTATGCCTCCACTAAATCAGGCTCTTGATCGCATATATATGAAGAATTAAGAGCCATTATGGATGCTGCTTTTGTAAAGCGTTCAAATGTTGTAACAAACAAAGATCCATACTCCTCTTGCTGACTAAATTCTTCGATGACAACAGAAGCTGGGGTTTTGTTTAGCATTAAAAAAATAAAAAATAAGTAATAATATTCACAATATGAATAAAACCATACGCAGAGGATTTCCCAAAGCAACAAGGCCCATTTTCCATCCTTTTTATGTCTAAATAAGCATCCTATGAACTAAACAAATAAACATAAAAAAAATCTGTGCATTTATTCAAAAGTTTACAGCATGTTATCAATATTCAGCATCAGAATCAACATTATCTACGTCCAGAGATATAATAAAAGATAACACAACTGAATATGATATCATCCAACCCACTGATACACCATCAGAAAATGAGATAAACCACAGGTTACATACTATCATCGAATATTTAGACAATAATTTAGAAACACAAACAAACCCCACTACCATACCTGCTCTGATGTAACAATCGTAACTTTGAAATGACAAAAAATTAGTTGATAGGCAATCAAGTATATCGGGCAGTAGCATTGCAAAGTGCTGCCCTGCAAACAGAAGAAAAAGGTATACAAACTATGCAGATTGAAGATGGATATTGGAACTTAGGAAAACCACAGGTAGAATCCTCCAATTACCAGAGGACTGAACTGCCAATGATAGAGCTCGGCAAGCTGCCACTGATAAATTACCATTATCCACATTTTTGGATCTCAAAAGCTTTTCTAGGATTGGCCAGAAAGCCCTCAGCAGTCCACAGATAGGATCGTCAGTGGGATGACCAGTTGGCAGAGAAGTTGTAAAATGACTGAAGACAGTTCCCATCCTGAGATGGACCATCAGGCATTAGAAGTTACAGCAAGACTTTTGGCAAAGAGGAATGCATATTCTGAAAGACAACATAACCATTATCAGAGAGCTTGTTCTCAGAAAACAGTTTGTATTGTATCTAGGGACAGCAATTGCTCCATTTGGTTGGAGCAGCCAAGAATGTCCATACAGCTTTAATACTATCCCTTGAGATACCAATTCGGAAAATAGGGAATGGAAAGGGAAAACCAGAAAGACAAAAAGATTATGGATCTTATCTTACAACATTCCTATTGCCAATCCTTGATTCCCGGTAACTTTCAATTTCAGGGAAATCGTCATAAAAATTAGCACCAATGATATGTTGCAGGTGAGTATGCTTAATATAGAATTATCTCCTAACACATGTTATACACGTGGAAGAAGGCAAGACCACTTAGATCCACTTTTTCACTGATTCAAGGTGTTTTGGAAAACTTTTTTGGAGTTCTTAAGAACAATTGATTAGGATGGCATTTGGGAGGATCCCATTGACAAAAAGTTTAAAGACTTGGATGCTAAGAACGAAGAAGGTAAGTAGATTTGATTTTTATATCACTTTTACTCAACTTTGGTGCATTTTATGGACAACAAATGCAGGAATTCTTACAGATTGAGTCTCTCTTTTAGCTACTTTGGCCACAATGGTTTTTCACTTCTCGTTTGCCTTCAGGAGTTTGTTGAATTGTGCCCCTCCACAACATCCAACTTCGTCTTTTTCGTCATGTTGAAGAGGATGCTTTAATCTTATTTTTGTTATTATCCCTCTTTGCTCCTATTAAATTATATTTATACCTTTATGACTTCTTTTTTCAAAAAATAAAAAATAATAAAAAAATACACTGCAGATAGAAGTTTTAATCCTGAAGCTAAAAGGAATCAAACTAGGATATAAAAAAAAAAAAAAATGGCCAACAACAGTCCCATAAAACACAGTTGAGGGGCACAGACAGAGAATGTATCGATCATAATCTCATGTGCAAATGACATCACAATACTCAGCACACACACCATACCTGTATAACCCTCTCACTGCAGAACTCAAAATTTGTGTGTATGTTACTGGATTTTGCCTACAAGAATGGTTGCTATCTACATCAATCTGAAATAAAAAGTGCATAAATGATCATGATTGCTATCTGCACCAATCTGAAAGAACTTGAGCAAATGACTGTTATTTGAAATTAATAAATAAAATAACCGAAAGAAACATATCAAATAGAGTATTTAATGATCAAATGAAAGGAAAAGGCGGCCAAATTTCTGTGCACATGCCAAATGCTACAAAATATGGTAAGTTCAGAAAGGAAGGAAAAGCTATAAATGCAAGTCTTCTTCTACTACCAGCGCTAAATTTTCATATGATGCAATAACTCCTTATTTATACAGTTCTACCAAAAACTACCATTCCTCCCCAGCTTGTTGGCAATTGATATCATAGTTCTGGGTATCTGCCATTCAATACTTAACAAATACCAAAACATAGACCACATCTCTGAAGCAAATAAGCAATGCAGCTGGAGCTGACAAGGTACTTCCCCATCCCAATCACAAGTCAAAAGTTTAGAAATTTACAAGATTCTCTTTCGTTTTTGGTTTTAATGTACACGAGAAGCTTTTATCGACTCCTACACTAGATTCTTGGCAGATAGTCTATGAATATGTGCAAAAATAAATGCAGGCAGGTAAAGGTCCACATCCAAGGACAGAAATCTTAAATCTCATCCATAATCTTCCTTCAAAAGCTATCTATATCTTTTCATTTGCCAGTAAGAAAGTCACAGAGTTAAAGTGCTCAAAACAATATTGCACAGAAAGACTAGCATGACTAAACCTTATTGTTGGTGAACCATATTCATATTTCAGTGAAGTTCACTACAATTAACCTAGGAGAAAGAATAAACTGTTTTCATAATAAGCAGGCGTGTGTTTTTAAAGGCAATCTCAAATGACAATGAAAAGAGAGTAAAATTATCAGTTGGCACATCTAACAACCAGAAGCCTCAAACATACATGTTGCCAAAGCCAGTAAAGTCAGGCCAGAAAAATATTATAGCCACATAGCAATCTGATGGATGTTAAAAAAGAGAGGATGCGCTAAATAAATGTAAAGTCTTACAAGCTTTCCAATGGCTTCATAGGAAGAAGAAAGATATTTGGCCAACAAACTGTACTGCAGTTCCTTGTTTGGAAGAGAGCCAAGGACCATGCTAATTGCACTAAGAACTTCTTCCTCTTCATGCAAAGGCATTTGCCTCTTTTCCAAAGCCTGCCAAGTCAAACAATATGGTAATCATTCCCAGCGCAAACCAGGGGAAAGGGGGGAGTGAAAATATCCAACACCCAAATGGAAATGATGAGTTTAAAACATAGCATTTAATATTTGCTTTTCCTTTCAAGACTATTTCTTCTAGTTATGGAAGAAATAGGAAGCTCAAAATTGCAATAATTGCAAACACTGAGGTAATAACTTATGTGCAAGGATAACCATCCTACAGCTAGAAACCGCCCTTTTCCTTGTCTATATTTAATGTTGCAGATCAGTGGTCAACAGATGCAGTTAATAGAAATCTCACCACCACAGGCACTCTAGGAAATATCATAGATGCAACAACAAGCTATAGGATAACATTATGGTCAAGTAGTTGACAATAAAAAAGAACCAAGTTTGTGTAGGTGATAGTATCACACATCTGCTTTATGTATGAGCACCATAGCACCTTTAGACCAATGACACACTTCCAAGTTCTCGATACGGAATAACAGAAGAGCAATGAGTAAATGAATTGTGAGAAAATTTTGATGAACATTCTTGGGCAAAAGGTTCAGTAGTTGAGGGAATAAGTGTTCTATTCTCCTAATGTTAGAGCTTTATGACATGAACCACAAGGCCTAGTACCAACTGGAAGTCTACCAACCTACCACTTAACATCTGTCCTTTCCTCACCTCTTAAGCACATTGCAAACTGGAACAGTAAAGATATACTTAATGGAAATCCAACACAAAGAAGTGTTAAAATGATTCTGGACAAATACCAGACAACAGTAGGGCTAAGAATTCAGAAGTCAAACATAAAAAAAATTATAATATCTGATTAATGTTAGCCAAACAATTTGATCATGTTTAATTCACAAAAAGGTAAGAAAAGGCACACTTGATTGCCAAGTAACCAATTCATTTCAAAATAAATCACAGGTATAACTGTTATGATGTGTTTTGATATGTGGGAGTCTTTTGGTAGTTGGTTGACCTGTCTATATGAACAAAGATGGCTCACCTAGAGAATGGTAATGGAGATTTTGTGAGCTAGTGCTCATTTTGGTCTCCAGGGAATGAGCATTGATGGAAAGATCCTGTTCATATAATTCCCTTCCAGGGTGTGCATATGTTCTTGATACTCACATGGATAGTATTTCTAATTAGTAGTGGAACAAGGGAAAACCAATAAGTAGCCTTAGAAAGCATGGGAGATTGATTGAAAAGTTCAACAACTTGACAATTACTATGTCTAACAGTACTTTGCAACAATTATGGAGAGCGCATTTTTAGATTCTCCAGGGACCAATCATTGGGATGCAGTGGTTCATATGTTATCTCAAAGGAACACTACTAAAAAAAAATTTTGGCAACAATCCTAGGCATACAATGATTCATGGACACACAAATGCAAATTGGGCTGGGTCACATTTTGATAGAATGTCTACAACAGATTATTGATTTTCTGTAGCTAGAAGTTTAATGTCTTAGAAAGTAAAGACAGAACACACTTGCTAGGTCTAATGCCAAATCTATAGGGGCATGGCACCCATCTCTTTAAACTGACTTGGTTCAAATTTGAACCATTTCTGTGAAATCAAAGGGTTAGTTTACTAAGTTTTCAGGAGGCATTCTCACACCACAGAACTACAGCAGGTTGCGGCCCCACTAATTCTCCCAAATACTTCCAAGACTAACAATAAAATTCATCTCTGTCAGGAAGTAGGCTCAGAAATTCATTTAAAGTTCAAATAGGAATGAAAAGAGGAATTCAGCAAGCATTTCACCTCTCCTATCCACATTATAATTTCCAGATTTGAGGGATCATAAATGACTGGAGAAGCATCTTCACAGAATTTATGCAGGGCAGAGGCACAAGCACTTGATGATTGAGGCTCTGAGATCCCTGCAGCAAGAAATAATCTGACAATAGCAAATCAGCACAAAAGGGAACTTGAATATGGAAGTAACAACAATATGAAGAAACTATTATTTTAGAATGCGGACCAGAGAGTAAAGATGATGATAAGGGAGCCAACAAGGGAAAGGTTGCAAAGTGATGTGACAAAATTCCCAATAGTTAGTAAAACTCAAAGGCCCATGCTTAAAAAAATTCAAAATGCACCTAAATCAGAAGTGAAAGAGCATTCTTACAGTGAGGGCCTAACATTCTTCTGAATTGATGATAAACACTTGGAATAAGAACCAACAACATCAGCAACTGATCTGTATACCTAAAGGAAAATAAGTATGTTTAATAGATGTAAGAATGAACCAGATCTAAAGCTGATTCTTCCTTCACTTAAAAGAGTAAAAGTTTTAGTTCAGTGAAGCCACATGTAATGAAACTAATCTCAACAGATGCAATTAAAGAAGAAAATTTTGTAGGGACATCATCAGACATACAATGCACATAAATCCTGGAAGCTCTTCGGAAGGCCTACTTGACAATATTGTCACCAACTGCATTATCACAGAGAAATCAAAGTTCTGGCCCTCCTGTAGGACAACTTCAGAAACCTGTTAAAAGAGGATAATCAATCTGCTACTCATTCACCAATCTATAACTGCATAAAATACCATTGCCATCTTTTTAATTCTTTCTTCTCCTCTCCATTAATTCCTTTCCCTAAGTCCCTCTATTTCTCTCCCTTTTGTTCCATTCCCAACAATTCCCAGTATTCAGTCTTCCATATACAGATAGTTTCTTCCCGTATGTGCATGCACCCTCTTTTCTTCATGGATGTAATCTATAGCTATTTCTCTTCCAGAATCCTCTACTGTGGTTGTGGCAATGGCATACTTAGTGAGGTTTCCCTTGGGAATTTTATTTTCTTTCTGCTATCATATATATGATAGAAGCTATAAGCCCCATAAAAATAATGCAAGCACTTAATATATTTCAGGTATCTCAAGTTTTGATTTCTCTTTTCAAGATAGCAAGTATGTAAAGAACACTAGGAGTCAAGCAATTGGTCTCTTTTAGCATTTTCCCTGAAAAAGATTCTTCAAATTTTAAAATTCAGAAGCTACACAATAGTGATAAATTCATTGGAAATTCCACTAGAAGTATTAAAATCAGAACAAGAACATCCTGTTTAAAGAAAGACAAGAAAAATAAGAATAGCCAATCCAAATTTGAAAACCTCTATTTGGTATACTAAGAGAAGATACACTAAGAAAAATCTCTTAAAGATGCAAAACATCTATAGCAGTATGTCATACTCACCACATTAAGAGCAAAAAGTTTGGTTTCCACCTCCTTCCATGGTATTGGTACACTTACCCAGCCACCAAAGAACAGCTACAATCAAATTAGCAAAGGTAAATAAAGAGCCAGACCAACTGTAAGTACAACAATAAACTATATATTGCTCACAGAAAAAGATATGAATCAACATCTGACAAGCTGATATTGCACTGTAAAGGTTAATAATAGTTGACTACACAAGTAATAACATGGGGTGGTGAATGGATGATTCTTCTATTCAAAGACAATGGCTATGATGTGCTGGTAAAGTGTTCTCATACTGAAGTCTTACCTGACCAGGATAAGATTGAATGTAAGATAAAGTACAAAGAACTGTACTAATGTTTAAATGTGCTTGCAATGTCCCACAGAGGCTATAATTTCTTTCTACATCTTAGAAACTTTACAGTACATAGATCTAAATCAAAGTCCATCAATAACATCTCTCTTCTTTGTGGCTTACTCAATCAAGATCAACTATCCAAGTTCACTTCTACCAAAATTCTGCCCACACATACACGCACATGTGCAAAAATACCTTCATTCTGCATCTTCTTTACTTTAAATAATGCTCTCAATCAAAGTACATCACTACCATTTTCCTCTTCTCTATGGCTTCCTTAACCAAGACCAAATTTACTTCTACCATCACTCAATCTGCATAGCCACATCATTTGGTCTATGACACACATGCACACACCAAAAATATGCCCCATCCCCCTTGCCCCACACCCACACACATATATACATGTGCACACATGTGCAAACACACACACAGTATACTTCCTTTACAGAACTAAGATCCCAACCAAAGTCCATCATTACCACCTTTTACTTCATCTGTGGCTATGTTAACAAAGATAAAATTCACTTATACCATCATTCAGACCGCATAGCCACCTCATTTTGCCTATACCACACATGCAAATTTGCAAGATACCCCCACCCCATACACACATTATGCTTCCTTTCTGCACCTCAGACACTTTACAAAACTGAGCTCTCCAACAAAGTCCATCAATGTCACTTATCATCATCTTTGTGGCTTCCCTAGCCCAGAGGTGAGACCAAATTCACTTCTACCTTCATTTAGTCCACATCTCCCCCCTAAAATGAAGGTGAGCTCTTGATCAAGGTCCATGAGTACCACCCCTCATCCTCTTCATGGGTAAGACCAAATTCACTTCTATCATCATTCAGTCCACATAGCCAACTTGTTTGATAGGAAACACATAGATAGACACACAGCCAAACACATGCGCTCAGTGTGTAAATGAGTTTCTGTATATTTATGTGACCCAGAGTAAGTGGAGCAAATCCTATTGACCAAGACTATTAGAATCATTTGAGCCAAGTCAGATTACTTTTTCATAACTGATCACAGCATTTCCAGAGTAATTCAGCCACTAATACATCCCACAATTTGTCCTGTCTAAGTACCAAAATAAAAATAAAAAGATAAAATAAGTATTAATTATACAAGAGAAACAGAAAATAATACAAGTATAAAATCTAAAGAACAATTAAATCTAAGAGGGAAATAATTTCAAAATCCATCTTATAATTTACCCACATGTTAGCATCAAAAAATATCACAGGATTACAGAATCTAAGAAAAAACATAAAAACTTCAACAGAAATTTCTCTCTCCCTCACACACACTCATGAGTCATGGAGAAAAGACAAAAACACATGAGAAACAGAATATGAAGAATTTCTTCCTCTCCAACCTTTTTTTATATTTTCTAAACCCAAATACAATTCCCATTGACCAGAAATAGTGCTTAAACCAAGCCAAACATTACCCCAGATGCACTAATCATGTGTTTCTATGAGGCAACAAAAATAAGCAAAAAGAGAATTTGCATAAACTTTATATTAGCAGTAAAAACTTTATTAAAAAAAGTGATAAGAACACTCTAATTCTTTAAATCCTTGGCATTTGGTGGTTAAGTTCAACAAAGGAGTACCTCAATTATTTAAATCAAAACTATGTAAAACTATGTATGCATCTCTCATGCAAGTGTATGCATCTCTCATGCAAGTGTATGCATGCATGTTCCAGGAATAAACACCTTTTGTGTAAATGTCATGGGTCCTAAAAGCTGACAAATATCAACCAAAAGCTCAACAAGATTCATCCTGAAATGGGCAAGACCATCAGGCAGGTTGAGTGTTTCGCTCTCACGACTCAACACAGATTCGTCAACCTGTCAAAGCAATAGTAACAAAGAACACAAATCAACAATCCTCTCATTTTGAGTTTATGAACACAAATCCTGACAGCACTGCAGTTAACATTCAGTAAAGTAATAAATTGGCCTTAAGTATGGTTCTGATTTAGTTTATAAGCAAAACCATACCATATTACAGGAACAGGAAACTTCAAGAACAGATATTTTGGTCATGAATCAAGGAAAACAAGGTCAGTCATGCATTTATTCAGCTTAATCTTGATTAATTAAAGTGTTTCATATGTCATTTTTCTCTTTATCATGATAGCCAAATGAGAACCAAGTACTAAATCTTCTCTTTCTCCAAAAAGGACAAAAACAGAATCTCTTCATAAATGTTTCCAAATCATTGTCAGTTGATCAACTATCTTTAAACCCCTGCTCCCTGCTCACCTCCCCTGGACCATGAAAAAGAAAAATGCTTCCTATGACCCAGATTGAAGCCTGTACCCTTTATCTTGACCAATAGTATCTGAAAGACAGAAAGTGAGGCAGAATTCATTTTCTTTGCAACATCACAATTCAAAAGTGTATTTGCCTTTTAGTAACAGTTTATACATTTATTTTGGCCAAAAGGGAAGCAGGGAGAGTGAAAAGGGCTAGAAACGTGCAGGAGATGGCTCTTCAAGTATGGTATCTTGATTAGCACTACTTCATTCTTGGTTTGAGATGAATTGTGGGATTGGATGGTTATATATTGTTGCAGAGAAAAATGGATGCAATTCAATTAATTCCACTTGCATCATTCTTTAGTTAGTGTGGACAAAATAGGATGGAATACCTTTTCATGGGGGAGGAAGAGCTTTTCTGCTCTTATAAAGAACGGTGTAGGACTCTTAATTTCAGCTATGTTAGATATCGTCCTAATAGTGCGAAGGATTTGGTAAATTTTTGTTGGTTCTCTCTTGTAAATGAATTATGTTAGTTGTACAAGGATTTCACCCCCTTGGAGTTTGCATAATATTTTGCACTGTACAAAAAGAAAAAAAAAAAATGAAGTTATAGTGACAGGCCTCTGCATTAAGCTATAAGTGACAATTCAGATAATGGTTAACACAAATCCAGTTAAAGAAACAAAAATAAAAGAAAAAAAAAACCTAAATTATTCTTTTGCATCCCCTCCTTATCTCTCCCCAGCAGCAACCACAGACCATTAATCTTTAAAGTAAACAGATCAAAGCCATCATCTCTACAGGTTCATAATCAATACATGCATCCATTTACGTGATATCAGTGCAAAATTGTCCAGATCAATCATGCCAGAAAGCAACACTACCCACAACCAGCAGCAAGAGAGAAAGTTGACACTTTTATTTTTGCTTTTCTAGATTAGAAGGAATCTGTAGAATGATCAAAAACTTAAAAGCAACATAACACAAAAATGATTTCCCTGATCATTTTAAACAAAGAAAACTTCCTCAAAAAAGAAAATACAGTTATAAAGAGAATTAAGAGGCATCCTTCACAAAAGCACCAAGGAAAAAAAAAAAAAAGCAAAAGCAAAATTGAATACGAATAACAAAGAAGCTTTCAAGTCTCCTACCGAATAGCTAAAGGCAGCCTTCAAAAGCTCCAAAAGCAGAATGTCAAAGCAAGAAAGGAAGACCAATCTTCATTTCATAATGTTATGTAACAGGCTATATCACAGATTTACATGTACCGATATTTTTCTTTTTGGGCCAGAAAAATGAAGAAAAGAGTTGAAAGATTAAACCTGAGCACGTAATAAAAGAGTATCAAGTAAGGCCAGAAAAACAGGAGAAAATATGTCTTCCACATTTTTCCCTTCTTTAGTACCCTCTGCATCAAGGCTAAGAATATAGTTTGCAAGACTGGACCTGGGAAAGCAAAGTTCATAAACAAGCTTAGAATTATCTTGCTTTATCAACAATCACATGCACTACAGAGAGTCAATTAATGTCAAAGCAACATAGCAAAGTCACCAATAATAACATCTGATGTCTGCTTGAAAAACATGCATGCCTAGCACTTCTGATTTCTCTCTTCCTTTATCACTTTTTCTGTCCAGCATACTTTCTCCTCCCTCTTCTTCTTTTCCCTATTCTTCAAGGCTCACTAATATTGTTATCAATGTTCATTTCTGTCTCAGTTTAGCTTGCATTTTCATTACAACCATAAGTCTAATTTACACTATGCTCCACCATAGCTAACTCATATGGTACTTTAAGAGGCCTATGATTAAACATATTGGCATTCACCATAAGCATCTTGATCTTATAACTTAATTAGGGTTTTTGTTTGTGAAATAAGGGAAATCTATGTTTCCTTGTCTCTTCAATTTCACTGAATAATTTCATACCAATTTCACTAATGTGTTTTGAAACTTGTGATTCCAAAATTACCCCCTTGTTCTCTTCTCTTCATTCTGCTTTGTTGAACTTTGCCAGCTCTCACTAAATTCTTGCTCTTGTTTGACAACATTAACCATCAATTGTTGAACTCCTTATCCTCATCATCCTGATGGTATTCAGTCATTGAAGCCTATCTCCTGAACCACCACTCACTCATATTTCATTTATTAAACAAGGCTACTTAACAGCTCATTTACCAATTGATTCTAAAAACTTGCGTCTTCTGTCAATTCAAGTTAAGGCCCACAGATAACATACTGCCTAGTTGCTGAAAATTTACTCCAACAGAAGCTCAGGTTAAAGCAGTTATTTGATGATTTATGATTTAACAGTTCTCAAATAGAAGTTTTGTTTATTCACCACCTATGTCGGGTTTCAAAGATAAGGGGAGCTTTTCTTTCTTTTTTCTTTCCATTTTTTTGGGGGGGGGGGAAGGGGGACATAAGTGGGAGAAATGGAAAAAGACTTGGAGTAAAATCAGTCCAGAGGAGAAAGAGAGAAAGAAACAGGAAAGCAAGAGACAAACAGGCTTCAACAACCTCAACATCAATTCATTCACCCAAAGACTTAGACTGACTGATAAATAGGCAATAGTCCTGATTATAAACACCTAGATAAGTAAAAAAGGAATAAAAAGTGGTCCTAAATAAGAGATCTAAACTAATAATAATCAAATAATAAAAAGAGTACAAATAGTATCATTTGACCACGCAAGATCAAAATGAAATCTTTATTCTCCATCAACTTAAACCATGTTACATGGATTTTAAAAGCAACCACTTATACAAGCTTGTCAACATTCGAGATGCAATCCTTTGCAATAATAATAAAAAAAAATCTGTGAAAAACTGATTTTAGAGAAGAATTTGGCACATGGTTTCAAACTAGTATACATTCCATTTGTGCTGCATTTGTAATCCAAAAAGAGAATAAGAGTGTGCAATAGCAATACCAAAACTGCAGCGTTGAGTCTGCAATTTCCCAATCTTCACTTGGAAATGCTACACAGCTGCCAACATTATATAATCAGATTACAAAAGGCAACAAGAATATGAAACAATTGATATAAGGAGGGTTCCCAGTATGTGGAAGTGAAAATATGCATACTTCTGTCATAATTAATGACTTAAAGTTCCACAAGGGCTTTTGAGCACATATCTAACCTCAACAGTGCATCTGTCAGCGAAAGTGCCTCAACACTTGCCTCAACAATCAAATATGGGGCCTACAGTACATGAAGTATTGCAAAAACTAGTAAGAGACAATATAAGAGAAGTGGTGAGGAATTTGATGTCCTAGAGGAACCTTACAGCCTGCCCAATTTCTGACATCAGGCATGCAAGGCCACTGATTACTTTCTCATCTCTATTACCCAGAGCTGGCAAAAGAAGCATCTCTTTGAGAAAGTGTACTCGACATAACAAAACCTGAGGCAGCCCCTACAAAAGCAGTGGAATATCAAGCAAATAAAAAAAGATCACACAAAGTGCAAAGCTTGTAAAAAAAAAGGTATATGTTATGTATTATGGGCATTTATATGGACGCACTTCGTCCTCATGACAAACTTATACATTAAAAATCTATGAATACATGCACCAAGGTTCTGCATATATGACTTATCTAAATTGTCATCCTTACCACATCATAACTATTCTATTTGTCAAAAAGTTTCCCTACAATTAAAATTTCATATCTGCACACCTAAAAGGTATCACCAAGAAAGATATCCGTGCAAATCCAATATACCTACTGATGTAGGATGCCTGGAGGAAAATCTCTATGCTATTAAAAAGTAAAACTGATTGCAACTTCAAGAATTTGGAATTCAGGGTTCAAATTAAGGTGATGGCGCACCAAAAACAACCAGAAGAAGTAAGATCACAGAATTAAAAAGAACTTATGATTAAGGTCTAAACTATGTATCAGTATTGTAGTCTCTCTCTCTCTCTCTCTCTCTCTTATTTTTTTACTGCAGTAGTGTTATTCACAGGTAGTTTTGACAAAAGTCTTGTTTGTGTTAAGATTAGCTCAGCCAACGTCTACTTTGACCATGTTTGATCATTAAAGTAGACTTCCTTCTTCCCTAAACAGCTAAAAATCTCCTATTTTGTGAGAATCAGTAAGAGTATAAGTAGTCTATATATACAGGGTTTTATGTAAGGTGTTTAGAGAGATTTAATGAGTGAGATTTACTATGTAGCCAGTGTGATGCTTTCCTTCCTAGGGGTGATTCCTACACCCTACTGGAGTGATTCTAGTGGTTCTACTAGTGTGATACTGGTAAGTCTTCCCTATTAGTTTGACATTGGACCTTTCAATTTCAAAAGTGTGGTTAATATCTTCAGATCTGATTTCCAAAATTTAAAGTATAAAGTTAGTTTTCCAAATTCCAATGAACCCTAGACCTAGATTTAATCAACCTCAAATTTCACCCTGCTAGTTGACCTGCCTCACAAGGACAACAAATTTTCGCTCATAATTTTACTGGAAAATAAAATAATAGTTGAAAGGAACAAGGTTAATTAGCAGTTTAATTTGGGATAACCTGAAACTTAAATTAAAAGGAACAAAGGAGAGGGCAAGTGAGAGATAAGAATTACAGTACGGACCATTGTTTGGAGGAAACTAGTGTTTTAAAGAACTTTCTTCAACTAGGTTGTATAAAAGACAGTATATTTCTATACTTCTACACCTTTTCTTAAACCTACGCTAAAGTAGGTGGGAAAACTTTTCTTCAATCTCCACAGACAATGGGCCAGCATCACCCCAAATGATCACTCTTAGGTATTTCTGGCCACTAAACTTCACCTCAACAACATGTACTTATTCTTAGTTCCATTACAGTGCTACTTATCCTGAAACCCGATGCCTCCAATGCTCACTTATGATGGCACTTGCCCATCATACTAGGCTTTCAAACAGATTAAGAGCATCGTTTATTGCATGATGATGCAACTAAATAACCTACTATACTGCATGGGCGCACCTCGTGTTGACTTGCCAACTCAACAAGTACTTCAATTGCCAGATCAAAAGATGATGGAACCTGTAATTACCAAGGCAAAAGCTTAAGATGTGTCAGTCTCCAAAAAAATAACTTACACTCCAGAACATAAGTTTACCTGGAGGGAGTTGAAGACAAAATTAAGAAGTGGATGTGCTGGCAATGAGCCTTGAGGAATTTCCAAGAAGCACCCAACTCGTACCTGAATGAAGGAACAATTAAACAAGAAAGTAATATATGCAGAGTCTATGTTCCATACAAGTTGAAGCTACTAACATTAACATTTAATGTGGCAATGAACCACAAATGTCCATCATGGCAAAATAAATGAAAACAACATCTCCCAATGTCATTACCATGGCAAGCTAATGATGCTATCTTACCCAACTTAGTAAGCAACGGAGAACTTTTCTGTTCCTTTCAAGCACATGAATAACCCCATCAGATGTTTTCTGTGATTGCTCCAAGAGGAATTCAAGAACTGTAGGAGTGTGTGAGAGAAGCTGGTTTGAAGATGCAATTATGTGAGATAAGATGACATAATAGGAGACGGGCCACATAAAGATTAGAGAAATAAGGAGGGTGGGGCAATGGGGTGCGGATTGAAAGATATGAGAAATAAGCACATAAATATAAATATAAAATATATATATATATATAAAAGCATAAACCTCTTGGCAACACTGGCTTCTATGAGCAGAAGTTATCTTGCTATCAGAATTTTGAGTGTCACCAACTTCTTCTGGGAGAACAGTGAGCATCTCCAGAACTGCAACATTACCATCATCTTGGCTCTGCAGAGTATGGAGGCTGTAAAAGATATGTGCAACAGCTTTTCCACATTCAAAAGCGCGAAGTACAAGGGCAGCCAGTGCAAGACAGATTTGTGTCAAAAGCTGTCATTAACATAGCAAAAAAAACATATCAATAATTCCCTCAATATATGGTTTATAATTGCAGCATAATATAAAAAGAACCAAAGGAAGCACCTGGGGAGGCCCTGAACTAAATCTTTTGGCAGCCATAAGAAGAGAATTTGACAAAGCATCTTTAACTCCAGACTGCAATGAGTGTCCTTCACTTTGAATCTGCTGTGCAATGAAATATGCAAATATATTGCTCCTGTCCAGTATCATCTTTGTAAAGGATAGTCGAAAAAGGTGACAAACTTATTGAAACAGACTACAGTAATCCCAATGAAGAATTATTGCATTGAGTTCTAGTCAAAGCATAATACTAGAAAGTCACTAAGATGGGAGCACTGTCAATGTGCATAATGAGCAGGATTATTAGAATGTATAAAATTCAAGCAAAACATTTATGTGTTACCCATCTGTAGTCCCCTACAAATCCAACATTGAACAGGCCTTCTAATATATGTACCACATTTTAATCTTCATTTTAGTAGGTTCTTTAACATGGCCATGAAAAATTTATTTGAGTTTTGAGTAAAAACATACCAGCCACCATATCAACATGGATGTAAACAAACAAATATATTATCCAAATGGTTAGCTTTAGAAGCATAAAAGCACAGCTGATAAGTCCTAAACCAATTAAACATATTTATACCATTCTTCAAAAATCTATAACTGCAAGATAATCAAAAGTCCACTGGCTTATAATCTTCCTTCTTTCCCACGCTGAAACAATGAGAACATGAAAAACCCTTTCGAGTCATAAATTTAAGAGACATTAAGGCAGAAGTAGATTGATGCTCTTTTTCGTGATCATAAAGGAAATATATCACATCAGGACACGACAAGATGGGGCTGCTACCTATGTTCATTAATTATATGGAGCAAAAAGTACTGCCATGGTTTTCCAAACTTTAAAAGAAAAGGCATAAAACTAGCAAATTTGATGTGATCTACACACCCATCGCTATCCACAAATATAGCCAACAAATCAGGATATGTGACAAACACCACAAAGTGTTATTTGAGGATAGGGTTAGTTCATGCTGATCCAAATTTCCACCAATTCTATATAACAAGAGTTCTTCAATATTTTAAACAAGTTAAATTCCTAGATAGGGAAAAAAAAAAATTGCCCAGTGAGGAACCCGTCTGCTAAATAGTCAAATAATTGCATTATCAAAAAGAAAAAAAAAAAAAAAGAGAGGAGAAACTTTCAATATTTCCAAATGACATATATTGTGTGACAGAACCACGATCCTTGGCTTACATCTATCATAGTGTATTGTCTGATAGAACGACAAAAAATAAGTATTTTCTTTTCTTTTCCTTTTTTTGTTTTATTCAATCGCATGTAAAATGTTATGACTGCTGCTCACTCTTACCATCCATGCTCCTGCATTCTGCATTCCTAGAATATTGGAACATCCACAGAAACAACAGCCCTTCAAATTCAAAGATATCCTAAAAAATAAGTCAACTTTCTATCATTATTATGTTCAGATGCCAGTGAGAACAACTCTCCAATCGAAAAATATGCCAAGCAATCGACAAAGAGCAGAAATCAGTCAGGAGTATGTAACAGTATCTTAACCCTGAACCCTCGGTTCTTGCGTACTGCAAAGGAATTTGGAATTCCATACCGAATAACTAAAAAGATTAAAACAAAAAAAGGAACCTTTCGCCTGAGAATCTGAGCCGCGAAGAACTCGACTTCGAAATCGGAGGTTCCGAGAGAATGATGGTAATCGGAGGCAAGAATGGAAGCGGCGACCTCCCAAGCAGCGTCTGTTTGCTGAAACTGAACCAGCCATTGATTGGCGGCCACGCGGTTGCACGACTGGTTATCGTGATTGAGCACGTGAACGGCCTGCGCGACCTTCATTTGCAACTCCATCTCTCTCTCTCCTTCTCTCCCCCTTAATATCTCCTTCTATTTCCGACGAAGATCCAGGATGGCTTAGACTCATGAAACATGAGAAAAGGCAAATGAAACGCACAGCCTTTTCCTTTTTCTCGGGCGGCGGCAGCGGCGGCGGAGAAGTCAGCAGCTTCTGCTCTGGTTTTTGATGATTATTTCTTCTTTTTTTTTCAATTTTCCTATTCTGGCTGGATTCCCTTTCCTCGTTAGGATTTCTCTTCGCTCGGAAACCCACACGGCATGTCGTTCGTAGTTTTTAAGCTATGGCTTGTGCGCGTGGTTTTAACGCAGCGAACTCCGATGCAACTTTTAAGCAAAGTCTGCGCGTAAGTTTAATGCAATTAACCTTTTGTAAATTATAATCAGTGATAGGGCAGAAACTGGATGAAGCCCATTCGAAGGCCCACTCAAGTTACAATGTTAGAAGAGATTAAGGAATGTTACTTTGTAGTCTGTGTTAGCTTTTTGATATTTAAATTAATAAATATATAATTATATAGATATCAGTAAATAAAATAAATAATTAATATTTATTTTAAGAATAATATATATATATATATATATATATATATATAATATTTATAATTAAGTCTAAATATTAAAATAATTTAAATATGGTGTGACATTAAATTCAAAAAATTTAGTATATTAACTTACGTTTCATTATCATTTTTTAAAGTCGAATAGATTTTTTTTTTTCCTGTGAGAAAATATGTCTCCATCTAGGATTTATATAAACAAAAATATAAAAAAAAAAAAAGACCAACAACTAAAAGCTTGCAATTGAAGTATTGAGGGGGGCAAAGGCTTACCCCGAATAAACATTCTTTCTGCAAGACTAAAGCAAAGGCGACTCAGTCAATACCAATCATTGGATTATGTTCTTATGTACATTGCTAGAAGGCTAACAATGGCAGAGACCAAACAGAGGATGGCTTCTTCAAAAGTTTTTTACTCTCTTTGTTCACTGCTAACACTTTTTCTAGCTTTCACATTAGCACAGCCTTGGACGTACAATGATTGTGTAGGAAAGGGCAATCACACAACAAATAGTACGTATCAGGCAAACCTCAACCACCTCCTCAACCGCATCTACACCAATACTGACATCGACTATGGATTCTATAATTTTTCCTATGGAGAAGGTTCTGATACGGTCTACGCTATTGCACTTTGTAGACCGGATGTTAGTTCTGATGCTTGTCGCGCCTGCGTTAGAAATGCCGGTGATTCACTCACCACAGCCTGTCCAAATTTTAAGGAGGCTGTTGGCTGGCAAGACGATTGGATGGTACGCTTCGCGAACCGCTCCATATTTAGGCTTATGGAAGAAGGCCCTTACTCTTGGGCGTATAGCGAGCATAGTGTCTCAGATGTTATCGGGTTCAATCAGTCGCGGATGACCTTGTTAGAGAGGCTGCGCAATAAAGCTGCAGCAGGTGATTCTCGCTACAAGTATGCAGTGGACCAAATAGCTGCCCCAAACTTTCAAACAATATACGCACTGGTGCAGTGCACCCCCGATTTAACAGAATCAGAATGCAGAGAGTGCCTGTATAATGCTTCTGAGCTTATTCCGCAGTGTTGCCTGGAAAGAAATGGAGGAAGAGTTGTTTATCCGAGCTTCTATGAGGAAGTGCGGTCTATTGCTTCTCCCCCTTGCAGTTCCAGTTATGATGTTTGTTCGCTTCTGCCAGTCTAGTTCCCTACATTTTTGTGGATCTGCCTCCACAAAAGTAAGAAATAAACACAAGCTTGTTAGGAGGAAATTGCCATTTTGTGAGTAGTTTATGTGCAAAGAACAAAAGCAATGCGAGACTTCAGGTTCCAGCAATGAGAAAGGTGGCTGAGGGCCAGTGTGGTGCGATCACGTGTTATCAAGCAGACCAACTAGATGATTATGATCAGATGCTGGGGTGAAAATGTTGGAGATCAAAAAACAATGGGGAAGGGATAGGATGCTAACCAAAGAGGAAGCGATCAAGGCTAGTAGTTGACATGTATTCGTAGACAAGCAGCTTTTCATCCCCCTCCAGGCAGTATCCTAGTAGCCGCACGAGATTCTTGTGCTGAAGCTTGTCAATGACCATCACTTCATTCCTAAACTCTTCAAGGCCTTGCTTTGATTTCATCGAAAGCCATTTTTACATCCATTTCTTCCCCATCAGGCAACTTTCCCTGAATGCATTTCAAACCTAGTCAATTAAAGCAACTATATACCAAGATACACCAGCATTGTTGATGTACTAAAATCACTTCTGCCACATTCTCAATGGTTGTTGCAAAATGACAATGCCCCATAAAACTTTGTTTCTAACCTGGTAAACAGGGCCAAAACCTCCTTCCCCAAGCTTATTTGCACTAGAGAAGTTGTTTGTAGCTGCCCGTATAGTTTTGAGATGAAAGTAATGCATGTCTCCACCATTGTAATGGTCCGGTACACACATTCCTGCCCCGGTCAAGTGCTGGCCGTTAAAGCTTTCTGCGATTGGTAACAGAATTTCCTCGCTTCTTTCCCCCACTATGGAAAAATGTAATATTTGATCAGAGTGGCAGTTTTATAATGTGCAAATTAAGTTTGCTTACCAGGAGGCCGCCTTCTCTTCCTGTACCAATATGAATAATACCCCAAACCTAAGAGAGCTCCAACTAATACCATTGATGCTGCTGATGCAATGATTGCAACCTTTGTTGCATTGTTTCCTCTCTTTCCTCCCGCCATTTATGATACGTTACTAAATTACTAGTCAACAACATACAAAAAGGAAAAATTTCTTTTCCATATTAAATATTATTAAAACAGAAATTTGATTAGTGTAAGATGAACAGTCTACACTCTTTCTATCCAAAAAAAAAAAATCAATTTATTCAAAAATGGTTTAGGAATTGGTCGGTTGGCTAGCGTAAAGAGGTGAACAAAGCAAGGGGAAAAGAAAGACTAGCATGCACCCCTCAATTCACCAATTCTATGCAAGCAAGATAAGACTGCAGGAAACCATCTTTGAACTTTATGCAAGAGATGATTTGAGATGACAATCTAATTGCCCCAAAAACCAAAATTTCATCTTCTTTGACCAACCAATATCGGGCGCTGGCTGTGGATTCACTGGCACTGGCGTTGATGGGGTTGCTGGCAGCTCATGGAATGGATATTCCTCGTACCTTAAATAGCAGCTAGGGCCCAGAACTCTTCACCCTACGCTCCCTGAACAACGCTAGTTGGCAATATCATTTAACCGTCCCAAACATGACATACAATTGTTACTGTTTATATCTCTAGTACACTGCACCAAAGCATATCTATGCTGAGTCCCATTAACTGTTGCTGAATCATCCGTTCCAAACATCATTTCTGTGTATGGAACTCTACTTATCAGAGTGTATATTAATCCCAGAGCACCATTGTCAGGATCATTTGGAGAAGAAGTATTCTGGGTGTTTCTCAAGACCACGGACGGAGTTGTCTCTGCAACTCCAAAGACACTGAATTTGGAGTAACGCAGCAAGCATTTATCGTACCATACGATGGCAGTTTTATTTGAAGAGTATCGTTGTTGGATGTTCTGAGCTGCAGACTTAACACAGTCCCTGCAGTCACAACTGGAAATGTCACCGCGGCAAAGGTAGAGGCCGTAAATACCATTAGATGCATATGTGTGGAAGCTGTTGTTGAGGGAGGCCATGGAGGATAAAGAACTCAAGATGGCAGCAAGGTTTGATTGATAATTGGCGTTGGCAGGGCCTAAACAGAAGTGGTAACTCTAAATAGGCTGGCAATCTCTGGAGCTAACAATTTGCAGGAAAACAATTGTGATCGAAGGCAGAAGAAAGGGAGTGGCCTTGTGGAAAGGAAGCATCATTCTGCCAAGGCCTTGATCACAGAAGCAGTCTACTGATGACTGAGGAAAAGTATCCATTTAACTCTTCAAAAATTAGTAGAGGACTTGGACCTAGTAAGGCCAAGTTTTTCTTAATTTTTTGGGAAGACTTTTAACGTAATATGATGACTTTGGTGCAGCCACTCGTCTTGACTGAACCTTTTCGTCTTCTTAGGGTCTCCCTGATTATTTTTATGAGGCTACCCATCATACCAAAACCAATTAGCTGCTGTTCCTTGACACTGTGCTGTTTGTGATAGCTTCGTCTAATGAACTTAGTCAAGTCAACTGACACATTTAAGATACGGAATTATAATGATCGTTCGATGGATATTTATGATACCCATGTGTTGATGCAATCATTATCGATCTATCTAATCTATTTATATATATATATATATATATAAAGTTATAAATATATAATTAGTGATTATCACAATATAATATATGAGTTTATATTTAAATATGTTTAATTTATTATATTTAAATAAATTTTTTAAATATTCAAGAATTTACTTTAAAATTGCACCCAAAATTTTCAGATATGTCAAATTAGAACTTTCTAATTTGCCAACTTGAAAGATTTTTTCATAGTCAAGAACACTTATTTAGAATCAATTAATTCAAAATTGGTCCCATTGAGATTATTTTCAGAATTTACAAAGGATTTTACCAGCCCAGCACCTTAAATTCTATTTGCTGGTTTTTCACGGCATCACATATGCCAAAATAAATTAAATTTTTTTCATTAAAATACTTCAAGATTTTTGTGGAGTTTGACAATTATTTTCAATTAGAGAAAATTTAATAAAAATTTAATTCATTTAAACTATATCCTACATTTTAATTGTCATGATAATATATTAAAAATAATAAACAAAAGAGTTCAATTAATAAATATAGCTAATCAAATTTTATACTAAATCTAACTAAATTTTATTACAAAATTAATGATAAATAAGTTGTTATTTTTAGTAGGAAGAATTTTTAATTTCGTCTCATTATTACATTGTCACTAATTAAGCTGGATTTATTCGTAATTCTCCTCACGACATTACATATATACCTTAAAAAAAAGAAAAAAAAAAGGAAAAAAAAGTCTTTTTGGCATTGATTCGACCGAACCAAAGTCATTCGTTAAACCAGTGGTCCAATCCATGCCCCGGGTTAGGCTTCCGTTTAGTAAGTATGCTTAATATTACGGTGATGTAGTAACGTACGTCCCTTCCCACACAACTTGAAAATTTTATATTTATTATTTATGTTCTTTCATTTTTAATAATGTCTATTTTGAAATTGACAATAAATATCATAATAATAAAAAATATTACTAAAAAGAAATTTTGAACTAAAAAATTAAATTTTAAAAATCATGTCAATTCAATTAAAATTATTGTAAAAAATTATTTAACCCGCCCAATGCTACAAGCTGAGTTCTATTAATAACAATGACAAGCATTATACATAACTTACTTGTGACATAAATGTCTCATCTGTAAGTGTAGGCAGACAAAAACAACAGCATAGAAAACAACCCGTGAAATCTTCTTTGGAGGTTCTGCTACACAGTCCACATCTGGTGGCGTGTCAGCACTCGGCCTTTCCTTCTCATAATGCTTACCATTATCGAACCCTATCGAGGGCACATGTCAGAGATAGTAACCTCATTGTTAGAATAATTGCTTCCATGCTCCTCTGATTCAGTTGTTCTTGAATGATGACTCGCACTCTGCCTATAAAATGCAGGTTTCAATGGTGTTGGAAGGGTGGTTGAATGGCTACTAAGCACGGTAACGACTTGGTCCATTGTTGGTCTATCAGCCCCATTTCCTTGGACACATAGCAACGCAATGTGGATGCAGCTTTCCATTTCACTTTGCCTAGTGGCACTCATGGTTGGATCCACTAGATTTAAGCCTGTCCCTTGGTTCCAATTTCTCCATGCCTACCGAAATTCGACAAGGCACACACACACAATGTTAAAAAGCAAGTATGTGGGAGGAAAATGTTTTTCTTATACACAACGTACAATCCGATTCAATCCAAATAATTTATCTGAATTTGTGAAAAATTCAATTTAATTCAATTCACAGAGTATCCTAAATTGGAAATACCTAACCCCACCCAACCATTCGTCACTGTTAATAGTTATGAAGATGCTGATATGACATGAACCACATGTTTTTTTTTTTTTCAGGGTTTGGCCATTATAGATTGTACGCATGATTATATTCATGATGTTACGCTCATATAATAGATTCATTCTGTTACAAGCGCATACTTACATATGTTAGAAGGTCTTCTTCCTCTTCCTCTTCCTCTTCCACCTCGTCCACCATGCGAAAATTACTCGTCCTTTGGCCGCTCACAATTTCCAGCACTAAAACTCCAAAGCTAAATACATCAGACTTAACTGAAATGTGTCCGCGAGCTACATATTCGGGAGCCATATATCCACTGCAACACAATGACCAACCGATGCTCAGCTGTGCTTAATGATTGTTTTCTAATTGATTTTTAGTATAATGGAATAATGAAAGGTGTGCCTAGAAGGCTTGCCCTGATTGTTGTACCACTTACAATGTCCCAGCCAATCTACTTGTCTCGTGCCGAATTTGATCAACAGAGAACAATCTTGCCAGGCCAAAATCTGAGATTTTTGGATTCATCTCGTCATCCAAAAGAATATTGCTAGCTTTGAGATCGCAGTGAATGATCCTCAGCCTAGAGTCCTCGTGGAGGTACATTAGCCCGCGAGCAATACCTCTTATGATTTTGTAACGTGTTCCCCAGTCCAAAAATGCACGACGCTTCATTGGATCTACAGAAAATCATGATAAGATCATTTGCCTGGAGAATAATGAAATTCACGATTTATTTATTTCAATTACTGTAGGAGACCTATTAAAGGGTGAAGCTTAATGCAACGATAGGGTTATTCTATTGTAACCTCCAATTTACAAGTATGAGTCAAAAAACAACATGGTCTGAGTGCACTATGACTATAGGAGTTCTACCTTGCAATGAGATAATCCACCTCTCCCTTAGACCTATTACCCTCTCTCCTCGGTGATCACGACATGACTGACACCAAATAGAGGCTAGTTGGTGTCATATACACGAAGATGTAAAAGCTTACCGAATAAGAAATTGTCGAGACTCGAATTGGAAAAAAACTCGTAGACCAGAAGCCTTTCTTCCTTATCAAAGCAGAATCCCAGGAGTCCAACCAAATTCCTGTGCCGAAGCTGGGCCACTAAATGGATCTCATTTCTAAACTCCGGTTCTCCTTGTCCTGATCCCTTAGACAATCTCTTCACAGCTACAGTTTGTCCATTAGGAAGCATACCCTATAAAAGTATTGCGAAGGAGATTGTAATTGAATACTGAAATTTTGGAGATAATGTAGCTGATCAAGTAAATAATAACAGTTAAAAGAGTTTCAGTAAAGTTATATTCACTTGAGATCTTCTATTTTTTTTTCAAGTTATTAAGTTAATTTAATTTAATTTTGAATATGAGATACAATATATTAATATTTAATCTACTAATAATTTATAAATTTAGTATTAAAATACTATCAAGACTTAAAAATATGATACATATGTTTATATATATATATATATATATATATATATATATAATTATAAGAAATAAAAATACTATCAAACTCCGCCTATCCATAAATGCAGTAAGTCGTTCCTAAATCCGTATAACGTATGAGTAGATTCGGTTTTGGTTGGGTTAGGTTGGGATTTGTTTTTACCCAAGTCCAGGTCATGGTTTTGATTCCAAAAATTCAATAGGATTAGGTAAGTATCTCAAAGAGAAAGAAAAGAAATATCACTAACTTTTTAATTGTGAATAGGAAAAAGGAAAAGTTCATTTCTATTTACTTTTTCTTTCTAATAATGTTTTTAATTTATACTAAAAACTTAGTTTTCAAATACTTCCTTGTATTAACTTGATAATCTGAACTAAGATATTGACAGTAAAGCGAGAACAAGTGGATTTGAGGTATCGACTCATTCTTGACAGAATCAACACTATTGCATCACCTTGTACACAGCACCAAAACCACCTTCTCCAAGCTTATTAGCTGCATCAAAATTATTTGTTGCCTCCTCAAGAGTCTTAAAGTCGATTTGCAAGGATTCCACTTCTTCTATCCCGTATTCTTCTCCACCTGGAAGACAACAAGTTAATCAATAAGCAGAATCAAAAAAGAAAGATCTTCAAACAGCGTAAACATTATTTGAACCAAAGCCTTTCGCATGTATACCGTAGACGCCGAGGACTGGCTTGACAATTTGCCAAATTCTTAATGGAAATCTTATGTTCTATGTGATTCAAGAATTCCAATGTCACCAAATATGCTAAGAACTAAGAAATGTTTGGATTTGCTAGTCACACATAGGCCTGAAAAGTAACGTAGATAAACTTTTGAACTTACATTTAACTTTCTCTTTTCTCTTCTTCGGTTTCAGAAAGAAGCCCATGGCAAGAATTATGGCAGCAACAATTGGAACAACGATAATTATGATGATACGATATTTCTTTCCTGCAAAAAACGGATCCATTAAAACACGATAAAGTCCGGTCCTGGTAAGATTTGGAATATCATTTGTACCTTTTGAAATTGATGGTGGTTGTGGCGGGGGAGGAGCAATAGACGGCACTTCCCCATAGAAACGGTTTATCTCATATCTGAAATTGCAGCTCGGATAAACAACTCTTCCTCCATTTGTTTTCAGGCAACACTGCGGAATAAGCCCAGAAGCATTATACAGGCAATCTCTGCATTCTGATTCTGTTAAATCAGGGGTGCACTGCACCAGTGCGTATATTGTTTGAAAGTTTGGGGCAGCTATTTGGCCCACTGCACACTTGTAGCGAGAATCACCTGCTGCAGCTTTATTGCGCAGCCTGTCTAACAAGGTCATCCGCGACTGATTGAACCCGATAACATCTGAGACATTATTCAAGCTATACCCCCAAAAGTAAGGGCCTTCTTGCATAAGCCTAAATATGGAGTAGTTCGTATAGCGTACCATGCAATCGTCTTGCCCTCCAATAGCCTCCTTAAAATTTGGACAGTCTGTGGTGAGTGAATCACTGACATTTCTAACGCAGGCGCGACAAGCAACAGAACTAACATCCGGTCTACAAAGTGCAATAGCGTAGACCGTGTCAGAACTTTCTCCATAGGAAAAATTATAGAATCCATAGTCGATTTCAGTGTTGGTGTAGATGCGGTTGAGGAGGTGGTTGAGGTTTGCCTGATACGTACTATTTGTTGTGTAATTGGTCCTAATAATTTAGTCTATTAACTTACTTTTCATTATCATTTTTTAAAGTTGACCAGATTTTTTTGTGAGAAAATTTGTCTCCTTCTAGGATTTATATAAACAATTAAAAAAACAAAAGACCAACAACTAAAAGTGACCAGAGAGAGATATAAAAGAACAAGAGGAAGCAACCTTGTGAAGCATTCCAAATTTGACTATCTTTGCATCATTTTTTCTTCTAACCTTGCGATTGAAGTGTTGAACGGGGTAAAGACTGCCCCCCAATAAACACTCTTTCTGCAAGACTAAAGCAGAGGCGACTCAGTCAATACCAAACATTTTCACGCAGAAGAACGAGTGGTCTGTCGAAGTCTCTCACATTGGATCATCTTCTTATGTACATTGTTAGAAGGCTAACAATGGCAGAGACCAAACAGAGGATGGCTTCTTCAAAAGTTTTTTACTCTCTTTGTTCACTGCTAACACTTTTTCTAGCTTTCACATTAGTCCTGCAGCCAGCACAGGCTTGGACGTACAAAGATTGTGTAGGAAAGGGCAATTACACAACAAATAGTACGTATCAGGCAAACCTCAACCACCTCCTCAACCGCATCTACACCAACACTGAAATCGACTATGGATTCTATAATTTTTCCTATGGAGAAAGTTCTGATACGGTCTACGCTATTGCACTTTGTAGACCGGATGTTAGTTCTGATGCTTGTCGCGCCTGCGTTAGAAATGTCGGTGATTCACTCACCACAGCCTGTCCAAATTTTAAGGAGGCTGTTGGAGGGCAAGACGATTGCATGGTACGCTATGCGAACCGCTCCATATTTAGGCTTATGGAAGAAGGCCCTTACTTTTGGGCGTATAGCTTGCATAATGTCTCAGATGTTATAGGGTTCAATCAGTCGCGGACGACCTTGTTAGACAGGCTGCGCAATAAAGCTTCAGCAGGTGATTCTCACCGCAAGTATGCAATGGACCGAATAGCTGCCCCAAACTCTCAAACAATATACGCACTGGTGCAGTGCACCCCCGATTTAACAGAATCAGAATGCAGAGAGTGCCTGTATAATGCTTCTGAGCTTATTCCGCAGTGTTGCCCGGAAAGTAATGGAGGAAGAGTTGTTTATCCGAGCTGCAATTTCAGATATGAGATAAGCCCTTTCTATGAGGAAGTGCGGTCTATTGCTCCTTCCCCGCTACAATCAACGTCTGCTCCTCCACCACAACCAACATCAACTTCAAAAGGTACATATGATATTCCAAATCTTACCAGGACCGGACTTTATCGTGTTTTAATGGATCCGTTTTTTTGCAGGAAAGAAAAATATTACAGGTCGTGCCATCATAAATATCGTTGTTCCAATTGTTGCTGCCATAATTCGTGCCATTTGTATGGGCTGCTGAGAATTTTTCAAAAATATAGACTCGACTTCTCGTCTGCAAATCTTCTGCAGTGGGACTTTCGTTTTCAGCTATGGACAAAATGAATGCTGAGAAAAATAAACAGACGTCGTTTCTTTTAAATTTTATTAAGTGTAATTTTTGTCTTTTAATAATATAAATTTTATTTTTATCGTATTTATTACAATATAAATAAATAATATATATATATATATATATATAAAGTAAAATAATAAAAATTAAATTTCAGCAAATTTGTTTTCTTCCTCTCATCGTCAGAGTGATAATGAATCGGAGGTTTCTCTCTCTTACCCCTCACTATAATCGGAGGCTTCCCTCTCTCTTGTCTCTGTGTTTCCTATGCTTTCTGTTTTCAAATTCGAATTTGGAATCGGAGCCGGCGTCCGCCTTCACTTCTGCAACATCGTCTTTCAGAGCCGTTTCGATCTTTTGTAATATCAAGCATACTTACTAAACGGGAGCCCAGCCTGGACATGGATTGGACGGCTAGTCTAACGAATGATTTAGGTTCGGTCGAATCAATGCCAAAGACACTTTTTTTTTTTCTTTTCTTTTAAAGATATATATGTAACGTCGGGAGGAGAACTACGAATAAATCCAGCCTAATTAGTTACAATGCACTAATAAGACGAAATTAAAACTTCTTTCTACTGAAAATAACAACCTGTTTGCTTTTAATTTTGTTGTAGAATTTAGTTAGATTTACGATAAAATTCAATTAATCATATTTACTATTTGAATTTTTTTGTTTGTTTTTTCAATATATTGTCTTGACAATTAGAATGTAAAGTATAGTTTAAATAAATTGAATTTTCATTAAATTTTCTCTAGTTGAAAATAATTGTTAGTTGTACAAAGATCTTAAAATGTTTCAATTATAAAAATTTAATTTATTTTGGCATATATGATGCTGTGAAAAATCCGGCAAGTAGAATTTAAGGTGTTAGGCTAGTAAAATCCTCGATAAATCCTGAAAATAATCTCAATGGGGCAAATTTTTAAATAATTGATTCCAAATGGGTGTTCCTAACTCTTGAAAAGTCTTTAAAATTGGTAAATTGGAAGGTTCTAATTTGACATATTTGAAAATTTGGGTGCATCTTTAAAGTAAAGTCCTAAATATTTAAAAAAATTATTTGAATATGGTAAGTTAAACGTATTTAAATTTAAACTCATATATTATATTATGATTCATATATTATATTATGATGATTACTAATTATATATATATGATCACATTAACAGATAACATCTTAAATATTTGTCGAACGATCATTATAATTCTGTATCTTAAATTTGTTAGTTAACTTGACTAAGTTCTTTAGATGAAGCTATCATAAATAACATAGGGGCAAAGAACAACAGCTAATCAGTTTTGGTATGATGGGTAGCTTCACAAAAATAATTAGGGAGGTCTTAAGAAGATGAAAAGGTCCAATCAAAAGGAGTGGTTGCACCAAAGTCATCATATTAAATTAAAAGTCTTCCTAAAAAATTAAGAAAAACTTGGCCTTGCTAGGTGTCACGGAGTTAGATCTCGTTCATGTTAACTTGTGTGGTATTTAGTTAATATTGCCAGTGAAGATGAACTAAGTAAGTCTTAGAGAGTTTAAAAGTATGAGCGGAAGCATTGAGAGACAAGTAAGCATTATAAAGGTAAAGAGCACAAGTGAGTTTTGCAAAAAAGAGCTTTATTGAGAGAGCTTTGAACTTATTAATGTTGAATGTTTGAGTGTGTAAGCATGTTGTACAAATGAGAGGAGTGACCTATTTATACTCACTCTACCTCTTTAAAAGAATGTCCTAGAATATTTACAAAGAATCTTCTAAATATACATTAATGATGATCTTTTTAAGAAGGTTCTAGGTGAATGTATTAACTTGTCTTTGCTAAAAGATTTTAGATGTAGGCACTTTCAGACACTTCCACACACTTTTAGATCCTTTTGTTATTGTATTTTAGGTCATAAAGGGGGCTGAACAATGTTGACAGCCCGTAGAGATTTAATCTGACTTGATTTTTCCTTTTCAATATGTTTGATGGGCAAGGAAAAAAGTGTCTATGTGACACCCTTCCCCACTTGATCCTGCGACGTCCTCATCGTATTCTCAACTTTATACTAATAAATATGGTCGACAAATTGCTAAAACTGGTCCTCTCATTCCCAACTAACCTCATGATCAAGCAAATCCTTTCATTTAACCAAGTACTCAGCGTAGTTAGAAACTCTATCAATAAGGAAATGCTCTAACTCTTAATCAAATTTGGTAACCATAACAGTTGGTGTGTGCTTAGATTCGCTTTAACTTGGATTCTCGTCGTCTCTATGAAAAGACTTTAGAAAACTTTTATGGAAAATGTTATAGATCTTTAACTTAGATAAGAGTTGAACTTAATAAGAGGTCTTTCCCACACACTTGACAACAGAAAATGACCTTTCATACTTCCTTACCAAGTTCTTATGTAATTTGTATAGGGACTTGAATTGGTTGGGCAATGACTTTACCTTCACCATATCTCTCTATGCATACTTCTTTGGGCATTACTTGGTGTCAACTCATCTTTTCATCCGCTTTGCCACTTTGTTTAACTTGCAACTTTTGTAAGCAATAAGGTGTATGTATTGCATAAAGACTTCCTCAATGGTAAAGTCAAATGCATCTGTATGGAGTTCAAAAGTCTTTTTGTACTTCAGCAGTGCCATAACAAGTTCCTTAGAGATTGCTTACTTCAATATCTTAAAGGACGTTTGACATTCTTTCAATCAATGTCATGTATTATTCTTTTTTAGCAAGTTAGTTAGAGGTGTTGCTATGGTAGAACACCCTTTAATGAATCAACAATAGTAGTTGATAAGTCCTAGGAAATATCGTAGTTTCGGGACCTTAGTTGAAGGCTCTCACTCATGGATACCTTGTACCTTTACTGGATCCATCATGAGCCTATTGTCTTTGACTTAGTGGCCAAGGAAATCTACCTTTTACTTGGCAAATAAGTACTTTTTCTTCTTGATGTATAACTTATCTTCATAGAGAACTTGGAAGTCTCACTTAAGGTACTATACGTGTTCCTCAAGGTGTTATTGTATACCACAATGTCATCTAAGTAAATCGTCATGAATTTATCAAGAAAAAGATGTAGTACCTTATTTATGAGTGTGTATAAGGTAGTTGGTGCGTTGGAGAGGCCAAAGGGCATGACTAAGAACTCAAATGCTTTGTAGCGAGTCATATAAGTCATCTTTAGTTCATCACTTATGCAATGTAAACCTAGTAGTAACGTAATCACAAATCCAACTTGGTGAAATACCTTGCCTTCCTGAGTTGGTCAAAAAGATTAGTTATCGAGGATATTGGATACTTGTTCTTGATAATAACCTTGTTGAAGGTTTAATAGTTGATGCACATCCATAACGATTCATCCTCCTTCTTTTAGAAGAGGACTGGGGCATTGACAAAGGTTTTTAATGGTCGAACATAGCCTGAATCTATCACGTCTTGGAGTTGCTTCCTTAGTTTAGTGAGCTCTAGGGGTGTCATGTGATAAAGGGGTCATGGCAGGAGGTTTGACATTAAGTTCTACCTCAATGTGATGATCCACATCTCGTCTGAGAGGAAGCTTCTTGGGCAGTTCTGAATGCATCACGTCCTTGAACTCAGCAAGGACAATATGAATGGATTATGACATTGTAGGAGTAAATGTTACTACGTTTTCCTCATTGCTCAATTCCTTTATAGTTGCAACATAGCTTTCGTTTGACTTTAGGCTCCATTGAATTACAAGGTAGAAATTATCAATGGTCATAACTTCTTTATGTATTTCAAAGAATCACTCAAATCTTGTAAGTATCAAGGATTACAAAGGACTTAAAGCAAAAACAAGAAAAGATAAAGTTTTGCAAAAGAATACAAAACCTAACATCACTTTAAAATCATCCATAGGAACAACGATAAAGTGTAACTTACCACTCTGATTTTCAATTTGGACAACTCCTTGCATTATGCCTTAGATAAGTTTTTCCTTTGAATTGATAGTCTTAATGGTGTCATTTGCCTTTACAAATTATAGGCCTAACCTTTTATATGTTAATGAAGTTATGTGTTACTCTCATATCTAGCATCACATATGCAACTTTGTCTTTGATGACAACATCAGCATATAACAATCATTTTTCCTTTGAGACTATTAGAGAGAATACCTAATTGTTGGATAACTCCCATATCGACTAAGGGCTCATCCTTAGGCTTCTCCTTATTAAGTATTGTCATTATGACATTCATTGTCTTTTGGTTAGGGTAGTCCCCAACCCAATGCAGTCTATCATAGATGAAGTAAGGTTTCAGAGGATTACCTGTGTTATATTTGCTCGAAGAACGCTGGTCCTGCTTGGAATGGCCACTTGAGGATTTCTGTTATCTGCCATTCTTGCAACTAGCATCCTTTTTCTGCCTACTCTTCTCTCCCTCACTTTTATAAAAGTTAGACTTTTTACTCTTAGAGTAGGTAAAGTAGTCGATAAGTGTCTTGATAATAACAATGAAAGCATCTAAGGTTTGCATATCACCCTTGTCTAACTCTAATCTAACCCAATCTTTCAAGTCATCTTTGAAGTAGAAGAGAAATTCTTTATCAAACATGTTGATTTCAAGTATTAGGGTAATAAATTTCTTAATGTAGTTGGAAATACTACCTGTTTGCCTTAGGCAACGTAACTTTCCTGTGGTTTCGCTGTTAGCATTGTGAGGCACAAAATGTTTGTGCAATTCAGTCTTAAATTACTCCTAAGTGTTGATGACGCATAAGTCTTTCTCTCTTTTGGAATGCTTTAGTTTCCACCATAGTTTGGCAGCATCTTTCAAAAAGATTAGGGCATTGCTTACCTTAGCAAAGTTGTCAATAACTCTCATGACTTCAAAGTATTGCTTAAGCCCAAAGAGAAAGTTCTTTATAATAGCAACATTTTAGATTTTATTGTCCATGACAAACAAAAGAAACTTTAAACCATGCATAGCAGGAGTGCTGGTAATGATAGCCATACTAGTTGAAGGTAAACTACTTCGACAAAGCGACTCTATCTCTCTACAGAGGTCGTGAATCTGTCTTTCAATGAATTCCCATAGGTCAGATAGCCTTTCATTTAGGGTGCATTGTTTTACCCTAAATTAGTGGTTAAACTCCTTAATCATAAACTTGGTAGCCCTTATGATTTCTCATTCTCATACATCAAGTTATTAGCTAGATTCGCTGAGTTCACCCACTATGATGTTCAAATTTGTGACACTTCTCTCCAACCTAGCAACACAAGGCTCCCTAGGTTCTTTAGTAGGGGCCTTGGATTTACCATACCTAGACAGACTACATTGCTCCTCTCACCCATGAACTTGTTCCTTCACTTATTGCTTATTCATAATGATCCTAACAATTTCATCCTTGCTTGTCACACTTATAGTTGAATTATTAACTAGGTTGTGCCTAGGATTAATTGTTACTTTGATACCACTTGTCACAGAGTTAGACCTCATTCATATTAACCTGCACAATACTTAGTTGATCTTGTGAATGAAGATGAACTAAGTAAGTCTTAGAGAGTTTAAGAGGATGAGCAGAAGTGTTGAGAGGTAAGTAAAAGAGTTAGAAGTACTATAGAGGTAGAAAACATAAGAAAATTTTACAGGTGAGAGCTTTATTGAGAGAGCTCTGAACTTGTGAATGTTGAGCATTTAAGTGTGTAAACTTTAAACGTTTAAGCGTGTTGTACAAATGAAAGGAGTGACCTATTTATACTCATTTCACCTCCTCAAAAAAATGTCTTAAAATATTTATAAAGAATTTTTTAGTTATGCATTAATGATGATTTTTTCAAAAAGGTTATAAGTGAGTGTCTTAATTGGTTTTTGATGGAAGACTTTAGATGTAGACACTTTCACACACTTTTAGATCCTTTTATTATTGTATTTTGGGCAATAAAAGGGGTTAGACAATGTTGATAGCCTGTAGAGACTTAATTTGTCTTGATTTTCCCTTTCAACATGTTTCACAAATTGGGCAAGAAGTGTCCATGTGACACTAAGCCCTTATGGTGTCTACCTCTTTATGTCATCCCCTCATAAACTTATAAATAGATAAGTTGTTTCCCATATAAAACAAGGTAATAGCTCTTGGTGTTAGTGGTTGTTGTCTTATGACAATCTTAAAAAGGCTTTCGGTTGTTGCCTCGTTTTTTTAAAGATTGTATGAGAATTAGACAACATTAAGTAACTTTGCCTAATCCCACTGGTAGGCATTAATATAGTACCTTATATCTTATTCCAGCAAGGCATTGACTTATTTAATTTAGCCATTGCTTTAAGGATAAAAACTTGTTAAGAAGTTTAAATCGGTCCCCAGTATCTTGAATAGCTCTTGCCAAAACTTGCTTGTAAAGCGAGGGTCTCTATCATTTACTATACTTTTAGGTACATCTCATAACTTTACAATGTTCTTGAAGAATAGATGAGCAGTTTCATCGACCTTGTAGTCAGTAAGGGTTAGAATGAATATATCATGCTTGCTGAACCAATCAACAACTACCATGATACTTCCAAATCTTTCAAATTTGGGCAAAACCACAATAAAGTCCATTAAGACATTTTCCCATTGTCACTTAGCAATTAATAATGGCTCAAGTAGACCAATTTGGTGGTGTTGTTCCATATTGTCTTGTTGGCAAATCAGGCAAGTCCGCACATAGACCTCGACATTGATATGCATCTGCAGCCAAAAGTAGTGTTGTTGGAGAAGAACAAGAGTTTGTGTTATACTTATGTGACTAATCCATAATGAGTCATGACATTCCTTGAGATCTCTTTCTGTAAGTTTTCCCATTTCGGCACAAAGATTTGATTGATAACAGTCATCAAGACTTTATCACCCATCTAGAATCAATGAATCTTCCCCTTATGAGCCAATTTCAGCAGGTTCTTAATCAAATTATCTTGTGTTATTCCTTCTTTGATCCGTTCAAGAAAGTTACTTTTAGGCATACTAATAAATGAGGCAGCTAGCTCTGCTTTTCAACTTAATGCATCGACAATAACATTAACTTAGTTTGACTTAGACCCTAAAGTATAGTTGAACTCACTTTCTTTTTCCAAGATCTATGACAATAGTTCGAGAAAACCCAACATTACACAAATCTAATCCCTAACCAAACTAGTAATTGATGTCAAGAAAGTAGCATAAAAGAAAAAAGAACAGACCTCAAAATGGTGTAATTATTCTGATCTCCTCCACGTCGACGACTTTAGGGTGCCTATTTTATAAATTTCTCCTTTTTTTTCTCTCTTGTTTTGTTTAATTGAAGTTAGGAATTTGAAAATTTTTATTAATTTAATTTAAACACTTTTATTTTTCTAGATTAAAGCCACAAATTTTAAAACTTTTGTCAAATTAAGTTAGTCCATTACCCCCCTAAAATGTATAATCCTTCAAAAAGTTTTCATAATTGATATGTCATAATAATAATATATTTTTATCATGAATTTTATAATTTTTAAGTTTCTATTGCAAATATTTATTATAATTACTAAATTACATCTAACTTTGACTTTGGTTTGGGCTTGATTAGCCAAAGACTAGAAGTAACAATTATTTTTGATAAATGAAATAAGAAAATAATATTTAATTAAATTAATATTATTTAATTAATATTTAATGTTAAAATGAGTAATTAAAATATTTATTTATTATTAAAAAGATATTTGAATAGTTAAAAAATTATTATTGAGAATATTTAAATCAAATAATTAACTACTTTTTAAGAAATTTATCAATTAATATTAATTTTTAATGTGATATAAATATTTTGTGAGACAATACTTTAGATATTTTGAAGTGACTAATTATGAATATAATGAATGTTATGAGTTAAATTGTTCACATAGGAAAAGATTCAAGGGCATATTTCTTTAGATACCACTTGATTAATTTAAAATAGATGTTATGTGAGACACTTGTATTCTTTGGGAGCATCGTCTTGTGTATGAAAAGAAAACCAAAAAAGGAAAAAGAAAAGAAAAAGAATTGAGGCTAATAAAATTAAAGAGGATGGAGAGCTATGTGAAAATGTAATAGATAGGTCTAGCGAATAAAGGAAGACGTATGACCTAGTTATTTTGTTCTGAATGATTGAATAACTAAGACCAATAGTTTTTTATTGTTGTAAGAAGTGCTTCTTTTGGTCTGAAGGAAAACGAAAATGTAAACAATTTCATAAGAAGGTAGAGATGATCGAGAGTAAGAGTAAGAGAAGAAGAATGATATGATGGGGAATGTTATTGATGTTAATGTAATATTTTATGCATATGTGTAAGCATAATGACTAGAACAATGTATTTAAATACAATGTAATTAGAAGTTTAGATATGAAAAGTATATATAAATGACTTTACATGAATTTTATATATTAAATATTTAAAAATGTTAAACATTAAATTTTGATATAAATGAGGGAAGAAAAAGATTCAAATTATTGAATTATTATATTAAAATATTTTTACATAATATATTTATTAAAAATTTCATTATACTCATCAAATTAATAAGTAAATAATTTATATGTTATTATGTAAATTAATAATTATAATTTTAAATGTAATTTATTATAAATAAATAAATAAATAAAAATAATTGTAACTATGAACATACCTTATTATATAAATAAATAAATAAAATTAATAAAAAAATAATTTATACCTTATTATACAAATTAAATAGTATAACCATGAACATAAATCTTTGATAAAGTGAGAATTCTTCGTAGACTTTATAACCTATTTTTCGGGTTCCATAATTTTTTATTGAACTTCTCGCTCGTCTTTTGTTGGGAGTTGGACTTTGCTATCTTCTTGCACTAAATTTAAATTTAGAGTTTTTATTTCTAATCCCGCTTGTTTGTCGGTTTCATGTTCATCATCAACTATAATAAACTCTTTATTTTTTAAAATATAACAAATTTATCAAATATTACATTTTTTATAATTAGAAATTTAAATGACCTTAATTCAATATTCCATAATTTGTATTCTCTATGCATAGCATAAAAGATATATAAATATATTTTTTTCAATCTAAATTAGTCTACTTTCTTATGAACATCAAGACAACTAAGTACTCTAAATTAAAGTAATCAGCCAAAAAATTGGACAGTACTTTTTTCATGGTTTTCATCTCAATGTCATTTCATAGCAATTGGTTCACTAAGTAGGAAGCAATATTGACCATTTTAAGATAATTTCACCAAAAAAAAACATATAACAAGCTTTCGTTAAAAGGGTTCTGTTCATTTGTTTTAAAACTCTTTTTTTGACTGTGGCATATGTCAGATCACATGATATAAAAACTCTTGTCAGTTTGCTTCTCGATCAAGATTCTCGATCCATTGTTTGAATATATTAAATATTTTACTCTTATATTTAAGAAAATACACTCATTTTTAAAAAAAAAATCGTTAATAAAAATTAATAAATATTGTTTACGGCCTTTAAACAGGTCAAAGTGATTATAGTCCATCATTTTTTTAGTTTTCTGGGCCACTACAATGAAGTTTACTCTACTCTATTTGTTAAAGATGTAGTGCTCGTAGAATCGCAGCTTCATTATATTTTGATCTTTGAGCAATTCTTGTTTGCTCAATTTGGTTATGGCTCACTCACACACATGACCTAGCAGCATGTGTCGCGACAAAGTAGCCTTAGAACTTAAAAGTCGCTGCCAAAATAATAGTTCTGCCAATAACTGTATTTCCTTGGAGATAGTAGGGACCAATTATCAACTTTCCTTTCATCATTGTCAGTGCACCCTAATAGATTTTAAATATTCCAACTTCAGTTGAGTGCTGATAGCAATAATAATTAAAAATATTTAATAATATAAAATTGTTCCAATAAGTTCATCATCCAACTTGTGCCAAATGGTATCAACACCAATAAGAGGTATTATCTTGTTGTTCACTAATATGACTGTTACACTATTAATTAATTTATTCGTTAAAAAAAATTAATGTTTAATAAGATAAACGTAGAAGGTACAACTTAAATCAAAATTCCACTCATCATGTGAAAGTTGACACTGTTTATAGCATTATCAACATTATAACATTCTCTTTCGCTGGCAACGTCTGCAGAATTCATAGAATCATCAGCTTTTGATTCCTCTTATCTTTGTATCACCGATGAGTTATATCATGAGCGAATTAGATACAATCCAATTTCTACATTAAATAAGAAGACAATAATCTTAAATCATATAAATATGGATACTACATATTTCAACAGGTTGTTTTTTAGAGAAAAAATAATGATCTCGTTATAAATAGTATTAGAACCAAGTTGCCCGACTCCGACTCTGATGTTTCCCTCCGAGTGCTTCACACGCAAGAAGAAGGTAGAGGAACCCCAATTTCTAACAAAGATGTTGATGAATTTGACGGGAGAATGTTACGGATGAATTAAATACGATCTGATTTTCATATTAAATAAGAAGAAATTTTTAGATAATTCCGTCAATTATATCCCTTTTCTTAACAGTGATAAATGTTGCCTTACTTACTGTACCTAGATTTCTCTGCTAAGATTTGCAAATTAAAAGGCTTGAGCTCAAGAAAATAAGTCAGAAATGATGCTCAGATGGTATCTTGATTAGTCAATTTTGTGAAAAATGCAAATAATATCCTTACAGAGATGGAGGACCATCATTCAACTGATTTTATGCCGGCAATTACATTTTTTATTAAAAAATCTCATTAATCCTAATCTCTCAAATAACCATAGTAACTCATTTTGAAACTTCCCAATCTATTGAAAACCATACGCTTTTTATTCTTCTTCTTCTTCTGTTTTTTTTCTTGGCGTGCATCGGAAGAAATCTTTTTTCTTTTCGTCGCCTACAAATGGCTGCTAAAGTAATAAGCATAATTATCTATTTTCTTAACCTTGTCTAAAGTTTAGAAGCAGATCCGATTCTATATGTTCATACCACTAGATATATAGATAAGTCAAATTCTACAAATCAATATTTTCATAACCGAATTGGTTATCAAACCTAAAATATAACAAATTTAAATTTTAATTAGTTCTTATTGAATAGTTTAAACCAATATTTTATAATTAGTGTATATAATTTATCATTTATGTACATTATTTATAAAATATTAACATGTAAAATGAAGTAATATATATGGTATAAGCATTACATATGTTTTAAATATTCTATTTGATAGATTAAAATATATTTAATTTGCATATCAATTTTAAAAGATAAATTAATGTAATGTATTAGTGTAACAAATTAAGTATAAAATATGTTGTAATTTATAAATTTTATTTTAAAGTAATTTGTGTTTCTTAAAGAAATTTTCTAATGCAGGAAAATAATCTAAATTTGATTAAGATTCCACTTAAAATGTAAATAAGTATAATTTTTGTAATGATTTTGGAAGAAAAAACAAAAAAAGATGTTTTTTTGGGGGAGGGGGTAAAATCCAAGCGGACAGAATGCAAGTGTTAGTTAACAAAAAAGATGTGCCTTTGAGCACCCAGTTTCGATCCCTCACTAGCACAACGTGGATTCGAATTTCTGGCGTAATTTATTTATCGAGTTACCTTAAGATCGAAGAAACCACGATTTGTAAATTTGAAGCTGAGTTAGTTGGCTTCTCAATTTTTATTTGCTTTGCAAATACTTCGGATTCTGATCGATTTAGACTTTGTCTCGATTTTTCATTTTTATTCAATTAAATCGACTGGTCCAATCTGATTTCTAAAACATTAATACTGCTACAAATAAAGCTATGCATGCAACTTAGAGAAAGCAGGGAATTTCATAAATGGCTATAGGTTACTTATAAGGTTTTAAAAAGCAGGGTACGCAAATAAATTAATTTTAAAATTTTTATAAATTTTAATAAACTAAGTTGTTAAATTTTGTTTGTATTTTATTTTGTTTAATATACGATTTTTAAGAATTATAACAATTTTTTTGTTCAAAAAAATTAATTTAAAGTAAATTTTAAAAACATATAATTCAAATAAAAATTTAAAAAATTTAAAACTAATTTTTTTTTTTTGTATATCCCTTTAAATTCAAGGATATATTAAATAACAACTATATCAAGAACACCCCGAAATTGTTTATGCTACACAAATATTTAGTGTGCATTCCCTTGCCATGATTACCTGGACTGCTTGTAGGTCATATTAAATCAAACTTTTATTTAAACGAGTTGAACAACCATGAATTGTAATTAATTTCAACGAACGAAACACATGCACCCACCTTGAAGCATGTTCACATTCACCAATCATGTCTCCAACCTGGAATTGTACAAGTGGTCCAAACCAAGCAAGCAGGCCCTAAACCGTGACGTACTGATGCATTCGAGGACAATTTGGATCATTGTGTCTCAAATTATTAGCACTAAGATATGCAATTAATTAAAAAGTAAGTTAAAATTAATTTAAGATATTAATAATTAACCGGCAAAAGCCATACCAGGAGCCACCAAACTACGGCACAGGCTATGATCCAATGGGTATATGCTAGTTCTTGTATTAAATTTATGCATTTTTTTTTAGGCTGAGCTTTCGCTGTCAAAATGGTTCGACATTCTGTTCCATCTTTCAATTCATTGTTGGAGGAAAATGCGCTCACAAAAAGTTACTTTACCTAACCAACCGACCACGTTTGATTTGGGGCGTTCAGATTTGAACATCCTACAGAAGATACACAATTTGTTTAACCTTAAAATATAAAATAATTATGCCTTTCTTCTTGGCTCAATTATTTTGCACGGGTCGCCTATGCTCATGAACTCCTAATTTAATTTGGCGACGGCCAACTTGCAGACATCTTTCATTCCTCACATCCCAAGTCTTATTTTTCTTTGTTTCCCATGCGTACGTGCTACTTTTCATGGTGTTAAAATGCTCATTATATTCTTGTCTAAATCAGAACATCATGAGTTTCCTGCTTTTAAATTGGAAAATATTAAACGGACGTAAGTATACGAACATAAGATAAATACCCTCACACATTATATTATAATATACATTAATTGTATATTTTAAAATTTTTATTTATAATCACAATGAATGATGTTAACACAAATATACAATCAAGGTTCATGAAAGTTTTTGAAATTTACCTAAGAGCTAGAGGCATCTCATGATAAATGGTTGCGAGATTGTATGCCTCCATTAATTTTTGTAGTATTTGCCCAAAATTCCATTATTAGTACATAAATTCCGAATTGATCACAACTTTGCGTTTAGAGCTAAAAAAATGTTAAATATGATGTAAAACAAATAGTTCAAGATGTCATAAATGACAAAGACCATAAAAAATCTAGAGAAAAATTCTAAAAGAATTCAAAAAAAATTTCTAGAGAAAGTATAATTTCATTAATTAATTATTATGTGAATAACTTAAAAATTATACTAATTATTTAGAAATTTTTATTTTTTAGTCATTAAAATATTTTTCTTATTTAAATTACAATATTTTTTTAATTAGTTAAATGATTTTAATAATAAATAAGTGTATAAACTTAAAGGGCAAACTATTTCAGTAAATAAATATTTTTAGTAAAAATATCAGTTTTACCACTATCTTTCTTTTTAAGAAATTTTATTTTCTTAAATTTCACTGAGTATTAATCTTATTTTCACTAAATGTTGTGTCAAGTGGTATCAGAATAAGTCTCACCTATTTTGATGGCAATACAAGATAAAGGGAGTAGCAACCATCTTGTTGATGAAGTCAAGGGATGCAAGTCATTTAGTCAACCATCCATAGCTAAGAGGTGACACTATAAAACCTTAGTCAAAAGTTTGATCGATTGGAACATGGATTGTAAGTCATTAATAATCAACTTGGAACTCTCTAGGTGGGAGGTGCCAACGGGAATCAAAGTGACGAAAGGAATCAAGCTAATTTTGGCCAACGAGGATGGTGACCACAATAAGTACCCTGATTATATTAGGTATGAACAATGATGACCTTGCCAACCTAAAAGGCCAAATGAATTTTGATTAAAGGAAGATATTCCTATTTTTAATGGTTAATTAAATAGGGAAAGTTTTATGGATTGGTTAGTCAAAGTAGAAAGGGTTTTTTTGATTATGTGGAAGTATTTAAAGAACAAAAAGTCAGATAAGTAACTTATTAGCTAAAATGAGGAGCCTCTACTTGGTGGGAATGAACAAAAGATCAAAGAAGAAGAGAAAGGAAAGCCCCAAATAGAGACTAGTATAAAATGAAAGAAATTTTGAGGGAAACATTTTTTCCTTTATATTATAAGCATATCTTTTTTTGGAAATATCAATGTTGCAACTAAGGAAATTGATTAATTCATGAGTTCTCAACAAAATTTTTCAGATTATTTAAGCGTAACAACCTGATGAAATCAAAAAGTCAATAAATCTCAAGATACCTTAATGGATTGAAACCAGTTATTTGAGGTGAACTCAGAGTTCAAATGTTGCTAGACTTATTTGAGGCTAGAAACATGGCAATAAAAACTGAGATGATACAAGAAAAGAGTAAGGTTGAATATTCTTGTAAGTTTTATGTTGATATTAACAAATTTGTTGCAAAGAAAGAAAAATAGAAGGTTTCAGGTCAATCTAAAATGACGGTTGTTGATAAAACTATAAACAAATAACTGTTTATTGAGAAAATTGCAACCATAATGTTAACCTTTATGAGAAGCTTATACCTAGCAAGTGCTTCAAGTGTAATGAGGTAAGTTGTCATTCTAATGATTGCCTACATAAGAAGACAATAAACATAGTAGAGTAAGAAAGAGTGGTTGAAATTAAGGATGATGAAGTTTATTATTGCTTAGATGGCTAGGAATACGAAAATGAGGATGATAGGTTCGTGTTTGTGGTAAGGGAGTAGATATTAGCTCCTATGTAGAAGGATGGTACTCAACAAAATAAGTTATTTTGTACTATGTGCATAATTAATAATACATTATTTGATTTAATTATTGACAGTGGTAATCAAGAAAATATTATAGAGATAACAACTATTAAGAAATTGTAGTTACCAACAAAAAAACACCTAAATCCCTGCACTATTGGGTGGATTAAAATAATTAAAGAAATTTAAGTGATGAAATGATGTAAGATTCCTTTCTCACTTGGCTAATACACAGATGAAATTTATTGTGATGTTGTAGACATTTATACTTGCCACTTGTTATTTAGGCAACCTTGACAATTTGCCGTTAATGCTCAACACTTAGGCCAAAAGAGTATCTACAGGTTTATAAAGGATGAGATAAAGTATACATTACTACTTATAAAATGACTTGAACCAATACTTCTCAAATATAGGGGAGGACTTTTCTAATAATTACTCACTCAGATAAAGAGATTAAGGCTACCATTAAAGAATCAAAGGAAGTTCATATACTAGTGGTAATAGGTGAAGTAACTAGCAATTTAGAGACAAATATTTTAGAAGTAATCAAGTGGTTGTTGGAGGAATTTAGTAAGATTGTATTGAAGGAGTTATTGGACGAGTTGCCACTAATATGTGACATCTAACATTAGATTGATTTAGTTCCTAAAGTTAGCCTCCTTAACTTGTTACTTTATTAGATGAGTTCTAAAGAAAGTGAAATCCTAAGAGAGAAGGTAGAAAAATTGCTATGAAAAATGCATATTAAAAAGAGCTTAAACCCATATGTAATACTAGCCTTACTAATTCCAAAGAAAAAGAGTAATTGGCAAATGTGTGTTGATAGTAGTGTAGTTAACAAGATCATTATTGGGTACAAGTTTCCAATCCTTAGATTAGATGACATTCTAGACCAACTAAATGGATCCAAGATATTTTCAAAGATTGATCTTAAAAGTGATTATCATCATATTAGGATCAAACCTAGAGACGAGTAGAAAACTATATTCAAAACTTAGGATGATTTTTACTAATGGCTAATAATGTCATTTGGTCTCTTTAATACTCTTAGTACTTTTATAAGATTAATGAGTCAAGAACTAAGCCCCTTCATTGGCAAGTTTATAATTGTATATTTTAACAATATTCTTATTTATCATTGATCAATGAAAGATCATGCTTTACATTTGAAAAAAGTGTTAAAGGTGCTACAAGAAATAAGTTATATGTAAACTTGAAAAAGTGCAGTTTCATGACTGACAAGTTACTCCTTCTGGGGGTACATAGTTAGCTATAATGATATCTAGGTTGATGAGGAGAAAGTGCATACAATTCAAGATTAGCTTACACTTGAAACCTTACGTGATGTGCGAAGTTTTAATATCTTAGTAACCTTTTATCGAAGATTCATCTATAATTTTAGTACAATTATGACACTTATTATTGAATGTTTGAAGAAGGGTAATTTTTAGTGAGGAGAGGAAAAAGAATAGTATTTTGCTCTCATAAAATATATATATATATAGCTTTAGTGTTAAGTTCTATCAAACTTTGATAAGTTATTTAAAGTGGAATGTAATGCCAATGAAGTTAGAGTTAATGTTGTTCTTTCTTAAGAAAAGAGAACCGTCACATATTTTAATGAGAAATTTAGTGATACTTAACAAAAATGGTCAATATATGATAAGAAGTTTTATACAGTTGTAAGGGTTTTGAAGCATTGGGAACATTATTCGGTAAGACGTGAGTTCATTTTATACTCAGATCATTAGTTTTTAAAGTATCTTTATAGTCTAAAATGAATTAATAGTGACATGTATGCAAGGTGAATCACTTTTCTGCAAAAGTTTCCTTTCAAGTTATTTCAATTATTGATACTTTAAGTAAAAGAGTATCATTGTTAATCACATTAAGTAGTGAGATAATGGGTTTTGAATCTTTTCAAGAATTGTATAAGCATGATGAGGACTTTGAACTAATTTGAGAGAAGTGCATACAAGGTTGCCTATAAATAATTTTCATATCTATGATGACTATTTGATGTGTGAAAATTAGCTTTGTAATGTTATTGATACTTTAAGTAGAAAAGTATCAGTGTTAATCACATTAAGTAATGAGATAGTGAGTTTTAAATCTCTTTAAGAATTATATAAGTATAATGAGGATTTTGAAATAATTTAAGAGAAGTGTTTTCATAGGCAGACTCTAGATGATTTTTATATCCATAATGACTATTTGATGTGTGGAAATCAATTTTTTATTCCTCGATTTTCATTGAGGGAGAAAATTGTTTGTGATTTGCATAAAGGTGATCTTAAAGGACATCTTAGGTATGACAAGACAATTGCTACTATCCAAGAGTAATATTATTAGCCATAGTTGAAAAAGGAAGTTGACAAATTTGTCCAATGGTGTTATATTTGTCAAACGGCAAAGGGTTAGTCATAAAATACCAACCTTTACATGCCTTTACTTATTCTAGATAATATTTAAGAAGACTTGTCCATGGATTTTATTTTGGATTTACCTCATACCTAATGCGGCAAGCATTTTGTGTTTGTTGTTGTTGACAAGTTTTTCAAAATGATTCACTTATTTCTTGCAAAAAGACTTTTGATGCCTCAAGTGTAATTTGGTTGTTTTTTAAAGAGGTGGTATGCTTACACAGAGTGCCCAAATCCATCACTTCTGATTGTGACACTAAGTATCTTAATCACTTTTTGATCACTCTATGCAAACTGTTTGATTTGTCCTTAAAGTTTAGTAGTACAACTCACCCTTAGACAGATGGCCAAATCGAGTCACTAAATAAACCCTAAGCAATCTTATTTGAAGTATCTGTGGGGAAAAATTAAAGCAATGAGACTTTACTTTAACTTAGACAGAGTTTGTCTACAACAGTGTAATTCATAGTGTTATAGGAAAGTGTCCTTTTTTTATGGTTTACATTAAATGTACATAACATACTTTAAATTTGCTCAAACTTCCTCAAACCCTAGGTCTTATCATTGCAATTGAGCATCTTACAGAACAAGTGCAATCTATTCAAATTGAGGTAAAACAAAACTTAAAAATCGTCAACGAGAAATACAAAAGAGTAGTAGATAAACATCGAAAGAGCAATTTTATTTCAGGAAGGTGACATGGTAATGGTCCTCCTTCGTAAAGAATGATTTTTCATTGTTTCTTACAACAAACTATAGTTTAAGAAGTACAATTCTTATCAAGTGTTGAAAAAAATTAATGATAATACATATGTAATTGATTTGCTCGAGGAATGAAGGATTTCAAAGACTTTTAATGTCGTAGATATTTATATATTCTATTTTGTTGATAAACCTCTCTATCTAGAGCTTAACTTGAAGTTCACGTTGAGCTTTTCCTAAGCGGAAGGGATTAATGCAGAATGGGCAATTTAAGATTTCATAGATCAGAATGACTATTAAAAGTTCAAAGAAGAATTCTAGAACTTAGATAAAATTTTTAGAAAATGTATAATTTTATTAGTTAGGTATTATGTGAATTATTTAAGAATTATACTAACCATTTAGTAATTTTTATTTTTCAGTTAAATATATTTTTAATTAATTATTAAAATATTTTCTCATTTAATTTATATTATTTTTTAATTAATTAAATGATCTTATCTATAAATAAATGTGTAAATTTAAGAGTTAAACTATCTCAACAAATAAATATTTTTAATAAAAATATCAAAATTATCACTATTTTTCTCTTTGAAAAATTTTATTTTCTTAAAGTTAATCAAGTATTAGTCTTATATTCACTAAACGCTGCATCAAAATAATTTGAACATAGAATTGTGTCTCTCCAACAAAATGACAGATGGGTTAAACACTTATAGTTCACTGGTATTGGAGTTATCTTCAAATATGAAAGTCTTGATTTTGAGTTTCAATTAAAGTTAATTAAAAAAAATCACTTATCTTATATTGTACATGGACTGAATTGGAACATTCAATATTAAATGTTGAAATGATATATGGGCTTATTTTGGAATCAGACTCTATGATAGTAACATCATGGCTGAGGAATAAAGCTTTGCGGCAATGGGAACATAGAGACGATTTCGAGACATTGATTCATTGCTTGATGACAACAGCTGTTGGGAATTTCAACTCATTAGTGGAACAGCAAATTTAGTGGCGGATTTTCTCGCGTAAACCGGCAAAGAACCTCGTTGCTTAGTTGTATTTGTTGGGTCGGTTGTGTTCTGTAGAATTGCTTTTCATTTTCTCTTTCTTCATCGCTCTAAATCCTTACTTTATGTCTTTGCTTGCTTCTCGCATAAGTTGTTTTTTGTTGTCCATTTGGCGAAAGATCCCATTTGGATTTTGACTTTTAAACATTCTATTACTTCAAAGAATCTTGGCTTATTAAAAAAAAAAAATCAATTTGGGAGACAAGGTATTGGTGAAAGAAATGTGATTTAGACTGTTAACTACAATTATAAAAAATTATGAAATTATGATTATCAACTGTAATTGATAGTTTGTATTGCACTTCATCTACCAATCCCTTATTCTTCTATTTTTTTTTTCATAAAAACAGAAAACAAAAAACAAAAAACCCCCCAACGTGCGATCAAGGGACACCGATCAACGGCCCCAACAATTGTTATGAAAAAGTGAACGAGACTATAGAAATTTGTAACATGATTGCCTGATTTTGGGGTTATTATATTGGTCCATCTTGACTTTAAGGTAACTTTATAGATAAATTTATTGTTAAAGTTAATTGTTTTGGTATTTGTGTTCGTGGATTTGTTTCAAATAAAGCATTTTGACGATGACTACAGCTTAAAAGCTATGATATGATTTTTAAAAGATGAAATTATTATTTTATTAAGTTTTGTTTCTATAAAAAAAGAACTTTGAAATTGGATCAGCTTATTATACTTTTAATTAATATCTTATCAACATGCTTAAAAGAGATATATTAAATAAATTATTATAACAAGATATTTAATAAATAACAAATTAAATAATTTAATGTAATTGGTAAATAATATTTATGTTAATTAAATTAAATCAATAATCCAAAACACCAACAATTCAAAAATTAATTAATTTAAATTCTTAAAACTCCAATTTTTTAATTCTAGAATTCAAAAGATCCAAAATATAACATGTTTGAATTTGATAAATTTGAGATTTTATTAATTTAAAATTTAATAATTTAAATATTAAGATACTTAAGCTCGAAATAACATGAAATTTAGTAAACTCAAAATCTAATAAACTTATAATTTAGAACCTAAATTATTTGAAATCTAAAACAACTCCACCCCAATGTGACCCATCCGTTAATTTGCCATCTCTTTCAACGGCTATATCCATGAGCAGATATGGCGATTGGCACTGCATTCGTATGCGTGAACATGCACGTCAAATTAAAATCCACTATCTTATAAGCCCACTCGAACACGGCAGGCGACCAAAAAAATGAACTACGTAATTGGGGTATGACATGAAACATCGAAAGTTTCCCTTTACAACTCATGCAAACAAGGCACTATCGAGGGTGTGGAAACATCCACGTGTCAAAAAACCGAAGTCCACCTTAAGGACTAAGCAATCACCTCTATAAAAATGTTTGGTAAGGGAATAGGAATTGGGAATTGGTACGCACCATTACATCATTGTAACTCCGGTCACTGTAACCCTACAAAAATCAATAAAAACTCTCTTGGACCACACAGAGCTGGAGTGATCTTGATCATCTTAAATTCTTGTTATCATCATTTTACAGGTAGTTTTATAGATATAGGTATAATAGGGTGCAAGAAGGTTCAGGGAGACTCAAAAGAGATATGCACGCTTATCATCACCACCTTCCTCGTTATCTCCTTGCAATATTTGACACCATTGAATTGCCAATTTCCTTGGAGCTGTACGCTGTTTGGCTTAAAAGGAAAAACCTTGCTTTCCTGTTATTCTTTGTACTGATCTCTCTTCTTGCTCCTCGATCCAAAGGCTAGAAATTTTGATTTCCATTTTTGAGGTCTCTTGGGTTATCTAAGAGATGGGTTTGAGTTCTAAGCAGGTTTCAAGTGATCATGGAATAGACTGGAGTCAGACCCTTTTGCAGGCTCATCAGACCTTGGAAATTCCTCAAGTGATTATGAAAAGGCAACAAGGCCAAAACCAGCATCAATCGGAGCCCTTGAAGTGCCCTAGGTGCGATTCAACAAACACAAAGTTCTGCTACTACAACAATTACAACAAGTCACAGCCGAGGCATTTTTGCAAGACTTGCAAGAGGCACTGGACTAAAGGTGGGACTCTCCGCAATGTTCCTGTTGGTGGTGGCCGCAAAAGCAAGCGGATCAAGACATCCAAGGCCAGTGCAAACCCCAAAAACACCGCAAGCACCAGTACAGCAAGCAACAGTAACGTCCGCAACATTAATAGGGGTAATCATCCCCACATGGCCACTCAAGCTCCGCAGCAAAAGCTAAATCTTCCACTTTCTCTCGGTGACCAGAAAAGCATACCTACGGTTATGCCTCAAGCATTAATCCACCTACCATCTTCAGTTTTGCATCAGAATTCAATCAGCTCCAGCAACTTGAATTGCAGAAGTCATCACAACAATATGAATGAACTTTTCTTTATGGGTTCCGCTCCATCTCTTCCTCAAAATCCAGGCTTGCACTTTCCCTATCCTAACTCAAGCTCGAATCTTGTCACCAACCCATCTTCAGTTTCAATATCCTTTCAGCCATCAACAGATTATACCTACAGTCGAGAGGCTGCCGTGGGTGATTCGACCGTCACCCCTATCATGCATAACACTAGCAGCACTGTCACTCAGCCGTGGCAAGGACCTATTATAAGTACCAGTGGACTCGATATGGCGAGCTGCTGGAATTGGGACGATATTGATAACTTTGCCTCCGCTGATCTCAATATACCATGGGATGACTCCGAGATCAATCCGTGACAAGGTCTTTGATTATTTTTCCTTTGTCTTTTTTGGGTGATCAATTGTCAGTTTGTCTTCAATCATTTTCTACTTTTTCTAATTGATTACGTATGCGTATATAGTGCAATTTCCATTGGTTAGACAAGGATTCATAGAGTACTGTTTGAAGTATCCTTTTTGGTTTCAGCTTCAGGCTAGCAAGGTGACTATTGGAGTTTTCTATCGATTCTCGATTCTATGTTGTTTTAGTTCTAATAGGTAAATGTTCTTATGTAATGTAGGTTTAAGGTTCGTGGACATGAGGTTGTTCCTTGTAGATCCTGACATCCTTTTCGAGGGGGTGTCTGATAATGCTCGAGGCCATTGAAGGGGGCAACGCATGTTGGTCAGAGCTGGGAGAGAGAGAGAGAGAGAGAGAGAGAGAGAGAGCTAAGGGGACTCCTCCCACTAGGTTTTGGCCTAAGAGATGTGATGGAAGATTCTTGTCGATATGTGTATATTTGGATATCTGAACGATAAATATTTGATGGGATTTGTTTGCTCACCACTTGTTCAGAATCATTCTCCTTTTTTCTAACCCCTGACACGTTGTGGCTGTAAAGTAGTTTTTGTAGCATTTAAAGGTATCAATTCTTAATTTTCTTACATGATGAACTTAACTCATACTTGAGATAATAACCAGTATTTTAAAAGTGTTATCTTTTCATAGTCTCGGCGATGATGCTAATTTGTATTTCGAGCGTTTGCAAGTGAGTTGTTTTCCAAGTCCAAACACTCTGTAACACCTTGATATCCTATATCAATAATTATAAAGGGAAAGCGATTCCCTTCAGGGTACACCTTGATTTGTATTTACAAACTCAAAAGCTTGAATAGAAACAGATTTAAGTTTGCAGTCGGGGTCATGGAAATCAATCGAAATGTACACTTTAATATTCAAAAGCCAGAATATCGTGGATCACTATCGAAAAAAATTGAGGCATGTCAATTGTTGGATTTTCATCTAAGAACAGTAAGTTTAGTCGATAAATTCTGAGGCAGGGCTGTTCATGTTGGATTCTCTGGATTTTTTTTTTTTTTTTAAATCGGAGGATGAGCTTGGCATTTTCATGAGGTTCCATTAACCATGAACTACAAGTCTCTTGAGGGAACTTTTATTGATCACGTAGCCTCGTGCTAGCTTTTTAAAATCTTCCTCATCTTCGCAGCCACTCACATTTACACTTTTACTATTGAAATGCTCAAAAAAACAAATAAATATATCCAAGATAGAAGCAGTGCCTCATAGTCCTACTAAAAAGCATTACATCCATCAAAAAAGTAAATTTTGTGAATAAAAATTTATATTCACTGAAGTAGAAGTTCGAGTTCAAGACACTTAAGACTTGTAATTTAACAACGAATTATTTCTACCACTCAAATCCCACGATCGGTTTTATATTTTTCTGATCTTGCTTAAGCAATCAAAAGGCCAGGTCATTGGTTGAGACAAAGTCACTCAGCCGACCTGTCTTTCAAAGAACTTTTAGTTCAAATCCACCTTTGCGACCCTTTTGAATTGTGTATATATATTGGGGTGGGTGTCGAGGGGGGCGAGGGATAAAATAATGTGAAGTTTCGCCAGCTATTTTTTTTTTAATTTTCGTTATGTTACTTTTCATATAGAGTATTGAAAGAAAGAGATACCAGATGGGCTATCAATTTATGAATTTTGGCTATTCTTATGACAGAATGGGGCAATTAATTACCGTCGTTACATACATTTCTTTTTTTTTTTTTTTTTTTGATGATTCTCTAACAATTGACAATCTCGCACATTTGTACAACGAGATTAAGCTTCCTGCCATTCCAAGTGATGTTATAAAATGCCATGTATTGGAGAGAGAATGAGTAACTTGGCACTTCTCATTCAAGTGTAATATGATAAGTTATATTATTTTTCAATTGTAATTTAAAGGTTGAAAGCTTTTCAAAAATAAAATAGTTGGATAAGTAATTTATTTTTTGATATTTGGATACAGGACTATGTAGCAACCTTTACCTATGTTTGGATTTAGAGTAGAGTACAAAACAAAAGTTATGTCAAAGAAAATAAAAGGAAAGAAAATAATGTTCTTATTAGTTGTTTAGATAAATTAAAAATAGATGAAAAAGAAATTAATAGAAAGTAAAATTTTTTATTTAGATATAGTGAAAAAAATAAAGGGGTTGAAATTTTTTTTTTGTAAAATGACAATTATACTTTAAATTTATGATTTCAAAAAAAATATTGGTAATTAATTATAATTTTGATTTTTTTTTTCGGTGAAGCAACTCAATGTAAATACATCTTGTTTGTCAAATGAATTCATTCAGCTAATTGATCAGTTTTTTTTTTTTAATTAAATTTCATCTGAAGTTTTCTTTTGCAACCCTTGGTACTGGTAAATGTTTAATGATACAAAAATATATGGAACTGCAAACTAAAAGGCCTACGAAAAGCAATGGTGGGGCCTGCGGATAAGAGGGTTTTATTAAAAAGTAATATAAAGTTTAGAAAGAGTAGTACGTAAAGAGTTCTCATTTGAGGGTGATTTGGTATTTTTAAAATTAAACTACACCAAATACCACAAACGGCAGCCAACTTTCTCATGTTTTCTCGTCTGTTTTTCTGTGAGAAAATTTTTCTGGGACCCACTCCCTGTTTTCATATCAGTTTCCAGCGGACTTTCCCTTTCCTGCCAGTGTCCAAACCCAAGATTATTCTTTTCAAACTCAATTTCCTTTCTAATCACATTCTTTCCTTCTTTTTTTTTTCTAATAGACCAAAAAGATTGTTAAAGTCGAAATGAATAGTATATGTTATTCTACCATAATTGATTATTATGTTATATATATATATTTATAACATAATATAATTGAGCAAGTTATATAATTTATTATTCAATTTATTATTTATTTTATTTTTATTTTTTAATTTTTAATTTATTGTAATTAAATTATTTAATTTATATTTTATATAAATTTAATTAATTTAATCACTCAATTATTAGATAAAAGGTTGTAAATTTATCCTCTAAAAGTACATTTGCATAATTAAATCCATCAAAATGACTTTGGTTCAATTAAAATCTTCATATATTAAAATTATTTAGATCATTCTAAATCATACAATTAAATAAAATGATGATGATGACAATTTTAAAAATTAAAAAAAAAATTCTCAGTACTTTTCAATTTTAAAATTTTTAAAGTTTTAAGGAGTAATTCTTTTTTCATATTAAAGTGTACTTATAGGTTTTTTATATTTTTAATTATCATCACCACTTTTGTACAATATAATTTGAAATGATCTTAATAATTTTAGTATATTAAACATTAATATAACCAAATTAGATATGAAATACTTAATTACATAAAAAATTGTCATTTAAGAGTAGATTTTAAAACTTTTCATCAATCATGTTAATATAAAGTTACAAAATATTTAAATTGTAATAAAATTAAAAGCGAGTGATTTGATTGAAAAAGTAATATTGAATAATAAAAATAAAAATAAGTAATAAGTTTAATAATAATAATAATAATAATAATAATAATGTAATTTATCTCAAAATAAAATAATCTTTTAGTAAGGTCAATAGAATTTGACATTGGAGCACAGGCAAGGTGAATATTGTATTTTAATCAAGTTCTCACTTTCACATTATGTTTTAGAGGAAGAAAAAGAGAGAATGAGAGAGAAAAATAAAGAAGAAAAAAGTTAATTTTTTTTTTCCTTAACCTACCAAATTCATTCATCTAAAAAATTAGAAGAATTCCAATGAAAACAAACCAAAAGGTGGGGAGACGAAGTGTACTCGTGGGCCATGGTTGTTTTTCTTGTTCAAGTCATCGTCGTTTACACCAGACGTGGGCAGGACAATTAAAGTTGAATTATGATAAAGGAAAAAGACATGCAGACGGGACTAGACTTACGCATGAAGGGTAGGGCTCATCTACTTTCTTTTTTTTTTATTTTTTTTTTTTACTTTGATGTTCTTTAATTTCATTTAAGGTGGAGTTGGTTGCTGGCTAAGCCTCTTGCGGCGCTCCTGCTTCTTCTAGCTCTTGAATTCTTATTACGTGGTATGAGTCGATTTTGTGTGAATTTTGCATATTTTTATTTACAAATATGATGTGTGTATAAGTAAAATGTGTATGAAAATTATAAAAATATAAATACAACTAAATAATGTATTGTTTGCATATTATTATTATTATTATTTAAGTGCATATTATATATTTTTCAAAAAGCAGTGCGCGTCTGCCTTTACCCTCCACCCGTTAATGCAGCGGGGCCCTTACGATAAAATATAAAAGGAATGTAGCCAGATTCGTCGGAACCTTCATTTTCTTGTTATTATTATTACGACTATTTTTTGATATTCATGTCAAGGGCTGTTTTATCCGCTCTCTCTCTACCTTTTCTTACCTTTTCTTGATAAACTTTCTTCTCTCTTTTTGGCACTGTGACTAACTCACATTGCGCCAAATATATAAGAATTTATATTATATTATTATAATTATTAATTATAAATCAAAATATTAAAAATATATAAATAATATTATAATATTTTATTAAAAATTAATTATAATTTAATTTAATTAGTAAAATATAATTTTATAAGTTATTATATTATTAAAAAAACTATAATTTTAAATTTTAATTTAAATATTTATAAACATGTTCATATATATATATATATAACTTGTTCTCTCTATTTTTAATACGTATGAAAATTGTATATAAAAATATATAAGTATGGTAAAAGTTAAAGGAAAAAAATTGATCATTAATTTAAAATAAGGTTTCTAGTTACATCCATGATTTTACTTTCCATAAATTCATATATATTATTTAATATATTATTTATATAAAAATAATTAATTTTAAATTTTAAATTAATATTTAATTATAATATTCTTATTTAAATAATCTAATAAGTAGTATTAAAGCCTATATTAAGTAATTCAATATTTTTTGTATAGAACAACAAGATATATACTTGATTTGTGATTATTTTCAATTAAAGGAAAAATAATCAGATTTTTCACGTTTGACTTGTATTCATGTTATTCAAGTTTGGTAGCCGAAAACTAATTAGGAACTTTTGAAACTATTAATTTGGTCTTTATGATGAAAAACTCTTAGTCATATGGAATATTAAATTCCTTTTAAATGAAAAAGAGGATTTTCATTTTACCAAAATATATCATAAGGAATATTAAATTCCTTTTAAATGAAATGTGCATATTTACAAATCAAAGACAAAATTTGAAAAATTTCAATGTTATATACATGTGTACTAACTATTATGTAGCCATAACATTATCTTTCAAATTCCTTTCAAATGACATTACTTACATTTTTATATATGTATTTTGATATGGTATGATGATCAATAAATTAATCAAACTGTAATGTTTAAATGATATGTGCGTAATATAATTATAATTTATTAGTTACTAAAGTAATTAAATTAGTATATTTAAAGACACACAAAAATAGTCATTTATTCATATACCTCTTTTGTTAATAGTTTAATATATTTGGATATTTGTACTAGATCAAATATTAATTTTATGGTTGCAGATATTAAGTAGATATCAAAGTAATTATAAAATAAATCATTGAAAAACTGCAAAAAAGGTGATGTGGTATCCATAAGGAACAAGAGGTCATATGCTTATGTATAAAAAATCTAATCATTTAGAAGTAATTGGATATTAAGATTCTAATTTTACTAGATGATTTGGTAATAAAAAGTCCATTTTTTGTTATTTGTTCTTGTTAGCTAAAGGAGTACTATCATGAAATTTTTGTTATTTGTTCTTATTAGCTAAAGGAGTACTATCATGAAAAAGTGCAAAGTAGTCTATCATTACTTCATCCACCATGTAAGTAGAGTTTATAACATATTTTAAAATCATAATTCATGCATAATGATCATGGAATTTTATTTTAGAATTTGGAATTGTCGACACTATTATCAAGTTATTGAAATTTATTGTTATAACTTTACAATAATATTTTTCTCTAAAAAAAATGACAAATACTTAAAAGTTGTCAAATATATAGAATTAAAGTATTTTACTATTAAGGGGGAGGTTCAAAAACAAAGAATATTTATTGAGCACATTAATATAGATCTCATAATGATCTTTTAACAAAAGATTTACAACCAAAGTTATTTAAAAGATAAATGAGATTTGGTTGTAATGATAATGATTTATGATTATATTGATATTTTGAGTTTAATAATGTGTTTCTTACATATATTATTTATACTCTATTATCTTATTATTATGTATATATTACTATTTTAAAAAAAATTATTATGAAATCATATATATTTTATGAGTCTTATATAATAGATTATAAATATTATAATATATAAAAAGGAGTATTTTGAATAAATAAAATATAACTATTATAATTCACACTTGATATTTTATTATATTATAATTTTTTGATAAAATTATAAAAAATTATTATACTATTTGTGCATGATGATTAATATATTTTAATTGAATTAAGTAAAAGAATGTTAAAATATTTCTAATTAATGATGTGAGAATATTCCTAAATAATATTTTTATTAAAAAATCAATTATAATTTAACCTAATTAGTAAAAAATAATTTGTTGCGTTATTATACTAGTGAGAATTATAATTTTGAATTTTAATTTAGGTATAAATGGACCTAATTATATATATATTAATCCTATTTTTTAATATATATATATAGAAATTTTATTTAAAAACATATAATTATAATAAAAATCAAGAGAAAAAAATCAATCATTAAGTTAAAATAAAATTTTAAACTGTATCAATAATTTAGATACATTATTGAATATATTATTTACATAAAAATAATTAGTTTTAAAATTTAAAATTAATATTCAATGATAATATTTTTATTTAAATAATTTAATGAGCAATGCTAATGATATTGTGACGTATAAGACGCTTGCTGTTTTCACATTGATATCATATTTCTATTCACAAGTAATTAACTTTGTGTGACGTGACCTTGAGATACTCTTTTGTCTGTAAAATAGAGAGTACACTCAGCCAACAATTGGGAGCAGGTTTTTTATTTTCTCTGGGAACTGGTAGTTCCAGTAGTGTAAACGCCAACCAAACTAACAATTGAGAAAAGAGCCTTAGTCCCTATGTCACACTTTGCAGTGAAATTTTAAGGAACCACCATTCAGTTTTGCCACCCCGGTGTGGTTGTGTATGGCATCATGAGGCAGTGGCGGGCTTAGACTCGGACATGTCCTGTCTCCTGGAGCTCAATGAAGCCGGCCTGTCGCCTATTGTGTATTCAACTAACAATTCATCAGCTTTGGATGTTAGAGTTAGTTCATTTGCTGTTGGGGGTGGTGGTCGCTATTGTTCCTTCCTGTTATTCTTAGTGGATAGCATCATATTTAAGAGGGCTAAGAATTCATTTTACGCTCTCTCCATTCTAAGAGATCAAGCAAACAAGAGATGAAAGATAAAATCCAATTCGTTTGATTGCTCTTGCCAATTCAACATCAGGGTCTGGATGCTTGTGGATGGTGCCAAGGGAGCGTGCTTGCAGAATTTTCATGGGCACTAACCTTGACTTTGGAACAGGAATGGCAATGCAGCAGGCCAGAATGGGCATTATGTATTTGGAAACACCTCCAAACATGATAACAAGCAGAGGCCAAAGAAGGATGTAAAAACATCTGTGCACTTGAGAGGGTATCCAAACGAGGCCGAATGTCATTTAGTGCCCAATCACCACTTGAAGGATCGGTTTGGCAAGTGCCACACTATCCACTCCAAGGTCGTGACATGAAACTGGATTTCTTCACGATTGGAAAAATGAAAACACAAACCACATTCATGAAAGTATTTTAAAGTATTTACATCATTACATGCCGGTGAAGTAAAACCATATAAGAAACATGGGAGGATCTCAATCAAAGCATGAGTCATAGACTAACAGTTCATTCCTCACTTCACACATAAACTCAGCTATAGAGTTCCCATTCTCACACCAGTATCTGTGGGATAAGAAAGCTGCCCACTGTTAGCCCTCGAATGGTTAACATAGTAGAGTTCAGATACTATTCCTGTAAAGACAATGAATGCAGCTGCAGCCCCAAAGACCCCCTTTCTCAACTCCTGGCATGATAGAGAATGTTCAGAGGAAACATAATACTTGGTATGGTAAGCATTTCGAACAGAACCGGCCAGCAAGCAGACTTCGGCAATGAAAAAGAACACCCTAATACATAAGGCAGTAGGAAATTTTGAATCAACGAGGAAAGCAAAATATAAAATGTCTTAATCAGAAGAATTTGCAAGCAGCAGAACTCTTAAGTTGGAGCTAACAAATAGCCCAAAAAGAAAGACTAATCCAGGCCCAAGAACAATCATCTAATTGATACTCTGCTTAACCACGTACCAGCAGGTGATAAAGAGGACAATTGCCCATGTCCTGGACCTGCTGGGTCTCATTGCCTTCCCAAAGCACAAGCATTGACTTGCTACCATTATCAGAGCTTGACTGGCCATCAGGAAGAGAAAAGCACCCACACCCAGACCAGTCGCAATGTCTGAATCATATTGACAGTAATTGGAGCTTCCTTTTCCTACAACCGAGGCCTGTAATGAAGAATCAAAAGATAAGTTCAAAAGGCCAGGTCCCTCACAGATGAAGCAATATGGAATATTTTTGTTTCAGCAATCACTCACATTCTGTTGTCAAGTATGAAACCCACAGAGGTGCAGAAATTCAAGATAATGTTGCTATTCAACATTTTTAAGAAATAAGAACCAATAGCCAGACATTCTCCTTCCAAAAACAACAATTTCCTTCTACTTTTGAATTTATTGTTAACTGCATCTGTTTATCACACTAGATCCTGAGTCATATAACATTTAATTTGCCCCCCATATAACCCAATTACAGGACAAAAGGTGTAAGACTTTTCGATGAGCCTATGAACAGCATTGTAAGTTATGGAACTTATCCTCACCACCCAATGAAGGTGCAGGCACCATCCTACTTTGGTGGTCAACCAGTTTGCAAGAATGTACTGAGGTGCTAAAACTCCTCTGGGATAACCATATGGTACTGTTCTTGAAGATTGCAAGAGTCGACATGATATATAGTAATTGTGTCAGCAATCCATGATTTTCGAGATTGATAATTTAGTGAATGCTGACAAGAACTAGAAATCTCATCCCCCCCTTCTGTTGACATATAATCGCTCACTGAGCAGTAAGCAGCTGACAAGCTTCACCTCAAGGGATCAGTACAGACAGCTCGGATCTTCTGTAGTGTGAGGAAAATGTAGTTTCAATCTAATTAATTCCTTCTGTAAGAAATTACCTAAATTGGAGTTTGTCCTTCTAAATTCTTAGCACACAGTACTCATCAATGACGGTGCATTGAGAATCAAAACTCACTTAATTGTATATATATATACACATATGTATATGGAAAGACAAATTAAAGTGATTCAACAAAAACTAAACTTTGGAAACTGCCAACTATAGTTGTCAACAACAATTTTTTAACTCGTTTCCTTGGCAGTTCCGTGTCAATATTTATCACCCAGACATGAAGGGCAGCAAAATCTGAATAAAAAACTGAACTTTGGCAACTTCCAGCTATAATTGTCAACAATTTTTTAACCAGTTGCCTTGGCACTTCCGTGCAAATATTTATCACCCAGACATGAAGGGCAGCAAAATCTGTATAAATAAGATGTACTCAGCCCAGGTTCTATACCTAGACTGTAGATACCATAGCATAATTTTAGTTAATAAGCCATGGCAGGGCATAGAGTACAGAATGTCTACAGTATGATGCGTATTGAATTAAATACGCCATACTGATCAACCAGACCATTGAAAAATGCGTAGATTTGTATGAAATTGCAGGTAGAATTTCTTCTACACTGACTCTGCCCAGCTAAAGTCAAGAGGGTTGAAAGCCTATTAGAAAAAATAACAGGTCTAATATTAATACTAATTTTAATTTATGGTAGTTTACAACAATTTTACTTGGGAATTTAGGAGTAGTTGACTTTGCACAAGCTTCTAACCTTCTCCTCTTTCCTTTTCACTACTTACCTTTGATGCAAACTCATGGTTCTATAGAGCTAGCTAATATCATCAAGAAAATTGCCACTAATAGACAAACCCATATGAGCTTCTGGTTATTAAATACCACTGAAGCAAAAACAGCAAAAACAACAGAAAGAAAAAAAAAAAAAAGTGCATAAAGGAAACTCTGATGGACGCTAAAAATCTTAACAAGAACACCACCATCAACTACACCCACAAAACTATAACAGGCACAAGATTGTATAAAGAGCAAAAAGCTGACCTGGGTTTTGTACAAAAAGAGAAAAATAAAAGGAAAGCAAACGAACTCACAGTGTTTCTCCTCTGTTCAGCAGCAACAGCAAGTGAGAAAGCAATGACATCAAAAACAAAAACCACCACCAGTACTATTGTTGAAGCCATCTTTCAAGACACACAGCACAGAAAGGAATTATAGATAATCACAAGAAAGTCAATAAGCAGTTGGTTGTTGTTATTGCTATTATCTGCTAATACCACAATCAGTGCCATAAATAGATGTCACTATCATATTCATATATATATATATATATATTCACCACCCATCTCTGGTATCAAGTTGTTCTATCTACTTTCTAGTCAGAGCTATTTAATACGAAAGAAGGGGTACGCGTATTTGATTATTAACTAATTATGCCATTGTTAGCTTAATCTTGCCTCACGCAAAGGTCAAGTGCGCAAAAAGCATTTATTTGTGCTTTATTCGATATGTTCTTGGTGGGGTTTTTTTTTTTTTTTTCAAAAAAAAATAAAAAGTGAATAGCAAAAGAATAAAATTACTAATTTTAAAAAAAAAAGAAAAAGCAAAGTTTCAATAAATATGTCAAGTTTCAATAAATATGTCCAACTAGTTGTGCTCAAGATGATATGTTTTCATTTAGGAGTAAGGTAGGACCGTTAATTCTTTTTTTCAATTAACATGTCAAGTGAAATTAGTTAACCCTTGTTACTTTTATATGCATATAAAAATTTTTGCTTAGTCTTTTCTCGAGGCTTTGAGCTTTAATTATAAGAAAATTTGTAAAATTTATAAAAATAAAAAATATATATTTATTGTATGACTCATAATTTTATAATTTTTTAATAAAATAAAAAAAATATTACTTGAACTCGTTTGAATATATTTTAATTTAAATATTATGAAAAAAGGAAATTTTTGATTCGATACCTAATAAGTAAAATTTATGTTATATTAAAATTACACTACATGTTTTTGGTGAATAAACATTTGGTATTTTAATATATAAAAAATAATTTTTTTACGGTAAAAAATGAATTGCTATCGTTTCTACTAATATTTAACAAGTTAACTACTAACCATTTCAATTTTAAAAGAAAAGGAAAAAAAGAAAAAGAATTGCTATCGTCGTTTATGCAGCAATCAATCCATGTTAGGACATCAAACCTATTGTTTTCATTGTTAAATTTATGCAGATAAGTGCCGATTGCTGCGAGGTTAGGCTGATTGTGACAGGTTATGCAGATAAGTTCCAATCCACAGTTTTAGATGTTAGGTTAAGCTTTTCCACGGTAGGTGACAAGACCCTCCAAAATAAAAAATAAAAAATAAAAAATAAAATGGAAAAAGAAGGTAATTGTTAAGATTGTATTCCATTCAACAAAGAATAAGAAGTGAAATCTCACGATGATTGTTCCCTTTTTTGGTTATTGTTTGTGAGGCAATTTCCCATGTTAATTTTCATGCATTATCTTCCTATTCTAATAAGAGAGAAATTATTCATGCCTATACTAAACGCTTTGTGAAATTTCGATCCTCAAATTATAATTTTAAAGTTGTTACATTAAATAATTTATTGAATTATAAATTATATAATATAAATTTTACTTATTTTTATAAATTTTATATTTTTTATTAAATTTAAAATTTAAAATTTTCAATAATTAAGTTATCTCTTAATAAATAATAAATAACAGTGGTAAATAACAGGCGGCTTCTTCTTCCTTTTTTTCTTTCTTTTTTTTTTCTTTTCTTTTCTTTTTTTTTTATTTATTTAAGAGAATCTGCTTTCCACAAAGTGGATTCTACACACAAAAAGTTAAAAGTCGTGAGAAGAATCATGCGAGGAACAACCATAAACAACTGCTTCTTTAATGTAAATAAAAGTTCCAACTGCACTTTCCCATGCGCTGTTTAATTGGTCAAAATAGGAATTCTATTCGGCACATGAACTTTTTATTTATGTTTTTTTCCAGCTCAGTTCTCACAATCAGGTGCGTTCTAGTACAATGCTGTTAGAACCGAAATAGTCAACAGGTTCAGGTTTGAACAGTTCAACCGATTTACATAAAATTTTATTGCCATTTTTTTTATCAATTAAATTATAATTTTTTTAATCACAAATTAAAATTATTTTTTTTTAAATCTCCAATCTTACCGATTTAACCTCGATTTAATTGATTGACCTTTTCAACTTTTATGGTTGAACCAAACTAGATGTTCAACCAATTCTCAACTTCTTGGGTCTGAACAACCAATGTGGTCTGATTCTTATAACAATGTTCTAGTGTGGCATTCACCGGGTTTGAGATTCCGAAATAACCCATAACGTAATTCTAGATTGGATTGATGACATGATATTGTTTTCAGTGGACAGAGACTAGACATCTGTTAACTTAGAAATCAGTTTAGAATGTTATATTTAGACCTCTTCATGAGCTTGGGAACTCCGTCTGCCTAATGCTACCAACGCATACAATGAGCGAAATTAGATAGCAATTTTGACCATTCTGACTCCTTCTGTCTACTTTTTAAGTTTGTAGAGAATATGGTTTTATACTATCATTTCGGGAGAGGGTCCTAAGTCAAAGGCACTCGGCCTAGCCCAGCATCTTGAACAAGAGCAAGAATGGTTTGGCGAGGTAAAATGGAACATACAACATTACCTTAAAAAAAAATGATGTCTCGGCATACAATTTCTACGCCGTGTGGTTTGACGAAAGATTAAATGTATATAGTGATGACTCAAAGTAATTAATTTTTATGTTACAGTGAAATAACTTTAACATTCCTGCTTCATATTTATTGAAAAAAATATATATATATATATTTTTAAAATAAGTTAAAAAGACCCTAATCGACTCTGGTGGTCTCATTGAAACAATGACTAACGGCAGCATCTCTCTTCACATGCCCTTTCTCAGGGGCCACGAATTTGGCTGCTAATTCATCATAAAAATTAGACTACATAAATTTATATTTGTATTTATTCTTATTTCAAAATTTTATATTTTATTATTTTGTATTTTTATACTTGTAGATCTAAATTTCTAATATTATACGATCATTTTCTTACAAGTGAAAAACAAAAAGAGAATGTTTTCAAAAACTTCTTGAATTAGGGTTGCCACGTTGAAGCTTTCCTCCATTTAAATAGAGCACCAAACATTCTGCCTCAAAACTTCACTTGAATGATTTGCAGATGGCGAAGGAGTTGTGAAGCATTATGTCCTTTTGTTGCAAGTCATGGACCATGGTCGTGGCCATTTTGCATATGATAGTTGTCGAAGAAACCATGGAGACAGTTACCCTCCATGGCTGATAGCAATTCAGCTTCGGGAATTTTAACGTGAAAAAGGTCAAAAATGATCTTCAAAAATTTTAATTTTTTTAACATAATCATAAATTTTTTATTTTTTTATTTTAATTTTAAAAATTATTAATGTTCTTTAATGTTGTACAATTAAAAATTAAAAAAACAAATTAAATATTATATCTCATGTTCAACGTGTGAAAATACATATAAAAATATATATTAACAATTAAAATACATTTTCAAATACCCTATTTTCATAAGTAAAGATTAATAAATATACAAAAATATGTATAAAAATTTATATTAACAATATATTTTATATGTTTATCGTTAAATATAATGTTCAACTTATTTTCTACACTTAAAAAAATATATATATTAAAAATGATTAGTAATATTTAGCATTAAATTGAAAGAAATAATTGCATTACAAATTAAAAAAAATAAAAAATATTTTTTAACTTATTTTCAATTTTGACAAGAGAGTACCAGTTGCATCTTCAAGAAACTATTCCACAAACTAAGACTCAGTTCAGTTATACTGGCATATTTCAACTTTTAATTTTTTATATTTAATAATTTATTTTTGTGATATTTGTTATCAATTTAAAATTTCAATTTTATTCTAATTGATGATCGCGGTTTAGATGAGACGGCATGCAAATGCAGAATCCCAAAAGCCGAAGTAGAAAATTGGGCTGGAACTAAAAAGCTGATAAACCCATCTAACAAAAACAAGGATGTTTGAACCCCAGGAGGGTCCAACAAAACCTCGTTCAGGCTTGGACCACGGCGCACTAAGAACCACTAACAACTCGGTGTTTAATTGGGCTGTCTACTTCAATGGGGCACATCCTCAAAACACAAAAACAAAGCTGTCGAGATTTTGTGCATTTATCTTAAATTGGGTCAAAATCTTGTTGTTCTGATTCGAATTCGACCCATGATTTTGTTGGGTTGCTATAAATTTCGATCTTCTCTTACTAGTTAACAATGTTTTTCGACAAAATTTCTCGTAACAAAAGTATCTAAATTCTTAATTTTATATTTACGTGTCAATCTCCAATGCTTATAAACCAAGGTAAAGGTACCCATTTGGCCAGCCAGATTCCAGCAGTCAAAAATGGAGTCCCTTTTTCTTCAGCCAACGTTTTCTTTTTTCTTTTTTTTTTTATTCCCCCTAAAGTCAGAGGCCCTAGTGGGGGATAGGCTATATAACATGAGTGTCGCATCAAGGGCACATCAAAATGCCGTGTAGGAGTTTATTAGCTGAACTAAGAAACAGTCAAAAGCATAATCTTTATTGAACTCCTTGTTTTTGTATCCTCAAACATCCTTGCAGCCTACGAAATTGACCAGCTGCTCGCCATATTCGATTATGAAGGGAGAAATCCAAGAAATGGAGGAGTGAACTTCTACTCGAGATCCCAACCTTCGGCCTCGATTCTCCAATTACGTGTACCATCTGTATCTGTATGCTCATCCTTTGTCCCGACCGTGGCAACCAGTGAAGCTTTTTGCCTCGATATTCAAAAAATGCAACGTTTGTCCTGGAAGTCATAAATTACAAGTCTCAAGATAAGAGATGGAGACCACAACGGTTGCTTGTCAAAGCTTTCCCACTTTTTTGTTCAATGTTACCAAGACGTTAAGAAATTGACCCAGCTGTGTGTCGACATGAATTTTATCAACCTTACAGTTGGCTTCATTGACCAAAGTAATTTGATGATTAATTTTCCGTCAAATTAAATTTTAAAAAAAATTAGTTAGATTCAAAAATAATAAATTTAAGTAAACATTACTAATTTTTATATTATATATTTATAATTTATACTATATTGATAGTATAAAATATTTTATATTATATATAAAAATTATCTCTACTACTTAAATTCATAATTTTTGAGTCCATCTAATTTGACCCAATCAATTAATACATAACAAATCTCTCTTCTAAGCACCCATGGTTTTCAACCCACCGAAACCCAACCATGTGAAAAGGCCAAAAAACTTATTTGAAAAAGGCACTCTCAGATGCAGCACATCTGATTAAGGGAGGTTAAAACTTGATTAACTAATGGGGTGGTTTTGTTTTTACGCAAATTTCTTGTTTAATCGAGGCAGGATTCATTAATATCGATTTTGGTGATTACTGTGACATGATCTGCCGCCGGTCATGCTTAAAGGTGGCGTGAGGGGTGAATGATGTATCATTTCGATGAGACATGAACCAAACCGCTTCTCATCATCAGGTTTTTATCTCAAAACTTCGGGCAGATGCCATTTCAAAAATGATGCAAGTGGAAATGGAAATTAAGGAACTTTAGGGAGAATCAAAAAATAAGGAGGGGCCACGTTATGACAGTCCGTATGTCAGCGGCAACAGGTTACAGTGTCATTTTCCCGTTCGCTACTTTGGATTAGAAAAACATTTTTCTTCCTGCAATTTGTGCTAGGGTCAAAGTGGATTCGGTAAAACTAGACCTCTGATACAAAAAAGATGAAAACTAGACCATTTCCAAATCTAGGATTATGCAAGATACTTTATTGACAGAAAAGGTGGTAACAAAGAAAGTTCGATGAACTTTACCCCGGATGCCAATGGCCATTTGGCTTTTATCAAGTGCGTAAAGCAAAAGTAGTCACGGTGTCAAATGGGAACGTCTAGAAATCAACATGTCATTCATTTATTTCTTAATTTCTAACTGTACTTGGCTTATGTTATTAAATTTATGAAAAAGCAAACTCTACAGCATTTAGTAGTAAAATCCAATCACTATTAGTATTAAGTATATTTGTCAGAGATATTCGAATTTATGGCTTATAAATAAAATTCTTCATCACGTGGTTTAAATTTTTATATTTTAAATCAACTTGACCAAGATCTACTTACTATAATATAAGATAATGTTAACAAATCTCGGGTTAATTGGTGGATGCAGCCCTGCCCTTAAGTTCTTTTTTCTTTCTTCTTTTGATTAATAACACAGATTATATTATTTTTTATACATAGACCCAATCTAATCTAAAAAGATTCTATTAACTTAAAAGAAAATTGAAATGGCTAGTAAGCAATACAAAGTCGGACAAAACAAATGCAAGATGTAACCACTGCGGTGCAACCTAATTGCGAAGCCTGATCACGACTAGTTGCCGGTTGAGAGCCACAACATGCAAGAGGTTGACTTCCCTCACGTGGTGTAATTCCATGTGGACAAAGGGGAGGAATATTCTATAAAGACTACGATACTAAGATACGTATTAAAATTGCTAGCAACACCGTGGAAAACTCCATTCCTATTTCATTATATAACACATAGCAAGACTCAATCATAGCAAGCTGCAAAACCAGACCAAAAACATGGCTTCATGCTCTCCTTCTTCCGCCATCACTCCTATTTCCACCACCTCTTTCTGCCCATCCTTTCCAAGAACGTCCCAAATTTCCATTATCAGAAGGCAAAGGCCTCACCATATCCCTAGACCAGTGGCATGCAAAGCCACAAAGAGTGACAATAATGACCCCCGTCAAGTCAACCCCACCACAAGAAGAGACGTCCTAATTGGCATAGGAGGCCTCTATGGTGCAACTAGTCTGGGAGATCCATTGGCCTTTGCTAAGCCTATCTCAGCCCCGGACCTAAACAAGTGTGGGAAAGCAGACTTTCCGGCCGGCGCCAAGCCCACAAACTGTTGCCCTCCACCGACCAACAAGATCGTTGACTTCAAGCTCCCTTCATCAAACTCACCCCTGCGGATTAGACCCGCGGCTCATTTAGTTGATGATGCATACAGAGCCAAATTCTCCAAAGCCCTTGAGCTCATGAAGGCTCTCCCGGATAGCGATCCGCGTAGCTTCAAACAACAGGCCAATGTTCATTGTGCCTATTGCGATGGTGCTTACCACCAAGTAGGCTTTCCAGATTTGGACATTCAGGTTCACAATTCATGGCTTTTTTTCCCTTTCCATAGGTGCTACCTTTACTTCTTTGAGAAGATATTGGGCAAACTAATTGATGACCCAACTTTTGCGATGCCATTTTGGAACTGGGATTCGCCCGATGGCATGCGAATGCCAGCCATCTACACTGACCCCGCTTCACCGCTGTATGACCAGCTCCGCAGCAAGAGTCACCAGCCACCAACTTTGATGGACCTTGATTACAGCGGCCGTGACACCCCCACATCAAACCAAAAACAAATTTCTAGCAATCTTACAATAATGTACAGGCAAATGGTGTCCAATGGCAAGAATGCTAGCCTCTTCCTTGGTAGGCCATTCCGTTTGGGCGATGATCCTGATCCTGGAGCAGGTTCACTTGAAAATATTCCACATGGTCCAGTTCACATCTGGACAGGCGACGACACGCAGCCTAATATTGAAGACATGGGCAATTTCTACTCGGCTGGTAGAGATCCAATCTTTTTTGCCCACCACTCCAACGTTGACCGGATGTGGACGATTTGGAAGACATTGGGAGGCAAGAGAAGAGATTTTACTGACCCAGATTGGCTTGACGCCTCGTTCCTGTTCTATGACGAGAATGGCGATGCTGTTCGCGTCAAGGTTAGAGATTGTCTTGACACTAAGGATCTAGGATATGCTTACCAAGATGTTGACATCCCTTGGCTCCAATCTAAGCCAACCCCAAAAAGGATATTCAAGAAGATAGGCAAGGCATTTCACATCGGCAAGGTGGCAGAAGCACAGGCAGCCGAAGCAAGAGGCCAAAATGCATTGACCCCAATCAGTGCATTTCCTGTGGTGCTGGATAGAGTGATAAGTACCATGGTTTCGAGGCCGAAGAAATCGAGAAGCAGGAAGGAGAAAGAAGACGAAGAGGAAGTCTTGGTGATAGATGGGATCGAGTTCCAGAGAGATGCGGTGATCAAATTCGACGTTTACGTTAATGATGAGGATGATGCATCGCCTAGTACACCAGACAAGACTGAGTTTGCAGGGAGCTTCGTGAATGTGCCCCACAAGCATAACCACACGAAGAAAATGAACACGCGTTTGAGGTTGGGGATTACAGATTTGTTGGAGGACTTGGGTGCTGAAGATGATGACAAGGTGATCGTGACCTTGGTGCCTAGGTCTGGTCAGGGCCTCGCCAGCATCAGGAATATCGAGATTGAATTTGCTCAAGATTGAGGGATATAAACTAGCAGCTTATCATTGCTTGGACCCGAATTTTACCACAGTTGTTTCTTCCACTCTGTTTTCGGATGTGTGACATGATGAGTCCACATTGATGCTTCAACGAATGCTTTGGTTTTCAATGGTTAATTTGCACAAATAAAAGAACATGTTGGATCAAATCCGGGGCCACACTTAGGATGAGAGACCGTATGAAAAAGAGATAGCTACCTGTGCCGAAGACAAAAAAAAAAAAAAAAGGGGCCGTGTTTGAAAGAATAACAACCCCCAACTAAGACTTTTTTGCTCTAATGATCTTATCAAATGAATTTCCTACGGGGCTATTCATCAGAGGCAATTATGCATTTTGACCTGGCGAACCAGCTTAGGCGTCGTCAATGCTGCTTAGTTTTGCATCAACGTGGGCTCTATGAATCATGTCAACAGTTGCATTATCATAAGTCCGGTCCAGCACCAATTAGCTAGCTTAATTCTTCACAAACAAACCCGAAGGCACAAACCTTGTCCCTGTCGTCCCCATGTAGGAAGGTAGGGCGGTTTGCTTGAGCTGCTCTTGGAAGCAGACAAAAGAGAAGCCCCAATTTTTGTGGGTTGAAGGTAGACCGCCAGGGTTGGGCTGGCAGGCTACCAGGGTTGGGCTGGTAGGCTCCCAGGTTTAGTATCTATTTATCCTCCAGTTCTATAACATAAATGACTTGTCCTCAATCAAACATGTAAACATACTATTTAATTTACTGCTGTGCATTAGAGGGTCGACACCAACACCATGCCTGCAATCATGTCAATAAACGGGGTCTTGGCACAGCAAAACGTTGGAATAAAATTGATTGGGCCAGAGAGGAAAAACTTTTAAATTTTCAGAATTTCGGTCCCAAATAGAGAATCACAAAATTCCCAATTGTCTCTTGTCTCACAAGGCTTTTTCACTCAAAACTTACTTCTAGGTAGGGTACTTGACAACTATGATGATTTAATTAAAAAATTGGCCAATATAAATAAATCAACTAATTATAAAATGGAGTCTTCAGCTCCAACCCAATGTTTATCTAAAAATGGAGTCATACAACATTTAGGCACCGAACTTGACCTGGAATGAGTGAGACTATCAACCATAACAGTTGTCCTTTACTTCTAAAAAATAATATATATACACACACATAGGAATGCTGGATCGTTAAATGTAGGAAAAAATTAGGGTTTTGCCCAACAAGTATATTTGTTTTTGGGATTATATACTTTTTAAAAAAAAAATAACTCTTTACGTTATTGTCGTTACATAAATTAACCATTTTCTTTTTATATATTTTTCTATTAAATAACGTGTCATGGCAACTGCATGGTTGTCATGTTATATTTTCGTGCTGATTATCATGCCACGCGATAATTTATTTAAAAATAAAATTTGAAAGTTCTAAAAAATCTGTAAATTCTAAAAAACGTAAAACTTCAGATAAAAAAAAACAAAAATGAGAAATTTGCAAAAACTACTAAAAATTTCAGACAAAAATCTAAAATTTCCAACAAGTCCAAAAATTCAAAAACAAATATGAAGATTTTAAAAAATAATCATAAAATTCCTCTCTTTCGCTGTGTATTGCTCTCTATTTATGTCCCTATCCCTTTCTCTTTTTCTCTCACTTTCTCTCTCCATATATCTCCTCTCCTTGTTGTATGTACCCTTAGTCTACAAATGCAGCATTCTTGTTATTTTCTCGCATCGACCCACCTCTACAATATAAAAAGGGAACAAATGTTTAAATCTGCAAAGGAGAGAGGTAACATAGAGAGAGACAGAGAGAGGAGAGTGATCGAGAGAAAAGAGAGAGAAAATAGATGAGGACACAGAGAGTGATAGACATACAATTTTTAGGTTTTGTTTAGGAATTTTGTTAAGTGTCCAGCCTAATTAGCTGAGTGGCCATACTAAATAATAAGGGTAGTAGGAGTAATAGAAGGACCAGGCAGTAGGGTAATAGGAAGCTAGCTATTGATGTCGAACGATAATTTACTCATTTAAAAATTACTAGATTCTAGGATGAATATATGAAGAAGGCATGATGACGAAAGATGCGTGTGAATCCTACTATTGAGTACAATGTAAACTCTCTCTCTCTCTCTCTCTCTCTCTCTCTCTGCACTCTTTTGTACTCTCTTCTATTTCTTCTTCCCTGTTACTCAGACAGTTACATTGGTATCAGGGCACTGATTTGCGGCGATGTTCGCTCCACTTTGGCCATAAAAAAGAAACAAAAAAAAAAAAAGAGGCGACATAATTGAGGACTAGGTGAGGAAGCATGATCAACAGCTACAAGAGGTTCTCGAAAAGTTATACACTCTATGGAGTGGTTACCCTTGCACATGGATAGCTTTTGTTTAGAGGCTTGCCAATTGCGAGAAAGCAACCACTCTGAGATGCAATCGTCGCTCAGACAGATCATAGAAACCTTGTGTTGCCGTTTTAGGGACCCTTCACTACCGGACGCAGTTCAGGAACTGTACAAGTTAAAGCAAGTCGGAACGATAACAGATTACCAAGAATAATTCACAAAGCTACATTCACTACTTTTGGTTGATAATCCATTCTTAGAGGAATGCCCTTTAGTCTCGAGCTTTCTCAGTGGATTAAGTAAAGAAATTCGACCCATCGTGAAAGTCATGAAGCCGAATTCATTAGAGGAAGTCTACAAGATTGTAGCGTTGCAAGAGGTGGTTGTGGAAGTGGCAGCGAAAAAACACAGAATGGTGAAAACTACAACCCCTGTGGTGACAAGACCTACTACAAACCCCCCAAAACCCATGATAGTTAAAGCTGATCGGAAGGCATGGGAAGAAATTAGACGGTTAGGGAACTGTTATCGTTGTAGGGAAAAATATATCTATGGCCATCATGTTGAATAAAATTTAAACTATAATAAAACGATATTTTTCTGAATTTTCATTTGTGAAAATTCAATTACCACAATACAGGATCTTTAAGCGAATACTAACAAATGAACTGTAAGGAATCGACGTACCGTCCATGTCGGTTCCTTCGTCGGAGGTGAAGATCTCTTTACCGATCCGTATCTGAGAAGATTTCGCCTTTCCTTTTCGGATTCTTTCCTTTCGCGTCTTCCTGCCTTTTCCGTCTCTCTCTCTCTCTATTTTATGATTTTCTCTAATGGCTGAGAGAGTTACGGGAAAACTTAATGATAACGTTTATATCCCTTCCATAATGGTTATCATTAATTAGAAATTAATACTATAATTAAATCGTTATCATTAATTAGGAATTAATACCCTAATTAAATCATTAATTAGGGAATTAATATTCTAATTAAAACGTTACCTTTTCCTTCCGCAACGTTTACGATTTAATTAGAAATTATCCCTTTTTTCCGATAACAATTATTCTACCCGTAATCGTTATCTATTTCCCGTAACAATTATCTTTAAATAGGGAGAGTGGAGGGATTTTAAACCCAATGACCCAAATTACCATTATATCCAACCGACCATCATATTGGACCCTTTATATTGGGTCATACTTTAAATAACAAGGGCCACTCATATTAATTAATCTAACAAATCTCTCACTTGGCTCTTGTTATGATTTGATGAATCAATAACAAATAAGTGTGCACAATCCTTAAAGATCATCAAACCACAATACTTAATTGAATTAAAATGATTAGATCATGGCGGTCACATGTTCTTTGGCGACATGATTCCTTCCATGTATCACATGATCATTATAATTCATAATAACCTTACTGAGGAACGTTGAAACTTTAATTGTCATTTTCGAACATGCCACTAGTTATCTCACAACTGTAATTGTATACAACTAAATAGAGATAACAGAGCGTAAACAAAACCATGACTTTAATTGAATTCAAGAGTGTTACAATAATATGAGCAGTACACAATATTGGCTTTCATGAGAATGCGGACCTATCCAAAATGCCCATCCCATCAACATGCCCAATAAATGTTTTGGTGGCAAACCTTTAGTTAATGGGTCCGCTATCATCAGTTCAGTACCAATGTGCTCAATAGACACTCTACGGTTTTGCACTTCTTCCTTAACAGATAGATATTTCAAATCCATATGTTTCGCACCTTTAGAATACCTATCATTCTTAGAGAAGAAAACAGCTGCGGAATTATCACAATAAATTCTTAACGGCTTTTCTATACTGTCGACCAAACCAAGCCTTAAGATAAAATTCCGCAACCATAATGCATGAACAGTAGCCTCAAAGCATGCTACAAATTCAGCTTCCATAGTGGAAGTAGCAATGACAGACTGCTTCCCACTTTTCCAGGAAACTGCTCCTCCAGCCAGGAGGAACACGTAACCAAATGTAGATTTCCTCGAGTCTACACATCCAGCATAATCTGAATCCGAGTAGCCTACTATTTCAAGATGACTTGATCTTTTATAAGTAAGCATATGATTCTTGGTGCCTTGCAAGTACCTAAGTACTTTCTTTCCAGCTTTCCAATGATCTATTCCAGGATTACTTTGATATCGGCCAAGCATTCCAACAGCGAAACTAATATCTGGCCGAGTGCATGTTTGAGCATACATCAAACTTCCAACCAATGATGCATAGGGAATGGTTTCCATTGATTTTCGTTCCAAATCATTCTTTGGACATTGCAGTTCATTGAACTTGTCCCCTTTCTGAATTGGAACTATTCCTGTAGAGCAATTTTCCATTCTAAATCTCTCTAATACTTTATTGATATAGCCTTTCTGAGACAATCCCAACAATCCTTGTGATCTATCCCGAAATATCTCTATTCCTATCACATAGGATGCCTCATTCATATCTTTCATTTCAAAAGTTTCAGAGAGAAATTTCTTAACGTCATGTAACAAACTCATGTCATTAGCAGCCAATAGAATGTCATCGACATATAGGACTAATATAATGAACTTGCTCCCACTGACCTTCATATAGATACACCGATCAACGGTGTTCTCTACAAAACCATACGACGTAATGGTATCATTAAACTTAATATACCATTGTCGGGAAGTTTGTTTCAGTCCATATATCGATTTCTTTAATTTACACACCAAACTTTCCTGCCCTGTGGTTATGAAACCTTCAGGTTGGTCCATATACACTTCCTCTTCTAAGTCTCCATTCAGAAAGGCGGTCTTTACATCCATTTGGTGGAGCTCCAGGTCATATTGAGCCACCAAAACCATAATGATTCTTAAGGAGTCTTTCTTAGATACTGGAGAGAAAGTCTCCTTATAGTCAATGCCATCCTTTTGAGTGTAACCTTTGGCAACAAGTCTGGCTTTGTACCTTTCGATGTTGCCTTTTGAGTTTCGCTTGGTCTTAAAGACCCATTTACAGCCAACTCGTTTTGATCCTTCAGGCAACTCTACTAGTTCCCAGACTTGATTTACATCCATCGATTTCAACTCTTCCTTCATGGCATTCAACCACTTTTCAGAATCATTACAATCCATGGCTTGATTAAATGAGACTGGATCTTTATCAATGCTTAATTCCGATTCATGCTCAAGCAAGTAAACCATATAATCATTCGATACAGCTGGCCTTTTCTGTCTTGTGGACCTCCGTAATGCCATATCTTGTGGTATCGCTTGTTCATTCGAAATTTGTACATTGTCATTTGGTTCATCTCTTATGTGCTCACTTTGCGTGTTTCGTGTATCAATTTGTTGTCCTTGCATGTCGCGTAACTGTGATGCAACACAAGGAACAACAACTTGAGTAGAAACACTGGGTGTGGGGATACCAACTTGAGTAGAAGTACTCACTGTGGATCTTTCATTTTGCAATTCTGCAATATCCACCTTTCGTGATTCCCCACTCCCACTGAGCTGACCATTTTCAATGAACCGAGCATTACCAGACTCAACTATTCTAGTACTATGGTTAGGGCAGTAGAACCTGTACCCTTTAGACTTTTCAGGATAGCCAATGAAGTGACCACTGATGGTTCTTGCATCAAGCTTTCCTTCATGTGGATTATAAATCCTTACTTCCGCTGAACAACCCCAAACGTGAAGGTGTCTTAAACTGGGTTTCCTACCTGTCCATAACTCGTAGGGAGTCTTAGGGACAGCCTTACTAGGAACCCTGTTCAGCAGATATGCTGCAGTCCTTAATGCATGCATCCACAAGGATAAAGGTACAGTACTGTAACTCAACATACTCCTAACCATATTCATAAGTGTGCGATTCCGCCTTTCCGCTACACCATTCTGTTGTGGTGTACCAGGCATTGTGTACTGTGCACGTATGCCTCGACTTTCAAGAAACTTTGCAAATGGACCAGGACATTGTCCACTTTCATTGAATTTTCCATAATATTCACCACCCCTGTCTGACTTAATCACTTTTACTTTTCTATCTAACTGCCTCTCCACTTCGTTAATAAACACCTCCAGGGTGTTTACTGACTGGGACTTTTCATGCAGTAGATATAAGTAACAGTACCGTGAGTAGTCATCTATAAATGTGATGAAATATTTCTCACCACCCCATGTGGGAATATCAAAAGGGCCACATATATCGGTGTGTATTAATTCTAAAGGCTCACTACTTCTCATGGCTGGGTTCTTTGATATGTGTCTTGTTTGTTTTCCTTTTATACAATCAACACACACTTCCCAATCAGCAAAATCCAATTGAGGTAGGATATCACTTTTCACCAACCTCAATAACCTTTCTTTGGATATGTGACCCAATCTTTGATGCCATAAGAAAGCAGAACTATCATTATGCATATTACGTTTGTTACCTATACTATGCTCAACAAGAAATAGAGAATCAGCATACATAGCATCAAGATTAAGACGATACAAATCATCAACCAAAGTACCAGATCCATAATAGTACGAATGTTTATACAATGAAAATGCACCGTTTCCAATCTTGAAATTAAATCCTTCTTTATCCAACTTTGCAACAGAAATCAAATTTCTAGCACATTCAGGAACATAGAGACACTTTTCTAGATCCAGGTGACACTTAGTGTCCAAGATCAATCTGTACGTCCCAATTCCCGCTATTCGCGCTTTCATTCTGTTTCCCATGTAAAGGAACTTCTCAGTTCCTGTTATGGGCTGGATTGAAAGGAATCCCTGCATAATATGTGACACATGAGTAGTAGCTCCAGAGTCTAACCACCAAGTATTGTTGGGTACTTCAATTACGTTTGATTCAAAACATACTGATATACAGTACATACCTTTCTTTTTGAACCAAGCTTTCCTTTTTGGGCAATCCTTCTTGAAGTGACCCATCCTTTTACAGAAGAAGCATTTCTGATCCTTTTGGATCTGACCTCCAGTGACTTTTATAGAGGTCTTGTCCTTCTTCTTACCCTTCCGGTATGGTTTAGACTTACTACTGCTAGCCTCATTGCGAACAGTGAGATGAATGGAGTGATCCCTCATCTTCTTTAATCTCCCTTCTTCCTGAACCAGCATGGCCTTAATTTCTTGAAAGTTCCATTTCTCTTTAATAGTGTTGTAATTCACTTGGAACTGGCCAAATTCAGGAGGCAGTGAGTTGATGATGAATTGAACCAAAAAGGATTCACTCACATCCATTCCCATCGTTCTTAACTTTGCTGCTAGGTTAGCCATACTTGTCACATGATCATGAATGGGCTGTGACCAATCAAATTTCTTGGTCGTCAGCTCACTCATTAGGGTTCCTACAATGGATTTGTCAGCTATGTCTGACTGAGAATATTCTTTAATTCTCACCATAAATTCCCTTGCATATTCGGTCTTAGGCATTGATGGCTTGACATTTTCAGCCATCATCATTCGCATCAAATTCAGACTCAGCCTATTAGACCGTACCCAAGCCTCATGAAAAGACTTATCGGATTTTGTACTGGTCTCTGTAATGGCTGCAGGCCTTTTATCCGTGATGACCGCTAGGTCTAAGCCCAAAACGCCCAAATGAAACTGAATATGCTCAGACCATTCTGCATAGTTCAGCCCATTGAATTTGATCATTGCATTGCCTAGGGCGAAAACGTTGTTGTAGGCTGCAAACATGATCCAAATTTACACATTAATACTTTGAGCAAACTTTGATGGATTCAGATACATGCATTACAAACTTTGATTATGTATTTAAGTCCACCTTTGGGTGATCCTCAAATACATAACTTTAATCAATAATGATGCTAATTAAATATACTTTAATAGATCAATCAATCATACTAGAGTGAAACATGAATGTTATCTTTGGATATACAATCATGTTTACTTAGTATATCAATCAATCCCCTTTAGTGTTATTAATTATAGGCAATGATCCATCTTTGGATGATCTCCTAGCTTTATAATTAATAACTCCAATTGTTCATGTACAACCTTTTATTAGCATCAAAATGAACAATTTGAAATTCATGATCATTTAAATTTTTCAAACCAGGCCACTTTGGTGACTAACAAGTTTTCAAAATTTTAATGTTCCATTCTGTGGGAGTTGACACAGGTCAATACTGGCAACGCATTTTGCCCATAGTCGGCTTATGCCTTACGCCGATACCCACCTGCGATTCAAACGACAACTGCGAGCGACACAGGATCCGGTGGCCGGCGCACTATTCCGGCCAACAGTCTCCGGCAACGCAGATTCCGGCCGGAGCTCCTCCCACGCCGGCCAACCCTGCTGGCACCGCCCGGATCCCTCAGCCGGGCCTCTGTCGCGGCCAGCAGGCCGATCGGGTCCCGGCCACGTGCGCTCGCCGGTGGCCCCTCGGCCCCGGTCGGGTCGCGCTTCTCCGGTGGCCCCTCGGCCCCAGTCGCCTCGCGCTCGCCGGTGACCCCTTCGGCCTCGGTCGGATCGCACTCGCCGGTGGCCCTTTCGGCCCCGGTCACCTCGCGCTCGTCGGTGGCCCGTTCGGCCTCGGTCGGATCGCGCGCGCCGGTGGCCCTTTCGGCCCCGGTCGGATCGGGCTTGCCGGTGGCCCTTTCGGCCCCGGTCGGCTCGCGTTCGTCGGTGGCCCTTTCAGCCTCGGTCGGATCGGCTTGCCGGTGGCCCCTTTGGCCCCGGTCGGGTCTGGCTTCGGCCGGTGCCCCTCGGCCCTCGATCGGGTCGCGCCGCCGGTGGCCCTTTCGGCCCCGGCCGCTTCGGGTTTCGACCGGTGCCCCTTTCAGCCCCTGATCGGGTCGTTCCGGCTGGGCCAATCTGACTACCCCGATCTGGCTACCCAGGTTTGGCTACCCCTGTGACGCGCAGAAACCCAGCGCTCACCGGGGTTCCTTTCGCCGTACCCGGATCGATTTGGATCCCGGCGGCACCAACTTTTTCTTTCATGCGCCGTCCCGTCCAGCATAACAGGGAAAACGAAAACAACAACGCAGTATTCGCAAAAACATGCTCTGATACCAATTGTTGAATAAAATTTAAACTATAATAAAACGATACTTTTCTGAATTTTCATTTGTGAAAATTCAATTACCATAATACAGGATCTTTAAGCGAATACTAGCAAATGAACTGTAAGGAATCGACGTACCGTCCATGTCGGTTCCTTCGTCGGAGGTGAAGATCTCTTTACCGATCCGTGTCTGAGAAGATTTCGCCTTTCCTTTTCGGATTCTTTCCTTTCGCGTCTTCCTGCCTTTTCCGTCTCTCTCTCTCTCTATTTTCTGATTTTCTCTAATGGCTGAGAGAGTTACGGGAAAACTTAATGATAACGTTTATATCCCTTCCATAATGGTTATCATTAATTAGGAATTAATACCATAATTAAATCGTTATCATTAATTATGAATTAATACCCTAATTAAATCATTAATTAGGGAATTAATATCCTAATTAAAACGTTACCTTTTCCTTCCGCAACGTTTACGATTTAATTAGAAATTATCCCTCTTTTCCGATAACAATTATTCTACCCGTAATCGTTATCTATTTCCCGTAACAATTATCTTTAAATAGGGAGAGTAGAGGGATTTTAAACCCAATGACCCAAATTGTCATTATATCCAACCGACCATCATATTGGACCCTTTATATTGAGTCATACTTTAAATAACAAGGGTCACTCATGTTAATTAATCTAACATATCAATGTTAGAAGAAGCAATTGCAACTGATTGAGAGACATGAAGAACCAGAGGCCTGATGATGGAAAAATTAAAAGGCAAAATCAACAAGGGAGGTAACTGAAGAGAACGCCGGCCAAATTTCAATCAGTGCTATCACTAGTAATCAGGGTCATAACACTCTTTTAACTTGTTGGGGTTTGTCGGACGAAGGTGGTTGGTGATATTGATTAATACAAGAAGTACCCATAGTTTTTTGGACAATACTATGTCGAAGGCGATGAATTGTGAAGTACAGAGAACGACACCAATGGTAGTAACAGTCGCAGATAGGGAGATAATCACCTGTTCAGAGAGGTGCTCAACATTCACCTGGAGAATGCACGAACACTCCTCTACGATGGAGGTCAGAATTATTCCACTTAGGGTGTGCCACATCGTACTGAGGGTAAATTGGTTCGAGGCCTATAGCCCACTTGTGTTGGACGACAAGTCCATGACATTGTCCTTTACTCGAAATGGGCGGCCCATTGTATTTAACAGATATGCACAGCTTGCAAGAACCTAATTGATGATATAAAAGGGGTTGGAGAACTTAGTTAGAAAGGCAGGCCTTGGGATCTAGGCTCACTTCTTTGCCACTATTGCTCGTTCGGCCTAGACCCAAGGGTGATTTGGGAATTTAGGGATGTATTCAAAGATCCAGGAACGTTACTGCTAGACCGAGATCACGACCATACAATACCTCTTGTTCCGAGAGCTTCGTCGATGAATGTCAGGCCATATCAACATCCCCACCACCTCAAAACTGAAATCGAGCTATACATTCAAGAGATGCTTGATTCCCAATTAATCCAAGATAGTAATATCCCCTTCTACTGGTCAAAAAAGAAGGATGGAATTTGGAGATTATGTCTTGACTACTACCATGTCAACGCAATCGCTGTTAAGGATAAGTTTTCGACGCTCATAATTGATGATTTATTAGATGAGTTACACGGTTCACGAGTTTTATCCAAACTCAATTTACAGTTAAGATACCATCAAATTCGAGTTTGAATGGAGGATGTAGCAAAAACGGTTTTTAGGACGCATCACGGATACTTCAAGTTCAAAGTCATGCCGTTTGACTTAATGAATGCTCTAACAGCCTTTCAATCATTGATGAACCACATCTTCACCCCAATTCTACACAAATTCGTTTTGGTATTCTTAGACGATATTCCGATGTATAGCCCGGACTTGATATACCACGCTAATCACTTGACGCAGGTCTTGACCATATTGAGGTAGCATCAGTTAAATGTGAAAATATTCAAGTGTCCATTCGGGTAATCATGCATTGAATATCTGGGTCACCTAACTTCAGACAAGTAAGTGGCCACCGACCCTTTTAAAATCGCAGCGATGAACCTTTGGTCGATACTTACCACAGTCAAAGGTCTACAAGGTGTCCTTGGGTTGACTCGGTATTATCGTAAATTCATTCGACACTACAGAATTATCAGTAAGCAGCTCACTGAATTGCTAAAGAAGGGTAGCTTTATATGGAGGCAGGCAGCACAAGAATCCTTCGAGTAGCTCAAGACTCCCATGTGCCAGGCCCCTGTATTAGCGCTGCCAGACTTTGCCAAAACATTCATTATAGAAACGGATGCTTATGATGCAAGAATGGGTGTTGTTTTAATGCAGGATGAACACTTAATGGCCTATCTTAGCAAACCCTTCAGTGCTAGGAGCAGGGGATTATCCACTTACGAGGAGTTGCTGGCAATCATTATTGTGGTCACCAAGTGGTGGCATTACATTGAGGGGCAACAATTCATCATTCAGACGGATCATTAGAGCATTAAACACCACCTACAACAGTGATTGCACACTTATGTGCAGCAGAGAGGAATCACCAAGCTCCTTGGGCTTGATTCTGTCATTCACTATAAGAAGGGGCATGGAAACTGGGCAGTTGATGCCTTGTCCAGACAGAATAAATGTAGTTGCTTGGTTGTTACAGCGGTGGTGCCTAGGTGGTTAAAAGACATTAAAGACAGTTACTCCAGGGATGACCTTGCAGCAGCCACGGGAACTAAGGATGCCCAATCCAAGCTGAGGTACCAGTGGGGACTCTTGTGGAAAAGGGACAAAATTTTGTATTGGGAATAAGAATAATTTGCGTGAGCACATGAACAGAGTAATGCATGATTCGGCTGTGGGTGGTCACTCGGGTGTCAGAGCTACTTGCGAGAGATTGAAGCAACACTTTTACTGGCCTTGTATGAAGAAGGCAGTTAGACATTGGGTGCAATCTTGTGATGTCTACCAACGATGTAAAACTGAGAACATTCCATATTCCGGACTGCTTCAGCCTCTCCCAATTCCCGAGTAGTCCTAGCAACATCTCACGACGGATTTCATTGAGGGTCTACTGGTCTCGGAAGGTAAGAATGTAATTATGGTGGTTGTTGACCATTTTACCAAAACGGCACACTTCTTGGGATTGAAGCACTCCTTCACAGCCAAAATATTGCCAGATTGTCCTTTGAACAAATCTTTCAACTCCACGAAATCCCCCAGACTATCATTTTAGACAGAGACCAAATTTTTCCGAGTCAATTCTGGTAAGAGTTGTTCAAATTGGAAGGGACCGAGCTGCAACTTAGTGCGCCTATCACCCGCAAACCAACGGTCAGTTAGAGAGGTTAAACTAATGTGTTGAGAACGACCTCTGACGCATGTGCTTCCCGCGACCTGGACAATAGCACTGTTGGCTTCCTTTAGCCGAATGGCTGTATAATACCACCCATCATTCAGCTATCAATATGACTCCCTTTGAGGTCTTATATGGCTACACAGCTCCTCATTTAGCTTCCCAGCCTACTATTGGTACGAGAATGGGTCCATTGGCTAAGTTTTTTAAGGAACGACAGGTTCTCACAACATTACTGAGAGAACAACTTCAAAGGTCCCAACAAAGAATGAAATTCTATGGAGACAAAAAGCAGACCGAATGTACATTGAAGATAGGAGATTGGGTTTATATGAAGCTACGACCAAACAAGCAAAGCTTCCATTGCGGTCTGTAGCAACCTTAAGCTAACATCGAAATTTTACAGACTATTTTAGGTGAACGGGAAGATTGGCGCAGCCGCTTACAAGTTACACTACTTAAGAAGTCTATGAAAGCGGGGGCTACGGTGTCACGACTGTTACCCCTGGTCGACACCAATGGACAATTCAAGATGAACATGTGTGAATTCTGTTGTTTGAATACAATCTAAACTTTTCCTCTCTTATCTCATTCTCTCTCTCTCTACAGTCTGTTTTGCTCTGTCCCATTTCTTCTTCCCTGCCCAATACAAATTTATGGAGTTTTATTTTAGATTTTCTTTTTTTATGATTTTTGGGTTTGTTTTGAAAGATTCAAAATTTTTAAATTTTAATTATTAACAAAATTATCAAATTATTATTTTTCGATAACGTGACATCTTAATTAATATCAAAAAGTTACGTGGCAGTCTCTGTGCCCGTTGCTACTCAATGGAAAGAAGAATAAAAAAAAATGGGTTAATTTATGGTTTTTGAGAAGCCTTCCGATTTGGTGGAAAGAAAATTTTTGGCTTTTGTTTTGTCCGCTGTGGAGTTTGGAGGGAGGCAGAAAAAATGGATCATGGAGTGCATTTCTACAGTAGACATGCCAGTGCTAGTAAACGGATGTCCGAGAAAATAGTTTAAGATGAAACGTGGACCTAGGCAGGAGCCCTTGATGTCCTTGTTTAGAAAGGCAATGCATCTCGGCATCATTAAAGAGATACCTTTGGGAGAAGGGGTGCAGTTTTCGCATTTACAATTTGCTGATAATACGATCTTATTCAGTGAGGCAGATTATGAGTCCGCTGAGAATTGTAAGAGGGTGTTGAAGTGATTTTAGTACTGTTATGGGTTCAAAATTAACTACTCTTAAGAATATGATTCTGGGATTTCGGGTGCAGATGGCTGTTATGGAAACTTGAGCAAGGTTCTGGCAGTGTACAGTGGGAAAGCTATTGGTGAAGTATTTGGGTTTGACTTTGGGGCTTGGCTCAAGAGCCAAAAGCTTTAAGGGAGTCCAATTCTCCGTAATATTAAGGCAGATTGACAGAATGGAAAGATAGGTACTTACCAAAGGCAGGGAGACTAGTACTTAATCAAAGCTCGTCTGAATTCCTTATTTATTATCTTTCTCCATTTAAAGTACCCTCGTGGTGTGGCGAAAAGGGTTGAGAAGCTCCAGAGGATTTTCTTCTGGGAGGAGAATGGTGATGATAAAAAAGTTCACCATGTCTCGTGGGAGCAATGGGGTGACCGTGGTGTTGGAAGAATTATGGAGAAGAATGGAGGATTATTGACAAAATGGCTTTGGTGTGCCAAAACACGATGAGGCTCTTTGGGTTAAAGTGTTGCGGGGTAGGCGTGGTGGGGGGACATAGTGGCCTTGAAATTGGTATACTAATAAACTCCAATTAGATTTGGGATATGATTTTGTTGATATTGTTTAATTATTTCTTTTGCAATTAACGTATAAAACACACACAAACAAAACAAAAACAAAAACAAAAACAAAATGTTGTTTAAAAAAGATATATGAAGCTGCAAATATTGGATCAATATTAATGCCTCGGTTATATTAATGCCATTTTACTGACACTACATTTTAGGTGGAGCAATAGTTTACTCTTATATGAACCAAAATCTACAAGTATGGTACAACGTATTCAAACCAGATGTCATATTTTCTTCAGGAAAATGCTAAAAACCGAAACCCTTGCCTTTGATAGCAAAGCCAACGGTTGTCAAAGGCAAAGACTGATTTTGCATGTTATACTTACACAACATTTGATGCGCAATCTTCACAATTTCTGAGAAAATTTGCTCTCTTTTGGTAGAGATTAGAGATCAAACTTCACTCTTGAAACTGAAAATTCATGTGATTTTACCTCTATGCTGTGTGACTCTAGCCAAGACATGTCCACCAATAGTAAGATTAGACAGATCAAGCCTAATAGCAAGTCCACTGGAAGCAATCTCTTCTCCAATGGAAAGCCCACCAAAAGTAAATTCAAGCTGCAATCATAAGCCCAGCTCAAAGCCCAGAAACTCCCAAATCCAATCTAAGCTTTATGCCACTAACACCTGTCCCCAAAATATAAATTCCCCATGTCCCCAAAATATCATAACCTGAGCTTTTTCTGGACCTCAGGATCTTTTAAGTCAAAACTTTAGTTACAATTATAGTTAAGGAATGACTTTAACGATGGAAAAATAATTTTAATCATATTTTTGTACACCCCTATTAATTACTAAATATTATTGCATCATTATGTTATTGCAATTATAGTTTCGTGCTATTACTATTCTCGATTTTCATTTTAACAGCAGTACTTAGTAATCAATATCTAGGCGTCACTTTGTATTAAAAAAAAAAAAAAAGTCCAAGTGTCACAAATCTCAAAATTCAATCCATTGCAACCACAAAATTGTCAATTAATTTGAAATTTTTGTAACTTTTAGAATTCTACAATTTGAACTCTTCTTTTAGTGTTAAATTAGTGGTAATACTGATCTATTCAACTAACCCAAATTGTTTTTTTTTTTAATTTCTTTTATACTTCTTTCTGCCTTCCTCACATTGTCCGGTGGGTACCATCAATTGGCTGGTCGCTTCTTTCCATCTTTTTATCCATTATCTCTCGAGATTTCATTTAACATTTATCTAAACTAAGAAATCTGATAAATACCATAAAATCTTTGTAAGATTATTGACTTATTTTAAATTTGAAATTTAAAAATTTTACCTAAAGTAATGTAAATTAAAATATTATATATTAAAATTAGTTTATATTGTCAATCAATCAATCAAGGATATATCAAGATAATTGACATTAATCCAGCATAAGAAATATATCAAAATGAAAAGATATCACATATAATTTTAATAAACAGAACATTGTGAGCGAAGGGACATTTCATCCCCGAACTTCACTTTTACTGTGTTTACTTTTGCTTTCTTTCTTTTTTTTCTTTTGACACTTTTTTCACTATGTTTAGACTAGATCGAAACAAATTTAAAGTGATTATGAATTTTAAAACTGTGACCAATGAGATGAGAATATTAGAAAGTGTCCTTGGTGTGTGATGAAGTTCGATGGAAAATAAAGGCTAACGGCATAATCAAAACCAAAGTAGAAAGAACTTCGATAATAGCAGGCTGAGTGTGATTTATCTTAAATATAAACTCAAATTGTAATACCACGACCATTAGATATGTTATTTATCGTTAATTATAATTATATAATTTAGTATCTGAAAGATGTTAAATTAATCTTATCTATATAACTCAATGTAACTCGAAAAATCATGGAAGTATGAAATGTCAAATAGCTGGAATCCCATCAACATCTCTTTTTTGTCGTAGAGACCTGACTTTTTATCTCCTTCGAACAATATGCAATTTGCATATTTTTTACGTGCAATTGAAAATAAAGCTTCAAACAGTCGAGTCAAACCTTATCACGATCAAGCTTGATTTGTGCAATAAAGGAGAGTTGGTGTTAGTTTCGCTCAATAATGATCTTAGCTCAAACTGAGCCTGCTATCATCGAGACGAGATTATAAACTTTTAATGAATAGCTTATTTCATTTTTATATTATTAAAAAATTGAAAATTATAAAAACTTATTATTATAAATAGAATTAAAATGATATTAAGTGATTTATTTTAATAAATTAAAAAATTAAGTATTTAATTATATATATATTGTAATGAGTTTAAAAAATATTATTTTTATGAGAGAGTTTTATAATAATTATTTATATAAATGAATTATTAAATGAGATGTTCACGAATTTAAATAAATAAATCATTTTTATTATTTATAATTAACTTATTTATTAAATAAATTTTAAAATTAGGCTTGAGTGTCGTTTATGTATACAAATGAACGAAATTGAGGAACATGTTGCTCGTTTGCAGTCCTAGGCTGGATTGCAATCCTGCCAATCTCGTGGGTAAGCTTTGCTTTGTATACGTGTGTAGATAAGAGGAAAGAAGAAGTAATAGCTTAACGACAAACTTCCACAAAGAGAAGTGGGCATTGAAGGATTGGGGGAAAGACAACGTGTCCTTATAGTTGTTCCAATGGTAATAACAAAGAGCTGAAAATAGATGATAACGTAAAGGATGCAAAAAATACCAATTTTAGAAGTCGATACATAGTTAGCTTTAACTTGGTGGTAAGGTAGGAGTGCCCACTTTCGATTTGTGTGCTCACAAAGGATGGGTGTTCTGAAATAATCCGATACAGTTTACCTAAATGACAGTATAGACCAAGATCTTGCGTAGATTTTTACCCTTTCAGCTTTCTTGGCAACGTTCCTCGATCTTGCCAAGATTCTTACATTTATATGTCAACATCGAAAAATGTCAGGAACAGGTAAGGGCATGTTTCGTACGTCATTTTGAGGGGTTAAATCTCATAAAAGTCCACGGATGTAAATGTTTTTTATGATTGATGTGCAATGTAAACTCGGAAGACGAAAGAGACCCATAAACTTATAACAGCTGTAAATGAGAGATATGGTGAAATTCAAGTAGACGAAAGAAAAAAAAGACAAATTAAGTCGACTTTGAATTTTTGGTTGAGAATAATTAAAAAAAAGGATCTCACTAAAATAAATCAACGAAAAAACTTTTATATACTTAATTACGATTAAATTTGAAATTATTGTTTTATTATTATTACGTATGGTTCATTCATCTTACCCTCATAATTTTTAATGTTACGTACTGACAACAATGAAAGACGAGGTGAATAATAAGGAAAATGCATTTCATGTTCTCCTCTTACTACTTTACGTGGTAAACATTATTTCTATTCCTGAAACATTACTCTTACGAATATTACTTGGTATAAAAAAACGCTAAAATGAGATTTAGATCATTGGGTTCTCATTGACCAACTCTCACTCAATTTTACCAACTGAAATTATTTGATGCTCGCTTCTAAATTGTACAATAAAATTTTTTGCATTTTAGACTGCTGTTCTTCGTGAAATTTACAAAATAATATTTGGATTCTGATGTCAAGTGGCCGCTTGATGTAACATGTGGATGCAATCGTTCAACCATTGAGGGGCCACCCCCCTGGAGTAATGGTATGCATGCTCCTTATCTTCTCGATCTTCACGCGGGGTGTGAATGACTTGACATGGAAGCGTCAATTGAAAGTGGCTGGCAACTCGGCAGTAATTACTGGGTAATGAGTTGTGTGGCGGAAAAAAGCAGTAGACCCAAAGCAGTACACGCAACCCCAGAGAGCAAATCACAATGGCTTCTCTCTCATCTCTTGCCGCCATTTCCACCTCCTCTTTCTGCCCCGCCTCGCCAAAGCCGCCCCAAACTTTCAACAGCAAAAGAAGAAATAGTCCCCGTATACTTGCAGCTCCTATCAAAGCCTCAGCAGATGGCGATGACAACGATTGTGGGAACTCCAGAAGAGATGTGCTCTTTGGTCTAGGAGGGATAATCTTGGGCTCTATTGCTGTGTCTGAACAGTCTGCCTTTGCTCATCCCCCAATCAGGCCGACCTTGCATGGTGTTGACGTGACAAAGGTTGGATTTTCTAGTATAGGCAACGCAGCGATGGCAGCTGAGAAAAAGAAAACGCTGACGCCACTGAGTTCGTTCCCCATAGTGTTGGACAAAGTGGTAAGCACTAAGGTTCCAAGGCCAAAGAAATCGAGGAGCAGTGCAGAGAAAGAAGTTGAAGAGGAGATCGTGGTGATCGACGGGATTCAACTCGACAGAGCTTTGAGCGCGAAGTTTGATGTGTATATTAACGATGAGGACGAGACGCAGATCACACCAGAAAACTCGGAGTTTGCGGGGAGCTTTGTGAATGTGCCCCATACGCAGAAGAAGACGACTACAATGAAGACATGCTTGAGATTGGGTATTACGAATTTGCTGCAGGATTTGGAGGCTGAAGATGATGATGATGTTGTGGTCACTTTAGTGCCCAGAATTGGACAGGGTGTCGTCACCATTGGTGGCATCAAGACGCAGTTGCTTCAAAATCTGTGATTTACTAGTCTAGCTGCATCCTGGATATGACCAAGGAAATGTAATTTTTGGATACCGTAAAAGCTCCGTGTGTGCAACTTGTTTAGTGATATAATATCCCATAACGCCTAACAAATGCACAGAGCAACAACCATTAGGCAAGTATCATAGCAGCAAGACGAGCTTACTCTCAGATTAATCCACGGCCATTCATAGCGTTCCCATAAAAAGGCTTAACGTGAGAATCCTTTGTTGTCAAGCCCTGAAGTTAGCATATAATGAATGTGTGCCATTCAATTTACTGGTAATTGGTAAATCATTTGAAATCTTCCGGGACATTCTACCATCAAGAGCGCAGGAGAGGAATTCAAATAAAACACTTTCTTGTCCATTTTCTCAAATCATCGAAGCCCCTTTTGTCCTATAACTCCCAAAATAAAGATCTGCAGTGGATTTCTCGTGAGGTCGCTGAATGGTTTCTTGGTTGGTGGATGCACTTTTGGCTTGGGACTATACCAGGTATCTTGTTCTAGCGGCCCCACACAAGAGCAAGATTTTTCCAAGCCACCGCGGTGGGGCGTATGGTGCCTCTCTCTGATGGGAGGAGTTTGATTTCTTGGTCAGAACTCGAGCAGGAAGCCTCGACTCTACGCCACTTTAATTTGGTAGGAGTTGGACTCGACTCCATCAAGCCCAATAGTTCTAGCAATCTTGTCGAGTGATGTATTGCTTGTGGATTAGAACGCGGAGAGTACGATCAAGTTATTTTATCGTGACCAAAAATCAAAGTTATAATTGCGAAAATAGTCTCTCTCAAATCAAAGTCAGGTCATCTTTTGGTTATGATTTTAGTTAGAATTGAATTTAAAGTGAAAAGATGTTCAAATCAAATCATGGCATCCACCAAATCCAAGGAAAAAAAAAGAAGCAAAACGTATCTTGGTTCCAAGATAGAGTGCAAATAATCCGAAACTTGGTCTTCGTTAATTAAAACAAGCTCCCAGAAACGGAAATGCTGAACGTATAAGTTGGGCCCCTTAGACCTTGAACGTCCATTCCCACCAAAATCACTAAACGAGTTTTCTCTAAACTCAATTTACGGTCTGGAAATTATCAAATTCGAGTTCGAGAGGAGGATGCAGTGAAAATGGCTTCTAAGACGCATCACAGACACTTCAAGTTTAAAGTCATGTCGTTCGACTTAATGAATACTCTAATGACCTTTCAATCACTGATGAACCATATCTTCGCCCCAATTCTACGAAAATTCGTTTAGGTATTCTTGGACCATATCCTGATGTATATAACCCGGACTTGATACACCACACCAATCACTTGACACAGGTCTTGACCGTATTGAGGCAACATCAGTTGTATGTGAAAATGTCCACGTGTCCATTCGGATAATCATGCATTGAATATCTGGATCACCTAATTTCAGACGAGGAAGTGGCCACCGACCCTTTGAGACAATGAACACATGCTTGAGATTGGGTATTACGAACTTGCTGCAGGATTTGGAGGCCGAAGATGATGATGACGCTGTGGTCACTTTAGTGCCCAGAATTGGACAGGGTCTCGTTACCATCGGTGGCATCAAGACAGAGTTGCTTCAAAATCTGTGATTTACTATTTTAGCTGCATCCTGAGGAAATGAAATTTTTGGATGCCATAAAAGCTCCATGTGTGCAACTTGTTTAGTGATTTAATATCCCTTAACGCCTAACAAATACACAGAGCAACAGCCATTAGGCAAATATCATAGCAGCAAGACGAACTTACTTTCAGATTAATCCATGGCCATTCATGGCGTTCCAATAAAAGGACTTACTTTCAGATTAATCCAGGTCATCTTTTGGTTAGACTTGAATTTAAAGTGAAAAGATGTTCAAATCACGGCATCCACAAAAGCTAAGGAAAAAAAAAGAGGCAAAACGTATCTTGGTTCCAAGATAGTGTGCAAATAATCCGAAACCTTGTCTTCGTTAATTAAAAACTGAAACGCTAAAGGTAGAAGTTGGGCCCCTTAGACCTCGAAAGTCCATTCCCACCAAAATCTTGAGAATGTGCTAATCATCACTTCAAAATTCACTTTTCTTCGTCAGCCCCACCAAAAAGTGACCAAAACCAAAGGACAGCATGATCTGCCTCACACCTTGTGTCTGTTCGGCTAAAGAGAAGCGAGTGAAAGTGTGGAACACATAAGATCCACTACAATGGGTTAGGTGAAAAACCACCTAATCCCTCCTCTGTTTTCACCAAAAAGAAAAAAAGAAATTAAAAAAACCCCAAGAGATATAAGAATATAAAAAAAAGAGGAACCCACATTTGTGTTTTTTTCTTTGTTTTTTGTTATCTTTTATTTGTTTAAAAAATCTATTAAAACATGAATTATATAATTGGTTATAATTTTGATAAATTCTGTACTTTTTTTTTAAGAATTATATTCTGAGGAATCGAAAATAGATTTTTAAATTTTTAATTATTAAAAATATCCCCGGAATAATTTTTTTATGGTTTAGTTGGGTCATTTAAACTAGTGAATGAAAAGAAAAAAAGGTTTTTTCTTGATCTACCAAAGGATCAATAATTATATATATATATATATATATATATATATATATTTTTGGTCAATTAAGTTTTTTTTTTTTCTTTTGGCTAGCAATGAATCTTTAAAAGGAACCCAAAATCTTTAGAGAATCTAAAGATTTGAGAATTTAAATATTATATATTATGTAATTCTATGTACTAATATTAATAAAAGGCACCCAAAATAAAAATATTTTAAAAAAAATATGTGCAAGCATATTCTTAGAGCGCTCCTCCTCCTACCCGTAGCATATGCCGATTTTTCCTGTGGGACAAGTTGGAGAAATTGGACTTTGTGCAAATTTTGATGCTCCCGTCCAAATCCAAATCAGCTTGGGGGCCAAATGAAAGGAACAACTACATCTGTCTTTTTTTTTTATTTTTAATCTTCCTACAAGTTTCTTGTTGAATATTTACACCAAAAGACTCGTCTAATAACCACACGTTTAACACAAAAATTAATCATATTTCTTTTATTCTTATAAACAAATAAAATTAAAAAAATAATAAAATTATGTTATTATTTTATTGATCTTATTATATATCCGAATAAATGCAATTTTACAACGTTGCTGTACCAAATATTTTCTCCAAGATTCGAATTGGAACCATCTAAAATTAGATCATGAAAGCTACTCTGTATTTTGTAAAATAAATGGGCATATTAGTAGATGGAAAAAGCTGGACCACCAAATGGCCCTAAGCCAACTCACCTCCTCCCCGTTTTCTATCTTTTTTTCCTTTTCTTGGCTGCTTCTCCTTCATCAAAGAGCCGCCTAGTTTCCGTCATTTTCCGAGTGTTCCACGCGATGATCTGATCTAGGCTTTCCTGACTTTCGGCCCTTCTCGGTGTGTCGCTTTCTGCATTTATTATCTTATTTCCATTTTCAGTGTTCGATTTCTAGCTTTAGTCCCCCACTGTCCCCTGATCGTGGCGTTAACAGTCCCAACCTCTTGCACCGTTAACACATGAAAAATTCGACATTATCAATCAGCATAAAATTTTAAAGTGGTTAAAAATTTAAAATTTTGAATTTTAATTAGTTAATGAAAATAATAAAAACTTTTTTTATTAAGTAATTTATTTTTCAATAGACTTTCAATAAAAACAATAACCCCAACAGTTTACTTATGTATTATTTTTCCATTTCTTTTTTCTTCTGCCGTCTCTTTTGGAAAGTGCGGGTTGGTTTTTCTATATGAAAAAAATAATCACGTCAATGCGTTCTGTCTCCAAAAAATATAAAAGGATAAAAAACATAATTGTATTTATTATAGTTAAATATTTTTAATTATATTTATTTTATTTGTATAAAGTTATTCAATACATTATTAGTTCAATTAAATTTATATAAAAAAATTTTATTAAATATTATCATGCAATAATCACAAACACAATGCCATAAATATAATTTTATATTATTAAAATTATTATCATAATATTAATTTTAATGTTTTTAAAATTAAAATATTATAATTATATTTTGTATATTTTAAATATTTAATATTTTTTAAATATTATTTTGATAAATTATATAATACTTTATAATAAAATTAGAGAGATATTTTTTATTTATTTATATTAACATACAACAAATTTTAATTATTTTTATAAATTGTTAACTTTTTATTTTTGTTATAATTAATAACACTTAAAAAATTATTACACTAAAAAGGATATATATATATATATAATATTTTTATTTTTTATTTTTAAAATTTTCAAAATTAATAATATATTCAATAATTTTAATAATGTAATAATAATATAAATTTTTATTTGTTATATAAGATTTGTGCGGTTATTGTGTGAAAATAATTATTAAAAAATTTTAATATAAATTAAATTTAATTAATAAAATTAATATATTAATTATTTTTTTATTATTTAAAAACAAAGAGAAAATTGTACGGAACTACGATTAAGGGTGTCCAAACGATTGATTGATAAAGTACCTTTTTCTTTTTTTTTTTTTTTTCTTTTAGGTACATTAAAATTAAATGAACAAATCTATTTTTAACGCATTATGCTGTTCCTGAATCGTACCCTGGACTTTAATGGATGTATTCAATGAACTCGGACTTTTTTTTTAATAAAAAATGTATTATAAATATTTTAATTATCGTTATTTATTGATTTAAAAAAAAAAAATCGTAAGAAAGACCCACCAACCAGCCTATCAAATCTCTTTATCATTTCTGCCTCATCGACTGCGGGGACCAATACAGCGACGATAAAATCACGCGGAGCCATGGCACAGGGGCTGCATTCCAGCCATGAAGATGAAGTTGCATAAATGAGTGCCTGCGCACTGATGGCCACATTTACAGTCAAGCAGAGCACGAAAAGGCCCCACGTCTGGACTCCATTGATGAACCGACATCTCAAAACCCGGTGGAAAATGAGCACGTTAAAAAGAGCTGCATTAACTTGAAAACATTGACCACGAGTCTATATTTTAAATTGGGTTCGTTTATTAAATAAATTTTAAAAATAGAATTTAGCATCTCATCACTTTAAGTTTTGCTCATTCGAAAACAATATTCCCTCGTTAAAATGAGATGGCGCTTGTTTTTCAATAATACCATTGAACTGTAACATGATTGATTAATTGTTATTATTATTATTATGAATTGTCCTGTTGTACAACTGCCTTTTGACAAAAGTTTCTTAATCTGTAGACTCGCAATTTATTACACTGACTGACATGTTTCGTCCATATTTTCAAGTGCTGTTTTGGCCATACTACCAAAAACAAGAAATACGTTGTTAGCAGCAACGCCAGACATCAATAATTCTCCCGCATCCCACCGCTTGCTAATAAGGGGTCAGAAGCTTTATTCGTATTTTATTAAAATATTCAATCTAATAGACCCAGTTTATTATGAGATAAAATCAATGTAATCCTCTCTTCTAGTAGTATGTAATAATACTATGTCTGTTTTTCTAGTATGTCCGCAACTCGTGTGGTTTTTAAGAAGGAGACCCAGAAGGCCTACGCGTTATGGAAAACCTTGCAGTATATCTTCCCGTCAAGTGTCATCTCTGTGCTATATATGCAGAAACACGTTCGTATTTCATCTACTAGAATGTCACTGCCATTAATAGCGTTATGCAATACATATATATATATATATATTTTTTTTTTGAAAGAAAGAAAGAGAAAGAAAGAACACCACCACGAGTGAGGCACGTTTTAGTTCATGTAAAACATGGACCAACTTCATTTTTAAATTGGAAGCATCAATCCGAATACCAAAAAAACAATGAAGGCGACAGATATCTCTATATGTTTATTAAGTAGATCTAACGTGCCTATCACTGCTCCATGACCAAAATTAACAAAATTCTCAAAATTTCAAGACTTCGAGCGGAGCATCATCATGATTTTCAAAGTCGGAAAATAGTCCCGCAGCCTGTCACGCCGCGTCCCCACCACGTGACTACTTTCCATTAGAAAATTCAACGATCAATAATTCAATTGCTGGGGTGCTACGGCTGACAGACCGACCATATCTAAAAATTCGATTTTCTGCAATGATATCGTCCTTTCGAGCGCCTCTTTCAGTCCTCGCACACGGCAAGACGCTGCGTACGGCCACGACACATATCAGAAGTGGGGCCCACAATGCCTTGTTTTTTTTAGCCTTCTTTCTCGTAAGAAGCATCTTTTGACGTGTACATGGCGACTGCCCTCTTTCACGCACTCGTGCTTACACAGTACGGGTTCCTGCCCACCCCACGTTTTGCAAGCCCGGCGATGGCGGGAAGGACTAATTGTAGATATTAATTCATTGAGGTGAACAATTAATTTTATTTTTTATATTAAAAAGTTTCAATAATTGTATTAATTTTATTTTTTTAAATTCTTTTAACATCTTATTTATGTTAATTAAAATTAATCAATATTTAATATTTTTATTAAATATATTTATTTAATAATTATTTATATTTCATGAATTACTTACATATTATGTTATAAATATATATATTTTAATTATTATATTATTACTTTTATTGATATAGTGTAAATTTTAATTTTAACAAATTTAATAACTTGGTGAAAGAAACAAGTATATTTGTTACGTAATATATGAGTAATTATAAAGTGATTGTACTTAATAAAAAATGTTAAAGTTTGAATATCTATCGAGTGGTTATTATTAATAGAAAATAGTTGGTAAAATTAAATTTAAATAATAAAATTAATGCATTAAATGAATTTAAAAAATAATAAAATAAATATAATTATAAAAAAATTTCAAATATAATTAGTAAAATTAGCCTTTCAGCCATGAATTAAAAAGTCCTCGAAGCAAAATTTTCCCAGACTGACCTGATAATGTGCGATCATAGCCCAAATTTACCCATTCTACCAAAACATGGATAGATTGGTCGATGAATGCATAAATGTCAAAAAAACGTGTAACCTTTGGGTTTACCATTTTCCCACATGAAAAGTTGAAACTTTCACGATTTGTTTTCGAAGCACGGTTAGGCAACCACGTTTAAGAAATCGAGTGAAAAGGTACAAAACACATGAAGAAAATATGAAGAAAGACGACCAAATATATATATTTTTTTATATTTCAACTTACAATATTTTCTTTTTATTAAACTTCATTACATCGCATATGTCTATTATATATTCTAATAAATATTATCAACTAGTATTTTTATTATTTTTAATGACTACGAGCAACGAGAAAGGGGCAGTGTTGTATACTGCAAAAGATAATTTCTTGTATTTATTGTTTGGGTTTCTACATGTAGCTGCCAAAATATAATAGTTCTTGTTTGCTTTCTCGAAATAAGGTAAACCCAATGAGTACCCCCGCGAGAGAATGGAGTTAGAAATCGCTACTGTTTTTATTATTATTATGTTTTTTTGGTTTTGTTTTGCAATTTTCTGTCAGGTATAGCTTCTGGGTCAATTTAAGAATATTTTGACTATTTGTAAAAAGACTTTTTAAACTCAATGTGTATTTTCTCATATAACAACTGTCCTCTTTTAGTTTGCAATTTCAGTCTAATTCTTATATTTTTATGATGTTTAGGGACTTTCAATCACCGCACAAACACCAAAAATAGGGTTTAAATTAAAAATAATTTCCTACGTCACGATATTTTTTGATCTTTGAATATCTTTTTTTTTTTTAAATTGCACCCACATTGACACCATTTTTGTATTAAATCTGTCACATAATTTTCAGTTCAGAGTCATATAAAATTTAAGATATTAATTAGGATAACACATCGGAAAATTAGCGTCAATATTTTAAATTTCTTTTTTTTTAAACATGTTTTTAATGCACATCGGGAAATGTAGCAGGCAGACCACTAATGGTGCGTGCAGATACTTTATTGTAGTGGTCCACTGTACGATGATCAACACCTACTACGATAAAGGTAAATTCGCACCACCGTCGTTTTCTTCGTGTTTTCACTCACTTTTACGGTTTTACCTTGATTACATGATCACTTAGTTATTTTATGTATATCGGTAACTGTAAATTTCAACTTGCATTTTTTTTTTACTTACATTCAATTATAAAATTTAATTTTTTTTATTAAAATTAGTTTTCAGGTGATTATCTGATTTGAAAAGTTAAATCAAATTAAAAATTTTGATTAATTTTTAAAATAACCCAACCAAAATTTTGGTTACAACCAAAAACACCGTTTTTATTAATCCATGTGGGTACATGATCGCTGCCTCCCTCGCTTCAGCCCCTTTTCCCAGCGGGAGCAGCATCGGCTCTCAATCAATAACCTCGTCGCTGCATCAATTATGATGTTCACGACAGATATACATTTTCTCAAATAGCACAAACAACACTCGTAGGACGAATAGTTTAAAATTTTATGAATTAAAAAAATTATCAAAAATTTTAAAAGAACTCAAAAATTTTTTTGAAAAAAAGTATAACTTTATTAGTTAAATATTATACGAGTTATTTAGGAGGCATATTAATTATTTAAGAATTTTTATTTTTAAATAATTATTAAATTTTTTTTTAAATTATAATATTTTTTAATTAATTAAATAATTTTATTTATAAATAAATGTGTGACTCTTAGAATTAAATTATTTCAATGAAGAGACACTTTCAATAAAAAATTACCACTACTTTTTCTATAAAAATTTTATATTTTTAACTTAATTAAATATTAATTTTATTTTTATTAAATGTTGCGTCAAAAGATATTAGAGCAGGTCTTGCCTATTTTGATAGTAATATGAGACGAAGGGAGTAGCAACCATCCTTCTAATGAAAATTAAGGGATATAAGTCATTTAATCAACTATCTATAACTAGAAGGTAGTATTACAAAACCTTAATCAGATATTTGATTGATTGAAATGTGAACTAAAAGTCATTAATGGTTGACTCAAAGCTCTTAAGGTAAGAGGTACCAATAAGAATTGGAGTGACGAAAGGAATTAGGTTAAAGATTGTGCTTGTAGTTTGCCTCACGCTTGACTAGTCCCTGTAAATCTACTTAGGTGCCACACTTATATGATAAATTCTAATGAAGAAACAAATCTGTATATATGTAAGGTTTATGCAGTCGGTTCTAATGTCGAGGATAGTGATGATGATGAGTATCCATATTATGCCAATTATGAATGATAATGACTTATTTACCTTCTAAGGTCAGATGAGTTTTGATTAAAAATAAATATGCTTATTTTTAATGGTGAATTAATTATTGAAAGTTTTATAAATTGGTTTATGGAAGTAAAAAAGTTCTTTAATTATATGGAAGTACCTAAGGAATGGAAAGTTAGATTAGTAATTTGTCAACTAAAAGGAGGAGCCTTTATTTTGTGGGAACAAACAAAAAATTGAAAGAGAAGAAAAAGGAAAGCTTTAGTTAAAAACTAATATACAATGAACAACTTTTGAGAAGAGTTTTTCTTTTTCCAGATTATGAGCAGATCATTTTTTAAAAATATCAATGTTGCAACTAAGACAACTAGTCAACTTATGAGTACTTAATAGAACTTTTTAGATTGTTTGAGTGCAATAACTTGATGGGATTAGAAAACCAGCATGTCTTGAGATACTTTGATGGATTAAAACTAACTATTTAGGATAAAATTGGAGTTCAAATGTTATTAGATATATTTGAGATTAGAAATATTATAATGAAAGCTGAGGTGATGTTGCAAGAAAAGTACAAAGTTGAATCTTCTTATAAGTTTTATGTTAATATTATGAAATTTATTATAGGAAAAGAAAAATCAAGGGCCTCAGACCAATAAAAAAAGGTGGTGGCTGACAAAACCACGAGTAAATAACTACTTGCCGAGAAAGTTATAATTTAAAACGTTTATCCTTATGAGAAGTCTATGCCTGGTAGTACTTCAAGTGCAATAAGGTAGGTCATTGTTCTAGTGATTACTTGTGTAGGAAGACAATAAATGTAGCCAAGCAAAAAAGGAATGATTATAGTTGATGATGATAAAGTTTATTACTACCCAGATGGCAAGGAATACAAGTATGAGAATGATAGGTTCGTATATGTGGTGAGAAAATTGATGCCACCTCCTGAGTAAGAGGATGATACCCAACAAAATAAGTTATTTTGTATTAGGTACACAATTAATAATATATTGTTTGATTTGATTATTTATAATGGTCACCAAGAAAATATTACAAGGAAAAAAACTGTTAAAAAATTGTAATTACTAGTAAAGAATCACTTGAATCTATACATCATTGGGTGGATCAAAACAATTAAAGAAATTTGAATGACAAAATGATATAAGGTTCCTTTCTCAATTGACTAGCATACATATAAGATTTACTATGATGTTGTAGACATGAATGCTTGCTACCTGTTGTTTGGATGACCCTAACAATTTGACGTTGATGTTCAACACTCAAGTCGAAAGAATTTTGACAAGGTTAAGAAGGATAAGATAAAGCATACATAACTACTTATAAAAAGGGGTCCTAAACTAATATTTCTTAAGTGAAGGGGAGAACTTTTTTCATAGTTACCTACTCAGATTAGGAGGTTACAATTGCCATTAAAGAATTGAAACAAGTTCACATGTTAATGGTGAAAGATGAAATAAGCAGTAGTCCAAAGACAAAGATTTTAGAAATAATCAAGCCATTATTGGAGAAATTTAAAGATATTGTACTGAAAGAGTTATTGAATGCATTGACACTGATATGTAACATTAAACATTTGATTGATTTAGTTGCTAAAGTTAGTCTCTTTAATTTGCCATATTATCAGATAAGTCTTAAATAAAATGAGATCTTAAAAAAGAAGGTAAAAAAGTTATTACGAAATAGGCATATCAGAAAGAGCTTAAGCCCATGTACAATACCAACCTTACTAACTCCAAAGAAATATGATAGTTAGCTGATGTGTGTTGATAGTTATGCAATCAATAAAATCATTATTGGGTATAAGCTTCCAATCCCCAAGCTGGATGACGTGTCACTTAGATGGATCCAAGGTATTTTCAAAGATTAATCTTATAAATGACTATTATCAAATTAGGATTATACCAAAAGATGAATGAAAAGCTGCATTCAAAACTTAAGACAATCTATACGAGTGGTTAGTGATGTCATTTAGTCTCTCCAATGCTCCCAACACCTTTATGAAATTGATAAACCAAGTATTAAACCTCTTTTTTTGGTAAGTTTGTAGTTATATATTTTGATGATATTTTTATTTATAGTCAATCAATAGAGGATTATGTTTTACACTTAAGAAAAGTGTTAATGGTATTGCAGGAAAATAAGTTGTATGTGAAATTGAGGAAGTGCAATTTTATGACTAACAAGTTACTCTTTTTAAGGTATATAGTTAGCTTTAATGGTATCAAGGTTAAGGAGAAGAAAGTACAAATAATTTAAGATTGACTAATGCTTAAAACCATAAGTGATGTACAAAGATTTCATGGCTTAACAACCCTTTATCAAAGCTTTATATACAATTTTAGTACAATTATGACACATATTATTAAATGTCTGAAGAAAGGTAAGTTCTAATAAGGAAAGGAAGAAGAGTAGTGTTTTACTCTCATTAAGGAGGACTTATGTATTACTCTAGTATTAACCTTATCAAGTTTTGATAAGTTATTTAAAGTTGGATTTAGTGTTATTTTTTCTTAGGAAAAAGACTTACCACATGTTTTAATGAGAAACTTAGTAATACTCAATAAAAGTGGTTAATGTATAGTAAAAAAGTTTATGTAGTTGTAAGACTAAAGAATTGGTAACATTATTTGGAAAGATACGAATTTATCTTATACTCTAATTATCAAGCCTTAAAGTATCTTTATAGTCAAAAAATGAATTAGTAATTACATGTATGTAAGGTGAACTACTTTCTTACAAAAGTTCCCTTTGAAACTATTTAACAAGGCAAGTCAATAGAATAAAGTTGTTAATGCTATAAGTAGGAGAGTGTCATTGTTACTCATATTGAGTAGTGAAATCATGGGTTTTAAATCTCTTCATGAATTATATGAGCAAGATGAGAACTTTGAAACAATTTAAGAGAGCGTATTCAGAGGTAGCCTATAAATTATTTCTATACCCATGATGACTATTTGATGTATGTAAATCAACTTTGTATTTGTTAATCTTTATTGAAGGAGAAGATTATTCGTGATCTGCATGAAAGTGGTCTTACAGGTCATCTTGGACGTTACAAAATAATTGCTTTTATCCAATAAGTGATATTATTAGCCATATTTGAAGAATGATGTTGGTAAATTTGTCTAATGACACTATGTTAATCAAATAGCTAACAGTCAATAATAAAATATTGAACTTTATATGCCTTTACCCATTTTAGATAATATTTAGGGGAATTTTTCCATAAATTTTATTTTGAACTTACCTCATACCTAATGCAATATGAATTATATATTTATTATTGTCAATAAAAGTTCCAAAATAAGTCACTTCATTCTTTGTAAAATGACTTATGATGCCTCAAGTGTAGTTCAGTTGTTCTTTAAAGAGGTGGTACACTTACATGTAGTGCCCAATCTATCACTTTTAACCTTAACATTAGCTTTCTCAATCACTTTGGGGTCACTTTATAAAAGTTGTTTGATTCATTCCTAAAGTTTAATTGTACAACTTACCCTTAAAAAAATGGTTAAACTAAGTCATATAATAAGACCCTGGACAATTATATTTGAAGCATCTATGGAGAAAGCCAAGGTAATGAGATTTTGTCTTAACTCAGCTAGAGTTTGCTTGCAATAATGTAGTTCACAATACTATAAGAAAGTCTCATTTTTCTATTATTTATACTAAATATTCGCAACATACTTTGAATTTAGTCAAATTTTCTAGAACTTTAAGCCTTAGCATTGCAATTAAGTATCTTGCAGAACAAGTGCATTTTGTTTAAGAAATACGAGAAAATTGCAAACAAGCATCAAAAGAGAAAGTTATTTTAGGAAGGTGACGTTATAATGGTGTTAATTTGCAAAAATGATTTTCCGTTGATTTTTACAATAAGCTGTAGTATAAAAAAAAGTGTGATCCTTATTAAGTGTTGAAGAAAATTAATGACAATGTATATGTGATTGATCTACTTAAGGAATGAAAAATTTCAAAAACTTTCAATATTATTAATATTTATCTATTTTATTCTACTAATGAACCATTCTATAAAGAAACTAATTTGAATTTGAGGTCGAGGTTTTCTCAAATAGAGTGGCGTGATATAAAATAAGTAGTTCGAAACTTCATAAACTAAAAGGGCCATAAAAAACCTAAAGAAAAATTTTAAAAGAATGCAAAAATAGTTTCTAAAACAATAAATATAATTTCACTAATTAGTTATTATATTAGTTATTTAAAAATTATATTAATTATTTAAAAATTTTTATTTTTAAATTAAGTATTTTTAATTAATTATTTAAATATTTTTTATTTAAATTATTGTATTTTCTAAGTTAGATATTTTTTATTATAAATAAATATATAAATTTAAAAATTAAACTATCTTAAGGGAAAAATATTTTTAATAAAAATATTAATTTTCTCACTATATATTTTCTTAAGAAAGTGTGTTTTCTTATACTTAATTGAATATGAACTTTATTTTTACTAAACACTGCATCACCCTTTATACTCATTTTTTCCCCTTTTAAAAGACCTCTCTTTTTGCAATTAAAAAAAATGCTATCGATGATAAATGAATGAATTTAAGATATGAAAGGCGCAATTTATTAGTATTATAACAGTTTATATGATTGAAAATTTAGAATTTAAATTAAAATCAATTAAAAAAATGTAAAAAACATATGTCTAAATTCAAATTATAGAGTTATAAGTTCAAATTAAAAAATTAAAAAATTTTGTAAAATAAACATTAATTATTATAATTATTAATTACAATAAATATATTTTTGTATATATTATAATTAATTGTAAGTAATAATTATAATAAGTTAATATTTATTTCACATATTTCTATAATCAAATTTAAGATCAAATAAATAATTTGTTGTTTCTTATATATATATATATATATATATGAAATTAGGTCCATAATTCAAGTTGTACTCAGGAATCCACTATTTACATACCAACGGTGGGGTATATAACAAATACACAAATGAAATGGAGCTATGTAAGTCTCTCAGTTTTGTAAGATTAGCACACCATATGTTGGCATGTACGAACACAAATTAAATACAATGAGCTTTTTCTACTCAAAGCATATATATATCACAGATTATAGACTCGAGTTATTTGAATATACATTTATAATATTTATTATTAATTGTAATTATAAATGAAACATATTTATTGGCATCCAATTTATTTTCACTCTTAAAACATATTTCTAGATTGGTTGTGCTTAGCTGGGTGAAGTGCTCTCTTCATGCGCCCACTCGCCAAGGAATCCTTCCAAGCACGATCACGCGCACGTGTAAAATATGAAAGCACATAACATGAAGTACTCTTGTTTTTTTTTTTTTTTTCCTTTTATTCTAGTGAGAAATCCGGCTTGGCTATGTTTTGTAAAAAAGTAGTTGGCAAAATTAATAAATAATAAGGTAAAAAGGCCAGCAAAAAGAGCTTATAAAACGACTTACAAAGCTTGATCTTCCGTCATAGATCACAGCCAAACTCCAAAAAGATGGCTTCCTTCTCTTCTCCGACCACAGTACCCGCCACCGTTGCCCCCACCTCTTTCTGCCCCTCGTTTCCAAAGCCATCCCAACTTGTCATCAACAAAAGGAGAAGCAATCCCCATGTCCCTAAGCCCGGAGTTTCCTGCCAAGCCTCAAATGGTGATGACTACAATGGGAATGCCACCAGAAGAGATGTCCTGATTGGCCTTGGAGGCATCTCTGGTGCGACTGCCTTTTCTGATCCGTTCGCCTTGGCTAGCCCTATTGCCGCACCAGAGATAACAAAATGTTCAGCTGCAGACTTGCCTACTGGTGCCAGACCAGTAAACTGTTGCCCTCCTTTGGATGCCACAATCATAGACTTCAAGCTCCCTTCCAACCCCACAAAACTGAGAATAAGGCCAGCCGCCCAAAACGTCAAGGATGACTACCTAAAAAAATTCAACAAAGCCATGGAGCTCATGAGGAATCTCCCTGATGATGATCCCCGTAGCTTCAAGCAACAATCAGCCGTGCATTGCGCTTATTGCAATGGTGCTTATTCTCAAGTGGGGTTTCCAGACTTGGACCTCCAAATCCACAATTCCTGGCTTTTCTTCCCCTTCCATAGAATGTACCTTTACTTCTATGAGAAAATACTGGGGAAATTGATTGGCGACCCAACTTTTGCCATGCCATTCTGGAATTGGGATGCCCCTGTTGGCCAGAAAATGCCACTCATTTTCGATGACTCTTCGTCACCACTCTATGACGAGTTAAGAAACCAGAGTCACCGGCCGCCAACATTGCTTGATCTTGATTACAGTAGCTCAAAAACCCCCATCACAGACCCCAAGGTATTGTATGCAAGTAATCTTGCCATAATGTATAGACAGATGGTTACTGGTGCCACAAACAATGTCCTATTTTTCGGCTCTGCTTACCGGGCTGGTGATGATCCTGACCCCGGAGCTGGCTCCGTGGAGACCACGCCACACACTCAGCTTCACATCTGGTGCGGTGATACAAGACAGCCCAACGGTGAGGACATGGGCAATTTCTACTCAGCTGGGAGCGATCCGATATTTTATTGCCATCATGCCAATGTGGACCGAATGTGGAACATATGGAAGGACATAGACAAAAAGAAGCACAAGGATATTTCAGATACTGATTGGCTTGATTCATCATTTTTGTTCTATGATGAGAACAAGAATCTTGTTCGTGTGAAGGTTAGAGACTCTCTCGACAGTAAAAAGCTGGGATACGTCTACGAACAAATCGACATTCCCTGGCTAAAATCAAAGCCAAAACCCAAGAAAACTACGAAGACGACGGCTATGTCTGTTTTCGGGCAGGAAAAGGCAGCAGTTGCGGCTACAACAAGCAAAACGCTGACACCGCTGAGCTCATTTCCATTAGTCTTAGAGAAAGTGGTAAGCGTTGAGGTTCCGAGGCCAAAGAAATCGAGAAGCAGTTCTGAGAAGGAGGAGCAAGAGGAGATTTTAGTGATTGATGGGATTCAACTTGACAGAGGCACCAGTGTGAAATTTGATGTTTTCATTAATGATGAGGACGAGAAACAAATCACACCAGACAACTCAGAGTTTGCTGGGAGCTATGTGAATGTGCCCCACAAGCATAAGGGCATGAGCAAATTGAAGACATGCCTGAGATTGGCGATCACGGCCTTACTGGACGATTTGGACGCCGACAACGACGATAATGTGGTGGTGACCCTTGTGCCTAGAGTTGGACAGGGTCTTGTTACCATTGGTGGTCTCAAAACAGAGTTGCTCCAAGGCCTGTGATCAGCATAGCTTTGGCTTTTACTATGTTATTATCTTATCCAAGAGAAGTGTTCCTGCGTGCTCCTCGTCTAAGTGTCGCATCTTATCTCTTCTTAATTTTCTTCTTTTGTGTTCGGATGTGTAAACCTGAGCCATCATTGCAGCCTACAGCAGATCTGCCCGTTGGCTCTGAGTGAATAAAGGAACATTTCCTTGCGTTAAATCTATTACCAGCTATTTAGAAATGAATTTGATAAACATTCTGGTCCTCAAGTTCACTGTTTTAGTTTTTTTTCCCGGGCTATATGCACGCATCAATCGCACCAAGTGAGCTGCACAGAGCTGAAAACACTTGAAGCAACTGAACCAAACTCTTTGGAGGACCATTCTGGGTTATGTAGAACAATCATCTGGAGACCATGGGACTTTAACCAGTAATAGGACGAAATTGGTTAAGCCAACAGTAAAAACAAAACAAAAGCCAAAAATAATAGATAATAACCTCAAATGTTAATTTTGGCTATATTGGTGAGTGGATTTCCTGTCTTGTATAATAGATCAATGTTCGAATCCTTAGAGCAAAACACAATTAGATAGTTCATGGCACTTGATACAGGAGTTTGGTGATTATCCTGTGTGTTTCCACCCCACTCGACTCATCTTTGAAATGTCCTCAATGCAAGCGCCCCTGGCATATGGAGGGATTTATGCAGAGATACGCTATGAGATTTAATTATTGTAATTAAATATGTAAATTTTTTTTAAATTATTAATATTTGAGTGTTAAATTTTTTATATAAAAATAATTAAATTAAAATATTGATGAATAATTTTAAATTTAAATTTTTATAAAAATATATTTTTAAAATGCTTTTTTTAATGAGAAAAAGGTAATATTTTTAAAAGGTATCGCTGAAATACCCCATCAGAAGCTTCACCGGGGGACGGCGGCGATGCCCTGGTCAGCTGAGGTAAAAATTGAGATGGGGTAATTTTGAGAATTAAGAGAAAAATGGGTAATTATGTCTCTCCATAATTATTCGGTGCTTTCAAAACTAATATCTTCATCTTTGGTATTATATTATAACTAATTGCTTTAAAATTTGTAATATTAGAAAAAATTAAAAAAAAAAGAAGATGCTATTGTGAAATTTGATTTAGGGATCATCCGCATATCTTAGATTACAAAAATAGTAAATAAATTATTATTTTTTTTATCGATGACAAAAGTCATTGCTTATAATTATATTGACTAACCGACAAAAATAAAGAAAGACTATCAAACCGGAGCTTGAAATTTAAAGAATGTCCTGAGGAGCTATGATGTCATATGATGTAGTGTCTCTATGCTAGTAATATTTATTAAAATTTATGCTAGACACAAAAAAAAAGTAGTGAAATAAATTTTTAATGTATAATTTCATTTATTTATCATCATAAGAGAGCTGTAATTAATATACATTTTTTGTATTTATCATATATTTCAATAAATATTCCCAATTAATTTTTCTAAAAAATTGAGGTAGATAACAATTAAAAATCAGGCATCGTCTTGAGAAGAAAGTTAATTTATTGAATTATTAGTTTAAATGATTTGGGTCGGTCGAGGTAAATTGTATAATAATGTTACATACAATCATAATAATAATAATACTATAATGCACGAAAAGGAGATTTTTCCTATAAAGGGGACGACGTGTATGAACGACAACCAGACGATTGGAAGTGGTCACAGACAAAAGAAGAATGCGGGGTACTCAAAAACAAATAATTAATGTTCCTCAAATAATTGATGTCCTTCCAACATTTCAATAGCTAGTAATTTAATTTTTTATCGTTGAAATTTTGATTTTTAATTTTAAAAATAAATTATAAATTATATAAAAATAACAAAAATTATTTTACGTAGTTTATAGTCTAACAAAGATTGTAATAGGCAAGGACCAACCAAAAAAAAAAAAAATCATTCTACTTTATAAAAGGCCCGCCGGTTCCAGCCAGCCTTTCTTTCTTCTCAGTAGCTGAGAAACTAGAAAAGTGAATGTAGCCTCTAATTGTAAGGAAATGGGGCATATGATTTGATATTTATACGAAGAACTAGGGCTGAATCTTCAGAAACAATCGCAGAAGGCAATATAATCAGGCCCCTTAACTGAAAGAGGCCCGGCTAGGTCAGGTCAGACCGGACGGACGACTTTGATACTCACTCACACATGTTGAACTTATGCACAGAATCATTTGCATAACCAAAAGGATCCAAAAGCATATTGGACCTACAGCTGCCCAATTTGCGCTAGCTGTGCTGCACTCTTATGTTTGCCACCTTTGGTCTTGGTCCTCTCTGACTGGAAGATGTATTCAAATGACATTGTTGCCATCTTCCCACTATTTTTTAATTGGGATCCAATGTCGACCCCAATTCTACCTATTACTTCTCTTCTTATTCCAATCTTTGAAGGCCAAAACACACACACACACACACAAGCTAAGTTCTATGGAATAGTAATAATCATGAGTTTCAATTTTTATAAATTTATCTCTCAGAATCTAAATTGATACTCATTAAAAAGAATTTGTAAACTGAGAATCTCAAATTCATATAAAAAAAGATTAGAGGGAGTTTAATGAAACGAACAAGCTACTCATTGACTTTACATACTATTTATGATATTGCAGAAATGTGAAGATATACTGCTTACCTTTCAATTCCACTGCAAACCCGGCAGCCAATTCCTATTGTTCGTGTTCATTTGCCTACTCCCTTCTTTTGTGTGTGTGTGTGTGGCTTTGATTTTCCGACAAAAGGGTTCGATTAGGGTGACCTTGGAGGGGAGGGATCAATGAACTTGTAGTAATATGAGCCCACCCTTGGCCTCAAGTTTTTGGAGTACAAAACGTACTCGGCTTTTGGTAGTACAAAGTACATGCAACTCAGCCAACTTTTTATTTTATTTTATTTTTTTCTCTTTGGAACGGAAATTAAAAACCGAGCAACCCTTTCTCTTCTCTTTATTTACACATAAGATGAGCGATGATTGGGCGGCATGTCCCCCCCCCCACCTCCATCAAACGTTTCGGAAATTTCTAATCAAGTCCTCAAACATTCTGTTTTTGTTATTTGAGTTCTTTTACTCTTGAAATCATTTCAATGGGAAGCGATTCGCTAACTCTGTTCATGTACTGTTAGCGTCTTCAGTTAGGTGTCACCTTGGACATGTAAATGGCAAGATTTTGCCAAGTTAATTTAATTTAATTTAACTTAAAAATTGAAAAAAAATTCCTTTTATGATCCAAAAAAAAAAAAAAAAATTAGGCATCAAGGGAAGTCCTTTGGTGGTACTCTTAGCTTCTATTCTGCCCGATACCAAAATAAAATCACATCTGTTTAGGCAGCATAATCGAAGTTAAAGCCGACAAATAGACTCCGGGTCTCTTGGAAATGTAATTAATGAAAAAAGAAGGCAAAAAAATAAGGACACAAGCATGGTTAATACATGAATGCTTTGCTGCTACGAGGGAGACCAGCTACAATTTGCAACCTGTGGAACAATTTACAATCTTCAACAAGAGATAAAATAATGTATGCCTTTTGTTTGTTTTTCTTTTCTTTCTCTCTCCGGGAGACTTTTGATCCAAAAAGAAGATGTCCTATGGCCACAATGCCCCAGTTCGGTTGCTCATCCTCAGAAACAGGAGTGTTTTTATGGGTTTGTGAGTTTTGTTAAGATGACGTAAGACAAGTTATAGAGATTATTATATATTATTTTATAATTTTAATTTCTTTAATTTTATCATTTAGTTACTTACTTAAGATTTTTTTTGATTAAAAATTTTAATAGTCTAATTTAATACACAAATTTAAGAATTTTAATATTGATATTTATTTATTTTTTATTCATGAGCATTTTCTAAAATTAAAAAATTTTTTAAATAAAATTTCATATTAGTAATTTAAAAAACGTTTCTTAAAAGTTTAATTGAATATTAATCTTTATTATTTTCTTTTTATGCTTTCTGTCCAACATAAGGTGAGAATTGATTATAAATATAATAAAATTTTGAAAATATTATTTGCAATTAAATTATATATAGAAGTGGTTCTAATTTTAAAGATGTTTTTATTTAATTTTAAAAACATTTTTAACTTTAATGAAGAAATTTTCATTAAAAATTTTGTGAGGTGGATAGTAAAAATTAAGACTTGATTAACAAAAATTGATATATATTTTGAATACAATAATAAATATAATGATATTTGTAAAAGAGAAAAAATATTTTTATCACAAATAAATTGTATTTAAAATAAATATCAATTTTTATTAATCAAATCACCTCACAAAATTTTTAAAGAAGAAATCTCAATAAAAAATATAAGTATTTTTAAAATTAAAAATATATTTATGAATAAATTGATTGTGAATAATATTTTCATTACAAAATTTTTTCATAATATATATCGTCCACTTGATGTAGGATAGAAATACAAGTAAACATTTGAATAAACTTTTAAGAAATTTGTAGGATCCATTAAAAAGAATAAAAGATTTTTAAAAGAGAATTTTCATATTAATTGTATAATAAAATTGATAGTTAATAATTTTTTTATTAGATTGCTGATATAATATTTTATTTATAAAAATTTCTAACCCTACAAGACAATGACTAATAATAAAATAAATAAATATAAATATTAACATTACTAAAGTTAAAGTTAGATAACTAAAATTCCTAAATAACTTAAAATACTTTAAATAAGTAAATTAATTATAAAATTAAAATAATTAAAATTATAACATTATTTGTAGAATAATTGAAAATAGTCTTTATGACATCTCTTATGTCAAAGGTTTAGTTTTAACTTGTTTAAATTTTCTTCTACAAGAGTTTTGGTCATTTTTTGGAAAAGAGCTTTTTTTTCTAAAATAAAATGAAAAAATATAAGTGATATTAGAGTACAAATTTTATAGTAGTCAATAATAATCATTAATTATGTTTAAAATTATAAAAGTCAAATATATATTTAATTTCACTAATTATTTTAACGAAAATTTAAACCATTAACTTTAACTTTTATAGTATGTCCTTGAGATAGTTTTTCCTTTTCTAGTTCTTTATAAAAACCAACTTGGGGAAATTTGGCCGTGTATACATGACTCACCATGGCGCATAACTGAAGACCAATAATGCTTTATTAAGAGATTTTGTCAATTTGCTCCCCATTGAAAGCATTTTAAATTTGAAGGACTACAATAGGAAAAATCAAACTTGGAGAACTCGATTTACGAAAATTCAAAATTTGTAGGACTTACTTTGCACTTATCCCTAATAATAATTGGGGTCCGGGTCTCTTTACCGATGGTCCCTGAAAACTTATTAAATTATTATAATTTTTTTTATATTGTATATAATATAATCTGTTTAAGATAAAAATATTTCAAAGGTAATACAAACCATTTTTGTAGTTATTTGTGTTTAAGAAATTTGTGTTTACTGCGAGTTTCTCTTTTACTTAGATATACATATAATTAGGTTAAATTTGATGCAATTGCCTTTTTTCATTTGTATTATAATAAAAATGACGTTAATAAGCTAGAGAGAAAAAAAACAAAATCATATCAGAGCGTGACGGTAGGATGGTTATCTTTGTAGAGCGGGAGACAATATGCCAAAAAAAATCTGAATTTAATAATACTCACTTTACCTATTTTTTTGGCAACATCTTCTGTCTGCAATTTTTCTGACGATTTGTTTTGTTTTTTTTTGTTTTTTTTTTCCAAGGATAGTTCAGTCTCTATAAATTAATTTTAAATATTATGAAGTTGAAAGAACTTCGAAAGTGCTTGTGGGGTACTTTTTCAGTCTTATAGGCAATGTCTTGGATCGCAGAACAAACGCAAACACACACACAAACCAAACCAATAAAACAAACCATGGCTTCCCTCTCCTATGCTCCTGGTGCTGGTGCCAGAGCGATCAACTTTAGCCCGCCTGCATCTGCCAGCGTCATAGAATTCCAGCTCCCTTCCACTCCCACAACACCGAGAATCAGGCCTGCTGCCCACTGTGTCGCAGAAGACTGCGAAAAAATTCTCCAAAGCCGTCGGGCTCCTGAAGAATCTGCCAGACGATGATCCCCGTAGCTTCGAGCAACAAGCAGCCTTGTATTCTGCTTATTCCAATGGTGAATATCAGCAAGTGATATTTCCTGACTCGGACATCCGAATCCACATTTCCTGGCTCTTCCTACCATTCCATAGAATTTACGTTTACTTCTATGAGAGGATTTTGTCGAAACTGAGTGGTGATCCAACTTTTGCCCTGCCCTTCTGGAGTTGGGATGCCCCTGCTGGCCAGCAAATGCCAAGCGTTTGATCGTAATCGAAACCAGGATCCCCAGACAGACCCCGAAAATTTTGATGCAAGCAATCTTGCCATAATGTATAGAAAGATGGTGACTAGTAGCAAAAACAAAGTACTCTTTTTCGGTTCTCCATACCGGGCTGGTGATAATCCAGATCCTGGAGCTGGCTCCATTGAGATCACGTCAAACTATCAGATTGGCATGGGCAATGCCTTCACACCGTGGAGAAGAACATTTTTATGCCCTTCACGCCAATGTCGACCGTATGTGGGACATATGGAAGGAAACGCTCAAAAACAATACTTTTGGGGATCCTGATTGGGTTACTGTAGCGTTTAATTTCTACAATGAAAATAAGGATATTGTTTGTGTTAAGGTTAGTGACTTTCTTGACACGGGCAAGCTGGGATATGCCTATGAAGAAGTTGATCATCCTTGGCTACATTCTAAATCTTTGGTGAATGCGACAACGACTTCATATGGGCAGCGGCACTTGCAGCCGAAAAGGAAAACATTGACACCCCCGAATTCATTCCCTCTAGTATTGGAAAAAGTGGTAAGTGTGGAGGTTCCAAGGCCGAAGAAATCTCGAAGCAATGCTGAGAAAGAAGGAGGAAGAGGAGATTTTAGTGATAGATGGGATTCAACTTGACAGAGGCTCCAGTGTGAAATTTGATGTTTACATTAATGACGAGGGTGAGATAAAAATCACACCAGAGCACTCAGAGTATGCAGGGGGCTATGTGAATGTACCCCACAAGTATAAGGGAAAGAACACTTTGAAGACATGCCTGAGATTGGGAATCACGGCCTTGTTGGAGGATTTGGACGCGGATGATGGCCACACTGTTGTGGTGAAAATTGTCCCTAGAGTCGCAGAGGGTCTTGTCACCATTGGTGGTCTTAAAACACGGTTGCTCCAAAGCCTGTGATCGTCTGCTTAGCTTTTGTCTACTATACGTCCTATCTTCTATTTCGTGTCCATTTTATGCTTTCATTTCCTCAATAAACCCTTGCACGCTTATGAGCTCGATGTGCAAGTTTGTGTTTCCATTTTAGCTACAAATAAAATAACAGAGTAATCGTTGATTTTTCTGCTGTTGCTCGCTAATGAGTGAAAAAAAAATAATAAAATGTTTGATCAATTTATTAGTTTGATATTGCTTTTGCATATTGAATTACTCTAATTTCTTTTTTTTTTTAATAATATTTTTGGTTTTCAGAATAGAAAATAATCGGGACACATTTTCATTAGTTTTAAACAGTCTATGGTATGAGAAATGGAAGATTTTTCATTTCCCCATGTTTTAGATGTGATGAAACGTGAAGAAAATAATAACAATTCTCTCTGGATGGGGGAAAACCTCTTCCCAAAGGTATGGCGCTACTCTCAAAGTTGTCATGAAAGAATAACACTTCCATATGACAAAAACCACAATTTGGATCCCTAAAATTTGCTTCAGCTTCTATCTTAGTCTCTTAATTTGGTAGTTTAACTGTCCCGGCACTTCTGTTATGCTTCCTCACTAGGATGGAGCAAAAACTTGATAGTACTAAGTTGCCAACTAACAATGTTTTACAGTGCTTTCATAATGACCAGCAAATTCCTCTTGCCCAGCAAAACGACAAGTTTTGACAGTCAATCTACCAGAAAGAATTCGAGGTGCTGAAATGGTAATGAAATTATTCAATACATGCCAACGGAAGCATATTTTTTGTTTTTGAAACTGTGGTGGGAAAATTTGGCATGTCTGTCCCAATGATGACATGTTTATTTATTCCTCCTGCTCCTTAGTTTTGTGTGATAGGTGGTCTCAGAGATGGGGTCTGACTGATATGGGATTTGGTCGAGAGACAACTGTGTATTGCTTCTTTGCAGTTGCTGCCAGTACTTCACTGCCTCAGGATTCTGATGTTAGAATGATAGTTGCAAGAAGTGCCATACTCATTAGAGTGGCTGATGATTTTTACAACATAGAAGGTTCTCTGGATGAGTTGGAAAAACTCACAGATGCTGTTCAAAGGTATATAATCCCGTGCTTGTACAGGGAAACAAAAACTAAAAGGATAAGTTTGATGTTGTCTCTTTTTTGATACATTTCTCAGGTGGGATGGTAAGGTCACAGTAAGACCACCTTTGATGTCCTTGAAAGCCTTGTAGGAGAAGTGGCAGCAGAACACCTTCAACGGCAAGGATCGGATGTAACAGACAGTCTTCAAAATATTGTAAGACTTTCTGCAGAATTTATGCAGTTTTTGATCAATTTCTTGCCTTCCACTCCCGGATCATTTAACCTTAGTTGGCAAATTTGTTGCTTCTTTGAAGTGGCATGAGACATTTCTGTCTTGGTTTACCGAATCTAGTCGAAGCAAAAATGCATGCATACTATCAACAGAAGACTAACTTGAAACCGGCATGGTGTCTATAGCTACGCACACCATAATTCTTTCAGCTTCGTGTTTCTTAAACCCACCTTTACCTGCTTGCAAGCTCAAGCCAGCAGGGTATGAAGCAATTACTAAACTGGTCATGGTCATAGCTTGTTTGCTGAATGACATACAAAGCTATGAGGTAAGCAAAAAATTTTCTAGGCAAATTCATTCAATTATGTGGACAAGTCATTTGAACAGAATGTCCTATGCAATGACAGAAGGAACAAGAAGAAGGGAAAATGAACTTCGTCCTGCTCCACTTGAAAGTAAATCCAGAGGCAGATATTGAAGAATCAATTGCATACGTTGGATAAATTCTTGCAAAGAAGACCGAGGAATTCCTCGAGCACGCACTAATTGATGGCTTTGATGATCTATCCATGCCGTGCAGGCATCTGCACTTGTCCTTTTTGAAGGTTTTCCAAATGTTCTTTGATTCTAGCAACAACTATGACTCCAATACAGAATTTGTACAAGACATAAAAAAATGCGATTTATTTTCTCCACATGTTGAAAATCCCCTGATGCTTCCTGCTCTTCACTCAGGCTCAGCAAGGAGACATCAAACTGTTGTTAGCCCACTTTGATCGTGGGCACCTTAAGTATCATAGCATTAGTACCACTGCAAGAAGTGTATATCAGGCCGTCTTTAGAGAGTCATATTTGTTGGGGTTATGCTTCGTTAAGGATTTCCCCCTCTGATGGTGTGGCTGGTGTCCTGTCTGTTCAGTTTATCTAGCCAGTATGCGTTTTCAGCTTCCCCTGTAACATTATTGGAACAATAATTTCCATTGTGTTTAACAAGAAAAGTATTTGTGTGGCTAGCAATTTGCGTTAGATGACGCCTCTCCCAATCCTTGCAAAACATAGTCTCCAGCACCCCTTCCTCTATCGGGAACTCACCCATATTTTTTCCATTCTTTTGTTCTTAAGGACGGGTGGGGCGGGGGATTTGAATACAATTTACGCAGATCTTACTCATTAAGATGTAGTATATTCCATATTCCATAAAAGAAGTATCCATAGCAGGTCTCCATTTCTGCATTCACAGATAATATTGACCCAAAAGTTTAGGGATACAGGACCAAACATGAAAAATTATGACCATTGTATTAATAGCATAATTGAAAATTTGAGCGTCCATTTCATTTGTATCTCTATAATGAGCTCATTTCATTGATAGAGACGGGACCAAAATTCAGGAGTTCTTTACTCTGTCAGCAACATTTGCAGATTCACATCTATTCTATGTTAAAAGCTAGCACATATTATTGTTTATATTCGTTGATCCCTATAACAACTTTAATGCACTTAATAGCAAAATTTTTGGAGAAAAGGACAGCCAATTCAATACTTTTAGAAAAGGCTGAAAAGAGTACAAGTGAGTCTTTTGGTTTAGAGATAGGCTCTGCAAAGCCATTTGCAGTTTAAAATTACTTTTAGAAAAAAGAAAAAAAAACAAAAGCTTCGGTTAAAGGGTGCCTTATCACTAGAGGTGGTATTCTAGTTAATAATTCGATATGCTTCTTTCCATATAATTTGGGTTTGAATCCTTTCGGTATCATTTGCTCCCTCATAAAGGAAATTTTAAAGTGAAAATTATCATACTAAATTTTAAATTCATTAAAATCAAAATAGATATGAAATTTATGGAGAAAATTAAATGAGTAGGCTAACAATTAACTTTTAGAGAAAAATTATATCAAAATTATAATATTAAATTTTAAATTCATTAATACTAAATTTAGGCATAGAGCTCATGGAAGAGGAAGTTTACCCTTGAAGCACATGTGTTACAACTAATATACTTTTAATGTACTTTTCTTAACTAGTAAAAAAAAAATTGAAAGGTACATTAATTAGAATTTCCAAAAAATATAAGTATGAAGTTGGAATATCTTTAAAGGTAAGCAAATTATCAAATACAAAGGTTAAATTTGGCCCATAACTTGTGTGACTAGCAAGTGTTTTTTCTTCTTATGCGAATCAAAGGATTTTCGTTTATAACGATTTAAGAATTTATAACAGCTCTCCAGTTAAACAAAGAAAGCAAGGCATTTAAGCTCCTAACTTCCCAACTGCTACATTCTAATTTGGACAAAAATACTCTAATTTAATTAATTTTTATGATAAAAAATATATTTCAGATAAGAGTTAAGTTACTAACTAATTTTTATTATTATATCTTCTATTTGAAATATAAAATATAATTCAAAATTTGAATATGAAATATTAATTTTGTGTTTATTATTAAACTAACTATGAGTGGTTAAAATGAATCAATTTTATCCTTGGAGAATTCGATTAAATTACTTAAGCTAGCCTGATGGTTACAGTAATTTCCAATACTTTTCGCCTGAATTACTCCTCGTTCCCTCATATCCTAACAGGTGCTTTCCATCTTGACTCTGTGAGGGGAGCAGCCCACGTTCTGTACAATAAACGTGTTCATTGTTTTATTGAATTTCTGTACATATCTTTGTCGGTCTTTAATCCGTAATTGGCCGGACAATGTTTGACGTATTACGATTGGACAGACAACCAAAGTTCGGCTGTCCTCAGGAGAAAATTTGGAAGTTCTAAGAGAACACAAAGGCAATTTTATTTGTGTTTTATTTATTTATTTATTTATTCTTTTTGTCGGTGAATTGCTAGGATTCAAAGTACGTCAAAGTCTTGGTAATTGTTAACTCTTGAGCTGGCGGCTAACAATTCTACTTTTAAAAGATGCTCACTCTTTGTTGAATCAGGGTCTTACAATGATATATCTTGGAAAGCTAATGATGTCCTGTGACCATAGAGACTTAGAAAAATTTTTTCTTTAACCGAAAGGCATCTTGATATTCTTCTAGATTGAGCCTTCGAGTATAATAGTAGAATTGTCAACTTGACTGCAAATACACTTGTCAACATAGTTATTAATAAAAATTCTGATCTCGTTGTATGGTCATAAGGTTTTTTATTTAACTTTCTTTCCCCGGGGGCTTCTCTTTACCTCTTTTGTACAATAATATTTCAATTAATATAATTTGCTCCACTGATTTATCAAATAAATAAATGAGAAAAGAAGATTTCAACTCTTATTGTTCTTGTTTGAAGATTTTTTGTTTTTACTTTTTTTTTTGGGTTCTTACCATTTCATGATATAACACCATCATTTAGCAATAATATATACCTTAATATAGATTTACATTTATCTATATTCCTTCTCATTCGATATATGAATAATCAATTAGTTATAAATTATTTTCTTGATAATACAAAAAATAATCAATGTTACTTTTAAGATACCAAAATATTCTCTTTATAAACTTACTAATGTATTTTTCTTAGATTTGATTGGTATTGACTTACTAATCCAATGACATAACAAATTTCAGGGTATATACATATTATAACATATATCAAACTACCCTATGACACATTCTTTATTTCTTCATATTCTTATTGTGTTTTAGAACACATTTTAATGTTCAGGTCATCATCTTTAACAATTAGAGTATTAATGAATTTATAACTTTTCATTTTAAATTACTAAAAATTTTTATAGATATAAGATTCTCATGATAAAGTTGGGAATCTTTTAAAAGGATCCATGTGGATTTTTACTCCTAACATGTAAATTGCCTCACTCATAATTTTCATTTTAAAATTAGAGGACAATCATTCCTTGATGATAGTGATAAACTCTTTATTATTTCTAACTAATATGAAGTTATCTATATATAGAGATAATATTACAAATTTATCTTTAAATTTTTTGATGTATATGCAATAATCCTCATTAATCATTGTAAAGTCATATAAAATTATTGTATAATAAAATCTCAAATACCATTATTTAAAAAATTATTTTAAATTATAAATTGATCTTAGGAATTTGCAACTAGATTCTCTTAGCCCTGGATAGTGAAACATATAGGTTGTTCTATGTATATTTTTTTGTCTAACTTTTCATTGAGAAAAATAGTTTTAATATCCATTTAATATAATTTTAAATCCATATTTGCAACTATAGTTAGAATTAAGTAAATTGAGATAAATTATACTTTTAGTTAAAAAGTTTCCAAAAAGTTTATAATCTTTTGTTGAGTATAACTTTTTGCTGCTAGGTGAATTTTACACTTTTCTATGGATTAATCTACCTTATACTTAATATTAAGAACCCATTTGTTCCTAATAGGTTTACATTCTCGGGGCTAAGTCTCAAATTTACTTAGATTTTATAAATTTCATATTTTTTTTTCCTATTACCTTTATCCATTATTTTTTAGTATGACATGAGATAGTCTTAATTATTGTTTTAGCCTTTTTCTTATTACAAAGGACAATCATAAAAACTTCTTTTTGAATCTTAAAATGACAACATGAGATACTCTTGTAATTTTTTTTTGCATAATATGAGTTTTTACAAACTTTATATAAATTATTGTATAATACTTTTACTTAAATTAATAGTCAAAGACATTTCCTAATCCATTTGAGTTGATGAGTTTAGTGCATTATAACCATTTGGATCACTCATTTTATAAAGACAAAAATTTATATTAATATCAATCATATTAGGAAATTAATTCTCTAATATGTGATATTTCATAATTCAAGTTCTTAAATACTTCCATTGAATTATTCAGTAATAAATATAAACCTTTTAAAAGTGTTCAAAATTTACTAAGTAAAAGAAAATTTTAAAAAAGTTATATATAAATATAGCTTCATAAATAAAGACACTTGGGAATTTTAAGGATATGTAGTAGCTTACCTACCTCATATTTTACTAACCAAAAGAAAATTTTAATAAAAAAGAAAACAATGTCTAGCTTAAGGACTTTAATATGAAGTAATACTTTTGAATTATAAACAATATTGCCACTTTTCCAACTATAATTACTATAAATTATGATAATTATGAATAAAAAAGTTTTATTTATTCTTATAACACGCTCTTTAATGATCTTTTTAATTGGAATACACATCATACAAATTATATTTTATCTTTTAATAAAACTTAAAGGATATTATAAATTATTAATATTAAAATATTACTTTTATAATCTATTAATTTTTAAAATATAATATCCTAATATTGTAGAACAACCAATTAAAAAAATTTTAGTCTAAATTTTATATTTTTCTAATATTTATACTAATTATTATAAATTTTTTAAAAAATAATTTAGGTTAAGGATAATAAAAATATTAAATAATAGATAATCATTGGCTAGCACATCACACATTATACTCTTTAATTAGTCAACAAAATATAAAGTCAAAATAGCTTTTTTTTAACTTCAGTCAAGTTTGCAACAGGGTGTCTTCTTATGGTAATTATCATATTTATTTGTGGTCTTGTCCATGTCAAGTTAGTTAATATCATATTTATTTGTGGTCTTGTCCATGTCAAGTTAGTTAAATATACGCTCCATTTCACCCATTTGACTTGAGAGTGCAGTGGACTTGTCATTATTTAGACCTCTAATAATTGTAAAATTTTGATATATATTATAATTTGACCTATTTAATTTATTAATGTAGTTAGTTTGCAAAAATAATATATAAAAATATATATTTACAAAATTATCTAAATATATGAGACTGAAAGTTATTTTGAAAATTGTTTATTTCTTTTTTGAAATTTTAAAATTTAATTACTCTCAATTAGTATACTTAAAATTGACAAATAATATATGATTAGAAAACCTATGATATGTACCTTGTATACATGTAAATTGTGTGCCACGAAATTGTAGTTTTTAGGGTCAATTTAGAAAAATAACATGCAAAAAGAAAAATATTTTTCTCACATAATACATAACTGAAAAATATGGAATTTTTTTACAGCATATTGCATAATTCATTATTTTATCATATACAAAAGTTTATTAAAAAATAATAATGTATGTAAGAGAATTTTTTTTTAACATATTGATTAAAAATATTTATAAAAATTGTACATAAAATAACCAAAAAAAACCTAAAACAACAATTTTTATACTCTTTTTCATGTCAAAATCAATTTAAGAAGGTTCTAATGCTAACTTAATATAAAATAGGTGGAATTATAGTTAATTATGAAAACTTTCAAATAATAACAATAAACTAATTTCCACCAAATTGAACTTTGTTTGCAATTTATGTGATATCTATATGCATATCTCGATTGATTTATAATTTAAGAATCTCTTACTGATATGAAAAAGTTGTATTTTACATTTAATTTTTATTTAGTTTTTAGAATATGAGAAATTCTTGAATTATTTTGTTTTGAAAGTATCTTTAAATTATTTTTATTTATACAACAAATATGATTTTCACACATTATTTGTAGTGTGTATTTATAATAAGAAAATAGTTGTAACTTCCTACAACTTTCCCTTAATTGAGTTGAATTAGTCTCTCGCGAGCAAACTGACCTGGCACGGTAAATTTACGTCCATTTTCTGTGACCCATTCAATTCTTGCTCAACTGGGATTTCCTATTCCCGTCACTTCTAGAGCGCCATTCCTCAATCCCTCTTCCCCACCTAGTGTCCCCACCGACTCTCCTAAGTTTTCATCTAACCTATGAAATGTCGTCTCTACAGATGTATACAGTAGGGGTTGAAAGCGGATGTTGACAAATCGGCAGACAAGTTGGCTTACAAACGTAATTTTTTTGACAATGAACCGGTGTTCCAGGAGATTAAACAATTGTTTTACAAACTTCTTTGAAGGACTATGCAAATAAATGCACATACTACAACTACATACCGGTCAAGAAATTCAAAAGGTTTTTTTTTCCATTTTTGTTTTTTTCTTGTCTAACCAAATACCAAGCATTTTCTCGACCGTCCAAACTTGGAAGTCGGTTCCATCCTCCAAAAGTCGAACCAAAATTCACTCCTTTGATCAAATTGACGACCCCAATACCTTATATATACCCAATAACACACCCAAATCTCTCTTACGGAGCTGCAGGAGAAAAACAACAATTAAATTCACCAATCTATTCGCTAAATACACCCCATTTGCCCATTATTTTCGCTTAGCTTCCTCAAGGAGCCATGCTGACTTCAGCGAAACTAGCCAAGGAATTGAGCCACCAAATTCTGAACCACGGTAACCGAATTGTCAGGACCACTAGATCATCGGATGTCTTCATTTCACACCGTGGAATCGATACTAAACGAACAATTGCGGGGTTGCTTTATGGACACCTCTCGCGACTCGGGATCAACGCTTTCTTGGATAACAAGGATATGAAACCTGGTGACAAATTGTTCGACAAAATCGACACAGCTATTCAAAATTGCAAAGTTGGGGTTGCTGTTTTTTCTCCACGTTATTGTGACTCGTACTTTTGTCTGCATGAGCTGGCTTTGATTATGGAGACCAAGAAAAAAGTAATACCTATATTTTGCGACGTGAAACCATCTGAGCTTCACGTTAAGGACAATGGAGTTTGCCCTTCCATGGAGCTCCAGAGATTCGCTTATGCTATAGAAGAAGCAAAATATACGGTGGGACTTGCGTTTGACACGAACAAAGGGTACGTGATAGATAATTTAATTCACTTCTTTTAGTAAAAATCTTTAAAATATAGGATATTATACCACTACTACATTTTACTTTAATTAGCATGTTGTTGGCAATTCTAATGTTGTTTAATTTTATTGTGGACATTTAGGGACTGGTCGGAATTCCTGAAAATGGCGACTGATTCTGTGATCAAGAACTTGATCGAGGTGGATGGAGAAAGAGTGCTCAAGGACCTTGGACATGTTTTGCAGATTTATCGCTGAAGATCAATGAAGCTAATCACCATACAATCCTTATCATGCAAGAATTAATCTTCTTCTCTTAAATAAGAATCGAGGGACGGATGGACCTCCTTCATTTGTTAATTTATACATGTCGATAGAAAATTTGTGTATTCATTCAATCAATTAATTTGTTTATTGTAAAAACAAAATGTGCAGAAAATTGTACACTATCTTAATCTTGAATTATAGATTAATGCTATTTGTAACTTTCTTTTCACTGCTTTATAATAAAGACACTCTAAAATTGTTGAATCGCTCGTCTTGCGATTGGAAGTGTTTAAACTTTAAATAGGTGATTCAATAAGGCTGCATATAGTTTCTTTTCCTTTTTTTTTTTCATTGGTTTGTATATAATTACAATGTAACTCGTGTATATATATATATATGTTCGAGTACATTATTCAAAAAACAAATTATCCAACCTATTTAATTACTCTCAAGAAACATCTTGTCCAAAAACTTGAATTGATGGATGAGACCAAGATATATATCATATATTAAAATTTAATTATTACAGTGAGATCTTAATTATTTAATGTCGACATTTACCTCATATCAATTGATTTGTTATGACATGTTAACGCTAATTCATTCGGGAGAGTACTCCAATCCCTTCTTTCCATTCCTTTTATTTTTCTTTCGATAAATCCTCTTTTTTCATTATTTTGTTAGAGGCAATGTATAAGCAGACTAATTTTTTCCCTCCTTTTTATTGAGAAATCTTGATCTCTTATGTTAAATAAGAACATATAGACGTACTCACCTTTTACTGTAACTTACCTGACAAAATCTTTTGATACTATCCTTAGAGATTATGAAATTGAAATGAAAGATTATGAAAGTGAGTCCGTACAATAACCTAGGTCAAATATGGACCAAGATGAATCACGTTGAAAAGGGAAAAAAAAAGAAACGGAAGGAACAAGTGCGAAATGCGAAAGTGTCTAGGAAATTATAAAAGAAGTTGGTCAATGAGCTCGGAGTGTACAAGTAGGAGATGAAATTTCAGGGCTTGAGAAAAGAAAATGCAGATATATATCCGCCAGCGCGCCGTGAATTTTCCATGGAAGTTTCCTCAACAATAGGTGGCCTGAACTTTCCATGAAAGCTCACGCAAGAGGCGGAAGTGGGTTAATGTCTTCCTTGTTTAACTTTTTGGGTCAAGTTACGGCGGTCACTTTCCAAAAGTGGTACCGATAGGGACAGAAAAAGAAAGGGCACACACACACACACACATATGAAAATAAAAAAGTAATATTAGATATTCCGAATAAGCATTTTTATCCAGTTATTAAAGTGAAATTCTGAGAGTATAATCCTATTACTCATTTTTTATTTTAAGCACGAGAATGTGGGAGTAACTTACAGAAACTTTCCGAGTTATTAAATTGGAAATATATGCATATATATCGTGTTTCCAATGAAAATTACAGGAACTTTAATTATAATTGCATGAACATTTAATGGCTATGAGATGGGAGGTGTTCTAAGAATATCTGAAAGCGTGTTTGGATTAATTGTCAGAGGATGAAAATTGATTGCTTGATAGTTAGTAGCTCTTATTTTAATTGCTCATTCGTGTAATAAAGCTCTTGTTTTAGATTTAATGGACATTTTTCCCACTCGAATCACTTTATATATATATATATACACACACACATGATAATTACCCATTTTAGATTTAGTAATTTTTTTCCTAAAAATTTCCATATATATATAGCTTTGAATTTTTTGATAAGCTAAAGTCGAGTTTTATTAAAGAAAACATATGTGAGCAATTACAAAAGGGTAGAAATGGATAAACAAGGAAGTTATAAGTAGGTAATGAAATTAGATTACTTAATAATTGCTTACTTCACTAAACCACTAGTTATAAAGTTACAATTCCTACTTATATATATGCTTGAAGTACTAAGAAGTACACAAACTAATAGAGTTAAAAACCCTTTGAAAAAGCTGTTTCAACTTACAAGGCCCTAGCTCCTTTTTGTTCCACCGAGTGATGGTAATAAGAAAAGCAAACTCCAAAATGAAAGACATATACTAAAGCTCTTTCTTGGATGATGTCAACTCAATGGCCTTAAGGATTGCAAGCAACTCTGCACTGCTAGAATCAATAATACGTACTGAGCAAGAGAACATAATATGAAATGTCCGTGAGGATCTCTAAGGATGCTACCAATGCCCTCGGGACCTGGCTTCCATATAGTTGTGTCATCAACATTCCATTTGAGATAGTGAGGTTGAGGAACAACCCAAGTTTGCAGCTTTGGAGGATGTTTTGGAGTAACCTGGAGTTTCAATGTGTCAGCGAGTAGAAGGATGGGCCAGGGTAGTTGTCATCCCGACAATTAAGCCAGAGAACAGGTTTCCCCATAATCAGCTCCAACATCATATCCCATTTCGGAACCTCATTCCGGAATACCATCTTATTTCTTTGCTGTATTTTTATTGACGATCATTTCTATTAATTCGATATTTTGCATTTACTATTAGAATAATACTTTTACTATCGTTAATTGTGTGTTTATATCCATTTAATACAAGCTCTTAGCATTTTACCCGTGTTATTCCCCAGTCAAAAATCCAGGATTGCACGACACGTTTATTGATAGACCTATTATTTGATGGTCGCATAATTTAAATTTGGTATCATTAATTTTTTTCTTTCGGCCGAAAGTCAATATTTATGACATGGAGTCAAGAGGCTTCAACCTAGAAATGAGATATTGCTAAAAGAGTGTCCGTACCGCTTTACTATACACTCATGATGGTTAATTGTTTGTTTAATTCTCAAATTAAATAGTCAATTGCAAAATTTAAATTACAATTTTATTTTCTTATAATGCGAATCCCAAAAAATATAATGAGATTTACAAGAAAATAAAGAATTTATAATTTCAATAAAGTTAAAAAAATGTTTAACAAGAATAAAAAAATCTTGACTCAATGTTTATTAATAAAATACGAATTAAAAGTATAAATTATAATTAGAACATTATGAGAATAATTTTAATAAATTTTAAAATTCTCCAAAAGAATTAAAAAGAGAAAAATCTCTTAAATTTATTTAAAAATCAATCAACTATTCTTATAAGAAAAAAAATAGTTCAAAATAAAATGGTAAATTTAAAATAAAATAAGCAACAACAATTTTTTAACAAACTATTAAATAAATAATTGAATGAATTATACTTAAATTAAAACATCATTCAACTTATTATAATTATAAAATAATTAAATAACATATATGATCTTTAAAAATAATAAAATATATAACTAATTTTAAAATTTAACTCAAATTCTTTAAATAAGTTGTTTTTAAATTTATTTTAAAATTTATTAAATTTTGATATTCTTCTAAAAAACAAATTTATTATATATTATTTTTAACTCAGATAATTTCAATAAATTTATTTAAAACTTGTATTTTTTTAGTTTTAACTCTTATTATTAGATCTTCATGTATTTATAATTGATCACTACACAACTTGATTTCCATCATCTTGCTTCAAAAAAAAAAAAAAAAGAAAGAAACTTCTTGGAAACAGTAGGGCATATAAACTATAAAATCTTGATAGTTAAGTGGTAGAAATATGGTTCTTCCAGGACATTTGATTTGTGAGAGTTCAAGGACTTATTGACAAATAAATGAAGAATTCAAGTTTGACTGAATAATTCAACTTAATAATTTCACACTAGAATAAGTTGACCTTACATTGACCGTTCCGCATTTTTTTATTGACCCGGAGGAGTCCTCCGGAGAATGATGTTTCTGTAACTGTTGCTGATTTGAATTCAAGTTTGACTGAATAATTCAAATTAATGATTTGAATTTTTGCCAAAAAGTTATTTTCTTTTTGCTCTTCTTTTTTCTTTTCTTTCCTGTTTTTTTTTTTTTCCTCTTTTGAGAAAGATGTTCTCCCCAGTGTTTTTTCAACACATGCAGTCCCGGGATCTTCTACATTGGTTGGACGAAGAATACTCAATACACAACTTTTATTTGTGTAAATTCCCCAGATCTTCTACGTTGTTTTCCTATATTATCTATCTGTTTTTTGTTTTTTTTTCTTAAAAGGAGGGTAATATAAGAAAAGAGAATAAAAGAGATAGAATTCAAATTCTTATCTTCTCCCTTAATGCAAAATATATAAATGAGTTGTTCCATAGATAGACAGTCTAAATTATTTGTATTAATTTATGGTACGAAATCGTAGCATTGGGTCTATACTCCGTTGCCCTCAACTTGGAGGCCCACATGGCCTGGCCCAGCTTGTGCTGTCCCTGCAGTTTGCTGCTTGACGGGAGACACTCGACGAAATTGACATTGTCCATTTTCTGTTATTTTTCTGGCCCATCTGACACAACTTTCTCTGTGACACGGGGAAAGTAATCCATCAAATACTCATTAAAATAAACCGGTGGTGGTGGGTCACCTCTTCTGAGATAATTCTCAAATCGATTCTCTCTCTCTCGTCCTTCCCTCCTCAGAGGTTGATGTAGGCATCGTAGTCGCCTCCTCTATCCTGCAGATTTGGTCTTAGGGTCGCACAAGTCGTGACCCCATCAACTTAGTTTACTAATTAGCGAAGAGTTTCTGGGTTGAGGGACTGGCGACCTATGTGAGACAGATTACGAGAGTCGTGCTAAAATTCAGCATAAATGTTCCGAAACTTAAATTAGCGAGGGCCGAGAGAGACAGACTAAGAGCTCAGGATGGAGAGAATGAGCTGCTTTAGGTCACTTATTTTAACATGGTTAAGGAATGGAGTATTTATGGGGCCTTTACAGGGCTCCCCAATTGGCTACCAAAGTAATTACGAATCCAGTTGACACGCCAACCAGGTAACCCTTGGTGGGTACTATTGGCATGCTTATCTAACACGCATTGGTTGCACTTGAAGCAGAATTGGGTCAAGCACTCACAACTGTCACTGGAGGCGCTTGCCCTTCGTATGACTGTGAGAACATCTCTTGTGGGGACGCTTGTCCTATATGTCAGGAACGTGACCACCTAGGAAAGGGTTATCCAAACAGAGCCTTTGAGAAGATCTCATGCCAAGTTGACCAAGTTCTTGAATAATGCTGGGTTGCTAGATTATGATAAAATCGGGCCTCAGAGAGATGTGGACTTGAAGCTTGTGGTGAATAGTGGTAATGCCCTTATTACAAATAAATATACAGTTTATTTTGTAATCCAATGAAAATTCATGGCATATCTAAATTATCATCATCATTATTATTTTGATGTTATATTGGCTTCAATGTAGTAAGCCTGTCTTGAAAGACGAGGCACCCTCTTTGAATTGATGCAAATCTTTAGCTAAAGTTCACAAATGGTGAGTTGCCCATAGAAGCCCAATCTCTCTATCTTTCAACAAATGCCTTGAAACAATGATGTTGCAACCATATGAGTTTTGCTGATAGTAAAATATTGAGTATTACTAATATATTTATTTGAGTTTAATTAGTAAAAAAATTATAACGCATAAATACATAAGTATTAAAGGAAGTAATACAAGTAATATAAATGGAGGCAATAAGGACTTCGTTGATAGACAACTAACTTTCAAAGGCTTTTGCGCTCAACCAGGGTGAATTAGATGATGCATTATATATGTTTGGAAAGTTAGACATATCTAATTTTCAATGCTGCCAATTATAAGTTAATTGGAGATATATGGAGGAATATATAATCAAAATACTAAGCATGGCCAAGTTGTCAAGACAGACTACATTGGTCAAATTCCAAAAAATGTCATAGATAACTAGAGTTGAATTAAGTGTTGAGTTGTATATAGTTGGAAAGATATTTTAGTCTAATTTGAATTTAAAAGATAGTACATGATTTAGAATTATTTAGAGAGCGTTATAATTGATTTATAAAAGGAGTACAAATTGTGAAGTTGACAAAAGGAAAGAATTTGAATGAAATTGCTAAAAGAAAGAAAAGAAGTTTGAGAAATGAAAAAAATTTGCAAAGATTAAGGAAGAGAACAAATATTTTTAAATGAGATTGAAAGAGGTACAAAAAAGAAAAGAAAGAAATCAAGTACAAAAAGAAAGAGTTAAAGAGGCTAAAAATTTTTTTTACAAAATTTGTATCTATCAACCAAACTAATTGTTGTGATTGACTCAATTTGTCAACAAGACAACATAAAAATAAGAGATGAAAAGCTGAAAAATTACAAAAAGTTTAGATTGGCCAACCAAACAAATTGTTGTGGTTAATTGAATGAGTAAAAGATTATTGAATCAACAAAAGTTGATTTTGGATAGAAATTTTAGATCAATTGATTAGATGAGTTAATTGACCGATGTTGTAGAAGTACAAAAAGTGGAAAAGTTTCAAAAAATTCGTATCAATCGACTGAAACTACCTAGCAATTAACCAATACCTCACAGACAAGCTCTTCAAATTTGGTTTAGATTGTAATTTAATTTTTACAACAAGATATTCTCAATTACAATGATCAGAAAAATATAAATATTTGCATATTGAATGTATATAAACAAAACTAAATATCTTGAATACTTTGAATTAAGAAGATATAGATTCTGATAGATCAAAATAGAAAGAAGGTGTATTACTTTAAAGAGACAAATGTCATTATTTTGTAAGAAAATTTTGTAAAACTTTGTATTCAAGATTAGTTGATCTAAGTGTTGTAAAAGTAAGTTTGGCACCAAGTTAATAAGTGTAGTAATTGGTGAATTTGACACCAAATCAACAAGTAGAGTCCTTGGTGAAATCTAATGTACTCTCTATCTTGAGTTGTATTAGAAACCAACAAATGAGTTATCTCAAAATCAACAAAGTAGATATAGTTATGGACTCGTCTCTACATGCACTTTCTTAAATGGGATTGTAATGGATTGGATAAAGGGAAAAGAGATCCTGATGGTATTGTTGTCCTTAGGACTCGTATCTTTTGTTTTGTGGGGGTTCCAATTCTATTGTGAGCGGCTTAGTGAAGCAAGACACTATTAGACCAATAATTCTCATTCTCTGGCTTCAGCTTTGACTTCGGTTAGCTTCTATTTTGGGCTTGTAACTTATCTTACTTCCTATTCATCCTTAATAAAATTGATATGAATTATTAGAAGAAAGAAAATTATAAGTTATAATTATAGATTAAGAAAGAAAATGATAATGTGACATACTTATGTTACACTGAACTTAGGAAACAAACATCGCAACCCAATTGTTCTCACCAAAAAACAAGAAGTTGGCACTGTTGAGTTGCTGTTTACTTTTCTGTCTCCATTTTGGTTTATGCATCGTATTAATTGATTTGGTAAAAATGACACTTGAGATTTCACCTACCAGAAGATACAATATGGTTGTAATAGTGCGGTATTCATGGCTGTCACAGCCTGGACAAGCACTTTAACGTTCTCAGAGGGCTCTTATTAATAACTATTAAAAAATGATCTGGCCACACTTACTAACAAACAGGCATTCGAGTTTGCATTTCTTGGAGTGAATGCGCGTCTTTTACCCCATTCTGAATCTGTTTCTTTTGGATGTACTATCGCATACTTAAGGCTTTGGCTTTGTGAGAATCTGCCAGAATAGACCCTGGTGTAACCCATCCACTCTTCATCTTCCAAGGCAAAGAAAAAGTTGACTCACCAGACATTTTGCTTTTTTGCCATGATGAATATAGCATTTAGATCAATTAGACTCTAAGGCTTTTCAGTTTTAAAAAGCGTTAAGATTTAAGAAAGATAAGCTTGTAATGTATTGAGTAGGTTGATTGTTAATTTTTGTAATTCTGTTTTGTAACATAAACCACCAAAAATATTAGTCACTCCAGCATCAATTTTTACTACTCGACTCGATGGACTAAAATTTGGTGATGCTGTGGTGTTTTTGATCATATATCCTTTGAAGGATGTAAAAGCCATTTATATATATTCCCAATCAGGAAATTATCAACCAATGTCTATCTTGACCTTTTTGATGGGTTTAAATTATGGCAGCCAGTTATGTTATAGCTATACCAGTTCTCCATACCTCATGCTGTACATGAAAAGCAATGTCTTAGCAATAATTGCAATATCCTGATAATAACAAAAGAAGTTGTTTTGTCTAATAACTCCTTACAACTTTATATCCACTTAAAATGTCAAGCTAATAAGTGAAGAAATCTATAAAAATTATAAGTCATATTTGATCTTTGTATTTTAGTAATGTGAGATTTTTATATTCTCAACATCGTCTCTTAACACATGTTATGCCTAATTAACATGTGATATAATTAAATTAAATTAAATAGTCTAAACTTATGCACTATGTTTTATTAGTATTCGGTTGCTGATAACATTTTAAAAATTAAAAAGGATTAACCTGCAAAGTGGCAAGTGCAAATAAGAGCAGTAAACTAAACTCACATACCATATCAAATAACCCAAACTTCACCTTTACTTTAAAGGTCAAATTAGTAGGTAAAAAATTTATAAATATTATAAATCATATCAAATTTTTATATTTTAGTGATATGGGGCTCTTATACTCTTAACATGTTTAGTCAATTATCAAATGGATTTCCAACAATTCAAGTTATAAGGCTGAATTTTGGAGATTCAAGAAATTTCTTGAATTATCCGCTAAGGTTAAGATGCAGGCACAAAGCAAAATAATCAAACAACATATCAATTGGTCCTTAATTAAAGATTTCAATCTAACTAAGAAAATGCTATTTCTTAGGTTGGTTTTGCCAAACTGGATCCAAGTAGGCTGAAAACTAAACGTCACAAGCTATCTAGGCAAACCAAACCGGGTCATAGTCATGTTCGAGATGATCAGCAATTTTGGCATTTGTGACCAAGTCATGTGCAAGTTAAGGTGTTTTAGCCTAGAGAAGCTACTAAACCATGCCTTTGCAAATGCAATTATCCTAGAAATGCAGACCAAATGGCCCCATAGTAATGTTCTTTCGATGACGTTCGTAAGAGTATAGGGCAGGAGATTCATGTGCCTATTCCACACCAAAGTAGTGATTGCGTATATCCTGTGGGCAATTACGCTTGCTTTCTGATGATCCATCAATTTGTGGGTGTAACTTGAAATACAATTAAAAAGAAGCAAGTGAAATAGTGTGTAAAGGGAATGAAAACCATACTAAATTCTCTTCTTTTACAAATCGCTGATGTCTGACAAGTTTTGACTTTGTAGGTGCTAGACTTCTGGTCATTTTTGCAGACTGCAAGGAACTTACAAGGAAACATGGCTACCCTAGAAAACGTGGAATCAATGAGCCACATTTATTCTTTATGGAAAAGTGAAAATGTCAACAAGCCTATCATGTACACAATATCTTGTATCTTGAATTTTCCCTTTTCCATGGTAAATAATGTATTTTACATAACCCAATTGTTTGTATTTGAGAATAAAAATCTGAAAATATCAATATGAAATAGTGATTATAATATGACCAATATAAAATAATTACTGAAATCATATAAATATTTAAAAATTTTTCTAATATTAAATTTATTTTTGTGTTATAAAATAAAATATTAAAAATGTAATATAAAATTTTTATTTTTTATTATATTATATTGATATCTGCTATATCATTATATTATAGTTAATATTAACAAACAATTAGAATCTTATAAATATTTAATCTTTTTTATAATGTTAGTTGTATTTTTATTTTTGCATTAGTAAATTCTATTTTGACTCTACTTTTTGTGATATATATATATATATATAATTAATTGTCTATCATTGTTAGTTTGTATTTTAATTAAACTTGCTTGTTGATTCTTGCATGTCTCTTCTAATTGCATTGTCTTTTATTCCTCTTAACACATAGATATTTAATTAGAGATAAGATCATGAGGGCAGAAGCTGTGATTTTATTTATTTTCTTAGCACATGGCTTTTCTGTTTTCATTATTATAAAAAGTGAAAACCGCATTACTCAACACTCCAACTAGGAACATCGTGCCTATTGTCAATAAACATGTACTGCATTCGCAATATCTATACAAAGAATGTTAGGCAAATGATTTTTTGATATAATGATTAAGTGCGCTCTGGAGTTATTGACCACATAATCAACTTGTTGTTTGTTAGAATCAGTGCAATTGTTTAGAAAAACCAAGTGCATGGTGGCTATGTTATTGATTGGCCAAAGTGTACCATGGTCTCATACCTTATACCACAGGAAGAAAAAAAAAAAAGTGTACTTATTCCCCACACCTAGTATTGACAAACAAATAAGTCAAATTAAGTCAAATGTGATATGAATTGTTTTGAATTTTAAATATTTCATATTTTGCTAACATTAAGTCTTGGCTTCATCTAATTCATAATAATCAAGTTTGCATACATCGATTTTCGAATTTATTTGGTTTTAAATATATTATGTTTCAAGTTGGCTCAATTTTACATTTATTTTATTCAAGTTATTTAGGTTTAAGTTTATTCAAATTTCAAATCTTTTTAAATTATTTGAAATTCAAGGTAGCTTTGAATTAAGAATTATTTTTGGGTTGGACTTATTGGAGTCAATTCAGGCTTTTTCAGTTCCACCCACACTTTTCCTCGGCTATGGACTAATTAACGATGGAAGTCCAAAATGGAGATATCACAATCTTGGTTAGCCCTGCTTGGTGCATGTCAATTTCAATCAAGTTGTGAATAAATTAATTTCAATTATATATGCATAATATGCGTGCGTCTAAATACGCTAACCCCATATCTCAGCTTTAAGCCTTTCATTTACAGCCACATGAGATCCTACTAAATTTACTTGCAATCGATTGAGCATGAATTGTAGCACGTGCAAACGTGCCAAAAGCTCTCTCTCTCTTTCTCTCTCTCTCACACACACACACATCACCACACACACGCACGCACGCACGCACACCACACACGCACACACAAACACACACTCTCTCTCTCTCTCTCTCTCTCTCTCTCTCTCTCGTTCTAAAGCATACATGCTATGCTATGCATTTTGGACCGAAGTGTGATCTGGGGTGTTGCATAAGAAAAGCATGACAGGAAAAGCGTACAAGGCAGTTCCAAACCTCCGACCCCAAAAACCTGCTAGTCCCCAGTTTTGTTTTGCCTCCATGTTTCCTTTATGTGGTACCCCACACCCCCCCACCTTCTCAACACGTGTAGGTTTTCCGTCTGCGTTGGATTTCCACGTATCGTCCGATCATACGCCCTCTCCATTTGGCATTTTATCAAAGCGCCTAACAGCACCCCCCCCCAAAAAACGCTCCTTTAAGTCTCGTATATCGACATTACCACAAGCTCACACCTCCTCTGTCCAATGCTCCCATCCACCCCAGAAAAATTTTCCAAGTAGAATCTCAAAGGGATCTCAATCAATTAAGGTTCCTCGAACAGAATTAATGGAGAGTACTGATTCGTCGTCGGGGTCGCAGCACCCGCAGCTCCCCCCGGGGTTCCGGTTCCACCCGACGGATGAAGAGCTAGTGGTCCACTACCTCAAGAAGAAGGTTGCTTCTGCTCCACTCCCTGTTACCATCATCGCTGAGGTCGATTTGTACAAATATGATCCATGGGAACTACCAAGTAAGCAATCAAATTCATTAGGAGAAAAGAAAAAAAAAGATAAAGTATTATTAATGGAATGGACCCTTTTCCTTGACAATTAAATTCATTATTCATATGCAAGCTCAATTGAATTGGGAATTTGATTAATTGGATATGTAGGTAAGGCTACGTTTGGAGAGCAAGAATGGTACTTTTTCAGTCCTAGAGACCGGAAATACCCCAACGGGGCGAGGCCTAATCGGGCTGCAACTTCTGGTTATTGGAAAGCCACCGGAACCGATAAGCCCATATTAACATCTAATGGAGGACAAAAGGTTGGTGTTAAAAAGGCATTAGTGTTTTACGGTGGAAAGCCCCCAAAAGGAATTAAAACCAATTGGATTATGCATGAGTATCGCCTTGTGGACAACAACAATTCAAGCCCGAAGCCTCCTACTGCTGATTCCTCCAACAACAAGAAAGGCTCTTTAAGGGTATGTATGCTCGCTTGTAGGATCAATCACATCATAAATTAGTCTAATGTCATGCTATGCTACTTGTTAAATGATTAAATTTATACATAGAAATTGGGTGATTTTTCTTCCATGTTTTACAGCTTGATGATTGGGTTCTATGCCGGATTTACAAGAAGAACAACTCGCAGCGACCGTTTGAGAGGGACATGGAGGATTCTATGGAGGGAATTCTTTCAACTCTGCCAGCATGTAGCCACCAAAATCCAAGGCCCCCAGCTGCAGCTACAAAACCTGCAACCTACAGTTCATTGCTTGAGAATGAAGAAAGCTACTTTCAAGGGATGCTAACAGGAGGAGAAGGAGGAGATGGCATGCAGAATAGTTCAATTTCTCAATTGCCCTCATCAAGTTCAAAGCCTAGCATTTCGAGTATTGCCTCAGTCTCTGCTACACCTACTCTCGCGGCTAAACGACCCGGCCTCCCACCCCAGTACTGGAGTGAAACTGCTGCAGGAGCATCAATGGGCTCTTCAGGGAAACGTTTTCACGGTGATCTCAATAGCCATGGCACTGGCACCGAGGATAGTGCCTCCTTTGTTTCCTTGCTTAACCAGCTTCCCCAGACTACTCAATTCCACCCAAGCGCACTTCTTTGCCCTCTTGGTGATGGGGTGTTAAGACAACAACTTCAGTTTCCTAGCATGAATTGGAGCTCATGATTTGATTAAAATACATGGTTTTTCCTACAAATTAATACATAGTTTTCCCGACATGAACACTGATGTCCGCATACCTATATGTAATTTGGATGAAGATAATCATCAGGCCAGGTAACTATTGTGTCTGGCATGTTTGATTCATCAATGTTGGACCCTTTTCGAGGGTTTTATACGATATCAGCAGATTTTATTAGTTTTAAATAATGGTATACCTGCATTTCTGCGTGAGGATTGTGATTGGAAAAAAGAAAAGGTCTACTACTTTTCTTTTTCTTTTTTCTTTCTTTTTCTTTTTCTTATGCGAGAGTGAGGCGGATACACGGAAATAATTATTTTACAAACGTCACTCTCAACTCCACCTAATATTTTCCAAAAGAAATACCACCACAAGCTAGAAAGAATTGAGTTAAACGAGCAGTGGGCATATCACATGGTCACAGTTTGAAAATACAAGATACGTTGCTCTGTAAAAATAATTAGTGGTCTTAATCTAATCTTCGATAGCGTCCTTATTGTATTATTGGGTATTATCTTCCTAAGTTTTGCCTAATTATTTTGAAAAGACACTGGTGATGGCTTGTCTGTTTGTGCTTTAAAGGCAATAACAAACTTTATGCAAGCACAACAGAAAAGTGGGCGGAGGAGAAGGTGGGTGTACAATTTTTCTTTACGGTTAGAAAGGATCTAGAATTAAGCACCCACATTTTCTTTGTTTGAATTAATGCACACTGATCCCTTTGTTTATGACTTCATTGAATTGTATCCTCTTTAAAATTAACTAGCTTTTAGCGTCTCTCTCTCTCTTTTAAATGCAGTAATTAGGCATGATTAATTATTATTGCATGTCAAAATCATTTGTTGAGTAGAGTATCACGTTTTGGGGCTGCGAAATGTCCACATGGTGAACATGGGAGCTTTTAAAGGTAACCCACCAACAATCCAAATTTTCTCATGCACCCAATTGGCTCTAAAATTAACGGGGCCTTCAGATGATTGATCCTAAGGTTTCAGAGATTATCATGACGCTTTTATCTCTTAGTTTGTTCTCACAATACAACACATAACATCACATTCTTTTGTCACCAAATCCTAGGATTATAATTGTATGAGGAGGCATCGCCTGTCTAGGGATGACAAGACCTGGGATATTTTGTAACGAAGGGGACCTATCATGACAATAAGAGCCTACTAGACATGGTTGTGACTTGTTGTAATGTTGTGAGGAGTTGAATGGGGCCACATGCCCGCCCAGCAAATTCAAAGTGAATCACGTCACAATGCCAAAATTAATTAAGCTCTCTAATCCATTTTCTATTCTCTTGGAAAAAGAACAAAAAACCTTTGTTATGCACTAATCAGTATTTCTTAATATAGAAAATAGACAACATGTCAATCGACATCAACAAGTTGGCTATTCTTCCGTTGGAGATTCCTAAAACTCAGATGGTGTATACACACACACACACACACACACACATTAATAACTCAGACGGCACCTCCAATAAAAAAAGTTTGAGCCAAAACAATTTTTACACACACATTATTCAAAAGTTTATTTTTATTTTTATTTTATTGAACGAGAACTAAATTCACTGATATCTCAGGCAATGCCTCCAATAAAATATTAAATAAGAAATATATTCACCTACTTAATAAAAAAGTTGAACCATTTTACCGTTAATTAAAGAAAAAAATTATGAGAGTAGTTGGCAATTCTTACTGGACACTATGAAATTTATTCTTCCGGTGATTTCAACTTGCAGCTAAACACAATGTGTGACGTGAAGGCGCAATTCTTTCTAGTGAGATTGTGGAGTTCCACTCCTACTTATCCATTTTCAAGACAAAAGACAAAATATATATATATATTTTTTTTGCGTTTCTCTTTATCAATAATCTTCAAAATTGGGTCACTGTCATTAATTTTGATGATATAATGGATTCCTTAACAATTATCTTCTCTATAAAGCTTGAAAAATAATAATTCACCTGATATATGAAACTATATACTTTCCTTTTTTTTTTTTTCTTTTTTTGTCTACAGCGAAATTAAAGACTATATCAATATTAATAGACAAAGAGAATGGAAATGAGCGAGACATGAGGTGTAACTAAGCGAGTTTTAAAATTTCTTAATAATAAACTAATTAGTCTTATATCACTTTTTCTAATAAGAATCTAGTATTAGCTCATGGGGGGGGAATCCTATAACTTTGGGGAAATTTTCTAATGAAAAACAGGAACTTGGAAAAAATATTTTGATAAGATAATCAGTCTCATCTTATATTTTACAATAAAAGATTCAATCTTTATCTTAAAAGAAAATGTAATTGTAGATATTAATTGTTATGCATAATTCTACTTCTTCTAAACTTCTACTTTCATCACTTCCTTTTGTTTTATCTCTCAGACCAAAGTTCATTCTTTGTTAACAGGATTGATATCTTTCCCTGCAAAAAAAAAATTCTAATTTGTCCAGACTCTTTGCAATGAAATTCTTGAGAATGAAAGGAATGGAAAACCGAATATATTAGCAATCACACTTTTAATTCTTGAAAAGTGGAAGATGGTTTTTTTTTTTTTTTTCACTCAAAGAACACACCGATATGTATGTAAGGTTAAGAGATATATGTATGGACTATATTTATGATCATCTCATACAAGTTTTTTTTTTTAATCGAATCATTTTATACAATTGGATATGTATAGCCTTTGATTTTTTTTTTTTTCCTTTTTGGGTCAAGAGCCTTTGATGGTTTTTGAGATTTTGGCGGACGGAGTGTCAGCAAAGTGGTAAATAATTAGGCTACAAAACTGGTTCTTTTTCCTTTATTGTTTCTCTTAATTTTATTTTATTTAGTAATTGCTCTGGCATTAATGTAAGGGGTTTTAGATTTAATTGTTCATGTAGCTTTGAATCAGAAAAAACATTTTTTTCTTAAAAAAAAAGTATTTTGTGAAATTGAACTATAAGGTTGCATTAGGAACTTCTTCCAGGTCAACTTTATTCTTTTATTATTGTTATTATTTGCTTCTCATTTTCTTACCCGTTACTTTTGGCATGAATATTAACTAGCTTTTAATGCAATCTTAACACATGCTTACAAGATTTACGCTGGGCCATCGTCCAGTACTCTCTAATCAAAGGAAAGATATATTGGATGAAACAATTATAGGAACCCTAAAATTAAAGTTGAAATGTTTGTAGATCAGAAAAGTGGAAATATTTCAAGATCTGCCAGCGAATTATCAAATGTGAAGATTAAAATAGGCCCATAGTGATTGATCCAAGTTAAACCAACCCCATCGCATGCAATAGGCTTGACATATGAATGATACTTAAGCCCACTTCTCAACCTCAATTTTGCCGAACAAAGAAGCTCAATGTTTGCTTTGCGACAAAAAATTGAAGAAACATAAGGCCCAAAACTAGCTTAGAGGCCCCGACAAGTTCGTTTTCGTTAAATTTTCACGATAATAATTTCAAGATATAGTCATTAATTACAAGGTCTAATAATAAATCTTAAGATATGTTTTTTTCTCTCGGGGTATGACAGATCGTTGCTCTAAGGGCAACTAAATGTTTGAGCACCGAGAGTTGCTTGAAATCAAAATGTCAAAGTTGCAGTAATTGAATGTTTAAATTATACGAGGACAATTCAAAAGTCACAAACCAGCACCACAAAGATCAACTTTCTAGCAGCATCCATATTCTATGCCCCGAATTCAAGAGCTCATGACATATAGGTAAGTCCTTCCACTTGCACTGCAATCAAGGTCGCGGGGAAATTTAGTTAGATATAGAGGAAAAGCAGGCCTGATCGAGACTGAGGGAAATCAACTTTCCAGTGGGATCCACTTGCATCCGTGGTTTGTCCACTATCCAAAACTTGTATCAATATAGAGGAAATTTAGTTCGATCCCCAGTTTGTGTTCAAACAGACATACATGCAGAACTTCCATTTAGATGGTGCAAATTCTGGTGAAAGATGCAGTCCTATTGAGCTTCATGTGGACTGAAGTACATAGACGATTGCACGGTTGCGTTAACATTACACTCAACAATGTTAATGTAAAGCAGTTAATTACCAGAGAAACATGTAGTTGTGATTGGAAAAAGAAAATGGTATTTTTGTTCTCGTGCAAAACTAGTTACAGAAATCCAATGACGGACCCGTTATTGAAGCAATACAAAATTGGTGAGCAAGGAATCAATACCCTGGACTTCTTTAGAAGGGTGAGGAGGCCTGATCGAGACTGAGGTTAGGGAAATAACACAGAGGGATACGGACAAACACCCTCGGGAGAAGGTGGAGATTGGAGAAGAAGAGTTTTTGTGCTTCGGATAGATTTGAGGATTAATTGAGGCGAGAGATCAATTGAATTCTTAAAGAGGTGATGCCAAATGGAGATAATTTTAGGGACTTACTTTGTTTAGGTTGGATCTCTTATTCTTTATCATTTTTTACTGTTTATTATTAAGTAAATTTAGAGAGTATTTTTGTGGACTACAATTAAGAAGAAATTTCAGTGAATTAGTTTGTTAGGATTAGGGTCTCTTATTTTTCATCATTTTGTAGTTTTTTTTTAAAGTAAATTTAGAAATTTTAAGGATATTTGTTACCACAACAGTTTTACTCCCTACATTTTTCTCTCACATATTGTAATACTTAAAAAAAAATTATATATATATATATATATATAAATGATGTCAACAAATATTAGATATATTTTTATTGTGAGTTTGTAATATAAAATATGAAGAATAGTATATATTAGACTAATTTTATCTTATTATATATAAAATAAGATTATATTAATTTATTTTACATTATCTTGTTAAAAATATATTTAATGATTAAAATAAATAGTACATAATTAGTCATTTAATAAAGGATAAATTTTGTTATTTTAATTTTAAATTTTGTATTTTTCAAGGTTTTGGTTACAAAATTCTTTATCATATTTTTTTATTGTCAAGGAATGTTTTTAACACAAGTAACATAATACTTTAATAATATTTTGTACTTGTTATTAATTACTCAAATTTGTAGTATGAATATTTTAATATTATAAATCATAGTAATATATTATTACTTGCAATTTGCACAAGAAAACAATACAATATATGTAATTTAAATCTTATATTTCTTGTAGTTACCCATCGGTTGTGTTAAAAAATTAATTGGTCCTAGCACGTAACATACAAATGATACAATATACATACCTCATTAAATCTTTAATTTTAAATTTCCTTGACAACCATTTTCTCGATAATCCATTTAAAAAAAAAAATCCCAATCCTATAAATTTAATTGGCCGATGATCAATCAAAGCTAAGAAGAGGTTGGGTATCAACAACAACAGTAAGGGTTACATAGCATTAGGTTGGAGTCTAACATTAGCATTTATTATGTAAATCACTGGAAAACTAAATGAAATAAATAAATGAAGAGAAAGAATCAGGTATCTTGAATTTATAATGATTCTGTATATTTACAAAATTAGAAAAAACTCTCAAATACAAAATTTAAATGCTTAGACATGGACCTTCATGCTTGAAATGTCCTTTGGTTACATGAGTAGCCTCTGGCCTAGTGTAAGTAGAAGAGTGCTAATTATGGGACTAATCCTATGACATAAAAAGATAATTAACAATCTGGACTGCATAGGATTGGTCTCCAGACAGTGTTGTTCACTTGCTGCTCCAAGTAGTCTACGTGGATTTGGATGAGTCAGATTGAGCCTAAGAAGAGTAGCCTACATGGATGTGGCTGAGTTGGGCCTTAAGTCTGGGGCCCAATAATCTCAAAACTCTGGGTTCAAGACTCAACCTAATAAATCAGCTACCGTGATAACATAATTTAACACATTTGCTGTGAAGTTGGAATTTAATGCATAACATCATGTTAATTGGATTTCTTTTGGTACATTGAAAGAGATGTATGCTACATGAATTTTGATCTTCACAATATTTCTAGCTTCTTATCAATTGAAAAGACAAATAGTTTCTTTGTTCCATTCCATCCCTCCCCTTTTGCTTATGTCCAATTTCATCCCTCACACAGCAGCTTCCTGCAAGTAAATCACAAATTGATTGTAAGAAACTATGAAAAGTACTTATTGAGAATAGAAGTAATAAATACAATTGAATATAATTAATAAAATAGCGTAGATATAATTACAATAGTATTAGAAGTAAATCAATAAACATAGAAAAAATAATAAATAAGCTATATTAGTTTGTTGATTAATTTAATTATGTCCACTACTTTTTTATTCGTGTAATTCCTTCCAAAAACTATTTTGCATATATAAATTGGGTGCTATTACATACACATGACATTAACGCAATTGATGCGCTACGCAGAGTAGGCACGAACTTTAAGTATCTTTTTCTTTTCCTTTTAATTTTTAAAATATGTGATGTGCATATGATTGAGATAATTTGTGCAAATAATTATTATATTTAACATTTGTTTTTGATAGTTATAAGTATATTTTATTGTTTTACTTATATATTCTATTTTGTGCATTATTAATTTTTTTAGAAAAATAACAAAATTAATTTTATCATATAATTTATAACTTAATAAATTTCATAATAAACTGAAAAAGAAAATCATTATGTATAAAAACGAAAGAAAGGAAACAAACAAAAAAAAAGTAATATCCACGATCACAACCGTACTAATTTTAGGTTTTTTCCTTGATCTTCTTTTTCATTTTTTGTAAGTCTTTCTACGTTTGTAAGCTCATCTAAACCATGAAATTTTCTTTTGAAAAAGCGTCCCAGTGACTGAAAGACAATTGTATGTTTAATTCCACGATGGACTAGGGATAATCATTGACTTGCTTTATTTCTTTGCCTATGCACGCAAAAAACAAACATAGTGACAATGGATTTGGTCTGACTGTGTCTCCCGATTATGTGGTGCCTTTTCAATTTGATTTCTTGGTGAGCATTTCAGTTATATCACATCATCGGGGACATTTGCAAAAATCAATGGGAAAGGTGGAACCCTTTATGTTATACGGCACAATCACAGGACAGCGGAATTACTGTTCCAGGTTTCAAGTAGTCTATGTGGGTTTAGATGCGTGGGGCCTTAAGTCTTATGCTTAATGATCTCAAAGTCCGGGTTCGAGACTCAACCTAATAAATCATCTACCATGATAACACCTCCGTGTTGGAATTTAACACACTAGCTATGAGCTTGGCATTTAATACATAACATCACGTTAATTAGATTTCTTTTGGTACATTGGAAAACATGCATGTTACATGGATTTTGATCTTCACAATATTTCTAGCTTTCTATCCATTTAAAAGACAAATAATTTCTTCGATGCCTACCAAAAAAATAAATAAAAGATGATGATATTTCCTTCTTTTCATGAAAGTTTTAATTATTTGTACAAGACAAAAATCATGGTTTGCCTTAGAGGTGTCAAATGGGTTGGCTTAGAAGGGCTCAAGTTGTGTTACTTTAGGTTTAGATGATCTTGAGTCAAGTTATTTCTAAATTATGTTATATTCAAATTATCTATAAATGAAAATTTACAAAAATAATTTTTTTTCTTTTTCACTAATTTTATTATTTTATTGTATACTAAAATATATAAATTATATTGTGATTTATAGATAAAATTATATATTATTGTGATACATACATACACACATATATATAAGATTTTAAAAATATTATACATATAAAAATAAATACATATTATTATATAAAATTAATAATTTAATATTAATTCAAAATAATTAAATATATATATATAATATTTAATAAATAAAAATTTTATATTTCTGTAACTTTAAAAAATATAAAATATAAATAATCCTTTTTTAACAAAAAAAAATATTTCACATTTACTTATTTTCGTATAATAACTTCTTATAAATTACATAATAATTATAAAAAATTATGAAAAATATTTATTAAATATAAAAATAACAAACACAATTAAATATATTTAATAAAATAATATAAATATAATAATAATATTATAAAAAATTATATCAATAATTATAAAAAATAATATAATATATTTATTTTTTATTGATTTATTTATGTCCACGTTTTTCTTTTTCGTGTAGTTGTTTTCAAAAGCTATTCTGTATACATAAAGTGGGCCTTGTTACATGGACATGACCTTGACACAGTTGATGTGACATATATAACCACGTGAACTTCTTATATTTTTTTATTAATTTTTAAAATATGTGATGTACATAAAACTGAAATAATTTTTGTAAATAGATATTACATTTAATATATATATATATATATATATTTTTTTTTTTTGATAATTATATGCATATTTTATTATTTTTTTATATTTTATATATGCATATTTGTATATTATATATATTTTTTTAAAAAAATTAATAACGTGGTATCTCCGTATGACGCATGCCACCACGTCAATCGCAGGTCTGTACATGTGGGCGTAACATGTACCACGTAGATTAACATAACCGCAGAAGCTGACAACACTGGAGTCGAAGCACGCAACTTGCCGGATATATGATAGGAGCTGGGGAAAGCCTGGTCAGGTACGGAACTAAAGTGAATCGAACCACACAACTTGATTTAACAAGATAAAATTATATATATATATATATATATATATATATATATAATTTTTAAAATATTATACATATAAAAAAATATATGTAAACATATAGAATTAATAATTTAGTATCAAATTAAAATAATTAAATATATTAAAAAATATTTATTATACAAAACTCTCATATTTGTGAGATTTTAAAAAAATATAAAATATAAATGATTTTTTTTTATTTTTATAAAAAATATTATTTTTTATTTGTTTATTTTGTTATAAATCAGACTGATTATAAGATATTATGAAAAATACTAGCGACTTTGGTGTTTAGAAACTCAACTTCAAAATTCTAAATTTTCACGCTTTTGGTGACTTCTTTGGTCAACAAGTTTCCAAGGATTGGACAAGTGAAAAAACATGAATGTTTGTTTCAATTACTCCGATTAGATACAACTAATCAAATATTACAACTTTATTTTTTCTTTCTCTTAATTTACTCACCTTTTTATATTATTATAATAATATTTATATTTTAACATAAAAAAAATTGTTTTTTTTTGTGACGAATAATATATTGAGATTTGAATTGAAGTTATTAATATTGTTGAATAAAATACGTTGTGTACGAATAAAGACATTCATTATTTTGTTCAATACCCTTGTCGGTATTTAATCTATAATTGGCCCAGTAACGTTAGACGGATTGCGATCGGACGAGGAACCAAGTGTGAATGTCCAAAGCCGAAAATTTAGAAAAGGCAATTTGATTTGTTTGTTTTTTGGTCGGCGAATTGCTTGGATTCAAACTATGTTAAAGTCTTGTCATTGTTGAAACTGTTGCGGTGGCTGCTAACAATTATACATTTAAAATGTGCTCACACTTCATTGAATCAGTGTCTTACAATGATGGAGACTTAAAGAAAAACTTTTACTCTAATCGAGAGGCGTCTTAATATTCCTCTAGATTGCGTTTTCAAATATATTAGTAAAATTGTCAATTTCACTGTAAATATTCTTGTCAATATAATTATTAATAAAAATTTTCATCTCTTTATATAGTTATCAAGTTTGTTTTAAGTCTCTTTTGTATCATAATATTTTTATTAATTTAATTTGCTCCATTAATTTATAAAGAAAAAAAATAAAAAATATAACAAGATATCAAATTTTTTAATTTTTTGTGACATCAATTTAAATCTCAGTATTAATAATTCCTAAATAAAATCATAAATATATCAAATTTTTAAGAAAATACATATTTAAATTATTATTTAAATTGTTTATAAAAAATTTTGATCTAAATTAATATAATATTTAGTTAAATAATATATAAATTATTTTAAAATTAAAATGATGTTAATACAACAAATGTAATACTCTTATTTTTATGAAAAATTATTGTGTAAAATCATCCCCATAGTTTGTCAAAAATAATCACTACATCATTACAATTTTATGTTTGAATTGCAGCCAAAGTTGATCCCTAGTCTTTTTGCCCATTGGGAGACGATCATCGCGCTCAGGACTTAATTATATCATTGAATATAACTGTACTCAAGGTTTTATTGTCAAGTTTCAATAATAGCGAAATAATATTCAAAATAGGGTACGAGACAAGTCAGGGGATGAATGCATACTACAATAAATCCATGCTCAAAATCAAAGTTTTCAGTCAAAGAGTCGTGCATCACCATGTGAACACAAGAAATCAAATAGTCTAATATCCTACGAAGCCACATGTTTTCTCCTGCATGCATTGGGGCTGTAACGAGCTTATAAATAGAACACTGGCATGTTAATAGCTCTTACTCAAGCCAATAGGAGAGGGGAAGTTTTTTGGTAGAAAGAAAAATTAATACAAGAGTGTTATTCAACTTCCACGCATGGAATCTTCACTTTCCACCATTCAGGCATGGGTGCAAAAGATTAAGGGGGAGATGTTCATGAACTTTGACCCCTATTCCTTCATTGCCCCATCTGCTTATGACACTGCTTCGTTGGCCATGGTTCCAGATCATACTAGCGTACCGCCCCAACCCATGTTCAAGGTTTGCTTGGATTGGGTTCTCAACAACCAAAACGAGACAGGGTTTTGGGGAGAGTGTGATGGGCATGGTGTGCCCACTATGGAGTGCCTTCCTGCAACTATTGCTTGCATGATTGCACTTAAAAAATGGAATGTCGGTGACCCACTAATTTATAAAGGTGAAATTTTCCTGCCACCCGACTAATACTAGTGCGACCGTCATTCATTGCTAAATGGGGGGTAGCATCTTCCTCAAACTCAGAGTAATGTGACTAGTAGTACTAAGATGTTGAATCTAACATCTTATCCAGCATAGCCAAGTTTTCCTATTTCGGAATATATAGTTATAATATATAGAGGATAAAGTTGAATTCTTTTTTAGATAGGGATTAAATTTGAGCTGATGGGAGTGTCTTCCTTCTTTCGATGTCTCAGGCATGGCATTTATTGAAGCAAATGCAGAAAAGCTTCTCGGACAAACGCGTCAATATTGTCCTCGTTGGTTCGCCATAATTTTCCCGGCAATTGTTGACCTTGCAGGCACATGTGGGCTCGAGATTCCCTTTCGAGACCCAGTCAAGGGGCTGTTGATGGACATTTCTTGTAAACGGCAACAAATCCTCGAGAGGTATACATCTTTAAATAATAATAGTCACTTCTAAATTCTAACTTGCGCGAAAGGTTCGAGAGTCCCAGGATTAGCTCTATATAAAAACAGCATAGTATTACCCTTTCAATTTTCATCTAAATTCTAGTTTGCATGCGCATGTTCTTGCAGGGAGCTTGTAGCGGACAAATGCCACTACCCTCCATTACTCTCGTACCTTGAGGTGTTGCCTTTGACTGATATCGATGGAGAAGATATAGCCAGGCACATGGATAATAACGGGTCTTTATTCCAGTCCCCTTCAGCCACAGCAAGTGCTTTCGTGGCTACACGAAACAAGGACTGTTTAGCTTACCTTCAGTCTCTTGTTCAAAAATTTCCGGGTGGAGGAGGTTAGAAATACCTTATTCCACGTTTATCTAATTTACCGGTTATGAGCACGTTTGCATTGTCCGGTCGTTCATATAATTCATGATTTCTATACGAACTTCCTATCCCTCAACTTATGGTGAAGCCAACTCTCTCTGTTTTTTATTTTTACGTTTGTTCTCATGGGAGACAGTACCACCAACGTATCCTGTAGACGAAGGGCTGATAAAGCTATGCATCGTTAACCAATTACAAAGGTTGGGTCTGGCTGAGCATTTCAACAAAGAAATTGAAGGACTATTGGAGCAAGTCTACAGGTAGCGAAAGGAAAGACAATTTCCTTTTGATCTAATTAAGTATTTTGCATAATTTTGTGTCCGTATTTGAGGTATAGTGGGGTCTTGCATTGCAAAACAAGATAACCATCATCTCCTTCGCATAACCCTTTCCTTTTCTTATTTCTGGCATGATCTTCTATCTTCGATTATGTAGACATTTACTGGCAAGCTAGCGGTGGCATGTTTTTTTTTTTTTTTTTTAATTCTTGCGTTACATAATAGAACTTACAGAAAATTATTGTCAAACATTGTGCATGAGAGGCAGTAATTTTCTGCACAAGGTTATTGCTCCCCTAACAAGCATTTGAATTTTGTTTTAGGAAATACATTACTCAAGAATCATGGCCAAAACCAATCGGTTCATCAATTGGACCAAAGTTATACAAGGACTCCGTGGCATTTTTGCTCCTTAGGATGCATGGGTACAGAGTATCACCCTGTAGGATTTCTCTTTCTTTCTTTTTTTTTTTTTTTCCATTTCAGTTATTTCAAATTTAATTCACTTTACTAATTAATAGTTCTAGCCTTTTTTTGTGAAGTGATATTAACTTTTGTTAAGTGGAATTGATTGTGAAACTTTTAACTTGCATTTGCAGGGAGATTTTGTTGGTTCTTAAATGATGGGGAAATTGAAGATATTATAGAAAACAACCATGAATACTTCTCAACTGCAATGCTCAATGTTTACAGAGCCACGAATCTTATGTTTCCAGAAGAATATGAACTTGAGGAGGCAAGATCATTTTCGAGGAAGTTACTTGAGAAAACCATGCATCGGGGCCCAGAAAATAGCATTTCATTCCCATATTTTCACAAAGCGGTAATTTACTATCGAAATAGCCACATCATTCCACAAAAAAAATGCATCTCATCCCAGGAGACTCTTACATCTTAGATCACATCAGCAAAAAGAAAGCTTAACATGAAGACAAATAAACATACAATTTAAACGAGAAAATTACAATTTGCCATTAATTTCACCAACTAAGCTTCCCCCGACCTTACTTCGAATTTTTATTTGTTTTGAAAAATCACAAATTTAACCAGGACAATCAAATATATTTTTCGGGCCAGATTTAATTTTGCATGGACTTTCAAAATTCACAAGATGATCACGTATCTACGTACATGATTTTTGTTCTATTCATGAGCTGACTATCATCACTTTAACCTGTATATCCGTACTTACTTTTGTGTCCTCGTAACTTTCTTTTAAAGTTTTCCCATGTTTTAAACATTCTTTTTTTCACGCAACAAGTCCATGTTTCATTGGCGAACCTCCTTTTCTTGAATTTTGTTTACTTGAAGAACAATCCCCCGCAAGAAAAGGAAAGAAATGATTTAAAAAATGAATTTATGAAGAAGCTTGAAAGGACTTACACATGCAAGAGAAGTCTTTTTGAAGTGGGATATGTGTCCCTGTTGACTTGCTAGTACTAACTCTCAACTGTTCTCTTGCATGTTGCTCCTTGACATCCTTGAGTCATATAGATTGAGCACGAGCTCAGGGTTCCCTGGATTACGAGACTGGATCATCTTGAGCACAGATTGCAGATTGAGGAAAATAATAACAATTCCCTATGGATGGGGAAAACCTCTTTCCATAGGTATGGCGCTACTCTCAAAGTTGTCAGGAAAGAATAGCATTTCCATATGACAAAAACGACAATTTGGATTCCTAAAATTTGCTTCAGCTTCTATCTTAGTCTCTTAATTTGGTAGTTTGGCTGTCGCAGCACTTCTGTTATGTTTCCTCACAAGGAAGGAGAAAAAACTTGATAGTACTAAGTTACCAACTAAAAATGTTTTACGTATCAGGTTATCAAGCTATCATAATGACCAGCTAATTCATCTTGCCCTGCAAAACTACGAGTTTCGACAGTCAATCTACCAGAAGGAATTGGAGGTGCTGAAAAGGTAATGATATTATTCAGAAAAAGCTAACGGAAACAAACTTTTTGTTTTTGAAACTTGGATGGGAAAATTTAGCATGTCTGTCCCGATGATGACATGTTTATTTATTCTTCATGCTCCCTGGTTTTGTGTGATAGGTGGTCTCAGAGATGGGGTCTGACTGATATGGGATTTGGTAGAGAGAAAACTGTGTATTGCTATTTTGCAATTGCTGCCAGTACTTCACTGCCTCAGGATTCAGATGTTAGAATGATAATTGCAAAAAGTGCCATAGTCATTACGGTGGCCGACGATTTTTACGACATGGAAGGTTCTCTGGATGAGTTGGAAAAACTCACAGATGCTGTTCAAAGGTATGCAATCCCGTGCTCGTACAGGGAAACTAAAACTAAAAGGATTGACTTTGTCTTCTTTTTGATACATTTCTCAGGTGGGACGGTAAAGGATTGAAAGGTCATGGTAGGACCATCTTTGATGTCCTTGAAAGCCTTGTAGGAGAGATGGCAGCAAAACACCTTCAATGGCAAGGGTCGGATGTAACAGAGGGTCTTCAAAATATTGTAAGGCTTTCTGCCGAAGTTATGCAGTTTTTGATTAATTTCTTGCCTTGTGCCCCTGGATCATTTAACCAAAGTAGGCAAATTTGTTGCTTCTTCGAAGTGGTACGAGACATTTCTGTCTTGGTTTACCGAATCTAGTCGAAGCAAAAATGCACTCATACCATCAACAGAAGACTACCTTGAAACCGGCATGGTATCTATAGCTACGCACACCTTAATTCTTTCGGCTTCGTGTTTCTTAAACCCTCCTCTACCTGCTCGCAAGCTCAAACCAGTAGGGTATGAAGCAATTACTAAACTACTGATGGTTATACCTCGTTTGCTGAATGACATACAAAGCTATGAGGTAAACAAGAAATTTTTTAGGCAAATTCTTTCAGTTTTGTGTGCAAGTCATTTGAACAGAACATCCTCTGCAATGACAGAAGGAGCAAAGAGAAGGGAAAATGAACTTTGTCCTGCTCCGCTTGAAAGAACATCCAGAGTTAGACATTGAAGAATCGATTGCATACGTTAGAGAAATGCTTGACAAGAAGACCAAGGAATTCCTCCAGCACGCACTAATTGATGGCTTGGATGATCTATCCAAGCCGTGCAGGCATCTGCACTTGTCCATTTTGAAAGCTTTCCAAATGTTCTTTGATTCTGGCAACAAATATGACTCCAATACAGAATTTGTCCAAGATATTAAAAATGCGATTTATATTCCTCCACATGTTGAAAAGCCCCCGACGCTTCCTGCTCTTCATTCAGGCTCAGCAAGGAGACATCAAACTGTTGTTGGCTCACTTTGATCGTTGGTGCCTTGAGTATCATAGCGTTAGTAGCATCGCAAGCAGTGTATTTCAGGCTTTCTCTAGAGATCACTACTTAAATATGGCGATGCCGCTTAAATTGGGATTATGCTTCATTTAGGATTTCCCCCATTGATGGTATGGCTGGTGTCCTGTTTGACCAGTTTATCTAGCCAGTATGCATTTCCAGGTTCCACGGTCACATTATTGAAACAATAATTTCCATTGTGTTTCACAAGAAAAGTATTTGTGTGGCTAGCAATTTGCGTTAGATGACACCTCTCCCAGTCCTTGCAAAACATTGGGTCTCTAGAACCCCTTCCGCTATCGGCAATTCATGCATATTTTGTCCCATTCTCTTTTTCTGAAAGACGGGTGGGGCGGGAACTGGAATACAATTTCAACACATCTTACTCATTAAGATGTAATATATTCCATATTCCAGAAAAGAAGTATCCATAGCAGGTCTCCGTCTCTGCATTCACAGATAATATTGACCCAATGGTTGAGGGATACAAGACCGAATATAAAGAATTATGCCCATTGTATTAATAGCATAATTGAAAATTTGAGTGTCCATTTGACTTGTTTCTCTATAATGAGTTCATTCCATTGATAGAGAAAGGACCAAAATTCAAGAGTTCTTTACCTGTCAGCAACATTTGCAGGGAAGTATTGACAGATTCACATCTGATCTTATGTTAAAAGCTAGCACATATTTTTATTGTTTCTATTGGTTGATCCGTTTTTGGAAAAAAGGACAGCTAATTCAATACCTTTCGAAAAGGTTGAAATGAGTGCAAGTGAGTTGCTCGATTTAGAGGAAGGCACTGTATGGCCATTTGCGGCTTAAAATTACCTTTAGAAAAGAAAAAAAAAAGGAAAAAACAAAAAAAAAGAAACGGAAGCTTCAGTTAAAGGTGAGTTACCATTAGAAGTGGTATTCTAGTTAGTAGTTTGGTACGCTTTCTTCCGCATTAGTCCCGATTCGCGTCCCTTTACTACTATCTATCCCTTAGCAAGGAGAAATTTATGTCAAAACTACAACATTGGATTGCAAATTTATTAACGCTGACACTAAGTATAGAGTTTACGAAGGAAGTTGAATGAATATATTAACGGGTGACTTTCAAAGAGAAATTTATGTCAAAATTATAATATTAGATTTCAAATTCATTAATACTGAAATTAGACATAAAACTTATAGGAGAAGTTAAGTGAGTACGTGAACCAGTGACTTTCATTCTCGATTCACATGTGATATAACTAATATGCTTGCGTTGCACCTTTTTTAACTAGGAAAAAGAAAAGAAGAAAAAGTTAGAGGTAATAAAGTTAAAATATTTGAAGGTTAAATTAGACTCATATTGATTGGTCTAAGTTAACTCAATCCTTATCGTGTTCAATGGGCTTGGCGAGTTATAAAAACCCCACTCCTCGACCTACTTTTTAATGAACCAAGAAGCCTAGATTTTGCTCGTTACAACCTAATAACCTAAGAATCATTTCGAGGCCATCAATGAGTTTGTTAATCCTTAAATCTTCATGATACAATAATAATATTTTATATCTATTTTTATATATAATATAATAATATAAAAATTGAGAAAAATTTTCACCTTATTTTTTATTAATATAACAAAATATTTAATAAATTACTATCTAATTTTAATTTTAATCAAATATTACTTTTTAAATTTAATCTAAAATATTTTTTAATATGTTACTATCTAATTCAATTTAAAAAAGTATTATTAAAAAAATTTATCACGTTTTAACCAATTTAAATTTATATATTACAATTCATGATTAAAGTGATTTAAAATAAATCTTTAATATATAGGTAAATTAATTATATAAAATTTAACTGTAAAATATCTAAAATATTTTATTTAAAATTAAATTTTATTAATAAAATTAAAGTGACTTATTCATTATTTTTTCTTATTTTATAATTATTATATTTAAGTGTAAGAATATAAAATGATTTTGACATTATAATTTTTTTAATCTTATTATTATATTTAATAACAATGTTATTTTGATGATAAAGAAAATTACATTAGATGTGTACAAAGGGCATGACTGGCTATATTAGAAATGGTGTTAAAATCTCAAGCATGTCGTGGGATATAGGTCTAAGTCCAGTGTCTTCTTGGGATGATGGTGCTACAATCATTCGTCTTCTAGATTCTCAATCCAAAAATAGCCCAACGGAGAGTTAGTCCATTGACACCATTGCTTAGTCTATTTGTAACTCTCCTCCATTAATGAACTAATACTTCTTTTCTTACCCTATTAGCCGAAGCAGTAGCCATCCTTGGTAAATCACAAGAAGCAGTCGAAGCCTGCTCTATCCATTTATCTCGTTACCAATATTGAAAATTAAATAAGGAGTTCTTTTTAATTACTATGTTGATTTTAGGCGGTGGAAAGAATTGAGTTTTTCAAAGAAGCTGCATTTTGCAAGAGACGGATGAAGAGGGCTACTTTGGAATATTGTGAATTTACTCTTCAATTTAAATTAAAAGTAAATTAAAATTTTTGTAAAAATTAATTTAATTCAATTCAATATAATTTTATTAATTAATTATAATTAAAATTTTTTATTATATAAATATGTAATACTTATATTATTATATTTATTTTTTAATTATTTAATTATTATGCAATATTTTATCAGTTTAATAAAATTATTAATATTTCAATAATTATTGATATTTTGATGAGAAAAAGTGTAAAAGTTTCGTCGGAATCGTCACATAAGCCGCTAGAGTCACCGCGAAAGTCAATAAAATTACAGAAGTTAGCGGAGCCACCGTTCGTCGTTGCTGAAGCACTGCTGTCAACCACCAGGCATCAATATAAGTCGCCATTTTTCACACCGGAGATCATCTTCTGCACCTCCGGATGCCGACCCAGCTTGAATCCAGTCCCCGTGCGCTTAGAAAGACACCAGAACGTGACAGATTGGAAGAAAACTGAACATCCAACCGTCGTCTTCCATCGTCGAAGCACGAAACCCTTGTTTTCCGACTCTACAACCGCCGATCTATGTCATCACACCACTGACGCTTCGAAATATCGCTAGAAAGGCGTCGAACTCCCCAGCTCCTCCTTTATTATTGATGTTGGCTCCTCGTTCGATGATCTCTGTATCTGGCGAGTTTGCCACCTCCAACGACATGCCCAGTGTTGCCTACAATTACAGATAAGTATGGTAAGTTATTTATTCTCTAACATATTGCAATACTTATACTTAAACTGTCTATAAATGGTATCAATGAAAGTCAGATTAATTTTTATTGCAAGTTTGGAATATAATATGAATGTGTAGAATAAGTTAATTTTATCTCAGTATATATAAAATATGATCAAATTAATTTATTTTATACCATTATATTAAAAATATATTTAATAGTTAAAATAAAAAATAAAATATTATATAATTAATTTTTTTAATAAAGAATAAGTTTTGTTATTGAAGTTTAAAATTTTGTTTTTTTCATGATTTTAATTACTAAATTTTAATTTTTTTAAAATTAGTACAATATTTTAATAATATTTTGTACTCGTTAATAAAAATTTAAATTTATAATATGAGTATTTTTTTATTATTAATTATATTAACATATTATTACTCCAAATTTACACAAGAAAATAATAAAATATATACTATTTAAATTTTATATTTTTTATAGTTACCAATTAGTTGTGTAAAGCAACTAATTGGCCCTAGTATTTAACACCGTAACACACAGTTGATACAATATATATAACTGGTTAAATTTTAGATCTTAAATTACTCAGGTAGCTATTTTTTTGATAATTTGTCTAAAAAAAAAATCACAATCCCATAAGTTTAGTTGCCTACTAATCGGTCAAAGCTGAGAAGAGGCTGGGTATGAGCAACTACAAAAAAGATTACATAGCGTTTTGTTGAAATTTAACATCAGCACTCTAATATGTAAGTGGCTGGTAGGTTGAAGGAAATAAGTGTGAGAAGTAAAAGGAGAATGAGATATCTGCCTTGAATCTATGATGATTTTGCATATTTATAGACCTATGACAACCCTCAGATACAAGATTTAAATGCATAGGTATGAAGCCTCATGCCTGAAATGTCCTTTGGTTATATGGGTAGCGCCTGGCTTAGTGTCGGCAGTGGCGTGCTAATGATGTGATTAATCCCACAACGTAAAAAGATAATTAACAAACCAGGCTGCGTAGGATTGGTCTCCGGACGAAGTTGTTCGCTTGCTGCTCCAAGTAGTCTTTGTGGGTTTAGATGAGTTGGGCCTTAAGTCCCGGGCCTCTCATATTCCGGGTTCGAGACTCAACCTAATAAATCATCTACCATGATAACACATCCGTGTTAGAATTTAGCACGTTAACTGTGAGCTTGGAATTTAATACATAATTGGTACCTTGGAAAAGATATATGTTACATGGATTTTGATCTTCAAAATATTTCTAGCTTTTTATCAATTTAAAAGACAAATCATTTCTTTGATACCCACAAAAAAGAATAAAAGAAAAAAGGTATTTCCTTCTTTTCATGAAAAATTTAATTATTTTTACAAGGCAAAAATCATGGTTTGCCTCAAAGGTGTCAAACGAGTTGGGTTAAGAGGGCTCGAGTTGTGTTACTTTAGGTTTAGATTATCTTCATTCAAGTTATTTTCAAATTATGTTGTATTTGAATTACTTATAGGTGAAAATTCTAATTTTTACAAAAATATTTTTTTTCCTTTTCATTAATTATTTTATTTTATTTTATATTAAAGTATATGAATTATATTATAATTTACATACATCTTATATTACAAATAAAATTATATATTATTGTGATTATATATATATACATTATATATATTTATTATTTATAACAAATATATACAAATATGTATATATGTATACATATATATAAAATTTTTGAAATATTATACATATAAAAAATAAATAATGTAAACATATAAAACTAATAATTTAATATTAGATTAAAATAATTAAATATATTAAAAAGGTATTTAATATACAAGACTCTTATATTTGCGAGACTGTAAAAAAATATGAAATATAAATAATTTTTCTTTAAATTTTTACAAAAGATATTATTTCACATCTGTTTATCATCATATAATAATTTCTTATAAATCAGACTGATTATAAGATATTATGAAAAATACTTATTAAATATAGAAATAATAAATACAGTTGAATATAATTAATAAAATAAAATAAATATAATGATATTTAAGACGACAATGAATTGCAACGTAAATTCCCTGAAAGTGCCAAACGTGGGATCCTGGCCCATGCCTATAATTTAATGCATTCACAATAAATAATGAAGTTCAGGCCCCTCTGTTTGATATTTGTACTAAAAGACAGTGGCAAAAGGAATTGGATTGTTCGTGAAATGGGGTCAAGGCAGCCGGAATCATAGCGACTTTGGTGTTTAGGAAGTCAACTTCAAAGTTGTGATTTTTCACGCTTTTGGTGACTTCTTTGGCCGACAAGTTTCCAAGGATTGGGCAAGTGAAAAAACATGATGTTTGTTTCAATTACTCCGATTAGATGTGCTTGGCTAGGTTTTCTCTACACAAGTACAAGACACGGCTAGATACAACTAATTAAATATTACAACTTTATTTTTTTTCTCTCTTGATTTACTCACCTTTTATATTATTATAATAATATTTATATTTTAATGTGAAAAAAAAATCTATATATATATATATATCTCAATTAATTTTTTTGCGACGAATAATATTTTGAGATTTGAATTTAAGTTATTAATTTTGTTGAATAAATACGTTGTATACGAATAAACGGATTCATTATTTTGTTCAATATCCTTGCCGGTATTTAATCTATAATTGGCCCAGTAACGTTAGACGGATTGCGATCAGACGAGGAACCAAGTGTGGATGTCCCAAGCCGAAAATTTAGAAAAGGCAATTTGATTTGTTTGTTTTTTCTGTCGGTGAATTGCTTGGACTCAAACTATGTTAAAGTCTTGTCATTGTTAAAAGTGTTGTGGTGGCTGCAAACAATTATACATTTAAAATGTGCTCACTCTTCATTGAATCAGTGTCTTAAAATGATAGAGACTTAGAAAAACTTTTACTCTAATGGAGAGGCGTCTTAATATTCTTGTAGATTGTGTTTTCAAGTATATTAGTAGAATTGTCAATTTCACTACAAATACACTTGTCAATATAATTATTAATAAAAATTTTGATCACATTATATAGTTATCGGGTTTGTCTTAAGTTTCTTTTGTACCATAATATTTCCAATAATTTAATTTGCTCCACCAATTTATAAAAAAAAAGAAAAGAAAAATAAAACAAAAATAAAAAGATAATGAGATATCAACTATCTTTATTTTTTTGTGATGTCAATTGTTCAAAAATTTTTTGTTTATACTTTTTTTTTATTTCTTCTTCATCCCTTTCTTTTTTTTTGTCTTAGATTTGCTTTCTTTAATAACAAGAGTTTAAATCTCAGTGCCAGTAATTCCTAAATAAAATCTTAAATTCATCAAATTTCTAAGAAAATACATATTTAAATTACTATTTAAATTGTTTAGAAAAAAAATTTAATCTCAATTAATATAAAATTTGGTTGATTAATATATAAATTATTTTGCAATTACAACGATGTTAATACAAAAAATGTAATACTCTTATTTTTATGAAAAATTATTGTGTAAAATCATCCCCATAGTTTGTCAAAACTAATCACTACATCATTACAATTTTATGTTTGAATTGCAGCCAAAGTTGATCACTAGTCTTTTTGCCCATTGCGAGACGATCATTGCGCTCAGGACTTAATTGTATCATTGAATATAATTGTACTCAAGGTTTTATTGTCTAGTTTCAATAATAGCGAAATAATATTCAAAATAGGGTACGAGACAAATCAGGGGATGAATGCATACTACAATAAATCCATGCTCAAAATCAAAGTTTTCAGTCAAAGAGTCGTGCATCACCATGTGAACACAAGAAATCAAATAGTCTAATATCCTACGAAGCCACATGTTTTCTCCTGCATGCATTGGGGCTGTAACGAGCTTATAAATAGAACACTGGCATGTTAATAGCTCTTACTCAAGCCAATAAGAGAGGGGAAGTTTTTTGGTAAAAAGAAAAATTAATACGAGAGTGTTATTCAACTTCCACCTATGGAATCTTCACTTTCCACCATTCAGGCATGGGTGCAAAAGATTAAGGGGGAGATGTTCATGAACTTTGACCCTTATTCCTTCATTGCCCCATCTGCTTATGACACTGCTTCGTTGGCCATGGTTCCAGATCATAATAGCGTACCGCTCCAACCCATGTTCAAGGTTGGCTTGGATTGGGTTCTCAACAACCAAAACGAGACAGGGTTTTGGGGAGAGTGTGATGGGCATGGTGTGCCCACTATGGAGTGCCTTCCTGCAACTATTGCTTGCATGATTGCACTTAAAAAATGGAACGTTGGTGACCGACTAATTTATAAAGGTGAAATTTTCCTTCCACCCGACTAATACTAGTGCGACCGTCATTCATTGCTAAATGCGGGGTAGCATCCTCCTCAAACTCAGAGTAATGTGACTAGTAGTACTAAGACGTCGAATCAAACATCTTATCCAGCATAGCCATGTTTTCCTATTTCGGAATATATAGTTAAAATATATAGAGGATAAAGTTGAATTCCTTTTTAGGTAAGGATTAAAATTGAGCTGATGGAACTTTCTTCCTTCTTTCGATGTCTCAGGCATGGCATTTATTGAAGCAAATGCGGAAAAGCTTCTCGGACAAACGCGTCAATATTGTCCTCGTTGGTTCGCCATAATTTTCCCGGCCATTGTTGAGCTAGCAGGCACATGTGGGCTCGAGATTCCCTTTCGAGACCCAGTTAAGGGGCTGTTGATGGACATTTCCTGTAAACGGCAACAAATCCTTGAGAGGTATACATCTTTAAATAATAATAGTCACTTCTAAATTCTAATTTGCGCGAAAGGTTCGAGAGTCCCAGGATTAGCTCTATATAAAAACAGCATAGTATTACCCTTTCAATTTTCATCTAAATTCTAGTTTGCATGCGCATGTTCTTGCAGGGAGCTTGTAGCGGACAAATGCCACTACCCTCCATTACTCTCGTACCTTGAGGTGTTGCCTTTGACTGATATCGATGGAGAAGATATAACCAGGCACATGGATAATGACGGGTCTTTATTCCAGTCCCCTTCAGCCACAGCGAGTGCTTTCGTGGCTACACGAAACAAGGACTGTTTAGCTTACCTTCAGTCTGTCGTTCAAAAATTTCCGGGTGGAGGAGGTTAGAAATACCTTATTCCACGTTTATCTAATTTACCGGTTATGAGCACGTTTGCATTGTCCGGTCGTTCATATAACTCATGATTTCTATGCGAACTTCCTATCCCTCAACTTATAGGGAAGCCAACGCTGTCTGTTTATTATTTTTACTTTTGTTCTCACGGGAGACAGTACCACCAACGTATCCTGTAGATGAAGGGCTGATAAAGCTATGCATCGTTAACCAATTACAAAGGTTGGGTCTGGCTGAGCATTTCAACAAAGAAATTGAAGGACTATTGGAGCAAGTCTACAGGTAGCGAAAGCAAAAGACAATTTGCTTTTGATCTAATTAAGTATTTTGCATAATTTTGTGTCCGTATTTGAGGTATAGTGGGGTCTTGCATTGCAAAACAAGATAACCATCATCTCCTTCTCATGACCCTTTCCTTTTCTTATTTCTGGTATGATCTTCTATCTTCGATTATGTAGACATTTACTGGCAAGCTAGCGGTGGCATGTTTTCTTTATCTTTTTTTATTTTTTATTTTTTCTTACGTTACATAATAGAACTTAAAAGAAAATTATTGTCAAACATTGTGCATGAGAGGCAGTAATTTTCTGCAAAAGGTTATTGCTCCAATAACAAGCATTTGAATTTTGTTTTAGGAAATACATTATTCAAGAATCATGGTCAAAACCAATCGGTTCATCAATTGGACCAAAGTTATACAAGTACTCCATGGCATTTTTCCTCCTTAGAATGCATGGGTACAGAGTATCACCCTGTAAGATTTCTCATTCTTATCTTTCTTTCTGTTTTTCAAATTAATACACTTTATTAATTAATAGTTCTATCTTCTTTTTGTCAAATGATATCAACTTTTTTCAATTGGAATTGATCGTGAAAAATTAACTTGCATTTGCAGGGAGATTTTGTTGGTTCTTAAACGATAGGGAAATTGAAGATATTATAGAAAACAACTATGAATACTTCTCAACTGCAATGCTCAATGTTTACAGAGCCACGGATATTATGTTTCCAGAAGAATATGAACTTAAGGAAGCAAGATCATTTTCGAGGAAGTTACTTGAGAAAACCATACAGCTGGGCCCAGAAAATGGTGTTTCATTCACTTACGTTCACAAAACGGTAATTTACTATCAAAATAGACACATGAGTCCACAAAAAAATGCATCTCATTCCACGAGACTTCTACACCTTGGATCACATCAGTAGAAAGAAAGCTAAGGAGACAACATGAAGACACATAAACATACAATTTAAACTATACAATTACAATTTTTTATTAATTTAATAAACTAAACTTACTCTCACTTTATTCTAAAATTTTATTTACTTTAAAAAACTATAAATTAAATTAAAATAATCTAATATATTTTTTAAGATCATATATAATTTTTCATAAATTTTCAAAATTTATAAAATAATTATCTACCTATTTTCTTAATAAAATATTAAATTTTATTTGTTTATTGACTGCCGTGATTATAATTTGTTCTTGTAAAGTTTTACAATGTTTGAAACATTTTTTTAACCGAACAAGTCCATGTTTCTTTGACTGACCTCCTTTTCTTGATTTTTTTTTTTTAACTTGAAAAACACCCCTCTCCCAAGAAAAGGAAATAAAAGATTTAAAAAATGAAATTTTGAAGAAGCTTGAAACAACTTAGACAGGCAAGAGAAGTGTTTTTGAAGTGGGATGTGTCCCTGTTGACTTTCTAGTGCTAACTTTCGACTGTTCGCTTGTTTGTTGCTCGTTGACATCATTGAGCCATATAGATTGAGCATGAGCTCAGGGCTCCCTGGATTACTAGACTGGATCATCTGGAGCACAGATTGCAGATTGAAGAAAATAATAACAATACTCTCTGGATGGGGAAAACCTCTTTCCAAAGGTATGGCGCTACTCTCAAAGTTGTCACGAAAGAATAGCATTTCCATATGACAAAAACCACAACTAGGATCCTAAAATTTGCTTCAGCTTCTATCTTATTCGCTTAATGTGGTAGTTTAACTGTTGCAGCACTTCTGTTATGTTTCCTCACTAAGGAGCAAAGACTTGATGGTACTAAATTACCAACTAAAAATGTTTTACATATCAGGTTATCACGCTATCATAATGACCAGCTAATTCATCTTGCTCTGCAAAACTACAAGTTTCAACAGTCAATCTACCAGAAGGAATTGGAGGTGCTGAAAAGGTAATGAAATTATTCAGAAAATGCTAAGGGAAACAAACTTTTTGTTTTTGAAACTGTGGTGGGAAAATTTAGCATGTCTGTCCCGATGGTGACATGTTTATTTATTTCTCATGCTCCCTGGTTTTGTGTGATAGGTGGTCTCAGAGATGGGGTCTGACTGATATGGGATTTGGTAGAGAGAAAACTGTGTATTGTTACTTTGCAGTGGCTGCCAGTACTTCACTGCCTCATGATTCTGATATTAGAATGATAGCCGCAAAAAGTGCCATAGTCATTACAGTGGCAGATGATTTTTACGACATGGAAGGTTCTCTGGATGAGTTGGAAGAACTCACAGATGCTGTTCAAAGGTATACAATCCCGTGCTTGTACAGGGAAATTAGAACTAAAAATATAAGCTTGATTTTGTCTCCTTTTTGATACATTTGTCAGGTGGGACGGTAAAGGACTGAAAGGTCATGGTAAGATCATCTTTGATGTCCTTGAAAGCCTTGTAGGAGAAATGGCAGCAAAACACCTTCAACGACAAGGATCGGATGTAACAGACGGTCTTCGAGAAATTGTAAGACTTTCTGCAGAATTTATGCAGTTTTTGATCAATTTCTTGCCTTGTACCCCTGGATCATTAAAACAATGTTGGCCAATTTGTTTCTTCTTTCAAGTGGTATGAGACATTTCTGTCTTGGTTTACCGAATCTAGTCGAAGCAAAAATGCGTGCATACCATCAACAAAAGACTACCTTGAAACCAGCCTGGTGTCTATAGCTACGCACACCATAATTCTCTCCGCTTCGTGTTTCTTAAACCCACCTATACCGGCTCACAAGCTCAAGCCAGCAGGGTATGAGGCAATTACTATACTGCTCATGGTTATACCTCGTTTTCTGAATGACATACAAAGTTATGAGGTAAACAAAAAATTATCTGAACAAATTCTTTCAATTTTGTGTACAAGTCATTTGAACAGAATGTCCTTTGCAATGACAGAAGAAGCAAAAAGAAGGGAAAATGAACTTTGTCCTGCTCCACTTGAAAGAAAATCCAGAGGCAGACATTGAAGAATCAATTGCATACGTTAGAGAAGTGCTTGACAAGAAGACCAAGGAATTCCTCGAGCACGCACTAATTGATGGCTTTGATGATCTATCCCAGCCGTGCAGGCATCTGCACTTGTCCGTTTTGAATGTTTTCTGGATGTTCTTTGACTCTGGCAACAAGTATGACTCCAATACGGAATTGGTCCAAGATAGTCAAAATGCGATTTATATTCCTCCACGTGTTGAAAAATCCCTGAAGCTTCCTGCTCTTCATTCTGGCTCAGCTAGGAAACATCAAACTGTTGTTAGCTCTCACTTTGATCGTTGGCACCTTAAGTATCATGGTGTTAGTAGCACTGCAAGGAGTATATCTCAGGCTGTCTCTGGAGATATGGCGATGCCACTTAAATTGGGATTATGCTTCGTTTAGGATTTCCCCCGCTGATGGTATGGCTGGGGTCCTGTCTGTTCAGTTTATCTAGTCAGTATGCATTTCGAGCTTTCACTGTAACCTTACTGGAACAAAAATTTCCATTGTGTTTAACGAGAAAAGTAATTTGCGTTAGATGACACCTATCTCAATCCTTGCAAAACACAAAGCCTCTGGCACCCCCTTTTCTATCGGCAACTGATGCATATTTTTTCCCATTCTTTTGTTCTTTAAGGACGGGTGGGGCGGGGACTGGAATACAATTTCAACACATCTTACTCATTAAGATGTAATAAATTCCATATTCCATAAAAGAAGTATCGATAGCAGGTCTCCATCTCTGCATTCACAGATAATATTGACCCAAAAGTTCAGGAACACGGGACCAAATATGAGGAATTATGGCGATTGTATTAATAGCATAATTGAAAATTTGAGTGTCCATTTGATTTGTTTCTCTATGATGAGTTCATAGCATTGATAGAGACAAGACCAAAATTCGGAAGTTCTTTACTCTGTCAGCAACATTTGCGGGGAAGTATTGGTAGATTGACATCTGATCTATGTTAAAGCTAGCACATATTTTTATTGTTTCTATTGGTTGATCCATATAACAACTTTAATAGCAAAATTTATGGAGAAACGACAGCCAATTCAATACCCTCAGAAAAAGCTGAAAAGGGTGCTAGTGAGCCGCTTGGTTTAGAGATAGGCACTGCAAGGTCATTTGCGGCTTAAAATTACCTTTAGAAACGAAAGAAACAAAGGCTTCAGTTAAAGGTGTGATTCGGTTGGCTTCCGTATTAGCTCGAGTTGGAATTTATTAACTGCCGCATATTTTTTAATAAAAAAATTATGTTGAAATTATATTATTAAATTTCAGATTTATTAATATCAAAATTAATTATAAAATCAATAAAAGAAGTTGAATAAAGTAATTAATAAGTAACTTTTAGTTTTGTCTATATATGTAATAATTAATATATTCATAATATATATTTTTTAATTAATAAAAAAATTAAAAGTACCTTAATTACAATGTACAAAAATAAAAATAAAGTTAAAATATCGGCCAACAAATTATTAGATGTGAAGGTTAAATTAGGTGCATAGTGATTGATCCAAGTTAACCCAACCCCATCGTGTGCAATGGGTTGACGTCTAAAAAACACTACTTTGCAGGCATACGAATGATACTTTGACTCACTTCTCTACCTAATTTTTGTAGAGTCAAGATGCCCAATTTTTGCTTGCTATAACCATAATGCCCAAATATGACTTTGAGGCCCTCGACAAGTTCGTCATCTTTAAATTTTCATGGTATGATAATAATTTTTTATATACATTTGTATACAATATAGAATTGTCAAAATTAAAAAAAAAAAAAACTTTCATCTTATTTTTTGTGACTCTAGAGTTAAAAAAAATTATGTGACATATTTCTTAAAAAATAAGAATTTAGGTATTATTATATATTTAATAATTATTATTTTATTTTAATAATAAAAGAATACATAATAAATCACCACTTAATTTCAATTTTAATCAAATACTACTATTTAAATCCAACCAAAAGATTTCTTAATATGTCATCACTTAATTCAATTAAAAAACATATTATTAAAAGATGTATCCCATTTTTATCAGCTTGGGTTTATACTTTATAAATTTCTAATTAAAGCAAACAAAAATGAATCATTAATACCTAGGCAAATTAACTACATAAAATTCAATTATAACATATTAGAATTGTAAAATAATAAACTGACAAAATGAAATTTGGTGACAATTAGTAATAAGTATTTTGTATATCATAAATAGAATTTTCTATATACTTTTAGTCATACATTAGTTATATAGTGTAATGTCTTTTTATAATATAAGTTTAAATTAAATTAGTAAAATGAGATACAATCATGATTTCTTCTCTTATTATTAATATGAGATACAATTATAATTTCTTCTTTTTGTAAAGAATTAATCTTGATTGATGAACAATTTGTGGAGAGATTGTAATTGACAAAAATTAAGTAATTGAGGAAGAAATTGTAAATAACGGATATTGAGCAATTGATAGATAAATTATAACTAACGAAAATTGAGTAATTGATGGAGAAATTATAACTAATAAATATTATGCAATTGATGAAAAAATTGTAATTAAATCATGATACGTCGTTATTTCCTTTAACACCCTCACCCCTATAAGATGAATTAGTATAACACATAGTAAGTTTGGATTGTAGAAGTCAAAAGCAAGCCATAGAGAGTCCCTTAGTACAGATATCGACAAGTTGATTAGTAGCGGAGATGTATTGAATATACAATTGATTTTTGGTGACCTGTTCTCACACAAAGTGGTAATCAATTTCCACGTATTTTGTCTAAGTGTGAAAGATGAATTCTCTGTTAGATAGATGGCAGAGATGTTGTCACATCAAAGAATCGAAGGGTCTTACCAAAAAACACTATGATTATGTAAGAGAGCCTCAACTCAAATGAGTTCAGCAATTGTGTAAACTAAGCTTTTAAATTCAGCCTCTGTGCTAAATCAGTTGACCCTCTGTTACTTATGAGAACTCCATGAAATGAGATTGGAGCTAAGGAATATGCCAAAATTGCTAACTAATCGTCTAGTGTCATAATCTCTAGCTTAACTTGCATCTAAAAAGCATAAAGATGGAAATTATTGTTGTAGATAAAGAGTATGTCATAGTGTTGTGTGCTGCAAACAAAACACAATATACATTTGAAATATTGTCAATAGATCGTTATGGGTGCATGCATGAATTAACAAGTAGTGTTGACAACAAAAGTAATGTTAAGCTAAGTAAGACTAAGATATTGCAATACTTCCACAGTACTATAATAAAGTGTCAGATTTGAGAACAACTCACCACAGTGGATAGATGGAATATTTGAGTCAATGACATAAGGTGTGGTGACAAGTTTCATGTCTTATATTTTTGCTCATGTAAAAAAATTCACTATATATTTTGACTGGTGAAAAGGAATACCATCCAAAGTGCATTATAGTTCAATCTCAAGGAAATAATTGAGTTCACCTAAATCTTTGATAGCAAATTCCTTTTGTAAAGTCTCTAGAAAAGCAAACAATGGTACTATAAGGGATCGTGTAGGAATTATGTTGTCAACAGAGACAAATAGGAAGATATTATACTGTGTTATATGTAGTATAAAAAATGATAACTTGACTAAAAAAGCTACAAAACCAATGAAGATGAGAAAATTACTAAAATGTTGGTACCAGGCACGAGGTGCTTATTTTAGGCCATAAAAAGATTGTTTTAAATGGAAAATATGATAAGGATGGTGAGGATCAATAAAACTTGATAGTTGATCTATGAATATGTTTTCGGTTAAATGACCATAAGGTATTGCTAATGTTAAGTTGATGGAGTTGCAAAGCATAAGAAAATATAGTAACTAAGATTGTGATAATTGTGACATGTTTAACTACCAAACTAAAGATTTCATTATAGTTAATTCCCTATTATTGATGAAAGTTTTTTGTGACTAATCTAACCTTATACCTTTCAAGAGAATCATTTATATGAAGTTTGGTAGGAAAGACCTATTCACAACTAGTAAGCTTACAGGTCAGAGAAACTGGTATAAGGTAATTTTTCAAAAGTGTGGTGTATTTTTCTACCATATTTACTCACCAATTCAAATCTTTTACTTTCTAACTATAACAAGATAGTATGGATGAGATTGCTATTAAAGTGGTAAGTGTATAAGTATGATCCTTTTGTAGATGACGATAAGAAATGATATTGTTTTGAAGTCTGGTCACCATAGGGTAGGCTAGTGGTGCATGTTGTGGTATATGTGAAATGGTTTTAATGGTAAGAGAGGGCACTGTGGGTTGCAATTAGAGAGATATAAAGTGCAAAATAGTGGCACTACTTTATATGGGAGTCGATATATGAGATATATTAATCCTTGACTCTTGTATATATGAATCATCATATTGCAAATGCATTAGTGGAGGAATGTAAAAAGGTAACTCTAATAATGTTGTGGGGACATATTTGATGGTACGTTAGTGACAGGAGTAGTAAACAAAAAAATAGTCTCTTAAAAAATGACATTTACAACTATATAAAATTGTTGTTTTTGTGGTGAATAACATCGATAACCCTCGACACCTGAAGGATATTCATGAAAATACACTAATATGATTTACGCTGCAATTTGTGCTTAGTATAAAGTCATAAGTTTAAGCACATAACACAACTAAAAACCTGAAGATGCTCAATAGGTGGTGCGATAGAAAAGAGTACTTCCTAAAGCTACATTACTATAGAACTACAATAAGCAATTAGTTGATAATGTGAATTGCACTTTCAAAAGCAAAAACCCAAAAATGAGAGAGAACAAATGCATAATGCATCATTGTCAAACCTATTTCAACCATATGTCCATTTATAAATACCATACTCCTGCAACAATTTATTAAAAGATGCAAAAAGAAAATTTTTGGCACAATCACTTTGAATAGCTTTGACTTGGATATTAAGTTAGTGTTCAACAAAAGTTTAAAAAGACCATAAACATATGTAAAAATTGATCATAAGAATTAAATACATAAAGTTAAGAAAATTTGGAATAATCATCAATAAAATAAATATAATATTGATTATTTTGGTAAAACATTATAAAAGCCTGCCTTTAAATATCAAAATAAATTAATTGTAGGGGAGCTTTATACCTATGAAAAGTGGGAGGATGGGGATGACAATGACTTTTGTTAAATGCACATGTCAAGCAAGTTAATTGTATAACTAATGACTTATTGAACATACAAAAAATAGCTGAATATGGAGCATAACCCAAACAATGGTGCCACCAAAAAAAGAGTTAGACTGAGACAGGTAATAAACTAATGGAGAAAATTTGGAGTGACTGGATAGTTGATATTGTCCCTGATTAATATTCCTTTAGAAGAGAATCTTATCCATACAATGGACTTCACATAAAAACAATTAGGTAAGAAAATGAAATCACAATTGTTTTTTTTCATGAAAATTGACAAACTAAAAGTAAGTTTTTTTTTTTTTTAAATAGAGGGGATAACTAAAACACTAGAGACATAAAAATTTTGAAAAAGAAGAGTACCTGTATGGGTTTTTGGAAAGATAGACCTATTACTGATGATAATATGTTAGTTGCTTGTATAAAGTTGAAAAGATGACAATTAAGACTAATTATTTGTGACATGGGGTATGACACTAAAATCTAAGTATCACAAGTTTGGAAATACTGATGGTAGTGATAAAATTTTAGCAATGTAAAGTTATTGTATTAAGTTTAAAGATTATAATAGAGGTTTATGATCACAACACACATTGACTTAGTAATCAAAATGATTGTAGAGTTAAGGTTGCTTGCAATTAGTTGCTTGCATTTGGTGAGAATTTAAGGTTGAATTTTGTGGGTCAAAATGTTGCCTATTATGCGAAATTTGTTGCCCAAATCTTGGTGACCTATCTATATAATATGATGTCTATGTCATGAATGTTGTTAAAGTGGAAGTAATTGATTCTAGCAAATCAACGCATGCTTTATGAGCCAAGAGTAGTCTATGTAAAGACTTACGTATAAGGGATTGGTACTAACTTCGAATGAAGATCAATATTGCTAACTTTTGGTATTTCAATCCTAGTTCTCTGAACAAGTAAGTTCGGTATTTTTATGAAGAAATGTCTTCACTAATCAAGGAAAATTGATCAACAAGAAAGGTTGTATATTTTAATAGTCCATGATTATTTAATTTCCCTTGTAGAGAGTCTAGAGTTACATCGTAGATGTATGGCACAAGCATTATTGCATGTTATATATAATTGAGTTAGGAAAAACCACATGGCTATTAAGGAGTCTAAATTAGAGAGTTATGTAACGATTTTATCAAATATGGAATTAAGAATTCACCCTAAGACAATTTGATCTTTGATAAATCATGTTTCATATATCAAATTTGGTGAACTTTTAATAGTATTATTCTCACCAATTTTAGTGATAGTGTGTGAAGGGTATAGTTCAATTCTATCCATAATTAATAAGAGTTGATTGGCCCTAAGAAAAGGGAGGAGACATGTCTTCCTATGATGTAATTGTTTCTAGTCAATTTGATACCAACTACAAATTAATCTAGATAAGCCTCCTGTAGGTGGGATGAAAGGATACAATGGAATAACATTCTTGATTATGTTTATTGGTTTAGTTGTATTTAAGAAAGATAAGGTAGTGGGTGAATCTGATTGGTTTAACATTTATACTTTTGTAAAAAATAGCTTTAATACCATGTAAAACAATAAATTTACTAGATGAAATTTGGTGACAATAACCAATAAGTATTTTGTATTTTATAGACAAAATTTTGTCTATACTTTTGGTCATACATTGGTTATGCAATGTGATAACTTTTTATAGTGCAAGTTGAGATTACATCATTAATATGAGATATAAATATGATCTCTTCTCTTTGGAAAATCGATGAACAATTTGTGGAGAGATTATAATTAATAGAAGTTGAGCAATTGGTGGAAAAATTGTAGTTAACAGAGATTTAACAATTGGTAAAGAGATTGTAACTGATGAAAATTGAGTGATTAATGGAGAGATTGTAACTGATAGAAATTGAGTAATTGATAAAGAGATTATAGCTAACAAAAATTGAGCAATTGGTAAAAAAGTTGTAGTTAAATTAAGACACATCATCATTTCCTTTGACAAGAACTATTTTACCTAAAATTAGATTTTGCTAGTGAAATTAGAGTGAGATATTCATTATTTTCTCCTTTTATGTAATTATTATATTTAAGTGTTCAATTACAAAAAGATTCTAACTCAAGAATAATTTCTCAAATTGTATTATAGTTTCTTTTGTACGGTTATCATATTTAATAACTATGTTATTATGAAAATAAAAGATAACTACATTAAATGTGTACAAAGGGCATGATGGGCTATATTAAAAATGGTGTTAGAATCTCGAGCACGTCGTGCTACATAGGTCAAAGTCCACTATCTTCTTGGAATCCCTTTATACTTTGATAGTTTTATAATCATTTCTTTTCTAAATTCTCACTCCAAAAGTCTAACTGAGAGTTAATCCATTGATATCATTACTTAGTCCATTCATAATTCCTCTCTATTAATGAAAAATAATACTTTTTCTCTTGCCTTTATCAAGTGAAGTAGAAGTCATCCTTAGTAAATCATAAGAAGCAGCTAAAGGCTACTCTATCCATTTATCTTGTTACTAATATTAGAAATTAAATAAAGAGTTCTTTTCAATTAATAAGTTGATTTTAGGATGTGAAAAGAATTTAATTTTTCAAAAAAGTTACTTTTTGCAAGAGATAGGGGTAAAGAGTATTACTTTTGAATATTGTAAATTTACTAGTTAATTTAAATTAAAAGTCAATTGAAATTTTAGTAGAAATTAATTTAACTGAATCTAATTTAATACAATATTACTATTTAGATATAATTAGATATTTTAATATTATATAAATACATAATATTTATATTATCTTATGTCTTTCTTAATTTAATGTATAACATTTTATCATTTTAATAAAATTATACATATTCATATAATTATCTAACAGTGATATCCGAATAAGTAGTTTGATTTAAATAGAGAGAAAGTGTATAAGTCTCGTGGGAGCCATCGTAGGATCCATTAGAGACACCGCTGAAGTTAGTAAAATTATAGAAGTCATTGAAGCCATTGTTTATTGTCGCTACGCTTTCTCACTGGAGATCATCTTCTGCACCTGTGGATGACGACTAACTTAAATCCGCTAACCATGCACCTAAAAAGTTGCCACAACGCTGCAAATTAGATACAAAAAAAGAAAAGAAAATTGAACATCCAATCATTGTTTTCCATTGATAAAGCACGAAACCCTTGTTTTCCGACTCTCAAACTACCGATCTACGTCCTCGCACAACAAAAGAGGAAGCGGTCAAACTTGCCAGCTCCTCATAGTTTCGTTTCTTATCGACGTCGGCTCACCATTCGACGATCCCTCTGTCTAGTGAGCTTATCGCTACCAATGGCATGTCCAGTGTTTCCTACAATTAAAGAGAAGATAAGTTATTATATCATATATTGCAATACTTAAATTATATAAATGATATCGATGAAGATTAGATATATTTTTATTATGAGTTTAAAATATGAAATATGAAAAATAGTGAAAAATAGACTAATTTTATCCCATTATATATAAAATAAGATCAGATTAATTTATTTTATATTATTCGATTAAAAACATATTCAATGAATAAAATAAAAATATATAATAATATATATCTAGCGATTTAATAAAGGATAAGTTTTGTTACTTGAATTTTAATTTTGTTTTTTTATGGTTTTGGTTACAAAATTCCTTATCATGTTTTCTTATTGTCGAGGAATGTATTGGACAAAATTAACACAATGATTTTAACAATATTTTGTTGTGCTCAAATTTGTAGTATGAGTATTTTTTATTATTAATTATAATAACATATTATTACTTATAATTTTTACAAGAAAATGATACAATAAATACTTTTTAAATCTTATATTTTTTATAGTTACCAATCAATTATGTAAAGCAACCAATTGGCTCTAGCATATAACACACAAATGATACAATATACATAACTCATTGAATTCTAAATCTGAAATTTCCTAAGTAGCCATTTTCTTAGTAATCCATTTAAAAAAGTTCCCAATCTTATAAGTTAAGTTGACTATTGATCAGTTAAAGCTAAAAAAAAGGCTGGATATCAGTAATAACAATAAGAGTTACATTATGTTAGGTTGGAGTCTAACTTTAGTACTTTAATACGTAAGTGGTTGGGAGGCTAAAGGAAAGAAGTGAGAAGTAAATAAAGAATGAAATATCTGCCTTGAATCTATGATAGTTTTGAATATTTATAAAATTCATGAGAATCCTTAGATATAAGATTTTAAATGCATAAGGATGGAGTTTCGTGAATGAAATGTCCATTGGTTACATAAGAGGTGCTTAGGCCAGTGTAGGCAGTAGAGTGCTAATGATGTGATTAATCCTACAACGTAAAAAGATAATTAACAAATTGGGCTGCGCAGGGTTGGTCTTTAGATGAAGTCGTTCACTTGTTGCTCCAGGTAGTCTATGTGGGTTTAGATGAGTTGGGCCTTAAGTCTTGGGCTTGATAATCTCAAACTCCAAGTTTGAGACTCAAATCTAATAAATCAACTACCATGATAACACATCAATGTTGCAATTTAACACATTAACTATGATGATGGAATTTAATGCATAACATCATGTTAATTAGATTTCTTTTAATACAATGGAAAAGATATATATTACATTAATTTTAATCTTCATAATATTTCTACCTTTTTCTCAATTTAAAAGACAAATAGTTTCTTTAATACTATTAAAAAGAATTAAAAAATAATATTTTTTTATTATAAAGTTAATTATTTGTACAAAGATAAAATTATACTTTGCCTTAAAGATGTCAAACAAGTTGGGTTAAGAGGGCTCAATTTATGTCATTTTTAAGTTTAGATTATTTTGAATTAAATTACTTATAAATTACATTATATTCAAATTACTTATAGGTTAAAATTCTAATTTTTACAATAATAATGTTTTCTTTTTTTCATTAATTATTTTATTTTATCATATATTAGAATAAGTGAATTATATTATGATTTATACACATTATATATTATTTTATTATTTATATATACATATTATATATTATTAAAGTAGGTGAAATTATAGTTTTTTCTTTTTACTTTCTTATATTAATTTGTATCAAAAGAATTTCAATATATTATATATATTCATTATTTATAATATGTGCATACAAATATGCATGTATGTATACATATGTAATATATTTATAATATATATATATATAAATAAAATTTTTAAAATATTATACATATAAAAATAAAAATATATATAATTATATCAATTAATAATTTAATATTAATATAAAATAATTAAATAAATATATAAATAATATTTAATGTACAAGACTCTCACATTTATAAAGTTTAGAAAAATGTAAAATATAAATAATTTTATTTTTATTTTAACAAAGAAACTATTTACATGACTCAAATTTGTGACTGTTATAGTGAAGTTATTTTTTTCATTACAATAAGTCTTGTCATTCAAAATAATTAAATATATATAATAGATCCAAAATATATATAAATTAAACATAATATATATAATTATGTATTATATATAAAAATAAAATAGTGTGTATATTTATTATATATAAATAAAGTAATAAATAAAAAAATAAAAAATATTAAATAATAATTTTTTTTTTCAAAATGAGAATGTTCAATTTCAAAAGAGGAACTCATGTTTTTCGAATTGGGTTTGGATTTGGGTCAATCTGAGTTGGAATAATTTCGAGTTAGGTCAGGTTTAGAGTTGGATTTTTTTAACGAGTTTGATGGGGTGGTTGGTTTGGGTTCAATTTTGATAACTCTACTTTGACGCAAGGAGTTTTTCCGTTTTGTTCCATTCGGTTCCCCCGCCTTTCCCCTGTCCAGTTGAATCCCTCATGCAGCAACATCCTAAAAGTCACAGACTGATTATAAGAAACTATGAAAAATACTTAATTGAATGAATATCAATAAAAGTAATAAATACAATTGAATATAATTAACAAAATAATATTTATATAATTACAATATTATTAAAAATAAATCAATAAACATAAAAAAAAAGTAAATAATTGAATCCCTCATGCAGCAACATTATGAATAATATCATTATGAATTGCTCGGATTCAAACTACGTTAAAGTCTTGGTCATTGTTAAAACTCTTGAGCTGGCTGCTAACAATTCTACTTTTAAAAGGTGCTCACTCTTCGTGGAATCATTGTCTTGACCACAGGGACTTAGAAAAGCTTTTACTCGAACCGAGACGCATCTTGATATTCTTGTAGCTTGTGTCTTCAAATATAATAGTAGAATTGTCAATTTCTCTGAAAATACACTTAGTAATTTAATTATTAATAAAAATTCCAATGTCATTGTATGGTTATGAGAATTTCTATGTAACATTCATTTCCCGAGGGCTTCTCTTTAGCCTCTTTTATATCATAATATTTCTATTAATATAATTTGCTCTACTAATTTATCAAAAAAAAAAAAAAACAAAGAACAAAAATAAAAAGGATTGCAAGGCATCAACTGCTATTGTTCTTTTATGGCGTCATTTGTTTGAATATTTTTCGTTTTTGCTCTTTTTTTATTTCTTTTTCATCCCTTTCTTTCTTTGTTTTGGACTTATAAAATTCTATAATTTAGCATTAGTTGCATTATTGCTATATAATAATATTTATTAGAATGTAGAGATAAAAAATAATAAAATAATTTTTTAAATATATAATTTTATTTATTATATAATAATAAAAAATATAATTAATTTACAATTTTTTCTTTTTACATACCTTAATAAATATTATTAATTTTTCTTAAATATTAATGCAGACAAATAATAAAAATCAGTTATCGGCTTGAGAAGAACGTTGAGTCATTGAACTATTGATTTAACTAGTAGGTAATTAATTCAATCAGTGAATTAATGATAATTTTTTAAATATAATTATTAAAATAGATTTTATTTATTTATTTATTTTTTTGTAATAAATTAATTATTTTCACCAAAAAATATAAATATATATTATGAGATAGAAGATACAAAATAATTATTTTATTAAGTTAAAATTTTATTTTGATATATTAAATATTTTAAATTTAAGTTTTTTAATATGAAAAATTCTGACTTAAATTTTCAAACAACAAAAAACAAAAAACAAAAATAATCAATTTATTATTTTCTTATAGAGGGACCTGGATGAATGACAAACAACAGACGAATGGAGGGTACTCAGACACAAATAACTGATGCCTCTCAAATAATTGATGACCTCCGGATGATATTCTTCTTCTCGATAAAAGGCCCACACTTTACAGCCAACCTCTTTTATTATTGGTACCTGAAAAAAAAAAAAGAAAAAAAAAAAAACAGACCAGCAAACCACTGGTAGCTTTTAAAGCCTTGTAGGAGAAATGGCAGCGAAACACCTTCAATGGCAAGGATCGGATGTAACAGAGGGTCTTCAAAATATTGTAAGGCTTTCTGCAGAATTCATGCAGTTTTTGATCAATTTCTTGTCTTTTGCCCCTGGATCATTTAACCAATGTTGGCAAATTTGATGCTTCTTTGAAGTGTTATGCGACATTTCTGTCTCGGTTTACCGAGTCTAATCGAAGCAAAAATGCACGCATACCATCAACAGAAGACTACCTTGAAACCGGCATGGCGTCTATAGCTACGCACACCATAATTCTTTCAGCTTTGTGTTTCTTAAACCCTCCTTTACCTGCTCGCAAGCTCAAACCAGCAGGGTATGAATCAATTACTAAACTACTGATGGTTATACCTCGTTTGCTGAATGACATACAAAGCTATGGGGTAAACAAAAAATTTTCTAGGCAAATTCTTTCAGTTTTGTGTGCAAGTCATTTGAACAGAATGCCCTCTGCAATGACAGTAGGAACAAAGAGAAGTGAAAATGAACTTTGTCCTGCTCCACTTGGAAGAAAATCCAGAGTTAGACATTGAAGAATCAAATGCATACGTTAGAGAAATGCTCGGCAAGAAGACCAAGGAATTCCTCGAGCACACACTAATTGATGGCTTTGATGATCTATCCAAGCCGTGCAGGCATCTGCATTTTGAAAGTTTTCCAAATGTTCTTTGATTCTGGCAACAAATATGACTCCAATACAGAATTTGTACAAGACATTAAAAAATGCGATTTATTTGAAAAACCCCTGATGCTTCTTGCCCTTCATTCAGGCTCAGCAAGGAGACATCAAATTGTTGTTGGCTCACTTTGATCTTTGGTGCCTTAATTATCATAGCGTTAGTAGTACCGCAAGAAGTGTATTTCAGGCTTTCTCTAGAGATCACTACTTGAATATGGCGATGCCGCTTAAATTGGGATTATGCTTCGTTAAGGATTTCCCAACTGATGGTATGGCTGGTGTCCTGTCTGTTCAGTTTATCTAGCCAGCGTGCATTTTCAGCTTCCACTGTAACATTATTGGAACAATAGTTCCCATTTTGTTTGACAAGAAAAGTATTTGTGTGGCCAGCAATTTGCGTTAGATGACACCTCTCCCAATCCTTGCAAAACATAGAGTCTCCAGTACCCCTTCTTCTATCGGCAACTCATGCATATTTTTCCCATTCTTTTGTTCTTAATGACGGGTGGGGCGGGGGATTTGAATACAATTTAAGCACATCCTACTCCTTAAGGTGTGATATATTCCATATTCCATAAAAGAAGTATCCATGGCAGGTCCCCATCTCTGCATTCACAGATAATATTGACTCAAAAGTTGTGGGATACAGGACCAAATATGAAGAATTATGGCCATTGTATTAATAGCATAATTGAAAGTTTGAGCGCCCATTTCATTCGTTTCTCTATAATGAGTTAATGAGTTAATTGCATTGATAGAGACGGGACCAAAATTTACGAGTTCTTTACTTTGTCAGCAACATTTGCAGGGAAGAATTGGCAGATTCACATCTGATCTATGTTAAAAGCTAGCACATATTTTTATTGTTTCTATTGGTTGATCCCTATAACAACTTTAATACAGTAAATAGCAAAATTTATGGAGAAAAGGACAGCCAATTAAATACCTTTAGACAAGGCTGAAAAGCGTGCAAGTGAGTCGCTTGGTTTAAAGACAGGTACTGCATGGCCATTTGCGGCTTAAAATTAGCTTTAGAAAAGCGAAAAACAAAAGTTTCGGTTAAAGGTGCCTTACCACTCAAGGTCGCAGTCTAGTTCATAATTTGATACCCTTCTTTCTTCATTAGTTTGGGCTCGAGGTGGAATTTTACGTCGAGATTATCATATTAGATTTGAAACTTGTTAACACCAAAATTAGGTATAAAACTTATGAAAGAAATTGAATAAATATGTTAATAAATGATTTAAAAAAGAATTAAGTCGAAATTATAATATTAACTTCTAAATTTAAATATAAAATTTATGAAAAAATAATTTAAATGAGTATATTAATGAGTGACTTCTACCTTCTATGCACACGTATTACAACTAATATACTTGTGATATACTTTTTTTAACTAGTAAAAATAGAAAAAGTTAAAGGTGACTTAGAATTTTAAAAAGGTCTAAAAATAAAGTAGGAATATCTTTAGATGTCAGCAAATTATCAAATGTGAAGGTTCAATTAAAACCATAGTGATTGATATATAAGTGAACCCAATCCCATCGCATGCAATGGGCTTGGCGTGTTATAAAAAACGGTGCTTTGAAGGTGTACGAATGATACTTTAGCCCACTTCTTGACCCAATTTTTGCCGAGTCAAGAAGCCTAATTCTTGCCTGCTGCAACCGAAAGGCCCAAAAATCATTTCATGCCCCTTGACAAGATCATTATCCTTAAATCTTCTGATAATAATCTTTTGTATCTATATTTATATATAATACACTATTGTAAACAAGGAGAGAAATTTTCATCCTATCTTTCATTGATTTTATAGTTAAACAAAACTTATGTAGCATATTTTATAAAAAGTAAGATTTTGGTTATTTATATTATATAATAATTATTATTTTATTTTAATAATAAAAACTTAATAAATTATCATCTAATTTCAATTTCAATCAAATATTACTTTTTAAACCTAAAAAAAAGTTTTTTTTTTTGATATGTCACTATTTGATTTAATTTTAAAAAATATTATTAAAAAAATTTATTCTATTTTCACTAACTTGAATTTATGCATTATAAATTACTAGTTAAAGTAAACAATAATCAATTATTAATATTTAGGCAAATTAATTACATGAAATTCAATTCTAATATATTAAAGTTATTTTTATACGAAATTAAATTTCATTGATAAAATTGAAAAGATTTGTTCATTATTTTCTCTTACTTTGTAATTATTATATTTAAACATTCATATACAAAATAATTCTGACTTAAGAATAATTTCTCAAGTTGTATTATAGTTTTTTTTGTCAGATTATCATATTTAACAACTATGTTATTTTTTATAATAAAAGATAACCACATTATATGTGTACAAAGGGCATGACTAGCTATATTAGAAATGGTGTTAAAATATCGAGCACATCATGATGTGTAGGTCTAAGTCCACTGTCTTCTTGAGGTCCCTTTATATTTTGATGGTTTTACAATAATTTGTCTTATATATTTATAATCTAAAAATAGCCCAACTAAGAGTTAATCCATTGATATCATTTATATTATTTTATCTATTATATCCAATTATCTTCATAACTTTTGTGACTAATATGCTTTTGCCTCTCATTTTAGAATATAACTCTAATATCGTACTCACCTAGTCAAAATAAAAGGCACAACATCCACAAAAGCTTCATGAGGCTTTTCTCAAGGCTTTTAACTATCTTTGTATCAGTAATAGTTGGTATTTTAAGTATATTAGTAAGAATTAGACAATTTAATTTTATTGTTTTATTTTAGTATTTATTTTGTTTAACTTGATTCTATATCGTAAAACTCTTTATTTAATAAAAATTGCACCATCTTATAAGAAAAAACACTACTTTTGGTAGAAAAATATATAACTACTCCAACTTAATCCATTTTTATGACAAAAAATTTATTTTAAGTAAATATCAAGTTCTTAGTATAATTTTCACTAATGCAATTTTTATTTGAAGCATAAAATACATTTGAAGGATTCAAATATGAGATATCAATTTTGTCTGTACTATCAAACTAATTATAAGTGATTAATTTTTCCCTTGAAGAGTTCGATTAAATTACTTAAACTAGCCTGATGGTTACATTAAAGTTAATTTCCAATACTTTTCACATTTATTCCTCATTATTCCCTTATATCCCAACCAGTACTTTCCATTTTAACTATGTAAGGTGGGTAACCCCTATTGTGCACAAATAAACACCTTTAATATTTTGTTGAATTTTTGTACATATCTTTATTGCTATTTAATTTATAGTTGGCCTAGCAATGTTAGATGCATTGTGCTTAGACAAGTAACCAAAGTGTAGATGTCTAACGCAGACAAATGAGAAAAGGGCTTGGTAAAGCCCTGTGGGTATGTATGGAGTTCTAAGAGAGCATAAAGGTAACTTTATTTGTGTTTTTTCTTGTTTGGTAGGCTGCTTTTATCTAAATGATGTTGAAGTCTTTGTCATTACTAAAGCTCTTAAGCTGCCTGGCAACAACCTTACTTTTAAAATTTGTTCGTTGTTCATTGAATTTGTTTCTTACAATTATATATCTTAGATAACAAATGATATATTGAAATCATGAAAGTTTAAAGAAAACCTTTACAATTATATATCTTGGATAGCAAACCTTTACTCTAATTGAGAGGCATATTGATACTCTTATATAATGTATTTTTAAGTATATTAATAGAATTGTTAACTTTAATACAAATACACTTACCAACATGACTATTGATAAGAGTTTGAATCTCATTATATGATTATAAGATTTTCTTTACAATAATATTTTATTGGGGACTTCTCTTTAGCCTTTTTTATATTATAATATTTTAATGATTTACAAGCTTGATGAATTTGGCAAAAGATCAACAAGCATAATGCTTGATGAATTTAACACAAGATCAAGAAGTAAATTGTAAAGGATTTGGCTTTCACCCATGGAAAAAGATTGTGGTGGTGGATTAAGAACTTTCAATGTGGTGACCTTGAGGAAATGACGTAGATTCAGAAAATAGTCAAACCTCTATAAGTTCTTAGATTTAATCTCTCTTCTCTAATCTCTTTTTACTTTTATTGTTTATATTGTTTGTTTTATTATTAGATTATTGTTCATCATATTATCTCTCTTTGGAGTTAGAATTAAGTAACCAAATTCAGTAAACCCAATTCACTCTCTTTCTTAGGATGCCTTGGGGATCAACACAATATACTTATTTGCTAATTGTCTTTAAACTATAATAAGGTTCATTTTCCTAATAATTATATCTCAAAAGTGACACTTTATTGAAAAAAAAATTCAAAACTTGGTTGATCTTCTCATTAAGTTAGACTATCAATGATTGTGGATGAAAAAAATTAATTATTATTACAAAAAGGTTGAAAATTGTAGCTAACTAACCAATTGGCTAAACAACATTTTTTAGTAATTATTTTCTTTGATACTTTTGAAAGGTAAAAGCTAACTTTGGATTTAAATTTTTAGTTTTTTTAACCCAAAAAACAAATCAACTTATTTGAAATAGTTTTAAATATAATTTTAAAAATTACATTGCATAAGTTGATTGGTTGAATATATTTAGAGGTTACTTATGATGCCACTTTGAGAACTAAATAAACCCAAATATAGTTGAGAAAGCAAGAATCACTTATGTTATTTAGAATTTCTAAAGCCTTAGATGTTAGTCATGATATTAAGACAAAGAATGACAATTGAACCTAACATAGTCTAAAAGAAAAGCTTTCTAAGAACAGGTTAATGAGGATTTAGTATACTTAAGAATATTAAAAGATAGGTAATCAGCGGAATAAGTAAGAATGAATTGACTATTTTGAGCTATAAGAATTTTACAAGTTGTGATCCTTTTATTGGTCCTTAAAATAACCTAAGAGATGGGTGAATTAGGTCTATTTAACTTAAGTCATTTAATTTACCCTCAATTTCAACTCTAATAAGAGATAACAAGATAAACAATAATCAAATAATAAAATAAACAATATAATCAATTGAAATTAAAGAGAGATAAGGGACAAGAGATACCATGCATAACAATTTATGATAGTTCGACTCAAACTAAACATTTACATCCACTTTTCAAAGTTTCTACCTTGAGAATTCAATTTCACTATCACTTTCCTTTTTTTATAAGTTAAAAATGACTCTTTACACTTAGTCACTTTAGCCTTGCTTATAACACAATTTTCATGAATTTGTCATAAGAATTAACAGTTCTTCACACATTTAGAAATTCATGCTCTAACATCTTTCACTAAAATATTGTTACTCTTTCACAAATTTAACTATTCACTCTTAGAGCCCTTACTTTTTGATTTTCTCTTTCTCTTTTTTCCTTTTACTATATCATTTAACTCAATGCAATATTTCAAATTCATCCGTAAAGAGTTTCTTAAACTCTTTTATAAACAAAAGACAAAAATTAATCATTGAATATTAATCTATTTCCATAAAGAGAATTAAGTTTCAAAATAAGAAACTTTTCTTTTAAAGCATTGGTCAACTACAAAACTTGTGCTAATCAACTAAACCAAAATATCTACAATTTTTTCAACCTCCACTTTTTATATTGTTTAGTCTCATCGCTTGATCATAAGCACAGTCTAGTTAATAGACTTTAATTCTTTGTAACTTTTGTACTTAGTTGCTTGAACTCTTTTAGCTACTTTAGGTTAATCAGTTTGAAATTTCTATAACTCCTCTCTTTGAAACTTAAACTCACTTCAATGTCTAGTCAAATATAGGACTAGTCCATTTGATTGACCTAAATTTTCTATTTGTTTCCTACTTTTCTTCTCTTTTCCTCAAGTAATTAGTCACTGACATAGGTTGATTAATTTGAATTTTTTTTGAATTTTAAATTTTCAAGATTCTTTTCATCTTTCTTCGAACTACCTTCCTAAAAGTTAAGAATTGAAAAAAAAAATAAGATCTTTACATAATTGTTAACTCAATTCAAAATTCAAAATTCTAAATACTTATTATAAACAACATTTAACAAAGTATTATAACCATATAAAGTACACAAACTTGTTAATCAAGATATAAAGAGAATAATTTAAATATATTGACATCAATTAAATATAAGGGATATATCAAAATATAGAGAAATGTAACACATGACCCATTAATCCCAACAATCTCAACATTATTATAAAGACTAATACAAAGAGTAAAAGATCAATGATTGTAGTCATGTACACCTGTGGACAAGTAGGTGGAACTAAAAGAAAGAAGTCATGTCAAGGAAGAGTGAAGTAGCAAATTTGAAGGGTGCAAAAGAAGATTGAAATTTGGCAAGTCAGTAGTAAGACCTAGCAAAAGATGTCATGAGTGAATAAGGGCATTAGAAGTCCCAAAGCCATAAACAAGTTTAGTAACATGTTGAAAAGAAATGACTAAAGGAATAAATGAGTAGAGTGAGCATGTTGTGTTTATTGTCATGCAACAAATGGAGATAGGAAATTTTTGAAGGAATTATAGTAAGATATAAGTGGATTGTTAAAAAAGAATTACATGAATTAAATAAGGAAGCATTTTAAGATCTTTGTATAAGATGTCTTAGTGAGTTAATTATTGTAAGAGATACAACTTTGATCAGAGTTCAGTTACCATAGGAATTTCAAGAGTTTCAACTATAAGTAATGTTGTAAAGCCACTAAAAGGGAATATGAGATAAAGGGTTTATTAAGTAACATGATTGATTGAGTATTGGAGCTATTGATTTTATTAACACTAAACTCTGTAATAGTTACTGGAGTCTAAGCTTATACTAAAACACAAATAAGTGAGAATAAGGTTAACAGACACTATTAAAATGAGATACAAGGTAAGAGTAGAGGAATACATGATGTATGACAAGATTAAAGTGAGGTCAAAAAGACAAGTGCTCAATAAAGATAAAAGTATATAAGTTTAGATAATTAGGTTCAAAAAGTTGGTTTGCATTACTCACTTGCAAGGACATAAGATGAGTAGTTCTATATGGCAATTCATATAGAGATTTAGCCTTTAGTCATGTGAGCACCAACCACTCTCTCTCTCTCTCTCTCTCTCTCTCTTGTTATGTATAAAGACACATATATGGATGTATACATGCATATGTATATATGTATGCATATATGCACATATATATATGCATATGCAAATATGCATATATATCCATATATACATATCTATGTCTATATATGCTTATATTTTCTATTATTTGGGCAAATCTAAACTTATTTTTTAATATGCTAAAATGTCGCATTCTTTTAAAAAATGCTTGGGGTTAAATAATAAATATTAGAAAAATATAGAAAAAAAAGATCCTAGGTTCAAGTACAAAATATTTTTATATTTATGAATACTAAGGTAATTACTTCACTTATACAACTCACACATTGGTATACATTTTAATATACCAAACTTTAAGATATTTCACAGATGGGAAAAAAAATGAAAAAAATAATGATATTACATACACTAGGAAAGAAGAAATAAAAGGAAAATTTTGAATTGGAAGAAGAATAAATATATGATTTTCAATCACTCGAAGAAAAGTACTTGTTCAATCTTATAAAATATTACTAAATCATTGACTTTGATATTAGATATAAATTTTAATGAAATATATTTTTTACTTTTTATGTGAAATTTTCCACTTGATTTCTTTATATAACCTAAATTCGTTATGTTATAAACATGTGTGTGTGTTCGAGTAATTAAGAATATCTTCATGTACTTTCTATCTATTTGGCTTGGAATTGGTAGAAGTCAAAATATTGAAAAAGAAAAATTGCAAATTTTTTCTTCTTTTAGTGTTTTTAATAATTAAAAATTTAAATCGATTTAGATCAGAGGTTTATATAGGTAAGATTTATAAATTGGTAACAAAATAAACTATTGTCTCAACTTTGTAGTTCATAATATAATAGACCTCATAATGGGCTAAAAAAATCAAAATTTTATAATTTTTCTAAATTTGTAAAAAATAAGAAAAATAAAGAATACTGCATTGATCAATCGAAGGAAAAATTATATGAAATAAATTAAATGCAGTGAAATGAAAAAGAATCATTAAAATTATAATAATTTTAATTTGTTATTAACTTTTTATAATTACTCAATCGGATCAAATATTATCAAATCATTATCTTTGATGTTAAAGATGAATTATAATAAAATAAAATAAAAATAAATAATGTGTTGCCTATTAAGTAAAAATTTTCTTTTCTTTTTTGGTATACCCTAAATGTAGATTTTTTTATTTTTTGGGTTATTGGAAAAATCTTCAAATGTCGTTGATACGTTTGATCGTATTGTTAAGATACACTTCGTCATGCTCTTCAAATCAATTTTTCTTGCATGTATATCATATATAATATATATATAATAAAAAATAAATAATAAAGAAAAAAAACAGTTGACCTTTGCTGATAAACCAAATTAACGACATCTCTTTTTTCAATGATTAGAACGGTGCTTTTATTTCGCGTCAGAATGCAGTGAAGCAATGCAGCACGGAATACACATGTTAGAGATAACATGTTTCCTTTTTGTCTTTTTACTTGACCGATTCGAAACGTAGTTGATTACCTTAACACATATATTTGGATCTCAAAACCTATATATTCATATAACCGTGTCAATGAATTACAGTAACAATCTTCATAATCTTAAGCATGGACAAAATACAAGCCTTGCCATTAGTTGCCCTCTATTTTTGTCTTGTAACATTATCCCAATTCTGTTCCAGTGTGTCCTCCAAAACTACTGGGTTTAGCTTGAAGCTCATCCCTAAAAACTCTCCTGAGTCTCCATTGTATCCTGGAAACATCACTTATGCTGAAAAAATAGAAAAGTTCTTTAGATTCTCTGGAGTCAGACGTCATTATTTGAAAAATTTGTCACGTCCAAATGCTATGGCAGAGCCTGCTGACGACCTCTATATGCCCACAGACGAAGCCGATTACCACTACTTTGTCTTGACTGAAATCGGAAGCGCAGCCACCGAATCGTTCCTGCTTCTTGACACGGGTAGTAGCTTAAGTTGGACCCAATGTAGGCCTTGCAAAAATTGTTACTCTCAAGATTATCCTATATACAACTCTCGAACTTCTGATAGTTACCGATCCCTCTCCTGCGATCACCCATTTTGTTCGGAGCAGCTGCCCGGCTACCGTTGTCAAAACAATAAATGCACCTACAAGATCAGGTACGGAGATGGATCTTCAACCCGTGGTGTTGCATCAGTGGAACAATTCAAGTTTTATCAAAGTCAGTCTAGTACCGTAGTCCTTCAAGATATATTCTTTGGTTGCTCAAATGACAATCGAAACTTTAAGTGGGGCCAACTTAGGGTTATTTCGGGCCTACTGGGACTGAATAGGTCACCACATTCATTACTTTCACAACTGTCCAACTTAGTTAACCATCGATTCTCCCACTGTTTTCCCCCATTTAATCAATTAGACCAAGATTATGGTAAACTCAGGTTTGGTGATGCCATTCCACCCCCTTCAGAAAATGCTAAAACGATAGGATTTGTGACTGTAACTGGAAAACATAATTATTACTTGAACTTATTAGACATCAGCATTAGGGCAGTACGACTAGGATTCCAACCTAGGCAATTCCGGCTTAGACGGGATGGTAGCGGTGGTTTCCTTATTGACAGTGGAACAATGCTCACTAAAATCGACCGAACCCGTTTGAACGGGTTCAGCGCATACGATTACATAATAGCATCATTTAGGATCTACTATGATGCTCAAAATCTTCGAAGAGAAATATATGGGCATCCGGATCTTGACCTATGCTATGAGTCTCCTCCTGGTTACAACAATTTCGCTAATATGACATTTCATTTTGAAGGCGGTGACTATCACGTTGAGCCCCAATATATTCACTTTCCTGACGATCTAAGCGTCGGATTTTTTTGCATTGCAATATTGCCCGGAGATGGAGAATCAATTCTGGGGCTATGGCAACAACAAAACATGCGCATCACCTATGACGGCAATATTAATGGACTCCAATTTGCTCCCGAGGATTGCATCAATGATATTCACTGATATCATCACGACTCTTGGAGTTATGTTCAGTTGCAATACCAAACAAAATGTGCTTATTGTGGGGTTCTGAGGAAAGCCTTGGTTAAACTTTGGAGTTGATGAGCCCCTCTTGTGATTTTTAATTATCAAGAAATAAAATCCACTGTATGGCTTCTAGCTTGTTTCTTTAATGTCATACACTGTGTTCACTTAGAACACGTCGAATAAATTTTTACCTCAAATGTGCAAGCGTGGCTGTTTGTTTACTTTCTATGGGAGAAAATGTGATAAAATTCAATATGGTCATTCTAAAAATTTCATTGAAGAATTGAATGACATAAAATCGTGATAGATTCATATCGATTATGTCAATTAAAAATGTTTTAGAAACGTGCAGTCTTAATGCTCTGTTTGCTTGTTGCTGCCTAATCATTATCTATATGTGCCCGCTCTCACTTCCTATGGTCTAATTTTATTCTGTTCATTTAGATATCTAATGTTAACTTCTAACAATGATTTAATTAATCCTAAAATCACATGTAAACTAAGTAAAGAGTGAAAATGACTTAATCTAATATAATTAGTTGCAATGTAAATTGAACAATTTGATAATTTTCCTGATAAAATTGAGAATAATTATACAACTATAATAACCCGCTTAAATTTTTAAATCCTCAAATAAATTGTTTTGTCAATTCATTATCCACATCTATTCTATTTTTCAATAACTTGTCACTTTTCTTTTACATTATACTGATTTGGTCTGCGACTATATAAGGGTTTGATGAATCTTTTCAAATTTTCATTTTCATTTTTGAAAAAAAAAAAAAAGGACAATAAGGGAAACTCTGGTAAGAAAACGAAAGCGATGGCAGAGGATTGAAACAAAGAGGAAAAAAGAAAACTTTGGCAAGAAATCAAAAGCTATGACCGACAATTGAAAGTAGAAACTGGGATTTCGGTCTCTAAATTCTGTCAAACAGTGCTAAAGACTCCAATATAGTCGGCGACCACTCTGCCCACCCCTCTCTTCTTCATCTAACAATGCCTCCATCTCATTGTTTCCTATTTGCGTTATATCTTTATAATGTATTGTATTTGGATTGGATTTAAAAAAAAAAAAAAATTATTTGGTGAATTTTTAGTGCTCTTGGATTTGAACAGGTGAAGAGGCCACATGAGTTCTGAAAGAAGAGACGCTAGATGACTTGGTGTCCAAGGCTTATACACAGATTAGCAACCTTTTTCAACACTTCATGGGTTCCTTTTCTCAATCTAGTTCCTCTTATGGACTCATGTTACTAGTCATCTACCTCTTTCTCTTTTTCATTGTCATTTTTTCGTTGATGTGATAGGAATTTTAATTTCGAGCTACTCAGATTGACAGTTGAGAAAGAGAGTGTTGAAGAGTCGTGATATTGTGTTAGTTTTATATGTATTAGTTTTATATGTAGGGATATGATTTTTTTTTTTTAGCAATTAATCGTTTTATCTTTGTATAAAAGTTTCATAGATGGAAATACAGAAGTAATTTTTATTTATCTTTTCCTAAGGTAAAATCTTGTTCCTCCAATGGAAAGCAGTTTCATAGAGTTTCTTAGCTCTTGTGGGTTTGAATAGAGTCCTTATCACGAAAATAAAGTTGTTTAGTATTTTTACTATAGTCAATATAGTATTTGTGTAATTGACAGAAAATTGTTATTTTGTTCTTATTAATTCTGAAGGTACTTTTACTAACGTTATAAAATTCTCAAATTTAAAAAGGTTTTTTTTTTTTTAAAAAGACTATTAAGATAATATGAAAAACTAATAAAATGATTGGAAAAATTAATAAAAGTATTTTGATTAAACTTAAATTCCTCATATGTTGTCTATCTAGGAATTGCTTTAAGTATACCTAAGATCATAACGACTTATTTTTCTTTAAAAACATAAATAAATAACAAAAAAAAAATTGACCATTTAGAGGATACGAAAGAGTGATAAAAGGATTTACATCAAACTCAAATATAATATAGTATTTATTTAAGTGAGAGAAATTACTTTGTTCTTATTAATTTTGAAGACTATTTTTGCTGATATGGCAAAATACTCAAATTGAGGAAGACTTATTGTTTTCTTTAAAAGAAAAAACAAAGATATTAAGAGGTTATGGAAGACTAATAAAAAAAAAATTGGACTAAACTTAAATTCCTCGTATGGTGCCTACTTAAGAGTTGCTTCAAGTATCTTAAGATCACAAAGAATTATTTTAAAAAATAAAAAAAAATAGAGAGATTATTAAGAAGATATATATAACTAATAAAAATATTTGAATCAAACTTAAATTTCTCATATGTTTCAAGAGGTTGGTAATGGAAGGGTCCACGAAAGCTCACGGGATCAATAAAGTGGAATCTACATTTGGCTTACTGTTTGATCATGTGGTCATTATTTTAATTTTTTTGTGCTAACATAAATTGTTCTTATGTGTGTTATTTATGATTATTTATTTTGATGAGTTGGAAAATTCTCATATATGACTATTCTTGATTTCCATGCGTGTTGTAAAGTCTCTTAAATATCTTTATGGTAAAAAGATTACGTGGTGTTATATGGCAAGATAAGGTATGGAATGTTCTATATACAAATTCATATGGTGTGATATGTTTGAACTGTTATGGTAAGTAACAAAACCATTGGATCTTCTTGATACGAAATATTAGCCATTTAATTTTTAGCTCTTGAGTTAAAATGTTTTTTTTTTTCACTAAGCTATTAATCGCTTAGTGAGAGTGTGCAGCTATATATTCAAATCAGGAAATATTTTTTGAATGACAAACACAAACAAGTACAAGAAAATTTTTCGAAGGTTGTTGATTGCACAAGCTTCAAAGCTCCGCATGGAAATTATCTTAACAAGGAATTATTCTTACTTGGAAAGAATATTCACGATGCAAAACTTCCTCCTGGTGTGCTGGAAAATTTCAAAAATATTAAGTAAATCAAATTGAAAGAGAAGCTGACATATTTTTTTTTTATTGAAATTATTTGTTCAAAGTATTCTCTACAAGGAAAACTTAGTAATTGAGAAATTTTGTCTGCACTCAAAAGGAAATATTTGGAGTCTAAGTTTTAATACTTTTGGAAGTTTTTTGGACAAAACAATGGAAACAATTTCAAAGTCCGAGTAATAATTCTGGAAATTTTTCGATATCCTAGCATGAGTACTAACGTAATGTACCAAAATGAGATTGTCTGTATTCCCAACTGCTAGAACTCTTTCAAGGCTATATAAAACACATTTTATACAGTTACCTAAAGAGAATAATAGAGCAGATTAAGCTCCCTCAACATCTTTTCAACTATATTGAGTTTTGTGTACTTAAAGAGAAAAAAAAGATTGATTTTTTGTTATAGTGAGAAAATTTTGAGCATTCTAAATGTGTAGAATGAAAGCATATTTGTGAGAAGTAAGGGTGTGTATTCAAAGTATTATAAGAAAGGTCAAAGACCTTTGTGTGTGGTGTTATTATTCTCCTTGTAGTTAGAAAGTTCAATAATAGAATTGAAACTCTCTACGAGGACTCCTTAAGAAAAGGACATAAGATTAAGAAATCCAAACATCTATAAATCATTATGTCTCACTTCTATCATTCTTAGAGTCTCACTTATTGTTTTTCACAAGCACACACAACATCAAGTTATTATTTATCTTGTAGTTCTTTATTTCTTTTACACACATTATATACATAATTTGTTGTTGTTGTTGTTTTTTATATTGCATTTGCCATTCATATTGACATTGTTTTTATTTAGATACATTACCACCTTAAGCTAATCTAGTGGCGTCCCTTCCTCATTTGTGTCACCTTGAGGGTGATAACTCCCTTTAACATCTTTTCTTTGATGACACCAATTATAGTTATTAGAAGAACAAAATGATCATATATTTTTAATGTTATGATTATAAGGTATGAAAAATTGTTTCTAATAGCCCTAAAAGAATCACCAAAATCAAGAATGGTGTTACATTAATAAACTCAAGAGTGAATACATAACAAAAGACTTCAAAGTTCAAAATTTTAATTCCAAAGCCTATTATTTCCTTTACTTTACCATAACTCTAATGAGTATAACTTTATCTCCTCTTTTAAATTAGCCAAAGAGATATAAGATAACCTTATGGTAACCTATAAAAGGACTACCTAAGTTAAGGACACTATAATCAATATTCTTATATGCGAATATGAATTGTTTGAAATGAGTGGTGATGAAACTATTACACAAATGTATAAAAAATTCACTAGCATTATTAACACCCTTAGAAATGTTAGAAAGAATCTTAACAATGCAAAACTCATCAAGAAGTTACACAGATCTTTTTTGGAATCATGGAACCCAAAGGCTATTGCTATTTTAAAGTTAAATGATATGAATAACTTGCTATTAATTGAGTTGGTGGATTCACTACTCTTATATAAGATAACTTTCAAAAAAGAAAGTCAAGGAGAAAAAGAAAGTCATTCTATTGAAGTCTTTAACCTCGACAAACGAACAACTCACAAATGATGATAAAGATGATGATGATTATAATAATGACATCTTATTCAATGAGGAAGATCAAGAAGAGCTTGTGATCCTTGCTTAAAAATTCACAAAGTTGTTTAAAAAGAAGAAGAAATATGGAAAGCTAGTCAAACTTCTCACTAAAAATGATAAGCAATAAAAGGAGATAGTTTGTTACATTCGTAACAAACCTAGACATATTGTAATGAATTGCCCTAATAAAAAGAAAGTTAAAAGGCCTATCAAAAAGACTTCAAGGCAACGTAGGATGATTTAAGTGATTTGAACAATGAATCCTTTGATGATGAGAGAAATTATATATGTTTCACGGGAAAAGATGATGAGCTAAGTTCTAACTATAATTTATGTGATAATGATGAGTTGATTGATATTCTTAGATGCATCAAGAAAGGTGTTGTATTCAAGTCTTTTACCTTGACAAACAAACAACTCACTGATTATGATAAAGATGATGATGATGATAATAATGAGAATGACATCTTAGTTAATAAGTAATATCAAGAAGATCTTGTGATCCTTGCTAAAAAATTCACAAAGTTGTTCAAGAAGAAGAAGCAATCTAAAAAGCCAATCAAACTTCTCATTAAAAATGATAAGCAACAAAAAGTGATAGTTTGTTACGAACATATTGCAATGAATTGCCTCAACAAGAAGAAAGCTAAAAAGCCTACCAAAAAGACTTCAAGGCAATGTAGGATGATTTAAGTATTTGAACAGTAAATCCTCTGATGATGAGAGAAATTATATGTTTCATAAGAAAAGATGATGGGGTAAGTTCTGCCTATGATTAATATGATGATAACAATTTGATTGATATTTTTAAATGCATTAAGAAAGGTGTTGTATTTAAATCTTTTACCTCAATAAACAAACAACTCATTGATGATGATGAAAATAATGACAATAATGAGGATAACAACTCATTTAATAAGCTAGATCAAGAAGAGCCCGTGATCCTTGCTCAAAAATTCACAAAGTTTTTTAAGAAGAATAAGCAATCTGAAAAGTCATTCAAACTTCTCACTAAAAATGATGAGCAACAAAAGGAGATAGTTTGTTATAAATGTAACAAACCTAGACATATTGTGATGAATTACCTTAAGAAGAAGAAAGCTAAAAATATATCAAAAAGACTTCAAGGCAACATAAAATAATTTAAGTGATTCAAATAATGAATCCTCTGATGATGAGAGAAATTATACGTGTTTCAAAGGAAAAGACGATGAAGTAAGTTTTAGCTATGATTCTTGTGATGATGATGAGTTAGTTGATATTCTTAAATGCGTTAAGAAAGGTGTTGTATTCAAGTCTTTTATCTCGACAAGCAAACAACTTGCTGATAATGATGAAGATAATGATGATAAAGATGACATCTCATTTAATGAGTAAGATCGAGAAGAGCTTATAATCCTTGCTCAAAAATTCACAAAGTTATTTAAGTAGAAAAAGAAGCAATTTAATATAAGGCCACTCAAAGATAGTTTATAATGAATGTAACAAGCCTAAAATATTGCGATGAATTACCTCAACAAGAAGTAAGTTAAGAGGCTTATTAAAAAAGCGTTAGGGCAATGTTAGATGATTTAAGTGATTTAAATAATGAATCTTCTAATGATGAGAGACATTATGTGTGTCTTATAAGAAAAGACAATGAGGTAAGTTAAAGCTATGATTTATATGATAATGATGAGTTGATTGATATTCTTAAATGTATGAAAAAAGGGTTGTCAATAACAAGCAACTAAAAATAAGGATCTTAATACTGGTGTGAAGTCTTTAAAGTAAAAGATTGAGATTTTTGAAAACAAAAATGAATCACTTATTCAAAAGAGTGATGATTTGCCAAAAACAAAAACATGATAAAGTTATCATCAAAGTGCAAGAGATAATCAAGTTTAAGGAGGAAAACCTTTTTATCAAGAATTAAAATAAAGACCTCTAAGATTCCTTCTCAAGGTTTGTGAAAGGGAAAAAAAAACTTGATTCATCGTTTAGCTCTCAAAAACACTGAATGATAAATCCAAATTGGGTTTTATATTCCTCCACATGTTGAAAAACCCCCGACGCTTCCTGCTCTTCATTCAGGCTCAGCAAGGAGACATCAAACTATTGTTGGCTCACTTTGATCGTTGGTGCTTTGAGTATCATATTGTTAGTAGCACTACAAGCAGTGTATTTCAGGCTTTCTCTAGGGATCACTACTTGAATATGGCGATGCCGCTTACATTGGGATTATGCTTCCTTTAGGATTTCCCCTATTAATGGTATGGCTGGTGTCCTGTTTGACCAGTTTATCTAGCCTGTATGCATTTCCAGCTTCCACTGTAACTTATTTCAACAATAATTTTCATCGTGTTTAACAAGAAAAGTATTTGTGTGGCTAGCAATTTGCGTTAGATGACACCTCTCCCAGTCCTTGCAAAACATAGGGTCTCTAGAACCCCTTCCTCTATCGGCAACTCCTGTATATTTTGTCCCATTCTTTTTTTCTTAAAGACGGGTGGGGCGGGAACTAGAATACAATTTCAACACATCTTACTCATTAAGATGTAATATATTCCATATTCCACAAAAGAAGTATCCATAGCAAGTCTCCATCTCTGCATTCACAGATAATATTGACCCAATGGTTGAGGGATACAGGACCAAATATAAATAATTCTGGCCATTGTATTGATAGCATAATTGAAAATTTGAGTGTCCATTTGATTTGTTTCTCTATAATGAGTTCATTCCATTGATAGAGAAAGGACCAAAATTCAGGAGTTCTTTATCTGCCAGCAACATTTGCAGGGAAGCATTGGCAGATTCACATCTGCAAGGAAGTATTGGCAGATTCACATCTGATCTATGTTAAAAGCTAGCACATATTTTTATTATTTCTATTGGTTGCTAGCACATATTTTTATTATTTCTATTGGTTGATCCGTGTAACAACTTTAATATGCTTAATAGCAAAATTTTTGGAGCAAAGGACTGAAGGGAGAAGGGAGGCGCAGCAGAGTATAAATAGCCTAAAAAAAAAACTTCTCCCGCTTACTTGAACCTGTGAGGAGATAATTGAATAACAAAAATGACAATGCAAATAAACCACGTAAGAGAACACATTAATTTTACATGGAAAACCCCTTCAAATTAAAAAGGGGAAAAATCACGGACACTCTAAGTCAGAAGTCAACTCCACTATAATCAAGTGAGTACAATAGAGGTACACAACCTCAATTACATCAAACAAATTGAACAAAATTCAATTTGAATTAAATGAGAGACTAATGAGTCAAGCAAGATAGACCAACCACATGTTGTCAACTACAACTCAACAAGTAGACCTTAAGGTAGTAATCCAACTGTTAAGATGAACCTCCAGATGTCCCCTACCAACTGTCCAAATTTCAGCTCAATCGGACCACGGATCAATAATCATCCACACGATTTACCAATTCTGCCACAGATGAGAGAGTAGAGAGTTACCAGAATTGAAAAGCTTTGGTTCAAATGAAGAACCTGCCCTTGAAGTTCCCAGAAACCCAATCCAACCGTTCACAAACAAGATCTATGTGTCCTCCAACTACTGACCAAAAATCAGCTTGATCGGACCACAAACAATCTTTCAATTACACGGTTGATCAAAACTGCCACAGATGAGAGAACAGAGAGTTACCAGAAATGAGAGGATTCAGTTCGAATGGAAAACCTGCCCTTGCAGTTCACAGAAACCAAATCTAACCATTCACAAATAAGATTTGTATGTCCTCTAACTACTGACCAAAAATCAGTTAGATTGGACCACAAACAATCTTTCAATTACACATTTGATCAAAACAGCACACAGAAAATTGTCCAGAGTATAGATCTATGAAAACTGAAGAGAAGTAGGACTTAAAGTACTCAAAACCCAATCTCCACCGTTCAGAAACAAGACCCAAACGCCCTTTATCAACCATCCAAGTTTGAAGCTGATCGGACACCGATATCCCTTCCAAATGTAAGATCAAAGAGTCTGTCTCTTTTTTTTTTCCCTTCCTTTTAGCAGCACTCCTTTTTTTTTTCTCTCTTTCTTTTCTCTCTCTCGGCCGACGGCTCTCACCTCTCTATTAGGTTTTCTAACTTTTTTTTTTCTTTTTGTTCTCACAAACCAACCACTCTCCTCTCTTTCTTTTATATTTTTTTATTTTTTTTTAATTTTTTCAGCCAAATGGGTATTTATACCCACTTTAATTATTTTGAGTTATTAATCCACATAAGAAAGGACCTATAAACCCAACAATTCTCCCCTCCCGACTATGTGGAAATATTGGCCATTCCAGTCAATGTACAACACAACTCAAATTTCCATTTTGATAATGCCTTTGTCATCATATCAGTAACATTATTATCTGTATGAATTTTATTAAGTGTCAACTGTTTAGAATCAAAAACTTCCCATATCCAATGATACCGCACGTCAATATGTTTTGACTTAGTATGAAAAGTTGGATTCTTACCAAGATGGATGACACTCTGGCTATCATAATACAACACATAATTTGATTGTTGAAAACCAAGTTTCTTTATAAACCTTTTTGTCCAAAGCAACTCTTTAAACGCTTCAGTTATTGTAATAAATCTGCCTCTGTAGTGGACAATGCAACACCATTCTGCAATCGAGATTACCAACTCACTGCTCCCCCTACAAGAGTAATCACATAACCTGAAGTAAACTTTTTGGAGTCAATGTTATCTGTCATATCTGAATCTGTGAATCCAGTAAGAATAGACTTATCACTCTTAAAACAAAGTCTCAAATCAGTAGAGCCTCGTAAATATCTCATTATCCACTTCACTCCATCCCAATGCTTTTTATTAGGATTTGAAAAGAACCGACTAACTGTGTCAACTGCATAAGCTATATCAGGTCTCGTGCATACTATTGCATACATCAAACTACCCACGGCTGATACAAATGGAACTTTTTGCATCTCTTCCTTCTCTTTCTCTGTGGAAGGACTTTGGTTAATGAATAATTTAAAGTGTGTAGCAAGGGGAGTACCTACCACTTTAGCCTTATCCATGTTAAACATCTAAAGTACATTTTCAGTGTACTACTTCTGGGACAGGTATAACCTTTTCTTTTTCCTATCCCGAGTGATTGACATGCCGAGGATCTTCTTTGCTAGTCCCAAGTCCTTCATGGCAAAGGACTTGCTCAACTCTTGCTTCAACTTGTTAATTCTAGCAGTATTACGACTAACAATAAGCATATCATCAACATAAAGTAGTAAAATGATAAAATTATGATCAGTAAATCTTTGAATAAAAACACAATGATCAGAAGTAGTCTTTTTATAGCCTTACTCCCTCGTAACAGACACAAACTTTTTCTACCATTATCTTGGAACTTGTTTCAAGTCATACAAGTTTTTTTTCAACCTGCACACATAATCCTCTTTTCCTTCCACCTCAAATCCCTCTAGTTGTTCCATATAAATTTCTTCTTCCAAGTCACCATTGAGAAAAGCCATTTTCACATCCATCTGCTCAATCTCTAAGTCATGGCTAGTAGCCAAACTCAACATAACTTAAATGGAAGACATTTTCACTACTGGTGAGAAGATCTCTTCAAAGTCGACGCCTTATTTTTGACTGAATCCTTTGACAACCAATCTGCCTTTATATTGTGGACGTGAAGTATTTTCTTCTTGTTTTATTTTGTAAATCCATCGATTCTTCAAAGCCCTCTTACCTTTAGGTAACTTTACTAACTCATAAGCAGAGTAATCATATAAGGATTTCATCTTATCTGTCATGGCATCGATCCAATGCTGCCGGTGCTCACTTTCAACTGCTTCTGTATAGCACTCAGGTTCTCCCCCGTCAGTTAACATCACAAACTCATCAGGAGAGTACCGAATAGAAGGCACTGGAATTTTATTGGACCTCCATGGCTAAAACGGAGGTGAAGGTATGTGCGGATGATCTTCTATTGGAGCATTAATATCACCTGCACCTTCCATATTATGATCCTGTTGAACATTCTCATCACGTTCTTGAATATCACCATGAACATCAACTGGATCATTCAGAGATATCTCAGGAAATGGAACAGTATTAGTAGGATTATCATTAACCTGAGGAGTTGACTTCTCAATATGTTTAATGTTTTGATCCTCAACGAACACAACATCTCTACCCCTTACAAGCTTTTTCTCAACTAGATCATATAAACAGTACCCGAAGTCATCTTCACCATAACCAAGAAAGATACACTGCCAACTTTTCACATCTAACTTCCCTCTTTCATCTTTAGGGACATGAACAAAAGCATTACAACCAAAGACTCGTAAATGGTCATAAGAGACTTCCTTACCAAACCAAACTTTGCCCAGAACATCACCTTGTAGTGGAGCACTATGAGACAGATTAATTACATGTATCACTGTATTCAAGGCTTCACCCTAAAAAGATTTAGGTAATTTTGCATACGAGAGAAGACATTTGACCCTCTCAATCAACGTTTTGTTCATCCTTTCTGCTAAACCATTTAACTATGGTGTCTTGGGAGGTGTACTCTGGTGTTTGATCTCATACTTTCTACAGTATTCATCAAATGGACCACTATACTCACCACTATTATCAGTGCGAACACATTTCAGCTTCTTACCAGTCTGTCTTTCAACAAATGCATGAAATTGTTTAAATACATCAAAGACTTGAACTTTAGTCTTCAATGCATAAATCCAAAGCTTCCTTGAGTGATCATCAATAAAAGTCACAAAATAAAGAGTACCACCAAGTGAGCGTACCTTCAAAGGACTACATACATCGGAATGCACTAATTCAAGCAACTCTAATTTCCTTGAAAGTGAGTGACTTTTAAATGTAACTCTATTTTGTTTCCTAACAAGACAGTGAGGACACTTCTTTAAAACTGCACTCTTTATGTTTGGAAGTTGGTTATTTCTTACCAAACAATCCATCCCTTTTTCACTCATGTGACTGAGCCACTTATGCCATAATTAAATGGAATTATCATTTTCTACTGCATTTACAACATCTTTGAAGATAACAGCTTACACGAAATATAAACTGGGGCATTTCCTACCTCGTGCCACGATTAAGGAGCCTCTGGTAAGCTTCCACTAACCATCACTGAAGGTGCTGCAAAAACCTTCATCATCCAGTTTTCCCACTGAAATCAAATTCAAACGGATATCAGGGACATATCTAACATCCTTTAATGTTAGCTATACTCCATTGCTGGTCTTTAAGCAAATATCACCAATGCCAATGACCTTTGCTAAGCCGTTATTACCCATCTTCAAAACTCCAAAATCACCAGGAGTATATGTTGTGAAGAACTCCATTCTTGAAGTAACATGAAGAGAAGCACCACTATCTATGACCCAATTAGTCTCATAAGATGCCAAATTAATCACATCCTCATCACAAACAATAATGAGGTCACCAGAACCAAAAGTGGATGCAGTAACAATATGATCATTACTCACATTCTTTTTCTCGTGCCTATCACTGCCATCTTTATTTTCTCTCTTCCACTTGTAACACTTTTTCTGAATGTGACCCATCTTCCCGCAATAATGACACTGGACATTCTTGTACTTAGATTGTGACTTGCTTCAGCTCTTACTTCTACCATTTTTACTATTTCCTTTTCCTTGACTTCTCCCCTTATTTTCAGTAATTAAAACCTCTGATTTGGATTATGATGAACCCTGAGATTTCCTTCTCATCTCCTCATTTAACACACCACCCTTTACAAGTTCCATTGATAAAACACCACCAGAGGCAAAATTAGCGAGAGACATTCGAAAAGTCTCCCAAGAATTAGGCAAGGTAGTAAGTAACCATAACCCGAGAACTTCGTCATCAAACTTAATGCCCATGCCTGATAATTGATCAATGAGACCCTGAAACTCATTTAAGTGGTCAGCAACAAAACTCCCTTCATTATATCTCAACTGCATCATTTTCTTTAACAAGAACAACTTGTTATTACCAGACTTTGAAGCATACAAAGTCTCAAGTTTGCTCCACAAAGTTCGTGCATGTGTCTCATTGCAAATGTGATTATAAACATTATCATCAACAAATTGTCGTATAAAACCACAAACCTATTCGTGCTTAAACTCCCATTCTTGATCAGTTTTAGACTCAAGTTTCGTAGTAGCAAATACTAGCAAATGCATTTTCTTCACAAATAGGAGATCCTTCATTTTACTCCTCCATATATGATAATTCGTGCCATTCAAACAGACCAATTTATTCATATTCAACTCCATCATTCAAACAAGCCAAATACACCAATCAGGCTCTGATACCACTCTGATGGGAGAAGGGAGGCACAGCGGAGTATAAATAGCCCCAAAAAAACACTTCTCCTGCTTGCTTGAACTTGTGAGGAGATGATTGAATAACAAAAATGGAAATGCAAATAAATCACGCAAGAGAACACACCAATTTTACGTGGAAAACCCCTTTAAATCAAAAAGGGGAAAAACTACGGACACTCTGAATTAGAGGTCAGCTCCACTATAATCAAGTGAGTACAATAGAGACTAATGAGTCAAGCAAGACAAAGCAATCACATTCTGTCAACTACAACTCAACAAGTAGACCTCAAGGCAGTAATCCAACCGTTCAAGATGAACCTCCAGATGTCCCCTACCTGCTGTCCAAAGTCCAGCTCAATCGGACCACGGATCAATAATCATCCACACGGTTTACCAATTCTGCCACAGATGAGAGAGCAGAGAGTTACCAGAATTGAAAGGCTTTGGTTCGAATGAAGAACCTGCCCTTGAAGTTCACAGAAACCCAATCCAACCGTTCACAAATAAGATCTATATGTCCTCCAACTACTGACCAAAAATCAGCTTGATCGGACCACAAACAATCTTTCAATTACAGGGTTGATCACAACTGCCACAGATGAGAGAACAGAGAGTTACCAGAATTGAGAGGTTTCGGTTTGAATGGAAAACCTGCCCTTGCAGTTCACAGAAATCAAATTCAACCGTTCACAAACAAGATTTATGTGTCCTCCAACAACTGACGAAACATCAGCTAGATCGGACAACAAACAATCTTTCAATTATACAGTTAATCAAAACTGCACACAGAAAATTGCCGAGAGTATAGACCTACGAAAACTAAAGAGAAGTAGGACTTACAGTGCTTGAAACCCAATCTCCACCATTCAGAAATAAGAACCAAACGCCCTCTATCAACCATCCAAGTTTGAAGTTGATCGGACGCCGATATCCCTTCTAAACGTAAGATCAAAGAGCCTACCTCCTTTTTTTCTTCCTTTCTCTCAGCAGCCCTCCTTTTTTTTTTTTTCTCTTGGCCGACAGCTCTCACCTCTCTATTAGGTTTTCTAATTTTTTTTTCTTTTTGTTCTCACAAGCCAACCACTCTCCTCTCTTTCTTTTATATTTTATTTTATTTTATTTTATTTTTTTATTTTTTCTGCCAAATGAGTATTTATACTCATTTTAATTATTTTGAGTTATTAATCTATATAGGAAGGGACCAATAAACCCAATAAGGACAATTAATTCAATATCTTTAGAAAAGGTTGAAAAGAGTACAAGTGAGTTGCTCAATTTAGAGAAAGGCACTGTATGGCTATTTGCGGCTTAAAATTACCTTTAGAAAAGAAAAAAAAACAAAGAAAAAACAAAAAAAAAAAAAACAGAAGCTTCAGTTAAAGGTGAGTTACCATTAGAAGTGGTATTCTGGTCAGTAATTTGGTACGCTTTCTTCCACTTTAGTCCCGATTCGCGTCCCTTCACTATTATTTATCCCCTTGTAAGGGGAAATTTATGTCGAAACTACAACATTGGATTGCAAATTTATTAACACTGACACTGAGCATAGAGTTTAGGAGGGAGGTTGAATGAATATGTTAATGGGTGACTTTCAAAGGGAAATTTATGTCAAGACTACAATATTAGATTTCAAATTCATTAACACTGAAATTAGACATAAAACCTATAGGAGAAGTTAAGTGAGCACGTGAACTAGTGACTTTCATTCTCGATTCATATGTGATACAACTAATATGCTTGCGATGCACCTTTTTAAATTAGTAAAAAGAAAAAAAGAAAAAGTTAGAGGTGTGTTAATTAGAATTTTAAAAAATTTTAAGAATAAAGTTAAAATATTTAAAGGTAAAATTAGGGTTATAGTGATTGATCCAAGTTCACCCAATTCTTATCGTGTGCAATGGGCTTGGCGAGTTATAAAAGACCCACTCCTTAACCTACTTTTTAATGAACCAAGAAGCCTAGATTTTTCTCGTTACAACCTAATGACCTAAGAATCATTTCGAGACCCTTAATGAGTTTGTTATCCTTAAATCTTCGTGTAACAATAATAATATTTTATATCTATTTTTATACATAATATAATAATATAAAAAATGAGGAAAAAATTTCACCTTATTTCGCATTAATTTTAGAGTTAAAAGAAAATTATGTAATATATTTTTTAAAACTTAAAATTTTGAGTATTTTTATATATTTAATAATTTTTATTTTATTTTATTTTGATAATAACAAAATACTTAATAAATTACTATCTAATTTTAATTTTAATTAAATATTACTTTTTAAATTTAATCTAAAATATTTTTTAATATTTTACTATCTGATTCAATTAAAAATATTATAAAAAAACTTATTATGTTTCGACCAATTTGAATTTATGTATTATACATTAATAATTAAAGTGATTCAGAATGAATCTTTAATATTTAGGTAAATTAATTATATAAAATTTAACTATAAGATATCTAAAATATTTTACTTAAAATTAAATTTTATTAGTAACTATTCATTATTTTTTCTTATTTTATGATTATTATATTTTACCGTGAAAATATAAAAAGATTTTGACATTATAATATCTTTCATTTTATTTTTATATTTAATAACTATGTTATTTTGCCGATAAAGAAAACCACATTAGACGTGTACAAAGGGCATGACTGGCTATATTAGAAATGGTGTTAAAATCTCAAGCACGTCATGGGATATAGGTCTAAGTTCACTGTCTTCTTGGGATAATGGTGCTACAATCATTCGTCTTCTAGATTCTCAATCCAAAAATAGCCCAACGGAGAGTTAGTCCATTGATAACGTTGCTTAGTTTATTTGTAACTACTGATACTTTTTTTCTTACCCTATTAGCCGAAGCAGAAGCCATCTTTGGTAAATCACAAGAAGCAGTCGAAACCTGCTCTATCCATTTATCTCGTTACCAATATTGAAAATTAAATAAATTAAATGAGGAGTTCTTTTTAATTATTATGTTGATTTTAGGTGGTGGAAAGAATTGAATTTTTTTATGAAGCCACCTTTTGCATGAGACGGTTGAAGAGTGCTATTTTAAAATATTGTGAATTTACTAGTCAATTTAAATTAAGAGTGAATTAAAATTTTTATAAAAATTAATTTAATTTAATTTAATTTTATTAATTAATTTTTATTATATAATTATATTTATTTTTTAATTATTTAATTATTATATAATATTTTATCAGTTTAATAAAATTATTAATATTTCAATAATTATTGATATTTTGATGAGAAAAAGAGTAAAAATTTCGTCGGAATCGTCACATAAGCCACTAGAGTCACCGCGAAAGTCAACAAAAGTACAGAAGTTAGCGGAGCCACCGTTCGTCGTTGCTGGAGCACTGCTGCCAACCACCAGGCATCAATATAAGTCGCCATTTTTCACACCGGAGATCATCTTCTGCACCTCCGGATGCCGACCCAGCTTCAATCCAGTCCCCTTGCGCTTAGAAAGACACCAGAACGTGACAGATTGGAAGAAAACTGAACATCCAACAGTCGTCTTTCATCGTCGAAGCACGAAACCCTTGTTTTCCGACTCTCCAACCGCCGATCTATGTCCTCACACCACTGACGCTTCGAAATATCGCTAGAAAGGCGTCGAACTCCACAGCTCCTCCTAGCTTGGTTTATTATTGATGTTTGCTCCTCGTTCGATGATCTCTGTATCTGGCGAGTTTGCCGCCTCCAACGACATGCCCAGTGTTTCCTACAATTAAAGAGAAGTATGGTAAGTTATTTATTCTCTAACATATTGCAAGACATATACTTAAAATATATATAAATGGTATCAATGAAAGTTAGATAAATTTTTATTATAAGTTTGGAATATGAAATATGAAAGTGTAGAATAATTTTATCTCATCATATATAAAATATGATCAAATTAATTTATTTTATACTATTATGTTAAAAATAAATTTAATAGTTAAAATAAAAAATAAAATATTATATAATTAATTATTTAATAAAGAGTAAATTTTATTTTTAGAGTTTAAAATTTTGTTTTTTTTATAATTTTAGTTACTAATTTTTTTTCATATTTTTTTAAATTAATATAATATTTTAATTATATTTTATACTCATTACTAAAAATTTAAATATATAATATGAATATTTTTTTACTATTAATTATAGTAACATATTGTTACTTATAATTTACGCAAGAAAATAGTAAAATATATACTATTTAAATCTTATATTTTTTATAGTTACCAATCAGTTGTGTAAAGCAACTAATTGACCATAGCATTTAACATTGTAACACACAATTGATACAATATACATAACTCATAAAATCTTAAATCTTAAATTATCCAGACAGTCATTTTCTTGACAATCTATCTAAAAATAATTCACAATTTTATAAGTTTAATTGCTTGTTGATTGATCAAAGCTAAGAAGAGGGTGGGTATAAGTAACAACAATAAAAATTACATAGCGTTTTGTTGAAATTTAACATTAGCACTCTAATATGTAAGTGGCTGGTAGGTTAAAGGAAGTAAGTGTGAGAAGTAAGGAGATATCTACCTTGAATCTATGATGATTTTGCATATTTATAGAACTATGACAACCCTCAGATACAAGATTTAAATGCATAGGTATGAAGCCTCATGCCTGAAATGTCCTTTGGTTATATGGGTGGCGCCTGGCTTAGTGTCGGCAGTAGCGTGCTAATGATGTGATTAATCCCACAACGTAAAAAGATAATTAACAAACCAGGCTGCGTAGAGTTGGTCTCCAGACGAAGTTGTTCGCTTGCTGCTCCAAGTAGTCTTTGTGGGTATAGATGAGTTGGGCCTTAAGTCCCGGGCCTCTCATATTCCGGGTTCAAGACTCAACCTAATAAATCATCTACCATGATAACACATCCGTGTTAGAATTTAGCATGTTAACTGTGAGCTTGGAATTTAATACATAATTGGTACGTTGGAAAAGATATATGTTACTTGGATTTTGATCTTCACAATATTTCTAGCTTTTTATCGATTTAAAAGACAAATCATTTCTTTGATACCTACAAAAAAGAATAAAAGAAAAAAGGTATTTCCTTCTTTTCATGAAAAATTTAATAATGAAGTTCAGGCACCTTCGTTTGATATTTGTACTAAAAGACAATGGCAAAAGGATTTGGATTGTTCGGGAAATGGGGTCAAGGCAGCCGGAATAATAGCGACTTTGGTGTTTAGAAAGTCGACTTCAAAGTTCTGATTTTTCACGCTTTTGGTGACTTCAATTTGTCCGATTAGATGTGCTAGGCTAGGTTTTCTCTACACAAGTACAAGACACGGGTAGATACAACTAATTAAATATTACAACTTTATTTTTTTTCTCTCTTAATTTACTCACTTTTTATATTATTATAATAATATTTATATTATATTATTATAATATATATATATATACTCAATTAATTTTTTTACCATGAATAATATATTTTAAATAAAAATTAATTTATTAATATAATTTTATTATTATTTTATTTAAAATATAAAATATATATTGGGATTTGAATTTAAGTTATTAATTTTGTTGAATAAATACATTGTGCACAAATAAACGCATTCATTATTTTGTTCAATATCCTTGTCGGTATTTAATCTATAATTGGCCCAGTAACGTTAGACGGATTGCGATCGGACGAGGAACCAAGTGTGGATGTCCGAAGCCGAAAATTTAGAAAAGGCAATTTGATTTGTTTTTTTTTGGTCGGTGAATTGCTTGGATTCAAACTATGTTAAAGTCCTGTCATTGTTGAAATTGTTGTGGTGGCTGCAAACAATTATACATTTAAAATGTACTCACTCTTCATTGAATCAGTGTCTTACAATGATAGAGATTTAAAAAAAACTTTTACTCTGATCGAGAAGCGTCTTAATATTTCTCTAAATTACATTTTCAAGTATATTAGTAAAATTATCAATTTTTGTGACATTAATTTAAATTTCAGTACTAGTAATTCATAAATAAATCTTAAATATATCAAATTTTTAAGAAAATATATATTTAAATTGTTTATAAAAAAATTTAATCTAAATTAATATAAAATTTAGTTAAATAATATATAAATTATTTTAAAATTAAAATGATGTTAATACAATACATGTAATACTCTTACTTTTATGAAAAATTATTGTGTAAAATCATCTCCATAATTTGTCAAAAATAATCACTAGATCATTACAATTTTATGTTTGAATTGCAGCCAAAGTTGATCACTAGTCTTTTTGCCCATTATGAGATGATCACCGCGCTCAGGACTTAATTATATCATTGAATATAACTGTACTCAAGGTTTTATTGTCTAGTTTCAATAATAGCGAAATAATATTCAAAATAGGGTACGAGACAAATCAGGGGATGAATGCATACTACAATAAATCAAAGTTTTCAGTCAAAGAATCGTGCATCACCATGTGAACACAAGAAATCAAATAGTCTAATATCCTACGAAGCCACATGTTTTCTCCTGCATGCATTGCGGCTGTAACGAGCTTATAAATAGAACACTGGCATGTTAATAGCTCTTACTCAAGCCAATAAGAGAGGGGAAGTTTTTTCGTAAAAAGAAAAATTAATACAAGAGTGTTATTCAACTTCCACCTATGGAATCTTCACTCTCCACCATTCAAGCATGGGTGCAAAAGATTAAGGGGGAGATGTTCATGAACTTTGACCCTTATTCCTTCATTGCCCCGTCTGCTTATGACACTGCTTCGTTGGCCATGGTTCCAGATCATAATAGCGTACCGCTCCAACCCATGTTCAAGGTTTGCTTGGATTGGGTTCTCAACAACCAAAACGAGACAGGGTTTTGGGGAGAGTGTGATGGGCATGGTGTGCCCACTATGGAGTGCCTTCCTGCAACTATTGCTTGCATGATTGCACTTAAAAAATGGAATGTCGGTGACCGACTAATTTATAAAGGTGAAATTTTCCTTCCACCCGACTAATACTAGTGCAACCGTCATTCATTGCTAAATGGGGGGTAGCATCTTCCTCAAACTCAGAGTAATGTGACTAGTAGTACTAAGATGTGGAATCTAACATCTTATCCAGCATAGCCATGTTTTCCTATTTCGGAATATATAGTTATAATATATAGAGGATAAAGTTGAATTCTTTTTTAGATAGGGATTAAATTTGAGCTGATGGGAGTGTTTTCCTTCTTTCGATGTCTCAGGCATGGCATTTATTGAAGCAAATGCAGAAAAGCTTCTCGGACAAACGCGTCAATATTGTCCTCGTTGGTTCGCCATAATTTTCCCGGCAATTGTTGACCTTGCAGGCACATGTGGGCTCGAGTTTCCCTTTCGAGACCCAGTTAAGGGGCTGTTGATGGACATTTCTTGTAAACGGCAACAAATTCTTGAGAGGTGTACATCTTTAAATAATAATAGTCACTTCTAAATTCTAATTTGCGCGAAAGGTTCGAGAGTCCCAGGATTAGCTCTATATAAAAACAGCAAAGTATTACCCTTTCAATTTTCATCTAAATTCTAGTTTGCATGCGCATGTTCTTGCAGGGAGCTAGTAGCGGACAAATGCCATTACCCTCCATTACTCTCGTACCTTGAGGTGTTGCCTTTGACTGACATCGATGGAGAAGATATAGCCAGGCACATGGATAATGACGGGTCTTTATTCCAGTCCCCTTCAGCCACAGCAAGTGCTTTCGTGGCTACACGAAACAAGGACTGTTTAGCTTACCTTCAGTCTCTTGTTCAAAAATGTCCGGGTGGAGGAGGTTAGAAATACCTTATTCCACGTTTATCTGATTTACTGGTTATGAGCACGTTTGCACTGTCCGGTCGTTCATATAACTCATGATTTCTATACGAACTTCCTATCCCTCAACTTATGGTGAAGCCAACTCTCTCTGTTTTTTATTTTTACTTTTGTTCTCATGGAAGACAGTACCACCAACGTATCCTGTAGATGAAGGGCTGATAAAGCTATGCATCGTTAACCAATTACAAAGGTTGGGTCTGGCTGAGCATTTCAACAAAGAAATTGAAGGACTATTGGAGCAAGTCTACAGGTAGCGAAAGCAAAAGAGAATTTGCTTTTGATCTAATTAATTATTTTGCATAATTCTGTGTCCGTATTTGAGGTATAGTGGGGTCTTGCATTGCAAAACAAGACAACCATCATCTCCTCCGCTTAACCCTTTCCTTTTCTTATTTCTGGTATGATCTTCTATCTTCGATTATGTAGACATTTACTGGCAAGCTAGCGGTGGCATTTTTTTTTATTTTTTCTTACGTTACATAATAGAACTTAAAGAAAATTATTGTCAAACATTGTGCATGAGAGGCAGTAATTTTCTGCACAAGGTTATTGCTCCACTAACAAGCATTTGAATTTTGTTTTAGGAAATACATTACTCAAGAATCATGGCCAAAACCAATCGGTTCATCAATTGGACCAAAGTTATACGAGGACTCCGTGGCATTTTTGCTCCTTAGGATGCATGGGTACAGAGTATCGCCCTGTAGGATTTCTCTTTCTTTTTTGTTTTTTTTTTTCCATTTCTGTTATTTCAAATTTAATTCACTTTACTAATTAATAGTTCTAGCCTTTTTTTGTGAAGTGATATTAACTTTTGTTAAGTGGAATTGATTGTGAAACTTTTAATTGCATTTGCAGGGAGATTTTGTTGGTTCTTAAATGATGGGGAAATTGAAGATATTATAGAAAACAACCATGAATACTTCTCAAGTGCAATGCTCAATGTTTACAGAGCCACGAATCTCATGTTTCCAGAAGAATATGAACTTGAGGAAGCAAGATCATTTTCGAGGAAGTTACTTGAGAAAACCATCCATCGGGGCCCAGAAAATAGCATTTCATTCCCATTTTTTCACAAAGCGGTAATTTTCTATCAAAATAGCCACATCATTCCACAAAAAATATGCATCTCATCCCAGGAGACTCTTACATCTTGGATCACATCAGCAAAAAGAAAGCTTAACATGAAGACAAATAAACAAAGAATTTAAACGATAAAAATACAATTTGCCATTAATTTCATCAACTAAGCTTCCCCCACCTTACTTCGAATTTTATTTCTTTTTGAAAAATCACAAATTTAACCAAGACAATCAAATATAATTTTCGGGCCAGATTTAATTTTGCATGGACTTTCAAAATTCACAAGATGATTACGTATCTACGTAGATGACTTCTGTTCTATTCATGGGCTTACTATCATGACTTTAACCTGTATATCCGTACATTATTTTTGTGTCCTCGTAACTTTCTTTTAAAGTTTTCCCAAGTTTTAAACATTTTTGTTTTCACCCAACAAGTTCCTGTTTCATTGACGAACCTCCTTTTCTCGAATTTTTTTTACTTGAAGAACAATCCTCCCCCAAGAAAAGGAAAGAAATGATTTAAAAAATGAATGTTTGAAGAAGGTTGAAAGAACTTACACATGCAAGAGAAGTATTTTTGAAGTGGGATATGTGTCCCTGTTGACTTGCTAGTACTAACTCTCAACTGTTCTCTTGCATGTCGCTCCTTGACATCATTGAGCCATATAGATTGAGCATGAGCTCAGGGTTCCCTGGATTACGAGACTGGATCATCTTGAGCACAGATTGCAGATTGAAGAAAATAATAACAATTCTCTATGGATGGGGAAAACCTCTGTCCATAGGTATGGCGCTACTCACAAAGTTGTCATGAAAGAATAGCATTTCAATATGACAAAAACGACAATTTGGATTCCTAAAATTTGCTTTAGCTTCTATCTTAGTCTCTTAATTTGGTAGTTTGGCTGTCGCAGCACTTCCGTTATGTTTCCTCACGAGGAAGGAGAAAAAACTTGATAGTACTAAGTTACCAACTAAAAATGTTTTACATATCAGGTTATCAAGCTATCATAATGACCAGCTAATTCATCTTGCCCTGCAAAACTACGAGTTTCGACAGTCAATCTACCAGAAGGAATTGGAGGTGCTGAAAAGGTAATGATATTATTCAGAAAATGCTAACGGAAACAAACTTTTTGCTCTTAAAACTTGGATGGGAAAATTTAGCACGTCTGTACCAATGATGACATGTTTATTTATTCTTCATGCTCCCTGGTTTTGTGTGATAGATGGTCTCAGAGATGGGGTCTGACTGATATGGGATTTGGCAGAGAGAAAACTGTGTATTGCTATTTTGCAATTGCTGCCAGTACTTCACTGCCTCGGGATTCAGATGTTAGAATGATAATTGCAAAAAGTGCCATAGTCATTACGGTGGCCGATGATTTTTACGACATGGAAGGTTCTCTGGATGAGTTGGAAAAACTCACAGATGCTGTTCAAAGGTATACAATCCCGTGCTCGTACAGGGAAACCAAAACTAAAAGGATAAGCTTGATTTTGTCTTCTTTTTGATACATTTCTCAGGTGGGACGGTAAAGGACTGAAAGGTCATGGTAGGACCATCTTTGATGTCCTCGAAAGCCTTGTAGGAGAAATGGCAGCAAAACACCTTCAATGGCAAGGATCGGATGTAACAGAGGGTCTTCAAAATATTGTAAGGCTTTCTGCCGAAGTTATGCAGTTTTTGATCAATTTCTTGCCTTGTGCCCCTGGATCATTTAACCAATGTTGGCAAATTTGTTGCTTCTTGGAAGTGGTATGAGACATTTCTGTCTTGGTTTACCGAATCTAGTCGAAGCAAAAATGCACTCATACCATCAACAGAAGACTACCTTGAAACCGGCATGGTATCTATCGCTACGCACACCTTAATTCTTTCGGCTTCGTGTTTCTTAAACCCTCCTCTACCTGCTCGCAAGCTCAAACCAGTAGAGTATGAAGCAATTACTAAACTACTGATGGTTATACCTCGTTTGCTGAATGACATACAAAGCTATGAGGTAAACAACAAATTTTTTAGGCAAATTCTTTCAGTTTTGTGTGCATGTCATTTGAACAGAACGTCCTCTGCAATGACAGAAGGAACAAAGAGAAGGGAAAATGAACTTTGTCCTGCTCCGCTTGAAAGAAAATCCAGAGTTAGACATTGAAGAATCAATTGCATACGTTAGAGAAATGCTCGACAAGAAGACCAAGGAATTCCTCGAGCACGCACTAATTGATGGCTTTGATGATCTGTCCAAGCCGTGCAGGCATCTGCACTTGTCCATTTTGAAAGCTTTCCAAATGTTCTTTGATTCTGGCAACAAATATGACTCCAATACAGAATTTGGTCAAGATATTAAAAATGCGATTTATATTCCTCCGCATGTTGAAAAACCCCCGACGCTTCCTACTCTTCATTCAGGCTCAGCAGGGAGACATCAAACTGTTGTTGGCTCACTTTGATCGTTGGTGCCTTGAGTATCATAGCGTTAGTAGCACCGCAAGCAGTGTATTTCAGGCTTTCTCTAGGGATCACTACTTGAATATGGCGATGCCGCTTACATTGGGATTATGCTTCGTTTAGGATTTCCCCCATTAATGGTATGGCTGGTGTCCTGTTTGACCAGTTTATCTAGCCTGTATGCATTTCCAGCTTCCACTGTAACATTATTTAAACAATAATTTCCATTGTGTTTAACAAGAAAAGTATTTGTGTGGCTAGCAATTTGCGTTAGATGACACCTCTCCCAGTCCTTGCAAAACATAGGGTCTCTAGAACCCCTGCCTCTATCGGCAACTCATGCATATTTTGTCCCATTCTCTTTTTCTTAAAGACGGGTGGGGCGGGAACTGGAATACAATTTCAACACATCTTACTCATTAAGATGTAATATATTCCATATTCTACAAAAGAAGTATCCATAGCAGGTCTCCATCTCTGCATTCACAGATAATATTGACCCAATGGTTGAGGGATACAGGACCAAATATAAAGAATTATGACCATTGTATTGATAGCATAATTGAAAATATGAGTGTCCATTTGATTTGTTTTTCTATAATGAGTTCATTTCATTGATAGAGAAAGGACTAAAATTTAGGAGTTCTTTATCTGCCAGCAACATTTGCAGGGAAGCATTGGCAGATTCACATCTGATCTATGTTAAAAGCTAGCACATATTTTTATTGTTTATATTGGTTGATCCGTGTAACAACTTTAATACGCTTAATAGCAAAATTTTTGGAGCAAAGGACTGATAGGAGAAGGGAGGCGCAGCGGAGTATAAATAGCCCAAAAAAAAAATTTCTCCCGCTTGCTTGAACCTGTGAGGAGATGATTGAATAACAAAAATGACAATGCAAATAAACCACACAAGAGAACACACTAATTTTACGTGGAAAATCCCTTCAAATTAAAAAGGGGAAAAACCACGGACACTCTGAATCAGAAATCAGCTCCGCTATAATCAAGTGAGTAAAATAGAGGTACACAACCCCAATTACATCAAACAAATTGAACAAAATTCAATTTGAATTAAATGAGAGACTAATGAGTCAAGCAAGATAGACCAACTACGTGCTGTCAACTACAACTCAACAAGTAGACCTCAAGGTAGTAATCCAACCGTCAAGATGAACCTCCAAATGTCCCTACCAACTGTCCAAATTTCAGCTCAATCGGACCACGGATCAATAATCATCCACACGGTTTACCAATTCTGCTACAGATGAGAGAGCAGAGAGTTACTAGAATTGAAAGGCTTCGGTTCGAATGAAGAACCTGCCCTTAAAGTTCACAGAAACCCAATCCAACCGTTTACAAACAAGATCTATGTGTCCTCCAACTATTGACCAAAAATCAGTTCAATTAGACCACAAACAATCTTTAAATTATAGAATTGATAAAAACTGTCACAGATAAGAGAATAGAGAGTTACCAGAATTGAGAGGTTTCGGTTTGAATGGAAAACCTACCTTTTCAGTTCACAGAAACCAAATCCAACCGTTCACAAACAATATCTATATGTCCTCCAACTACTGACCAAAAATCAGTTAGATCGGACCACAAACATTCTCTCAAGTACACAGTTGATCAAAACTGCACAAAGAAAATTGCCCAGAGTATAGACCTATGAAAACTGAAGAGAAGTAGGACTTACAGTACTCGAAACTATATCTCCACCGTTCAGAAATAAGAACCAAACGCCCTCTACCAACCATCCAAGTTTGAAGCTGATCAGACACCGATATCCCTTCTAAACGTAAGATCAAAGAGCCTACCACCTTTTTTTTTCTCTTCCTTTTAGCAGCCCTCCTTTTTTTTTTTTTTCTCTCTTTCTTTTCTTTCTCTCGGCCGACAGCTCTCACATCTCTATTAGGTTTTGTAACTTTTTTTTTCTTTTTGTTCTCACAAGCCAACCAGTCTCCTCTCTTTCTTTTATATTTTTTATTTTTTTATTTTTTTATTTTTTCAGCCAAATGGGTATTTATACCCACTTTAATTATTTTGAGTTATTAATCCACATAGGAAGGGACTAATAAACCCAACAATTCTCCCCTGCCGACTATGTGGAAATATTGGTCATCCTAGCCAATGTACAACATAACTCAAATTTCCATCTTGATAAAACCTTTGTCATCATATCATCAACATTATTATCTATATAAATCTTTTCAAGTGCCAACTGTTTAGAATCAAAAACTTCCCATATCTAATGATACCGCACGTCAATATGTTTTGACTTAACATGAAAAGTTGGATTCTTACCAAGATGGATGACATTCTGGCTATCACAATACAACACATAATTTGATTGTTGAAAACCAAATTCCTTCATAAACCTTTTCATCTAAAGCAACTCTTTAGACGCTTTAATTATTGCAATAAACTCTGCCTCTGTAGTGGACAATGCAATACACTTCTGCAATTGAGATTGCCAACTCACTGCTCCCCCTACAAGAGTAATCACATAACTTGAAGTAGACTTTCTGGAGTCAATGTTATCTGTCATATCTGAATCTGTGAATCCAGTAAGGATAGACTTATCACTCCCAAAACAAAGTCTCAAATCAGTGGAGTCTCGTAAATATCTTATTATCCACTTAACTCCATCCCAATGCTTTTTACCAGGATTTGAAAGGAACCGACTAACTGTGCCAACTGCATGAGTTATATTAGGTCTCGTGCATACCATTGCATACATCAAATTACCCACGGCTAATGCAAATGGAACTCTTTGCATCTCTTCCTTCTCTTTCTCTGTGGAAGGACTTTGGTTAATGGATAATTTAAAGTGTGTAACAAGAGGAGTACCTACCACTTTAGCCTTATCCATGTTAAACCTCTGAAGTACCTTTTCAATGTACTACTTCTGGGACATGTATAACCTTTTCTTTTTCCTATCCCGAGTGATTGACATGCCGAGGATCTTCTTTGCTAGTCCCAAGTCCTTTCAAGTCCTTTTTGGCAAAGGACTTGCTCAACTCTTCCTTCAACTTGTTAATTCTAGTAATATTACAACCAATAATAAACATATCATCAACATAAAGTAGTAAAATGATAAAATCATCATCAGTAAATCTTTAAACAAAAACACAATGATCAGAAGTAGTCTTTTTATAACCTTGCTCCCTCGTAACAAACTCAAACTTCTTATACCATTGTCTCAGAGCTTGTTTTAAGCCATACAAGCTTTTCTTCAACATGCACACATAATCCTTTTTTCCTTCCACCTCAAATCCCTCTAGTTGTTCCATATAAATTTTTTCTTCCAAGTCACCATGGAGAAAAGCCGTTTTCACATCCATCTGCTTAATCTCTAAGTCATGCCTAGTAGCCAAACTCAACATAACTCGAATGGAAGACATTTTCACCACCGGTGAGAAGATCTCTTCAAAGTCGATGCCTTATTTTTGATTGAATCCTTCAACAACCAATATGGCTTTATATCGTGGACGTGAAGTATTTTCTTCTTATTTTATTTTGTAAATCCACCGATTCTTCAAAGTCCTCTTACTTTTAAGTAACTTTACTACTAACTCATAAGCAGAGTTATCATATAAGGATTTCATCTCCTCTGTCATGACATCGATCCAGTGCTGCCCGTGCTCACTTTCAACTGCTTTTGTATAGCACTCAGGTTCTCCCCCGTCAGTTAACATCACAAACTCATCAGGAGAGTACCGAGTAGAAGGCACTGGAATTCTATTAGAGCTCCGTGGCTAAAACGGAGGTGAAGGTATGTGTGGATGATCTTCTATTGGAGCATCAATATCACCTGCACCCTCCATATTATAATCCTGTTGAACATTCTCATCACGTTCTTGAATATCACCATGAACATTAACTGGATCATTCAGAGATGTCTGAGGAAATGGAACAGTATTAGTAGGATTATCATTAACCTGAGAAGTTAACTTCTCAATGTGTTCAATGTTTTGATCCTTAATGAACACAACATCTCTACTCCTTACAAGCTTTTTCCCAACTGGATCATATAAATGGTACCCGAAGTCATCTTCACCATAACCAAGAAAGATACACTGTCGAGTTTTCACATTTAACTTCCCTCTTTCATCTTTAGGGATATGAACAAAAGCCTTACAGCTAAAGACTCGTAAATGGTCATAAGAGACTTCCTTACCAAACCAAACTTTGTCCGGAACATCACCTTGTAGCGGAGCACTGGGAGACAGATTAATTACATGTGTCACTGTATTCAAGGCTTCACCCCAAAAGGATTTAGGTAATTTTGCATCTGAGAGAAGACATCTGACCCTCTCAATCAACGTTCTGTTCATCCTTTTTGCTAAACCATTTAACTGTGGTGTCTTGGGAGGTGTCCTCTAGTGTCTGATCCCATACTTTCTGCAGTATTCATCAAATGGACCACTATACTCACCACCATTATCAGTGCGGACACATTTCAGCTTCTTACTAGTCTGTCTTTTAACAAAAGCATGAAATTGTTTAAATACATCAAAGACTTGATCTTTAGTCTTCAACGCATAAACCCAAAGCTTCCTTAAGTGATCATTAATAAAAGTCAGAAAATAAAGAGTACCACCAAATGAGTGTACCTTCAAAGGACCACATACATCGGAATGCACCAATTCAAGCAACTCTAATTTCCTTGAAGGTGAGTGACTTTTAAATGTAACTCTATTTTGTTTCCCAACAAGACAGTGAGGACACTTCTTTAAAACTGCACTCTTTATATTTGGAAGTTGGTTATTTCTTACCAAACAATTCATCCCCTTTTCACTTATGTGACTGAGCCGCTTATGCTATAATTCAATGAAATTATCATTCTCTACTACATTTACAACATCTTTGAAGATAACAGCTTGAATGAAATATAAACTGGAACATTTCCTAACTCGTGCCACAATTAAGGAGCCTCTGGTAAGCTTCCACTGACCATCACTGAAGGTACTGCAAAAACCTTCATCATCTAGTTTTCCCATTGAAATCAAATTCAAATGGATATCAGGGACATGTCTAACATCCCTTAATGTTAGTTGTACTCCATTGCTGGTCTTTAAGCAAATATCACCAATGTCAATGACCTTTGCTAAGTCGTTATTACCCATCTTCAAAACTCCAAAATCACCAGGAGTATATGTTGTGAAGAACTCCATTCTTGAAGTAACATGAAGAGAAGCACCACTATCTATGACCCAATCAGTCTCATGAGATGCCAAATTAAGCACATCCTCATCACAAACAATAATGAGGTCATCAGAACCAAAAGTGGATGCAGTAGCAATACGATCATTACACACATTCTTTTTCTCGTGCCTATCACTGTCATCTTTATTTTCTCTCTTTCACTTGTAACACTTTTTTTGAATGTGACCCATCTTCCCGCAATAATAACACTGGACATTCTTGTACTTAGATCGTGACTTACTTCGGCTCTTACTTCTACCATTTTTACCATTTCCTTTTCCTTGACTTCTCCCCCTATTTCAGTAATTAAAACCTCTGATTTGGATGATGATGAACCCTGAGATTTCCTTCTCATCTCCTCATTCAACACACCACCCTTTACAAGTTCCATTGATAAAACGCCACTAGAGGCAGAATTAGCGAGAGACATTTGAAAAGTCTCCCAAGAATCAGGTAAGGTAGTAAGTAACTATAACCCAAGAACTTCATCATCAAACTTAATGCCCATGCTTGATAGCTAATCAATGAGACCCTGAAACTCATTTAAGTGGTCAGCAACATAACTCCCTTCATTATATCTCAACTGCATCATTTTCTTTAACAAGAATAACTTGTTATTACCAGACTTTGAAGCATACAAAGTCTCAAGTTTGCTCCACAAAGTTTGTGCATGTGTCTCATTGCAAATGTGATTATAAACATTATCATCAACAAATTGTCGTATAAAACCATAAACCTGTTCGTGCTTAAACTCTCATTCTTCATCAGTTTTAGACTCAGGTTTCGTAGTAGCAAATACTGGCAAATGCAATTTCTTCACAAATAGGAGATCCTTTATTTTACTCCTCCATATATGATAATTCGTGCCATTCAAACAGACCAATTTATTCATATTCAACTCCATCATTCAAACAAGCCAAATACACCAATCAGGCTCTGATACCACTCTGATGGGAGAAGGGAGGTGCAATGGAGTATAAATAGCCCCAAAAAAACACTTCTCCCGCTTTCTTGAACCTGTGAGGAGATGATTGAATAACAAAAATGGCAATGCAAATAAACCACGCAAGAGAACACACCAATTTTACGTGGAAAATCCCTTCAAATCAAAAAGGGGAAAAACCACGGACACTCTGAATCAGAGGTCAGCTCCACTATAATCAAGTGAGTACAATAGAGGTACAAAACCTCAATTACATCAAACAAATTGAACAAAATTCAATTTGAATTAAATGAGAGACTAATGAATTAAGCAAGATAGACCAACCACGTGCTGTCAACTACAACTCAACAAGTAGACCTCAAAGCAGTAATCCAACCGTTCAAGATGAACCTCCAGATGTCCCCTACCAGCTGTCCAAATTTCAGCTCAATCGGACCACGGATCAAAAATCATCCATATGGTTTACCAATTCTGCCACAAATGAGAGAGTAGAGAGTTACCAGAATTGAAAGGCTTTGGTTCGAATGAAGAACCTGCCCTTGAAGTTCACAGAAACCCAATCCAACCATTAACAAATAAGATCTATGTGTCCTCCAACTACTGACCAAAAATCAGCTTGATCGGACCACAAACAGTCTTCCATTTACACGATTGATCAAAACTGCCACAGATGAGAGAACAGAGAGTTACCAGAATTGAGAGGCTTTGTTTCGAATGGAAAACCTGCCCTTGCAGTTCACAGAAACCAAATCCAACCGTTCACAAATAAGATCTATATGTCCTCCAACTACTGACCAAAAATCAGTTAGATCGGACCACAAACATTCTCTCAATTACACAGTTGATCAAAACTGCACACAGAAAATTGCCCAGAGTATAGACCTACGAAAACTGAAGAGAAGTAGGACTTACAGTGCTCGAAACCCAATCTCCACAGTTCAGAAACAAGAACCAAACACCCTCTATCAACCATCCAAGTTTGAAGCTGATCGGACACCGATATCCCTTCTAAATATAAAATCAAAGAGCCTACCTCCTTTTTTTTTTTCCTTCCTTTCAGCAGCCCTCCTTTTTGTTTTCTCTCTCTTTCTTTTCTTTCTCTTGGCCGACGGCTCTCACCTCTCTATTAGGTTTTCTAACTTTTTTTTTCTTTTTGTTCTCACAAGCCAACCACTCTCCTCTCTTTCTTTTATATTTATTTTATTTTATTTTATTTTTGTTTTTTCAGTCAAATGGGTATTTATACTCACTTTAATTATTTTGAATTATTAATCGATATAGGAAGTGATCAATAAACCCAACAAGGACAGCTAATTCAATACCTTTAGAAAAGGTTGAAAAGAGTGCAAGTGAGTTGCTTGATTTAGAGAAAGGCACTATATGGCCATTTGCGGCTTAAAATTACCTTTAGAAAAGAAAAAAAAACAAAGAAAAAACAAAAAAAATAGAAGCTTCAGTTAAAGGTGAGTTACCATTAGAAGTGGTATTTTGGTCAGTAATTTGGTACGCTTTCTTCCGCATTAGTCCCGATTTGCGTCCCTTCACTATTATTTATCCCCTTGTAAGGGGAAATTTATGTCGAAACTACAACATTGGATTGCAAATTTATTAACACTGACACTAAGCATAGAGTTTAGGAGGGAAGTTGAATGAATATGTTAACGGGTGACTTTCAAAGGAAAATTTATGTCAAGACTATAATATTAGATTTCAAATTCATTAACACTGAAATTAGACATAAAACTTATAGGAGAAGTTAAGTAAGCATGTGAACTAGTGACTTTCATTCTCGATTCACATGTGATACAACTAATATGCTTGCGATGCACCTTTTTAAATTAGTAAAAAGAAAAAAAGAAAAAGTTAAAGGTGTCTTAATTAGAATTTTAAAAAATTTTAAGAATAAAGTTAAAATATTTAAAGGTTAAATTAGGGTTATAGTGATTGATCTAAGTTAACCCAATCCTTATCGTGTGCAATGGGCTTGGCAAGTTATAAAAGACCCATTCCTCGACCTACTTTTTAATGAACCAAGAAGCCTAAATTTTTCTCGTTACAACCTAATGACCTAAGAATAATTTCGAGACCCTCAATGAGTTTGTTATCCTTAAATCTTCGTGTAACAATAATAATATTTTATATCTATTTTTATACATAATATAATAATATAAAAATGAAGAAAAAATTTCATCTTATTTCTTATTAATTTTAGAGTTAAAAAAATTTATGTAATATATTTTTTAAAACTTAAAATTTCGAGTATTTTTATATAATTAATAATTTTTATTTTATTTTATTTTGATAATAACAAAATACTTAATAAATTACTATCTAATTTTAGTTTTAATTAAATATTACTTTTTAAATTTAATCTAAAATATTTTTTAATATATTACTATCTGATTCAATTAAAAAAATATTATTAAAAAACTTATTACGTTTCGACCAATTTAAATTTGTATATTATACATTAATAATTAAAGTGATTCAGAATGAATCTTTAATATTTAGGTAAATTAATTATATAAAATTTAACTATAAAATATTTAAAATATTTTACTTAAAATTAAATTCTATTAGTACCTATTCATTATTTTTTTTTTTATTTTATGATTACTATATTTTACCGTGAAAATATAAAAAGATTTTGACATTATAATATCTTTCATTTTATTTTTATATTTAATAACTATGTTATTTTGCCGATAAAGAAAACTACATTAGACATGTACAAAGGGCCTGATTGGCTATATTAGAAATGGTGTTAAAATCTCAAGCTCATCGTGGGATATAGGTCTAAGTCCACTGTCTTCTTGGGATAATGGTGCTACAATCATTCATCTTCTAGATTCTCAATCCAAAAATAGCCCAACGGAGAGTTAGTCCATTGATACCGTTGCTTAGTCTATTTGTAACTACTGATCCTTTTTTTCTTACCCTATTAGGCGAAGCAGAAGCCATCCTTGGTAAATCACAAGAAGCAGTTGAAGCCTGCTCTATCCATTTATCTCATTACCAATATTGAAAATTAAATAAGGAGTTCTTTTTAATTACTATGTTGATTTTAGGTGGTGGAAAGAATTGAGTTTTTTTATAAAGTTACCTTTTGTATGAGACGGGTGAAAAGTACTATTTTAAAATATTGTTAATTTACTAGTTAATTTAAATTAAGAGTGAATTAAAATTTTTATAAAATTTAATTTAATTTAATATAATTCTATTAATTAATTTTTTATTATATAATTATATTTACTTTTTAATTATTTAATTATTATGTAATATTTTATCAATTTAATAAAATTATTAATATTTCAATAATTATTGATATTTTGATGAGAAAAAGAGAAAATTTCGTCGAAATCGTCACATAAGCCACTAGAGTCACCGCGAAAGTCAATAAAATTACAGAAGTTAGCGGAGCCACCGTTCGTCGTTGCTGAAGCACTGCTGCCAACCACCAGGCATCAATATAAGTCGCCATTTTTCACACCGGAGATCATCTTCTGCACCTCCGGATGCGGACCCAGCTTCAATCCAGTCCCCTTGCGCTTAGAAAGACACTAGAACGTGACAGATTGGAAGAAAACTGAACATCCAACAGTCGTCTTCCATCGTCGAAGCACGAAACCCTTGTTTTCCGACTCTCCAACCGCCGATCTATGTCCTCACACCACTAACGCTTCGAAATATCGCTAGAAAGGCGTCGAACTCCACAGCTCCTCCTAGCTTGGTTTATTATTGAGGTTTGCTCCTCGTTCGATGATCTCTGTATCTGGCGAGTTTGCCACCTCCAACGACATGCTCAGTGTTTCCTACAATTAAAGAGAAGTATGGTAAGTTATTTATTCTCTAACATATTGCAATACTTATACTTAAAATGTATATAAATGATATCAATGAAAGTTAGATAAATTTTTATTGTAAATTTAGAATATGAAATATGAAAGTGTAGAATAAGTTAATTTTATCTTAATATATATAAAATATGATCAAATTAATTTATTTTATACTATTATGTTAAAAATATATTTAATAGTTAAAATAAAAAATAAAATATTATATAATTAATTGTTTAATAAAGAGTAAATTTTATTTTTAAAATTTAAAATTTTGTTTTTTTATAATTTTAATTACTAAATTTTTTTTTGTATTTTTTTTAAAATTAGTATAATATTTTAATTATATTTTATACTCATTACTAAAAATTTAAATTTATAATATAAGTATTTTTTATTATTATTTATATTAATACATTGTCACTTGTAATTTACACAAGAAAATAATAAAATATATACTATTTAAATCTTATATTTCTTATAGTTACCAATCAGTTATGTAAAGCAACTAATTGGCCCTAACATTTAACACCGTAACAGTCAATTGATACAATATATATAACTTATAAAATTTTAAATTTTAAATTAGTCAGACAGTCATTTTCTTAATAATCTATCTAAAAATAATTCACAATTTTATAAGTTTAGTTGACTGCTGATCGGTCAAAACTAAAAAAAAGGGGTATAAGTAACAACAATAAAGATTACATAGCGTTGTGTTGAAGTTTAACATTAACACTCTAATATGTAAGTGACTGGTAGGTTAAAGGAAATAAGTGTGAGAAGTAAAAGAAAAATGAGATATCTACCTTGAATCTATGATGATTTTGCATATTTATAGAACTACGACAACCCTCATATACAAGATTTAAATGCATAGGTATGAAGCCTCATGCCTGAAATGTCCTTTGGTTATATGGGTGGCGCCTGGCTTAGTGTCGGCAGTAGCGTGAAATGATGGGATTAATCCCACAACGTAAAAAGATAATTAACAAACCAGGCTGCGTAGGATTGGTCTCCGGACGAAGTTGTTCGTTTGCTGCCCCAAGTAGTCTTTGTGGGTTTAGATGAGTTGGGCCTTAAGTCGCGGGCCTACTAATCTCAAATTCCGGGTTCGAGACTCAACCTAATAAATCATCTACCATGATAACACATCGGTGTTAGAATTTAGCACGTTAACTGTGAGCTTGGACTTTAATACATAATTGGTACGTTGGGAATGATATATGTTACATGGATTTTGATCTTCACAATATTTCTAGCTTTTTATCGATTTAAAAAACAAATCATTTCTTTGATACCTACAAAAAAGAATAAAAGAAAAATGGTATTTCCTCCTTTTCATGAAAATTTTAATTATTTTTACGAGGCAAAAATCATGGTTTGCCTCAAAGGTGTCAAACGAGTTGGGTCAAGAGGGCTCGAGTTGTGTTATTTTAGGTTTGGATTATCTTCAGTCAAGTTATTTTCAAATTATGTTGTATTTGAATTGCTTATAGGTGAAAATTCTAATTTTTACAAAAATAATTTTTTCCTTTTTTATAATTATTTTATTTTATTATATATATTAAAGTAGATGAATTATATTATAATTTACATACATCATATATTATAAATAAAATTATATATTATTGTGATATATATATATATTGATACATATACATTATATATATTTATTATTTATAACAAGTACATACAAATATGCATATATGTATACATATATAATATAGTATATACATACATACATACATATAAGATTTTTGGAATATTATACATATAAAAAATATACATATAAAAGTATATAAAATTAATAATTTAATATTAAATCAAAATAATTAAATATATTAAAAAAAATTTAATATACAAGACTCTTATATTTATAAATTTCTAAAAAAATGTGAAATATAAATAATTTTTTTTAATTTTACAAAAAATATTATTTCACATTTATTTATGCTCGTATAATAATTTTTTATAAATTAAGCTGATTATAAGATATTGTGAAAAATACTTAATAAATATAGAAATAATAAATACAGTTGAATATAATTAATAAAATAATATAAATATAATGATATTTAACACGACAATGAATTGCAACGTAAATTCCCTGAAAGTGCCAAACGTGGGATCCTGGCGCATGCCTATAATTTAATGCATTCACAATAAATAATGAAGTTCAGGCACCTTCGTTTGATATTTGTACTAAAAGACAATGGCAAAAGGATTTGGATTGTTCGGGAAATGGGGTCAAGGCAGCCGGAATAATAGCGACTTTGGTGTTTAGAAAGTCGACTTCAAAGTTCTGATTTTTCACGCTTTTGGTGACTTCAATTTGTCCGATTAGATGTGCTAGGCTAGGTTTTCTCTACACAAGTACAAGACACGGGTAGATACAACTAATTAAATATTACAACTTTATTTTTTTTCTCTCTTAATTTACTCACTTTTTATATTATTATAATAATATTTATATTATATTATTATAATATATATATATACTCAATTAATTTTTTTACCATGAATAATATATTTTAAATAAAAATTAATTTATTAATATAATTTTATTATTATTTTATTTAAAATATAAAATATATATTGGGATTTGAATTTAAGTTATTAATTTTGTTGAATAAATACATTGTGCACAAATAAACGCATTCATTATTTTGTTCAATATCCTTGTCGGTATTTAATCTATAATTGGCCCAGTAACGTTAGACGGATTGCGATCGGACGAGGAACCAAGTGTGGATGTCCGAAGCCGAAAATTTAGAAAAGGCAATTTGATTTGTTTTTTTTTGGTCGGTGAATTGCTTGGATTCAAACTATGTTAAAGTCCTGTCATTGTTGAAATTGTTGTGGTGGCTGCAAACAATTATACATTTAAAATGTACTCACTCTTCATTGAATCAGTGTCTTACAATGATAGAGATTTAAAAAAAATTTTTACTCTGATCGAGAAGCGTCTTAATATTTCTCTAAATTACATTTTCAAGTATATTAGTAAAATTATCAATTTTTGTGACATTAATTTAAATTTCAGTACTAGTAATTCATAAATAAATCTTAAATATATCAAATTTTTAAGAAAATATATATTTAAATTGTTTATAAAAAAATTTAATCTAAATTAATATAAAATTTAGTTAAATAATATATAAATTATTTTAAAATTAAAATGATATTAATACAATACATGTAATACTCTTACTTTTATGAAAAATTATTGTGTAAAATCATCTCCATAATTTGTCAAAAATAATCACTAGATCATTACAATTTTATGTTTGAATTGCAGCCAAAGTTGATCACTAGTCTTTTTGCCCATTATGAGATGATCACCGCGCTCAGGACTTAATTATATCATTGAATATAACTGTACTCAAGGTTTTATTGTCTAGTTTCAATAATAGCGAAATAATATTCAAAATAGGGTACGAGACAAATCAGGGGATGAATGCATACTACAATAAATCAAAGTTTTCAGTCAAAGAATCGTGCATCACCATGTGAACACAAGAAATCAAATAGTCTAATATCCTACGAAGCCACATGTTTTCTCCTGCATGCATTGCGGCTGTAACGAGCTTATAAATAGAACACTGGCATGTTAATAGCTCTTACTCAAGCCAATAAGAGAGGGGAAGTTTTTTCGTAAAAAGAAAAATTAATACAATAGTGTTATTCAACTTCCACCTATGGAATCTTCACTCTCCACCATTCAAGCATGGGTGCAAAAGATTAAGGGGGAGATGTTCATGAACTTTGACCCTTATTCCTTCATTGCCCCGTCTGCTTATGACACTGCTTCGTTGGCCATGGTTCCAGATCATAATAGCGTACCGCTCCAACCCATGTTCAAGGTTTGCTTCGATTGGGTTCTCAACAACCAAAACGAGACAGGGTTTTGGGGAGAGTGTGATGGGCATGGTGTGCCCACTATGGAGTGCCTTCCTGCAACTATTGCTTGCATGATTGCACTTAAAAAATGGAATGTCGGTGACCGACTAATTTATAAAGGTGAAATTTTCCTTCCACCCGACTAATACTAGTGCAACCGTCATTCATTGCTAAATGGGGGGTAGCATCTTCCTCAAACTCAGAGTAATGTGACTAGTAGTACTAAGATGTGGAATCTAACATCTTATCCAGCATAGCCATGTTTTCCTATTTCGGAATATATAGTTATAATATATAGAGGATAAAGTTGAATTCTTTTTTAGATAGGGATTAAATTTGAGCTGATGGGAGTGTCTTCCTTCTTTCGATGTCTCAGGCATGGCATTTATTGAAGCAAATGCAGAAAAGCTTCTCGGACAAACGCGTCAATATTGTCCTCGTTGGTTCGCCATAATTTTCCCGGCAATTGTTGACCTTGCAGGCACATGTGGGCTCGAGTTTCCCTTTCGAGACCCAGTTAAGGGGCTGTTGATGGACATTTCTTGTAAACGGCAACAAATTCTTGAGAGGTGTACATCTTTAAATAATAATAGTCACTTCTAAATTCTAATTTGCGCGAAAGGTTCGAGAGTCCCAGGATTAGCTCTATATAAAAACAGCATAGTATTACCCTTTCAATTTTCATCTAAATTCTAGTTTGCATGCGCATGTTCTTGCAGGGAGCTAGTAGCGGACAAATGCCATTACCCTGTTAGGATCTAAAAAACATACACACAATACACACACGGGAATACAAAGATTTAACGTGGTTCGACAATTTGCCTACATCTATGGGAGAAACGGATCTTTATATTCAGAGGTTGTAACCTCTACAAGTTTTTTTACACAGGATCACAGTACACCACCCCTTCTCTCTCTCTTTTTTTTGTTACATAACTTGCAGGTATTTATACTACAAGAGGAGGAGACAAATAGCCTGCAAAGTCTTTGGACGGTTGTGTGAACGGTAGGTTGCGGCGGCTACATCAAGTTCACACTGCAAAAGTCTTTGGACGGTTGTTTGAACGGTAGGTTGCGGCGGCTACATCAGGTTCATACTGCAAAAGTCTTTGGACGGTTGTGTGAACGGTAGGTTGCGGCGGCTACATCAGGTTCACATTGCAAAAGTTTTTGAACGATTGTGTGAACGGTAGATTGACGAATCTAAAGTGTGAATTGAATAATCGGAGTCAATTTTCACAAATCTCCACCTTGACGATGATTCTTCATCCAAACATGATCACCGTTCCTCCAATACGCCCGAAAAGCGTCAAGCACCTGAAGGTGCATAACTCCGAGAAATGTTGACCAAGTCCAAACAGTGTTGGAACTTGATTCCTGAAACAATCTTTGTGAGCATATCTGCAGGATTATCTTCTGTACCAATCTTCTGTAGCAGAATATCTCCTTCATTTATAATTTCTCGAATAAAATGAAACCGGACATCGATATGCTTTGTGCGGGAGTGATGAACTTGGTTCTTTGCTAAGCAAATGACACTCTGACTGTCACAGTGAACTTCAACGTGCTCCTGAATAAGTCCCAAGTCTTCAATCAACCCATGAAGCCAAATTGCTTCTTTGAAAGCCTCCGTGATCGCCATATACTCTGCCTCTGTAGTAGACAAAGCAACAGTTGACTGAAGCGTTGATCTCCAGCTTACTAGTCCTCCTGACATAGTAAACATATAACCTGTAGTTGATCGACGCTTATCGAGATCACCGGCATAATCAGAATCGACGTACCCAACTAGACGATTGATCATCGTCTTATATTTCTGGAACTTCAGGCCAATATCCACAGTACCTTGAATATACCGTAGAATCCACTTAACTGCTTGCCAGTGTCCTTTACCGGGATTGTGCATATACCGACTTACCATGCTGACAGCTTGTGAAATATCAGGTCGTGTACACACCATTGCATACATCAGAGCTCCAACAGCATTAGCATATGGAATATTATCCATCTGTCTTCGATCATCATCTGTATTTGGAGACATTAATGCACTTAGTTTGAAATGTGAGGCCAATGGAGTACTAACGGGTTTAGTCTTGCCATCTACGCCAAACCGCTGGAGTACTTTCTTCAGATACTGAGTCTGAGTTAACCAGACTATGCCCCTTTCTCTGTCACGCTTAATCTCCATACCAAGAATCTTCTTGGCTTCTCCAAGATCCTTCATCTCGAACTCTGAGCTCAATTGAGCCTTCAGCCTGTCGATCTCCACCTTGCTCCTAGATGTAATTAACATATCATCAACATATAGGAGCAAATATATAAACGTACCATCTTGGAGTTTCTTCAGATAAACACAATGATCAAACTGACTGCGTGTGTACTTCTGCTTTTGGATAAAGCTATCAAACCGTTTGTACCACTGTCTAGGTGACTGCTTCAAGCCATACAGTGACTTGCTTAGCTTGCAGGCCCAATTCTCCTTCCCGGTGACTTTGAAACCTTCAGGCTGGGACATATAGATTTCTTCTTCCAAGTTGCCATGCAAGAATGTTGTCTTCACATCAAGTTGAGCTAACTCCAAGTCAAATTGAGCTACTAGAGCCAACAGGATCCGAATAGACGAATGTTTGACCACTGGCGAGAACACTTCATTATAATCTATTCCTTCCTTTTGAGCATAGCCTTTTGCTACTAGTCTGGCTTTATATCTGGTGCTTCCTTTTTCAGAGGCACACTCCTTCTTAGCATAGACCCATTTGCATCCAATAGCTTTCTTTCCATGTGGAAGTGGTACTAATTTCCACGTCTGATTCTGGTGAAGTGATTGCATCTCATCATCCATAGCCAGCTTCCATTTATCACTCTTCATACTCTAAACAGCTTCTTTGAAGGTGTTGGGAATATCATCCTTTGTTACTGGCAGCGCATATGCCACCATGTCAGTATATTTAGTAGGTTTCCGAATCTCCCTCCTTTGCCTGTGAGTGGCAATGGACTCTGATTGTTGGTTTGGTGCTGGTGATGGAACCTCCACCTCAACTGAGGTATCCTCCTAGTCATCAAGATACTCCTTTGGCTCCTTTGGAGTCTCAAACTCCACATGTTGGAAAGAGTTTTGATTTTCTTTCTCCATTTTTGTGGTAGTCCTTTGCAGCATCGCCGATTCATCAAAGGTTACATCTCGGCTTAGGACGATCTTCTTTGACTCAGGATTCCAAAGTCTGAATCCCTTAACTCCTTCATTAAAGCCTAAGAAGATAGCTTTCTTGGCTCTAGGATCCAGTTTGGATTCTATAACATGGAAATACGCAGGACATCCAAATATATGTATCTGATCATAATCTGAAACAGGTTGTCCAGACCATACCTTTTTGGGACATTTCCCATCAAGTGCAGAAGTAGGTAACCGGTTGATAATATGAGAGGCATACATCAAAGCCTCTGCCCAGAATGCCTTGTTCAGGCCAGAATGAGAAAGCATACATCGCACTTTCTCCACCAAAGTACGGTTCATCCTTTCTGCTACACCGTTTTGTTGTGGGGTTCTAGGAACTGTAAAATGTCTGATTATCCCTTCTTCATGACAGATTTGCTTGAAGGGATCTGATTTGTACTCTCCACCATTATCTGAGCGAAGTCTCTTGATCTTCCTGTCGGTCTGGGTTTCAATCATCTTTTTCCACCGAAGAAATATGTCTAGAACTTCATCCTTGTGTTTCATCATATACACCCAAACATAACGTGAGAAGTCATCAATAAAGGTAACAAAATATTTTTTACCTCCCAAAGATGAATTCTTTGACGGTCCCCATACATCAGTGTGAACATAATCCAATATTCCTTTGGTAGAATGAATGGTGGTGCCGAACTTGACTCGTGTCTGTTTTCCCAAGACACAGTGCTCACAGAAGTCAAGTTTTCCACTTTTGGCTCCCTTCAGTAGGCCTTGTTTCACCAAATTTTGCAAGGCCTTCTCTTCGACATGTCCCAAGCATATGTGCCAGAGTTGGGAAGAATCAGGTGTTTCGTTGTCAGAAGCTTTGGCAACAACTGCTCTTCCTGTAACTGTATGTCCATCTAGGAAATATAGGTTTCCTTGTCGAGTACCTTTCATTGCCAAGAATGCACCTTGTACAACTTTTAAGGCTCCACCTTCTATGGTCACCTTGTATCCGTTGTTGTCTAAGACCCCCAGTGAAATGAGGTTCTTCTTTAAATCTGGAACATATCTGACATATGTTAGTCGTCTGGTTGTACCGTCATGCATCTTTAGGCGGATAGTGCCTACTCCTTTTGTCTGGCATGTGTTGTTGTTACCCATCATCACGACTCCTCCATCAAGCTCTTGAAAGCTTGTGAACTAGTTCCTGTTTGGACACATATGATAAGAACAACCAGAATCAAGAATCCATTTGTCTACCTGGATATCTGTAGGCAAAACTGAGAAAGCTGAATCTTCTTTATTGTCAGCTTCCTTTGCAACATTTGCAGCAGATTTATCCCTGTTTGGACAGTCATTCTTCCAGTGCCCTTTCTGGTGACAGTAGGCACATTCATCTTTTGCCAGGCTTCTTTTTGATTCTCCTTTGGATTTTGAGCGAGATTTATTTCGCCCACTAGATCTGCCATATCTCCTTTTGTCTTCTCTTCCTCGGGTCACAGTCAATGCTTCTGGTGTCAACTCTCTGGAGTCCTTCTGATCCTTCTTTCGGTACTCATTATTCACCAAAGCATTAGAAACATCTATTAATTTAACCTCATCCTTTCCATACAGCAGGGTAGTGGTTAAATGATCATAACTTTCAGGAAGAGAATTTAACAATAACAATGCCTTATCCTCATCAATAATATCAACATCTAAATTTTGCAGATCAGCCAAAATTTTGTTGAAATTATTGAGATGCTCAATCATAGGCATACCTCTCTTATACTGGAATCGAAAGAGTTTTTTCTTCAGGTAGAGCCGATTCTCTACACTCTTCGTCATGTATTTATCTTCCAGCTTCTTCCAGAGGCTTGAGGCCATCGTTTCTTTCATGACAAAATACTTCTGATCTTTGGCAAGACACAACCGGATAGTGCCACAGGCTTGACGGTTCACATAGCTCCAATCTTCATCAGAAATATTCACCGGTTTGGGCCCTAGTGCAATATCTGATCCTTCGCAGAACAACAGATCCAGGACTTCGCATTACCACATGCCGAAGTTGTTTGTACCGTCAAATTTCTCAATATCAAATTTTGCATTTGACATTGAGCTTCTTTGCCACAAACTGGTGGTAGACGTCGAAGGTTGCGTGTCAGCTCCTTTTGGATCAGCCATCCTCGACAACGGCATGTGGAGTCTGGCGGCTACAATAACTGCTGGAAGTACAGCGGTGTGATGGTGTGGGGAAGGTCCAGGCGAGTCAAGGAAGGTCGGCGGTGTCTGAGCCGCTTAGTGCGAGCTTGGAGCAGTGGCTTGGTTTGCAGCAGCGAGAACTTGTGGCTGATTGATGATGATATGGTGCATGATGGTCGGACCGAATGGGTTGGCGTAGCAGCACACGACGACCTTGAAACGGACGGATCTGGTACGTATGTTTCTAACTTGGCTCTGATACCAATTTGTTAGGATCTAAAAAACATACACACAATACACACACGGGAACACAAAGATTTAACGTGGTTCGGCAATTTGCCTACATCCATGGGAGGAACGGATCTTTATATTCAGAGGTTGTAACCTCTACAAGTTTTCTTACACAGGATCACACTACACCACCCCTTCTCTCTCTCTCTTTTTTTTTGTTACATAACTTGCAGGTATTTATACTACAAGAGGAGGAGACAAATAGCCTGCAAAGTCTTTGGACGGTTGTGTGAACGATAGGTTGCGGCGACTACATCAGGTTCACACTGCAAAAGTCTTTGGACGGTTGTGTGAACAGTAGGTTGCGGCGGCTACATCAGGTTCACACTGCAAAAGTCTTTGGACGGTTGTGTGAACGGTAGGTTGCGGCGGCTACATCAGGTTCACACTGCAAAAGTCTTTGGACGGTTGTGTGAACGGTAGGTTGCGGTGGCTACATCAGGTTCATACTGCAAAAGTCTTTGGACGGTTGTGTGAACGGTAGGTTGCGGCGGCTACATCAGGTTCATACTGCAAAAGTCTTTGGACGGTTGTTTGAACGGTAGGTTGCGGCGGCTACATCAGGTTCACACTGCAAAAGTCTTTGGACGGTTGTGTGAACGGTAGATTGACGAATCTAAAGTGTGAATTGAAGAATCGGAGTCAATTTTCACATACCCTCCATTACTCTCGTACCTTGAGGTGTTGCCTTTGACTGACATCGATGGAGAAGATATAGCCAGGCACATGGATAATGACGGGTCTTTATTCCAGTCCCCTTCAGCCACAGCAAGTGCTTTCGTGGCTACACGAAACAAGGACTGTTTAGCTTACCTTCAGTCTCTTGTTCAAAAATTTCCGGGTGGAGGAGGTTAGAAATACCTTATTCCACGTTTATCTAATTTACTGGTTATGAGCACGTTTGCATTATCCGGTCGTTCATATAACTCATGATTTCTATACGAACTTCCTATCCCTCAACTTATAGGGAAACCAACTCTCTCTGTTTTTTCTTTTTACGTTTGTTCTCATGGGAGACAGTACCACCAACGTATCCTGTAGATGAAGGGCGGATAAAGCTATGCATCGTTAACCAATTACAAAGGTTGGGTCTGGCTGAGCATTTCAACAAAGAAATTGAAGGACTATTGGAGCAAGTCTACAGGTAGCGAAAGCAAAAGAGAATTTGCTTTTGATCTAATTAAGTATTTTGCATAATTCTGTGTCCGTATTTGAGGTATAGTGGGGTCTTGCATTGCAAAACAAGACAACCATCATCTCCTTCGCATAACCCTTTCCTTTTCTTATTTCTGGTATGATCTTCTATCTTCGATTATGTAGACATTTACTGGCAAGCTAGCGGTGGCATTTTTTTTTTTTTTCTTACGTTACATAATAGAACTTAAAGAAAATTATTGTCAAACATTGTGCATGAGAGGCAGTAATTTTCTGCACAAGGTTAATGCTCCACTAACAAGCATTTGAATTTTGTTTTAGGAAATACATTACTCAAGAATCATGGCCAAAACCAATCGGTTCATCAATTGGACCAAAGTTATACAAGGACTCCGTGGCATTTTTGCTCCTTAGGATGCATGGGTACAGAGTATCGCCCTGTAGGATTTCTCTTTCTTTGTTTTTTTTTTTTTTCCATTTCTGTTATTTCAAATTTAATTCACTTTACTAATTAATAGTTCTAGCCTTTTTTTGTGAAGTGATATTAACTTTTGTTAAGTGGAATTGATTGTGAAACTTTTAACTTGCATGGAGATTTTGTTGGTTCTGAAATGATGGGGAAATTGAAGATATTATAGAAAACAACCATGAATACTTCTCAACTGCAATGCTCAATGTTTACAGAGCCACGAATCTTATGTTTCCAGAAGAATATTAACTTGAGGAAGCAAGATCATTTTCGAGGAAGTTACTTGAGAAAACCATCCATCGGGGCCCAGAAAATAGCATTTCATTCCCATATTTTCACAAAGCGGTAATTTTCTATCGAAATAGCCACATCATTCCCCAAAAAAAATGCATCTCATCCCAGGAGACTCTTACGTCTTGGATTACATCAGCAAAAAGAAAGCTTAACATGAAGACAAATAAACATACAATTTAAACGATAAAAAATACAATCTGCCATTAATTTCATCGGCTAAGCTTCCCCCGACCTTCGAATTTTATTTTGTTTTGAAAAATCACAAATTTAACCAAGACAATCAAATATATTTTTCGGGGCTAATTTAATTTTGCATGGACTTTCAAAATTCACAAGATGATCACGTATCTACGTAGATGATTTTTGTTCTATTCATGGGCTGACTATCATGACTTTAACCTGTATATCCGTACATGATTTTTGTGTCCTCGTAACTTTCTTTTAAAGTTTTCCCATGTTTTGAACATTTTTATTTTCACCCAACAAGTCCCTGTTTCATTGACGAACCTCCTTTTCTCGAATTCTTTTTACTTGAAGAACAATCCTCCCCCAAGAAAAGGAAAGAAATGATTTAAAAAATGAATTTTTGAAGAAGCTTGAAAGAACCTACACATGCAAGAGAAGTATTTTTGAAGTGGGATATGTGTCCCTGTTGACTTGCTAGTACTAACTCTCAACTGTTCTCTTGCATGTCGCTCCTTGACATCATTGAGCCATATAGATTGAGCATGAGCTCAGGGTTCCCTGGATTACGAGACTGGATCATCTTGAGCACAGATTGCAGATTGAAGAAAATAATAACAATTCTCTATGGATGGGGAAAACCTCTGTCCATAGGTATGGCGCTACTCTCAAAGTGGTCATGAAAGAATAGCATTTCCATATGACAAAATCGACAATTTGGATTCCTAAAATTTGCTTCAGCTTCTATCTTAGTCTCTTAATTTGGTAGTTTGGCTGTCGCAGCACTTCTGTTATGTTTCCTCACGAGGAAGGAGAAAAAACTTGATAGTACTAAGTTACCAACTAAAAATGTTTTACGTATCAGGTTATCAAGCTATCATAATGACCAGCTAATTCATCTTGCCCTGCAAAACTACGAGTTTCGACAGTCAATCTACCAGAAGGAATTGGAGGTGCTGAAAAGGTAATGATATTATTCAGAAAATGCTAACGGAAACAAACTTTTTGTTTTTGAAACTTGGATAGGAAAATTTAGCACGTCTGTACCAATGATGACATGTTTATTTATTCTTCATGCTCCCTGGTTTTGTGGGATAGGTGGTCTCAGAGATGGGGTCTGACTGATATGGGATTTGGTAGAGAGAAAACTGTGTATTGCTATTTCTTAGTTCTACCACAAACCAATAGGCTAATTGCAGAATTGCCTCTAATTGATTTGCAGACAATGAAAACAACAATAGCTGGAAGAGTAATAGTGGACAAATTGTCTGGTGTTGGAACCACACAAATGATAAATTATCATTCAAATATATAGTGTACATGGTTAGGTACAAAAGACAATTAGGCCATACCTATGCAAGTGATTAAATCACTGACTACCATGCCCATACTGTGGCAGGTTAGCCATACTTTTCCAGAAAAGACCATGCTGTATATGGTCTACCATACTTAATTCACTTAAAAAAGAAAATATGGATAGAAAACATAATGGAGGATTTGACAGAATGAAAAATGATAAAAGATTGACATAGAACATCCACTTGGTTGCTATAAGTCCACATGATTCCAGCAACTTGAAGTTTACTGCAACATGACTGCAACACTCTCTTGACCAACTAGCAATGTTCAAAATCAATCTTTAACACTTCTCCTTGATTTTGCATTATTGCACGTCAAGTTTCCTTCTTAAAAAATCAAATCTGGCTTTAGGGAGTGCCTTGGTAAAGATGTCAGCAATTTAAATAGCTGTTTTACAATACTCCAGCTTTATTTCTCCATTTTCCTGCATTTCCCTAACAAATTGAAGCTTTATCTTGAAATGCTTGGTTTTCCCATGTTGTACTGGATTTTTGGATATGGCTATGGCGGCTTGATTGTCGCAAAAGATAGATGTTGGTTGAGCTAGTGTTTGTTGTAGGTCCATGAGAATTCTTCTTAACCAAATGGCTTGATTAACTGCAGCAGTGGCAGCTATGTACTCTGCCTCTGCAGTTGACTGTGCAACCATTGATTGCTTCTTGGAATTCCAACAAAAGAAACCTCCATCGAGTGTAAAACAATAACCAGAAGTGCTCCTCATGTCATCTGCTGAACCTCCCCAATCACTATCAGCAAAACCTGATAATTCAAGCTGTTCTGACTTACCAAACATGATGCCAAGATCTCGGGTGCCATTGAGATACCTAAGAATCCTTTTACCTGCTCTGTAGTGCTTCTTGCTAGGAGAATGCATGAACCTTGAAAGTAAGTTAGTTGCTTGAACAAGGTCTGGCCTAGAAGCAGTAATATAAAGCAGACACCCTATGAGGCTCCTGAATAATCCTTCATTGATCTTTTCTTCCCCATCATCTTTGGTGAGCTTCTCATTTGTAGCCATTGGTGTAGAGACAGACTTGCAAGCATTTATGCTGAATCTTTTGAGAACCTCGCTGATATATTTCCTTTGATGAATGAAAACGCCATGGTCTGATTGCTTCACCTGGAGACCTAGGAAGAAGGACATTTCTCCCATATCAGACATCTCAAATATCATCTCCATTTCCTTTTTGAACTGCTGGGCAGATTCAAGATGGCTCCCAGTAACAAGCAAGTCATCAACATAGATTGATACAATAAAAATTTGATCTTTTGTAGCTTTGGCATACAGAGTTGCTTCATTTTTGCTTTTCTCAAAACCAAGCTACAACAAATGATTGTTGATTCTACTAAACCAGGCCCTTGGTGCTTGCTTAAGGCCATACAAGGCCTTTCTCAATTTGTAGACCTTTTCCTCTTCCCCTTCGATCATAAAGCCTTCTGGTTGTTCCACAAAGACATCTTCCTGCAAATAACCATTTAAAAAGGCAGACTTGACATCAAGATGATAAACTTTCCAGCCCTTTTGAGCAGCAAGAGCTAATATAAGTTTAATGGTGTCAAGCCTAGCAACAGGAGCAAATGTGTCTGAGAAATCAAGTCCAGCTTGTTGTGAGTAGCCTTTGGCTACCAATCTGGCCTTTAATTTATTGATGTTGCCATCTGCATTCAACTTGGTCCTGTAAATCCATTTGACTCCAATTACATTCTTATCTTTAGGTCTTTGTGTAAGGAATCAAGTTTGATTCTTTTGAATTGCATAAAATTCATCCTGCATAGCTTTCCTCCAACCTGCTGATTTAACAGCCTCATTATGATCTGTAGGATCTGAGATAGCAACATTGCTTTTATCATAAATGTTAGAGAGAAGTCTCATTCCCCTTACAGGTACATCATCAAGAGCATCATCCTCTGTATCCTCATCTGAGCTATCATGACCAGCAACCTCAAGTTGATTTAGTTGTTGTATATTGACATCCAGATCATCAAATATAGCAATATTCCAATTCCAGCCTTGATCCTTATTGAATTTGACCTCCCTGTTGATTATTATCTTCTTGGATTCTACATCATAGACTTTGTAAGCCTTTGAAACTGTGTTATAGCCAACAAATATAGCTGCCTTGGCTTTTTGATCAAGTTTTTACCTTTTTTGATCAAGTATCAAGACAAAACAAAGACATCCAAAAACTTTTAGATGTTGCACAGAAGGTTTTGCACTAAACCAAAGCTCATATAGAGTTTTCCCAAGAATGGCTAAGGATGAGAGTCTATTTTGAAGATATACTGAAGTATTAACAACTTCAGCCCAAAAGAATTTTGGCATGCCTTTCTCGTAAAGAAGACTTCTCACCATCTCCATGATTGTTCTGTTTCTCCTTTCACATACTCCATTCTGTTGAGGAGTATATGAAGCTGTAAATTGATGTTTTATCCCTGAGATTTTACAGATTTCTTCAAAAGAAGCAGAGGTAAACTCAGTGTCATTATCAGACCTCAAGCATTTAATTTTGGCTCCTATCTCAGTCTCAACAAGAGCTTTGAAGGTTTGGAATATTGATGAAACTTCTGATTTAGCTTTCATGAAATACACCCAACAAAATTGGGTATAATCATCAATAAATAAGATGAAAAACTTGCTTCCATTCAAAGATGCTATAGACATAGGTCCACACACATCAGAATGGATTAGATTTTCTCCTTAGCTCTCAAAGCTTGATTGGCAGGGAAGGGCTGCCTGGTTTGCTTGCCTTGCTGGCAGGCACTACAAACTCCTCCTGGATTGGATATTTCTGACAAACCAATCACTAACTGGTTTTTTTGCATCTTTTGCAGTGCACCATAGTGAGAATGTCCTAATCTTTTATGCCAAAGATTAGACTCATCATAGGCAGCAGGTAAGGCCCTATGTGTCATCTGGTCAAGTTCTAACGGAAAGCTTTTGGCTTTCATTAGAACATTGATGATCACATCTCCTTTTGAATCAAAAATAGTGCAGCCATTGTTTTCAAACTGTAGTGTATAGTTCTTCTCTAGCAACTGACCAACACTAAGCAGGTTTTGATGAATTTCAGGCACAAACAATACATCAGAGATGAATTTTGTACCTGATAGAGTTGAAACAGTTACTGTGCCTTTTCCATGTGCTTCAAGTAAGGCACCATTTCTAATTTTAACTTTGGTTGCATAGGATTTGTCTAATATTTTGAAGACTGATGGACAGGAGGACATGTGATGTGTGCAACCACTGTCAATGAGCCATGTTTGATTATTAGAACTTGTTGTGTTGCAGTCAGCAACAAATAGTTCTTCTTCTGCTTGCTGAGTTTCTTCTTCTGCAACCTTGGCTTGCTGTTTCTTTTGCAGCTGCAAGTGTTTCCTTTTGCTTTTACATATTTTGTCAATATGACCTCGTTTGTTGTAGAAGGAACAAAGAGCATCTAGCCTTCTCCAACAATCCTTAGAAAGATGTGAAGTTTTGCTGCAATGTTCACATGGAGCATAGACATTCTTCCCTCCTATCTTGCTGGATTCTGCTTCCTTGTGTTGTATTCTTTCAGTTTGAGACCTTCTATAGGAAGTTTTTCCTTTGTAAGAGGCCTGCATAGCACCTTCAGAAGTTGTTGCTGACCTTGAAGGCTCTGCTGCTACTCCTCCAAGTCTGAAGGTCCTTCTTTGCTCCTGAGCTTGGAGTTCACTGATTAGTTCTGCCACGGAAATTTGAGAGAGGTCCTTTGAGTCCTCCAAGGAAGAGATTTTAGCTTCAAACCTCTCAGGCACATTAACCAGTACCTTCTCTACAATCCTTTTATTTGGCAAGTCCTCTCCAAGCAACCTGACTTGATTCACTATCCTTATAAGTCTGTCGCTGTAATCTTTAACAGTCTCTGAGTCCTTCATTTTTAAAACTTCAAATTCTCTTCTTAGATTGAGAATTTGCATGTTTCTGGTTTTAATGCTACCACTGTACTCATCTCTCAACTTCTCCCAAGCTTCCTTTGGTGTCTCACATGTCATAATTCTATTGAATATAACATCAGTGACTGCCGACTGGATGCATGACAGAGTCTTGTAACTTTTAGCTACTTGCTCACTATGGTTTTTTAGTTGAGCAACAGTTGGATTTGCTGGAAGAGCTGGTGGATCATCCCCTTTCTCAATGACATCCCAAAGATCATATGCCTTTAGGTATGTTTTCATCATAACAGACCATTGCATGTAATTCTCTCCAGAAAATTTGGGTGGAGAAACAGGTGTGAAGTTTACAAAAGCCATCTCAAATTGCTATCCTGCACCACTTGGTTAAAAATCTCAAGTGTTTCACTCAACCTCTCATGTGTCTCTCTTTTCCCTCACTCACCATAGGTCTTATAATATCCTTTAGAAGCTCTGATACCACTCTTAGTTCTGCCACAAACCAATAGGCTAATTGCAGAATTGCCTCTAATTGATTTGCAGACAATGAAAACAACAATAACTGGAAGAGTAATAGTGGACAGATTGTCTAGCGTTGGAACCACACAAATGATATATTATCATTCAAATATATAGTGTACATGGTTAGGTACAAAAGACAATTATGCCATACCTATGCAAGTGATTAAATCACTGACTACCATGCCCATACTGTGGCAGGTTAGCCATACTTTTCCAGAAAAGACCATGCTGTATATGGTCTACCATACTTAATTCACTTAAAGAAGAAAATATGGATAAAAAACATAATGGAGGATTTGACAGAATGAAAAATGATAAAAGATTGACATAGAACATCCACTTGGTTGCTACAAGTTCACATGATTCCAGCAACTTGAAGTTTACTGCAACATGACTGCAATACTCTCTTGACCAACTAGCAATGTTCAAAATCAATCTTTAACACTATTTTGCAATTGCTGCCAGTACTTCACTGCCTCCGGATTCAGATGTTAGAATGATAATTGCAAAAAGTGCCATAGTCATTACGGTGGCCGATGATTTTTACGACATGGAAGGTTCTCTGGATGAGTTGGAAAAACTCACAGATGCTGTTCAAAGGTATACAATCCCGTGCTCGTACAGGGAAACCAAAACTAAAAGGATAAGCTTGATTTTGTCTTCTTTTTGATACATTTCTCAGGTGGGACGGTAAAGGATTGAAAGGTCATGGTAGGACCATCTTTGATGTCCTTGAAAGCCTTGTAGGAGAAATGGCAGCAAAACACCATCAATGGCAAGGATCGGATGTAACAGAGGGTCTTCAAAATATTGTAAGGCTTTCTGCCGAAGTTATGCAGTTTTTGATCAATTTCTTGCCTTGTGCCCCTGGATCATTTAACCAATGTTGGCAAATTTGTTGCTTCTTGGAAGTGGTATGAGACATTTCTGTCTTGGTTTACCGAATCTAGTCGAAGCAAAAATGCACTCATACCATCAACAGAAGACTACCTTGAAACCGGCATGGTATCTATCGCTACGCACACCTTAATTCTTTCGGCTTCGTGTTTCTTAAACCCTCCTCTACCTGCTCGCAAGCTCAAACCAGTAGGGTATGAAGCAATTACTAAACTACTGATGGTTATACCTCGTTTGCTGAATGACATACAAAGCTATGAGGTAAACAACAAATTTTTTAGGCAAATTCTTTCAGTTTTGTGTGCATGTCATTTGAACAGAACGTCCTCTGCAATGACAGAAGGAACAAAGAGAAGGGAAAATGAACTTTGTCCTGCTCCGCTTGAAAGAAAATCCAGAGTTAGACATTGAAGAATCAATTGCATACGTTAGAGAAATGCTCGACAAGAAGACCAAGGAATTCCTCGAGCACGCACTAATTGAAGGCTTTGATGATCTGTCCAAGCCGTGCAGGCATCTGCACTTGTCCATTTGGAAAGCTTTCCAAATGTTCTTTGATTCTGGCAACAAATATGACTCCAATACAGAATTTGGTCAAGATATTAAAAATGCGATTTATATTCCTCCACATGTTGAGAAGCCCCCGACGCTTCCTGCTCTTCATTCAGGCTCAGCAAGGAGACATCAAACTGTTGTTGGCTCACTTTGATCGTTGGTGCCTTGAGTATCATAGCGTTATCAGCACCGCAAGCAGTGTATTTCAGGCTTTCTCTAGAGATCACTACTTGAATATGGCGATGCCGCATACATTGGGATTATGCTTCCTTTAGGATTTCTCCCATTAATGGTATGGCTGGTGTCCTGTTTGACCAGTTTATCTAGCCAGTATGCATTTCCAGCTTCCACTGTAACATTATTGAAACAATAATTTCCATTGTGTTTAACAAGAAAAGTATTTGTGTGGCTAACAATTTGCGTTAGATGACACCTCTCCCAGTCCTAGCAAAATATAAGTTCTCTAGAACCCCTTCCTCTATCGGCAACTCATGCATATTTTGTCCCATTCACTTTTTCTTAAAGACGGGTGGGGCGGGAACTGGAATACAATTTCAACACATCTTACTCATTAAGATGTAATATATTCCATATTCCAGAAAAGAAGTATCCATAGCAGGTCTCCATCTCTACATTCACAGATAATATTGACCCAATGGTTGAGGGATATAGGACTAAATATGAAGAATTATGACCATTGTATTAATAGCATAATTGAAAATTTAAGTGTACATTTGATTTGTTTCTCTATAATGAGTTCATTCCATTGCTAGGGACAGGACCAAAATTCGGGAATTCTTTACCTGTCAGCAACATTTGCAGGGAAGTATTGGCAGATTCACATCTGATTTATATTAAAAACTAGCACATATTTTTATTCTTTCTATTGGTTGATCCGTGTAACAGCTTTAATACGTTTAATAGCAAAATTTTTGGAGTAAAGGACAGCTAATTTAATACCTTTAGAAAAGGTTGACAAGAGTACAAGTGAGTTGCTCGATTTAGAGAAAGGTACTCTATGGTCATTTGCAGTTTAAAATTACCTTTAGAAAAGAAAAAAAAAAGAAAAAACAAAAAAAGAAACTTAAGTTAAAGGTGAGTTACCATTAGAAGTAATATTCTAATTAGTAATTTGGTACACTTTCTTCCGCATTAGTCCTGATTCGCGTCCCTTTACTATTATCTATCCCCTAGCAAGGGGAAATTTATGTCAAAACTACAACATTGGATTGCAAATTTATTAACGCTGAAATTAAGCGTAGAGTTTATGAGGGAGGCTGAATGAATATCTTAACGGGTGACTTTCAAAGGGAAATTTATGTCAAGACTATAATATTAGATTTGGAATTCATTAACACTGAAATTAGAAGTTAAGTGAGTACGTGAACCAGTGACTTTCACTCTCGATTGACATGTGATACAAATAATATACTTGCGATGCACCTTTAAATATACTTGTGAAACCAACTCTCTCTGTTTTTTATTTTTACTTTTGTTCTCATGGGAGACGGTACCACCAACGTATTCTGTAGATGAAGGGCTGATAAAGCTATGCATCGTTAACCAATTACAAAGGTTGGGTCTGGCTGAGCATTTCAACAAAGAAATTGAAGGACTATTGGAGCAAGTCTGCAGGTAGCGAAAGCAAAAGACAATTTCCTTTTGATCTAATTAAGTATTTTGCATAATTTTGTGTCCGTATTTGAGGTATAGTGGGGTCTTGCATTGCAAAACAAGATAACCGTCATCTCCTTCGCATAACCCTTTCCTTTTCTTATTTCTGGTATGATCTTCCATCTTCGATTATGTAGACATTTACTGGCAAGCTAGCGGTGGCATGTTTTTTTTTTTTTTTTCTTACGTTTCATAATAGAAGAAAATTATTGTCAAACATTGTGCATGAGAGGCAGTAATTTTCTGCACAAGGTTATTGCTCCACTAAGAAGCATTTGAATTTTGTTTTAGGAACTACATTATTCAAGAATCATGGTCAAAACCAATCGGTTCATCAATTGGACCAAAGTTATACAAGTACTCCATGGCATTTTTCCTCCTTAGAATGCATGGGTACAGAGTATCACCCTGTAAGATTTCTCTTTCTTATCTTTCTTTCTGTTTTCAAATTAATACACTTTATTAATTAATAGTTCTATCTTTTTTTTGTCAAATGATATCAACTTTTTTCAATTGGAATTGATCGTGAAAAATTTAACTTGCATTTGCAGGGAGATTTTGTTGGTTCTTAAACGATAGGGAAATTGAAGATATTATAGAAAACAACTGTGAATACTTCTCAACTGCAATGCTCAATGTTTACAGAGCCACAGATCATTTTCGAGGAAGTTACTTGAGAAAACCATACAGCCGGGCCCAGAAAATGTTGTTTCATTCACTTATGTTCGCAAAACGGTAATTTACTATCAAAATAGACACATGAGTCCACAAAAAAATGCATCTCATTCCACGAGACTCCTACACCTTGGATCACATTGTTGACCAAAAAATAAATAATAATCAAATGATACTTTAATCAAATGATACTTTTCTGAATTTTCCCTTCCGAAAATTCAATTTCCACAGTGCAGGATCTTTCTTTAAGCGAATACTAGCAAATGAACTGTAAGAAATCGACGTATCGTTGTCCATGTCGGTTCCTTCGCGGAGGTGAAGATCTCTTTACCGATCGGTGTCTGAGAAGATTTCGCCTTTCCTTTTCTGATTCTTTCCTTTCGTGTCTTCCTGCCTTTTCTGTCTCTCTCTCTCAGTTTTTCTTCCGAGACTCTCCTTTCCTTTTCTGATTTCTCTAATGGTTGAGAGACTCCAGGGAGAGTTTAACGATTACGTTTATTTCCCTTCCATAATTGTTATCGTTAATTAGGAATCAATATCATAATTAAATCGTTATCATTAATTAGAGAATTAATATCCTAATTAAATCATTAATTGAGGAATTAATATCCTAATTAAAACGTTACCTTTTCCTTTCGTAATGTTTATTTATCAACTATAAAATTATCCCTCTTTTCCGATAACAATTATGCTACCCGTAATCGTTATCTTTTTCCTGTAACAATTATCTTTAAATAGGGAGAGTGGAGGGATTTTAAACCCAGTGACCCAAATTGCCATTATGTCCAACCGACCATCATATTGGACCTTTTATATTGGGTCACACTTTAAATAACAAGGGTCACTCATGTTAATTAATTTAACAATCTCATGTTAATTAATTTAACAATCTCCCACTTGGCTCTTGTTATAATTTGATGAATCAACAACAAATAAGTGCGCACAATCCTTAAGGATCATCAAACCACAATACTTGATTGAATCAAAATGATTGGATCATGGCGGTCACATGTCCTTTGGCGACATGATTCCTTCCATGTATCACATGATCATTATAATTCATAATAACCTAACTGAGGAACGTTGAAACTTTAATTGTCATTTCCGAACATGCCACTAGTTATCTCACAACTGTAATTGTATACAACCAAATGGAGATAACAGAGCGTAAACAAAATCATGACTTTAATTGAATTCACGAGTGTTACAATAATATGAGCAATACATAATATTGGCTTTCATGAGAATGCGGACCTGTCCAAAATGCCCATCCCTTCAACATGTCCATAAATGTTTTCGGTGGCAATCCTTTAGTTAATGGGTCCGCTATCATCAATTTAGTACCAATGTGCTCAATAGACACTCTACGGTTTTGCACTTCTTCCTTAACAGATAGATATTTCAAATCCATATGTTTCGCACCTTTAGAATACCTATCATTCTTAGAGAAGAAAACAGCTGCGGAATTATCACAATAAATTCTTAACGGCTTTTCTATACTGTCGACCAAACCAAGCCTTAAGATAAAATTCTGCGACCATAATGCATGAACAGTAGCCTCAAAGCATGCTACAAATTCAGCTTCCATAATGGAAGTAGCAATGACAGACTGCTTCCTACTTTTCCAGGAAACTGCTCCTCCAACCAGGAGGAACACGTAACCAAATGTAGATTTCCTCGAGTCTACACATCCAGCATAATCTGAATCCGAGTAGCCTACTATCTCAAGATGACTTGATCTTTTATAAGTAAGCATATGATTCTTGGTGCCTTGTAAGTACCTAAGTACTTTCTTTCCAGCTTTCCAATGATCTATTCCAGGATTACTTTGATATTGGCCCAGCATTCCAACAGCGAAACTAATGTCTGGCCGAGTGCATGTTTGAGCATACATCAAACTTCCAACCAATGATGCATAAGGAATGGATTCCATTGATTTTTGTTCCAAATCATTCTTTGGACATTGCAGTTCGCTGAACTTGTCCCCTTTCTGAATTGGAACTATTCCTGTAGAGCAATTTTCCATTCTAAATCTCTCTAATACTTTATTGATATAGCCTTTCTGAGACAATCCCAACAATCCTTGTGATCTATCACGAAATATCTCTATTCCTATCACATAGGATGCTTCATTCATATCTTTCATTTCAAAAGTTTCAGAGAGAAATTTCTTAACGTCATGTAACAAACTCATGTCATTAGCAGCCAATAGAATGTCATCGACATATAGGATTAATATAATGAACTTGCTCCCACTGACCTTCATATAGATACACCGATCAACGGTGTTCTCTACAAAACCATATGACGTAATGGTATCATTAAACTTAATATACCATTGTCGGGAAACTTGTTTCAGTCCATATATCGATTTCTTTAATTTACACACCAAACTTTCCTGCCCTGTGGTTATGAAACCTTCAGGTTGGTCCATATACACTTCCTCTTCTAAGTCTCCATTCAGAAAGGCGGTCTTTACATCCATTTGGTGGAGCTCCAGGTCATATTGAGCCACCAAAGCCATAATGATTCTTAAGGAGTCTTTCTTAGATACTGGGGAGAAAGTCTCCTTATAGTCAATGCCATCCTTTTGAGTGTAACCTTTGGCAACAAGTCTGGCTTTGTACCTTTCGATGTTGCCTTTTGAGTTTCGCTTGGTCTTGAAGACCCACTTACAGCCAACTCGTTTTGATCCTTCAGGCAACTCTACTAGTTCCCAGACTTGATTTACATCCATTGATTTCATCTCTTCCTTCATGGCATTCAACCACCTTTCAGAATCATTACAATCCATGGCTTGTTTAAATGAGACTGGATCTTTATCAATGCTTAATTCCGATTCATGCTCAAGCAAGTAAACCACATAATCATTCGATACAGTTGGCCTTTTCTGTCTTGTAGACCTCCGTAATGCCATATCTTGTGGCATCGCTTGTTCATTCGAAATTTGTACATTGTCACTTGGTTCATCTCTTATGTGCTCACTTTGCGTGTTTCGTGTATCAATTTGTTGTCCTTGCATGTCACGTGACTGTGATGTAACAAAAGGAACAACAACTTGAGTAGAAACACTGGGTGTGGGGATACCAACTTGAGTAGGGGTACTCATTGTGGATCTTTCATTTTGCAATTCTGTAATATCCACTTTTCGTGATTCCCCACTCCCACTGAACTGACCATTTTCAATGAACCGAGCATTACCAGACTCAACTATTCTAGTGCTATGGTTAGGGCAGTAGAACCTGTACCCTTTAGACTTTTCAGGATAGCCAATGAAGTGACCACTAATGGTTCTTGCATCAAGCTTTCCTTCATGTGGATTATATATCCTTACTTCTGCTGAACAACCCCAAACGTGAAGGTGTCTTAAACTGGGTTTCCTACCTGTCCATAACTCGTAGGGAGTCTTAGGGACAGCCTTACTAGGAACCCTGTTCAGCAGATATGCAGCGGTCCTTAATGCATGCATCCACAAGGATAGAGGTACAGTACTGTAACTCAACATACTCCTAACCATATCCATAAGTGTGCGATTCCGCCTTTCCGCTACACCATTCTATTGTGGTGTACCAGGCATTGTGTACTGTGCACATATGCCTCGACTTTCAAGAAATTTTGCAAATGGACCAGGACATTGTCCACTTTCATTGAATTTTCCATAATATTCACCACCCTTGTCTGACTTAATCACTTTTACTTTTCTATTTACTGACTAGGACTTTTCATGCAGTAGATATAAGTAACAGTACCGTGAGTAGTCATCTATAAATGTGATGAAATATTTCTCACCACCCCATGTGGGAATATCGAAAGGGCCACATATATCGGTGTGTATTAATTCTAAAGGCTCACTACTTCTCATGGCTGGGTTCTTTGATGTGTGTCTTGTTTGTTTTCCTTTTATACAATCAACACACACTTCCCAATCAGCAAAATCCAATTGAGGTAGGATATCACTTTTCACCAACCTCAATATCCTTTCTTTGGATATATGACCCAATCTTTGATGCCATAAGAAAGCAGAACTATCATTATGCATATTACGTTTGTTACCTATACTATGCTCAACAAGAAATAGAGAATCAGCATACATAGCATCAAGATTAAGACGGTACAAATCATCTACCAAACCACCAGATCCATAATAGTACGAATGTCTATACAATGAAAATGCACCGTTTCCAATCTTGAAATTAAATCCTTCTTCATCCAACTTTGCAACAGAAATCAAATTCCTAGCACATTCAGGAACATAGAGACACTTTTCTAGATCCAGGTGACACTTAGTGTCCAAGATCAATCTGTACGTCCCAATTCCCGCTATTCGAGCCTTCATTCTGTTTCCCATGTAAAGGAACTTCTCAGTTCCTCTTATGGGCTGGATTGAAAGGAATCCCTGCATAATATGTGACACATGAGTAGTAGCTCCAGAGTCTAACCACCAAGTATTGTTGGGTACTTCAATTACGTTTGATTCAAAACATATTGATATACAGTACATACCTTTCTTTTCGAACCAAGCTTTCCTTTTTGGGCAATCCTTCTTGAAGTGACCCATCCTTTTACAGAAGAAGCATTTCTGATCCTTTTGGATCTGACCTCCAGTGACTTTTATAGAGGCCTTGTCCTTCTTCTTACCCTTCCGGTATGGTTTAGACTTACTACTGCTAGCCTCATTGCAAACAGTAAGGTGAATGGAGTGATCCCTCATCTTCTTTAATCTCCCTTCTTCCTGAACCAGCATGGCCTTAATTTCTTGAAAGTTCCATTTCTCTTTAATAGTGTTATAATTCACTTGGAACTGGCCAAATTCAGGAGGCAGTGAGTTGATGATGAATTGAACCAAAAAGGATTCACTCACATCCATTCCCATTGTTCTTAATTTTGCTGCTAGGTTAGCCATACTAGTCACATGATCATGAATGGGCTGTGACCAATCAAATTTCTTGGTCGTCAGCTCACTCATTAGGGTTCCTACGATGGATTTGTCAGTTATGTCTGACTGAGAATATTCTTTAATTCTCACCATAAATTCCCTTGCATATTCGGTCTTAGGCATCAATGGCTTGACATTTTCAGCCATCGTCATTCGCATCAAATTCAGACTCAGCCTATTAGACCGTACCCAAGCCTCATAAAGGGACTTATCGGATTCTGTACTGGTCTCTGTAATGGCTGCAGGCCTTTTATCCGTGATGACCGCTAGGTCTAAGCCCAAAACGCCCAAATGAAACTGAATATGCTCAGACCATTCTGCATAGTTCAGCCCATTGAATTTGATCATTGCATTGCCTAGGGCGAAAACGTTGTTGAAGGCTGCAAACATGATTTAAATTTACACATTAATACTTTGAGCAAACTTTGATGGATTCAGATACATGCATCACAAACTTTGACTGTGTATTTAAGTCAACCTTTGGGTGATCCTCAAATACATGACTTTAATCAATAACGATGCTAATTAGATATACTTTAATAGATCAATCAATCATACTAGAGTGAAACATGAATGTTATCTTTGGACATACAATCATGTTTACTCAGTATATCAATCAATCCCCTTTAGTGTTATTAATTATAGGCAATGATCCATCTTTGGATGATCTCCTAGCTTTATAATTAATAACTACAATTGTTCATATACAACCTTTTATTAGCATCAAAATGAACAATTGAAATTTACGGTCATTCAAATTTTTCAAACTAGGCCACTTTGGTGATTAACAAGCTTTCAAAATTTTAATTTTCCATTCGGTGGGAGTTGACACAGGCCAATACACTGGCAGCGCATTTTTCCCGTAGTCGGCTTATGCCTTACACCGATAAACACTCGCGATACAAACGACAACTACAAGCGACACGGGGTCCAGTGGCCGACGCACTATTCCAGCCAGCAGTTTCCGGCAGTGCAGGATTCCGGCCGGAGTTCCTTCCACGCCGACCAACCCTGCCGGCACCGCCCGGATCCAGCTCAACCGGGTCTCTGTCGTGCCCAGCAGGCCGATCGGGTCCCGGCCACATGCGCTCGCCGGTGGCCCCTCGGCCCCGGTCGGGTCGCGCTTCTCCGGTGGCCCCTTCGGCCTCGGTCGGATTGCACTTACCGGTGGCCCTTTCGGCCCCGGTCGGATCGCACTCGCCGGTGACCCCTTCGGCCCCGATCGCCTCGCGTTCGTCGGTGGCCCTTTCGGCCTCAGTCGGATCGCGCTTGCCGGTGGCCCTTTCGGCCTCGGTCGGGTCGCGCTTTGCCGGTGGCCCTTTCGGCCTCAGTCGGGTAGCGCTTCGCCGATGTGGCTTCCCCGGTGACGCGCAGAAACACAGCGCTCACCGAGGTTCCTTTCGCCATACCCGGATCGATTTGGATCCCGGCTGCGCCGACTGCTTTCTTTCGTGCGCCGGTTACCACCGGCGCAAAAGGGAAAACAAAACAACGCAGTATTCGCACATCAAGTTTTGATACCAATTGTTGACCAAAAAATAAATAATAATCAAATGATACTTTAATCAAATGATACTTTTCTGAATTTTCTCTTCCGAAAATTCAATTTCCACAGTGCAGGATCTTTCTTTAAGCGAATACTAGCAAATGAACTGTAAGAAATCGACGTACCGTTGTCCATGTCGGTTCCTTCGCGGAGGTGAAGATCTCTTTACCGATCGGTGTCTGAGAAGATTTCGCCTTTCCTTTTCTGATTCTTTCCTTTCGTGTCTTCCTGCCTTTTCTGTCTCTCTCTCTCAGTTTTTCTTCTGACTCTCTCCTTTCCTTTTCTAATTTCTCTAATGGTTGAGAGACTCCAGGGAGAGCTTAACGATTACGTTTATTTCCCTTCCATAATTGTTATCGTTAATTAGGAATTAATATCCTAATTAAATCGTTATCATTAATTAGGGAATTAATATCCTAATTAAATCATTAATTGGGGAATTAATATCCTAATTAAAACGTTACATTTTCCTTCCGTAACGTTTATTTATCAACTAGAAAATTATCCCTCTTTTCCAATAACAATTATGCTACTTGTAATCGTTATCTTTTTCCTGTAACAATTATCTTTAAATAGGGAGAGTGAAGGGATTTTAAACCCAGTGACCCAAATTGTCATTATGTCCAACCGACCATCATATTGGACCTTTTATATTGGGTCACACTTTAAATAACAAGGGTCACTCATGTTAATTAATTTAACAATCTCATGTTAATTAATTTAACACACATCAGTAGAAAGAAAGCTAAGGAGACAACATGAAGTCACATAAACATAGAATTTAAACTATAAAATTACAATTTTTTATTAATTTAATAAATTAAATTTACTCTCACTTTATTCCAAAATTTTCTTTACTTTAAAAAATTATAAATTAAACTAAAATAATCTAATATATTTTTTAAGATCATATATAATTTTTCATAAATTTTCAAAATTTATAAAATAATTATCTACCTATTTTCTTAATAAAATATTAAATTTTATTTATTTATTGACTGCCGTGATTATAACTTGTACATCTTAACTTTCTTGTAAAGTTTTATAATGTTTTAAACATTTTTTTAACCGAACAAGTCCATGTTTCATTGACTGACCTCCTTTTCTTGATTTTTTTTTTTTAACTTGAAAAACACCCCTCTCCCAAGAAAAGGAAATAAAAGATTTTAAAAATGAAATTTTGAAGAAGCTTGAAACAACTTAGACAGGCAAGAGAAGTGTTTTTGAAGTGGGATGTGTCCCTGTTGACTTTCTAGTGCTAACTTTCAACTGTTCGCTTGTTTGTTGCTCGTTGACATCATTGAGCCATATAGATTGAGCATGAGCTCAGGGCTCCCTGGATTACTAGACTGGATCATCTGGAGCACAGATTGCAGATTGAAGAAAATAATAACAATACTCTCTGGATGGGGAAAACCTCTTTCCAAAGGTATGGCGCTACTCTCAAAGTCATCACGACAGAATAGCATTTCCATATGACAAAAACCACAACTAGGATCCTAAAATTTGCTTCAGCTTCTATCTTATTCTCTTAATGTGGTAGTTTAACTGTTGCAGCACTTCTGTTATGTTTCCTCACTAAGGAGCAAAGACTTGATGGTACTAAATTACCAACTAAAAATGTTTTACATATCAGGTTATCACGCTATCATAATGACCAGCTAATTCATCTTGCCCTGCAATACAAGTTTCGACAGTCAATCTACCAGAAGGAATTGGAGGTGCTGAAAAGGTAAAGAAATTATTCAGAAAACGCTAAGGGAAACAAACTTTTTGTTTTTGAAACTGTGGTGGGAAAATTTAGCATGTCTGTCCCAATGGTGACATGTTTATTTATTTCTCATGCTCCCTGGTTTTGTGTGAGAGGTGGTCTCAGAGATGGGGTCTGACTGATATGGGATTTGGTAGAGAGAAAACTGTGTATTGTTACTTTGCAGTGGCTGCCAGTACTTCACTGCCTCATGATTCTGATATTAGAATGATAGCCGCAAAAAGTGCCATAGTCATTACAGTGGCTGATGATTTTTACGACATGGAAGGTTCTCTGGATGAGTTGGAAAAACTCACAGATGCTGTTCAAAGGTATACAATCCCGTGCTTGTACAAGGAAATTAGAACTAAAAATATAAGCTTGATTTTGTCTCCTTTTTGATACATTTGTCAGGTGGGACGGTAAAGGACTGAAAGGTCATGGTAAGATCATCTTTGATGTCCTTGAAAGCCTTGTAGGAGAAATGGCAGCAAAACACCTTCAACGACAAGGATCGGATGTAACAGACGGTCTTCCAGAAATTGTAAGACTTTCTGCAGAATTTATGCAGTTTTTGATCAATTTCTTGCCTTGTACCCCTGGATCATTAAAACAATGTTGGCCAATTTGTTTCTTCTTTGAAGTGGTATGAGACATTTCTGTCTTGGTTAACCGAATCTAGTCGAAGCAAAAATGCATGCATACCATCAACAAAAGACTACCTTGAAACCAGCCTGGTGTCTATAGCTACGCACATCATAATTCTCTCCGCTTCGTGTTTCTTAAACCCACCTATACCGGCTCACAAGCTCAAGCCAGCAGGGTATGAGGCAATTACTATACTGCTCATGGTTATAGCTCGTTTGCTGAATGACATACAAAGCTATGAGGTAAACAAAAAATTTTCTGAACAAATTCTTTCAATTTTGTGTACAAGTCATTTGAACAGAATGTCCTTTGCAATGACAGAAGGAGCAAAAAGAAGGGAAAATGAACTTTGTCCTGCTCCACTTGAAAGAAAATCCAGAGGCAGACATTGAAGAATCAATTGCATACGTTAGAGAAGTGCTTGACAAGAGACCAAGGAATTCCTCGAGCACGCACTAATTGATGGCTTTGATGATCTATCCCAGCCGTGCAGGCATCTGCACTTGTCCATTTTGAAAGTTTTCTGGATGTTCTTTGATTCTGGCAACAAGTATGACTCCAATACGGAATTGGTCCAAGATATTCAAAATGCGATTTATATTCCTCCACATGTTGAAAAATCCCTGAAGCTTCCTGCTCTTCATTCTGGCTCAGCTAGGAAACATCAAACTGTTGTTAGCTCTCACTTTGATCGTTGGCACCTTAAGTATCATGGTGTTAGTAGCACTGCAAGGAGTATATCTCAGGCTGTCTCTGGAGATATGGCGATGCCACTTAAATTGGGATTATGCTTCGTTTAGGATTTCCCCCGCTGATGGTATGGCTGGGGTCCTGTCTGTTCAGTTTATCTAGCCAGTATGCATTTCGAGCTTTCACTGTAACATTACTGGAACAAAAATTTCCATTGTGTTTAACGAGAAAAGTAATTTGCGTTAGATGACACCTATCTCAATCCTTGCAAAACACAAAGCCTCTGGCACCCCCTTTCTATCGGCAACTGATGCATATTTTTTCCCATTCTTTTGTTCTTTAAGGACGGGTGGGGCGGGGACTGGAATACAATTTCAACACATCTTACTCATTAAGATGTAATATATTCCATATTCCATATTCCATAAAAGAAGTATCGATAGCAGGACTCCATCTCTGCATTCACAGATAATATTGACCCAAAAGTTTAGGAACACGGGACCAAATATGAGGAATTATGGCAATTGTATTAATAGCATAATTGAATATTTGAGTGTCCATTTGATTTGTTTCTCTATGATGAGTTCATAGCATTGATAGAGACAAGACCAAAATTCGGAATTTCTTTACTCTGTCAGCAACATTTGCGGAGAAGCATTGGTAGATTGGCATCTGATCTATGTTAAAGCTAGCACATATTATTGTTTCAATTGGTTGATCCATATAACAACTTTAATAGCAAAATTTATCGAGAAACGACAGCCAATTCAATACCCTCAGAAAAAGCTGAAAAGGGTGCTAGTGAGCCGCTTGGTTTAGAGATAGGCACTGCAGGGTCATTTGCGGCTTAAAATTACCTTTAGAAACCAAAAAAAAAAAAGCTTCAGTTAAAGGTGTGATTCGGTTTGCTTCCGTATTAGCTCGAGTTGGAAATTCTTAATTGCCGCTTATTTTTTAATAAAAAAATTATGTTGAAATTATATTATTAAATTTCAGATTTATAAATATCAAAATTAATTATAAAATCTATAAAAGAGGTTGAATAAAGTGATTAATAAGTGACTTATAGTCTTATCTATATATGTAATAATTAATATATTCATAATATATATATTTTTAATTAATAAAAAAATTAAAAGTACCTTAATTACAATTTACAAAAATAAAAATAAAGTTAAAATATCGGCAACAAATTATTAGATGTGAAGGTTAAATTAGGCGCATAGTGATTGATCCAAGTTAACCCAACCCCATCATGTGCAATGGGTTGACGTCTAAAAAACACAACTTTGCAGGCATACGAATGATACTTTGACTCACTTCTCAACCTAATTTTTGTAGAGTCAAGAAGCCCAATTTTTGCTTGCTATAACCATAATGCCCAAATATGACTTTGAGGCCCTCGACAAGTTCGTCATCTTTAAATTTTCATGGTATGATAATAATTTTTTATATACATTTGTATACAATATAGAATTGTCAAAATCAAAAAAAAAAAAAAAACTTTCATCTTATTTTTTGTGACTCTAGAGTTAAAAAAAAATTATGTGACATATTTCTTAAAAAATAAGAATTTAGGTATTGTTATATATTTAATAATTATTATTTTATTTTAATAATAAAAGAATACATAATAAATCACCACTTAATTTCAATTTTAATCAAATACTACTCTTTAAGTCCAACCAAAAGATTTCTTAATATGTCATCACTTAATTCAATTAAAAAACATATTATTAAAAGATGTATCCCATTTTTATCAGCTTGGGTCTATACTTTATAAATTTCTAATTAAAGCAAACAAAAATGAATCATTAATACCTAGGCAAATTAACTACATAAAATTCAATTATAACATATTAGAATTGTAAAATAATAAACTGACAAAATGAAATTTGATGACAATTAGCAATAAGTATTTTGTATATCATAAATAGAATTTTCTATATACTTTTAGTTATACATTAGTTATATAGTATAATGTCTTTTTATAATATAAGTTTAGATTAAATTAGTAAAATGAGATATAATCATGATTTCTTCTCTTATTATTAATATGAGATACAATCATAATTTCTTCTTTTTGTAAAGAATTAATTTTGATTAATGAACAATTTGTGGAGAGATTGTAATTGACAAAAATTAAGTAATTAAGGAAGAAATTGTAACTAACTGATATTGAACAATTGATAGAGAAATTATAACTAACGAAAATTGAGTAATTGATGGAGAAATTATAACTAATAAATATTATGCAATCGGTGAAAAAATTGTAATTAAATCATGATATGTCATTATTTTCTTTAACACCCCCACCCTTATAAGATGAATTGGTATAACACATAGTAAGTTTGGATTATCTAAGTCAAAAGCAAGCAATGGAGAGTCCCTTAGTACAAATATCGACAAGTTAATTAGTAACAGAGATGTATTGAATATACAGTTGATTTTTGGTGACCTGTTCTCACACAAAGTGGTAATCAATTTCCATGTATTTTGTCTAAGTGTGAAAGATGAATTCTCTGTTAGATAGATGGCAGAGATGTTGTCACATCAAAGAATTAGAAGGTCTTACCAAGAAACACTGAGATCATGTAAGAGAGCCTCAACTCAAATGAGTTCAACAATTGTGTAAACTAAGCTTTTGAATTCAGCCTCTGTGCTAAATTAGGTGACCTTCTATTACTTATGAGAACTCCATGAAATGAGATTGGAGCTAAGGAATATGCCAAAACTGTTAACTAATCGTCTAGTGTCATAGTCTCTAGCTCAACTTGCATCTAAAAAGCATGGAGATGGAAATTGTTGTTGTAGATAAAAAGTATGTCATAGTGTTGTGTGCTGCAAACAAAACACAATATACATTTGAAATATTGTCAATAGACCATTATAGGTGCATGCATGAATTAACAAGTAGTGTTGACAACAAAAGTAATGTTAGGCTAAGTAAGAGTAAGATATTGCAATACTTCCACAGTACTAGAATAAAGTGTCAAATTCGAGAACAACTCACCACAGTGGATAGATGGAATATTTAAGTCAATGACATAAGGTGTGGTGATAAGTTTCATGTCCTATATTTTTTCTCATGTAAAAAAATTCACTGTATATTTTGACTGGTGAAGAAGAATACCATCCGAAGTGCATTATAGTTCAATCTCAAGGAAATAATTGAGTTCACCTAAATCTTTGATAGCAAATTCCTTTTATAAAGTCTCTAGAAGAGCAAACAATGGTACTATAAAGGATCGTGTAGGAATTATGTTGTCAACAGAGACAAATAGGAAGATATTATACTGTGTTATATGTAGTATAAAAAATGATAAGTTGACTAAAAAAGCTACAAAACCAATGAAGATGAGAAAATTACTAAAATGTTGGTACCAGGCACGAAGTGCTTATTTTAGGCCATAAAAAGATTATTTTAAATGGCAAACATGATAAAGATGGTGAGGATCAACAAAACTTGACAGTTGATCTATGAATATGTTTTCGGTTAGATGACCATAAGGTATTGCTAATGTTAAGTTGATGGAGTTGCAAAGCACAAGAAAATATAGTAATAAAGATTGTGAGAATTGTGACATGTTCAACTACCGAACTAAAGATTTCATTATAGTTAATTCCCTATTGTTGATGAAAGTTTTTTTGCAACTAATCTAACTTTATACCTTTCAAGAGAATCATTTATATGAAGTTTGGTAGGAAAGACCTATTCACAACTAGTAAGCTTACAGGTCAAAGAAACTGGTATAAGGTAATTTTTTAAAAGTGTGGTGTATTTTTCTACCATATTTGCTCGCCAATTCAAATCTTTTACTTTCTAACTATAACAAGATAGTATGGATGTGATTGCTATTAAAGTGGTAAGTGTATAAGTCTGATCCTTTTGTAGATGACGATAAGAAATGATATTGTTTTGAAGTTTAGTCACCATAGGGTAGGCTAGTGGTGCATGTTGTGGTATCTGTGAAATAGTTTCAATGGTAAGAGAGGGCATAGTGGGTTGCAATTAGAGAGATATAAAATGCAAAGTGGTGGCACTACTTTATATGGGAGTTGATATATAAGATGTATTAATCCTTGACTCTTGCATATGTGAATCATCATGTTGCAAATGCATTAGTGGAGGAATGTAAAAAGGTAACTCTAATAATGTTGTGGGGACATATTTGATGGTATGTTAGTGACAGGAGTAGCAAACAAAAAAATAGTCTCTTAAAAAATGACATTTACAACTATATAAAATTGTTTTTTTTTTGTGGTGAATAACATCGATAGCCCTTGACACCTGAGGGATATCCATGAAAATACACTAATATGATTTATGCTGCAATTTGTACTTAGTATAAAGTCATAAGTTCAAGTACATAACACAACTAAAAACTTGAAGATGCTTAATAGGTGGTGCGATAGAAAAGAGTACTTCCTAAAGACTACACTACTATAGAACTATAGTAAGCAATTAGTTGATAATGTGAATTGCACTTTCAAAAGCAAAAGCCCAAAATTGAGAGGGAGCAAATGCATGGTGCATCATTGTCAAACCTATTTCAACCATATGTCCATTTATAAATACCATACTCCTGCAATAATTTATTAAAAGATGCAAAAAGAAAATTTTTGGCACAATCACTTTGAATAGCTTTGACTTGGATATTAAGTTGGTGTTCAACAAAGTTTAAAAAGACCACAAACATATGTAAAAATTTATCATAAGAATTGAATGCATAAAGTTAAGAAAATTTGGAATAATCATTAATAAAATAAACATAATATTGATTATTTTGGTAAAACATTATAGAAGCCTGCCCCTAAATATCAAAATAAATTAATTCTAGGGGAGCTCTATACCTATGAAAAGTGGGAGGATGGGGATGACAATGACTTTTGCTAAATGTAGATGTCAAGCAAGTTAATTGTGTGACTGATGACTTATTGAACATACGAAAAATAGCTGAATATGGAGCATGACCCAAACAATGGTGCCACCAAAAAAAAGAGTTAGACTAAGACAGGTAATGAATTAATGGAGAAAATTTGGAGTGACTGGATAGTTGATATTGTCCCTGATTAAGATTCCTTTAGAAGAGAATCTTATCCATACAATGAACTTCACATAAAAATAATTAGGTAAGAAAATGAAATCACAATTGTTTTTTTTATGAAAATTAACAAACTAAAAGTAAGTTTTTTTTTTTTTAAATAGAGGGGACAACTAAAACACTAGAGACATAAAAATTTTGAAAAACAAGAGTACCTGTATGGGTTATTGGGAAGATAAACTCATTACTTATGATAACATGTTAGTTGCTTGTATAAAGTTGAAAAGAGGACAATTAAGACTAATTATTTGTGACATGGGGTATGACACTAAAATCTAGGTATCACAAGTTTGGAAATACTGATGGTAGTGATAGAATTTTAGCAATGTAAAGTTATGGTATTAAGTTTAAAGATGATAATAGAGGTCTATGATCACAACACACATTGACTTGGTAATCAAAATGATTATAGAGTTAAGGTTGCTTACAATTAGTTGCTTGCATTTAGTGAGAATTTGAGGTTGAATTTTGTGGGTCAAAATGTTGCCCATTATGCAAAATTTGTCGCCTAAGTCTTGGTGACCTATCTATATAATATGATGTCCATGTCATGAATGTTGTTAAAGTGGAAGTAATTGATTCTAGCAAATCAACGCATGCTTTATGAGCCAATAGTAGTCTATGTAAGGACTTACATGTAAGGGATTGGTACTAACTTCGAATGAAGATCAATATTGCTAACTTTTGGTATTTCAATCCCAGTTCTCTGAACAAGTAAGTTCGGTATTTTTGTGAAGAAATATCTTCACTAATCAAGGAAAATTGATCAACAAGAAAGGTTGTCTATTGTAATAGTCCATGATTATTTAATTTCCCTTGTAGAGAGTCTAGAGTTGCATCGTAGATGTGTGGCACAAGCACTGTTGCATGTTATATATAATTGAGTTAGGAAAAACCACATGGCTATTAAGGAGTCTAAATTAGAGAGTTATGTAACGATTTTATCAAATATGGAAGTAAGAATTCACCCTAAGACAATTTGATCTTTGATAAATCATATTTCATATATCAAATTTGGTGAACTTTTAATAGTATTATTCTCACCAATTTTAGTGATAGTGTGTGAAGGGTATGGTTCAATTTTATCCATAATTAATAAGAGTTAATTGGCCCTAAGAAAAGGGAGGAGACATGTCTTCCATATGATGTAATTGTTTCTAGTAAATTTGATACCAACTACAAATTAATCCAGATAAGCCTCCTGTAGGTGGGATGAGAGGATACAATGGAATAACATTCTTGATTATGTTTATTGGTTTAGTTGTATTTAAGAAAGATAAGGTAGTGGGTGAATCTGATTGGTTTAACATTTATACTTTTGTAAAAAATAGCTCTAATACCATGTAAAACAATAAATTTACTAGATGAAATTTGGTGACAATAACCAATAAGTATTTTGTATTTCATAGACAAAATTTTATCTATACTTTTGGTCATACATCGGTTATGCAGTGTGATAACTTTTTATAGTGCAAGTTGAGATTACATCATTAATATGAGATATAAATATGATCTCTTTTCTTTGGAAAATTGATGAACAATATGTAGAGAGATTGTAATTGATAGAAATTGAGCAATTGGTGGAAAAATTGTAGTTGATAGAGATTTAATAATTGGTAAAGAGATTGTAACTGATGAAGATTGAGTAATTAATGGAGAGATTGTAACTGATAGAAATTGAGTAATTGATAAAGAGATTATAGCTAACAAAAATTGAGCAATTGGTAAAAAAATTGTAGTTAAATTAAGACACATCATCATTTCCTTTGACAAGAACTATTTTACCTAAAATTAGATTTTGCTAGTGAAATTAGAGTGATTTATTCATTATTTTCTCTTATTATGTAATTGTTATATTTAAGTGTTCAATTACAAAAAGATTCTAACTCAAGAATAATTTCTCAGATTGTATTATAGTTTCTTTTGTACAGTTCTCATATTGAACAACTATGTTATTATGAAAATAAAAGATAACTACATTAGATGTGTACAAAGGGCATGATGGGCTATATTAAAAATGGTGTTAGAATCTCAAGCACATCGTGCTACATAGGTCAAAGTCCACTATCTTCTTGGAATCCCTTTATATTTTGACAGTTCTATAATCATTTCTTTTCTAAATTCTCAATCCAAAAGTTTAACTGAGAGTTAATTCATTGATATCATTGCTTAGTCCATTCATAATTCCTCTCTATTAATGAAAAATAATACTTTTTCTCTTGCCTTTATCAAGTGAAGTAGAAGTCATCCTTAGTAAATCACAAGATGCAGCTAAAGGCTACTCTATCCATTTATCTTGTTACTAATATTAGAAATTAAATAAGGAGTTCTTTTCAATTAATAAGTTGATTTTAGGATGTGGAAAGAATTTAATTTTTAAAAAAAGTTACTTTTTGCAAGAGACAGGGGTGAAGAGTACTACTTTTGAATATTGTAAATTTTGCTAGTTAATTTAAATTAAGAGTCAATTGAAATTTTAGTAAAAATTAATTTAACTGAATCTAATTTAATATAATTTTACTATTTAGATATAATTAGATATTTTGATATTATATAAATACATAATATTTATATTATCTTATATATTTCTTAATTTAATGTATAACTTTTTATCATTTTAATAAAATTATGCACATTCATATAATTATCTAACAGTGATATCCGAATAAGTAGTTTGATCTAAATAGAGAGAAAGTGTATAAGTCTCGTGGGAGCCATCGTAGGATCCATTAGAGACACCGCTGAAGTTAGTAAAATTATAGAAGTCATTGAAGCCATTGTTTATTGTCGCTACGCTTTCTCACTGGAGATCATCTTCTGCACCTGTGGATGACGACTAGCTTAAATCCGCTAACCATGCACCTAAAAAGTTGCCACAACGCTGCAAATTAGATACAAAAAAAGAAAAGAAAAGAAAAGAAAATTGAACATCCAATCATTGTTTTCCATCGATAAAGCACGAAACCCTTGTTTTCCGACTCTCAAACTCCCGATCTACGTCCTCGCACAACTAAAGAGGAAGGGGTCAAACTTGCTAGCTCCTCATGGTTTCGTTTTTTATCGATGTCGGCTCACCATTCGATGATCCCTTTGTCTAGTGAGCTTATCGCTACCAATGGCATGTCCAGTGTTTCCTACAATTAAAGAGAAGATAAGTTATTATATCATGTATTGCAATACTTAAATTATATAAATAATATCGATAAAGATTAGATATATTTTTATTATGAATTTGAAACATAAAATATGAAAAATAGTGAAGAATAGACTAGTTTTATCCCATTATATATAAAATAAAATCGGACTAATTTATTTTATATTATTCGATTAAAAATATATTTAATTATTAAAATAAAAATATAAAATACTATATATCTAGTGGTTTAATAAAGGATAAATTTTATTACTTGAGTTTTAATTTTGTTTTTTTTATGGTTTTGGTTACAAAATTCCTTATCATGTTTTCTTATTGTCGAGGAATGTTTTGGACAAAATTAACATAATGATTTTAACAATATTTTGTTGTGCTCAAATTTGTAGTATGAGTATTTTTATTATTAATTATAATAACATATTATTACTTGTAATTTTTATAAGAAAATGATAAAATAAATACTTTTTAAATCTTATATTTTTTATAGTTACCAATCAATTATGTAAAGTAACCAATTGGCTCTAGCCTGTAACACACAAATGATACAATATATATAACTCATTGAATCCTAAATCTTAAATTTTCTAGGTAGCCATTTTCTTGGTAATATATTTAAAAAAGTTTACAATCCTATAAGTTAAGTTGCCTATTGATTAGTTAGAGCTAAAAAAAAACACTGGATATTAGTAATAATAATAAGAGTTACATCTTGTTAGGTTAGAGTCTAAATTTAGTACTTTAATACGTAAGTGGTTAGGAGGTTAAAGGAAATAAGTGAGAAGTAAATAAAGAATGAAATATCTGCTTTGAATCTATGATAGTTTTGAATATTTATAGAATTCATGAGAATCCTTAGATATAAGATTTTAAATGCATAAGTATGGAGTTTCGTGAATGAAATGTCCATTGGTTACATAAGAGGTGCTTAGGCCAGTGTAGGCAGTAGAGTGCTAATGATGGGATTAATCCTATACGTAAAAAGATAATTAACAAATTGGGCTGCGCAGGGTTGGTCTTGAGATGAAGTCGTTCACTTGTTGCTCCAGGTAGTCTATGTGGGTTTAGATGAGTTGGGCCTTAAGTCTTGGGCTTGATAATCTCAAACTCCAAGTTTGAGACTCAACCTAATAAATCAACTACCATGATAACACATCAATATTGCAATTTAACACATTAACTATGATGTTGGAATTTAATACATAACATCATGTTAATTAGATTTCTTTTAATACAATGGAAAATATATACATTACATGAATTTTAATCTTCATAATATTTCTACCTTTTTCTCAATTTAAAAGGCAAATGGTTTCTTTAATACTACTAAAAAGAATTAAAAAAATGATATTTCTTTTTTTATTATAAATTTAATTATTTGAAAAAAAATAAAATTATACTTTGCCTTAAAGATGTCAAACAAGTTGGGTTAAGAGGGCTCAATTTATGTCATTTTTAAGTTTAGATTATTTTGAATTAAATTAGTTACAAATTACATTACATTCAAACTACTTGTAGGTTAAAATTCTAATTTTTACAACAATAATTTTTTTCTTTTTTTCATTAATTATTTTATTTTATCATATACTGAATAAGTGAATTATATTATGATTTATACACATTATATATTATTTTTATTATTTATATATACATATTATATATTATTAAAGTAGGTGAAATTATAGTTTTTTCTTTTTATTTTCTTATATTAATTTGTATCAAAAGAATTTCAATATATTATATATATTTATTATTTATAATATATGTATACAAATCTGCATGTATGTATACATATATAATATATTTATAATATATACATATGTATATATATAGATAAAAATTTTAAAATATTATACATATAAAAAATAAAAAATATATAATTATATCAATTAATAATCTAATATTAATATAAAATAATTAAATATATATAAAAATAATATTTAATATATAAGACTCTCACATTTATAAAGTTTAAAAAAATGTAAAATATAAATAATTTTATTTTTATTTTTATAAATAAATTATTTACATGACTCAAACTTATGATCGCTATAATAGAGTTATTTTTTTCATTACAATAAATCTTGTCATTCAAAATAATTAAATATATATAATAGATCCAAAATTATATAAATTAAATATAATATATATAATTATGTATTACATATAAAAGTAAAATAATGTGTATATTTATTATATATAAATAAAGTAATAAATAAAAATATAAAAATATTAAATAATAATTTTTTTTTTTCAAAAATGAGAATGTTCAATTTCAAAAGAGGAACTCATGTTTTTCGAATTGGGTTTGGATTTGGGTCAATCTGAGTTGGAATAATTTCGAGTTAGGTCAGGTTTAGAGTTGGATTTTTTGAACGAGTTTGATGGGGTGGTTGGTTTGGGTTCAATTTTGATAACTCTACTTTGACGCAAGGAGTTTTTGCGTTTTGTTCCATTCGGTTCCCCCGCCTTTCCCCATGTCCAATTGAATCACTCATGCAGCAACATCCTAAAAGTCACAGACTGATTATAAGAAACTATGAAAAATACTTAATTGAATGAATATCAATAAAAGTAATAAATACAATTGAATATAATTAACAAAATAATATTTATATAATTACAATATTATTAAAAATAAATCAATAAACATAAAAAAAAGTAAATAATCGAATCCCTCATGCAGCAACATTATGAATAATATCATTATGAATTGCTCGGATTCAAACTACGTTAAAGTCTTGGTCATTGTTAAAACTCTTGAGCTGGCTGCTAACAATTCTACTTTTAAAAGGTGCTCACTCTTCGTGGAATCATTGTCTTGACCACAGGGACTTAGAAAAGCTTTTACTCGAACCGAGACGCATCTTGATATTCTTGTAGCTTGTGTCTTCAAATATAATAGTAGAATTGTCAATTTCTCTGAAAATACACTTAGCAATATAATTATTAATAAAAATTCCAATGTCATTGTATGGTTATGAGAATTTCTATGTAACATTCATTTCCCGGGGGCTTCTCTTTAGCCTCTTTTATATCATAATATTTCTATTAATATAATTTGCTCCACTAATTTATCAAAAAAAAAAACAAACGAAGAACAAAAATAAAAAGGATTGCAAGGCATCAACTGCTATTGTTCTTTTATGGCGTCATTTGTTTGAATATTTTTTGTTTTTGCTCTTTTTTTTATTTCTTTTTCATCCCTTTCTTTCTTTGTTTTGGACTTATAAAATTCTATAATTTATCATTAGTTGCATTATTACTATATAATAATATTTATTAGAATGTAGACATAAAAAATAATAAAATAATTTTTTAAATATATAATTTTATTTATTATATAATAATAAAAAAATATAATTAATTTACAATTTTTTCTTTTTACATACCTCAATAAATATTATTAATTTTTCTCAAATATTAATGCAAACAAACAATAAAAATCAGCTATCGGCTTGAGAAGAACGTTGAGTCATTGAACTATTGATTTAACTAGTAGGCGATTGATTCAATTGGTGAATTAATGATAATTTTTTAAATATAATTATTAAAATAGATTTTATTAATTTATTTTTTATTTTGTAATAAATTGATTATTTTTACCAAAAAATATAAATATATATTATGAGATAGAAGAAACAAAATAATTATTTGACTGAGTTAAAATTTTATTTTGATATATTAAATATTTTAAATTTAAGTTTTTTAATATGAAAAATTCTGGTTTAAATTTTCAAAAAAAAAAAAAACAAATTGAAAGAGAAGGGTCACTGAGGTGACCGGGTAAACAAATTCGGCTGCCAGGATTATTCTGAATCAATGATCCAAGTGGGGCTTCAATAAACTCAATCGTTTCGAGTCCGGTTTGCTGGTTTGAATGGCGAGGTCCGGATGAAGTTCTTAATAACATTATATGGACTCCTAATAATAATATAATGCACTAAACCTTGAAATTTCGAATTATGAGAGCAGGTTTAGGCATGACTAGACATTTTTTCTTATAGAGGGACGTGGATGAATGACAAACAACAGACGAATGGAGGGTACTCAGACACAAATAATTGATGCCTCTCAAATAATTTATGACCTCCGGATGATATTCTTCTTCTCGGTAAAAGGCCCACTCTTTACAGCCAACCTCTGTTATTATTGGTACCTGAAAAAAACAAAAAAGAAAAAAAAAACAGACCAGCAAACCACTGGTAGCTTTTAAAGCCTTGTAAGAGAAATGGCAGCGAAACACCTTCAATGGCAAGGATCGGATGTAACAGAGGGTCTTCAAAATATTGTAAGGCTTTCTGCAGAATTTATGCAGTTTTTGATCAATTTCTTGTCTTTTGCCCCTGGATCATTTAACCAATGTTGGCAAATTTGATGCTTCTTTGAAGTGTTATGCGACATTTCTGCCTCGGTTTACCGAGTCTAATCGAAGCAAAAATGCACGCATACCATCAACAGAAGACTACCTTGAAACCGGCATGGCGTCTATAGCTACGCACACCATAATTCTTTCAGCTTTGTGTTTCTTAAACCCTCCTTTACCTGCTCGCAAGCTCAAACCAGCAGGGTATGAAGCAATTACTAAACTACTGATGGTTATATCTCGTTTGCTGAATGACATACAAAGCTATGGGGTAAACAAAAAATTTTCTAGGCAAATTCTTTCAGTTTTGTGTGCAAGTCATTTGAACAGAATGTCCTCTGCAATGACAGTGGGAACAAAGAGAAGTGAAAATGAACTTTGTCCTGCTCCACTTGGAAGAAAATCCAGAGTTAGACATTGAAGAATCAAATGCATACGTTAGAGAAATGCTTGACAAGAAGACCAAGGAATTCCTCGAGCACACACTAATTGATGGCTTTGATGATCTATCCAAGCCGTGCAGGCATCTGCATTTTGAAAGTTTTCCAAATGTTCTTTGATTCTGGCAACAAATATGACTCCAATACAGAATTTGTACAAGACATAAAAAAATGCGATTTATTTTCCTCCACATGTTGAAAAACCCCTGATGCTTCTTGCCCTTCATTCAGGCTCAGCAAGGAGACATCAAATTGTTGTTGGCTCACTTTGATCTTTGGTGCCTTAATTATCATAGCGTTAGTGGTACCGCAAGAAGTGTATTTCAGGCTTTCTCTAGAGATCACTACTTGAATATGGCGATGCCGTTTAAATTGGTATTATGCTTCGTGGTATGGCTGGTGTCCTGTCTGTTCAGTTTATCTAGCCAGTGTGCATTTTCAGCTTCCACTGTAACATTATTGGAACAATAGTTCCCATTTTGTTTGACAAGAAAAGTATTTGTGTGGCCAGCAATTTGCGTTAGATGACACCTCTCCCAATCCTTGCAAAACATAGAGTCTCCAGTACCCCTTCTTCTATCGTCAACTCATGCATATTTTTCCCATTCTTTTGTTCTTAATGACGGGTGGGGCGGGGGATTTGAATACAATTTAAGCACATCCTACTCGTTAAGGTGTGATATATTCCATATTCCATAAAAGAAGTATCCATAGCAGGTCTCCATCTTTGCATTCACAGATAATATTGACTCAAAAGTTGAGGGATACAGGACCAAATATGAGGAATTATGGCCATTGTATTAATAGAATAATTGAAAGTTTGAGCGCCCATTTCATTCGTTTCTCTATAATGAGTTCATTTCATTGATAGAGACAGGACCAAAATTTAGGAGTTCTTTACTTTGTCAGCAACATTTGTAGGGAAGAATTGGCAGATTCACATCTGATCTATGTTAAAAATTGGCATATATTTTTATTGTTTCTATTGGTTGATCCTTATAACAACTTTAATACAGTAAATAGCAAAATTTATGGAGAAAAGGATAGTCAATTCAATACCTTTAGAAAAGACTGAAAAACGTGCAAGTGAGTCGCTTGGTTTAAAGACAGGCACTGCATGGCCATTTGCGGCTTAAAATTAGCTTTAGAAAAGCGAAAAACAAAAGCTTCGGTTAAAGGTACCTTACCACTCAAGGTCGCAGTCTAGTTAATAATTTGATATCCTTCTTTCTTCATTAGTTTGGGCTTAAAGTGAAATTTTACGTCGAGATTGTCATATTAAATTTGAAACTTATTAACACCAAAATTAGGTATAGAGCTTATGAAAGAAATTGAATAATTATGTTAATAAATGACTTTAAAAAAATTAAGTTGAAATTATAATATTAATTTTTAAATTTATTAATATTAAATTTAAATATAAAATTTATGGAAAAATAAGTTAAATGAGTATACTAATGAGTGACTTCTACCCTCTATGCACACATATTACAACTAATATACTTGTGATATATTTTTTTTAACTAGTAAAAATGAAAAAAGTTAAAGGTGACTTAGAATTTTAAAAAGGTCTAAAAATAAAGTAGGAATATCTTTAGATGTCAGCAAATTATCAAATGTGAAGGTTCAATTAAACCCATAGTGATTGATATAGTGAACCCAATCCCATCGTGTGCAATGGGCTTGGCGTGTTATAAAAAACGCTGCTTTGAAGGTGTACGAATGATACTTTAGCCCACTTCTTGACCCAATTTTTGCCGAGTCAAGAAGCCTAATTCTTGCCTGCTGCAACCGAAAGGCCCAAAAATCATTTCATGCCCCTTGACAAGATCATTATCCTTAAATCTTCTGATAATAATCTTTTGTATCTATATTTATATATAATACACTATTGTAAACAAGGAGAGAAATTTTCATCCTATCTTTCATTGATTTTATAGTATTTTATAAAAAGTAAGATTTTGGTTATTTATATTATATAATAATTATTATTTTATTTTAATAATAAAAACTTAATAAATTATCATCTAATTTCAATTTCAATCAAATACTACTTTTTAAACTTAAAACAAAAGTTTTTTTTTTTGGATATGTCACTATTTGATTTAATTTTAAAAAATATTATTAAAAAAATTTATTCTATTTTCACCAACTTGAATTTATGCATTATAGATTACTAATTAAAGTAAACAATAATTAATTTTTAATATTTAGGCAAATTAATTACATGAAATTCAATTCTAATATATTAAAGTTATTTTATCCGAAATTAAATTTCATTGATAAAATTGAAAAGATTTGTTCATTATTTTCTTTTATTTTGTAATTATTATATTTAAACATTTATATACAAAATAATTTTGACTTAAGAATAATTTTTCAAGTTGTATTATAGTTTTTTTTGTCAGATTATCATATTTAATAACTATGTTATTTTTTATAATAAAAGATAACCACATTAGATGTGTAGAAAGGGCATAACTAGCTATATTAGAAATGGTGTTAAAATCTTGAGCACATCGTGGTGTGTAGGTCTAAGTCCACTGTCTTCTTTAGGTCCCTTTATATTTTGATGGTTTTACACTCATTTGTCTTATATATTTATAATCTAAAAATAGCCCAACTAAGAGTTAATCCATTGATATCATTTATATTATTTTATCTATTATATCCAATTATCTTTATAACTTTTGTGACTAATATGTTTTTGCCTCTCATTTTAGAATATAACTCTAATATCATACTCACCTAGTCAAAACAAAAAGCACAACATCCACAAAGGCTTCATGAGGTTTTTCTCAAGGCTTCTAACCATCTTTGTATCAACAATAGTTGGTATTTTAAGTATATTAGTAGGAATTAGAAAATTTAATTTTATTTTTTTATTTTAGTACTTATTTTGTTTAACTTGATTCTATATCGTAAAACTCTTTATTTAATAAAAATTGCACCATCTTATAAGAAAAAACACTACCTTTGGTAGAAAAATATATAACTACTCAAACTTAATCCATTTTTATGACAAAAAAATTATTTTAAGTAAATATCAAGTTCTCGGTATAATTTTCACTAATGCAATTTTTATTTGAAACATAAAATACATTTGAAGGATTCAAATATGAGATATCAATTTTGTCTGTATTATCAAACTAATTATAAGTGATTAAATTAAATTAATTTTTCCCTTGAAGAGTTCAATTAAATTACTTAAGCTAGCTTGATGGTTACATTAAAGTTAATTTCTAATACTTTTCACCTTTATTTCTCATTGTTCCCTTATATCCCAACCAATACTTTCCATTTTGACTATGTAAGGTGGGCAACCCCTGTTATGCTCAAATAAACACCTTTGATATTTTGTTGAATTTTTGTACATATCTTTGTTGCTATTTAATTTATAGTTAGCCTAGCAATGTTAGATGCATTGTGATTAGACAAGCAACCAAAGTGTAGATGTCCAATGTAGACAAATGAAAAAAGGGCTTGGTAAAGCCCTGCAGGTATGTAAGGAGTTCTAAGAGAGCATAAAGGTAATTTTATTTGTGTTTTTTCTTGTTTGGTTGGCTGCTTTTATCTAAATGATGTTGAAGTCTTTGCCATTACTAAAGCTCTTAAGCTGCTTGCTAATAACCTTACTTTCCAAAGGTGTTCGCTCTTCATTGAATTTGTTTCTTACAATTATATATCTTAGATAACAAATGATGTATTGAAATCATGGAAGTTTAAAGAAAACCTTTACAATTATATATCTTGGATAGCAAACCTCTACTCTAATTGAGAGGCATCTTGATACTCTTCGTTAGCCTTCTCCGGGTCAAATACCATCATCATAGCATTCATTGCTTTCCGTTTGGGGCAGTCTTTTACCCAGTGTGGTCTATCATAAATGAAACAAGGTCTAAGGGGATTACCTGGGTTGCACGTACCCGCAGACTTCTTCTCATACTTGGGACGACCATTTGAGGGTCTTTGCTGTCCACCCTCATTGTGGCCAAAATCCTGCTTCTTCTGTTCGGTTTTGTCTCCCCAACTTTTGCCAGAGTTTGGCTTCTTACTCTTAGAGTGGCCGAGTAGTTGACAAAGGTCTTCGCAACAGTAATAGCAGCATCCAGGGTCTGTACATCACGCCTCTCTAACTTGATTCTTGCCTAATCTATCAAGCCGTCTTTAAAGTAGAAGAGAAGGTCCCTGTCGGACATCTCAATTTCAAGTATAAGGGTAGTAAATTCCTTGATGTAGTCGGAAATACTACCTGTCTGACATAGGCGACGTAACTTTCCCCTCGCTTCGTTGTTTGCATTATGAGGGATAAAGTACCTATGTTCCTCAGCCTTGAATTGCTCCCAAGTGTTGATGATGCATAAGCCCTTCTCCCTCTTGGAGTGCTTACGTCTCCACCAGAGTTGGGCAGCATCTCTTAGGAAGATTGGGGTGTTGCCTACCTTGGCAAGGTCGTCAACAACCCCTATGCCTCGAAGTACTGCTCAAGGCCGAATAGAAAGTTCTCTATGACAGTGGCGTTGCATGTGCCGTTGTACATGACAGGCTTCAGGATCTTCAAACCATGCATTGTCGTGGCGCTAGTCATGGTAGTCGTACTAGCGTATGAGTTGTTTCAGCGCAGAGAATCCATCTCCCTACGGAGGTCATGAATCTCTCCTTCAATGAACTCGCGCAAGCTAGACAGATCTTAATTGAGGAAGCGTAGTTCTCTCCTAAATGAGCGACCAAACTCTTCGATCATGACTTTGGCAGTCCGCGTGATCTCTGCATTCTCATGGATCAAGTTATCGACTTAATTGCTGAGGTCACCCACAATGGAGCTTATATCAGTGACGCTCCGCTCTAAGCCAGCAACACGAGTGTCCATGGTTTTCCTCGTTGGAGCCTTGGACTTGCTACGCTTGGCAGGGGCACGCTGCTCCTCACATCCACAAGATTGTTGTCCCGTTTGTTGCTCCTCCACAGTGGTTGCAACAAATCCTTCTTCGCTTGCCATGCCCGTTGTCTCAACAAACAACAAACAAACAAGTTGCACCTAAGGTTTGGACCTTAGCTCTAATACCACCTATCACAGAGTTAGGCTTTAAACGTGCTAACCCGCGTGACACTTAGTTGATCTTATGTGCGAAAACGAGCTAAGTAAGCCTTGGAGAGTTTGAGAGAATCAACAGAAAACGTTGGATGACAAGTAAGGACTTACAATTGCTGGAGGAAGAGAGAGAGCATAAGAGAGTTTTGCAAATGAGCTTGTATTGAGTATGCAAAGGTGTGTTTACAAGTGAGAGGAGTGGCCTATTTATAGTTGCTCCACCTCCTCAATGTGTGGTTACAAATTGTTATCTAGAATATTTACAATGAATGTTCTAGAGAGAGCATCTAAGAGGATCCTTTAAGAAGGTTCTAAGTGAGTGTCTTTGCTGGACTTTGCTGGAAGTCTCTAGATGAGGTACTTCTAGACACTTCAACACTCTTTTAGGACCTTCCACTTATTGGATTTGGGCTGCCAAGGGGCTAAGCAATGTTGGCAGCCCGTAGAGGCTTAATTTGGCCTCCCAATATATGTTTCCTCACTTGCTAAACGGGCTGGACTTAGTGTCCACGTGACATTGTGCCATAATTAAGGAGCCTCTGGTAAGCTTCCACTGGCCATCATTGAAGGTACTGCAAAAACCTTCATCATCTAGTTTTCCCGTTGAAATCAAATTCAAACGGATATCAGGGACATGTCTAACATCCCTTAATGTCAGCTGTGCTTCATTGCCAGTCTTTAAGCAAATATCACCAATGCCAATGACCTTTATTAAGTCGTTATTACCCATCTTTAAAACTCCAAAATCACCAAGAGTATATGTTGTGAAGAATTCCATTCTTGAAGTGACATAAAGAGAAGCACCACTATCTATGACCTAATCAGTCTCATGAGATGTCAAATTAATTACATCCTCATCATAAACAATAATGAGGTCACCAATACTAGAAGTGGATGCAGTAGTAATACGATCATTACTTAGATTCTTTTTCTCGTGCCTATCACTGTTATCTTTATTTTCTCTCTTCCACTTGTAACACTTTTTCTGAATGTGACCCATCTTCTCGCAATACTGACACTGGACATTCTTGTACTTAGATCGTGACTTGTTTCGACTCTTACTTCTACTATTTTTACCATTTCCTTTTTCTTGACTTCTCCCCTTATTTTCAGTAATTAAAACCTCTGATTTGGATGATGATGAACCCTAAGATTTCCTTCTCATCTCCTCATTCAACACACCACCCTTTACAAGTTCCACCGATAAAACACCACCAGAGGCAAAATTAGCGAGAGACATTCGAAAAGTCTCCCAAGAATCAGGTAAGGTAGCAAGTAACCATAACTCGAGAACTTCGTCATCAAACTTAATACCCATGCCTGATAGCTGATCAATGAGACCCTGAAACTCATTTAAGTGGTCAGCAACATAACTCCCTTCATTATATCTCAACTGTATCATTTTCTTTAACAAGAACAACTTGTTATTACCAAACTTTGAAGCATACAAAGTCTTAAGTTTGCTCCACAAAGTCCGTGCATATGTCTCATTACAAATATGATTATAAATGTTATCATTAACAAATTGTCGTATAAAACCACAAACTTGTTCGTGCTCAAACTCTCATTCTTCATCAGTTTTAGACTTAGGTTTCGTAATAACAAATACTGGTAAATCTAATTTCTTCACAAATAGGAGATCTTTCATTTTACTCCTCCATATATGATAATTCGTGTCATTCAAACAGACCAATTTATTCATATTTAACTCCATCATTCAAACAAGCCAAATACACCAACCTGGCTTTGATACCACTCTAATGGGAGAAAGAGGCGCAGTGGAGTATAAATAGCCCAAAAAACTTCTCCCTCTTGCTTGAACCTATGAGGAGATGATTGAATAATAAAAAATGACAATGCAAATAAACCACGCAAGAGAACACACCAATTTACGTGGAAAACCCCTTCAAATAAAAAAGGGGAAAAACCACGGACACTCTGAACCAGAGGTCAACTCCACTATAATCAAGTGAGTACAATATAAGTACACAACCTCAATTACATCAAACAAATTGAACAAAATTCAATTTGGATTAAACGAGAGACTAATGAGTTAAGCAAAATAGGCCAACCACGCGCTGTCAACTACAACTCAACAAGTAGATTTCAAGGCAGTAATCCAACCGTTCAAGATGAACCCCCAGATGTCCCCTACCAGCTGTCCAAATTTCAGCTCAATCGAACCACGGATCAATAATCATCCACACGGTTTACCAATTCTGTTACAGATGAGAGAGTAAAGAGTTACCAGAATTGAGAGGTTTCAGTTCAAATGAAAACTTGCCCTTGCAGTTCACAAAAACTCAATCCAACTATCCAAAAATAAGATCTATGTGTCTTCCAACTACTGACCAAAAATCAGCTCGATCGGACCACAAACAATCATTCAATTACACGGTTGACCAATTTTACCATAGACGAGAGAATAGAGAGTTACTAGAATTAAGAGGTTTCGGATTGAATAGAAAACCTACTCTTGTAGTTCACAGAAACCTAATCCAACCGTCCACAAACAAGATCTACGTGTCCTTCAATTATTGACCAAAAATCTGCTCGATCGGACCATAGACAATCTTTCAATTACACGGTTGATCAAAACTGCACACAGAAAATTGCTTAGAATATAGACTTACGAAAACTAAAGAGAAGCAGGACTTACAGTGCTCGAAACCCAATCTCCACCGTTCAGAAATAAGAACCAAACGCCCCCTATCAACTATCCACCCTATCAACTATCTAAGTTTCAAGCTGATCAGACACCGATATCCTTTGCAAACATAAGATTAAAGAATTCTGCCTTTTTTCTCTTCCTTTTGGCAGCCCTTTTCCCTTTTTTTATCTTTTTTTCTCTCGGCCGAGGACTCTCTCCTTTTCTTTTTAGGTTTTCACTGTTTTGTTTTTCAGCCAAATGGGTATTTATACTCACTTTAATAATTTTTAGGTTATAACTTCAAAACATTTGGGTTACAAGGGACCAATAAACTTAACATTAACATATTCATTCAGCCTCCCTCGTAAACTCTATGCTTAATTTCAGTGTTAATAAATTTGCAATCCAATATTGTAGTTTCGACATAAATTTCCCCTTACAAGGGGATAGATAATAGTGAAAGGACGTGAATTAGGACTAATGTGGAAGAAAGCGTACCAAATTACTAACTAGAATACCACTTCTAATGGTAACTCACCTTTAACTGAAGCTTTTGTTTTTTTTTTTTTGTTTTTTCTTTTTTTTTTCTTTTCTAAAGGTAATTTTAAGCCGCAAATGGCTATATTGTGCCTTTCTTTAAAATCGAGCAACTCACTTGCACTCTTTTCAACCTTTTCGAAAGGTATTGAATTAGTTGTCCCTTGCTCCAAAAATTTTGCTATTAAGCGTATTAAAATATTAAAGTTGTAACACGGATCAACCAATAGAAACAATAAAAATATGTGCTAGTTTTTAACATAGATCAGATGTGAATTTGCCAATACTTTCCTGCAAATGTTGCTGGCAGGTAAAGAACTTCTGAATTTTGGTCCTGTCTCTATCAATGGAATGAACTCATTATAGAGAAACAAATCAAATGGACACTTAAATTTTCAATTATGCTATTAATATAATGGCCATAATTCTTTATATTTGGTCCTGTATCCCTCAACTATTGGGTCAATATTATCTGTGAATGCAGAGATGGAGACCTGCTATGGATACTTCTTTTATGGAATATGGAATATATTACATCCTAATGAGTAAGATGGGTTGAAATTGTATTCCAGTTTCTGCCCCACCCGTCTTTAAGAAAAAGAGAATGGGACAAAATATGTACGAGTTGCCGATAGAGGAAGGGGTTCTAGAGACCTTATGTTTTGTTAGGGCTGGGAGAGGTGTCATCTAACGCAAATTGCTAGCCAAACAAATACTTTTCTTGTTAAACACAATGGAAATTACTGTTTCAATAATGTTACAGTGGAAGCTGGAAATGCATACTGGCTAGATAAACTGGTCAAACAGGACACCAGCCATACCATCAATGGGGGAAATCCTAAATGAAGCATAATCCCAATTTAAGCGGCATCGCCATATTCAAGTAGTGATCTCTAGAGAAAGCCTGAAATACACTGCTTGCGATGCTGCTAACACTATGATACTCAAGGCACCAACGATCAAAGTGAGCCAACAACAGTTTGATGTCTCCTTGCTGAGCCTGAATGAAGAGCAGGAAGCGTCGGGGGTTTTTCAACGTGTGGAGGAATATAAATCGCATTTTTAATATCTTGACCAAATTCTGTATTGGAGTCATATTTGTTGCCAGAATCAAAGAACATTTGGAAAGCTTTCAAAATGGACAAGTGCAGATGCCTGCGCGGCTTGGATAGATCATCAAAGCCATCAATTAGTGCGTGCTCGAGGAATTCCTTGGTCTTCTTGTCAAGCATTTCTCTAACGTATGCAATTGATACTTCAATGTCTAACTCTGGATTTTCTTTCAAGCGGAGCAGGACAAAGTTCATTTTCCCCTCTCTTTGTTCCTTCTGTCATTGCAGAGGACGTTCTGTTCAAATGACATGCACACAAAACTGATAGAATTTGCCTAAAAAATATGTTGTTTACCTCATAGCTTTGTATGTCGTTCAGCAAATGAGGTATAACCATCAGTAGTTTAGTAATTGCTTCATACCCTACTGGTTTGAGCTTGCGAGCAGGTAGAGGAGGGTTTAAGAAACACGAAGCCAAAAGAATTAAGGTGTGCGTGGCTATGGATACCATGCCGGTTTCAAGGTAGTCTTCTGTTGATGGTATGAGTGCATTTTTGCTTCGACTAGATTCGGTAAACCAAGACAGAAATGTCTCATACCACTTCGAAGAAGCAACAAATTTTCCAACATTGGTTAAATGATCCAGGGGCACAAGGCAAGAAATTGATCAAAAACTGCATAACTTCGGCAGAAAGCCTTACAATATTTTGAAGACCCTCTGTTACATCCGATCCTTGCCATTGAAGGTGTTTTGCTGCCATTTCTCCTACAAGGCTTTCCAGAGCATCAAAGATGGTCCTACCATGACCTTTCAATCCTTTACCGTCCCACCTGAGAAATGTATCAAAAAGAAGACAACATCAAGCTTATCCTTTTAGTTTTAGTTTCCCTGTACGAGCACGGGATTGTATACCTTTGAACAGCATCTGTGAGTTAACCTTCCATGTCGTAAAAATCATCGGCCACCGTAATGACTATGGCACTTTTTGCAATTATCATTCTAACATCTGAATCCTGAGGCAGTGAAGTACTGGCAGCAATTGCAAAATAGCAATACACAGTTTTCTCTCTGCCAAATCCCATATCAGTCAGACCCCATCTCTGAGACCACCTATCACACAAAACCAGGGAGCATGAAGAATAAATAAACATGTCATCATTGGTACAGACGTGCTAAATTTTCCCATCCAAGTTTCAAAAACAAAAAGTTTGTTTCCGTTAGCATTTTCTGAATAATATCATTACCTTTTCAGCACCTCCAATTCCTTCTGGTAGATTGACTGTCGAAACTCGTAGTTTTGCAGGGCAAGATGAATTAGCTGGTCATTATGATAGCTTGATAACCTGATAAGTAAAACATTTTTAGTTGGTAACTTAGTACTATCAAGTTTTTTCTCCTTCCCCGTGAGGAAACATAACAGAAGTGCTGCGACAGCCAAACTACCAAATTAAGAGACTAAGATAGAAGCTGAAGCAAATTTTAGGAATCCAAATTGTCGTTTTTGTCATATGGAAATGCTATTCTTTCGTGACAATTTTGAGAGTAGCGCCATACCTATGGAAAGAGGTTTTCCCCATCCATAGAGAATTGTTATTATTTTCTTCAATCTGCAATCTGTGCTCGAGATGATCCAGTCTCGTAATCCAGGGAACCCTGAGCTCATGCTCAATCTATATGGCTCAATGATGGCAAGGAGCAACATGCAAGAGAACAGTTGAGAGTTAGTACTAGCAAGTCAACAGGGACACATATCCCACTTCAAAAATACTTCTCTTGCATGTGTAAGTTCTTTCAAGCTTCTTCAAAAATTCATTTTTTAAATCATTTCTTTCCTTTTCTTGGAGGAGGATTGTTCTTCAAGTAAAAAAAATTCGAGAAAAGGAGGTTCGTCAATGAAACACGGACTTGTTGGGTGAAAAAAAAAATGTTTAAAACATGGGAAAACTTTAAAAGAAAGTTACGAGGACACAAAAATCATGTACGGATATACAGGTTAAAGTCATGATAGTCAGCCCATGAATAGAACAAAAATCATGTACGTAGATACGTGATCATCTTGTGAATTTTGAAAGTCCATACAAAATTAAATCTGGCCCGAAAAATATATTTGATTGTCTTGGTTAAATTTGTGATTTTTCAAAACAAAATAAAATTCGAAGTAAGGTCGGGGGAAGCTTAGTTGATGAAATTAATGGCAAATTGTATTTTTATCGTTTAAATTGTATGTTTATTTGTCTTCATGTTAAGCTTTCTTTTTGCTGATGTGATCCAAGATGTAAGAGTCTCCTGGGATGAGATGCATTTTTTTTGTGGAATGATGTGGCTATTTGGATAGAAAATTACCGCTTTGTGAAAATATGGGAATGAAATGCTATTTTCTGGGCCCCGATGGATGGTTTTCTCAAGTAACTTCCTCGAAAATGATCTTGCTTCCTCAAGTTAATATTCTTCTGGAAACATAAGATTCGTGGCTCTGTAAACATTGAGCATTGCAGTTGAGAAGTATTCATGGTTGTTTTCTATAATATCTTCAATTTCCCCATCATTTCAGAACCAACAAAATCTCCCTGCAAATGCAAGTTAAAAGTTTCACAATCAATTCCACTTAACAAAAGTTAATATCACTTCACAAAAAAAGGCTAGAACTATTAATTAGTAAAGTGAATTAAATTTGAAATAACAGAAATGGAAAAAAAAAAAAAACAAAGAAAGAGAAATCCTACAGGGCGATACTCTGTACCCATGCATCCTAAGGAGCAAAAATGCCACGGAGTCCTTGTATAACTTTGGTCCAATTGATGAACCGATTGGTTTTGGCCATGATTCTTGAGTAATGTATTTCCTAAAACAAAATTCAAATGCTTGTTAGTGGAGCATTAACCTTGTGCAGAAAATTACTGCCTCTCATGCACAATGTTTGACAATAATTTTCTTTAAGTTCTATTATGTAACGTAAGAAAAAAAAAAAAATGCCACCGCTAGCTTGCCAGTAAATGTCTACATAATCGAAGATAGAAGATCATACCAGAAATAAGAAAAGGAAAGGGTTATGCGAAGGAGATGATGGTTGTCTTGTTTTGCAATGCAAGACCCCACTATACCTCAAATACGGACACAGAATTATGCAAAATACTTAATTAGATCAAAAGCAAATTCTCTTATGCTTTCGCTACCTGTAGACTTGCTCCAATAGTCCTTCAATTTCTTTGTTGAAATGCTCAGCCAGACCCAACCTTTGTAATTGGTTAACGATGCATAGCTTTATCAGCCCTTCGTCTACAGGATACGTTGGTGGTACTGTCTCCCATGAGAACAAACGTAAAAATAAAAAACAGAGAGAGTTGGCTTCACTACAGGTTGAGAGATAGGAAGTTCGTATAGAAATCATGAGTTATATGAACGACCGGACAGTGCAAACGTGCTCATAACCGGTAAATTAGATAAACGTGGAATAAGGTATTTCTAATCTCCTCCACCCGGAAATTTTTGAACAAGAAACTGAAGGTAAGCTAAACAGTCCTTGTTTCGTGTAGCCACGAAAGCACTTGCCGTGGCTGAAGGGGACTGGAATAAAGACCCGTCATTATCCATGTGCCTGGCTATATCTTCTCCATCGATATCAGTCAAAGGCAACACCTCAAGGTACGAGAGTAATGGAGGGTAATGGCATTTGTCCGCTACAAGCTCCCTGCAAGAACATGCGCATGCAAACTAGAATTTAGATGAAAATTGAAAGGGTAATACTATGCTGTCTTTATATAGAGCTAATCCTGGGACTCTCGAACCTTTCGTGCAAATTAGAATTTAGAAGTGACTATTATTATTTAAAGATGTACACCTCTCAAGAATTTGTTGCCGTTTACAAGAAATGTCCATCAACAGCCCCTTAACTGGGTCTCGAAAGGGAAACTCGAGCCCACATGTGCCTGCAAGGTCAACAATTGCCGGGAAAATTATGGCGAACCAACGAGGACAATATTGACGCGTTTGTCCGAGAAGCTTTTCTGCATTTGCTTCAATAAATGCCATGCCTGAGACATCGAAAGAAGGAAAACACTCCCATCAGCTCAAATTTAATCCCTATCTAAAAAAGAATTCAACTTTATCCTCTATATATTATAACTATATATTCCGAAATAGGAAAACATGGCTATGCTGGATAAGATGTTAGATTCCACATCTTAGTACTACTAGTCACATTACTCTGAGTTTGAGGAAGATGCTACCCCCCATTTAGCAATGAATGACGGTTGCACTAGTATTAGTCGGGTGGAAGGAAAATTTCACCTTTATAAATTAGTCGGTCACCGACATTCCATTTTTTAAGTGCAATCATGCAAGCAATAGTTGCAGGAAGGCACTCCATAGTGGGCACACCATGCCCATCACACTCTCCCCAAAACCCTGTCTCGTTTTGGTTGTTGAGAACCCAATCCAAGCAAACCTTGAACATGGGTTGGAGCGGTACGCTATTATGATCTGGAACCATGGCCAACGAAGCAGTGTCATAAGCAGACGGGGCAATGAAGGAATAAGGGTCAAAGTTCATGAACATCTCCCCCTTAATCTTTTGCACCCATGCTTGAATGGTGGAGAGTGAAGATTCCATAGGTGGAAGTTGAATAACACTCTTGTATTAATTTTTCTTTTTACGAAAAAACTTCCCCTCTCTTATTGGCTTGAGTAAGAGCTATTAACATGCCAGTGTTCTATTTATAAGCTCGTTACAGCCGCAATGCATGCAGGAGAAAACATGTGGCTTCGTAGGATATTAGACTATTTGATTTCTTGTGTTCACATGGTGATGCACGATTCTTTGACTGAAAACTTTGATTTATTGTAGTATGCATTCATCCCCTGATTTGTCTCGTACCCTATTTTGAATATTATTTCGCTATTATTGAAACTAGACAATAAAACCTTGAGTACAGTTATATTCAATGATATAATTAAGTCCTGAGCGCGGTGATCATCTCATAATGGGCAAAAAGACTAGTGATCAACTTTGGCTGCAATTCAAACATAAAATTGTAATGATCTAGTGATTATTTTTGACAAATTATGGAGATGATTTTACACAATAATTTTTCATAAAAGTAAGAGTATTACATGTATTGTATTAACATCATTTTAATTTTAAAATAATTTATATATTATTTAACTAAATTTTATATTAATTTAGATTAAATTTTTTTATAAACAATTTAAATATATATTTTCTTAAAAATTTGATATATTTAAGATTTATTTATGAATTACTAGTACTGAAATTTAAATTAATGTCACAAAAATTGATAATTTTACTAATATACTTGAAAATGTAATTTAGAGAAATATTAAGACACTTCTCGATCAGAGTAAAAGTTTTTTTTAAATCTCTATCATTGTAAGACACTGATTCAATGAAGAGTGAGTACATTTTAAATGTATAATTGTTTGCAGCCACCACAACAATTTCAACAATGACAGGACTTTAACATAGTTTGAATCCAAGCAATTCACCGACCAAAAAAAAACAAATCAAATTGCCTTTTCTAAATTTTCGGCTTCGGACATCCACACTTGGTTCCTCGTCCGATCGCAATCCGTCTAACGTTACTGGGCCAATTATAGATTAAATACCGACAAGGATATTGAACAAAATAATGAATGCGTTTATTTGTGCACAATGTATTTATTCAACAAAATTAATAACTTAAATTCAAATCCCAATATATATTTTATATTTTAAATAAAATAATAATAAAATTATATTAATAAATTAATTTTTATTTAAAATATATTATTCATGGTAAAAAATTAATTGAGTATATATATATATATTATAATAATATAATATAAATATTATTATAATAATATAAAAAGTGAGTAAATTAAGAGAGAAAAAAATAAAGTTGTAATATTTAATTAGTTGTATCTACCCGTGTCTTGTACTTGTGTAGAGAAAACCTAGCCTAGCACATCTAATCGGACAAATTGAAGTCACCAAAAGCGTGAAAAATCAGAACTTTGAAGTCGACTTTCTAAACACCAAAGTCGCTATTATTCCGGCTGCCTTGACCCCATTTCCCGAACAATCCAAATCCTTTTGCCATTGTCTTTTAGTACAAATATCAAACGAAGGTGCCTGAACTTCATTATTTATTGTGAATGCATTAAATTATAGGCGTGCGCCAGGATCCCACGTTTGGCACTTTCAGGGAATTTACGTTGCAATTCATTGTCGTGTTAAATATCATTATATTTATATTATTTTATTAATTATATTCAACTGTATTTATTATTTCTATATTTATTAAGTATTTTTCACAATATCTTATAATCAGTCTAATTTATAAAAAAGTATTATACGAGTATAAATAAATGTGAAATAATATTTTTTGTAAAAATTAAAAAAATTATTTATATTTCACATTTTTTTAAAATCTCACAAATATGAGAGTCTTGTATATTAAATGCCCTTTTTAATATATTTAATTATTTTGATCTAATATTAAATTATTAATTTTATATGCTTACATATGTTTATTTTTTATATGTATAATATTCTAAAAATCTTATATATATGTATGTATGTATATACTATATTATATATATATATATATATATATATATACATATATGCATATTTGTATATACTTGTTATAAATAATAAATATATATAATGTATATGTGTGTATATATATATTACAATAATATATAATTTTATTTGCAATATATGATATATGTAAATTATAATATAATTCATATACTTTAATATATAATAAAATAAAATAATTAATGAAGAGGAAAAAAAATTATTTTTGTAAAAATTAGAATTTTCACCTATAAGTAATTCAAATACAACATAATTTGAAAATAACTTGACTGAAGATAATCCAAACCTAAAGTAACACAACTCGAACCCTCTTAACCCACCTCTTTTGACACCTTTGAGGCAAACCATGAACTTTGCCTTGTAAAAATAATTAAATTTTTCATGAAAAGAAGGAAATACTTTTTTTCTTTTATTCTTTTTTGTAGGTATAAAAGAAATGATTTGTCTTTTAAATCGATAAAAAGCTAGAAATATTGTGAAGATCAAAATCCATGTAACATATATCTTTTCCAACGTACCAATTATGTATTAAATTCCAAGCTCACAGTTAACGTGCTAAATTCTAACACGGATGTGTTATCATGGTAGATGATTTAGTAGGTTGAGTCTTGAACCCGGAATATGAGAGGCCCGGGACTTAAGGCCCAACTCATCTAAACCCACAAAGACTACTTGGAGCAGCAAGCGAACAACTTCGTCCGGAGACCAACCCTACGCAGGCTGGTTTGTTAATTATCTTTTTACGTTGTGGGATTAATCACATCATTAGCACGCTACTGCCGACACTAAGCCAGGCGCCACCCATATAACCAAAGGACATTTCAGGCATGAGGCTTCATACCTATGCATTTAAATCTTGTATCTGAGGGTTGTCATAGTTCTATAAATATGCAAAATTATCATAGATTCAAGGTAGATATCTCATTCTTCTTTTATTTCTCACACTTATTTCCTTTAGCCTATCAGTCACTTACATATTAGAGTGCTAATATTAAATTTCAACAAAACTTTATGTAATCTTTATTGTTGTTGCTTATACCCACCTTCTTCTTAACTTTGACCGATCAGCAGGCAACTAAATTTACAGGATTATAAATTATTTTTAGATAGATTGTCAAGAAAATGACTGCCTGGGTAATTTAAAATTTAAAATTTTATGAGTTATATATATTGTATCAATTGTGTGTTAAGATGTTAAATATTAGGGCCAATTAATTGCTTTATACAACTGATTGGTAACTATAAGAAATATAAAATTTAAATAGTATATATTTTACTATTTTCTTGTGTAAATTACAAATAACAATATGTTAATATAATTAATAATAAAAAATGCTCATATTATAAATTTAAATTTTTAGTAATGAGTACAAAATATAATTAAAATATTATACTAATTTTAAAAAAATACAAAAAAAAATTTAGTAACTAAAATTATAAAAAAAAACAAAATTTTAAACTCTAAAAATAAAATTTGCTCTTTATTAAATAATTAATTATATAATATTTTATTTTTTATTTTAACTATTAAATATATTTTTAACATAATAGTATAAAATAAATTAATTTGATCATATTTTATATATGTTGAAATAAAATTAACTTATTCTACACTTTCATATTTCATGTTCCAAACTTACAATAAAAATTTATCTAACTTTCATTGATACCATTTATATACATTTTAAGTATAAGTATTGCAATATGTTAGAGAATAAATAACTTACCATACTTCTCTTTAATTGTAGGAAACACTGGGCATGTCGTTGGAGGTGGCAAACTCGCCAGATACAGAGATCATCGAACGAGGAGCAAACATCAATAATAAACCAAGCTAGGAGGAGCTGTGGAGTTCGACGCCTTTCTAGCGATATTTCGAAGCGTCAGTGGTGTGAGGACATAGATCGGCGGTTGGAGAGTCGGAAAACAAGGGTTTCGTGCTTCGACGATGGAAGACGACTGTTGGATGTTCAGTTTTCTTCCAATCTGTCACGTTCTGGTGTCTTTCTAAGCGCAAGGGGACTGGATTGAAGCTGGGTCGGCATCCGGAGGTGCAGAAGATGATCTCCGGTGTGAAAAATGGCGACTTATATTGATGCCTGGTGGTTGGCAGCAGTGCTTCAGCAACGACGAACGGTGGCTCCGCTAACTTCTGTAATTTTATTGACTTTCGCGGTGACTCTAGTGGCTTATGTGACGATTCATCAAAATATCAATAATTATTGAAATATTAATAATTTTATTAAACTAATAAAATATTACATAATAATTAAATAATTAAAAAATAAATATACTTATATAATAAAAAATTAATTAATAGAATTATATTATATTAAATTGAATTAAATTAATTTTTATAAAAATTTTAATTCACTCTTAATTTAAATTGACTAGTAAATTCACAATATTTTAAAATAGCACTCTTCATCCGTCTCATGCAAAAGGTGGCTTTATAAAAAAACTCAATTCTTTCCGCCACCTAAAATCAACATAGTAATTAAAAAAAACTCCTCATTTAATTTTCAATATTGGTAACGAGATAAATGGATAGAGCAGGTTTCAACTGCTTCTTGTGATTTACCAAGGATGGCTTCTGCTTCGCCTAATAGGGTAAGAAAAAAAGTATCAGTAGTTGCAAATAGACTAAGCAACGGTATCAATGGACTAACTCTCCGTTGGGCTATTTTTGGATTGAGAATCTAGAAGACGAATGATTGTAGCACCATTATCCCAAGAAGACGGTGGACTTAGACCTATATCCCACGATGTGCTTTAGATTTTAACACCATTTCTAATATAGCTAGTCATGCCCTTTGTACACGTCGAATGTGGTTTTCTTTATCGGCAAAATAACATAATTATTAAATATAAAAATAAAACGAAAGGTATTATAATGTCAAAATTTTTTTATATTTTGACGGTAAAATATAATAATCATAAAATAAGAAAAAATAATGAATAGTTACTAATAGAATTTAATTTTAAGTAAAATATTTTAGATATCTTATAGTTAAATTTTATATAATTAATTTACCTAAATATTAAAGATTCATTTTGAATTATTTTAATTATTAATGTATAATACATAAATTCAAATTGGTCGAAACGTAATAAGTTTTTTTAATAATATATTTTTTAATTGAATCAGGTAGTAATATATTAAAAAATATTTTAGATTAAATTTAAAAAGTAATATTTGATTAAAACTAAAATTAGATAGTAATTTATTAAGTATTTTGTTATTATCAAAATAAAATAAAAATTATTAAATATATAAAAATACTTGAAATTTTAAGTTTTAAAAAATATATTACATAAAATTTTTTTAACTCTAAAATTAATAAGAAATAAGGTGAAATTTTTTCCTCATTTTTTATATTATTATATTATGTATAAAAATAGATATAAAATATTATTATTGTTACACGAAGATTTAAGAATAACAAACTCATTGAGGGTCTCGAAATGATTCTTAGGTCATTAGGTTGTAACGAGAAAAATCTAGGCTTTTTGGTTCATTAAAAAGTAGGTTGAGTAGTAGGTCTTTTATAACTCGCCAAGCCCATTGCACATGATAAGGATTGAGTTAACTTGGATCAATCACTATGACCCTAATTTAACCTTCAAATATTTTAACTTTATTCTTAAAATTTTTTAAAATTCTAATTAAGACACTTCTAACTTTTTCTTTTTTTCTTTTTACTAGTTTAAAAAGGTGCATCGTAAGCATATTAGTTGTATCACATGTGAATTGAGAGTAAAAGTCACTGGTTCACGTACTCACTTAACTTCTCCTATAAGTTTTATGTCTAATTTCAGTGTTAATGAATTTGAAATCTAATATTGTAGTCTTGACATAAATTTCCCTTTGAAAGTCACTCGTTAACATATTCATTCAACCTCCCTCTTAAACTCTATGCTTAGTGTCAGTGTTAATAAATTTGCAATCCAATGTTGTAGTTTCGACATAAATTTCCCCTTACAAGGGGATAGATAATAGTGAAGGGATGCGAATCGGGACTAATGCGAAAGAAAGCGTACCAAATTACTAACTAGAATACCACTTCTAATGGTAACTCACCTTTAACTTAAGCTTCTGTTTTTTTTTTGTTTTTTCTTTTTTTTTTCTTTTCTAAAGGTAATTTTAAGCCGCAAAATGCCGTACAATGCCTTTCTCTAAATCGAGCAACTCACTTGCACTTTTTTCAACCTTTTCTAAAGGTATTGAATTAGCTGTCCTTTGCTCCAAAAATTTTGCTATTAAGTGTATTAAAGTTGTTACACGGATCAACCAATAGAAACAATAAAAATATGTGCTAGCTTTTAACATAGATCAGATGTGAATCTGCCAATACTTCCCTGCAAATGTTGCTGGCAGATAAAGAACTCCTAAATTTTGGTCCTTTCTCTATCAATGGAATGAACTCATTATAGAGAAACAAATCAAATGGACACTCAAATTTTCAATTATGTTATCAATACAATGGCCAGAATTCTTTATATTTGGTCCTGTATCCCTCAACCATTGGGTTAATATTATCTGTGAATGCAGAGATGGAGACCTGCTATGGATACTTCTTTTGTGGAATATGGAATATATTACATCTTAATGAGTAAGATGTGTTGAAATTGTATTCCAGTTCCCGCCCCACCCATCTTTAAGAAAAAGAGAATGGGACAAAATATGCAGGAGTTGCCGATAGAGGAAGGGGTTCTAGAGATCCTATGTTTTGCAAGGACTGGGAGAGGTGTCATCTAACGCAAATTGCTAGCCACACAAATACTTTTCTTGTTAAACACAATGGAAATTATTGTTTAAATAATGTTACAGGGGAAGCTAGAAATGCATACAGGCTAGATAAACTGGTCAAACAGGACACCAGTCATACCATTAATGGGGGAAATCCTAAACGAAGCATAATCCCAATGTAAGCGGCATCGCCATATTCAAGTAGTGATCCCTAGAGAAAGCCTGAAATACACTGCTTGCGGTGCTACTAACGATATGATACTCAAGGCACCAACGATCAAAGTGAGCCAACAACAGTTTGATGTCTCCTTGCTGAGCCTGAATGAAGAGCAGGAAGCATCGGGGGTTTTTCAACATATGGAGGAATATAAAACCCAATTTGGATTTATCATTCAGTGTTTTTGAGAGCTAAACGATGAATCAAGTTTTTCTTTCCCTTTCACAAACCTTGAGAAGGAATCTTAGAGGTCTTTATTTTAATTCTTGATAAGAAGGTTTTCCTCCTTAAACTTGATTATCTCTTGCACTTTGATGATAACTTTATCATGCTTTTGTTTTTGGCAAATCATCACTCTTTTGAATAAGTGATTCATTTTTGTTTTCGAAAATCTCAATCTTTTACTTTAAAGACTTCACACCAGTATTAAGATCCTTATTTTTAGTTGCTTGCTATTGACAACCCTTTTTTCATACATTTAAGAATATCAATAAACTCATCATTGTCATATAAATCATAGCTTTAACTTACCTCATTGTCTTTTCTTATAAGACACATATAATGTCACTCATCATTAGAAGATTCATTATTTAAATCACTTAAATCATCTAACATTGCCCTAACGCTTTTTTAATAAGCCTCTTAATTTACTTTTTGTTGAGGTAATTCATCGCAATATTTTAGGCTTGTTACATTCATTATAAACTATCTTTGAGTGGCCTTATATTAAATTGCTTCTTTTTCTACTTAAATAACTTTGTGAATTTTCGAGCAAGGATCATGAGCTATTCTCGATCTTACTTATTAAATGAGATGTCATTTTTATCATCATTATCAGCAAGTTGTTTGCTTGTCGAGATAAAAGACTTGAATACAACACTTTTCTTAACGCATTTAAGAATATCAACTAACTCATCATCATCACAAGAATCATAGCTAAAACTTACTTCATCATATTTTCCTTTGAAACACGTATAATTTCTCTCATCATCAGAGGATTCATTATTTGAATCACTTAAATTATTTTATGTTGCCTTGAAGTCTTTTTGATATATTTTTAGCTTTCTTCTTCTTAAGGTAATTCATCACAATATGTCTATGTTTGTTACATTTATAACAAACTATCTCCTTTTGTTGCTCATCATTTTTAGTGAGAAGTTTGAATGACTTTTCAGATTGCTTATTCTTCTTAAAAAAACTTTGTAAATTTTTAAGCAAGGATCACGAGCTCTTCTTGATCCAACTTATTAAATAAGATGTTATCCTCATTATTGTCATTATTTTCATCATCATCAGTGAGTTGTTTGTTTATTGAGGTAAAAGATTTAAATACAACACCTTTCTTAATGCATTTAAAAATATCAATCAAATTGTTATCATCATATTAATCATAGGCAGAACTTACCCCATCATCTTTTCTTATGAAACATATAATTTCTCTCATCATCAGAGGATTTACTGCTCAAATACTTAAATCATCCTACATTGCCTTGAAGTCTCTTTGGTAGGCTTTTTAGCTTTCTTTTTGTTGAGGCAATTCATTGCAATATGTTCATAACAAACTATCACTTTTTGTTGCTTACCATTTTTAATGAGAAGTTTGATTGGCTTTTTAGATTGCTTATTCTTCTTGAACAACTTTGTGAATTTTTTAGCAAGGATCACAAGATCTTCTTGATATTACTTATTAACTAAGATGTCATTCTCATTATTATCATCATCAACATCTTTATCATAATCAGTGAGTTGTTTGTTTGTCAAGGTAAAAGACTTGAATACAACACCTTTCTTGATGCATCTAAGAATATCAATCAACTCATCATTATCACATAAATTATAGTTAGAACTTTGCTCATCATCTTTTCCTGTGAAACATATATAATTTCTCTCATCATCAAAGGATTCATTGTTCAAATCACTTAAATCATCCTACGTTGCCTTGAAGCCTTTTTGATAGGCCTTTTAACTTTCTTTTTATTAGGGCAATTCATTACAATATGTATAGGTTTGTTACGAATGTAACAAACTATCTCCTTTTGTTGCTTATCATTTTTAGTGAGAAGTTTGACTAGCTTTCCATATTTCTTCTTCTTTTTAAACAACTTTGTGAATTTTTAAGCAAGGATCACAAGCTCTTCTTGATCTTCCTCATGGAATAAGATGTCATTATTATAATCATCATCTTTATCATCATTTGTGAGTTGTTCGTTTGTCGAGGTTAAAGACTTCAATAGAATGACTTTCTTTTTCTCCTTGACTTTCTTTTTTGAAAGTTATCTTATATAAGAGTAGTGAATCCACCAACTCAATTAATTGCAAGTTATTCATATCATTTAACTTTAAAATAGCAATAGCCTTTGGGTTCCATGATTCCAAAAAAGATCTGTGTAACTTCTTGATGAGTTTTGCATTGTTAAGATTCTTTCTAACATTTCTAAGGGTGTTAATAATGCTAGTGAATTTTTTATACATTTGTGTAATAGTTTCATCACCACTCATTTCAAACAATTCATATTCACATATAAGAATATTGATTATAGTATCCTTAACTTAGGTAGTCCTTTTATAGGTTACCATAAGGTTATCTTATATCTCTTTGGCTAATTTAAAAGAGGAGATAAAGTTATACTCATTAGAGTCATGGTAAAGTAAAGGAAATAATAGGCTTTGGAATTAAAATTTTGAACTTTGAAGTCTTTTGTTATGTATTCACTCTTGAGTTTATTAATGTAACACCATTCTTGATTTTGGTGATTCTTTTATTAGGGCTATTAGAAACAATTTTTCATACCTTATAATCATAACATTAAAAATATATAATCATTTTGTTCTTCTAATAACTATAATTGGTGTCATCAAAGAAAAGATGTTAAAGGGAGTTATCGCCCTCAAGGTAACACAAATGAGGAAGGGACGCCACTAGATTAGCTTAAGGTGGTAATGTATCTAAATAAAAACAATGTCAATATGAATGGAAAATGCAATATAAACAATAACAACAACAAATTATGTATATAATGTGTGCAAAAGAAATAAAGAACTACAAGATAAATAATAACTTGATGTTATGTGTGCTTGTGAAAAACAATAAATGAGATTCTGAGAATGATAGAAGTGAGACATGATGATTTATAGATTCAAGGCAGATATTTCATTCTTTATTTACTTCTCACTTATTTCCTTTAGCCTTCCACCCACTTACGTATTAAAGTACTAAAGTTAGACTCCAACCTAACATGATGTAACTCTTATTGTTATTACTGATATCCAACCTTTTTTTTAGCTCTAACTGATCAATTGGCAACTTAACTTATAGGATTGGGAACTTTTTTAAATGGATTACCAAGAAAATGGCTACCTAGGAAATTTAAGATTTAGGATTCAATGAGTTATGTATATTGTATCATTTGTGTGTTACATGCTAGAGCCAATTGGTTGCTTTACATAATTGATTGGTAACTATAAAAAATATAAGATTTAAAAAGCATTTATTGTATTATTTTCTTGTGAAAATTACAAGTAATAATATGTTACTATAATTAATAATAAAAAATACTTACACTACAAATTTGAGCACAACAAAATATTGTTAAAATCATTGTGTTAATTTTGTCCAAAACATTCCTCGACAATAAGAAAACATGATAAGGAATTTTGTAACCAAAACCAAAAAAAAAAACAAAATTAAAACTCAAGTAACAAAATTTATCATTTATTAAATCACTAGATATATAGTATTTTATATTTTTATTTTAGTCATTTTGTAACCAAAACCATAACAGTTCAAACATATCACACCATATGAATTTGTATATAGAACATTCCATACCTTATCTTGCCATATAACACCACGTAATCTTTTTACCATAAAGATATTTAAGAGACTTTACAACATGCATGGAAATCAAGAATAGTCATATATGAGAATTTTCCAACTCATCAAAATAAATAATCATAAATAACACACATAAGAACAATTTATGTTACCACAAAAAAATTAAAATAATGACCGCATGATCTAACAGTAAGCCAAATGTAGATTCCACTTTATTGATCCCGTGAGCTTTCGTGGACCCTTCCATTACCAACCTCTTAAAACATATCAGAAATTTAAGTTTGATTCAAATATTTTTATTAGTTATATATATCTTCTTAATAATCTCTCTATTTTTTTATTTTTTAAAATAATTCTTCGTGATCTTAAAATACTTGAAGCAACTCTAAAGTAGGCAGCGTATGAGGAATTTAAGTTTAATCCATTTTTTTTTATTAGTCTTCCATAACTTCTTAATATCTTTTTTTTTCTTTTAAAGAAAACAATAAGTCCTCCTCAATTTGAGTATTTTGCCATATCAGCAAAAATAGTCTTCAAAATTAATGAGAACAAAGTAATTTCTCTCACTTAAATAAATACTATATTGTATTTGAGTTTGATGTAAATCCTTTTATCACTTTTTCGTATCCTCTAAATGATCAGTTTTTTTATTATTATTTATTTATATTTTTAAAGAAAAATAAGTCGTCATGATCTTAGGTATACTTAAAGCAATTCCTAGATAGATAACATATGAGAAATTTAAGTTTAATCAAAATACTTTTATTAATTTTTCCAATCTTTTTATTAGTTTTTCATATAGTCTTAATAGTCTTTTTTTTAAAAAAAAAAAAAAAACCTTTCTAAATTTGAGAATTTTATGATGTTAGTAAAAGGACCTTCAGAATTAATAAGAACAAAATAACAATTTTCTGTCAATTACACAAATACTATATTGACTATAGTAAAAATACTAAACAACTTTATTTTCGTGATAAGGACTCGATTCAAACCCACGAGAGCTAAGAAACTCTATGAAACTGCTTTCCATTGGAGGAACAAGATTTTACCTTAGGAAAAGAGAAATAAAAATTACTTCTATATTTCCATCTATGAAACTTTTATACAAAGATAAAACGATTAATTGCTAAAAAAAGAAAAATCATATCCCTACATATAAAACTAACACAGTATCACAACTATTCAACACTCTCTTTCTCAACTGTTGATCTGAGTAGCTCGAAATTAAAATTCCTATCACATCAACGAAAAAATGACAATGAAAAAGAGAAAGAGGTAGATGACTAGTAACATGAGTCCATAAGAGGAACTAGATTGAGAAAAGGAACCCATGAAGTGTTGAAAAAGGTTGCTAATCTGTGTATAAGCCTTGGACACCAAGTCATTTAGCGTCTCTTCTTTCACAACTCATGTGGCCTCTTCACCTGTTCAGATCCAAGAGCACTAAAAATTCACCAAATAAATTTAAAAAAAAAAATCAAATCCAAATACAATACAACATAAAGATATAACGCAAATAGGAAACAATGAGATGGAGGCATTGTTAGATGAAGAAGAGAGGGGTGGGCAGAGTGATCGCCGACTATATTGGAGTCTTTAGCACTGTTTGACAGAATTTAGAGACCGAAATCCCAGTTTCTACTTTCAATTGTCGGTCATAGCTTTTGCTTTCTTGCCAAAGTTTTCTTTTTTCCTCTTTGTTTCAATCCTCTGCCATCGCTTTCGTTTTCTTACCAGAGTTTCCCTTATTTTCCTTTTTTTTTTTTCAAAAATGAAAATGAAAATTTGAAAAGATTCATCAAACCCTCATATAGTCACAGACCAAATCAGTATAATGTAAAAGAAAAGTGACAAGTTATTGAAAAATAGAATAGATGTGGATAATGAATTGACAAAACAATTTATTTGTGGATTTAAAAATTTAAGCGGATTATTGTAATTGTATAATTATTCTCAATTTTAGCAAAAAAATTATCAAATTGTTCAATTTGCATTGCAACTAATTATATTAGATTAAGTCATTTTCACTCTTTACTTAGTTTACATGTGATTTTAGGATTAATTAAATCATTGTTAGAAGTTAACATTAGATATCTAAATGAACAGAATAAAATTAGACCATAGGAAGTGAGAGCGGGCATATATAGATAATGATTAGGCAGCAACAAGCAAACAGAGCATTAAGACTGCACGTTTCTAAAACATTTTTAATTGACATAATCGATATGAATCTATCACGATTTTATGTCATTCAATTCTTCAATGAAATTTTTAGAATGACCATATTGAATTTTATCACATTTTCTCCCATAGAAATTAAACAAACAGCCACGCTTGCACATTTGAGGTAAAATTTTATTCGACGTGTTCTAAGTGAACACAGTGTATGACATTAAAGAAACAAGCTAGAAGCCATACAGTGGATTTTATTTCTTGATAACTAAAAATCACAAGAGGGGCTCATCAACTCCAAAGTTTAACCAAGGCTTTCCTCAGAACCCCACAATAGGCACATTTTGTTTGGTATTGCAACTAAACATAACTCCAAGAGTCGTGATGATATCAGTGAATATCATTCATGCAATCCTCAGGAGCAAATTGAAGTCCATCAATATTGCCGTCATAGGTGAGGCGCATGTTTTGTTGTTGCCATAGCCCCAGAATTGATTCTCCATCTGCGGGCCATATTGCAATGCAAAAAAATCCGACGCTTAGATCGTCAGGAAAGTGAACATATTGGGGCTCAACATGATAGTCACCGCCTTCAAAATGAAATGTCATATTAGCCAAATCGTTGTAACCAGGAGGACACTCATAGCATAGTTCAAGATTCAGCGGCCCATCTATTTCTCTTAGAAGATTTTGAGCATTATAGTACATCCTAAATGATGCCATTATGTAATCGTATGCGCTGAACCCGTCCAAAACGGTTCGGTCGATTTTAGTGAAGGTTGTTCCACTGTCCAAAAGGAAGCCACCGCTACCATCCTGTCTAAACTGGAATTGCCTAGGTTGGAATCCTTGTCGTACTGCCCTTATGCTGATGTCTAATAAGTTCATGAAATAATGATAACTCCCAGCTGGAGTCACAAGTCTTGTCGTTTTAGCATTTTCTGAAGGGGGTGGAATGGCATCACCAAACCTGAGTTTACCATAATCTTGGTCTAATTGTCTAAATGGGGGAAAACAGTAGGAGAATCGATGGTTAACTAAGTTGGACAGTTGTGAAATTAATGAATCTGGTGACTTGTTCAGTCCCAGTAGGCCCGAAATAACCCTAATTTCGCCCCACTTAAAGTTTCGATTGTCATTTGAGCAACCAAAGACTATATCTTGAAGGACTACGGTACTAGACTGACTTTGATAAAACTTGAATTGTTCCACTGATGCAACACCACGTGTTGAAGATCCATCTCCGTACCTGATCTTGTAGGTGCATTTATTGTTTTGACAACGGTAGCCGGGCAGCTGCTCCGAACAAAATGGGTGATCGCAGGAGAGGGATCGGTAACTATCAGAAGTTCGAGAGTTGTATATAGGATAATCTTGAGAGTAACAATTTTTGCAAGGCCTACATTGGGTCCAACTTAAGCTACCACCCGTGTCAAGAAGCAGGAACGATTCGGTGGCTCTGCTTCCGATTTCAGTCAAGACAAAGTAGTGGTAATTGGCTTCGTCTGCGGGCATATAGAGGTCGTCAGCAGGCTCTGCCATAGCATTTGGACGTGACAAATTTTTCAAATAATGACGTCTGACTCCAGAGAATCTAAAGAACTTTTCTATTTTTTCAGCATAAGTGATGTTTCCAGGATACAATGGAGACTCAGGAGAGTTTTTAGGGATGAGCTTCAAGCTAAACCCAGTAGTTTTGGAGGACACAATGGAACAGAATTGGGATAATGTTACAAGACAAAAATAGAGGGCAACTAATGGCAAGGCTTGTCTTTTGTCCATGCTTAAGATTATGAAGATTGTTACTGTAATTCATTGACAAGGTTATATGAATATATAGGTTTTGAGATCCAAATATATGTGTTAAGGTAATCAACTACGTTTCGAATCGGTCAAGTAAAAAGACAAAAAGGAAACATGTTATCTCTAACATGTGTATTCCGTGCTGCATTGCTTCACTGCATTCTGACGCGAAATAAAAGCACCGTTCTAATCATTGAAAAAAGAGATGTCGTTAATTTGGTTTATCAGCAAAGGTCAACTGTTTTTTTTTCTTTATTATTTATTTTTTATTATATATATATTATATATGATATACATGCAAGAAAAATTGATTTGAAGAGCATGACGAAGTGTATCTTAACAATTCGATCAAACATATCAACGACATTTGAAGATTTTTCCAATAACCAAACAAAAAAATCTAAATTTAGGGTATACCAAAAAAGAAAAGAAAATTTCTACTTAATAGGCAACACATTATTTGTTTCTATTTTATTTCATTATAATTCATCTTTAGTATCAAAGATAATAATTTGACAATATTTGATCCGATTGAGTAATTATAAAAAGTTAATAAAAAATTAAAATTATTATAATTTAAATAATTCTTTTTCAGTTCACCACATTTAATTTATTTCATATAATTTTTCTTTCGATTGATCAATGTAATGTTCTTCATTTTTCTTTTTTTTAACAAATTTAAAAAAATTATAAAATTTTGATTTTTTTAGCCCATTATGAGGTCTATTATATTATGAATTACAAAGTTGAGACAATAGTTTATTTTCTTACCAATTTATAAATCTTATCTATATAAACCTCCGATCTAAATCGACTTAAATTTTTAATTATTAAAAACACTAAAGGATGAAAAAATTTGCAATTTTTCTTTTTCAATATTTTGACTTCTACCAATTCCAAGCCAAATAGATAGAAAGTACATGACGATATTCTTAATTACCATAACACACACATGTTTATAACATAACGAATTTAGGTTATATAAAGAAGTCAAATGAAAAATTTCACATAAAAAGTAAGAAATATATTTCATTAAAATTTATATCTAATATCAAAGTCGATGATTTAGTAATATTTTATAAGATTGATCAAGTACTTTTCTTCGAGTGATTGAAAATCATATATTTATTCTTCTTCCAATTCAAAATTTTCCTTTTACTTCTTCTTTCCTAGTGTATGTAATATCATTATTTTTTTCATTTTTTTCCCATCTTTGAAATATCTTAAAGTTTGGTATATTAAAACGTATACCAATGTGTGAGTTGTATAAGTGAAGTAATTACCTTAGTATTCATAAATATAAAAATATTTTGTACTTGAACCTAGGATCTCTTTTTTCTATATTTTTAAACAATAGGTTGCTCTTAAGGTCATAAACAAGTATTTTTTTAACTATTTTTTAGTTTGTTCTAATATTTATTATTTAACCCCAAGCATTTTTTAAAGGAATGTGACATATTAGCATATTAAAAAATAAGTTTAGATTTGCCCAAAGAATAGAAAATATAAGTATATATAGACATAGATATGTATATATGGATATATATGCATATTTGCATATGCATATATGTATACATATATAGATATGCATGTATACATCCATATATGTGTCTTTATACATAATAAGAGAGAGAGAGAGAGAGAGAGAGAGAGAGTGGTTGGTGCTCACATGACTAAAGGCTAAATCTTTATATGAATTGCCATCTAGAACTACTTATCTTATGTCCTTGCAAGTGAGTAATTCAAACCAACTTTTTGCACCTAATTATCTAAACTTATATACTTTTATCTTTATTAAGCACTTGTCTTTTTGACCTCACTTGAATCTTGTCATACATCATGTATTCCACTACTCTTACCTTGTATCTCATTTTAATAGTGTCTGTTAACCTCATTCTCACTTGTTTATGTTTTAGTATAAGCTTAAACTCCGACAACTATAACAGAGTTTAGTGTTAATAAAAATCAATAGCTCCAATACTTAATCAATCATGTTACTTAATAAACCCTTTATCTCATATTCCCTTCTTATGGCTTTACAACACTACTTATAGTTGAAACTCTTTAAATTCCTATGGTAACTGAACTCTGATCAAAGTTGTATCTCTTACAATAATTAGGTCACTAAGACATCTTATACAGAGATCTTAAAATGCTTCCCTATTTAATTCATGTAATTCTTTTTTAACAATCCACTTATATCTTACTATAATTCCTTCAAAAATTTCCTATCTCCATTTGTTGCATGACAATAAACACAACATGCTCACTCTAATCATTTATTCTTTTAGTCATTTCTTTTCAACATGTTACTCAACTTGTTTATGGCTTTAGGACTTCTAATGCCTTTATTCACTCATGACATCTTCTGCTAGGTCTTACTATTGACTTGCCAAATTTCAATCTTCTTTTGCACCCTTCAAATTTGCTACTTCACTCTTCCTTGATATAACTTCTTTCTCTTAGTTCCACCTATTTGTCCATAGGTGTACATGACTACAATCATTGATCTTTTACTGTTTGTATTAGTCTTTATAATAATGTTGAGATTGTTGGGATTAATGGGTCATGTGTTACATTTCTCTATATTTTGATATATCCCTTATGTTTAATTGATGTCAATATATTTAAATTATTCTCTTTATATCTTGATTAACAAGCTTGTGTACTTTATATGGTTATAATACTTTGTTAAATGTTGTTTATAATAAGATTTCAGAAATTTGAATTCTGAATTGAGTTAACAATTATGTAAAGATCTTTTTTTTTTTTTTCAATTCTTAACTTTTAGGAAGGTAGTTCGAAGAAAGATGAAAAGAATCTTGAAAATTTAAAATTAAAAAAAAAATTCAAATTAATCAACATATGTGAGTGACTAATTACTTGAGGAAAAGAAAAGAAAAGTAGGAAACAAATAGAACATTTAGGTCAATCAAATGGACTAGTCCTATATTTGACTAGACATTGAAGTGAGTTTAAGTTTCAAAGAGAGAAGTTATAGAAATTTCAAACCGATTAACCTGAAGTAGCTAAAAGAGTTCAAGCAACTAAGTGCAAAAGTTACAGAGAATTAAAGTCTATTAACTAGACTGTGCTTGTGATCAACCGATGAGACTAAACAATATAAAGAGTGGAGGTTGAAAAAATTGTAGATATTTTGGTTCAATTGACTAGCACAAGTTTTATAGTTGACCAATGCTTTAAAAGAAAAGTTTCTTATTTTGAAAATTAATTCTCTTTATGGAAATAGATTAATATTCAATGATTAATTTTTGTCTTTTGTCTATAAAAGAGTTTAAGAAACTCTTTACGGATGAACTTGAAATATTGCATTGAGTTAAATAATAGAGCAAAGGGAAAAAGTAAAAGAAAGAGAAAATAAAAAAGTAAAGGCTCTAAGAGTGAATAGTTAAATTTGTGAAAGAGTAACAATATTTTAGTGAAAGATGTTAGAGCATGAATTTCTACTGTTAATTCTTATGAAAAATTCATGAAAATTGTGTTGTAATCAAGGCCAAAGTGACTAAGTGTAAAGAGTCATTTTTAACTTATAAAAAAGGAAAGTGATAATGAAGTTGAATTCTCAAGGTAGAAATTTTGAAAAGTGGATGTAAACGTTTAGTTTGAGTCGAACTATCATAAATTATTATGCATAGTATCTCTTTTCCCCTATCTCTCTTTAATTTCAATTGATTATATTGTTTATTTTATTATTTGATTATTGTTTATCTTGTTATCTCTTATTAGAGTTGAGATTGAGGGTAAATTAAGTGACTTAAGTTAAATAGACCTAATTCACCTATCTCTTAGGTTATTTTAAGGACCAGTAAAAGGATCACAACTTGTAAAATTCTTGTTGCTCAAAATAGTCAATTCATTCTTACTTATTTCACCGATTACCTGTCTTTCAATATTCTCAAGTATACTAAATCCTCATTAACCTGTTCTTAGAAAGTTTTTCTTTTATACTATGTTAGGTTCAATTGTCATTCTTTGTCTTAATATCATGACTAACATCTAAGGCTTTAGAAATTCTAAATAACATAGGTGATTCTCGCTTTCTCAACTATATTTGGGTTTATTTAGTTCTTAAAGTGGCATCACAAGTAACCTCTAAATATATTCAACCAATCAACTTATGCAATGTAATTTTTAAAATTATATTTAAAACTATTTCAAATAAGTTGATTTGTTTTTTAGGTAAAAAAAAACTAAAAATTTGAATCCAAAGTTAGCTTTTACCTTTCAAAAGTATCAAAGAAAATAATTACTAAAAAATGTTGTTTAGCCAATTGGTTAGTTAGCTACAATTTTCAACCTTTTTATAATAAGAATTAATTTTTTTCATCCAAAATCATTGATAGTCTAACTTAATGAGAAGATCAACCAAGTTTTGAAAATACATTTATCATGGAATTCAGCAATTGTGTAAACTAAGCTTTTGAATTTAGCCTCTATGCTAAATCAAGTGACCCTCTGTTACTTATGAGAACTCCATGAAATGAGATTGGAGCTAAGGAATATGCCAAAACCGCTAACTAATCATCTAGTGTCATAGTTTCTAGCTCATCTTGCATCTAAAAAGCATGAAGATAGAAATTGTTGTTGTAGATAAAGAGTATGTCATAGTGTTGTGTGCTACAAACAAAACACAATATACATTTGAAATATTGTCAATAGACCGTTATGGGTGCATGCATGAATTAACAAGTAGTGTTGACAACAAAAGTAATGTTAGGCTGAGTAAGAGTAAGATACTGCAATACTTTCACAGTACTACAATAAAGCAAATTCGAGAACAACTCACCACAGTGGATAGATGGAATATTTGAGTCAATGACATAAGGTATGATGACAAGTTTCATGTCTTATATTTTTGCTCGTGTAAAAAAATTCATTGTATATTTTGACTAGTGAAGAAGAATACCATCCAAAGTGCATTATAGTTTAATCTCAAGGAAATAATTAAGTTCACCTAAGTCTTTGATAGTAAATTCCTTTTGTAAAGTCTCTAAAAGAACAAACAATAGTACTATAAGAGATCGTGTAGGAATTATGCATGAATTAGCAATACCTTATGGTCAACTAAAACAATAGTAATATATTATACTGTGTTATATGTAGTATAAAAAATGATAAGTTGACTAAAAAAGCTACAAAACCAATGAAGATGAGAAAATTACTAAAATGTTGGTACCAAGCACGAAGTGCTTATTTTAGGCCATAAAAAGATTGTTTTAAATGACAAACATGATAAGGATGGTGAGGATTAACAAAACTTGACAGTTGATCTATGAATATGTTTTTGGTTAGATGACCATAAGGTATTGCTAATGTTGAGTTGATGGAGTTGCAAAGCACAAGAAAATATAGTAATAAAGATTGTGAGAATCGTGACATGTTTAACTACCGAACTAAAGATTTCATTGTAGTTAATTCCCTATTATCGATGAAAGTTTTTTGCGACTAATCTAACCTTATACCTTTCAAGAGAATCATTTATATGAAGTTTGGTAAGAAAGACCTATTCACAACTAGTAAGCTTACAGGTCGGAGAAGCTGGTATAAGGTAAGTTTTCAAAAGTGTGGTGTATTCTTCTACCATATTTGCTCGCCAATTCAAATCTTTTACTTTTTAACTATAACAAGATAGTGTGGATGAGATTGCTATTAAAGTGGTAAGTGTATAAGTATGATCTTTTTGTAAATGACGATAAGGAATGATATCATCTTGAAGTCTAGTCACCATAGGGTAGGCTAGTGGTGCATGTTATGGTATCTATGAAATAGTTTCACTGATAAGAGAGGGCACTGTAGGTTGCAATTAGAGAGATATAAAGTGCAAAGTGGTGGCACTACTTTGTATGGGAGTCGATATATGAGATGTATTAATCCTTGACTCTTGCATTTGTGAATCATCATGTTGCAAATGCATTAGTGGAGGAATGTAAAAAGGTAACTCTAATAATGTTGTGGGGACATATTTGATGGTACATTAATGACAGGAGTAGCAAACAAAAAAATAGTCTTTTAAAAAATGACATTTACAACTATATAAAATTGTTGTTTTCGTGGTGAATAACATCGATAGCCCTCGACACCTGAGGGATATCCCATGAAAATACACCAATATGATTTACGCTCCAATTTGTGCTTAGTATAAAGTCATAAGTTCAAGCATATAACACAACTAAAAACCTGAAGATGCTCAATACGTGGCGCGATAAAAAAGAGTGCTTCCTAAAGGCTACACTACTATAGAACTACAGTAAGCAATTAGTTGATAATGTGAATTGCACTTTCAAAAGCAAAAGCCCAAAAGTGAGAGAGAACAAATGCATGGTGCATCATTGTCAAACCTATTTCAACCACATGTCCATTTATAAATACCATACTTCTGTAACAATTTATTAAAAGATGTAGAAAGAAAATTTTTGGTGACTCTTGCATTTGTGAATCATCATGTTGCAAATGCATTAGTGGAGGAATGTAAAAAGGTCACTCTAATAATGTTGTGGGGACATATTTGATGGTACGTTAGTGACAGGAGTAGCAAACAAAAAAATAGTCTTTTAAAAAATGACATTTACAACTATATAAAATTGTTGTTTTCGTGGTGAATAACATCGATAGCCCTCGACACCTGAGGGATATCCCATGAAAATACACCAATATGATTTACGCTCCAATTTGTGCTTAGTATAAAGTCATAAGTTCAAGCATATAACACAACTAAAAACCTGAAGATGCTCAATACGTGGCGCGATAAAAAAGAGTGCTTCCTAAAGGCTACATTACTATAGAACTACAGTAAGCAATTAGTTGATAAAGTGAATTGCACTTTCAAAAGCAAAAGCCCAAAAGTGAGAGAGAATAAATGCATGGTGCATCATTGTCAAACCTATTTCAACCACATGTCCATTTATAAATACCATACTTCTGTAACAATTTATTAAAAGATGTAGAAAGAAAATTTTTGGCACAATCACTTTGAATAGCTTTGACTTGGATATTAAGTCAGTGTTCAACAAAGTTTAAAAAGACCACAAACATATGTAAAAATTGATCACAAGAATTGAATACATAAAGTTAAGAAAATTTGGAATAATCATCAATAAAATAAACATAATATTGATTATTTTGGTAAAACATTATAGAAGCCTACCTCCTAATATCAAAATAAATTAATTCTAGGGGAGCTCTATACCTATGAAAAGTGGGAGGATGGGGATGACAATGACTTTTGTCAAGCAAGTTAATTGTATGACTGATGACTTATTAAACATACGAAAAATAGTTGAATATGGAGCATGACCCAAACAATGGTGCCACCAAAAAAAAGAGTTAGACTGAGACAGGTAATAAACTGATGGAGAAAATTTGGAGTGACTGGATAGTTGATATTGTCCCTGATTAAGATTCCTTCAGAAGAGAATCTTATCCGTACAATGGACTTCACATAAAAACAATTAGGTGAGAAAATGAAATCACAATTGTTTTTTTTATGAAAATTGACAAACTAAAAGTAAGTTTTTTTTAACTAAAACACTACAGACATAAAAATTTTGAAAAACAAGAGTACTTGTATAGGTTATTGGGAAGATAGACCCATTACTTATGATAACATGTTAGTTGCTTGTATAAAGTTGAAAAGAGGACAATTATAACTAATTATTTGTGGCATGGGGTATGACACTAAAATCTAGGTATCACAAGTTTGGAAATACTGACGGTAGTGATAGAATTTTAGCAATGTAAAGTTATGATATTAAGCTTAAAGATTATAATAGAAGTCTATAATCACAATACACATTAACTTGGTAATCAAAACGATTGTAGAGTTGAGGTTGCTTGCATTTGGTGAGAATTTGAGGTTGAATTTTGTGGGTCAAAATGTTGCCTATTATGCAAAATTTGTCGCCCAAGTCTTGGTGACCTATCTATATAATATGATGTCCATGTCATGTATGTTGTTAAATTGGAAGTAATTGATTGTAGCAAATCAACGCATGCTTTATAAGCTAAGAGTAGTCTATGTAAGTACTCATGTGTAAGGGATTGGTACTAACTTCGAATAAAGATCAATATTGCTACAGATTAAAGATTAAAGATTAAAGACACTACTCACCTTTACTGCCAAAACTGTTTAAGCACTAAAACTTGAAGAAGGAAGTTCAGTAACTTTCCCCACTGCAACTATTTTCCCTAAAGCACAAAGCATTCCACTTGACATGTAACCTAGGGCAATCCACCTGAAATAAACAAAATGAAAGAACAATCTTCATTTGCTTACCTTCAGTGCGGAGTGTGAACCTGCCAAGTTGTGGAAAATCTTCAAACTTCTCAATGCAAATTGAATTATTCACCTAGCAAGCAAGTACATAGGCAAAGGGTAATATAAAGACACATAGGTAGCACTACTGTTTTTTGATTGCAGTCTTTTAGTGTACTAAATATGTTGGCAATCATATAATTGCAACTTCGATGGAGATTGGGGCAAAAATAATATCAGCCTCCAGATTCATGGTAGAAAATGCCAAAAATCAGGCCCAACAACCTGAATGCTGTAGACAACGAGTGAGCCATTTTTCACAAAGAGGACCTTTTTTTTCATAAGCTTCTTTGTCTTGAGATCAATTTGCTGCAAAAGGTTTGACAATGATGCACCATGCATTTGTTCTCTCTCACTTTTGGGCTTTTGCTTTTGAAAGTGCAATTCACATTATCAATTAATTGCTTACTATAGTTTTATAATAGTGTAGCCTTTAGGAAGCATTATTTTCTATCGCGCCACGTATTGAGCATCTTCAGGTTTTTAGTTGTGTTATATGCTTGAACTTATGACTTTATACTAAGCACAAATTGGAGCGTAAATCATATTAGTGTATTTTTATGGGATATCCCTCAGGTGTCGAGGGCTATCGATGTTATTCACCATAAAAACAACAATTTTATATAGTTGTAATGTCATTTTTTAAAAGACTATTTTTTTGTTTGCTACTCCTGTCACTAACGTACCATCAAATATGTCCCCACAACATTATTAGAGTTACCTTTTTACATTCCTCCATTAATGCATTTGCAACATGATGATTCACAAATGCAAGAGTCAAGGATTAATACATCTCATATATTGACTCCCATACAAAGTAGTGCCACCACTTTGCACTTTATATCTCTTTAATTACAACCTACAGTGCCCTCTCTTACCACTGAAACTATTTCACAGATACCACAACATGCACCACTAGCCTACCCTATGGTGACCAGACTTCAAGATGATATCATTCCTTATCGTCATTTACAAAAAGATCATACTTATACACTTACCACTTTAATAGCAATCTCATCCATACTATCTTGTTATAATTAAAAAGTAAAAGATTTGAATTGGCGAGCAAATATGGTAGAAGAATACACCACATTTTTGAAAAATTACCTTATACCAGCTTCTCCGACCTGTAAGCTTACTAGTTGTGAATAGGTCTTTCTTACCAAACTTCATATAAACGATTCTCTTGAAAGGTATAAGGTTAGATTAGTTGCAAAAAACTTTCATCAATAATAGAGAATTAACTATAATGAAATCTTTAGTTCGGTAGTTAAACATGTCACGATTCTCACAATCTTTGTTACTATATTTTCTTGTGCTTTACAACTCCATCAACTCAACATTAGCAATACCTTATGGTCATCTAACCAAAAACATATTCATAAATCAACTGTCAAGTTTTGTTGATCCTCACCATCCTTATCATGTTTGTCATTTAAAACAATCTTTTTATGGCCTAAAATAAGCACTTCGTGCTTGGTACCAACATTTTAGTAATTTTCTCATCTTTATTGGTTTTGTAGCTTTTTTAGTCAACTTATCATTTTTTATACTACATATAACACAGTATAATATATTCCTATTTGTCTCTGTTAACGACATAATTCCTACACGATCTCTTATAGTACCATTGTTTGTTCTTTTAGAGACTTTACAAAAGGAATTTACTGTCAAAGACTTAGGTGAACTCAATTATTTCCTTGAGATTAAACTATAATGCACTTTGGATGGTATTCTTCTTCACTAGTCAAAATATACAGTGAATTTTTTTACACGAGCAAAAATATAAGACATGAAACTTGTCATCATACCTTATGTCATTGACTAAAATATTCCATCTATCCACTGTGGTGAGTTGTTCTCGAATCTGCTTTATTGTAGTACTGTGAAAGTATTGCAGTATCTTACTCTTACTCAGCCCAACGTTACTTTTGTTGTCAACACTACTTGTTAATTCATACATGCACCCATAACGGTCTATTGACAATATTTCAAATGTATATTGTGTTTTGTTTCCAGCACACAACACTATAACATACTCTTTATCTACAACAACAATTTCTATCTTCATGCTTTTTAGATGCAAGTTGAGCTAGAAACTATGACATTAGATGATTAATTAGCGGTTTTGGCATATTCTTTAGCTCCGATCTTATTTTATGGAGTTCTCATAAGTAACAGAGGGTCACCTGATTTAGCACAGAGGTTGAATTCAAAAAGCTTAGTTTACACAATTGCTCAATTCCACGATAATTGTATTTTCAAAACTTGGTGGATCTTCTCATTAAGTTAGACTATCAATGATTTTGGATGAAAAAAATTAATTGTTATTACAAAAAGGTTGAAATTTGTAGCTAACTAACCAATTGGCTAAACAACATTTTTTAGTAATTATTTTCTTTGATACTTTTGAAAGGTAAAAGCTAACTTTGGATTCAAATTTTTAGTTTTTTTTACCCAAAAAACAAATCAACTTATTTGAAATAGTTTTAAATATAATTTTAAAAATTACATTGCATAAGTTGATTGGTTGAATATATTTAGAGGTTACTTGTGATGCCACTTTAAGAACTAAATAAACCCAAATATAGTTGAGAAAGCAAGAATCACCTATGTTATTTAGAATTTCTAAAGCCTTAGATGTTAGTCATGATATTAAGACAAAGAATGACAATTGAACCTAACATAGTCTAAAAGAAAAACTTTCTAAGAACAGGTTAATGAGGATTTAGTATACTTGAGAATATTAAAAGACAGGTAATTGGTGAAATAAGTAAGAATGAATTGACTATTTTGAGCAAAAAGAATTTTACAAGTTGTGATCCTTTTATTGGTCCTTAAAATAACCTAAGAGATGGGTGAATTAGGTCTATTTAAGTTAAGTCACTTAATTTACCCTCAATCTCAACTCTAATAAGAGATAACAAGATAAACAATAATCAAATAATAAAATAAACAATATAATCAATTGAAATTAAAGAGAGATAGGGGAAAAGAGATACCATGCATAATAATTTATGATAGTTCGACTCAAACTAAACGTTTACATCCACTTTTCAAAGTTTCTACCTTGAGAATTCAACTTCATTATCACTTTCCTTTTTTATAAGTTAAAAATGACTCTTTATACTTAGTCACTTTGGCCTTGATTACAACACAATTTTCATGAATTTTTCATAAGAATTAACAGTTCTTCACACATTTAGAAATTCATGCTCTAACATCTTTCACTAAAATATTGTTACTCTTTCACAAATTTAACTATTCACTCTTAGAGCCCTTACTTTTTTATTTTCTCTTTCTCTTACCTTCTCCCTTTGCTCTATCATTTAACTCAATGCAATATTTCAAGTTCATCCGTAAAGAGTTTCTTAAACTCTTTTATAGACAAAAGACAAAAATTAATCATTGAATATTAATCTATTTCCATAAAGAGAATTAATTTTCAAAATAAGAAACTTTTCTTTTAAAGCATTGGTCAACTACAAAACTTGTGCTAGTCAAGTGAACCAAAATATCTACAATTTTTTCAAACTCCACTCTTTATATTGTTTAGTCTCATCGGTTGATCACAAGCACAGTCTAGTTAATAGACTTTAATTCTCTGTAACTTTTGCACTTAGTTGCTTGAACTCTTTTAGCTACTTCAGGTTAATCGGTTTGAAATTTCTATAACTTCTCTCTTTGAAACTTAAACTCACTTCAATGTCTAGTCAAATATAGGACTAGTCCATTTGATTGACCTAAATTTTCTATTTGTTTCCTACTTTTCTTCTCTTTTCCTCAAGTAATTATTTACTCACATATGTTGATTAATTTGAATTTTTTTTTAATTTTAAATTTTCAAGATTCTTTTCATCATTCTTCGAACTACCTTCCTAAAAGTTAAGAATTGAAAAAAAAAAAAAAGATCTTTACATAATTGTTAACTCAATTCAGAATTCAAATTTCTGAAATCTTATTATAAACAACATTTAACAAAGTATTATAACCATATAAAGTACACAAGCTTGTTAATCAAGATATAAAGAGAATAATTTAAATATATTGACATCAATTAAACATAAGGGATATATCAAAATATAGAGAAATGTAACACATGACCCATTAATCCCAACAATCTCAACATTATTATAAAGACTAATACAAAGAGTAAAAGATCAATGATTGTAGTCATGTACACCTATGGACAAATAGGTGGAACTAAGAGAAAGAAGTCATGTCAAGGAAGAGTGAAGTAGCAAATTTGAAGGGTGCAAAAGAAGATTGAAATTTGGCAAGTCAATAGTAAGACCTAACAGAAGATGTCATGAGTGAATAAGGGCATTAGAAGTCCCAAAGCCATAAACAAGTTTAGTAACATGTTGAAAAGAAATGACTAAAAGAATAAATGATTAGAGCGAGCATGTTGTGTTTATTGTCATGCAACAAATGGAGATAGGAAATTTTTGAAGGAATTATAGGAAATTTTTGAAGGAATTATAGTAAGATATAAGTGGATTGTTAAAAAAGAATTACATGAATTAAATAGGGAAGCATTTTAAGATCTTTGTATAAGATGTCTTAGTGAGCTAATTATTGTAAGAGATACAACTTTGATCAAAGTTTAGTTACCATAGGAATTTAAAGAGTTTCAACTATAAGTAGTGTTGTAAAGCCACAAGAAGGGAATATGAGATAAAGGGTTTATTAAGTAACATGATTGATTGAGTATTGGAGCTATTGATTTTTAATAACACTAAACTCTGTTATAGTTACCGGAGTTTAAGCTTATACTAAAACACAAACAAGTGAGAATGAGGTTAACAGACACTATTAAAATTTGATACAAGGTGAGAGTAGTGGAATACATGATGTATGACAAGATTCAAGTGAGGTCAAAAAGACAAGTGCTCAATAAAGATAAAAGTATATAAGTTTAGATAATTAGGTGCGAAAAGTTGGTTTGCATTACTCACTTGCAGGGACATAAGATGAGTAGTTATAGATGGCAATTCATATAGAGATTTAGCCTTTAGTCATGTGAGCACCAACCACTCTCTCTCTCTCTCTCTCTCTCTCTCTCTCTCTCTCTCTCTCTCTCTTGTTATGTATAAAGACACATATATGGATGTATACATGCATATGTATATATGTATACATATATGCATATGCAAATATGCATATATATCCATATATACATATCTATGTCTATATATACTTATATTTTCTATTATTTGGGCAAATCTAAACTTATTTTTTAATATGCTAATATGTCACATTCCTTTAAAAAATGCTTGGGGTTAAATAATAAATATTAGAACAAATTAAAAAATAGTTAAAAAAATACTTGTTTATGACCTTAGGAGCAACCTATTGTTTAAAAATATAGAAAAAAGAGATCCTAGGTTCAAGTACAAAATATTTTTATATTTATGAATACTAAGGTAATTACTTCACTTATACAACTCACACATTGGTATACGTTTTAATATACCAAACTTTAAGATATTTCAAAGATGGGAAAAAAATAAAAAAAATAATGATATTACATACACTAGGAAAGAAGAAGTAAAAGGAAAATTTTGAATTGGAAGAAGAATAAATATATGATTTTCAATCACTCGAAAAAAAGTACTTGTTCAATCTTATAAAATATTACTAAATCATTGATTTTGATATTAGATATAAATTTTAATGAAATATATTTCTTACTTTTTAAGTGAAATTTTTCATTTGACTTCTTTATATAACCTAAATTCATTATGTTATAAACATGTGTGTGTTCTGGTGATTAAGAATATCTTCATGTACTTTCTGTCTATTTGGCTTGGAATTGGTAGAAGTCAAAATATTGAAAAAGAAAAATTGCAAATTTTTTCATCCTTTAGTGTTTTTAAAAATTAAAAATTTAAGTCGATTTAGATTGGAGGTTTATATAGGTAAGATTTATAAATTGGTAAGAAAATAAACTATTGTCTTAACTTTGTAGTTCATAATATAATAGACCTCATAATGGGTTAAAAAATTAAAATTTTATAATTTTTTTAAATTTGTAAAAAATAAGAAAAATAAGAAAAATGAAGAACATTGCATTGATTAATCCAAGAAAAAATTATATGAAATAAATTAAATGCAGTGAACTGAAAAGGAATTATTTAAATTATAATAATTTTAATTTGTTGGTAACTTTTTATAATTACTCAATTGGATCAAATATTATCAAATCATTATTTTTTATGCTAAAGATGAATTATAATGAAATAAAATAGAAACAAATAATGTGTTGTTTATTAAGTAGAAATTTTCTTTTCTTTTTTGATATACCCTAAATTTAGAATTTTTTATTTTCTGGATTATTGGAAAAATCTTCAAATGTCGTTGACATGTTTGATCGTATTGTTAAGATACACTTCGTCATGCTCTTCAAATCAATTTTTCTTGCATGTATATCATATATAATATATATATATATAATAAAAATAATAAATAATAAAGAAAAAAAACAGTTGACCTTTGCTGATAAACCAAATTAACGACATCTCTTTTTTCAATGATTAGAACGGTGCTTTTATTTCGCGTCAGAATGCAGTGAAGCAATGCAGCACGGAATACACATGTTAGAGATAACATGTTTCCTTTTTGTCTTTTTACTTGACCGATTCGAAACGTAGTTGATTACCTTAACACATATATTTGGATCTCAAAACCTATATATTCATATAACCTTGTCAATGAATTACAGTAACAATCTTCATAATCTTAAGCATGGACAAAAGACAAGCCTTGCCATTAGTTGCCCTCTATTTTTGTCTTGTAACATTATCCCAATTCTGTTCCAGTGTGTCCTCCAAAACTACTGGGTTTAGCTTGAAGCTCATCCCTAAAAACTCTCCTGAGTCTCCATTGTATCCTGGAAACATCACTTATGCTGAAAAAATAGAAAAGTTCTTTAGATTCTCTGGAGTCAGACGTCATTATTTGAAAAATTTGTCACGTCCAAATGCTATGGCAGAGCCTGCTGACGACCTCTACATGCCCGTAGAGGACGCCGGTTACCACTACTATGTCTTGACTGAAATCGGAAGCAGAGCCACCGAATCGTTCCTGCTTCTTGACACGGGTGGTAGCTTAAGTTGGACCCAATGTAGGCCTTGCAAAAATTGTTACTCTCAAGATTCTCCTATATACAACTCTCGAACTTCTGATAGTTACCAATACCTCACCTGCGATCACCCATTTTGTTCCGAGGAGCTGCCCGGCTACCGTTGTCAAAACAATAAATGCACCTACAAGATGTGGTACGGAGATGGATCTTCAACACGTGGTGTTGCATCAGTGGAACAATTCAAGTTTTCTCAAAGTCAGTCTAGTCCTGTAATCCTTCAAGATATAGTCTTTGGTTGCTCAAATGACAATCGAAACTTTAAGTGGGGCGAAGTTAGGATTATTTCGGGCCTACTGGGACTGAACAAGTCACCAGATTCATTAATTTCACAACTGTCCAACTTAGTTAACCATCGATTCTCCTACTGTTTTCCCCCATTTAGACAATTAGACCAAGATTATGGTAAACTCAGGTTTGGTGATGCCATTCCACCCCCTTCAGAAAATGCTAAAACGACAAGATTTGTGACTCTAGCTGGAAGTTATCATTATTTCATGAACTTATTAGACATCAGCATAAGGGCAGTACGACAAGGATTACAACCTAGGCAATTCCAGTTTAGACAGGATGGTAGCGGTGGCTTCCTTTTGGACAGTGGAACAATCCTCACTAAAATCGACCGAACCGTTTTGGACGGGTTCAGCGCATACGATTACATAATGGCATCATTTAGGATGTACTATAATGCTCAAAATCTTCTAAGAGAAATAGATGGGCCGCTGAATCTTGAACTATGCTACGAGTGTCCTCCTGGTTACAACGATTTGGCTAATATGACATTTCATTTTGAAGGCGGTGACTATCATGTTGAGCCCCAATATGTTCACTTTCCTGACGATCTAAGCGTCGGATTTTTTTGCATTGCAATATTGCCCGGAGATGGAGAATCAATTCTGGGGCTATGGCAACAACAAAACATGCGCCTCACCTATGACGGCAATATTGATGGACTTCAATTTGCTCCCGAGGATTGCATGAATGATATTCACTGATATCATCACGACTCTTGGAGTTATGTTCAGTTGCAATACCAAACAAAATGTGCCTATTGTGGGGTTCTGAGGAAAGCCTTGGTTAAACTTTGGAGTTGATGAGCCCCTCTTGTGATTTTTAATTATCAAGAAATAAAATCCACTGTGTGGCTTCTAGCTTGTTTCTTTAATGTCATACACTGTGTTCACTTAGAACACGGCGAATAAAATTTTACCTCAAATGTGCAAGCGTGGCTGTTTGTTTAATTTCTATGGGAGAAAATGTGATAAAATTCAATATGGTCATTCTAAAAATTTCATTGAAGAATTGAATGACATAAAATCGTGATAGATTCATATCGATTATGTCAATTAAAAATGTTTCAGAAACGTGCAGTCTTAATGCTCTGTTTGCTTGTTGCTGCCTAATCATTATCTATATATGCCCGCTCTCACTTCCTATGGTCTAATTTTATTCTGTTCATTTAGATATCTAATGTTAACTTCTAACAATGATTTAATTAATCCTAAAATCACATGTAAACTAAGTAAAGAGTGAAAATGACTTAATCTAATATAATTAGTTGCAATGCAAATTGAACAATTTGATAATTTTCCTGATAAAATTGAGAATAATTATACAACTACAATAACCTGCTTAAATTTTTAAATCCTCAAATAAATTATTTTTTCAATTCATTATCCACATCTATTCTATTTTTCAATAACTTGTCACTTTTCTTTTACATTATACTGATTTGGTCTGTGACTATATGAGGGTTTGATGAATCTTTTCAAATTTTCATTTTCATTTTTGAAAAAAAAAAGAAAAAGGACAATAAGGGAAACTCTGGTAAGAAAACGAAAGCGATGACAGAGGATTGAAACAAAGAGGAAAAAAGAAAACTTTGGTAAGAAAGCAAAAGCTATGACCGACAATTGAAAGTAGAAACTGGGATTTCGGTCTCTAAATTCTGTCAAACAGTGCTAAAGACTCCCATATAGTCGGCGATCACTCTGCCCACCCCTCTCTTCTTCATCTAACAATGCCTCCATCTCATTGTTTCCTATTTGCGTTATATCTTTATAATGTATTGTATTTGGATTTGATTTTTTAAAAAAAAAAATTATTTGGTGAATTTTTAGTGCTCTTGGATTTGAACAGGTGAAGAGGCCACATGAGTTGTGAAAGAAGAGACGCTAAATGACTTGGTGTCCAAGGCTTATACACAGATTAGCAACCTTTTTCAACACTTCATGGGTTCCTTTTCTCAATCTAGTTCCTCTTATGGACTCATGTTACTAGTCATCTACCTCTTTCTCTTTTTCATTGTCATTTTTTCGTTGATGTGATAGGAATTTTAATTTCGAGCTACTCAGATCAACAGTTGAGAAAGAGAGTGTTGAATAGTTGTGATATTGTGTTAGTTTTATATGTAGGGATATTATTATTATTATTATTATTTTTAGCAATTAATTGTTTTATCTTTGTATAAAAGTTTCATAAATGGAAATACAAAAATAATTTTTATTTATATTTTCCTAAGGTAAAATCTTGTTCCTCCAATGGAAAGCAATTTCTTAGAGTTTCTTAGCTCTTGTGGGTTTGAATAGAGTCCTTATCACGAAAATAAAATTGTTTAATATTTTTACTATAGTCAATATAGTATTTGTGTAATTGACAGAAAATTGTTATTTTGTTCTTATTAATTCTGAAGGTCATTTTACTAACTTCATAAAATTCTCAAATTTAGAAAGGTTTTTTTTTTTAAAAAAAAAAGACTATTAAGATAATATAAAAAACTAATAAAAAGATTAAAAAAATTAATAAAAATATTTTGATTAAACTTAAATTGTTCATATGTTGTCTATCTAGGAATTGCTTTAAGTATACCTAAAATCATGACGACTTATTTTTCTTTAAAAACATAAATAAAAGAAAAAAAAAACTGACCACGAAAGAGTGATAAAAGAATTTACATCAAAGTCAAATATAATATAGTATTTATTTAAGTGAGAGAAATTACTTTGTTCTCATTAATTTTGAAGACTATTTTTGCTGATATGGCAAAATACTCAAATTGAGGAAGACTTATTGTTTTCTTTAAAAGAAAAAAAAAGATATTAAGAGGTTATGGAAGACTAATAAAAAAAATTTGGATTAAACTTAAATTCCTCGTATGCTGCCTACTTAAGAGTTGCTTCAAGTATCTTAAGATCACGAAGAATTATTTAAAAAAAAATAGAGAGATTATTAAGAAGATATACATAACTAATAAAAATATTTGAATCAAACTTAAATTTCTCATATGTTTTAAGAGGTTGGTATTGGAAGGGTCCATGAAAGCTCACGGGATCAATAAAGTGGAATCTATATTTGGCTTACTGTTAGATCATGTGGTCATTATTTTAATTTTTTTGTGCTAACATAAATTGTTCTTATGTGTGTTATTTATGATTATTTATTTTGATGAGTTGGAAAATTCTCATATATGACTATTCTTGATTTCCATGCGTGTTGTAAAGTCTCTTAAATATCTTTATGGTAAAAAGATTACGTGGTATTATATGGCAAGATAAGGTATGGAATGTTCTATATACAAATTCATATGGTGTGATATGTTTGAATTGTTATGGTAAGTAACAAAACCATTGGGTCTTCTTGATACGAAATATTAGCCATTTAATTTTTAGCTCGAGTTAAAATGTTTTTTTTTTTTCACTAAGCTATTAATCGCTTAGTGAGAGTGTGCAGCTATATATTCAAATCAAGAAATATTTTTTGAATGACAAACACAAACAAGTACAAGAAAATTTTTCGAAGGTTGTTGATTGCACAAGCTTCAAAGCTCCGCATGGAAATTATCTTAACAAGGAATTATTCTTACTTGGAAAGAATATTCACGATGCAAAACTTCCTCCTGGTGTGCTGGAAAATTTCAAAAATATTAAGTAAATCAAATTGAAAGAGAAGCTGAAATATATTTTTTTTTATTGAAATTATTTGTTCAGGTTGGAAAAATCAAAGTATTCTCTACAAGGAAAACTTGGTAATTGAGAAATTTTGTCTGCACTCAAAGGGAAATATTTGGAGTCTAAGTTTTAATACTTTTGGAAGTTTTTTGGACAAAACAACTATGGAAACAATTTCAAAGTCCGAGTAATAATTCTGGAAATTTTTCCATATCCTAGCAAGAGTACCAACGTAATGTACCAAAATGAGATTGTCTGTATTCCCAACTGCTAGAACTCTTTCAAGGCTATATAAAACACATTTTATACAGTTACCTAAAGAGAATAATAGAGCAGATTAAGCTCCCTCAACATCTTTTCAACTATATTGAGTTTTGTGTACTTAAAGAGAAAAAAAGATTGATTTTTTGTTATAGTGAGAAAATTTTGAGCATTCTAAATGTGTAGAATGAAAGCATATTTGTGAGAAGTAAGGGTGTGTATTCAAAGTATTATAAGAAAGGTCAAAGACCTTTGTGTGTGGTGTTATTATTCTCCTTGTAGTTAGAAAGTTCAATAATAGAATTGAAACTCTCTACGAGGATTCCTTAAGAAAAGGACATAAGATTAAGAAATCCAAACATCTATAAATCATCATGTCTCACTTTTATCATTCTCAGAGTCTCATTTATTGTTTTTCACAAGCACACACAACATCAAGTTATTATTTATCTTGCAGTTATTTATTTCTTTTGCACACATTATATACATAATTTGTTGTTGTTGTTGTTGTTTATATTGCATTTGCCATTCATATTGACATTGTTTTTATTTAGATACATTACCACCTTAAGCTAATCTAGTGGCATCCCTTCCTCATTTGTGTTACCTTGAGGGCGATAACTCCCTTTAACATCTTTTCTTTGATGACACCAATTATAGTTATTAGAAGAACAAAATGATCATATATTTTTAATGTTATGATTATAAGGTATGAAAAATTGTTTCTAATAGCCCTAAAAGAATCACCAAAATCAAGAATGGTGTTACATTAATAAACTCAAGAGTGAATACATAACAAAAGACTTCAAAGTTCAAAATTTTAATTCCAAAGCCTATTATTTCCTTTACTTTACCATGACTATAATGAGTATAACTTTATCTCCTCTTTTAAATTAGCCAAAGAGATATAAGATAACCTCATGGTAACCTATAAGAGGACTACCTAAGTTAAGGATACTATAATCAATATTCTTATATGCGAATATGAATTGTTTGCAATGAGTGGTGATGAAACTATTACACAAATGTATAAAAAATTCACTAGCATTATTAACACCCTTAGAAATGTTAGAAAGAATCTTAACAATGCAAAACTCATCAAGAAGTTACACAGATCTTTTTTGGAATCATGGAACCCAAAGGCTATTGCTATTTTAAAGTTAAAGGATATGAATAACTTGTTATTAATTGAGTTGGTGGATTCACTACTCTTATATAAGATAACTTTCAAAAAAGAAAGTCAAGGAGAAAAAGAAAGTCGTTATATTGAAGTCTTTAACCTCGACAAACGAACAACTCACAAATGATGATAAAGATGATGATGATTATAATAATGACATCTTATTCAATGAGGAAGATCAAGAAGAGCTTGTGATCCTTGTTTAAAAATTCACAAAGTTGTTTAAAAAGAAGAAGAAATATGGAAAGCTAGTCAAACTTCTCACTAAAAATGATAAGCAACAAAAGGAGATAGTTTGTTACATCATAACAAACCTAGACATATTGTAATGAATTGCCCTAATAAAAAGAAAGTTAAAAGGCCTATCAAAAAGACTTCAAGGCAACGTAGGATGATTTAAGTGATTTGAACAATGAATCCTTTGATGATGAGAGAAATTATATATGTTTCACGAGAAAAGATGATGAGCTAAGTTCTAACTATAATTTATGTGATAATGATGAGTTGATTGATATTCTTAGATGCATCAAGAAAGATGTTGTATTCAAGTCTTTTACCTTGACAAACAAATAACTCGCTGATTATGATGAAGATGATGATGATAATGAGATGACATCTTAGTTAATAAGTAATATCAAGAAGAGCTTGTGATCTTTGCTAAAAAATTCACAAAGTTGTTCAAGAAGAAGAAGCAATCTAAAAAGCCAATCAAACTTCTCATTAAAAATGATAAGCAACAAAAAGTAATAGTTTGTTACGAACATATTGCAATGAATTGCCTCAACAAGAAGAAAGCTAAAAAGCCTACCAAAATGACTTCAAGGCAATGTAGGATGATTTAAGTATTTGAACAGTGAATCCTCTGATGATAAGAGAAATTATATGTTTCATAAGAAAAGATGATGGGGTAAGTTCTGCCTATGATTAATATAATGATAACAATTTGATTGATATTTTAAATGCATTAAGAAAGGTGTTGTATTTAAATCTTTTACCTCAATAAACAACCAACTCACTGATGATGATGAAAATAATGACAATAATGAGGATAACATCTCATTTAATAAGCTAGATCAAGAAGAGCTCATGATCCTTGCTCAAAAATTCACAAAGTTTTTTAAGAAGAATAAGTAATATGAAGGGTCATTCAAACTTCTCACTAAAAATGATGAGCAACAAAAGGAGATAATTTGTTATAAATGTAACAAACCAAGACATATTGTGATGAATTACCTTAAGAAGAAGAAAACTAAAAGTATATCAAAAAGACTTCAAGGCAACATAAAATAATTTAAGTGATTCAAATAATGAATCCTCTGATGACGAGAGAAATTATACGTGTTTCAAAGGAAAAGGTGATGAAGTAAGTTTTAGCTATAATTCTTGTGATGATGATGAGTTAGTTGATATTCTTAAATGCGTTAAGAAACGTGTTGTATTCAACTCTTTTATCTCAACAAGCAAACAACTTACTAATAATGATGAAGATAATGATGATAAAGATGACATCTTATTTAATGAGTAAGATCGGGAAGAGCTCATGATCCTTACTCGAAAATTCACAAAGTTATTTAAGTAGAAAAAGAAGCAATTTAATATAAGGCCACTCAAAGATAGTTTATAATAAATGTAACAAGCCTAAAATATTGTGATGAATTACCTCAACAAGAAATAAGTTAAGAGGCTTATTAAAAAAGCATTAGGGCAATGTTAGATGATTTAAATGATTTAAATAATGAATCTTCTAATTATGAGTGACATTATGTGTGTCTTATAGGAAAAGACAATGAGGTAAGTTAAAGCTATGATTTATATGATGATGATGAGTTGATTGATATTCTTAAATGTATGAAAAAAGGGTTGTCAATAGCAAGCAACTAAAAACAAGGATCTTAATACTCGTGTGAAGTCTTTAAAGTAAAAGATTGAGATTTTGGAAAACAAAAATGAATCACTTATTCAAAAGAGTGATGATTTGCCAAAAACAAAAACATGATAAAGTTATCATCAAATTGCAAGAGATAATCAAGTTTAAGGAGGAAAACCTTCTTATCAAGAAGTAAAATAAAGACCTCTAAGATTCCTTCTCAAGGTTTGTGAAGGGGAAAGAAAAACTTGATTCATCGTTTAGCTCTCAAAAATACTGAATGATAAATCCAAATTGGGTTTTAATCATTCATATCATTAACAAATAACTCAAACTACAGTTGCCCACGAAAAATCATAAGCATATATATCATCTAAAACTAGAAACTATGCATTATGGCATCATAAAGCATCATATAGTTTAGCTAGAAAATCATTTTCACTCAGTCATGCATCTCAATAGCCATAGGATTTAACCAACAACACATCTCATGCATTACACCTTTATATGCATAATTTCCTTAAGACATCACATGGTCATTCATTTGCTCAAAAGAAGTATCATGTTGGATGTCATTATTACGGTTATATTTTTTAATAAAGAATTTATACGTCATGATATTTTTTATAAGTGCAAATAACACCAAAACTAACCCTAAAGGACCTAAACAAATTTAGGTACCTAAAATTAGATGAATCTCATACAGGTAGGTATTGAAAACTAGATAAAGAAAAATAAATGGTATTTGGACAATAAATGTTCAAGGCATATGACTAAGTGACAATATCAAGGCTAAGATTATTGGCATTAGAAAAATCAATAAAGGAAATTCTCCTATTATTGATAATGTTTCTTTAGTTAAAGGTTTCAAGTTTAATTTACTTAGTATTAGTCAACTTTGCAATAATAACTACAAAGTCTTATTTGAGTCTAATGCATATGTTGTTTCAAATTCTGAAACCAATCAAACTTTCTTTATTGCTAATCGATGTAGCAATATTCATGCTATTAACCTTAACTTTCTTACTAACCAAAATGTCAAGTGTTTTACTTCGATAAATAAAGAGACTTGGATATGACATAAACACTTGGACCATGCTAGCATGAAACTCTTATGCAAACTAAACCATAACAATCTTGTGGAGGACCTAAGTAAAATTTTGAAAAGGATAAGCTTTACAATGCCTATCAGATAGGTAAACATGTAAAAAGTTCTTTTAAAAGCAGGAAGGTATTGTGTACTTCCAAACCTCTTCAATTATTTCATATAGATCTTTTTGGCAGTTAACATTATACATTTGTCATAATAGATAATTTGACTAGGTTTGCATAGGTCTTGTTCCTTGTTCATAAAGTAGGGTGGCTAAACGCAAAAATAGAACCCTTTAAAAGATGGCTCAAACTATGCTAAATGAATTTAGCTTGCCTAAATCTTTTTGGACCAAAACTACCCATACAGTAAGTTTTTGGTTGTAAATGTCAAACCATAATCTAATTTATCCTTCACTTAAAAAACTTTATACAATCTATAGAATGGAGCAAACCTTAAATAAATTATTTCAAGGTATTTAGTGCTTTGAACACTAAAGATAACCTTGAAAATTTTAATTCAAAGACAAATGAAGGTATCTTCTTAAGATACTCTTCAACTAGCAAAGTATCTAGTGCTTTCAATAAGAGATGTCCATGCATATTAACTTTAATGAAACAAACCTTTTTAACCTAAAAAAAGGAAGGTAATAAAGGTGCAATCCAACAAGTCAAGGAAGATAGCTTAATGCATAAGAAAGCACAAAATAATGGAGCAAGTGCTAAAAGTGATCAATCCAAAGCTAGCACATTAACTATGAAAAATTCTGGCAACTTGCAAAATATGTACAAAGAGTTTTAAGAGAATGGAAACATACAAGTAAATCATTCCAAGATCAAAGCATCAATAAAGTATCTATTCCTTTTAGAGCAAAATCATCGTATAGGACCACCAACACCAATATTGCACTTATTTTTCAAAAAAGTCAAGACATAAACATATAGAAGATGTATTGAGTGATGAGAATTAGGTGCATGCTATAGAGGATAAGTTGAACTAATTTGAGGGGAACCAAGTATAGATCTTAGTTCTTAAATCTAAAGGCCATCCTATCATAGGCACCAAATTAGTGTTTCTAAACAAACTAAATAAGAGTGGGAAAATGGTATATGATAAGGCTTGACTTGTTACCAAATGATACAACCAAGAAAAAGAAATATATTACAACGAGACCTTTACACCTATGGCTAGGCTAAAAGTCATTCATATCCTACTTATGTAAGCATCTTATATGAATTTTACCTTATATCAAATAGAAGTAAAAAGTGCATTTCTTAACAATTTTATTGTTAAGTAAGTGTGTTAAGCAAACACCAAATTTTAAGAGTACAAAATTCGTTAATCATATCTTTAAACTCTTTAAAATCTTATACAAATTAAAATAAGTTCTTCAAGCTTAGTATGAGTGACTTAGCTTATTCTTGATTAAGACGGGATTCTTAAAAGGTAAGGTGGATATTATGTGGTTTACAAAGGTAAAAATTAAAGATTTTTTAATTGTGCAAATATACATTGGTGATATTTTTTTTAATTTCACAAACAATTCCTTATGCAAAAAATTCACTTCTCAAATGGATAAGGAATTCAAAATAAGTATAAAGAGAAAATTTAGTTTTTTCCTTGGTTTACAAAACAAGTAAAGCTCAGATGGGATGCTCATTAGTCAAACAAAGTAAGCGAGAGAGATTTTGAAAAAGGTTAAAATGAAGGACTCAAAACCTTATGGTATATCAATGCCAACATTCATAAAGTTTAATAAGGATAAAAATAATATCAAGGTATGATTGATAACCCTTTTTACCTTAATACGAGTAAACATGATATTATGTTTGTTATTGTCTTTGTGCATATTTTTAATCATCACCTAAAGAGTCTTGTTTAATTACATTAAAAAAAATGTCGGCATTATATCAAAAGGTCTACTTGCTTTGGCCTAAGGTATCCTAGAAGTGAATCATTAAACCTTGTTAGTTATTTGGACTCAAATTAAGCCGATGACAAGCTTGATAGAAAAAGTATTACTAATGCTTGCCAATTCCTAGGAAATGCATTAATTTCATGGTATAATAGGAAGCAAAGATCCATAACACTTTCCATAATTGAAGCAAAATATCTAGTAACGGGTAGCTATTGCCCACCACTTCTTTGGGTTAAGCAAACCTTATAAGACTTTAAGTTGCACTTCTCTAAAGTGTTTATCTATTGTGACAACACTAACACTATCAACCTCACCAAAACCCAATTTATCCTTTTAAAACTAAGTATATAGATCTAAGATATCATTTCATTAAAGATTATGTGCTTAAAGAGGATATCATTCTTAAGTTTTGAGGGAACAAATGATCAGCTTGCTAATATTTTTACAAAGCATTAGTGTGATGATAGATTCTTGAGTATTAAAGAGTGTTTAGGCATAGTAGATACATTTTACATTTTTACGCATTCTTATATATATTTGTAAATTTGATTATTGTTTGAAACATGCTTTAAGTGTTATTAATTGATTCCATTTGTGAAATATTTGTTTCAAAACATTTTGGTTCAAGAAAGCATTTTGTTTGTTCTCATAATCAATCAAACCAATTTTTCATTTTGGTTAGTAAAAATAATTTCTTTGCTATGTCAATTAGTGAATATTTTGTGATGAGCTCTTTCTTTTTTTGAACCTAATTAATCGTACCTTCTTAAACTCCTTTACTCAAAATTCTCTAAAATAGCAAAATCATAAAATCTCTCTAATAGTTTTCAACCATCAACTAAAATCCACCAAAATATTTTAAAGATTCTCCAAATCTTTCCTTCTTTCAATAAATTTCTATCTTTAATCCTTAAATTAACCTATAAACCATAGTACCTAGTCTTCAAGACACTTTACCAACAAAAGCCAATATCATTGCCATTAATAGAAAAGGTACCATTGTCAGAGCCAAAGAAGGATACCTTATTGTAACCAAATAAGGACACCTCACTACAACCAAAAGGCAACCCAGGCTCTTCCTCTTTCCTTTATCAAGCAAAACTTAACTCATCACCACCATTGTTGGGCCTAGTTATGCCATTGAAGTCACCATCTTACTCTCCAGAAAAGTCTTGGTCCCCTCCACCTCCACTTAAATCAAATCCATCTTTACACAATGTAGGGTTGATGACTACCTTGAAGAAGAATTTAGGAACTCCCAAGATAAAGCAAGTTCGCCCATAAGGTATTCAACTTTCAAATTTGCTTCTAAACCTACTTATAAGGAGTATAAGGATGATTGTAATCTAAGAGAAGTGTTGAGTGAAAGACCTATTAAGGATTCTTTGAAAAATATATTTATTCATTAAGGATTTTTAGATAGGTTTATTATACAAGATTAGTTGAAATTCATTAATCCCAATTGTGGGTACTTTCCTAATATAGTGAAATTATTTTTCACCAATATTAAAGAATGCTTTAAAAAAAGGATAATTTCATACATGAATAGGATTAATGTGGTGATAACGCCTAAGGTTATTGCTAATATTATTTTTTATTCCTCTTATTGATGGAGAATTTAATTTTGACAAAAATTAAATTATGGATAAATTTACTACTGTCGAGTAATTAAAGTTATGTTTAATGACCATATTAATGATGATAAGACTATTTTGGTAGATGAATTTACAGAGAATATTCCTACAGGTCACAAGTTTGAGAATGCTAGCTCATTGCCTATTAAGTCTCGTATTATGCAAAGGATTATAGTTAATACAATCTCTCTGAGAAGTTGGCTTGTGGATCACTTATCTTATTTAGATATGTGTCTTTTGACCTATACGATTAAACAAGAGTTGTCCAATCTTCCAAAGCACATCATGAAGGTTATTAATTATGAATTTTTAGAAATGCTCACTTATATTCCTTATGGGATGACTTTATTCAAGATACTTAGGTAATTATCTATATTAGATAGAGATAAACTACTCATAAATGCATTTAGCCTGACTTTGATGAGTACTTAAACCTTAGCTCAAATGGATCTTGAGATAGTAGATGGAGTCTACTAATAAATGCTTCTAAGAATAGCTAAAAGATCCACTAAAGGCCACAAGTCAAAAGCTTCAAAAATTACTAAGATTTAGCTAAAAGAATGTAGCTAACATTTGTTTGGCATTAGACAAGATTAATCCTACATGATGAGCTTTTTTAGAAGATTTCAATTTTTGGCTCGAGATAATTCTTGATTGAGCTTTCACCTTTAAGTTGCAAAGGCCATTTGATTTTTTTATGAAGCCAAAATGGGAAAAGTAGGATTGATTCCATTTTCCTTCCATTTTCTTTTCCTTTAACTTCGTTCTTGACCTTCATTAGTTTTTGGATAGCTTATTTTCATTATGTCTTTTCATTAGTTAGTTTGTTCGCTTGATTATTAGCCTTGATGACTATATTGGTACACTTAGATATTTTCATTATTAGTGTGCTATGTATTCATACCCTAATACTTTTTGATATCTTATTTTTATTTCTCTGATACATAAACTCTTATTGTCTTATATTATTTGGTTTAGAATATGGTTTTAGGGGGGGTATTCACAAGCATATTAGAATCAATAATGTTGTCATCATAAAAAAAGGAAAGAATGTTAGATCATATGCTCATTATTTTAGTTTTAATGTGCCAACATAAATTGTTCTTGTATGTGTTGTGTATGATTATTTAATTTAATAAGTTGGAAAATGCTCTTATATAGTTATTCTTTATTGCTATTTATGTTGTAAAGTCTTTTGAATATCTTTATGGCAAGAAAGATTATGTAGTATTTTATGGCAAGATAAGATATGGAGCTTGTGATTCCATATACAAGTTCATATAGTCTAGTAAGTTTGAATTGTTCTCGTTAATACAGTAAGTAATATTACCAGTAGGTCTTCTTGATATGGAATATGGGTTATATGTTTTTTTAGCTTAAGTTGAAATTTTATTCACTAAGCTATTAACTATATAGTAACAATGTGCAACTATATATTCAAATGAGGAAATATTTTTAAATGAAAAACAAGTACAACAAAATTCTTCTAAGGTTGCTAGTTGCATGAGTTTCAAGGTTTTGTATGGAAATCATCTTGATAAGGAATTATTCTGACTTGGAAAGAAGACTAATGGTGCAAAACTTCCTCCTTATGTGTTGGAAAATTTCAAAAATATTCACTAAAGGAAGCAAATTAGATTGAAGGAGTAGTTAGCATATTTTTTAGTGCTACAATTATTTTTTTCAAATTAGAAAATTTTGGTATTCTTTATAAAAAAAAAAAAGCTTGTTAATTGAATTTTGTCTACACTTAAAAGGAAATATTTAAAGCCCAAATTCTAAAATTTTTTAAAGTCCTTTTAAGGTTATTTACTGGAAAAAAAATTATGAAAACAATTTTAAAGTTTAAAAAATAATTTTGCAAATTTTTGAAATCTTAACAAATCGAGTGAATTAACTATAATAAGTAATAAAAATGGAAATAATTGTCCAAAATTTTTAAGATTACTAGCTTAACATACTAGAACATAATTATCTTTATTCTTGATAGCTATAAGTCTTCCAAGGCTATATAAAACTCATTTTATATAATAATCTAAAAAGAAAAATATGATTAAGCTCTTTCAACCTTTTCTAATTGTATTGAGTTTTGTATGCTTAAAAAAAAGAAAAAAGTGATTTTTTGTAAGAACAAGTGTTGCTCTAAGTGATAATAAAAAAAGTTTAAGCATTCTAAATATGCAAAATATATTATGTATGTAAGAAGTGAGTATATATACTTAAAGTATTGTAAAAAAGGTTAAGGACCTTTATGTGTATTATTATTGTTTTCCTCCTAGTTGGAAAGTTCAATAATGGAGTTGAAATTTTCAATGAGTCTTTAAGGAAAAAATGTAAGATCAAAAGATTTAAATCTCTATGAATTGTCATATCTCACTTTTTTTTCTCTCTAAATCTCATTTATCATTTTTTATAATCAAACATAGCATCAAGTTATTATTTATTGTTGATACATTTTGAAATTGTAAAACTTTGTATCTTTTAATTTATTTAATAATTATACAAAAATATCTTTTGATAAATAGACATATTAAAGAGTTGTGTTGATGTAACTAATGAAGATAGGAATTGAACATTAAAACTTACGAGGGAAAAGCATTTTCAAAATGTACTTTGACAACCAAGTTAGTGTCCAAGCCAAATTTTCTAGTTAGTTTTCTCATTGATTTTTAATTTCTTGTTGCAATAGGACAAGTATAGGACTTCATTTATGCATTTCCTTTCTAGCAAGTAATCTTTTAATTTTTGAAAAAGCAGAGGTTGCTTGTAATTTTGGTTAAGTTACTTTTGTAAATAAGTAAAAGTTTATAAATATGGTAATAATGTACTTATATACCTATGACTTTGGAATTACATCATATAAAAGTGAAATATAATGATCAAAGACTTGTCTTTTGGTCCCATTATCTCTTCTTTTTTTTTTCTCTCTAAAAGTTTCTAAAAGACCATAAACATTGTTCCCATAGTTGCCTTCTTATTCCTTAATTTTATGCTTCTTATCTGCAATTTTCACTAACCTATGTTTATTGGGTCCAAGAAATTTTTTCCTCAACAAAGTAACTCTAGACTATATATATGTGTTATGGTTATTCACACATGATATGAAAAAATGACTTTTCTCTCAGTATATTAAAAAAAAAATTTAATATTTAAATTTTGATAGTAAAAATTATAATTAAATATATTTTATTTTATTTAATAAAAAAATTGTTATAACTTCTATCACATATTGGTGAATGTGAATTTGGTTTTAAGAAAACTTTAACTTCTATCACATATTAGTAATAATGAATTTTATTTTAAGAAAAATGGTACGGTTACATAATTTGAAGTAGATTTTTTATTTTCAATATAATCCTATTTTTGTTCCAACATTTATTATTTGGTTGTTTATTTCTCTTGCACACCTTCTATGCACAATTTGTTATTGCTATTCACGCTGCCCTTGTCATTTATATTAAAATTATTTTTATATGAACACATTACATGGTTTATAGACACATGTCCTTACAACCCAATTTACTCCCCTTGGTACCAACACTTACTATTTGCTATCAAGTATCACCCCCATGATGGAAAGTGGAACGCATTCCTCTTGCTTTTTATATGGAATTTTACCCACATCTAATCTGTCAATCCTTGGATAAGCAGAGGAAGTTGCTCGCTGGTCTGCAATAACAAAGGTTCTGTAAATTTGCTTTTGTTTATTGTTATCAGAATTCATGCACAATGCATTTTAATCCATGGGTCATTTTTTTGGGGTTTCAACATACTTATTTGCTGATTGTCTTGAGGCTGTAATGAGGGTCCGTTTTCCCGATAATCATGCGTTGGAAGTGGCATTTCACCCATTAGAAAAAAATTCAGAGCTTGGTTGATCTTCTCATCAAGGTGGACTATCAATGATTTTGGATCAAAAAAATTATTTTTTAATACAAAAAGGGTAAATTTGTGGCTAACCAGCCGGCTAGACGTCGTTTCTTTATGATTGTTTTCTTCAATGCTTTTAAATTCGTGGTTGGTGTCAAAAATGACACAAGCATGAAGAGTACAAGCTAGCTTTGCACGAAAATTTTCAGTTTCTCTCTTCGGAAACCTCCAAAAGTCAATGTCTGCGGTACAAGCTAGCTTTCGTTTCAAGAATTATGGCCATTGTATTAATAGCTTAATTGAAAATTTGAGTGTCCATTTGATATGTTCCCTGTCATGAGTTCATTCCATTGATGGAGACAAAACCAAAATTCAGGAGTTCTTTACTCTCTCAGGAACATTTTCAGGGAAGCATCGGCAGATTCACATCTGATCTATGTTAAAAGCTAGAACATATTTTGACTGTTTCCATTGGTTGATCCAAATAACAACTTTAATTTATAGCAAAATTTCTAGTTTACAGGACAGCTACTTCAATGGCGGGGTCTATATTTTTACGGCGCAGAAGGCAGAGACTGACCCAAAAGAAAGGCCGAGAATAGTGCGAGTGAGTCGCTTGGCTTGAAGACGGGCACTGCATGGCCAGCGCCTCTAAATGTCGCAAATGTGAGCCCTTCGTATTCCTGAAACCAACCACTGACCTGACCAGAAAAATCATTTGCCTTCGTTGGAGGAAGCTAGATAGTATGAAACAAATAATTGGCAACCTTGGGATTTTTCTACATACGCTAATTAGTAGTTAAATTCCAATTCTACGGGCACAAGTACCTGCTTCTGTTGGTACCAAGGCCTCCATGTCTTTATGATGGGCAGTCCCAGTGAACTTAAACTGTATCTTGTGGACAAGACAGGCACTCTACCATCTGTATCACCACTACAGTCCCCAAAAATAGTTGTGTGAACTTTTTATTTTTCATGGATTTTATCAATCAAGATATGTAGAAGTTTATGCAAGACTCAGAATACTGACCTGTAGACCCATATTCTGAGTCCTGCTGCAATCAGCTTCTTGTAAATGGGAAGGACCGATTGTTTTGAATCTGACCAGTTATTGAATATCTTATAACTGAATCCAAAAGAAGCATTTCGTACTGTTTAGTATCCATGTAAAGTCCGCATCCTCTTCTTCGGCATTCCATTATTAACCATGAATTAAAATCATTAAAATTCTGTGGTGGGTAAATACCATTGTGAACACTGATAGATAGTGAAATGTATAGGATCAAAATTAGCGCAACAAAGCTGAGACACAATTTACATTACTTGCAGATGCTCCAATTCTTGAGCTGGTGACCATCAGTAACATGGAGGGCCTTTTGAACACCTGGTCTGTTGTAGAAAGTAGTTGCATAGTTGTCCAGGCATGGATCATAGCCACCCACGATCCTTGGCATCTGCTTCATAAAATTTATCCATCAGGAGAGATAAACTTCATATATGATTTTAGCCTTAGAGTTTGTAGCTAAATAACCTTCAATGCTAATTATATTTAAATGTTCTCAAAGTAAATGATGCTAATTGGCTCATCTTACATTAGTATCGAGGAATTTACTATAGAACATTAAATTTACTTTATACATAAGGTAGTCATTGATCATCCCGGAACTAAATGAGGCCCTTTTGCAGAATGCTCAGCATAGTCATGTTTTTCACCACTTTTGAAGTAACCATAACACTTAGAAATCTGAAACCAAGGGTTACCACCTTGGATGCCTTCGAGAACATGATTTGCGTAGACCTCTCATTCGAACTAGCTGAATCGCCAATGCAAACTGAGGTGTAAATGCTATATATATCTATCTCCTTATACTGTCCAAGCAACACGTCAACAGCTTGCGAACAATTTTCATTGCTCCATGTATCATTGCTTTTAAAGTCACAGCTCTCTCTGATTATCTTGTAGGTTTCATCTGATATGACAGCATGGCTCCAAGCATAATCGACCATACCTCCCCAGTCCTCAGCATGGCTTGTCTCAGGATTACCCAACTGTAAAGGTACATGGGAAAAAGGAAGCAGGTTCTTACACCACCATTATTCAAAAACAAGACATATTAGAGATGGATATAGGGTGTTGATGCTTGATGCCAAATGCCATACCAGAAAACCCTTGAGGTCAATATAATCGGATGGATCCTTGTTCTTGTCGTATATGAGCTCCGCAAGCTCTGGAACATATTTTCCTGGCAATGCATATTAAGAAGGATATCGGTATCAAATAAGAAATTTATTCGTGGCAAATACAGCAGACTATTTCCAATATGAAGTACCCGCATAGCTCTCCCCTGCAATGTAAAAGGCCCTCGACTTATATGACGGAAACTTGAGAAACCACTTCCGCAGGAAAGCATAAGCATCATTTGCTGTAAGGGGGCATAAGACCATTCAAATTCAGAATTTTCTGCTATTTCTCCAATGATCGTAACTACTCATTTATAGCAATACTTGTATGCAAAGATCGATACCACTTAAAAGCTATTTGCTTCTGTGCACTCAATCATCAAACCGAGGTTAACTCATAACTTACCGGTAAAATCATCTCCCAGAATGTCATAATCACTGGTCACATTTGAATATGAAAAACCAACTCCAACTGGAGATTCCAGAAACAGCAAGTTGGCCTCTGCATCATTATAGGAATAAAGTAGTTCAGAATCGATCTTAAATTGGTAATGGAGCACTACGAGCACTATGTAAGTGGGAGAATAGATGCATATTTCGAATGTTGCAGAATTAATCACAGTTTGAGTGACAAAATCTTGGGGCCCTCGTATACCTCTATTCCATGAGTAAGGATTAAATTTAAGTCCTTGCCCCTCAGTGTCCACTATGAAAGGACCAATCTCCTGTGTTGCTCCATATCCCACAGAAGAACAGCCAGGACCTGAAACATCAAGCCTCTTATCACCCCACTAGAGAACATAGAATATACAACTAAGAAAAAAGTGGATTACGAAGCACTTTCTTTGGAATACATGTTGCATAAAAAAAGATACCCATAATGAGGCTCAAGAAAACAACAGCAATTATTTAGTTAGATCTCATGGTACATTACACAATCTTTTACAAACAAGGTCAAGTAATTTTTTTAGTAAAAGAAGTTTGTTTACATGGAGTTGGGATATATCTAAAAACCAGGCAACATGAACCTATAGAAGAACTTGTGCTGTGCTATGCACTAACTTAACACATAAACTAAGCTGGACAGATTTAGTCAAAAGATTGGTATTGGAAATTTAACAGGATTTCCTTCCGCCACGTGTGATAGCAGGTTTCTTGAAACCCTAAAATGTGTTATCTCATCTTTTTCAATGCAATGTCCACCATGAGAGTCCTGCTCCTGCACAAAGGTGGCCAAGGCAACATGACCAATATGCTGCAATAGCTATACGAGTTTTCCATATTTGTATCATATACCCATTTGACATTATTTGCATACGGTATATTCTTACCTCCATTTAGCCAAAGAACTAGAGGTTTTTTATCAGCATGAGTTGAGGCCTCGTAGAACCAGTAAAACAGCGCTCTTCCATTGTTTTCATTCACCGTGACATAGCCAGCATAGTGCCGGAAGTCCACAACTGGTTGGCCAGGTAAACTAGTCACTAGATCCTCATTTACCCCTGAGTTCAATGCCTTCTTACCAACCCGTTGTCGGTTCCTGACACCCACAACAGGCTCAACGGAGACCAGAGCGGCAAGGCAAAAGGTTAAGAGAACTTTCACGACAGACTCTGAACTCATATTGGAAATCAGAAGCTCCAACTTGGAAACACTGTCCGCAACACAAGCTGATGGCACAAGTACTACGCCAGCATGCCTATTTATAATATTTGGAAAGTACCTTTTAAGGACTTAGCCAATCTAAGATGTGAAGAGTCATATCACCCTACAAGCATAGCATGGTGATCTTTATCAGGTTGGCAACCTCATTGATGTGATGTGACATCCACTTTTAGGCAACTTCCAGAGTATTCTTGCATGAGTAAGGTTCCATCTGCAACATGGGCCAGTAAGCCACAGTGAGCCAGCCGGTGGCACTACCGGTCACATCATCCCTAACATAAAGTGTTGGCCAATAGGTGAGCATTTTATTTTGCTACCGATGGGACTCGCCTGCGGTGCCTGTAATAGGTACAGTTTTCGATTCTAGGGCACGACTCTCGGGTTTAAGGATATAAAATTATGCCTCAAACTCGAGGTTTTGGTGAGATTTCAAGACTTCGAAACTAACGTAAAACAGCTAAACAACTTAACTGATATTTCACTGTACTTCTTTTTATATTTACTTTTTATCATTAAAAATATTTAAAATTTATATCAAATTATAATATTAAATTTTAAATTCATTAATAAAAAAAATTTACTCAAAATAACTACTATTTAAATAATGAGTCTTGTTTATATGTAAAATTAAATAAAAAAATTATTTTAATTTTAATTTATAAATATAATAATTGACATATTAATAATAAATTTTTTAATAAAAAATCACAAAATTCTATGTGTACTACGTCCTATGTATTCAAAATCCACAACAATTCTTCCCCGTGGAAATTTAACCAAAGGGCGTATCACTCAGTGCCCTCCATGTAATATAGGTTCGATTTCCAAAAGGCAGTGAATTTTTCTTGTGTTAGAATACTGGAACCGGGAAGTGATAAAAAGAAAAACAAAGGAAGCACAATCATTGAGAAGAGGCAACACTATTTTCCAACTCTGACATTTCTTTCAGCCAGTGAAACTCACTATGCTTAATTCATGAACAAGCCAGGTTTCTATATCCATTTCCGCTGCATCATATCAAAATTCTTTCCAATAATTCTTTCTATTAGCCACAAAATGGAATATAAAAATAGACAGACCTTGGATATCAGAAGTAGACAGCATTATTAATATGAGTGCTGCTTCCCCCATTGCACGACTGTTTTTTAGTACATTGTCAGTGACATTACATATTTCAATCATGATTCTTGTCTTAAAGGACAGCTTTGAAAATGGCTGTAAAACCAACATGACAAATGGATATATCTAAAGAAAATAACAAAGATCTAAAATATAATAGTCAAATTTTAATCAACTATAGTAAATTAGTGATGCGCTAATCAGTATTTCAATTCCAGGCCTGCTGGTAGGTAACAATATGATAAGTTTTTCTCTTCTAGATAATCTTAAATAACACTAGGTAACGCAGAAGAGCTACTTTTCAGCACAAGACCAGCAAAACTCCAATTGGTAAACGAGGCTATCTTGGATAAAGAGACTAGGAAATTTAATCCATTGGTTTGCAATAATATTAATAGTGGGGGGGGGATTGTCTTGGAATCTCATGAAACAAGATGAACCTAGGCCTAACTTTTGCAGCATCACTAGGCCAAACTTAATGCAACTCTCCATCTTTTGAATGTTGGACTACTGCTATAAAGTCCACGGCTATTGGATATACATCCATAGTTGTCAAAAAGCTAAACCAGGCCGCAGAACGTGGCATTATGCTTGTGGTGGTTGACCGTGTTCTATGCTAGCCAGTCATCCTGTCACAAAAAGCTCCAAACCTGAATGAATTATATTGTGGCATTTATTCCTATTCATAATCAGTGGTGGTGCGTCTAGGATATGTTAAAAAAAGTGACATTTTTTTTTTTAAGGAATCTCATCATCACAAAGTAGAAAGGTGGAGGTTTGTGGCGAACCTTATTGTGTTGTGACTGTTGATTCTGATGATGAAGTCTATGTGGAGAAAAGTAAGAGAGAAGAGTTGAACAATGAATTGGATTCCAATCTTTAGTTGAACAATGATATGGAAAATCATCTATATTCTCTCAGATGACAAGCTTATATAATATATTTTTTTCTTTTATCAATTTCTGTTAAGTGATATACACTAGTCCAATAGCCATTGACATTGAAGCAACAGGAATTTTAAAGATGCTGCTACCCTTACTCAAATTGCTTCAAGATTTTGTATAGATCTTTTGTTGGTTAAGCGAAATATTTCTTCATAAATCAAAGTAGCATGCCTAGTTTGCATGTTCATAACTATAGCTAGTCATTATGCTAGCCACAATTAACATCTTGTCATTGTCAATTAGTCAACTACTATGCACTATAGACCAAATTTTTGCCATGAAAAAAAAAAAAATGGAAACCCAACAAGGGATTTGAATCATCTGTCTCCTGTAGAACCACTTTGTATTGGCCAATGGATACCCACCTATTCCCTCGATCAATATGAAGAAAGTTCAGTGAATGCCTATCCTAATGTCATCAGAAAAATAGCTTAGCCCTATAATAAATGATGGGTTTGTGTGATGACATGGGCTCAAACACCCATGTGGGATACATCACTTTTCTGCTCCTATTTCGTTGTGCACATGCAACGAATCTTGCATCAAGCTCTATATGTGACTTTGATTACAGAGAAAGAATAATATAATATGGTACGATCCAAGTTTCCACTGTTATTGTTTTCTGATTTTATGAAGCCAATAATCAGATCAAAGTTGTGGCAAAGTACAACATCATAGAAGCTAGATGTGTTGATATAACTTCTGCAGTGAAATGTATTACTATTTCTTTCTATACTCACACACACACACACACACATACATTTAATTAATGAAATTGACTGATTTGAATTAGGCTTGATTGGATCCCTTACAATGACATTTTTCCTTTCCTGCTTGCGCTATGACACTACACATGGACCTTGTACTCGACCCAAATGTATGTACAAGATTACACAATTATCTCTTCAAATTCCCTGTTCTTTCTTTACGTCCATTTCTGTTATGGACACAAAGGGTAAAGGGGATCAACCATTATCCTCCCATTTCTGGAGGGTTTGGAAATGGTTGACCCCTGTCCCTGCTCCCACCCGAACTAAGGAACACTAAACAAACACAACCTTTTACCCTTTTCCAGCACTTTTCCTCTCCCCCACCTCCTTTTCCCTCCTCCCAAACAAAGCATTAAGGGAAACACCATGTAAAGATGAAGTGTAAGCCATGAAACTTCTTTATGTTGTGGATTGTTGCTGGAAGGGCATTTGTGTTAATCAAGGCAAAGTGTAAAACACCAAAATTTCAACAGACTACCATGCATTCCTTGTGAAATAAATGAGAGGAAAAGAGCTAGTTAGGCAATTATAGGGGTCAATGCTAATCCAGCCTCGATTAGGGCCACTGATCTGGGGATGAATGAAATATCAATACAATCCTACAAGCTATGTCCTTTCTGCCTATTTCTCGGTGCAAATTAACAAGGAACGCAACAACCATTATCAACTTTCTTCAGTAGTCTTCTTCTCTTGCAAGGCAGCCAAATGACCCCTCCTCAATGGAAAATTTGTAAGGCTCCACCGTTGTGTTAGCTCTCTAAAACTGTTGCCTCACGGCTAAGGCAATGGTTTTTACTCTAGCCTTAACAATTTCTAATCTGGCAACAACCATTCCCAAATATACCATTTCGATGTAAAACTTCTGTAAACCAATCCTTGGTTTTCACCTATATTGACGAGGAAAAATAAAAGAAAATCCTCATTTACCCTGAATTTTAAATCCAGTCGTCATGATAAATCAATGAGGATAAAAAGCTCCTGAGTCAAAAGCATCATTGTTAAGCTAGTGCACGTAGGTGTAGCAAGGCCTTGGCTTATACGTCTAATCTCTACCTACAGTTTTGGTATGTATCCACTCATATAAGCCTAAATTCAATGCAGTGAGTGTCTCTATTTGAGAGGTTGTCCAGTAGCAGAATAGCATATAGAGCAGACTGTAGGATAGGCCCCTAAAGCTTTTGTACTTTCTTTCGAGTTTAGATGGGCACTAAGATTATCCAATTTCATCATGTTGCTCAGGAAAATTACCAAGCGATTGAATGCAATACATTGACGATAATGTTGGCTATACGCAGATCCACAAAAAATATGATTTATCAACTTTAAGATAATGCTTGTTCAAGCATGCATCGTTTAGATGATCAAAACTGTAGCTATTGCTTATACTCTGTTCCTCCTTGAAGCCCCCAAAAAAAAAAAAACAAAACAAAAAAATAATAATAATAATAATTTATAGTTACTATCATTCCACAGTATAGAAAGGGTCTCTTTATTAAAAACAAAAAAAAAAACAAAAATAAAAGCATGCACTTTTATGTCAGGGTGCTTTTTAAGACCAAGATTCTTATATTTGGATTAAGAAAATGAAACTGACCATGTGTTAGTCAAGCCATCCACGAGCCGAAAGGACTAATACCTATCTACTATTTCTTTTTGAACGTTTCTCAATATTGGTCATCAGCAAATAATTTGATCCACAAAATATTCCATAATTGCTTGGATTGAATGGATAAATTAAAGTTGGCATCTCCTTTGCACCCTTATATTGCGCATTGTCTAATCTTCCTTCAAAGCAGCCAGCAAAGCTTAGTGTGCAATTCATGGCCATTGGCTAAGTAGTGCAAGAGCTATCTTTGACTTCTTTTCCATTTAAATTGCACATCTAGCCAGTAGAACCGAGATTTGCTTGTCTCTATCCAACCTTCAGCTTTGAGACAATTTACTTCATGACGCAAGTAATTATGCAATACAGAAAAAAAAAAAACCATCTCTTCAACCACCCATTGTTAGTTTAGTAATAAAAATGAACTTAAAATTGTATGAATTAGACACAAAATTTCAAATATAAATATTTTGTAAGTGTATTTCATGCTTTAAGTAAAAAACCATAACAGTAAGATATTTGTAATAATGACTTGAAATTATCTCAAGATAGATTATTCTTCGTAATTATAAAAAAAAAAAAAAGACTATCTTCAACTTTTGCCCTTTTTCTTGTACCAACCAACTTCAGGAACCGGTAGTAGGCATCAAAAGCATACAAAAGACAAGGCATGCCTGCTCTACCTCTTTCCCCCTTTTGCCTAAGCACTTCCTCTGAGTTCCAACCATTTTTCATCTTTTGCCCTTTTCAGGGTTCGAACTTCCAACTATTTTCACTTTATCCCTTTTTGTTCGTTGCTTTTGCTAAGGGCTGTCTCCTATTTATAAAGCAAGACCAAGAAAAACTGTCGTTTCCTACCTCTTGCGAGGTGAAAAGGCTGTATATTGGGTGTTCCAAAAGAACACATGCTTTTGCCTTTTACTAAATGTCATTGAGTGCTCATGCTTCAGGTGAAACGAGTCATGCAAATAACTTTTGTCATTCATTCTATCCCCTTTCAATCTAGCAAAGTTTTAATAAAGTTAATAGACATAGCCCCGAGGGATGGCCTAATTAACGATTCCCTTTGATAATCAATTTAGATTCAATTCTTAAGATTAGACCACAAGGAAATGATCGATTATGTTAAACAGCTTCATTGCACGAAGCTAGTCAATTGCAAGCATCTCAATTGTAAGCTTATATTCCATTATCACGGTTATTGGATAGACATTAACAATTTCATTGTTAGTTGCATTTATATATATGAGAAAAAAAAATAAAAATTTAAAATATGTAATTAAAGTGTAAAATGCATTAAAATTATCTAACTTTAAAAATAGTGTATCTTTAATTGGATTGATGTATAAACAACGGGATACATGCCAAACTGGAAGGATAACGCCCAATTGCAATAATAAACAATAATAATAATTCAACTCCTTCAATGGAGAATTGACACGGAAATCACTCGCAGTGCAGAGAAATCAATAATGTTAGAGTGGCGACGAAATGCTAGACATGAGGATTTATAATATAGGCATGTGTTACGAATGGATTCGACTTCCATATTAGATAAAAAAAAAAAAAGAGAGAGAGCTCTAATAAGTTATCTTTTAAAAAAAAAAAATGACCCGAGAAACATGCATGTAGATGGAGTACAAGCCAAGCATTTAGTTAATATCAGAATTTGGGCTAATGGTCTATATTGGATTGCCCACGGCCCAATGATAAAGAAACTGAAGAACAATGGTCTACCTTTTGACAGAGTTTGGGCCTTTGGAGATTGACCCTACCAGGTCACAAATGCTTGAGATAGTTTGAGGGCCAGTAAAGAAGGACATTAGGACAGTAACATTTCAATTATATCTAGGACCCAGAGGGAAAAAAAAAACAAAAAGCAAGAGGAAATGGTGGTTATAAAATAGAGTGTTGTGTAGTCTCTCTGACCAGAAGAAACAATCAAGCATTTTAATTGGAAATAATGATTATAACAAAAATTAATTAAAGGCTTGAATAGGAAATAATGGTTATAAAGGAATTTAATCGAGGATTTAAATAGGAAATAATGGCTATAATAGAAATTAATTAAACACCTAAACAGGAAATAATTGCTGTAAAAAAAATCAATAGCGGGAATTTATTTTTTTTATAAAAAAATTAAAATAATTGCAAAATTAAATAATGGGATGAATCTTTTAATTTATGAATGAATTTTACAGACTATAATTAAAGAGGTTGAGAACAATGTAAAATTTAAAAATTTAAGAATTTTTTTTTCATTATATTAAATAATAAATTTGAATAATATAAACTTCTTTTTAATTTTATTATAATAAAATAAAATAAAATTATCTGAAATAGTTATTTAATGAATAATTCAATGTGTTTCTTTTGCGCTAACGCATATTTCAATTTACGCACTAAAATTTATTCAAATAAAAAATAAATTATGTATAAATTTTAATAATATTTAAATAATAAATTTTTTTTAAAAAATTAAAGAAAAACAACAACAATTCTTACTTGCAGATACACGCCTGCAGCATATCGTTTAATTACAGTTGTCAATAATCTCGCCCAGAGAAGTCAATTTTCACACCCAATCATCGACAGCCAACCAGCTCTCCCCCACAGTATAGGAACCGGAACAGGAACAGCAACAGACAAACCCCAAAAATCCTCCTGTCAGGTCAAGAATGAAATTAGAGCAGGAAAATCTCATAACACAAGACGAAATCCACTACTGGGGCAGCACTCCAGAGGAAGAGTACCATAAGCAGCATGGAATTAGAGGCTCACAAGCGCTTTACACTTCTCCAAGAGGCATTTCTCTCTTCACCAGGTCATGGCTGCCGAGCTCAGCTACTCCTCCGCGTGGCATCATCTGCATGGTCCATGGGTATGGCAACGACATCAGCTGGACATTCCAGGCCACTGCTATCTGCCTTGCCCAGGTGGGTTTCGCCTGCTTTGCCCTTGACATTGAAGGCCATGGCAGATCTCAGGGTCTCAGGGCCTATGTCCCCAATGTTGACCTGGTTGTTCAAGATTGCCTCAATTTCTTTAATTTTGTCAAGCAGGACCCAGAGTTTCATGGGTTGCCCTCTTTTTTGTATGGTGAGTCAATGGGTGGCGCTATCTGTCTTTTGATTCATTTTGCGGACCCTAATGGTTATAAAGGTGCAGTCTTGGTGGCACCCATGTGCAAAATCTCTGACACTATAAGACCCAGATGGCCAATTCCTCAGATCTTGACATTTATGGCGAAATTCTTGCCAACTCTGGCCATTGTTCCAAGTGCTGATCTTTTGCACAAGTCAGTCAAAAGTGACCAAAAGAAGGTAATTGCAGAAATGAATCCTATGAGATACAGGGGGAAGCCAAGGTTGGGGACTGTTTTTGAGCTCCTGAGGGTAACAGATTGTCTGAGCCAAAGGCTCTGCGATGTGAGTCTTCCTTTTATTGTATTACATGGAAGTGCCGATGTTGTTACTGATCCAAACGTGAGCAGAGCTTTGTACGAAGAAGCAAAGAGTGAAGACAAGACAATAAAGATTTATGATGGTATGCTGCACTCCTTATTATACGGTGAGACTGATGAAAATGTTGACATTGTCCGTCAAGATATCTTTTCTTGGTTGAATGATAGGTGTGCAGGAAAGCATCACTGAATTTTCATATGTAAAAATCTTGACTGCAATTGTCTGGTTGTTTGAGTTGTATTTTTGGTACAACTCCTTCCAAGGTTAAGCAATTCAATTAAAGATTTGTCAATACTATTAAATTTGTGACTCCCATTCAAATTGATGCTAAAGATGTATAGATTTCATGTTCGATTGTAATCAATTTAGGCTTCCTCTTTGTGCCTCGATGACAACCAGAACTTTATTGTACATTCCAAGTTGTAACCAACACGAGATGATGGCAATGACACACTTGCTGGTGAACTGTTTTCAGTTGGATTCTGTTTTTCAGAACCCACCTCTTTGATCATCAATCCCACCATTGATCACTGCCAGTCTTTGAATGAGTGAAATTCTGATACATATGGTCTGATAAAAATTTAGCGGAAATATGATACAGATACTCTCTGGGCATGTTGCCTGTGGCCATTCTTATGCACACAGCTTTCCAAAAGGTACTGGCATTAGCTGTTGTACAGGAAAATTGTACATTTTGTCAGTGATACGCTCTAGAAGGCAAGAAGAGAAAAGGGAAGAAAAAAAACAAAAATTGTTGACTCACAGTCCCCTATCACTGAGAGAGGGAGGGCTTTCTATATTATGACACCTGATTTCAGTTGCTCTGATTCTGTAGAGAATTGGCAATGATTTGAGATTGTAGGAGCAACATTAAGGCTGTGTTGTTGTGGAGCAACCTGCAGTGGACTCGCTGGAGCCTTGCAAGGCATGGGTGGTAGGAATTGACGACCATATGTTGTAGTTGGCCAGCTTGAGCATCTGGTGCTTCTACTGGTTTCTTATGTTATCAAATTTGTAACTTCAACCAATCTAGTAGGAATTAATAGCAAGATTAACGAACAGGTAATAAAAAGGACGAGTCTTGGTGTAACAACATAATTATGAACCGAGAGTTGGGGAAACAATCACTGGGATTGGCATCATAATGTCTCGAACGGAAATGTTATGGACAATAATAAATTATAAATTATATTACAAACGAATTAAATATGACCTGATTTTTACTTCGAATAAAAAGAAAGAGATTTTGTATTATATAAATGTAGATGTTACACTCCAATATATTATTTTTTGGAGAAAAAATAATGAATATGTGACAATATGATAACAAAAAGGTAGTCTTGTTCCCCTTGACTTGAATGAACAGAGTTATGTTGAGGATTGGTTGGTAAAAACTGGCATATCATAGACCTTTTAGCTTGTTGATTCGTCCAGTTTTGAACTCTTTCCCTGTCTGTGCAAGTAGGCATTTTCAGATTCTATATATCTATACATATATTCTGACTTTAAACGTAAAATTAAAAATTCAAATAATTCCATCATTTAATTTATAAAGTAATTTATATCGAATCGAGTTACCAATTTTTAATAAAAATAAAAAATAAAAATTCAAATAATTTTATCGTTTAATTTATAAAATAATTTATATCGAGTCGAGTCACCGAATTTTTAACGAACATAACTTAACGGTTATTTCTCAACACAATACGACATCGTCTGTATATATAATGCTACTTCTATTGTTTCCCAACCCTCTCTTCCCGACTGCACTTTCCCGGAAACCGGCGAAACTTTTTCCGGGAAATTGAGAATTTCCCCTCACGGCGCAAGTCTCAGGCGTAATAGAGTTAGTTAGGGTTTCTGACTTTCCGGTACGTGTAAGTGCACAAATGGTTGAGATCTTTTGCAAACCTAACTTACTGTGTCAATTTATTTTTTATTTTTTTGGATTTTTTGGGTTGATTTTCGTGCGTTTTCGGTTTTGTTTGGTTGCAGGAATTGGTGGAGCTTCAGTTCTGAGAGGTGTCGAGTGGCTTGATGGTTCTCGAGCGCTAATGTCGCTGGAGGCAGCGGACTGGACGATAGTGGCTCGTCTCTGCGAGCTCGCAGCCAGATCACATAGGGTTTCTGATTTTTCTTTTTCATGTTTTGGTTAAGCTTCTTCTCTTTATGTTTAAGGTGATTATTATTTGTTATCGGTGCAAGTTCTTGAGTTTCTTGTTTTTCGTAATTTGATGCCTTTTAGATAGGTTGAGGCTCAGAGTTTAGGGTTTTACGCGTGTGTGTGTGTGTGTGTGTGCATCAATTTTGGGCTGATCTGGTGTTTCTAGCTGATTGATAATGGTTTATTAGCTTGGATTCTGGATAGTTCTTTCGCTAGTTCTGATACGGAGAGGAGACAAACTTTTGATTCTGTGTTCAATTTCAGTTTTTATTGAATCAGGTCCATGTGGGTAACTATGGATAAGTTATTGTTGTAGTTGTAATGTTATGGATAATTGTGTCCAAATCGGAAATGCAACTTGTGAATTTTTGCATCATATCCCGTGCAATATGTATGGCTCACAGAAAAGAGAAGAAGAAGCAAATTGATTGAGCTGGAATGCCTGCAATGTGGTGGAATAGATACAAAGTTTTGTAGAATTCTTATGTTATGTTTATTGTACACAGGTGTTGTCGAAGGAAGTGATTACGAGGGAAGAGTGGGAAAAAAAGCTCAATGATGTAAGGATTAGGAAAGAAGACATGAATAAATTGGTGATGAACTTTCTTGTCACTGAGGGTTATGTTGAAGCAGCTGAGAAATTCCAGATGGAATCTGGAACTGAACGTATCCTTGATTTTCCCAACGTCTTATTCTTAGTATAAGTATCTGATGTTGGTGCTCTTTTGCATGTTGTATTGGAAGAAGCTTGAGTCTTTCCTTATTGAAAAATAGCAGATATAAATCTTGCAACAATTGCAGATCGAATGGCTGTCAAGAAGGCAGTGCAGTGTGGAAATGTTGAGGATGCAATGGAGAAAGTTAATGATTTAAATCCCAAGGTATGCACCCGTGTTTTTTCTCTTCTTTGATGAATATGCCCTTGTATCTATAGCCTCAGTGAGGTATGGCTTTGAAATCAATCTTTTCTACTTTGTGGATAGCATGGTTTGCTCAGAAATTATATCTCAATATTTGGATATCTGCCTTTTCACATGGCATTTTTAAAATTTCAATATCTTATAGGAATTCTGTAGCTTGCTTATTAGATTGTTGAATGGCTTTAGAGTTCTCACATTTTCAGGAAAATTAAGAATACCATGTTGAGCGGTCATCTGTACTGCTTCAATTACTTGTGTTGTACTCTTTGATTCTACTTGGCAGCCATGACAATACGTTTTATTCCAGGATAGCTCAAGTTTTCAATTACTACATTATTTTCATTTGTAGTAACCTACAGAGAAATAGTGGCTTAGTCTGACGTTAATGATCTAGGGTACAAATCCCATGTTTGTTTTTCTCTCTTCAATAATGTCACAGCATTTATAAATACATACCTTAATTTTGGTAATTCTGTGTACATTTGCCAAGGGTGAATTATGATCTATTTAAGGATGGATGTTTATGGGAAGTGGTTTTCCCTGTTGTAGAAGAATTAGCCTTGTCAGCTTAACCTTAAGGAAGGCAAATAATTTTTGTTGAGATGATCACTAACATTCTTCAGAGTTTTTGTTGTATGACTTTTGTTGTGATGTTTTCAAGAACCACACTGGCGTGTTTGATCTAGACACATCTCATGAAAAATTCTGTCTGCAGATATTGGATACAAATCCCCAACTCTTTTTCCACCTTCAACAGCAAAGAATGATAGAACTGATTCGAAATGGAAAAATAGAAGAGGCTTTGGAGTTTGCTCAGGAAGAGCTTGCACCGAGAGGAGAAGAAAATGTACTTCCTAATTATTCATAAATTTTTCTTGCCTGATGCTTATTGCATCTTGAGTTTGTGTACTGAAGTTCTTCATGTTGTGTTCTTTCCTGGTCCCTCTTGAGCATCTTTGCTTAACTGATTAATGGTCATGTATTACCCAACTCTGTGGTGGGCGTTGCCTTAATGCAGGGCTTGATCTCATTCTTTTACAATATGAAACTCTATATCTTTGGTGATAACACAAGAGTCTGGTGATGTTGAAAATTTCTGCAGCGAAGCTTTTTAGAAGAGTTGGAGAGGACTGTTGCACTGCTGGCTTTTGAGGATGTCTCAAACTGCCCTGTTGGAGAGCTTCTGGATATCTCACAGCGGCTAAAGACAGCTAGCGAGGTGAATGCAGCCATCCTTATGAGCCAGAGTCATGAAAAAGGTCGGTTTGTCAGTTTTTCATAATGCTCTTGATGTTACAATGAAACGGAAATTGAAGTCTGGATTATCTCAAGGTATGCCGCTATGTTTCTGTATTAAGGGTCAAGCCAAATTTATAAACAAAGCCTGCCATCACAAGGACTTTAAACAGAGCAACAATTGCTTGGGAAATTAATGTTGCAAGTTGCATTTTTTAAAGTGAAACCAGCCTAGGAAATATTTTTACTGAATAAGGTTCTGGCAAATGTGTTGCTGGGTGGGGCACTTTGGGCCCCCCTGCTTTAGTGTAATATCATAAACTCAAGACTGCCCATCCATAAGGTCATGTGCCCATGGAGATGCACACTTTTATATGGGTTGAACTGAACTCAACTAGGCTTCAAAGCTGAACTGGTTGGAAAAGACTGATAATAATAAAGGAAATCTCAATGCACAAGGCTCTTATACTGGAAAATGTCAGATCTATGTATCCTTACCCTTATTTTTACGAAGAGACTATTTCTGTGACTCAAAATCTATGACTTCCAAATCACAATAGAATAATAACCTTACTTACCCTTACAGTTAGGCTTACCCCATAAAATGATTGATAATAAAGATAAAAAAAATTGGTTCTATGTCCCTGGATGGGGTTGCGATCAGTAGCCCACTGCTATAGTTTTTTCTTTCAGAATATGGTAACTATATAAAAGTAGGAGTCATTATTATTCCTCAACTGTCTATTTATGTGACTCGGCATTGTTGACATGAGTTTATCATTTTAATTTTCTCCAAATTTTTGTTTTTGGATGGAGAATTAACTTCATCCTTTCTGACAGATCCAAAGCTTCCAAGCTTGTTAAAAATGCTTGTATGGGTGCAGAACCAACTTGATGAGAAAGCTGTGTATCCTCGAATAAATGATTTGTCTACTGCTGTACTCGAAGGACCTACAGTTCTACAGTTTGACAGGCATTGATTTTCTTGTTAAAGATCTAGGTTTGTCTGGTGTGGTCATATCGGGCATGCAGCGGTTATGTTTATCAACTACTGTCAATGACTCTAGGCAGCAATTTGTTGGATGGCGGTAATTCTCCGTTCTTAGAAGTCCAATGTGTTGTGTTTCATCCCCTTGTGTAATTGATTGGTCTACGGAATTTGCTTCTGTTTTAGGATTCAAATTTCATTGGCATACATCTGAAGGTTTGAAGTGAGGTGAAATAAACGCCAACCAATTCAAGATTATCGTTTGCAAAGGTTTTCTTTTTGCTGTATCCTCAACAGAAGTGTGGTAGACACACACGATCTCAATGTTTTAAATAGCCGAAAGTGCTTCCACAAGCATACAGAATTAGGATTAGGTAAAGCCCAGGAGTGGTAAGGCATATAGGTCATAGGTTTCATTTCCCTCTATCACACCTTTGAATAAGCGGATCCAAACGAGTGTGAATGTTCGTCCTAGTTGTCCTCAAGGGATTTCTTGTCATAAAAAAAAATAAAAAAAAAAACAGAATTATGGTAGGGTATCATACTAGATACGAATGCATTCTGGTCGTAGGTTTTGGTAGATTCAATGCCAGAAAGCACAGCATAATATAAATTGCAGTAGATTGAAAATGGCTTAAGGTATGAGTCGTGGAAAATGAGAAGATGAGAGCAATAGCTTAATGGATAACCCACCTAGACAACTAGGAAATCACTTTCCTTCTCTTACCTTGGGAGAACTAACAATCAAGATCACAGGCATTGCCAATGAATAAACAAGTGATCTCTTCATTATCGTTGCTCAAGATTCTACTCACAGAACATAAACCCAAATGGTAGTATTACTGCAATCCTGATACTTCTTCGCTGGTTTGATTCTACATCCACGTCGTCCCAAATGGTGTCATCGAAGTTGAGAGCATAGCTCGAAGGATCGTACTGGAAGTTGAACTGCTTCTTCTCCCCATTCTTGACAGCCTTCTTCACTGCTGCCCTCAGTTTACCGAAAAGGCTCCTGCATTGCTTCTGGCTGTAGCTGCTCACCCATTCCAATCTTCCGATCAAACCCATACTGATAAGCATGTTCAACCAAAAAACTCAATCCCTCAAAAGTAGAACCCTTAAATATATTGGCTGGCAGGTATCTCGTGGCTTATAAATAGAGGAATAAAAGACAACTTGTAAGACTCTTTTTACGCAAAAGGTTAGAATGGATGAAATAAACAAAACAAGTTTTGAAGGGTGTGGCAAAAGCATGAAGTGGGAAAATGAAAAGAAAATGGTTTTGGGCCTTTTAAAGAAGCTTGCTTAAGCTTCATTGGCAGTCTCCATGTCCACATACTCTTTTGGGTGTCACTTTGGGATGCTCAAATTCCATCATTTACTCCAAGAAGAGAAAGGGAGAGAGAGGGAGAAGGGAGAGAGAAAGTGAGAGGCAGAGAACCAACCCCCCCTCCCTCAGCTTCCGTTGAGTTGGGTGGTGGTTTGGAGGTATTAGTACAAAGAACGTGTTGTTCCTAGTCTCCATTAATTATGTTTTTAACGTAAAATAACTAGGATAGGCAGGCATTAATAGCCTAGACTTGCACCCAAACTAAGGTATAATTTCATATTATATAAATAATATTTAATATGACATACATTTTATTATAAATATTTTATATATAGTATAAATTTATTTTACGCTCATTTACATTTATGAGATTTTATGTACATGTAATCAGATACCGTAACAAAATAGGATTGCAATTAACCACCTTAGAAAAAGTAAAGCATATACCGAATCTTAAGTGGTCAAAGGCTTTAAGATCTGTATTTTCTATTGTATGGTTTCAACTAAATTAGTCGTTTAACGCGTATATCCTATTGGGTGGGATTGCATCTCACTAAACCTTTAGTTTTCAATTTAAAAAAAAAAATGGATATTATTAGGGTATGTAAATTCATATTTAGGTCACCATACTTTTTTTTTTTTTTGTCCCAATGAATTGGTGAGGAGAAAAAAATTAACTAATAGTCAGTTGATTTCGAATTCCAAATATACGATGGAGTCATGAATCAAACTCTTACAAGTTTGTTCCATGCTCCTAGATAACGATGACCATTTATTCGGTTATTTCAAATTATTGCTATCATTTTCCTTTTTTTTTTTAAGTTTAATAACAGAAAAGTCATTAATTTTTCAAGAATTTTTTCTTATATTCTGAACTTTAGTTTATATCAATTGAGGTGCCGATAATCAATTTTATTTAAGTTTTATCATGTTATCTGGTATTCATCTAAATTAATATTATGTTGATGATATAACAAATTATATTATCTACTTATTTAGCATGCCTACCATAACAATCGTTGTTTAACCTCCATGTAAGAAATTATTCAAAATCGTCAAATTTATAGGTTGTTATTATTCAAAAATAAATAAATAAATAATATAGCCTAGGTAACTCTTTCCCTTTGCTATGAAATTATTCAAAAATATTACATTTAAATTTTATATTATGTAGGTAGGCTACATTGTCATGCCACATCTCAAGTCTTATAATAATTTAGGTGAAACCTTGACAATAAGCAAAAATTGAATCAAAATTAAATGTGAAAAATTAAAATAAAATAAGCATTTCACTTATTTGATATAAATCAAAGTTGATATTGAAATTAAACATTTTTTATAAAGTTCATACTTTTGTGGTCCACTTTAATCCTTTTAGCCTGGTCCTTGAGCAATGTGCACAATTTTTGTTTTTGGTTATATTAGAAGCAATGCGCTCAATCTTATACCACCAGCCAATCAAGCTTCACTACGTTCCCACATATTTAAATTATATTTTCATGATCATGGTTTGATAATATATTCACGATATTAATTATACATCAAAATTTAGAAATATATAATTAATAATTATAATAATATAATAAATAAACTTATTTCTATAATAAATTTAATTCAATGGCTGTTGATAACTTTTTTTCTAATAAATATTTTCTCAGTCTACTGTCGAAATTAATAGTATGCGAATTTGAGCTGAGAGTTTGCTCTCTAAACCGTCTTCATGCATTAGAGAAATGGCAATCAATCTAAACACAAACATATAATTGAAAATGACAAATTTCTCCACCAAAGAAAACAAGAGATTAAATCAGAAAGCAGAGGAAAGCTCAAGGAATCGGTGGGGCGGAGGCTACATTGCGACAGAAAACTTTTAACTCCAATGTCTAAAATATAATTGTTATTTCTGATATTACCTGATCTCCATTTCTTCATTTTGGTCAAAAGATTCAACAATAAACTTCATTTCCATCTCTCGTAACTCTTGTCTGTCACATGATACATCAGAACTTCCAATAGACAAAATAAATAAAAGTAATAATAGTAGTATTGGATTCTAAAACAACCTAACGATACGAGTTATTTAACCATTAACATTAAGTATGATGATTGATTCTAGCTCTCTCGGCCCCGATTCTCTCTAGTATTGGCCTCGATTCCCCCGAAAAATATTTGGTTATGGTCAAAAATTGACAATGCAGCACGAGACAATAAACAACGTATCCCCTTTAAATCTTTTCAACAATAATCAACAGGAAGGCCCTCGAATTAACCCCCATTTTCTTAGATGCTACGCACCCTCCCTTTTGCCTAACTAGACAAATGCTCTTGTTTCCTCCGCTAATGTCGCGTCTACACGCTCCATTTGCCTCTTTATAAGAACACATTTCCCATTTGATTGAGCTAATCACCGTATAGTAATTAACCACCCGTATTGCATAGCCGAACCTCCCTATATCCTTCAATGGGTTCCCTCCATTCTCCGCGGCGACCTGCAACACCACCAAACCCGTCCTCGGAATTTTCTTCATCCATGTATAGGGTCTATGCCTTATTTTGTAACAGGGGTGTTTCCAATTGGATTGAGCGTTACGATCCGTCTACAAACACATGGAGTCATGTTAGCCCCATCCCTGGCCTAGGGGATAGGCAAGTCTTGAAGGGTTGTTCCATGGTGACTTTAGGCGATTCAATTTACGTAATTGGCGGATTGCGGCGTCGCGAGGAGGGAGAGACGCATTGCGCGGACGAGTCCGAGGAATTTATTGATGTCAGCGAGGAGGAGGTGCTATCGTCGGTACTATGTTACAATGTCCGATTGGACCAATGGTCCGAACGCTCTCCTCTCGATGCCCCACGTTATGATTTTGCTTGCGCTGTTTGCGAACAGAGAATTTACGTAGCTGGGGGCAAGTCCAGCCTGACCAGCGCTCGAGGCAATTCAAGTGCCGAGGTGTACGATCCAAGTACCAATGTCTGGACTCCTTTGCCTAACATGAGCATATTGAGGTACAAATGTGTGGGTGTGACGTGGCGAGGCAAGTTCCACGTTGTTGGGGGCTTCGCCGCGAGGGTGGACTCCGACACGATGCCGTCCATGACGGAACGAAGCTCCGCTGAGGTGCTAGACACGCAAGCAGGGAAGTGGGACCTGGTGGCAGGGATGTGGCAATTAGACGTGCCACCTAATCAAATCGTGGACGTTGACGGGAAGCTATTCAGCTCAGGCGACTGCTTCAAGCCGTGGAAAGGTCACGTCGAAGCCTATGATGGGAAGCTTAATATATGGAATGTGGTTGACGGGTCACACTCCCAAACGCTCGATTCGCCAAACTCCACGTCGGAAAGCTGGTCACCAATCCAACGGCTATACCTCACCATGGCGCCAATCGGGCCCCATTTATATTTCCTGGCGGGTTATCGGATGGCTGGAGAGCCGCCACGTACAATGTCAATGGTCCACGTATTTGACACGTCAGCGAATAGGCATGCGTGGAGGAGCATGGAGCCCATAGAAGAGGAGGTCGAGAAAGAGCTCTGCAGCCACTGTTGTGTTGCCCAAACTTCTTAGAAGTGCTTTTGATGGCATGTTTTGTGTCCTCTTTGGTTGGACCAGTCCAAACTCCGTGCTTTCAACCCAACTAATAAAAACCCTCTTTGTGTTTGCCGAGAAATGGACTGGTAAAGAAGCTTAATATACTTTTCTTTTCAAATGAATCTTTTCCAGCCTAGGGCTGAAGAGGTTAAGCCCAAACACTCAAGATGCTCTTCGTGAAGGAAACAAATAACAATAAACCAATGTGACGGGGGCCAGACACCTTTGCAAGGATTATTAGGCGGATCTGATCTAGTGCGTCTTTTAAAATATTTTAATAATTAAAAAACCTGGTAATAGCACAAGAATTTGAGGTCCTGCCAGTTGCAGAGCTGGTATATATACCCCATTACATGGTATGTGAAGACCCATGGCATCCAGGAATGTACAGGCCTGCAAGCCCAACTCCAAGATGGATTCGTGTCAAACGGTCAAGGTTTTGTTTCCACGGAAGCTTAATGACACAAGGATACCTTGATCAGACTAGTTCAGGTATGCAAACTTAGGCCAAAATTGAACTTTGCGGTCTGTCAGTATTGACTAGCCTCTTTACTACCTATAGAATGTCCCGAAAGCATATAGAAGTGCTTTTATCTAGAAACTTTCAATAGAATGTGGTACAACTACTTAGAGAATTTTGAAAAGGACCATATTAAATGCATATTTAAAATATTTCTTATAAATATTTAAGATATATCATTCTAATATATTCTTTTAAAATGTATAAATAGATGACTCATTTCATTGGTGGCTTGGAAAGGAACGTCACTAATATAAATTCCGTTGTAGGCGATCTCAGTAATTAAATCGATAACTTGATCCATGAGAATGTAAAAATCACGCAGACTGTCAAAGTTATGATCGAAGAGTTTGGCTACTCATTTAGGGGAGAACTACGCTCCCTAAATCAAGATTTGTCCAACTTGCATGAGTTTGTTGAAGGAGAGTTTCACGACCTCCGCAGGGAGATGGATTCGCTACGCCAAAACAAATCATTCGCTAGTATAGCTACCACTACTAGCACCACTGCAGTGTATGACTGGAAGGTCCCTAAGCATGTCATGTACAATAACACACGTAATGCCACTGTTGTGGAAAACTTTCTGTTCTGCTTTGAGCAAAAAGTCATTATCCACTGCTTGTGTACTTAAAGACACTATCTCCTTAGAAGGAAGTTCGTGATCATAACCAACAATGTTGCTATAAGCTACTTCTAGACACAGAAGAAACTTAACCCCAAGCAAACTCATTGGCAAGACTTCCTAGCAGAATTCGACTACACACTGCGGTATAAGCTGAGCCAAGTCAATGTTGTTGTTGATGTGTTGAGCAGAAAGGCGAAACTAACTGCCCTTTTAACTAGTACGCCTAAGAGCAATCTCCTTGAATGAAGCAAGGAAGGTATAAGGTAAGACAGTCTGGCTAACAATCTGCTGAGATTGGCTAGTAAAGGGAAGACTCGTCAATTTTGGGCAAACAACGGAGTCCTAATGACAGTTGGGAACTGAGTCTTCGTGCTTAATTAGGGAAACTTATGGAAAAAGATCCTCAAGGAATGTTATGATTCCATATGGGCTGGTTACCCAAGTATGACATGAACCTTTACTCTTATCCAACAATATTACTTTTGGCTGCATATGCATACGGACGTCGAGGCCTATAGGCAAATGTGCTTGGTTTGCCAGTAAGATAAGGTAGAACAACAGTAACCAATGGGTCTACTTGAGCCACTACCCATCTTCAAGAAGTCATGGGAAAATGTCTTAATGGACTTCATTGTGGCTCAACTAAAGTCCGAGGGACACAGAAGTATTATGGTGGTAGTCGATCAGTTCAGTAAGTATGACACCTTCATTCTAGCCCCTGCTGATTGCAAGGTAGACGAAACTACTTACTTGTTTTTCAAGAACGTGATAAAGTTATGAGGTGTGTCAAAGAGCATAATCAGCGATAAAGACCCCTACTTTACAAGCAAATTATGGTGAAAGCTATTCAAATTACTGGGAACCAACCCAAACTTCTCGACAAGCTTCAATCCTCAAAGTAATAGGTAAACTGAGCGAGTCAATGCCTTGCTGGAGCGATACCTGAGGCACTATATCAATGCTCACCAACAAGATTGGGCGACATTACTTAATATTGTCCAATTCTCATACAACCTTTAGAGGAGCAAGGCCACAAACAAAAGCTCATTCAAGATTGTCATGGGACAATAACTGCTAACGCCAAGTGCTATTACCTCTCCCTACACTGGCAACCTACACTGGCAACAATCCATTTGCCTTTAAGTTTGCGAAAGAATGACATGAGGAAACAAACATAATAAGGACTTGCCTTGACAAAACGGCTAAAAGGATGAAAATATGGGCTAATTCCAAACAACATCCAAAAGGCTATGCAACGGGAGACATGGTGATGGTGAAATTGCTACCCAACCAATTCAAGTATCTACTTAAAGTATACAAGAGCTTGGTATAAAAGTACAAAGGGTCATTTCCTATCATCAAGTGTGTAGGAAAGGCCGCTTATCAAGTCCAACTTCCTCCAAAACTGAAGATCTATAACGTTTTCCATGTAAGTCTTCTTAAGCCTTTTCATGGGAATGATGAGGATCCAAGTCAAAGTGAGTCCAAGCGCACCAACGACTATGGTCACCAAATTCAACAAGGAGGTAGAACACATTCTTACTGATAGAGTGATCTGGAGAAGGGAAGTTCCCAACTATATTGAGTATTTGATGAAATGGAAAGATTTGTTAGACCAAGAGGCTAGTTAGGAACAGGAGGACCAACTTTGGCAGTTTACTGATCACATTCAATAATATAAGGTTGAGAATGGGACAGAGATGTAGCAAGATTAAATAGGGGAAATGTCACAAGAATACCTTGATCCGACCCATTCAAGTATCCTTAAGGTGAAAACTCAAGCCAAAATTGAACTTTTGTGGGCTACTAGCATTATCCAACCCCTTTATTGTCTACGGAAGGTCTTGGAAGTATGCAGAAATGTCTTCATCTAGAGACTTCCAGAGACTTACAGTAAAGTGTGTTACAACTGTCTGGAGAATGCTGAAAAATATATATTTAAAATATTCTTTATAAATATTTAAAATATATTATTCTAGTACCTTCTTTTAAGATGTATAAATAGATGACCTCCTATCATTTGTACAACACGAATTATTTCTCTTAATACAATCTCACTTACAAAACTCTCTTGTACTCTCTCTTTCTTTCTCCAACACTTCTAATTCGTATACTTACCTCTCACTTACTTTTTACTTATTCTTTCAAATTCTACAAACCTTATTTAGCTCATATTTACACACAAAATTGACTAAGTATCGTACGAGTTAGTATACACAAATTGTTACTCTGAGACATTAAGCTGCCACCAAAAGCAGAGAAAGTTGCAATGACATACCAAAAGGTATTTGATAAAGTATTAAGTAAATACAAAAATAATAAACATAAATAATTTGTATATTATATATAAAATCTTTTATATATTCCAATGTTATTCGGCACGTAACCGCACCCGCGGGATGTGTGGTACATCCGTGGTATACAGCGGAGAGTTTCATGCTTTTTTGACCCCCTTGACTTTTGACTGCGATTTCACTCCCAAAATCAACGGCCGATAAATCTTTTGTGATTTGGGGAGCAATAGGGTCCGTTGATTTTGGGAGACAATCTCGAGAGCATTGGCCTCCACAGGTTGGTTGGAACCTGAAAAGACCGACACAAAGAAGCTAATTTGTCGCTCTTTGTTTCTCGCAAAGTGGAGAGACAATTTGCCAAACACTTGTTTTTTCCTTTTTTTTTTTTTTTAGTTTTATTACATCGACATAAGTTACAATTAATTTATTATTTATAAAAATATTATAATTAATAATTAAAATTTAGTAATATAAATTTACCTTCAATTCTTGGTATTGATATATATTTTTTATTTTTTTCTCTTAAAAATGATACAAGGACATAATAACATAATTGTTTTGATCATATATTTATTATTTACAAATATATAATTAATAATTTTAAAAATATTATAGTTAATAAAAAATTGAAAATAAATATTTGCCAGTGATTTGGAGTTATAAAGCCAACAATCCTTTCCCTTTGAAATTTTTTTGTTTTTAAGTTTATAAAAACTAAACATCAAATTCTAAACTTAACGTTAAAAATTTGAGTAAATTTATTATTAAGTTTTGTAATTAATAACTTTTTAATTGTCTTTAATCTTAAAGATGAGGCTTATATAATTTGTTTGTTCTCATTTTTGTCATGGTAATTTGTTTTTTTTTTCTATAAACAAGAGAAAATTTGATAAATGCAACAAAATAAATTCACGGGAATCAAGAATCCATCTGCCATATTTTGTTAGTTCACCTAAAGAAAATGTTGTTACCAAATCCAAAAAAAAAAAAAAGTATGAACAAGAAAAAAAATTCTTTTGCATGCACGGCGATGCCTTCCTCTTCAAGCTCGTGACCCTAAAACCTACAGAACCTCTACGAGGACTTTGGACTCTTGTGCCTTGTTCAATTTCCCAAACCAGCCTTTGTTATTCTCATTCCTACAAAGTTCATTGTCATTTCTAACAAAAATCAAATAAAATTTGACGTAAATGAAAGATTAGTGAACTATATAAACAAAACGAGATTTAAATCGTTAATTGTAAATATAAAAATTAAGTAATCATAATTATTAATTATAACTAATGATCTAAATTGAATACTGTCTATTTGTTCACTAATAGTCCATCAACTTTACATTTTCGTTATGCTTATACAAACGAAGCTGAAAAGCATAAGTTCGACTGCCAAAACAACCATTTTCCGCGTTGCTGCATAGCGGAGTAATAGATAAAAATAATTAAATAAATAAAGCAGAGCTCTCAAATTCCAAAGAGCCTCTCTCTCTCTCTCAATATATATATATATATATCCAGTATACATTCATATGAGCTAAGTAATGATAATGAAAGTGAAGTTCCTGAGGCCAAATTGTAGACTTGACAAGAAAAATGATTGAACAAGATGGTGGTGGTGGTGGTGGTGGTGGTGGCTATGATGCCTGGCCACCAGTAGGACCTCCATTGCTGAGTTTACAGCGGGAGGAGCACCAGAAACCCTTTGACAACTCAGTCAATGCGGTGTATTTTGGATTTGTAGCCACTGCAATTCTCATCTCCATGTTCTTGATCATGGCCATTTTTGAAAGTTTCCCCAGACCATCCTATGCCAGGGGCAATAATGGTGACCTTGAGTCCCAGATGGGGTTCAATGCCAAGCTTGGCCACCCAGCACCAAATGTAGGTGACCCTTTTTTTTCTTCTTTCTTTTTCCCCTATTCTTGTACACAATTTCATTGTGATCTGCATATGTGTTCGTGTGTATATTTGTGTGTTCAATAAATTCTATTTCTGGGTCTTCTTGCAGATTTGCTAGATTAGACGGCTTCTGAAAGGTTGGGTGATTATTTTGAGTTCTGCAAACTGATGATTATTGTTCTGACAATAAAGTGGACATGTTCTTTGGCTTCTGCTAACTCATAATTATGCTTGTCAGTGATGAATTTATTTCTTTCAGGAGGTTTAAATGAGTTGTTTGTCTTTTTCTTTAAGCTTTGCTGTTCTTTGAGGTCTCCGGCTATTTTTTAACCCTCAAAGTCACCACTTTTAACAGAGATGTCTCGTTACATTGACCATTGCAGTCATGCGGATTGCTGCATCTCATCTTGTTTGTTTTTGTTCCCCTTTATCTTTAAACTGGCTCTTGCCTGAAGACTTAAAACTTCTGAATTAGATGTAGCTTTTGCCTTTTTCTTGCTGTCCTTGAAAGAACTGGTTTACTTTTTATACATATTTACCTGGATTATGGACTTTAATGTGAAAGTAATCAAAATTTAACCCCGAAAACCGACATGCAGATGCCTTAACTCTCACTATGCAAGTCTATGTTCACGAGTCTTGCATAATTCCTTACTTGTTCTGAAATAAATAGTCATGCACAAAGTCCTGAAATTGAAGATGATAGAGGTCTCACTTTTTCTCATCTACAAATCCTATTCTCCTATCAGTCAAATTTCAGCATTTTGGTACTGTCCTGTCCTGTCTGCTGATTATGATAGTTGGGCAATAATAGACCATGTGAGAAGTTGTCTATTGAACGAATGGTTGGACCGAAGCGAAAGAGCAGTCGGTGTGAAGGTGTACCTCCTGTAGTTTACACCCAGCATGGTATAACAGTATATGTTGGCCATCAAGCCCAGCATTGCATGGCTAACGTCCCATGGTTCGAGACAGGTCTCTTTACGGGGAAGCCCTGACCTCATTGATCTTCAAAATTTTGTCATTGCTTGTACTTTTTTTTTTTTTAATGCCATGTTTGACTGCCATGATGCTTGGAGCTAATCCAAGAGGTTTAAGTTAATGAAAAGTTCTTTTGGGGTATCCTATGAGGGTCAGTCCTGGATGATGCATCACATCAGTCTACCAGGTGCCATACCCTTTTTTGGAACATGAAAGGCCCATCTCCCCGACCAAACCTATTTTGAAGGTCGTACGAATATATGGCTTTTAGGCAACCAAAGAAGTTGTTTCAACTTTATGAAGTGATCAGGTGTCAACGAGTCATAATAAGGTCTTCATTGGGAAGTGCAAGTTTAAAGCTACTTGGAACATTGCCAGATCATGGGAATTCTTAATTGTCTAATCACTGTTGGTAATTCAACTTATGAGACTTCCATGGGGCATGTAGTGATAGCTCTAAATTGTTTCGCCCAACTAGGATATATCGGTTAAGTCGTGAAGGGCCGCCGATGTATGAAGGGTTATGATCCCCAAGAGTTGCAAAGTTGAAGTTGAATTAGGACTAATGTTGAGTGGTATTGTTTTGTCTCCCATGTTTTGAATACCTTAAAACGCTGAAACAGATTACAGTGAAGTGCCTCCACTTTTTTGAATTTTGCGAGCATTTTATTTATTAACTCAATTTATCTTTCTTTTTGTCCTTCTGTTTTCCACTTGATTACTTCAACTAAGAAGTGAACTTTGCTTAGACAATGAACCAAGATATTCTGTTATGTGCAGTGTCATTTGGAAGTTGTAAAATTCTTGCAATTAGCTGGAGTACATAAATGACAAAGATGGCGAATGAAGTTGCCAGTGATATGATTTCTGCTCCCTCACTTTCCAAGATTTCGATCAATTAGCATACTTTTTATTTACATGAATCAGTGGATTAAACTTGTTACTTGGGATACGGAATTGGACAGCTCCATAGTCCACTATGCATACATGGATGCAGGATATTATTGAAACAATATTTGCCAGCTACTGAGCCTGTTCCTGAGCGATGTTGTTCTACTAATAGCTGCATGCTCGAGTTCTCTGGCTTTATGATATAAAGCTATCAACTGCAACAAGAAATGACTCTGCATTCCTCCATGCTGATCAATTAACATTGCTTGTTATGCCTGTTCATATTATCAGTTTCACTTAAACATTCTCAACCCATTACAATGCTTTATCCACTCAATTTTTTAATCCTTCCTTAAAATATGCAGATGACTGTATACGGAAATGGAGTTTCAGTACTGATGCCTGGAGACAATGTTCCTACCTTCATAGCACTTCCAGCACCTTTGCCTCTGCCCCGGGAAAGTGTTTCCAAACCTCATCAACAACATGCCACTTTATTTCAGAATTTGACTACAACCCCGGAAACAGTTTCGAGCTCAATTTCAAATCAACAGAACTAAACATGGATTCGTGCCCGCACTCAAAGCAAAAAAACAACTATAAAGTGGAGCACAAGAAATCTACAAGGAATATGAAGTAGAGATGAGATGGCTCCTTTTTACTTCTTTGCCTATAAGCAGTTATGCTGTGTACAAATAGCTTAGAGTTTTTGATGGTTTAGCTTGCATCGGCACATACTCATTCTCCAAGCAGCAGTCACAAGGGCTTCCACCTGCCATTCATCATGCTTTATACATATTCATGTTGAAGTTTTCTAGCAAAGGTAGAATTAGATCCTTGAAGATGGATTATTTTGGCCATAAGAAATGGATCATCTTTTTATGGAAGATTGGGGAACGTAATTATTATTGAGTGTCGGTGCACTTAATCAAGTTTTTTTCTTTTTTTCTTGATTTATAAGGGTCATTAGTCTATGCTCGGATCGCATAACAGGGTATAGTTATATATTATTTCTTTTCTTTAATCTCATTGAGTAGACCTCTTAATCACAGACTAATGTGTTTTGCACTCATATCACAGTGACAGACAGGGACTTGCCGGTGGAACCTATAACTGCGTTGGTTTCAACTTCGAATCAGTGTTACATTTAAATACGAAATGTTCATACTTTGAAAATTCAAGCAATAGTGATCGTTGTCCTTAATGTAGCTATAGCAATTGAGTCAAGTGAATAATCATTTTGGAGGTCTTAAGCTTAAATTTTGAAAAGGAAATTAGCAAAATTTATGAGAAATGAGAGAATTAGTTCCTGCAATATGGCTAATGGTTCAATGGCATATTTCATGAACCAAAGCAATCGAGTCAAGCGGCATGGAAATAAATCCTATGGTATCCGGGTGGCAACTATTACAAAAAATTATCTATCTTTTTTACCGATAATGTTTTAGCTTTATTGTTGTCCAGACAAAAAATTAAAAAGGGAAAAAAAGAAAAAAGTGTGTCTTGGTATGTAGAGAGTATATCTTGTCGTCTACATAATTTAGTGACTAAATTTAAAAAAAAAAAAAAAACAAAATGATATTTATTGAATAACTCAAAATGCGATAAATTGGACTTCTCGAGGGTTGGCCTAAACCAAACCAGCCTTTGTGAGCATTTGTTGAATGTGGCTCTGAATAGACAACAGAAGGCCTGAGGCCCAAATAAGCTGCAGAATACCTTTCTTTTTTCTTTTTTCTTTTTTTTTTTTGGTTGTCTTTTTTGCGTCATGGAACTATCCTCCAATGCTTTGTATTCTGCCCAAAAAACTTAAAATCAGAAATAATATAATATTTTTTAAGTTTTCTCTATCTCTTATCTATTATGTATATATTTTTTCATCTTTTACTAATAGTATTTCAGCTCTCGGAGAAAACTAAATTAGTATTCGAATTAAGTGAATTACTAGTACCGCAACGAGTCGTTAAATGATACATTTGTGCTAGACAGCAGCATATGGCGGCATTGATGAATAGGATCATCTTCTTTTTCTTCCTTATTTTCCGTTCAAAGGACTTGGGTTTGAAAAGGGGGCGGGGGAGCAAATGGGGGTACCAACCGTCCATAATAAACGACACATTTACCCGTTATTATGTTTCCTACGGAAAAGCTTCTGGCAACATCAAAATCCACCAACCCCATCAACGGCTCTTCTTACCTTGGAAATAGCACCAATAATGACAAGTGGCCCTCCTCGGCGTTTTCCCCCAAGAGTTTCAATTTCAAACGCTTTTCCAAAAAATGAGGCAACCCTGCATAGAATAAAATCAGTAAAGGCAAATTAAGTCCTCGAAAGATAGCCCAATATTTAAAATTTTAAAATTTTTATATTTAATATTTAAAAATCTTAATTTTTTAAGAACTTAAGATTTATAAAAATAAATAAAATTATTTTTATCATATAATTCATACTTTAATAATAACTCTTAAAAATAAAAAACTTAAATTTATTTTTTTTACATATACATATAAATAATCTCCTCGTATAATATATATATATATAAATTAAGTTTTGAAAACATGAATCTTAGATCTATAACTGAAAATTCAGATAAGGATGAGAGAGTCCTCATTTTTTTTTTTTCCATCCACCTTCTCTATCACGATTTTTTTTTCTCGTTAATTTTATTTCTTACAACAATTTGATTCGAACAAAAGCTAACACTATGTTTGTTTTGAGAGAAAGAAGTCAAAAAGGGAAATTTGTGAAAAGAAAAATAGGTGAGAAAAGTAATTTTTTTCAAGTTTGACAAATGAGCGAAAAAGAAACCAATTAGAAAATGAGGGAAAAAATCCCAACAATTTGATAAGAAAGATACAAAAACGAACGGTGAAAAAAGCCTTAAATAATAAAATAATTATTTAGTATCTTAATATAATATTATTTTTTATGTGTTTAAAAAAAAAATCCAAAATTGAATGATATTTCTCTACATCTCTTGTCCAGACAACTATAATATTTCGATGAATTAATAAATATAAAATATAATTTTTTTAAATAAATCACAAAAATATTAATCTCAGAATTTATTTAATTATTTTTTATGAATTAAGTTTATCATTTTAATATTAATAAAATTAAACACAAATTTTTTTTTAAAAAATAAAATATTTATTTAGATTTAATAAAAATTTATAATATAAAATTTAAATTTAAAATTTATTAATATATGATTAGAAGAACGCATAAGCATGAAATTTCGAGCCGGGATCACATACCTAAAATCATACCGATATATTGTCAAATTCCCACTTTCAATAATAAGATATAACGAAACATCAATGAACACTCCCCACCCCCCAAGCTGTTCCACTCGAAAACAAAAATTACTGTTCATGCGGGGGAGCTGCAGACGTCCCCCACGAGCCATTAAATCCTGGCCGAAGTTTGCGGATTTCGTCACCATTTTGACAGGAAACAAGAGAGACAAGCACCGAGAATATGTTGACAGCTAATGTCCAAATCTCTGGCACTTGACTTGCAAGAAATCAAAGTGTGCATTCCCATAAAGCAAATGCGATGTTGGAAGCGTCCAAAACCACACCATCCACACCCCTCCCTGTGTCCCTCCCTCGCCATGGAGACCTTGACCAACTAGAACTTCACATACCCCCCACCCCCCTCCCCCCCCCCAAACAAAAAAACAAAAGTGAAAATAAAAGGGTTGACAAAAAAAGTACAAAAAAAGAACATAAGGCCCCTCCTCCCCAAAAAAAAGTGAAAATAAAAAGGTTGAAAAAAAAGGTACAAAAAATGAACATAAGAAGTAGAAAGAAAAAGATCCCCAAAAATATTCCGAGAATCCGGCAACTCCGGCGCTAATTTTCCGCCGGAATATTCCCCACTCAGAGAAAGATGAAGCATTCGAGGGACACTAGTGGGTTTTCCAGTGACTCGTTGGTGGGACCAGTAGAATAACCCATTTTCATGCCACTGCCTCCACGCTCGGGTGGATCGGTTCTGACCCGACCCGGAGACTGGTTGGCCTTTCCGGCCGACGGGATCCGGCCGGTCGTAGATCTATTCGCGGCGGGCGATCTGGGTCTTCTGCCGGAGCTCTCACCGGGGTCTCTCCTATGTGGGTCGGACCTTAAACGTAGCCTTCCCGTCTGGTCCCTCCCGCTTTGCACCGCCGACCTCACTGCATTGTTTCTTCTGCTCGGTGACCGGTCGGTACGCCTGGTCGGAGACTTGCCGACAGGCGGCGGTAGACGGTCACTTTTAGAACCCAACTCGCCGGATACCCGGTTTCTTGGTGCCAACTTTGGTGCTGGGGATTTCATTACTGCTCTTTGCTTGACCTCCTCGTCATCACAATCATCATAACCCATTCTTCCATTATTGTTGATAGTTGCAGCCAAAAGGCTCTCACCCAAGCTCAAGCTGCAAACTTCTGATGCTTCTATCTCAGAGATCTCTTCTGCTTGGGACATCTTCTCATTCTCGTAACTGCTTTCTCGGATCCTGATCTTCTCATCGAGCAATGGTGGTGGCTGGAAGTGAACATTCTTGCTGGTGTGGTGCTTTTCTTGATGATGATGTTCTCGATTTTTGATGGGTTCTAGTAGTGGTGGTGGTGGTGGTGGGGGGGTTTTTGGTTTGGGAGTTTCAGATAGCACTTCTTTCACCGTCTCTTCTTGATCAAGTGATGGAGGTGGAGCTCTGCTTTCATGGGTTGACTTGGATTCCACCTTATCAAACTCGGAATCTTTATTGGCGCTTACACAGCAACCCATTTGAGGTTCCAAAGATGATTAAGACTAAAAAAACAAAAAAACACAAAACAAAACCTATTTTCACTGACTAGTGAAGTGAGGCATTCAGATATGGTGATTCATGGGGTTGAACCGATTGAGCAGTCAGTGTGAATTGTAAATTTTTGCATATGAACTTATGCAATGGAAGATGGAGGGTGGTGGCGCACACACACACAGAGAGCCCAACACACAGCACTTATTGGAAAGATCCCTGTGTTGTTACACAGTTGTAAAATTAATTGATGTCCTTTCTACTATTTATGGCCCTCCTTGGTTTACTGGTACAGTCAATTGGCGTCATATATACACATTAATATTGTAGACTCCCGGAGGATGTGTTTGTGACACTGAGTAATTTATATTTTGTTATCATTAAATTATTATTTATTATAATTAAATTATTTAATTTTAATTTGATCACTACATCATTTCATTAAATAAAAATTTATACAATTTATTTTTTAAAAAATATATTTTTATATAATTAAATTTATCAATTAACATATTAATAAAAATTAATTTAAGTTTTTTAATCAAGATATTATAATTAACGATAAATTTATGAAATATAAAAAAGTCAACAAGTGCATTAAAAATTTAATTTTTTTTTTCTATTTAACAACTTAGCAATCCTAAAAATAATTCAAATCAAGGTATGACTCGATGGCTTAGAAAAGTATTGCAAGTCACGCAATATCCAGTTTTTTTTTTCTCTGTTTTTTATTTTACATTAAAAGAGTAAATTTATATTAATATTTGTGTAAATTTTTATTTTTTAAAAAATTTTAATTGGAAAGAAATAATGTTATAGTTCATGCAAATCCATAACCTCTTCAATGAATTGGAAAGAAAATTAATCTAGCAAATGTTTTTTAAACGGTCTTGTGATAATATATGGATTGAAGATATATATATATATATTTTTAATTATTCCTTCTAATTATTAAGGCATCATGCCTATTTGGAGAGAGTAAATATACATTAAAATATAAATAATTGTGAGAGTAACTTTAAAATGTAGTTAGATTTTACTACTAAATATTATGATTTTTTAAATAAATTCAGTAATATATTTTTTTTGATGGGACTACAAAAATTATTATTTTATTTTATTTTATTTTATAAAGAGAGAGAGAGAGAGAGAAAAGACTTTTCCTTTTCAATTTTACGGTTGATGGACTGAGGTCCCGTGATCCGTCGTCGTGTCGCACCATTTCCACCCGTCTGTGAAAATCTTAATGAGCGGCGCATGTTCTCTTTTCTTTCCTTTGGTGGGGTTCTGTTGTCTTCCAACCATCAGCACCTGTGCATCCATGTGATGATCCGAAGGCACCTCCCCGATGTTTTTCCGAACACCATGTGCGCTCTCACTCAGAACCCTTGGGAGGCAAGAGAGACCTCAGGTGTCCTGTGGTTAATTTAACTTATGGGCCTGATGATGATCAGACCCTGGTGGTAGTCTTGACACTTCAGTGTGACGATCTTTTTTTGTTCTTTTTGTTTTTAAATTGTTCGAGTCGGAGTAATTATTTTGAAGGTCACAGGAGGTCATATAAGTCATCTGAATCTGACATTGTTGGAAGTCAGACGCAAAGTCGGAACAGATGACACAAATAAGCTGGGGGCCTTGTACGATCGTGGGAGATTGACTGACCATGCAAGTGGATTGCTGCAGATTACACGCTACAGATTACACTTTTCTTTTTTTGCTTTATTTTTCCTTACTACTTAAGAAATGGAATAAAAGAGGCCCAGAAGGCACTTCCATCTACAAGAATCCTATTTTGAGCAACCACAATCATGTTTGGAAATATTTGATGGATCAATGTGAAAAAATTGATGGGATTAAATTTTGGCGCAAGGAGAGTCGAAGAAATTGATGGAAATGACAATTACTCGCTCAAGTTACTACTGAACCAGATCGCGCAAAGAACCATTGAAGGTTGTTGTGGGAGGCAATCTAAATTATTGGTTGGACTGGTTTGCTAAATGGGTCGGCTTCCCCACTCTTTGATCAAAAGGCTCGGTCTCCAAAGGAGGTAATGTTCTTTAAATCCTAGCTTTGGCATGAATGGAGAGTACGGGTTTAATTTATAAAAACAAGTTGATTAGAAAATCAAAAGAAAAAGGGTTTGTCAGTTTAATGCTTGGCATCTTTACCTTTATCTTGATACTTTCGAATCTTGATTTTAGAAAAAGATATGATTTTATAAAATTTACATAAATGGTCAAAAATACTCTATATCAATGAATTATAACGAGTCGTTTCTATAATTAAGAGCTTCAAATTTTAGTTTTAGTTAGAGCAAATTAACAATATATATATATATATATATAATGTATATTTAACTTGCAATCCATGCAGCGATTAATGGGAAAAATAATAATTAAAAATAGACAAAAAAAATTAAATAAATTTATTTAATGGACAAGAAAAGGTGTGATGTGGAGGAAGACCAAACCAGGGTGACTTCACTAAAATATTTGCCCGTTGAGGTTTCGGGGTCTTTAAAACACCTTTTTTTTATATTTTTCTGTTTTTCTTGTCGACGGAACAACACAACAGAGCAGAACTAAACCAAAAGTCTCTCTACTGCCCTCGGCTGCTCCTCCTGGTCTTAACCCGAAATTTTAGGCACTTGGTTTCAACCCCTCGATTCACTCTCCTTCTCTCATTCTCTCTCTCTCTGTAAGCCAATTTAGGAAATCGTGCTATATTTTCTTTGGTTTTCCGTTTGGTATAAATATTTGATTGATAGATCTATTGAGTAAGATATATATCGAGAGAGAGAGAGAGAGAGAGAGAGAGAGAGAGAGATCAAAGTCTTTGGCTTTTGGTTCTGTCAGTTCGTTGTGTGAGAAAATTAGTCACAAGGAGGAGGGAAAAAGAGGGAAAGATTGGTTCTTTTGGAAGAAATGGCAATGGGGTTGGGAAAGCGGGTGGTTTCTTTTGGATTGGTGCTTGTGGTGGTGGTGGCGGTTGTGGTGGCTTTTGCGGCGTCGTTTTCTCTAGCTGTCACTGACCCTCGCGATGGTAAACGCCCATTTTTCATTTTCTCGCCTTCTTTTTGGTTCGTGAAATGTTAGCCTTGAATCTTTTTCTAGTGATTGCTCCACTAGTATGCCTTGTTTTGATTATTATGGACTCTTTTTTTGGTTTTGGTGAATTCTTGAAATTCTTTCGCGTTTTTCAAACACTATCACAGTCCCTAGAGTAACAATCTTGGCCTCATTTTATGACATTATATCATGGCAAGTTTTGAATTTTTGTTGATGATTACTTGTTTGCTTGCTGTGGTCTCTCTCTCTCTCTCTCTCTCTCTCTTTTTTCTCTGCGTTTCTGTTTTTCTTTTTGTTTTTTGATTAATCATTGAAATTCTTATGAATGTTATGGCAAACTATCTTGGTCACTGAAATTCTTCTTCTACTTGTCTTTTTATTTTTATTTTTATTTTTATTTTTTTATTTATCTCTTCTGTGGTTGAACTTTTTCGTTTTTCGTTTCCCTTTAGGTCTCAATTTACGACAGTATGTGCGTTACTTGTTTTTCATTTTCAGTTAAAGCAATAAATATGTTGTACACGACCCTGAATAATCCCACTTTACGTGGGTGGGTGCCTTTTGGAGGGGACCCATGTGAAGATGGATGGCAAGGTGTCAGTTGTGTCTTCTCCAACATAACAGCACTGTATGTTCGATTTCTGTTGTGTTTGTCTGTTTAAGTTTAATGGACTCTAATCATGGGAGTTTCCATTGTCTTGCAGAAAATTAGACGGAATGAATTTGGGAGGAACACTGGGAAATGGCTTGGAGCTCTTCAATTCTATACTAGAAATGTGAGTGCCAATTTTGTCTAACGTGCAACTCAATGCCTATATGAATTGTTAATTTTGTCTAATAATTTTTTACTACTAGTGTTTCTTTTCAGAATTGAAGTTGTAGCTTGTGATAAATTCATATCAGTGTCTTAAAGAAAGTGAAGAGTCTATAATTCCTAAGGAACACCAAATGCAGTATTTGCCTTAGAAAAAAAGGATGTCCCAATGCATAAGGCTCTCATACTATGGGGTTTAGGGAGGGGTTATGGTTACAGACAGGTTGTCTTTGTGATTCAAACCTATGACCCCTTGAAGGGCTAGCGTTACTGTTATACCTAGGCTTGCCCTTCTAGTATTTGACTTTTTTGGAAGAAAATTTTCGTAGATCTCATGTGGAAGCCTCGTAATGCTTATTACTATATTCTGATGCAGAGATCTAAGTAATAATCATATTGGTGGGAGTATCCCATCCGGCTTGCCAGCTACTGTGATGAGGCTGTATGTAAACTTCAACTATGCCTGTTTACATGGTTTAGAGAAATCGAAGCATATACTTATTACTCTTGATGTCAATAATATTTTTTTATATGCCTTTTTTGTTGTAGTTCTCTGGCTAGTAATCAGTTCAATGGAAGCATTCCGGCGGATACCTTGTCCTCATTAAGCCGGTTGATAATCATGTAAGTTCAAATCAATAAGTTCTTGCAATAATGTTGTATGTTAGGTATTTTGCTTTCGTTGTTTGAAATATGGCTTTTGTTCTTTCCAGTTCCTTAAAAAATAATCTTCTTAGTGGAGAAATACCGGACTCCTTTCAACAGCAGACAAGTTTGACAAATTTGTACGCCTATTAAGTTAATTATGTGTTATGAGTTTTGTTTCCATTTTTCTAATATTTTGTTTGCACATTGATATCATGGTTTCATTTGCTTCATTAAATAAGTCAAACCAAATTTATCATATCTTCAACATGAAGGGATCTTTCGGGAAACAATTTGAGTGGTCAGCTGCCTCCATCACTGGGAAATTTGTCATCTCTTAGCTCTTTGTGGGTATCTCAGTTATCTTTCCTCTTATGATTTTGCAGTACATGTAATATTTGTGTAACTACCTATCACTTTTGCTTTGCAGGTATTTGCAAAACAATAAGCTTACAGGCACTCTCGATGTTCTGCAGGATCTTTCCCTTCAGGATCTGTAATTATCCTAGTACCTTTTCTTGACTCCCATGTTTGCTTTTATTATTTAATAGATATGCTTGTGGATAACTTGAGTATTTCAACAATGCTGTTTTCATTTCATTTATTTCCCTGAGGAGAAATGTGGATGGATTATAAATGTGGATGGAGTATACATCCCCCAGTTGGTAATCTCAACAACTGATGCATTGCCAATTTTCTCTGCATAGGAATGTGGAGAACAATCTATTTTCTGGGCCCATTCCTGCAAAACTGCTCACCATTCCAAATTTTAGGTGAAGCCATGATAAACACATCTTTGTAATGTTTCTTAATTTGTTATTGTTTGTAAACTTAGGAGATGTGCGTCACCATGGTAACAATGTCACTCCCTTTTGAGCTTTCTTCAGTAAATTTATCATCTATTTTGCAGAAAAGATGGAAATCCGTTCAATACAACTATCATTTCTTTACCCCCAGCAGCAGCTCCTCCTTCTTTACCCCCACAACCAGTGCCATCTTCCATGAATGGACCTTCTGTGAATGAACCATCTGGGAATGGACCTTCTGGGAATAGACCTTCTGCATCAGATATGACAAAGACTGGAAAATCAAGGGCATTTTTCCCAACTAAGAGAATCATCCTGATTGTTGTTTTGGGGACAGTGATTGTTATCATATTAGGGGTGTGTCTATTGTCATCAGCCTGTTGTAGAAAGAAAAAGTTTAAGGAAGATACTAACGGGCAGGATTCAGGTGCATACAAGAGCCATACTGAAAAGCCTAATAGGAATTCTTCAATGCATCCAAGTAATCAAGAGAAGACAGGTAAGGTTATCATGCACTTTCTTTCTTGAAGCTTAGTGGAGATATTTGTTTTTGTCCTCTTTTTTTTTAATTCCCATTTTCCTTGAGACGTGGTTGTTTGATCAGTTCCAAAAGGGTCAATTGCAAACTTACAAGACAAAAGACAGCCAGAAGTAAGTGCAAAGGCTCAGGTTCAAAAAGGAACCGAAGCGAAGAGAATGGCTGCATATTCAAGTCACAAAACAGATCACAAGATCGAAGCGGCAGGAAAGGATGTGAATCACATGCCAGTACAACCACAAGCAGCCCATTTCCAAACCCTTCCTGCTGACAAGGCCGTCGTGAGTTTAAGTTTGCCTTTAGAAGTATATACAGGTACTAAGGCTCCAAAATCGCCATTGCCTGTAAAGTTATTTACCATTGGGAAACTTCAGCAGTATACAAATAGCTTTTCGGAAGAAAATTTTGTTGGAGAAGGCACATTTGGAAGAGTATACGGAGCTGAGCTTCCGGATGGAAAGGTAATTTTTACTAAAAATTGAAGCTACTGGGAAAAAAATTTACTGATTCAATTAACTCATTTCTCTAGATGCTATTTGCCACTTAAATACAAATTGTTCTTCAGCTTTGTTGTTTTGCCAATCATGGCATGGCATTTATTTGGGTTTTTGTACAGGAATCCGTCTCCCTCTCATTCTTCTTAACCAAATTCATATTTGGACAATACTATCCTACTGTGGCCATTTAGATCACTGAAGGCAGCAACTCTGTAACCATGTCTAGCATCTAGAATTTTTTTGACAGGATATTCTTTATTTTCTCATGAATGTCTTTACCTCTCTTGCTTTGCACATGATAGCTTCAGCATGACATCAGATCCTGTTAAGTGACATTTCTTTGTTTTATTATTTTTCAACAGTTCCTCGCTGTTAAGAAACTTAGTACAGCTTGGGAACAGACCAATGAGGAATTTGCTCAACTAGTTTCTTTTATCTCTACAATTCGGCATGCCAACATTGTTGATCTTGTCGGTTACTGTAATGAGCATGGTCAACGGCTACTGGTTTATGAGTATTGTGAGAATGGGACGCTTCATGATGCACTTCATGTTGACAGCAACATCCATAAGAAACTTGCATGGAACACACGAATCCAGCTGGCAATCAGAACTGCCAAAGCCCTACAGTAAGTTGAGAATGCATCAAATATTAGAACCCTTGTGTGTTTGTTGTTATTAGACACTCAATCTAAAGTGAGTACTCATTTAGACTGACATTGAATGTCACTATATCAGTTCAATTTGTTGCATCTGTGTGTTGAACTAGTTGCATACACATTTAAGCAGCCTTATGAGAATCCTTAGAAGTCACACATAGTGCTTCTGATGTGGCTTGCATGCTTATGGAAGGAGTTTGATTTTGCATCCCATCTTTAATCATCAATCACAGACATGGCTTTTCCTTTTTCTTTTATTAATCTTTTGATAGGTATCTGCATGAGGTGTGTCAACCACCCATTGTGCACCAGAACTTCAGGTCTACAAATATTCTTCTTGATGACAATCTTGATGTGAAAGTCTCAGACTGTGGCTTTCCTCCTGTAGTATCATTCGCCACTGCAGCTGAGGTAAGATCTTGGTTTAAGCTCTAAAGGACTTGTTCTTGATTTATATTCCAGTTGCATTTAAAAGTCCATTAGACTTTGAGAGCCTTGATCAAAACAAGAAGCTTTGCAGGTAGCTGAATTAATTAGAATGGTAGCATGCAGAGTAATGGACATGAGCAATGCATGGAAAGTCTTGAGATCGTGCAGAAAAATGCGAAGCTGCTAATTTTAGCTCTATTGTTTCTTTTGTTTATCTAGTTTATGCCTGATAAATGACCACCATGTTATCTTGAAAATGAACCAACTGTTGCTCTTCTTACACTGTCATCCTACAGAAAGGGAGAAACAACAATGGCAGTGCCAGGCTTGACTTTAACTTTGGTTTGATAGTTTATTGTTGATGTTGGTGAATATTCTCCTCAGTTGTCAGGACACCACCTCAGTGCTTACGGCTACAGTGCTCCGGAGTGCGAATCAGAATCAGGAAGCTATACGTGCAAGAGTGATATTTATAGCTTTGGAGTTGTCATGCTAGAACTCTTCACAGGGAGGAAAACCTATGACAGGTTAATGATCCCTTGAAAGATAATCTAGAGCTTTAAATACTTTATATGTAACAATCAATTAAACAGAACTCACTTGTCATTTTATTTTGGTCTTGGTGGAGTATGTAACTAGGTCCCGGCCTCGAGCAGAGCAATATCTGGTTAGATGGGCAGTCCCTCAGCTTTATGATATAGATGCACTTCGTTGGATGGTTGACCCCTCTCTAGGCGGAGAATTTCCTATAAAGTCTCTATCCCGTCTGGCTGACACAATTTCCAGATGCCTACAGGCAAGTGCTTTCTGCTTTTCTATTATTACTTCTTACAGACCTTTTGCCACAATTTCTACCACAGCATTGCATTTTTTTTTTGTCTGGGAAAATGGCTCATGGATATTGGAGCATTCTATAGGTGTTGTATGGATGGATGATAAAATGTGTATCCAGTGGAAACTTATTTTTCTTCATCAATGCATCTCATCGTGCATTCGTGTACATGTGTGTTGCACATTATAAAACTCAGGTGCTCTCTTTGTTAATCGAGTTGTTAACTTATCTAGTAATATCTTTAGGTGTCAGATTCATAACAGTCTTCCCAACAAAATAAAAGAGGATACAAACTTAAGAAATACAATAAAAGCTATTTAATAAGTTTTGTTGATTTAAATTCCTTGAAAATATTAAAAGATAATATAAATTTTAAAAATAGAAATACAACAATTATAAATTTAAGATCTATCTAATATGTAGGAAAACTAAATAATTTGAAAGCAAGTTTATAAAATAAAAGTTTTTTGTTTTGTTTTGTTTTGTTTTGTTTTTTAAACACGATAATAGTCATTAGCCTATTAATGATTAATGTGGAGGAGAACTGGTCCAATGACACCATGGGTGCGCTGCACCCCAAGGGGGCAAGGCCCCTAAATCCCACAATTGTGGGATATTTTGGAGGAGGGTAGGGGTCAAACTCCTGCCTCCTCCCTGGCTAAGAACATTTTTATTGACCCAAATTCTCTCGAGGTAGCTAAAGGAGTTACTTGGTAAATAGATTTGAAAATGACAAGGCATTTTAATCAAGCCATTTAGAAATCCTTATTTAGAAAGAAATCTTTAATTGGGGTTGGACAAGCGCCTTAAATCATTGGTTTCTTGCTAAAGGAGATACTTGGTAAATAGATTTGAAAATGACAAAGCATTTTAATCAAGCCATTTAGAAATCCTTATTTAGAAAGAAATCTTTAATTGGGGTTGGACAAGCGCCTTAAATCATTGGTTTCTTCTGTTATTTGCAGTGGGATCCAGAATTTAGGCCAGCAGCGTCTGAAATTGTTCAGGACCTCCTGCACATGATGTAGACTAAAGATCTCAATTATTTAATTTGCCGATTGCAAGAGTGACTTGGATATCACATATTCGAATAGTCTCTTTATGATTGTAAAGATAAAACAGTGTATATTTGACGTTTTTCCATACTCGAAAACATCCTTACTGATTGTAAGAACGAAGTTGATCAGGAAACAAGTGGGAGGACATAAGGTTTTGATCAAATTATCTACCTTTCTGTATGATGGGGGAGGGGGGGTTCTGTGGTTCAAGGTAAGTCAGCGCATTCTTTTATTTATTTAATTTTTTGGACCTTTTCATAGTTCTTTAATCACATTTTCGTATTGCTTGTTTTGATTGCTAACTCATGTAATTAATCAAGTGTTTTCTCGCTGCTAAAATTCTTGTATCCACTCGTCGCATCACATTAAGTGATGTTTATTTATGTTCTTATGTAGAGTTGCTTGATTAAGGCCGGTGATCTTGTCCCTTCTCTTGTACATTCTAAGCAATTGCGGAGTCCTGTACTTCTAACATAACTAGTTAGGATGCTCTTATTGGAATTTCTTGGTTTCGCCTCAGTCTGTCCTATTCTGGACCTTCTTCCTAAAAAATGTGGTTGTAGTCTAAGCTTTTTGTTGGTATTTGCGTTTGGTGCAACCGTAAAAAGGACGAGAGTGAATTGAAATATTGTGCTGAGGGCCAACGTGATTGATGGTATGAGTTGTCGGCAGGCATTCAAATAGTCCGATACTATTTTTGCTTAATTTGACTTTGAAAAAAAAAAAAAACAAAACAAAACAAATCACTGATCACCATTATAATGCTCTTAGCACATGGGGGGTGTACCATACGTCCACCCCCAATTTTGGGAAAAATATTATTATATATATTAGGTCATATGAAAAAGGCATAAAAAATGCAAAAATTAAATGGGAAAAACATAATATGGTCATTAGTTAGATGCATTTGTCAATGAAATGGGGAAGAAAAAAAAAGTAAATATAAATATTGCCAACGTCTACATCTTGAGTCTAATATAAGACTACTATAATAGCCTATTTAGTTTATTTATTATAAATTATTATTATTATTGTTCATTATTACTAATTGTTATTACTGATTAATAAAACAAATCATGTACCATTTATTATTATTATTATTAGATAATAAAATAAATAATTAAAATACTATGTTTCCCTTTTGTTAAAAAGATATGATAATAATATCATTTAATTTATCAAAAGCAAACTATTTCATTTCCAAAGTGAGTTCAAGAAAAAGAAATTCACCGGTAACATAAATGGAGATGGAGAAATCTGCACGAATAGTGACTAAAAAGCTACAGAGTACGAGAGCTTGCTTTTCACATACTTGTGCCGTAGGGAAATCATTGGCCATTCTTTTTTTTTTTTTTTTAATTGGATCATTGTTTGACATTTGAATTTAATTTTTTATAATAAAGTTATTATTGAAATAATTATAATTATAAATTAATTTTCTTTTTTTTTTTAACATCCGATCACATCGCATCGGATGATCTCTTTTGTCATTCTCGCTTTGGGCGGTCAAGAATCTTTTAATAAATGTGTCCTGCTAAGACATTCCCCTTTTGCCAGACGATCAAGATTATTTCATGCAACCCCACCTCCGCGAAAAAAGTTCATTTTGAGTCTTTTGACATCCCCCGCACTGCTTAGCTTTTTAGTTATTTTTGGTCTTTTCTTTTTGGCATTTCGGTGCCCTAAAAATTGCTGTTGGAGGGTTGAAGGGTCTGAACCACCCTGGCAATGGCAATTTTTTTTTTTTTTTTTTTTTTTTGAAGTTCCTACACGACATGGTGTTGGTATGTACCCCTCCTACCATACAGTGCAAGGAGATCTAAGACTTGAGGAGCCTGATATTTGGGTCATCATGCAATGGGGTCTGGAGTTTGCTTCAAAATCAAGTCTATTGACCCAGAAATGGAAATTGAGGGCAATGACAACGAATGAAGTCATTGCATAGCATGCACTTCAATAATGTTGTAAAACTCTCGTCGGTCTCACTTCTCTTAATGGCTCCATTCGCCAACCACACTTGAACTACACGCTTCATACATTATGCTTGTTCCAATTAGTTCAATAGTCACAATGAATTATTATTATTATTATTTTATTTATTTTTACAGAAACAGCCTTAGTCTTCATGAAACAAACGCCCCATGTCACTCGATTAAGTCGAGTTCTTCATATTCACATTAAATTATTGGCACTAGATATATAGTCTCCATGGATCTCACCTCTCAAATCCCAAAACACACAGTTTTGAAAAGAAAAAAGAAAAAAGAAAAAGATGAGTTCTTGTCCGGATTAGTTGTACCAAAGCTGGAGCATCGGTGGAATAACCAGATTTCTAAGCAAAATGTACGTGTCATCTCATTATTTAAAAAAAAAAAAAAACTCCTTCAAAAAGAAGGAATAATAATGATGATAATAAATTATTAAAGAAGCTTATAACTATTATTTAAGGAATCTCTATTTGCTGTTTTAATTACTGAATATTCCTTCCTTTGTGTAACCAGCCACCCCCCACCCACCTGCACAGCCTCCAAAATATAACTAATTAATTAATTAATTTACCAACAATTATTTTTATTTTCCACCGCAACTCGCGGCCATAGTACAAAACAAAAGAGAAAAAAAAAACTCCGTTTTATTATGGCATAAAAAAAGGGAAAAAAAAAGAAAAAAAACGGAGAAAAGTCTAAAGCCACAAGACCACAACTAGTCAGTCAGTGGTCAGTGTCGCCGAGAGGGGCATTCCCGTCAACGAAAATTTTTGTCGGTAAACAGTTCCGTAAATTTAAAAATTAATAATAAATAAGAAATACAGAGAGAGAAAGTTGAAGAAGAAGAAGAAGAAGAAGAAGAAGCTGTAACGTGAAGAAGTGAATTTTTTTAAAAAGAAAAAGCCATTTTTGACAGCTTCTTCAAACGTTAGATCTAATAAATATCGAAAGTGGCGATCTTGTTCGACTTCTGAAGCTCGTCTCTGTCTCTGTCTCTGTCTTGGTGTCTGTGTCTGTGTGTGGGTGGAGAATGGCCAAGCGTGGATATAAGCTTCGTATCCTTTTGATTTAATTCTTCTTTTTTCTGTTTTTTTTTTTTTGAAAATGATAGTTTTTTGGGATTTTTGAGCTTGAATCGGAGCTTAATTTGAAGTTTTTTTTCTTCTTTGATTTTTCTTTCATTTTGTTGACCTCTTCTTCTTCTTCTTCTTCTTCTTCTTCTTCTTGTTTTATTTTTTTTTCTTTTTTCTAATTCAGCAAGGCTTAACTTTTCTTTTGAAAGAGTTGAAATTTCTGGGTTTTTTGTGTTGTTGTTTTTGGGTTAGGTGGGAGTGCTCATTTTTGGGTGTGATTGAGCTTGTTCGCAAGCTTCAGTCTTGAGGATTTTAGTGAAGTTCAACGGAATGTTGGAAGCATTTTGGTCCCTTTTGATTTAAGCTAATTCCAGATTTTTTTTTTTTTTGTCTCCCTCTCATCTCAATTGTGGTTTTGGCATCAGTTTTTATCTTTGAAATTTATTTTATTTTTATTTAGTTGTTTATTTTTCTCGTGAAATGATGCAAAAGTTTAAAATAAATTAAGGAGAAAATTAGTTTGTTTTAAGCTGAGAAAATAAAATTGGGTTATTTATGGTTGTAGAAAATGAACATCTTTGTCATTAGTTTTTGTGTAGTTTCTTGACTGAAATGAAACAGAGGAATTTGTGGCTCATTCAACCAATGTGAACTGCCTAAATATTGGGAAAAAGGCTTGTAGACTATTTATCACCGGCGGGGATGACCACAAAGTCAATCTTTGGGCAATTGGCAAGCCCACTTCCTTAATGGTCAGTTTCATGTCCTTGTGTTTACATTCTTGGCAGATATCTATGTGTTCTGTTATGAGTTCTGACAACTTTTAGTTTCTAACTTGTGGTTTTTATCTGCATTCTACTGCAAAAGTTTGGTTGTTGCTAGTTGTTACAGAGAGACTGTCCTGTATGCAGTTAATAATTTATCAACCATCTCATTGTTTCACGAGCTAGTTATTTGTTTCTTATCGTTCGGGCTTGACCGGTATCAATGGTTCAATAATTAGTACCTTGGTCTCTTTGACTGCATTTTTTTAACCATTGAGTTGGATGTGTTGAACTCATTGTGGGTTGCATTGGTGTAAACCTCTTGGAATGGGGTCCACTTTTCATGAGGCATTATTGCTGTACAAGATTAAGATTGTCTATTGTGTTAATTTGCAGAGCTTGTGTGGTCATACAAGTCCAGTTGAATCTGTAACTTTTGATGTAGCAGAAGTTTTGGTGCTTGGTGGAGCTTCAACGGGGGCAATAAAGTTGTGGGACTTGGAAGAAGCAAAGAGTACGTCAGTTAACAGTTTGATTTTAACTTTCATAATCTGAAGTGGGTTGACAGTTTGGGTAATCTGTTACATTCTGGCACATCTGTACAGTACCAAAATATAGACTTGACTCCTGAGAAAAGGGGAATTGCCAGACTTAACTTGTGAATCGGGGTCCAAAAATAAGAGGAAAAGATTATTGTTACTCTTTGGAGATGTTTGATTCTCCTTTCTAATCATTTTGCTGGTCATGGGTGGTAAGTGTTGGCCTTTTGTTGCTAGAACAGTTTCATTGTAAATTTCTAATCTATCTGTTATTCTTCTTGAAGTTTAGTGGTTCGCACTCTTACTGGACATAGATCCAATTGCACTGCCGTTGAATTCCATCCATTTGGCGAGTTCTTTGCATCAGGTTCCTCAGACACCAATTTGAAAATCTGGGATATTAGAAAGAAGGGATGCATTCACACATACAAGGGGCACACTCGAGGCATAAGTACAATTAAGTTCACACCTGATGGTCGCTGGGTGGTTTCTGGTGGATATGATAATGTTGTAAAGGTACTGGTAGATCACATCATTGGCAGTGAGGATTGGATGAAGCTTTATTTATGTACCTTTTTTGATGTTTCCCTGTTTTTGGTGGATAGGTGTGGGATCTTACTGCTGGGAAGCTTTTGCATGATTTTAAGTTTCATGAAGGGCATATTAGATCCCTAGATTTCCATCCACTTGAATTTCTCCTGGCCACAGGTGAGTTTTGTGGCTTACATGTGGTTCCCAAAAATTCTGTTTGCTTTTTGCATAAATCAAAAATTGTTTGGCAATATTATTGATTGTTGCCAATTTATTTCCTTCAACGGCTTGATTAATATCTACTCTGATGGGAAGTAGAAACTAAGAATAGGAATTTCCATCCAAGAAAAAAAAAAGGAACTAGTAGCAGGAATGGCAAGTTTATTTGGATTCCTTGTTGAAGGGAATGGGGAAAAAATAAGGAATAAATTGGCCTTTTTTTTGTACCTAATCTGGTATCCAAATGGGAAGTTGGTTTGGAAACAAGATATGAAAATGATAATTGGAAATGATTTCCACTCCCTCATTCTATAACCATATTTGGCATATAAACTTCATTATAGGTTTGCTTTGCTATCTCCCAAATGTCTAGTATCTACCTTCTTTGACTTCTCCAACGAGAATGTTTTCTTCTTTTTCCTTTCTGCTTCTTTTTCCCTATTTTTGCAGTTCGAATCAATTACTTGTTGTAACATGGAACTCATTCTTCAGGTTCAGCAGACAGAACTGTAAAATTTTGGGACTTGGAAACCTTTGAACTGATTGGGTCTGCCAGACCTGAGGTACTTTCTCAGTTTTTGCTTGGAAGATTGGAAGAATTCAAATATATACTATAGTGTAACTTTTTCCATCTTTGAAAACATAAAGGAAACTTGTTTCTTTTTTTTTTTTTTTTTTTTGACTGGATGCTTTACCTGCGTTCCCTGCACTTGATTCATTTACTTTCAATGTTGGTCCCTGATAAATTCTTTCACCCACTTCCTTTCCATCTGTTCTTTCCAGGCTACAGGAGTACGCACAATTACCTTTCATCCTGATGGGAGGACACTCTTCTGTGGATTAGATGATTGTCTAAAGGTTTGAATTTTGCCATGATGAATCTTTATTCCATCTTCCAAAGAACGTGATTTCCACAATTATGCTTAACCTGTAGGTTTATTCCTGGGAGCCTGTAATTTGTCATGATGCTGTTGATATGGGATGGTTAACACTTGGTGACCTCTGTATTAATGAAGGAAAACTTTTGGGTTGTTCATTCTATCAAAATTCTGTTGGTGTCTGGGTGGCAGATACAAAGGTGCCAATTTTTTCTCACTAATTTCCTCTGCCTTTTCCCTTTTGCCTATTTTCAATGTCAACACTGATTGTTGATTCTCAAGATCTTATAGTTAAGTTCAATTATGTCACTAATCTCTGCTGCTTCTATTTCAGCTTATTGAGCCATATGGAGCTGGTTTTATAACCGAAGAAAGTGATCGCACAGAGAGGAAGTTCAATATCCCCAGAAGTCAATCTCTGTATGAAACAGGGACTTGTGTAAGATTGACTTCTGCCTTTCGCTCTGCGTCTCCTGATTACGAGGCAAAAGAAATAAAGAACATATATGTGGACTGTAAGTTGTCATTTTTATTTTTATATGAATATAAGATTTGTCACATCTTAGTATCTCAACTTCTTAACATATTTTTCTTTAGAAGAGTATGGTCACCATCCACATTTTCTGCATTCAAGGACTTGACCGCTCCATAACTTTCAATTTTGGCTTTTACCAATGTCAAGCATTGACTTTATAAACCAGTCATAATTAAGTTGCTCATCTTCGTCTTATGTTTAAACATTTACTTATCTTCTTCTTATGTTTAAACATTTATTTTAACAAGTGTTTAAAAGAACTTTTAATAGAATATCAGAAAGAAGAACAAGGAAAAGGCCTTATTGAGAATAATTTTTTAGAGGATATCTACGTTTGCCAGTCTAACCAAAATGAGTTTTCAGCATCTAGTATATCTTCTTTTTCGATGATTGTGTTGAGAGTTGATTATTTATTGTAGTTATATATGGTCCATGGACATGGATTGGAGACTGGCCTAGCCAAGACATATTAATACACACACCTGGAACATTATAATGCTTGAAACAATAAATAAGAGGATCCAAATGTAAATGCCACCATAGCCCATGGTCACATGTAATTTATATGTGGATATTTGTGTTCACTTTTATTGTCATTGAATCCTCTGAAATATATTGTTGCATCTTTCATGTAAAGCTGCTGGTGGAAAACCTGTTTCTTCAGAGAGGTCCTTAAACTCTCCTAAAGTGGCCACCCCCTTGGACTCCAAGGGAATGTCTGATCTGCTAACAGAGAAGTTGAGTCCTATGTTAGCAGCAAACAAAAAAGCAAGTGCACAAGATCTTAATAAATCCTTTGCTGTGCCCACTATTGTACCTAGAAATAGTCCCACTGAAAAAGAAAAACCCAACTCTGGAACAGAAACTATCACTTTCTCAAAGACTAAGCCTGGGATGTTGCTCAGACCATCTCATGTTCGGAGGCACTCAAGCAGCAAGAGTGATGTTGATAAGCTTTCTATGTCTCTTGAATCTGGAATCTTCAGCACCATGTCAGAGAAAGAAAGTACTGTGGATCCAAAATTGCAAAATCCAATTGTACCAGAATATGGAGCTCAAAACTCTTTTGAGGAAAAAAGTTCCAACATCAAGAGTGCTGCAGAAAAGTTTGAAAAGAATTTGTTACTAGAGACACCATCTAATCAGGAAAATTGTAAGTATCCCTGCTAGATCATGGGTTTTTGTTTTCTCCCATATTCAGTTCTCATTGACTAAATACAGTTCATATTGCCCAATTAGTCTTTCTTCTATGAACAATCACCTCTGCCTTCCCGCCCCTCAACATCTAGTGCTTGACAACCCATGTTTCTGTTGCTTGTCCCCACAAATCTCAATTTATATTGCATTGCTGTGCATGAGCAACAATAGCTTCTGTTTTTTGTAAATTTTCACTTGGAAAACAATTTTCATGATTTTTATCTAATAGTACTTGATAATTTATCTTATTTTCAGGCAACAAATCTGTTGAAGAAAGTAAAGGGATCGCCTCTGTGAAAATTGTCAATGGAGGTGTGTCAGTGCTTCTAACTGTATGGTATTCAAGAGATTGAGAAACGTACAAAAGTTTATCTTTTTTTTAAAAAAAAAAAATTGCCTCTTGCAGTAGCTGTTGTAACAGGCAGGACACGCACTCTAGTTGAGAGGTTTGAAAGACGAGAGAAAGTCAGCAATGAAGATCGGGCGGTGAATGCGACTCCTCCAGCTGTAACTGAAGCAAATAGGACACCTGCTATGGCAAATAATGTGTCTTCTGATATTGCATCTGTAGCAGATAGAATCAGCATATCATCTTATACGACTCCTGTCATAACTCAAAAGGATAGAACACCTACCATGGCATCCCCTTGTACCACACCTGTGACGGATGGAGCACCCCGCATAGTGTCTGATACAACTCTTTGTGCAATACCACAAATGAATAAGACATCCACTGTGGCAGCCCGTTGCATATTGCCTGTAATAGATACAACGCCCAGCATAAAATCTGATGCAAACCCTTGTGACATGCCAGAAAAGGATATGACATCCACAATGATGGCCCCTCGTACTATGCTTGTAATGGATGGAACACCCAGCATGGTGTCTGATACAACTCCTGCCACACTGCAAAAGGATAGAACATCTACCATGCCAACTCCTCATACCAAGCTTGTAACAGAGAGAACACCCATCATAGTATCTAACACTACGACTCCTATCATAACCGAAAATAATGGAGCAGCTGCCAGGGGAAGCCCTAATGTTGTATCTGAAATGGCAAGGACGCCCACGAAAGGAACTAATAGCAGCATGACCCTCCACACTACATGTGAAATAGCTAGAAGCCCCCCAGGACTGGTATATTCTACTCCTTTAAGGTGTAGCTTGTATTGTCCCAGCATAGATGTACTGTTGCACCTCTTGGTGGTTGGAATTTTAGTTTCTGCATGATATAAGTTAAATTTAAATAACTGTGAAGTTTAGCTTTCTGAGTCGGTTTTTCAGCTGTTGGATCAAATTTTAATTGTACTGACTACCTCAGTTATTCTATAGCTGGCCAATAAGCATATAAATACTTGTGTACTCTTAGGAACAAAACTGAGGTTCCTTTTTTCCTTATATGATGACAGAAGGAAGATCCTCAGATTTCTGGAAGCGAGTTGACATCTGCCACTTGTAGGGATGTTTCTGAAGAGCTGATGCAAACTCATGATGTATTCTCAAGTACCCTTAAATCTCGGTTGACAAAGTTACAGGTAAAATTTAGCTAGTTGTTTATATCGAAGTTTCTAAATGTGGCATGCTGGCATGCATAATTTGTTAATTTTCAGTACTAAGCATTTATTACAATTTGATAAATGAAATCTAGAGAGGATGCAATTTTGTTTCCTTATTGGCTCATTCTATCTCTAATGGTTAATATTTCCTTTTTCTTGTTTTGATGACCTTTGTCACCTTGTACAGTTGTCTTCATTTTATTCTTGTTTGCTCTTTTTCTCTCTCCACCATTTTTTGGGTATTGTAAACTTTCTACATTGTTCTCACATGTGAATCTGCAGGTCATTCGGCATTTTTGGGAAAGAAATGACATCAAAGGTGCTATCAATGCCATGAGGAAACTGCCTGATCATTCAGTGAGTATTTAAGAGTATTATTCTTCTCTGTTTCTTCTTCTTTTTGAACATTGGCACAACTGCAGTCAACTTGTAGGTTGTCTTGCATTTTTTTTATCCTGTCGATGACAATCCATTCTTGTTCAGGTGCAAGCCGATGTTATTGGTGTTCTAATGGAGAAAATGGAGATTCTCACCTTGGATTTATTTTCTTACTTGCTTCCTGTGCTTTTGGGCTTACTAGACAGTAAGACAGAAAGGTAATTGTTCTTGAGACATTCTAGTCAAGCTTTTAATACTAGAGTTTGAACAATTTTTGGGCCCATTTTGTGCCATTACTGCAATCAGTATCAAATATCGGCCATATTTCTGCATCAGAGTGTTGTTGTTTTGTTCTTACTGGGCTGCGGGAGAACTCTCCATTCAAGAAAAGATAGATCCATGTAAAGGCTAAAAATTAGAAAAGTTAAACAAGAGTTGTATCTCAAACTCTCTTATCAAAATTCAATTTTTGGATTGTTCTCTTTGAACACATGCTAGATCCAGTGGGAAATAATTCATGAATCTCATCTAACATCTCAAGACTTGTCATTCCATTGGAATCAAAGGAGTACATGGAGACAATTAACCTTACCTTTTGTATTCTGAATGGATAGGCATGCACAGGTCTCACTCGAGATGCTATTAAAGCTTGTAGCAGTCTTTGGGCCAGTAGTACGTTCAACTATTTCAGCACCGCGGCCTGTTGGCGTTGATCTTCATGCAGAGCAAAGGTGTAGTTCATCAATACTCAATGCTTGTGGGGTTTTGTGTTACGTAAATGAGTTTTAGGCATTGCACACTAACATGCTTTTGTAATTTGCTTGTGCAGGTTAGAATGCTGCAATCAATGTTTTATGCAGCTGCAGAAGATCCAACAAATCCTTCCAGCCCTTATGAGGCAAGCATCCTGTCTTGATTAACATCCTTCTTTAGTGCTCCTGTTGGCTTCATCCAAGGAATTGAGTCACCTGGATAAAATTTCTTACTTCTCCATTAATTTAGTTTATTCTCCTGACCCATTCTGGACATTATTGCTAATATTCTATTAGAGTTTGACTTTTCAGTAATCTGAATCATTCTTTCCTACCAGCCACAATATATTGATGGATTTTTTGCTGCAGGAGGGGGGGCGTTTTGGCTAGATGCGCACAGGAATTGAATTTAGTTCTTCAAGAGTCCTAAGTGGTGCTGGCTCTTAATCCAATTTATACTGGGAGTGGCTCAAGCTTATACCTTCCCTAACAGGAGCATATGTACAATGTGTATGGTGATCCATCCCCAGTTTTGCCTCGCCATATTTCTGCTGTCTATACCGGTATGTACAAGTAATGGAGTTCTGTCACTTGGAAGTTTAATGAAGTGAGCCAGCGTCTTAGTACCTACAATACATACGCCAGTGGGCGGAGGGCGATCATCCGTTCCACAAAATATTGTGCAATTTCATTCTTGTTGAGATGAAATGCCAGTTGACATTTACACAACATTTATTATATTCAATGAAATGCTTCTCTCAAATTTCTTTTGCAGGATTTTTAGGAGCGCGAGCTCTTGAGAACAATCGCTGCTCCCACAAAGGCTAAAGTTTTGTGTCAACTCTGCCAGCTAAAGTAGTTGGTATAGAGTCATTGAACTTTAGCACATTAAATCAATTTTCTGTGAAGGGGATAACACAAAATGAAGTTCAGTGACAATCGAAAGTGAACCGAGTGATTTATAATGTATTTAGCTCCAATACTCTCTTCAAGTCTATTTGTTCTTGTTTGTTTTGCTGGGACCTATATGACCATGGCAATGGTGCAGGGTAGGAGAAAACTGCCGAGTCCACCATTGACTTGACTATCTATATATCCAACGCCAAGTCTGACTTTGGATTGATTCCATTCAGCCCGGTAAAACGAAATGGAAGAGGACGGCATCAAAGTGGTGGAATTGGTCCGCCATTGCCTTAAATTTGTTCTTTAATGGATACCCCCACAAGATTAGGCAAAGCACAAACCTAACAATTCACCAAGTCACATTGAGCCTACAAGCTAGATTGCACTTGCATGTGGCAATTGAAAGAAGCCATGTGGTCAGTACGCACGTCTTTCTTAACTTTATTACATTAGTCTCAATAAATTGGAAAATAACACCATTAAATAGTTATAATAAATTGTTATAATATGATATATATTTTTATGTTTTTATTAGAAAATTCATTAAGTAGGAATTTTTTTTTAATTTTCATAAAATTTATGTATCTTCTAAAATTAAAATTCAAAGACTTTGGAAATAAAAATATAAGTTATTATTTACTAAAATGTTTTCTAAATAATACAATATGATAATTTTTATAGAGTCACTTTCTACCCATATGAAGAAAATGTTCTGTTTCTTTTTAGCATGATAAAGGTTAGCTTTTTCCTGCCACATGCTACTGTGTGACTGGCAATGACATGCATGTCTCTCTGTGGTCCTAAATCGCTCGATGGGGCCAATCATATGTAACACAAAACCCTTCACGTCGAGAACGACACAACCCCAATCAATAAAGCATTGCATGGTTGATGAGTTATCCTCTTCCCTAGTTGTATTAAATAATTTATTATTCTTTATTGAATTCCTATAAATGTTGCTCATTTCATTTTAAAAGTTATCATTCCATGAATTAAATATATGAACCTTTGAAAGTCATATATATATAACTTTATCTTTTTTTTATTTTCTCTGACATAATTATTCTTATAAACCAAAATCACGAACACCACAAATATATATATAGATAGCATAAATGAGATTTATGTATTTTTTATTTAAAAACAGGACTAAAATAATATACATTTTTCTGAAGAGTAACTCATTATAATTACAAGTCAAGCAACATTAATTTTCTTTGTCAAGTTTATTAAAGTGTATTAATGATATGAATTTTAAAGAGTATAATGGAATTTACAAGTAAAAAAAAATTAAAATTAAAAAAATTAAATGGGATTTAATAAAAATAAAATATTAACCTAATATTTTAAAAATTAAGAATTTTAAGTATAAAATTAAACTCAATATTTAAAAAAATACGAACTAAAAATATAACGAAAAATATAAATATTATACTCTAAAAAAGAAAAGAGATTTAAGAGTGATAAATCGAATTAGAACATTACAGGACAATAGTCTTGATAAATTTGTAAAGTTCAATAAAAAATTAAAAGAAAAATTCTCACTTTTTTTTTACCAATGATATATATCTTTTACTAATAAAATTAAGTTTATTTGTACATTAGAATAACAAACTTAACTCTAAAAATAAAAATAATGATATATTTTTAAAAAATAAAAATACTTTTATTTTATTATCAATTATTATTTTATAATAAATTCATATTTTATAACAAATTCTCATTTATTAGTGAATTTTATTACTTAACTTTGATTCATTAAATATTATAATTATATTAATAAAGTCTTGGTTACCTTTCATATATGAATTCATGTCATTTATTACCTAGTTGGCTTAAATATTTTCAATCAACTCATTTAGTATTTCTTTCATCTTTTTACTCATGGAACATGTTATTATCCTTTTATGAAGATTTACTGAATCTATAAAAGTCCTTTATGTATTGACACCTCTATGAATTTCATTATTTTCTCTTTTTTCAAAAGAATTTGTTCTCAAATTATCAAATTTGGTGTTCATACACTTAAATTACTATTGCATAATTTTGATTATAAATAACATATCACTATCCCCTTTCTCTACTTCACCTTTATTTTTAGAAAATATAATATTAATTCTATACAAAATAATTATGATACTTCACAAAATAATCTTTTGTGTGTTTCACTCAAAAAAATGTTGCACACCCTTATGTTTACACTTTTAAAAGTTTTTTTTTCGTAATATGTGTTTATACTTCTACCTTTTACTAATCAAATATTCTCTTTTAATTCTTTATTGAACTAAAAAAATTCAATCAAAGTTATTTTATAACTAACTAATTTTAATAAATTAAAATCGAAGAAATTTTAAAAATATAATAAATAAAAGTTATGAGTTATAGGAAAATAATAAAATTAAATTGTAATACACAAAAATAGAATAATTAGATTTAAATCGTTATATAAACTAAAAAATAATAAAGTCAACTCCCTTAATTTAGAATTTCTTTATATTGTAAGATGTTTAATGAAAAATGAAATTTATCCTCCTTTAACCTAATAAAATAAAGTTTACTTCTTTCTTCCTTTTTTTTTTCCTTTTTCTTCTTTTCTTCCTTCTTTTTTTTGTCTTTTTCTTTGGGTTTTTTCTCTCTAGAATTTAAAGATAAAAAAAGATGAATAAAAATTTTTAAATTCAAAGAATAAAAAGTTATAAAAGATGACTAAAAAGAAGAATAAGAAAAAAAAACTTAAATTTAAATAAATAAACCTAATTCAAGTTCTAAAATTTTGATATTAACTGATGTGAATCTCAAGGAGTATCAACTGATGTGAATTCAAAAAAGTCTAATGAAGTTTATAAATAAAATATGTAATTCAAAACTCTAAAAAAATTATCTATGTTTTTTTCATATTTTTTTCATCAATGATTTATATTTATTAATAATAAAATCAAATTTATTTAAAAATTAAGTAATAACTTTAACTCTAAAAATATAGATAATAATATGTTCTTAAAATATAAAAATAATTATATTTTATTATAAACTCTTATTTTATAACAAATTTTTATTTAAAAGTAAATTTTTTACTTTATAATAAATTCTCACTTAAAAATAAATTTTATTATTTAATTCTAATTCATTAAACACTCCAATTATATTAATAAAATTTTAATATTAAATTCACATCATTTATTACTTAATTGATTTGAATATTATTAATTAGTCTATTTAATACTTTTTTTTGATCTTTTTAACTCTTAAATAAGCCATTAACCCTTTGTGAAAGTATAATAGATTCTTAAAAATCCTTAATATAGTAGTACTTCCTTGAGTCTGATCAATCAACCGGTTATTTATACTTTTTGTTATAAATTTGTCCTGCCTGAAATTAATAAAACACAGGTTTAATGAATATTAAGAAGGGCCTTTTAAGAGATTTATTAACATGTAGTCCCATCCCAATGAAAAAAAAACGAAGTTTTCAATTCCCGAATCATGCATTCGTAGAATTTTGCCAAGTTAAAGTAGAGTTGGCAAACGAGTAGGTGGAATTAGGTTGTTTCAATTATTTCAAGTTTTGAATACATTAAATTTTAATTTTAGATATATCAAGTATTAAATATATTAAGTTTTTGGTGTTTTTAGATTTAGAGCTTGTATTACTCTGATTCTGGATGTTTTGGATTCGATTGTTCAATCCAAGCAATTGAAAATAGTATGTATCACTGTTTGCAACCGATCGATGTTAGTGCCATTCGATCACGAAATTCGTCGAGGTAAATTTGTGTAGATGATTTTTGTGGGGTTCCGGAGCTCTTTTCCTGAGCATTGTCCAATGTGGGAAGACGATCTGTTGGCTGGCGTACGGCAAAGAACAAGCCATTAATGGAAAGAGACACCATAAAGAATGCCCTTTATTCGAGGGAAGGGAAAAAGGAGAAAAGAAAAGAAAAAAAGGAAAAGAACATCCATCTTAAGCAGTTGCCTGTTGCATGGCCATGGTGTAAGGAATTGCGTAAAGATTTTCAGGATAGAGTCATTTTCACTGTTGGTTTCTTCAATCTTACGGTAACCCTTTTGACCTTCCATCTTAATTAGCTTCCGTTCAATACAGTCAAATAGAAAATTCATTCAAACCCCTTTCTTTCAGCCTATTTTTGCCCTCATATCTGAGTAAAAGATATTTCAGTTATTAAAAATTTAAAATTTTATTTTTAAAATTTAATTTCAAGTAAAATTTGTAGAGTTTATATGAATAGCAATACCTATTAAATCATGGTCAAATTAACTCTTTAATGAAAAAAAAAATAGTAACACAAAGAAGAATTGATAGAATAAAAACCATAAACCGTAAATAAAATGCATTCATTACATGGCTTGTGATTCTTATATTGACAGAGGCTTTATGCCCAATCGGCAACTCTTGTGCTTTGGCAGCTCCATGATTCCTTCTTCCCCACCAAGTGGTTACTTTGTTAGTGGAATGACAACAGAGAAAGGACGACATTGATGCCTTTTCCCGGATTTATTATTGACGGAATTCCACAATCAATATTTCTCGTTTCGTTATATAATGAGAAAGAGCTCAAATGATTAATCAATTGAAATCAAAAAGTTTTAAAATTTTGATTTTGAATGTCAAAAAAAAAAATATAATTTTATATATAAGACAAATATGTGATTATACTTTAGATGTAATAATATTATAGTGACAATATATATATATATATATATATAATTCTATTTATAACATTTATTATTATTATTATAATAAAAATAAAAAATACATATTTAAAAATATTTTAGTACAATTCGACTGAGTATGATTTTTTAAAATTAAAATTTGTGACTGAAATAAAAAAATTGATTTATATGATTCGATTAATCAATTATAAAATTCGATTAATTAGTAAATTTGATTTATAAAATTAGTCAAGTGTAATCTCTAAATATCTTTCTTTTATCTTTTAAACAAAATAAAAAATATTATAAAAATATTAATTTTAGAAAATTACATTAAAAATTACAGATTAATATCTTAATTAAACATTTCTTATAAAAAAAAAGAGTTACCACCTGCACAATAGGAACTTCTAACACATCTTCCACACATTCAGTCATAGCAATTACTGCTACCGAGTAAAATCAATCTTGAACCAAATGCGGCAAAACCCAAAATAGAATAATTATCATGTTAAGGAGTAATTTCTTGTGAATTCCATGTAAAAGGTTAATTACCTTTTCAATTCAAATTAGCCAAAACCCAAAAAATCTCAGATTGAAATAACCTGAAAACTAAAACACCCAAATAAATCAAAATCAGATTTAACCCAAAACTTCTACTGATCTCAATATAAAAAAAGGAATAATTTTGAATATATTTTATTTTTGATTAAAAATATATTATTATGTAATTTACTTTTATATTTATAATAATTTACCTTTTAATTGTTACATAAATATTCAAATTATCACAAATTATATTATTTGTTTTCTAAAATATATCTAATATAAATTATTTAATTCCAACTTTTTATAAGTGATAAAATCCGTATAAACTTACAATAAGATTAATATTTTGCGAAAATAAAATTTGTTTTTATTTTCTCTTTTTTTGATACTCAAACAAACAATAGGATATTCTTTTTTTTTTTTTATGGAATAACATAATTAAATAGAAATCTTTTTGCTCTTGATTAGTCACTTCTTTTAGCAAATTATATGTTATTAAAACCATAACTAACTTTGTTTAATTATCTCTAAATTAATAAATTATGCAATGATAAAACTATAAGATTTAATTTTATAAGCATATAGTTTTAGAACTGCATCCAAACATTCTATAAGGTCAAATTTTCTAAAAGTCAAATCATATGGTTGAAGTTTCAAATTTACACATAAAGTTTAACAATTACATATAAAAATTATAATTTTGAATATGAACAGTAAGTTTCAAATCCTTTTATACTTATTCACATGACAAAAATGTGTATATAGTATAATAAATATATTAAATATAATTATTGTAATATAATATTTAAAAATATTAAAACCATAATATTTTAAAACTTGAAATATTTAAAATTTAATAAATTTAAAATTCAGTCAATTTAAATTTAAATAACTTAAAATTTTACAAAATTCAAATGATATAAAACTCAAAATAATCAAATTTAAAATCAACTTCCACTTATTTGATAGCTCTACATGCAGAGCACATTCGTCATATCCTATTTACCAAAGTCTCTATATATAAAAACGACAATAAAGACAATCCAACATCCTCGTTGAGAAACAAAACCCCTAAAAAAAAGGGAGAGAAAATGGATTATAGAAAGAAAAATCTAAAAAGCCAAAAATGTCATCTTATCAATCAATAAATAATAAATAATAAAAAGTTAAATTACCTAACAATACCGTCAAAAATGCAAAAAAGTTGTACAATTTATATAATAGAGTATATATATTATTTTATTATTTTTTAACTAAATAAAATTTTAAAATTATACTTACTATTACAAATAAGATAAATTGAGTAAAATTTTAATTTGTTAAGACTTGATTTGGTAAAAATTTATTTAAATTCAAACTCAACTCCAGTTCAATTTGAATATTAATTTTAAAATTTAAGGTTGTTCTGATAAAATTTTATTAAATTTAAATTCAAATTAAATTTAACTAATTTATATAAATTTTTTATTATCTTAAAATTAAATTTAGTTTAAATTTGATATTAAGTTCAACTCAATATTAAGTTTAATTTGATATGAAACTCAAATTCATTACATTTAAATAATATTACTTAATTATATTTAAATAATATTTTATAAATAAAAATATGAATAATACATAATATTTATTAAATATAAATAATTCTTATTTAAATAAATATTTTTATTAATATAAGACTAAGAATAAGTGGGGAAAGCCCTCGGAGCTTCCGCCATTTATGTTAAAAATTAAATGGTACGTTGAACAGTATTTATACAATACTTTAAATGAATAAACTCTAAATGAATTTTAAACTAAGTCTCTAATAATATATTTAATAAATTCTGAACAAGTTTTAAATAATATAATCATTATATTTTTAAATAAATTATTTATAAATTAAAATTTACTTTGTTTAAGTGTAATTCATTTAATAAATAAATTTGATGTTTAAATTAAAGTATTATTTAATAGATTAAATAAACAAACTCCAATCAAATTTTATTGAGCACAAGTCCCCAACTCTTAACAAACATATTAATTTCTTTATAATTTTAATTATCTCACATCAGAACACATTTACTGTGTTACTCTAATTGTATTATTAACAAGATTTTCCCATAATAATAAAAATAAGCAGAACCGAATTCCGAATTTGGCTTTGCATTTTCCAACGTTGACAAGAAGAAGAAAAGAAGAAAAAACTCATTTTTTCTTCGTCCATTCAAAAATGGTTGTTTTTTTCTCTCGTTTCACCTCACCCAAATTTTCCCATCTTTTCTTTCTTTTATTTTCCCTCTCTCTCTCTCTCTCTCTCTCTCTCTCTCTATCCCCCCTTGTAAAGCAAAAGCCAGATCAATAACACCCAACATCTTCATCGTAACATCATGTCTTCTTGTTTCTCTCTCTCTCTCTCTCTCTCTCTCTCTCTCTCTAGAATCTGTCAATCCCGCGTCTCTCGCAATTACAACACCATTACCTTAAAATTTTAAAACCGCCCTAAAAAAAAAGACAAAACTTAAAACAGGAATATTATCTAGCGCCAAAAAAGAAAAAAAAAAAAACAAAGAAACAGAAACCCACCTTAACTTACCCGAAAAAACTACCGGTTTGGTCGCCGCAAAACCGCCTTTCTTGTCTTTGAGTTACCCAGAAGACGGATTCCCGTTATCCCAAAGAAAACGGCTAGTTTTGACCAAGGTGCGGCGGGGTAGTAGGGAAGCGGAGGGGGGAGGAGGAGGAGGAGGAGGAGGAGGTGGCGGTGGTTGTGGAGGATATTGATCGTCGGGCGTGTACAGGTGGACGGCTGAGATGGGGGCGGAAGTGGTGATCGAGCGGTGGGGCACGTGGGAGGAGTTGCTCTTGTGTGGGGCCGTCGTCCGGCACGGAACCCGAGATTGGGATGTCGTCGCTGCGGAGCTCCGGGTCCGAACCGCTTGCCCCTACATTTACACCCCAGAGGTCAATACTTAATTTAATTTACCTTTTTTTTCTCTTCTTCTTTCCTTTTTCCTCTTTAGTTAAATTCACTTTCATAAAATTTATGATAATAATAATAATTTATTTACATCGAAAAACACGTTGTTTTAGCCGCCACTTTATTTATTTATTTATTCGTTTTCATCAAATGGTAAAATGATACGACACATTAAATTACCTTTCTAATAATTCTTCTTTTGTAATTATTGGTGGATAGGATTTCCTCCTACCCTTTTTAATTAAGGCGATTATATATATATATATATATTATTAGTATAATAAATAAAATAAAATTTAAGCTCTTATTTTTTAATAAAAAATTTATAAATTAATTGATATAAGTCTTAAAGAAAGAATATTAATGTGACACGTGACGATTTTTGACGGAGTTAAGTTTGTAGAAGAGAATGACTTGGTGGCTACGTTGGGTGGGACCACGCGTGCCGGGGGGGTCCTACAGAAAAAGGGGTCTATCTGAAAAGACCTCTTCCCATTGGGTTGAGTCTCGTTTTGGGTTTGGTTTTGGTTTTGGACCCACTCGCTTGGGCACAGGCTACAATGTTTCGGATTCATTCTAAAAAAAGTAAAATCATTTTTGCAAGTGGAAAATACTTTGTCACATTGTATAATTGAATATTATTATGTAAACTTTATGTATTGTTAAATGTTGTTCATGTGATATAAATCACATCGTGTCTATTTCTGTCCATCGGACAGAGGTGTCTGCGGGGGGTCCGAGTCCTTTCCAAATTTACTCAAACAAAGGTTCACCAATCGGTGTTTGCTGATATGGGAAAAATTTGCCTTCACTAACAGTTTAAACTAGTTAAATCTGTACGTGGGGTGTTTTTTTTTTTAAATTTTATTTGTTGTTTTTGGTGGTGTTTGATGCAGTCGAACTCGTTCCATATGCCTTGAGCTATGACTTTCAGTATCACTTGACCAGAAAAGCCAAATGTTTAGTGGATATGTGGTATTGAATACTGAAGCAAAGTGATTTGAGTTGATTCACTGTCAGGGCATAGGCTCGGTCTATCTTATTATTATCCCTTATATGTTAAGTAGAGTTACATATCATGAATTGAAAGTATCCCCATAAATAAAGGTTTTAATGTCGTAAAATAATGAATGAAACTTCTCAAATATATATGGTAAAATTTTTGTGGAGATGACAAATCATATTTCAAACATTGTTCTTTCCATTCAAAGAAGGAAAAAAAAAAAAAAGTTGAAAAGTTGCTTTCCGTGGCTTGTTTGCTCTCCTTTTTAGGACTGGATCCGTTTAGTGATATGCAAATAATTTGATAGTGGTTTGACTAAATTAATATGAATACTTTTCTGGTAGTTAGTTCTCTATATAACTGAGATGATCTTCTAATTCCAGGTATGCAAAGCAAAGTATGAGGACTTGCAACAACAATATCCTGGATCCACGTGAGTTGAGCTTTTATGTTCTTGTAGTGCCAATTGCAGGCTATTGCCATCGTTCAAAGAAACAGATGTTGGTCATATTGCTTCATGCACACTGTGCTTCAGCGTTCTTTAAAAACCCTTTTGGGCCAATTTTATTCGCACTGCCTATTTTCCTTTTATTTTCAAAGTCAAGTGGGCTTACTTCATGCCATGTATTACTCAGAGCTTTGTTTGAAGAGCTGCGGAAGCAAAGAATGGCAGAACTGAGGCGGGCTTTAGAACTATCAGAAGATTCAATTGGGTCAGTAATCTGTCTTTGCTCACTCCACACTTTATAGGAACTGATTCACTTGATTCTTGTGCAAGAAACAATAATTCTCAAGCAAGGACTTCCAGCATGCTTTCAGTTGAGATATGGAAATTTGGCAGGGAAAGAGGAATCATTAACCATCATCACTGAACTCTCTTGAACTTGAGCTTGTTCAGACTATAAGATGAAAATATCTCACATGCTTTACTCATTGAATGATTAGTCTATTTTCAGGTCACTGGAATCAAAGCTTGAAATTCTCAAGGCTGAGACAAACGATGATTGTCAGCTTGGATATGACTCCAGCCAGACAGAATCTCTTGTGCCATTCCAGAAATCTGATGGGGTTCAGTCTTCCATTAAAGCGACATCTAAGGACGGACTATCTGCTGGTAGTTTTACTGAGGAAACAAGGACAAATTGGTCACCCGAGTGTCCGGTTCCAGCTTCTGTCTCAGCCCACGAGTGCAAGATTAAGACGGAAGAAGCTCTGGTGTCTCCTGACCATGAGAAGATTTTCAATATGGGAAAGCTGGCAGAGTTTTGTATAAGACAGGGAGTTAGTATAAGGAGAAGGAGAGGGAAGAGAAAGAGGAAAGATTGTAACAAAGATGTGAAGGAAGGGAGTGTTGGAGAAAGTGACCTCTTGGGGCCAGCTGACATTTTATCAGCTACTCGCTGTAAACAGAATTCAACCAGCTGCTCAGTCCAGGTTGCCAGATGTTCAATTATAGGGGATCAATGCAGAGGTTTGAGAAAGGATGAAACTGCTGACCTTGTGAGGATTTTTAAATCTATTACCGAGAACAAATGTGCCTGTGTCTTTGGTCGACGGCTTGATAGCCAGGTACATGTGCCACTGATGGTTCCTTATTTTATTTTGTGCTTTCTTTATCCGCATGCTTCTGTCAATAATGATTTATAGGTCTGGTCTACCTTTTAGAATACAAATGATTTATGGGGAAGTTCTTTTCTAGGTTTTTTCAGCTCGTAAGCATGTTACTGTGCCTTGAAAAAGTTATTCTCTTAATGCATTGAATGAGCTAACTTTAATTTTTGGTTTTTCAGAAAAGAGGAAGGTATAAGAAGATGATTCTACAGCACATGGATTTAGATACCATAAGATCAAGAATTGGTGGTGGCTCTATGTTATCAGCAAAAGAACTATTCAGAGATCTTCTGCTGCTTGCTAACAATGCCCTAGTCTTTTACTCTAAAAGTACTCGTGAATGCAAGTCTGCACTACTTCTCAGGGACATCGTCACAAAATGCTTGCATCATCATTTGAAGAACTACATCAGCAGGTCTACCATTACCTTCCTGCTGACCACACCATCAATGCTTAATCTTCCCGTCAAGCCCAGAAGTGCTCGCCCTGGTGACCGAAAATTCCCAGGGAAGGTGGCCAAATCTGGGAACCCTGTAATAAAAAATCCCAATGCTGATAAAAAGCCAACTGATGCACATTCCTGTCCATCCATGAAATCCTTGGCTACGACAAAGAAAGGCTCTGGCCGGCCAAGAAAAACTGGACGAGGAAGTGCCGCTGAGCAACCTGCAAATTTGACAAAAAGACGAAAAAAAGCAAGAACAAAGTGATCTTGTTGTATATTGTTTTTGCTACTTTTTTGAAGACTAGAACTGAAACCTAGGACCACCAGACTGTTATTGCGACATGTCTACCCTGATTGCATTTCAATGTACAAAATTGCTGTTCTTTCTGAAACTAAACAGTTGTATAATCCTATTTGAGTAGCTCTGAGAGAGTAAATTATAGGCAGCAAGTTTTTTGCTCAAACTTCTTGTATATGCCTTTTTTTTTTCTTTTTGGTAGGATCATTATCCCATTTAGTTTCCCTGGCATTGGAATTCTGCACTAACTAACCACCCTAGAGTTGGAGATTTGGAGCTGGCCTTCAGAAACTTGGATAATATTTTTATGTGCCATGACCAGGCATGTCACAGAACAGAATTTTCTGTTGAAATATCTAATTTCTAAATGAGATGGATTGCAATCACGGTAATTATGACATGGACGGTGAATCCTAAGATACAATAGCAAAAACAGGGGCTGGACAAAAGTAATCGCGAGTTGTATGCTAAAAGCAGAGAAGTGATTACTGAGGGATAAAAAAGTAGCTGGAGCATTGGCTATCCTGAAGGACATGGCTTTGAATTCATAGTGACTATATTGTGTGCTAAAAGCAGGTTGGAGAATGTTCTCATCCTTCGTCCCTATCTTATGATATCCAAGCCTCGGAGAAAATAGCATCTCCTTGCCACTCATCTAACAAGACATCAATAATAGCAACTGGGAATGCCTGAGTTGAATTGTCTATAGTCAATCCTTAGTCTAAGTTTAATAAGTACGGTTTCCAGTTTGAATTTCAGAACCAATTGTGTCTATAATGTAATCCTCTGAATCCCATAGGAGATTCAATTTGTGATACTGTATGTTAGCTACGGTTTGATCTCAGGGAAGAAAAAAAATAAAAAAAGAAGAAGCTAGAATTAAAACTCATTTGCCAAATCAATTCAGAAGATAAAGGTGACTAGTTGACTATGAATTGCCTCATTAGAATTTGGAAAGTGCCAGTAACATCGGAACTGAATCAAAATCTGCGTGCTGAAATGGTCTTTGAATACCAAACCTCAGAGGTGGTCTTTGAATTGCCTCCTCAGAGTTTGGAAATTGTCAGCATGAAGTAAAAGCATCAGAATGGTTTTTGCCCCTCTTTAATATTCAGGCCAAAATTGTGAAAAATTCCGTGAAATTAGATACAAAATAGCTATAACACATAGCATGTCACAATGAACGAATTCATTTTAGATTTCCAAAAAATTATTGAAGCTGCGTAGACAAATCTATAAAGGAAGCATGCATGCACACATAACATATTAAAATGTTTGGAGGGACCCAGTTCTTGTTTGAGGGAGATGGACACCTAATTTGGAGGCTCCCAATAAATGGTCAGCTGCCCCAATATTTCATGCTCAATTCCTCATGATTGCACGTTGGTAATCCTGTGATGAACCCTCTCTCTATTTCTTCTTTTGGGGTTTCATTGGAGGGTCAGTGACCCAAGGATGTCATGAAAACTCTCTATCATGGCTTATTATGCATGGGGCCGCACAAGTTATTGGGCGACATCCATCATCGTATTGCCCCACTTTTGTGCCTTATCAATCCAATCCAAAATAGCCTCAAAAAGGTTGAAGCGGGGATCGTCAACTTGGGGTGACAAACAAAAAAACACAACTGATTTTTTGTGTGTTTTTTTTGTTTTTTTTGTTTTTTGTATTTTGATCTATAAGAAACCAAAAAAGAAAAATAAATAAAGGGAAAAAATTTTGTCTAATAACTTCTATACATGTACCGTTAACAGCAAGTTTGACAAGGAAGTCATATGTATGAATTGCTCTCCCGTAACCCATTTGACGAAATTAAAGTCTCCATTTTTTGTTCAAATCAAAATGAAGTCAGTCCATCATTATAAATACTAAGAAATTCCCAAAAATAGAAAAAAAAAATTACTTCCTGATAGTCTGAACCCTGTGATTGACATTGGTATTAGATTATATTTCTTTTACTGCACGAAGAATTCTCCGCATCCAGCATATCTAAATGAAATTGTAAGTGAAAAAAATTACTTTGCTGTCATCTTCTATGCAGTCGTGCTTCTAATTAAAATCCTTTTACAGTCATGCCTATCTGAAGGCCACCGGCTTCTGTTTAATGTGTATAATTCTTGAAACCTATCTGCATGCATGCATGCCTTGGCATAAACATATAGACGATAGCGACGCACGTTTGTTCATGAAACAGGCTCATTTGTCTTTTGTTTCCCTGTATTATTTTAGCTAAGACGTACAATTTCTACTTTGATATGATGAGCTTTCAAACAAGTGTCAACGACCATAATTTGGCATGAAAATGAGGCCCCATCAATATGCATGTTGCTTGCATAGTAACGACAAGGAAGATGAAATTGATCCATATATATATATATATATATATTTTTGTATTTCTCTCGCATTTCAATAAGTGTTATCAACTTTTCTTTTTTTTTTTTTTAATTAGTGAGAATGGTCGCCATCTTTGAGGGCTAACTTAGATTTTTCCTGATATTTCTAGTGGACCCGTTGCTTGATTGCAAGTTCTTTGATTACAAATGTTCATCTAATGGTTAGGATTATGCAATGTGAACCCACGTCTGTAGCATTTCAAATTTTGTGTCTCTATGAAACATTTCTAATTGTTTGTTAAGTCCGTCGACACCCAATGTGTTATATCAGGATACTAATGGCTGATTGACTTCACGCTTGACCTTAAGAAGAATATGCAATATTGTGCATGAATATTGGCTTTCTCGTGGAAAATGAACATACCCTTGTTTGGTATTTTGTGCTGCAGCTAGCGATGCTGACCTATCCGACTTTCGTTCTTACAATATAAACATCATCAATTGTCTAATTGATTTCCATTTTTGGTTTTGGTATTGGACAATTAGCTCGCAAAGAGATCAGAGTTTCCCTTAAAAAAATGGACGTCGGCAGTCTGAAAAGGAGACTTTGAAATCTGTAGTTCGGCGTGAAAATCTGTCAACTTTATTACGAATATTCATGCTGTTATTGGCAGCCAACAAGGGTTGCATTGCTTAAAAGGGTGGGCTTCTGTAATATCCATAAGTCGAAATAGTACTTACAGTAAACCATTAATGAGAGATTGATGAGATCCAATTCCAATTTCGGCAATTTGTCATTAAAGCCAACCCTTGATTTTATATTTCTTTTTGTTTTTTGGATCTATACGTAGTGCCACTTTGACACATAAAGGTTGCAAAATCTCTCATCTAAAATACGTTTAATAATTGTGAGTTGTGAGATATAAAGATACTTTGGCTCTTAGTCGTAAATTCAAGGTTGGATTCAATCACAATGAATCAAAATAATAATAATAATAATAATAATGTGAATGTGTTTAATAACAAAAAAAAAAAAAAAGACAACCCTTAGCATTCTTTGCACAACCTCTGAGTTGTAATGCTAATACAAAACTGTAATTCTTATTGACAAATGTTACAAGCGATTTATGAGAAAAGGAAATGTCATTCTTGCAGTTCAATGAACTTTTTAATGGAATAAATGAAAGAAAAAAGAAAAAAGAAAAGGGTAATTTGAGCCAATTCATGTGTGATGTATATAAAGTAAGCCAGCTTCAACCTGTAAAATAATCTTGATCAACCAGGCTGAAGTAATTAAGGAGTCTCTTAATGCATCCAGAGAGAAACTCATATTAAATATATTAATACGCATAGGGATCTTTAATGTTTTAAATTTAGTATTCCGAAGTTTCCAACATCGTCGCATGCACACCCATGATCAGGCACAAACCCTAGTCTTCTGCTGCTCTGGTCTCACCCCAACACCATAGATTCCGGCCTGTTTTTAACTTCCCATGCACTTCCCAAGCAAACATCTTTTTTTTTTTTTTTAATTTTCTTTTTCTAATTTTTGTGCCACATTATTATATAACAGCATCTCATAAGAATTTAGGACAAACAAGAACTGTTCCCTCTTGCGTATATACGGGATAATAATAACTCTTTAATGAATTAAAAAATTGTTTATATGATTTTTTTTCCGCAATATTTATTAAGGAGGATAACATAATGTAACTTTCTTGATTCTCTAATCAATATGATATTGACAGGTGACCAACATAGTATACAATAATGTATAATTAATGGTTAGGTTGACGTAATTATAAAACGTTGGCCCCATTTCATTTGTTTCAATGTAAAACGTTATGGTAACTTTACACCAAATTAAAGAAAAAAAAAATGATGGATACATATAGAAAGAATGGAAACGGGAAAAAAAAATGCATTAAATTAAATTAAATAATAATCTGTTTAAAGAGGTGTTTAGTTTAACTTTTTTGAATCTGCAAATCATTGTTTTAGAAATGACAAAAGTATATGACGTATTTGCTCTAATTAGAGTCTCCAAAAATAGATGATTAGAAAATCAAATCAACTGATTTGTAATTTGTGAACTAAATTACATTGATATATTCTATTTTCTTAAATATCATTTATTGTAACAAAATAGAAACTAAATATTTCCAATAATTATTTTAATATTTCAACATCAATAAATAACATAAATCTAACAAAAACACTACAATTTTATTTTATTGACTGATAATAGCAATTAACAATAATATTTAATGATCAATAATAATAATAATTAGCACTATAAGTATTAACAGCAATAAGTAAACCAAATAGGTGCTTATTAATTTGCTTACATAAATTTTAACTTTAAAACAATTTAGAATAATATAAATTATTGATAATTATGGATACTTCCCACAAAAATTGGCATTTCACAAAATCTATGATTGTAACCATTGCTACTCTCTCTCTCTCTCTCTCTCTCTCTCTCACACACACACACACACACACACACACACACACACACACAAATTGATCTTCCCCAAATTTCTCATCCCAAACTATTATCAAAAGATTGGGACCAAATGATTAACATTGGTTATATCATTAACCTTTCCCAATTTTTTTATTCTCTCTCTCTCTCTCTCTCTCTCACACACACACACACACACACACACACATGAAGTTATTAAATATGTTTCAAGTAATTGGATGGGCACCAAGCAACAAGATCAGGAATATAATGCTGTAGGCAGGGGAATCAAAATTTTAAATGGGAATTGAGGTCATAGGGTTGTGAGGGTGTTACAAAGTTGTAAACTTTAAGAGACAGAATGTTTTTGGAATTGTAGACCCCCACCCCCCAACCCCCAACCCACAACCCCCAACCAAAAAAATAATATTATTGTGGCACATATGATAAAAACACCAAAAAACTTTCCACTAGATGTTCAACAAATGGTGCTGTTGCTTGTCATTTACTATGGGAAAGTATGGTCCTTGTTATACCTATGAAATTACATTTTCTCCAACTCACTTGAATGTGCAAACTTCCTCATAATATGTGTCATGATGCGTGATTATCAAAAGTTTTTTCTTTTAACGTGAAAAAAGTCATATCACTAGAATGTAGCCATCTTCCCCCATGAACTCAGTCACATAGCCAATAATCTAGTTAACAATTTTATTTTATTTTATTTTATTTTTTCTGAACATGAGAAGAATATTTTTTCGGTGTTAAATGTGGGAAAGAAGGGATCAATTAGACTGAAAAATATATTACTAAAATATATTCATTACCCCACTATAGATAATAAACCTGGCCAATAATCCATTGAGGTTAGGATTCACGGCACAATGTAAAAACTTCTCATACTAAGCCATCAATCTGACTTCCCACCAAGACATTTAGTAAAATAAAATATACCTTTTAAGTATGTATAATTGCGAGAGAAATTACTTACGGGCTACGAGAAGTGCTTCTCTCATGGGAGATGAATTGAAATATAATTTATTATATAGTGTAAAAATATTATCATTTTTTTTAAGACTATAAATATTATTTTTACTTTTAAATTTTTTTAAGGAAAAAGTTGTAAGTTGGAACAGATAAAATTGTTATTACTTTGATAATTTGGTTAGTTATTCGGTGCACATTTTTCACATTAATTTAAATTTATTTTTTTATCAGTCTATTTTTTAATAAATAAAATATATATTAAGAATGTATTAAATTTTTAATTCCTTAATATTAAATTTTAATGTAAAAAAATTATTCAAATTATATAATATTTTAATAATAATTTTTTTTTATAAAAATGCTCCGACTTATAGATACAATAAGCAACGCACTTATTTATTTTATTTTATTTTATTTTATGGTATGTTAAGAAAAGAAAAAGAAAAAAAAAAAGAAAAAGAAGTGAAAAAAATGTTGAGTACATACAATATAAATCCAAATCCAATATCGCTCCGGTGGATTGCATTATAGATAAAGGAGATGAGGACACGAATGGGTGAGACAGAGAAGTGAGAGAATATAAAGCGTGCAAGTCGCAAGCTAACCTCATCAAAGCCATAGAGATAAGCGATATGAGGACAGGGATGGGTGAGAGAGAGGAGTGAGAGTGTACAAAGCGTGCAAGTCGCAAGCTTTAAGCTCATCAGAGCCATCGTCTCTTTGTTACAGCCAAAAAATCACTTTTGCTGCCCTCAAAACGTGGCCCCTCCTACACTTTCGTCTGTCTCCTCTCACCTCTCTCTCTCTCTCTCTCTCTCTCTCTCTGTGTCTCGCTTTGCGTCTTTCTTTTTCTCCCTCTCCGTGATTCTTGCATTTGGGTTGGCTCCGTTCAGCTGCTGTTCGATCTTGGTTAGCTTTTCCTTTCGGTTTCTTGGTTTTTTAACCCAGCAAGACTCAAGCTTTCTGCGATCTTGTGTTTTCAATCGTTCAAATTCGTAATGGGTTTCTTGCTTTTGATGGAAAGAGATTGGTTAATTAGTAAAGATCTGATTTTGAGCCATTTTGCATGACATTGCCCGGTTGCTTTTCTTTCTTGCTTTGTTTCAATGGGAAAGTAGTAACGAGAAATTAAAAAAAAAAAAGGGCTTTCAACTTTTTCTTCTTTTTATTCTTCTTGTTCGTCTTTATATTTGGATTGAACACTTTAGAAGCCGAAAAGAAAGACTGATGCCTTTTTTTTTATTTTTCCCTAATATCTAATGGCATTCGTAAGTTTGGGAGTTTTTAGTCGAATTGCTCTGTTCTCATGGAAACTGTTTGATCCTGCGATGTACGTTTTCTTTTTTTTTTTTGCGGGGGGGGGGTTAAGAGGCGGCCTTAGGAACAGAACATATTTTGTTTATTTTGCTGCAGCTGGTGTATGTAGTCTGCAATCTACCCATGTTAGCCTCAATAACAGGCTGATCAAACTGAGGAGTCTGGATCGACACATGCATGTCTCTAATCTGCTTAACATTACAAGGAAGTTTATAGAGGTTTTTAGACTGAATAGTACCTTCTTTTTATCTTTCCTCTCTGCCTTTCTTTCGTTTTCTTTTCCCTTTCTTCCCCCCCCCACCGGGGTTGTTTCTGTGTTTTCTGACGACTGGGTTTTAGTTTTATGCACTTGCTTCTCAGTTCCTGACCCCATAGAAGAGTTTCTGCCAGAATTGAGGCTAATAAATGAAAAGTTTTATTGGATGTTTTTTTTTCTTTTCAGAAAGAGAGAAAATTTTATTAAGTTGAAGCCTTAAATTTGACTACCTATAACAAAATAATTGCGAATTTTGTTGCACAGTTTTGCTTTTGTGGGTGAAACTCTTGTGATTTTGATTGCGGCCTACTTAATCCCAGGCATGATACATATTGCAGCCTTTTCCAGTAGCTCTTCTAAATTAATGTTGAGAACTGGAGGGGTTGTTGGTTGTCATTGAGCTCAGAATTGCTTCTGACATTTGTCTTCTACTTATTTGGACCTTATGCAGTTTGTTATGAGGGCATCATAAAAGCTCTGTGGTGTCCATGACATCTCTCAGACCATGGAAATTGCTCAAAAGGAATGCTTTCCTTGATGGAGTATGGCCTATCATCTTTTCAACTTCTTGGCCATTATGATATTTCAATCAGCCAACAAGATAGAGCCTTTGTAAAACGAATTTTCTGCTCTATAATTCAATAAATACCTAACTGTATTACTGGTGTGCAGGGAAAATGTGGGTTAAAGACAACGCAGCTGTCGTTTATGGCAGTTCTATGTACAGCAATGTTGTTCATCCTGTATAGAACTGCAGTCCAGCAACATCAACATGCGGAGGTCATCTCTCTCTATATTTTTGGAACCTATCATTATCAAAGACCAACAATCCAGTCAAAACACTGTAATGATTATCGTCAATTGGTTAATCATAGGGTGTCCCATTTTTGGGGGGGTGGGGGGTGGGGGTTCCATGGGTTGGGGATATCTGATTCTTACTTTGACTAGGACTCCAATACCAACATTATCTATGTTAGTTATTTGGCAGGTTTGAGTAACGTTTCATCTCTTAACCTTTTCAATTTCATAGTGATTCTGGTTGGTAGTCTATATGCGATGTTTCTTCGTTGAGGTTTTCTTTTAGGATTTGAACATTTGAATTTTTGGTGATCTTTTCATAGTGAAAGTTTGCTTATGATTTTCATTTTTAATCCAACAGATGGAAGACAAGTTGCTCCCTTTTGATGTGTTAAAGGTAATCTTAAGACTACCATTTTGTTTTCCAAACTACTGTTATTTGTAATTTTTTTTATTTGTAAAGCTCATGACTAGAAGGGCAAGCCTTGGTTGTAAGGTTACTCCATTGTGAACTAAAGGTGACAAGTTCAAGTTGCAGAATAATCTTTTTGTGAAAATAAGGCTAAGGATGTGTACATTTGATGCTTCCCTAGACCTCATAGTGTGGGAACCTCTTGCACTTGAATGCCCCTTTTTGTGAAGCTCATGAGTAGGAACTTGCAAGTTATGACCTATCTTATCAATTGCATTTACTGGCTGTTACTCCAAATTCTGGAATTAGTTAACCAACAATTACACTTGTGGGTATTGGATAGCTATTCTCTATGTTTCTTATTGTCTTAAAGTGCTTTTGATCCTTCACTTTAGGAATCAGCTTTGGCTTCTGGATTGTTGGCTAATTTGCCTCGTGGTATCATACATTCTAGTTCAGATTTGGAGTTGAAGCCTCTATGGTCCTCAAGTAGTTTAAGATCAAAGGTTGGATTCTGAGATCTTAGTTTTGTGGTATCAATTTATTACTGTCCTCATTTTTTTATCACCCTGAAATTTGGGATGATTGATAGAATAGTGGTAGAAAAATTCTTTAACAATTTTTCTTTGTTCTGCTAAAGTTTGTGAGTTTGAGGTAGTAATCCTTTTAGGATTTTTTATGACCTTTGATTACTGTCTAACGCAGATTGTTTCTTATAGCCACCATAACTTGCTGGCTATTTCTGTTGGTATGAAGCAAAAGCATAATGTTGATTCTATTGTCCAGAAGGTATTGCATTTTCTATTATGTAATATTTGATGTTCTTGAACTGAACATTTCTTGCCTAATTTCATTTAATTCAGTTTCTTGCAGAGAATTTTACAGTCATGCTGTTCCATTATGATGGCAACGTTGATGGATGGTGGGACCTTGAATGGAGCAATCAGGCCATACACATAGTTGCTCAAAATCAAACGAAATGGTAAGATTGACATTGATTATGCTTATTTGTTTCCCTCAACCAGATATTTTGTATTGCATGGTTAAGGTGGATAGTTGATAGCCTGTTTTATTATCAATTTCCTTAACAACTGATTCCAATGATATGTCTTTGTGTCCATGGTGGTGGGTGGCAGAGACAGGACTTAAGAGTCCAACTTGTAATTTTCCTGAGGTGAAGAAGGACCTGTTTGAATATATGAGCATAAAAAGTTTCATAATGATCTTGTTTAGATCACTATCTCCTTTTGACTCTAACTAGCTGTAAGAATAAAAACGCCTGAAGTTTTGGGCACTGGTGAACATAGTTATGGAGTTTTGAGTAGCCAGGAAAGTGGTAGAGATGTAGATCTTTAAGCAAATGGCTCAGCAATGCTCTGACCTTTTTCTGGTCGAGCTGTTGCCATTTCTCATACCTGTGTTTCTATCTTTGTGTCACCGTGGATTTTTTTTTCTTCTGGCTGTTTGAATAAAAATGCTTATGATGTAACTTGTTGCTGTGACATTACTGTCTTAATATTATTTTTGGTACATGTTGTCTCGATATTATTTGGTTCAGGTGGTTTGCAAAACGGTTTCTGCATCCAGCCATTGTTTCTATATATGATTACATATTTCTTTGGGATGAAGATTTGGGGGTGAACTATTTTAATCCTCGAAGGTAAAACCATGGGCTTGTTGGACCTTGCCTTCAACAAGAACATCATGTCTGCCTTTTATAGTGAACTGTCCTTGAATTCTATGTATTTTTTCATCCTTGCTTAATGGCAGGCCCATGCTCTATCTATTTATTGATGTTTTATTTTTTTCCTTTTACTAGATACCTGGAAATTGTGAGATCAGAAGGACTAGAGATATCTCAGCCAGCTTTGGACCTGAATTCTACAGACATACATCATCGGATAACTATTCGTTCTAGAAGAAAGAAGGTTCATAGGTGAATTGGGCAGCTTTTAGGGTCTATTATATTAGTTGATGTCCACACTTCTAGTGCTTGTAATGCTTACACAAAATTGTCTTAATCTCTGCAGAAGAGTCTATGACAGAAGAGGCAGTACTAGGTGTTCGGATGCCAGTGAGGGGCCACCATGCACTGGGTAAAAGTCCCTGCCTGTCATCAGCCTTTATGTCTTTCTTGTTCTTGCATACATCTGGTATCAAGCTCTTAAGCTTTCATCTCTTGAAAAATTTTGAATGAATTTTGGCCTTAAATACTGCGTGTGTGTCCTTTCCAAATCTCTTCAATCAACTATGCTGAAAAAATAGTAAACTTCACCAATTACGACAATGGCAAAATTGAATTATGCACTCTATATTTTTTGCCTGAAATCAGCAACATTTATTTCCTAACTCAAGCTAGTTCTATAGATTTGTGGAAGGCATGGCACCAGTGTTTTCAAGATCAGCTTGGTATTGCACTTGGCATCTTATACAGGTAATTCTGACATAACCCCAGGCAACATTCCTTTTTTTTTTTTTTTTTGTTTGTTGCAATGAATGTAGTATAATGTTGTCATGATAAGGTCAGCTTCATCTTTTGACTTCATTCTTGAAGCATGATCTTAGTTGAAGCAGATTTTCATCTTCTGTCTGGAGTTGTTGAGATGTATCTTATGATATTGTTTCCTCTACTTGCAACTTCCAATACATTGATAATGTAGATGAAGCCATTAAGTAACACATTAATTGGTCTAAAATGATGTGGAATAAAGAGGAGCTTGCTTTGAGGTGTTGCAATACTGTTTTAAATGCTACTGCCTTTTGGCCAATTTAATACCAAGTTCTTGCTTTTTAGGTTGTTTCACTTTGTTTACCCTTGGTTCTGATTAACTGACCTGGGAACCTTTTTCTGTCTGTAGAATGATCTAGTCCATGGATGGGGAATGGACATGAAACTTGGATATTGTGCACAGGTAAGAAACTCTCCTTTAATTCTCTCCCAAAAGGGATTTGGAAACAATTAATGAGCTTGGCCTTATACGACGCATTTCTTTAGTCTTAAGTTAAGGGTTTTGGAATTGTTCCAGTGTGTCTTATTATATTGTCATTTTTTAGTACTATCTCTGTTAATCTTAGTTTCCATGTAATGATTAGAATGGCTTGTTACTATCATTCCATTCTGTTATACTTTGTTGTTTATGGACTGCATTACCTTTCGGCTATTTCCATCTGCATTTGCCAATTGAATAAGACATTAGTTCACAATCACGGTATTATAATTTCTTCTATACCATTACTATTTGATTGTTCTTCTCCACCTTACGCAAATACTGCTTCTGCATTTGGTGACACCATTACTAGACTTGCCACATTTTCATTGAAATCAATTCTATCCCCTGTTAACTAGCTCCCAAGCAAAATTCTTTGCAGCCATGGAATTAAGGCACGAAAGAATTTCTCTTTGTGGCTTTGGAGGTGAAAGGATCTTTTCTCCTTGCCTGTTTGTATGTCACTGAATCAAGAAATGATATATGCCAGACTCTGAATATCTTCTTAATGAAAGTTAAGAGGGATTCACCTAAATATGATCATAGTTGGTGTGCTAATGTCCCCAAGGCATTTAGATGTGAGAGCTTAAGGTTTCCTGCACATTGCTAAATCTAATCTTGTTTGTGTTGCATGGGGTGTTAGCGGAAATATAATGATTACTATTCTCTATCTACTTTAATAGCTAAATTAACAAGTGGATAAATATAGGGAGACCGCACAATGAAAGTTGGAGTTGTCGACAGTGAGTACATCATTCATCAGGGCATACAGACTTTGGGGGGTGCTGGGCTCCCCGGAAGAGAGGTCATCTGCTTGCCCATTTGGTTCTGTTCTAGTAAAAATTTCTTCACTTATTCTTTCGCTTAATTTTTCTTATCTTGTTCTCTCTGAATATTGCAGTCTTCACATCATAAAGTGTTGGCCAAGGTAAACTGTACTGTGAGTTATAGATAATGTTTTCATTGATACCAATGTTTGAACTACCTCATCATATTCTAAAATTTCAACCCTTTTTCTGGGTTTCTTTTTTTTTTTTTATCCTATCTGGATATTCAGGGTCATGGCGCTGCAGCCCTCGATCCGCGAATCGAGGTAAGATGGTCCCCAGTTTACCATTACCATTTTAGTGGACACAAGGCAATCTAAGAGGATCACTTGGCTAGTTTAGTTTGATCAAACATTGGACACCTCGTGTATAATTTGCAAGAAAGATAGGATATCTTCAGACGACCAATCTATCATTCTACAGTTTTATTCAACACGTTTGTACTTGTAACAATGAAGTTATTTTCTTATCATTGTTTATCATAAAGGGTTTAGGCACTGTTTCAATGGAACTTTGTTTTGATTCCAATAACCTGACGAGCTTTGTGGGTTACTAAACTGTACTGAACAGATTAGAAGGCAATCCACTTGGGAGCTTCAAATATTTAAGGAGCGATGGAATCAAGCGGTAAAGGAGGACAAGCACTGGGTCGATCCCTTTAAAAGCAGGCAAAGGCGTAAGAAACGGAGACACCACCACTACCTTTAAGTTCTGAACTCTCAGCAAACTGCCTGCATACACTGCAGGTCGGTCATTACCCATACCTGTAATTTAGGTTGTGCGGAGACTGATATAATCTATTGATTTATTGAATCTCCACGGTTTTGCTCTACCTGTTGGTCCCTTCTTTACCCCTTTTAGCCATTTGTTCTCCGTAGCATTTCAATCTATTTTTGTCTCTGCTGTGTAGTTTGCTGACTTACATGTTCTTGAATGTCCTTGTATATTGATGATAAAATTAAAGAAGAGCAGCTAGTTACTGAAAATGCTCCCAAGTTTTAACTGATGTGTTTTTTTTTTTTTATTGTTAGGATTTTAAACCTCAGTCTAAAAATTATGTGATTAAAAAAAATTTATATTAAAAAAATAAATAATATATAAAGTGAATTGTATTTATAAATTTAATATTTTAAAATTTTGTATAAAATATAATGATGAGTGTGAGTCTGTTATTTTCTATTGGACCTTATTTGAATTTTTTCCTTGGAATATGGATGATGCATGTTTTTTATTGTTATAAAAAATGAAGAAACAAATTGCAGACTTTTGTCAAGGTAAAAGAGTTGATGTAAAAGAAATTCATATTTAGAGAAAAGATTAGTAAAATTTTAGGTTTATGTATAAAAAATATATAGTTAAAATATTTTATATTGAAAAATTAAAAAAAAATGAAAAATAAGTAACATATAAAATAAAAAAGATGGGCATACCAGGAGCAAAAGGCATACTTTTATTGTTAGATCCATAATTAATAAGAAATTATTAAGATTTTAAATATAAATTTTATATTTAAAAAATTTATATTAAAAAATAAAAATATATATAATGAAAAAAAAGTTATAAATATAATATTTAAAATTTTAAATTAAAATATAATACTAAATTTATTAATTTTTTATTTATTTAAATATTTTTACATGTAAATTCTCGTATTTCTCTAATACTTATATTATTTACACTATTTTTTGTATTTAGTAATATTGTTACTTATTTTTTATTTTATTTTAAATTAAAATATAATATTGTCACACGCACTGGCCAGGTGGAGCATATTGTATTTTAATAGTTAAAAGTTAGTATTATATGATCATGAATTTGAACTTTTGTTAAGATTTTTAATGAAATTAATTATATATTTAATTTTATATAAATTTAAAATTAGTGAGTAATTTTTACTAAATATCAAACAAATTATTTATTTTTTGTAAATTCAATGTAGCAATTTAGTATATTATATAATATAAATTTAATATAATTTTTGCCGACAAGTCTTACATCTTATTGAATTTTATGTTACTAAAATCATTAAATTTTAAATATCAGTCATAAAGTACTACTGGTTAATTATTTTTTTATTAAAAATTTTAATTAATTGTGAATTATATAATATAATTAATATTTTTATTTTGATAAATTTTATAATTAAAATTTAATATTTTAAAAATAAAAATTTAAATTTTAAAGTACTGAGATATTATTTGCAACATACTGCTGGCTAATTGTTAGCTAATTGATAAAGCTTTGGGACACAAACACGGAGAATGAACAGTTAAATATGCAATAATTATCATATAATGTGTAATTACTATTTATTGTTTATTATATTTATATATATATATATATATATATATATAAGATAATTATTGCATATTATATATTTAAGAAAATGATTAAAAAAGTTCTTTATATGCATATGACACCCCCCCAACAACAGTCTCTTGTGCTCATTGTAAAATCCTCCCCTCCCCGGCTACGTAATTGGATACATTACAAAACGTCGCCGCGGTAGCTAATCAATCATTCTCACCGATATTGACTCGACGTGTTGTTTTCTTGAACGAGAACAGCTATAAAAAAATAAAAAATAATAAAAAGAAGAAGAAGAAGAAGAAGTCAAAAATGTTTCCAATTGTCTTCGACCTTTTCAAATGGCGGCTTGGGATGGGAATGTAACCAATTGTTTTATAAACAATTCATCGTATCTCTTTCAAGAAATAATGAGCTTTTTTTTTTTAAATTTTCTAATTATTAAATTTAAATCACTTAGAGTTAGTTTTTTCACCTCTCTCTTATGTTAAAAATAAAAAAAAGAAAAAAAGAGGAGAAAAAAGTGATTTTATTTTTCTGTGTTTTGAAATTATTTTAGTTCACGAGATAGATTTTCAATATTACCGCCTAATTAGCTTATAAGCAAAGTGAATGATTAACAATTTAGATATTAAAATTGGATAAGTTGGGATGCTAAATTAATATGATACTTATAAATTAATGTACAAGTATTATCGATAGTTTTAAATTTAATAATAATTTAATATATTTATATATATTTATTTTAAATTTAAATATTTATAACATAATTTTTTTATATAAATATTAAATATTAAATTTAATTTAATAATTCTTATAATCAAATAACTTAAATTTACATAAACTATACTTAATTTCCTCATAATTCTTTTTAAGTTTTGGTTAAAAGAAAAGAAAAAACAATGTACGATCGGATAATGCCTAAGAAAAGGCTATTTTTTGTTGCAATGCCCGTAGAAGTTGTGGGTTCTCTAGTTTGCTGGCTGCTGTCACGGACTTGGTTTTGATCACCTAACGATTCGTGCGGCACTAACAATTACTAGGTCGATTTTAGGGTAGAATTAAGCGGTGCGTGACACTGCTCACCACGGTTCTCGTCCTTTCGATGAAGAACAACCCAACCCCTCCTCTCTCAGTCTCTTTCTCTAGCTTTTTTTTTCATTTTTTTTTTCTTCCCTCCTTCTTGTTGGTGGATTGAAAGTTGAGCCCTTGAACCGGGTTTTTGTTAACTTGGAGTTGTTTTGAAGATTCACGAGAGGGTTTTAGGTTCTTGTTATGAAGATACGTCATGGGTAGCATTGTCTTCGGGGCATTGGAATGTCTTGAGAATCAAGCTGAAGATTTTAAAATTCTCGTAGCTTTTCTAAAATTGAGGAGTTTAGCTAACCTCATCAATTCTTTAGTTGGTTGTACCTACTGATTGTGATGTCACGCATTTTGTCGGGTTTATTGGTATGAAAGTAACAAAACCTAATTGTGTGTGAGAGCCGTCGCCCGTTCGAGAGAGGAAAAAAAAAAGGGAGAGAGAAGGGAGAGCGCGCGAGAGAAAGAAAAGAAAAAGAAAAAAAAAAAGAAAAGAGGTAGTCTTTTTGATCTTGCATTTGGAAGAGATATTGGTATCCGATCAATTTCAAATTTGGCTGGTTGATACAAGACATTTGGTTCTTATTTCTGAACGGTGGAGATTGGATTTTGAGTACCGTAAGTCCTACTTCTTTTCAATTTTCGTAGGTCTATTCTCTGGACAATTTTTTTGTGTGCAGTTTTGATCAACTGTGAAATTGAAAGATTGTTTGTAGTTCGATCTAGTTGATTTTTAGTCAGTAGTTGGAGGATACATAGTTCTTAATTGTGAACGGTTGGATTTGATTTCTGTGAACTGCAAGGGCAGATTTTCCATTTGAATCAAAACCTCTCAATTCTGATAACTCTCTGTTGTCTTATCTAGGGCAGTTTTGATCAACCGTATAATTGAAAGATTGTTTGTAGTCTGATTGAGCTGATTTTTGGTCAGTAGTTGGAGGACACATAGATTTTGTTTGTGAACGGTTAAATTGGATTTCTGTGAACTACAAGGTTAGGTTTTTCCATTCAAACCGAAACCTCTCAATTCTGATAACTCTCTGTTCTCTCATCTGTGGCAGAATTGGTAAACTATGTGGATGATTATTGATCTATGGTCTGACTGAGCTAAAATTTGGACAGCTGGTAGGGAACATCTGGAAGTTCATCTTGAACGGTTGGATTATTACCTTGAGATCTACTTGTTGAGTTGTAATTGACAGAACGTGATTAGTTTGTCTTACTTAACTCACAAGTCTCTCATATAATTTAAATTAAATTTTGTTCAATTTGTTTGATGTAATTGAGGTTGTGTACACTCACTTGATTATAGTGGAGCTGACCTCTGATTCAGAGAATCCGTAATTTTTTTCTTTTTAATTTAAAAGAGTTTTTTACGTTCATTTGCATTGTTAATTTTTTGTTATTCAACCATCTCCTCATAAGTTGAAACAAGCGGGAGAAGTTTTTTTTTGGGGCTATTTATACTCTGTTACGCCTCCTTTCTCCCATCACATTTACAGCGCCAAGTAAAACAATATTTTTTTCTGGTGATTTTCTTCTCCTTTTTTGTTATTTCATGGTATTGATCCGATTATTATCATTTTTTGGAGCAATGCAGGACATGAAAAGAAGAGAAGGTGCAGTTCCGGGAGGTAATAATCCTTTCATGTTGTGGCAAGTTATACCTTTGATGTTGCAGAAGAAATCATCGTGAGGAAAGGAAAATTGAGAAACAAGTTAGACATGCAGATGACTAGAACATTGGAATGCCGAGTTCTGCTCATTTTACATTTTTCTCTTTCCTTTTTGCAGCTGGGATTATCCTGGAGGATAGAAATTGGCCACCATTCTGCCCCATTATTCATCATGATATCGCAAATGACATACCGATTCATCTTCAAAGAACTCAGAAATTTGCATTTGCAACATTTTTAGGTAATTCCGTTGTTAACTGTAAATTTCAGATCCTCATTATTGTGATGTGGGAGGAGTTTATCTGATACGTTAGAAGATTGCCTGGTTTGATGGGCTGTGAATTTGGGCAGGAGTGTTTGTGTGTCTTCTCTGGAATATAGTCGCTGTTACAACAGCATGGATTAAAGGACAAGGTTAGTTATGGATTCATTAATTCACCTCCTGTGTCCGCAACCATATATTTATTTAGATGTCTTGATGTCCAATCAATCTTTGCTTTTGCTGTACATCTTTTCTAGGCTGGAAAATATGGGTTCTTGCTGTAGTCTACTTCATAGTGGGAGTTCCAGGAGCTTATTTCTTGTGGTATCGTCCACTTTATCGTGCACTGAGGTACCTATTGCCTTGTCTCTGTGGATTGGAGGTGCTGCTATTGTAATTGGCTCTTTCTAAATGAACTAGTTAATCACATTAATGTTGGCTGTAGGACTGAAAGTGCTAAGAAACTTGGATGGTTTTTCCTGTTTTATCTGGTAAGTTCTTAAATCTTCTCAGAACACAAGTCATGTGAGAACTCAGAAGAACTTACCTTTTTTCTTTTCCCCTCATGTCTCCCTTTCTACAGCTTCACATCCTCTTCTTCATGTTCGCTGCTGCTTCTCCTCCTGTTGTTTTCAAAGGAAAATCCCTCTCGTATGTTTCTTGAAGTGCTTCCCTCTTGTTGTTCTTAAAGACTGGTGTTTCCGAAAATCCTCGGGCTTTATAATGTGTTATTCTGTGTCTGATAATTTCTCTTTTGGTCTCCGCAACAGGGGTTTCATTGGTGGATTGTGGGCTGCTATTGACAGTGGCAGTATTTTTCCTTTTGTGAGCCATCTGAACCAAATTATGTGCTTCCAACAAATAATTTCCATGGCGTTTTGGTGCTACAGGAGGACCAGTTGACCTCCTTTTTTTTTTTGTTAATTTTATGCATATGTTGGAAGCAAGCATGAAACTACTCATTTCCCATTCTGGTAACGGACCATAGTGATTAGTTCCCATTGTTTGCAGGTCTTCTACATGATCGGTTTCGGATTGTTCTGTATCGAGGTGTTTATCAGCCTCTGGGTTATACTGGTACTTCAACTTGTCTCTATAGCTATCATATGCTCCACCATATCATAATCCTCGAAAATTTTATCCTTTTTTTCCACTGAATGTATTGTTATTTTTGTCTGCAGAAAGTATTCCTGTATTACCGTCTCAGTCGTAAAGCTGCAGAGATGAAGCCTGTGGCTGCAGGTTGAGCAACGAAAGCAGTAATATGATTGTATGTTTGTGGAGAACGGCAATATGGCCACCTCGTGTGAATTTAATTACCTGTAATGACTTAGCTGAATGCTATACCTTTGTAAAATTTAAGAGTATAACCAAAAGATATTGCAAATTTTTTTGTTTTTTTTTTGGTACGAATGAAAAGTTATATTACTCATACAGATAACACCAAAAAAAAAAAAAAACTTATATTATTCATACAAATATAAAAGAAGGGGAATGAAAAAAAATATAATTAAAACTCTTATCTTATTTTTTGGACATAAATTTTATAAATTAATTGTTCAAAATAAGTAGTTTTAGTAGATATATATATATATATTTCAAACTTAAGCACGAATTCAACCTTAATAAGTACATTTTGTTGTTTGGAATGCAGTAAACTATGACTTTTACGAACACAAGTAATATAATTTCAGAAATATAAAATACTCCTTAATGTAATAGAATGTTAAAAAAAAAAAGTATAATATATTATTTTAAATTGGACTCTCTCTCAACTCAATGTTTTGATGTGAAGACTCTTCTCAATCATTGCCTTCTGCATTCCCATCCACGATCCATCCTTCAGAGGCTTAGATGGGGTTGAGTTTTCCGCGAGTCTTAAATTTTTCGATGATTTTTATAATTAAATTTTAAATTATTTTAAGAGTTTTTAATTAATCTTAAATTTTTAATTTTTATTTTATATATATATATCATAAAAATTAATAAAATGACTAAATACATAGTTTAAATTAATGGAGATTGTATAGAAACCAGTTAAAATACACCCTAAAAATAAATTTATTTGTATATTTCAGTAAATTCTCTCTTTTTTTTATACATAAAAAAATAAAAACCTTAAAAATTGTCTCATTTTTCTCAAATTTATGGGAAAAAATTTTAAATTTTCACTTAACAAAATATATACAGAAACATATTTTTATATTTTTAATGTTACCTTAAAATGATATTTATTAAGTAAAATTACGAATTTAACTAATTTTTATTAAAAAAAATTAAAAATTTAGAATTATTTTAAAAAAATTTAATATTTAATTCTAAATTTTTTGAAAAAATTTAGAGCTTTCCGAATACTTATCATTTCTCTAGCATGTTTGGCATGAAAAATCACAGCACAGATTCGGCACCCAGAGGACTTGGCTGACTTATTATAAACATTATTGCAGCGTGCATTTCTTGTCCTTGATGTGTACTTCCTCCCGTCTCAATGTGAAATTAATGTGTTCAGGCTTTGGTCAAGAAGAAAACGTAAACGTGTGTTTACGCACATAGTCAACTTAATACAATCCAAATGTTCACTCTTAGACATTTGTCATTAAACCTCAAGAAGTATAAAAAAATAAAAATATATAATTAATAATTATGATAGTATAATATTTGAGTAGATATTTAAGATGCTTTCAATTTATTTTGTGAAAAAAAGTTAATTCATGAACCATGGCTTTTAATTTCATAATATTTATTTTGTTTTCATTTTCTTGGAATGCCCGTAGAAGTTTACTACAAAAAAAAAAAAAGTTCAACTTGGGACGACTAGTTGCTGTCTACTGCACTTTTACAGTAGAAAATTCCATTCAGAGCTTTGCTTCCCTGCTGGCAGCTGCTAACAAGAAGTCTATTTAATCTGTTCACTCAGTTCTCAAATCTTCCTGAACAACTTTGCATTCAGTTTAGCTTTGGGGGTTTCTCTAGGTTGCTTTCTTCTCCCATGGCCGCTCACCACGGATCTCATTATTTCGATGAACAACAGCCCAACCCCTCCCCTCCTCTGTCAACCTCTCTCTCGTCCCTTTTGTTTTTTTTTTTTTTGTTTTTTGCGTCTTTTTGTTGGTGGATAAAAAGTTGAGTTCTTGAACTGGGTTTTTGTTAGCTTGGCGTTGTTTTGAAGATTTATGCGAGGTTTCCAAGTTCTTGATACGAAGATACGTAATGGAGTAAAAATGAAAGTGTCTGCCGTAGCCTTCTAGGGAACCATCTTTATGCAAGTTACATTTTTCAATGTTATGATTATTGGGTGCATATTTTTTTAGTTTTTATGCATGATCACAAATAATAATGAGATTATAAATATATATTTAATAATTATAATAATACAATATCAATTTATATTTAAAATGTATTGAATTATCTGTTTTATTAAAACTCTTTTGTTTTTTGTTTTGTTCACAATATCAAAAAATGATAGTAAAGAGAATTAGGGTGGTAGTTTTAAGGCTTAGTGCAAGGCATGCAGAGTTGTAGACCGTGTGTGCCATGTAAATTTGAAGTCTAATAATATTGTACTATTTGCATAAATTTTTATTTATAAAAATCAATAATAATAAAAAATTTTGAACTCAAATTAATATAATATATATATATATATATTTAGATCTTTAAAACGCATTCAAGCCTCATCCGGTACTATAAATAGCCACCTATATTAAGAATCAACCACACGTTTATCGAATAAATACGTAGGATAGACATTCAAAATTTTAAATTCTCAATAATATATTAAGTAACTTGTTAAATGTAGTCATAATTTATCATAAAAGACGATATAATAATAATAATTTTTTTCTTTTCTCTTTTAGTCTTGATCAATGAGTTATTGTAATTTACCATCGTCTCAAATTTTGATTTTTATCTAAAATTTTGACCTCTAATAATATCCACGTAATAAAACAAGGAGAAACAACTCTTATAAACTTAAATTGCTTTAGGAGAAGAGAGTAGACTAAAGGAGAGTGTGACCTAACATGCTGATGCTTGGCCACATGAAATTCTAATTATCGAGAATTTTGACTATGTAAGTTGTGATGCCAAATTTCAATAAAATACTTTTTAATCTTTGTAATTTTAAATGACACATATTTGATTTTATAAAATTTTTTAAAATTTTCGATTATGCTTAACTTGATTTTTTTTTCTTTATCTTACTACTGAATATAAATTATATTTTTTAAAAATTAGATAAATTAAATTTATTTAATTTATTATTAATTAATTAATTACTATTATATATTAAAATTGACATTTAGTAGTAGTGCATCATAATTATCAAAATATTAAAATTGTTAAAATAATTTAATTTATCTTTTTAACTTGTAATTTTTCAGTGTAATTTAATTTTTATTTTATATTAATATTTTAATTAAATATATAGTATAAAATTAATATTTATTTTATATTGTTTAATTGTGTTCATTCTAAAATAATGATGGGATCATTGATTTTAGTTTGATTTCTCGTGACAACTTGGGTCAACCGCTGCTAGTATGTATGTGAGGACTCGACGGGGCATATGCTGTTGATATCTTGGAGCTGCTGGCAATTTTTCATGCAGTAAGGAAAAAAACTTTTCATGGGCAGTAGGCTGAGGATGTCTAAGTCTCAGCTTCCAGCTTCCAACTTCCAACTTCGATTACCTTTTCGTGCAACATGTAATTAGCGATGCCAATAAGGCAGCTCGCTATCACGGACGGACGGGTTAAATTACAGACTATGATAAATTATATTATAAATAAATTAAATATAATTTAATTCATATATCAGAAAAAAGAGATATTAATTCATATAAATATGAATAATATATACCTTAATACTCTATTTTTTGGCAAGAAATTAATAACCCCTCTTTACTTGTAATGGTATTAAGGGAGATTGACGAGGTACTATGGAGTGATTCATCTCTAGACTATGTTTTTACTCTTATGTGTGAGGGAAATGCAAGATCTTAAAATTTGGGACATTTTTAGGTAAGGTGTAAGTAATAATTTTACATATTTAATATTCAACTTTAATTTAAAATTTTAAAAAATTAATTTTACAAATTATTTTTATTTATATATTGCTTACTCATTTTTTTATTTCTTCATATAAAATTTATTAATTATACAACTCACATACTAATTTTTAAAACTTTAACAATTTTTTTTAAATATATGTTTTTTTCACATTAAATTTATTTTTCCTAAATATACTAATATTATATTATCATTTTATTAAATTTACTTGTGAGTTAAATTTATTATCATATGTTAATATTTATAGAATTATATTTAAATATATATATATATATTACTTTTATTATTTTAAAATTATATTAAGTACGCTTATGTATTAATATTTTTATTTTAAAATTATATTTTATTATTTTATTTGAATATGATTCTTATTTATTTATTATATGCGTATCATTTTAAAATCATATCTTATCATTTTCCCTGAGTTCTACCGAATACAATGCATATATGTTACTATTTTTCTTTTAGAATTGTACTTTATCACCTTATTTGAGCTTTATTTATGGTGAGTATAATCCATATACTACTTATCAAGAAAAATCTAATAAATTAAAATTAAAAAGAATTTAAAAATATTTTAAATAAATAATAAATTTATATATTTAATATTATATTTTAATTTAAATTTTTAAAATATTAAATTTATAAATTTTGTTCATTTATATTATTTAGTCTTTCTTTTTTTTTTTTGAACTTGACAATTTTTTAGTTATATATCTTATATATTCACACTCAAAATTCTAATATTAAGATGAAACTTTATCCGAATAAACAAAGCTTTTCATTTTACTTAAAAAAAATTGACGGCCGGCCACACTAACCCATATGTTTTTAACGTTAAATTATAACTAGTGTCGTTACCTGTTATTATGTGTGGATATTTTTATTTTATTGTTTTGTATTAAAAAGTTAATTTATAAGAGAATTAAATATGCGCAAAAAAAAAAAAAAGAGTTGAACATACTAACAGATTAACTTAAGATAGAAAATCAATTGCATCTCCACCAAATTAGTTTTTCATTAAACTTGCTTTTGATGTCATTATTATTTGTCAAACTCATCTCGTTTTTTCGGTTGCTTTGTGAGAAAAAAGACGGAAATTGTTCTTTATTTTTTGTTTATCTTTCAATGCACAAAGAAGTCAACGCACTAGCAATGTAGACAAATAAATAAATAAATAATATATATATATTATAACAATAAAATTTTCGGATCCAACCTTGAGAAAAGAGAGACAAGCAACTTATTCACAATACCACGTAGATAATGAAATTATAAGGCAATGCATTCTTTGATCTAACAATTTAATACTAAAAATATAAATTAATAAATAGATAATTATCAAATAAGATGATAATAAATATTTATCAAAAAAAAAAACTTCTCCATATTGAAGTAAAAGTAAACTAAATATTCATTACAAAAAATACAAAATAAAATTATGAAAGTAATTGGGAGACATGACTAGAAATAAAAGTGAAAACATGAAACTATAAAACGAAGGCACACCAATATATATGGAGGTTTAACCATAATTGCTATAAAATTCTTATCTTATATAATATATATAATTATGATATATAATTTTACGTAATATTAATTAAAAGAGTGATTAGTTAAATCATAATTACTAAACAACTTTGCATCTCCTTCAAATTAATATTTAGAGTTATGATATAATTTCACATAATACGAATTTAAATGATATAATTAATTAATAAGTTAATTATTTAGAAAAAAAAAGAAAGAAGGAAAAACTAAAAGTCTTAGAAATTGGACCAAAATTCATAACAAAGTAGTCATAGGTTATATATATATATACTATAACAAGATGGAGTAGATATAAAGCATAATAAATAATAAAAAAATATTTTTATGGTTAATTAATTTTAATTAAAATTAAAATTTGAAACTTTCAACTTTAAAAATAACTAGAATATAACTCATTGGTTAATAATAAAAAATTTCAATTTGTTTAATTCTCAATTTAGAATACCGTGTGTGTCTAATTGTAGCCAAAAAACAAAAAAAAAAGCGGTTTTATAATTTCTAACTAAGAACTAGCAATAAAAACGTAATTGCGTTAGCTAACCTACGCCGTTTTTAATCATTCAGACGAATCTACTTAATTGAAATTAGGTGAAAAGACAAACCTTTTATCAATACCTACCAACGCGTCAACTAATTTGAGCAAAATTATAAATTTATCCAATAAATAGCAAACATTATAATTTTATCTTTTATATTTTCACTTTTTTTTTTTGGGATTTTGTTTCTGGGGTTTCAATACGTTTTTATCTTGAACTGAGCATTATTAATATATAATAGTGGTATATCAAAAATTGAAAATCAGATAATATTGAAAAAATTATTTAATATAAAAATTTAATAATAATTTTATATATCTTCATGTTATATATATATATTCAGATTTTTCTGCTAAAAATCTCTTAAATAAGTCAGGTGTGAAAATAACTCATCTTTAGATTCCAGATACGATAATAATTGTGATTAGAAACAGTGATTAATAATCTCTAAGATGTTTTTTTATTTTTTATATTTAAAATAATATTTAAAAAAAGAAAATAAATTAATAAGAGAAAAAAAAAACAACAAAGTTCGTAAAAAAAAAGAAAAAAGACAAAAAAAAAAAAGAAAAAGGGCAACAAGACAAGACAAGCTGACGAAAGGGAAGTCCACACTGTCTGTCTGGCTTCTAGAATTTCTAGTTTCTCCCTTTAATTTTCCATCGAAAATTAAATTGCTTCGCGAACAAGTCTTTTTCGTTGGTTTTGGATCTTTCTTGAGTCTAATCTCTCTCTCTCTCTCTCTCTCTCTCTCTCCCTCTCTCTTTTTCTGTCTGTTAATAGTTTCAAATCTCATTTTGTTCTCTGAACAGCTTTGTATTCACTCTAGTTTGGTGGGTTTCTCATACTTTGGTTTCGTCTCTGATGGCTGGTCGCTACGATCCCAATCCTTTCGAAGAAGAAGAAGTCAACCCCTTTTCTGTTAAGTCTCTCTCTGTGTCCTCCTCTAGCCTCTTTTTTTTTTTATATTGTTTTTTGATTGATTGTTGGGTTTTTTTTTTTTTTGGGTTCTTGTTTTTTGGTGGATGGGAAGTTGGATTCTTGAACTGGGTTTTTGTTTGTTTTTTTTTTTTAAGATTTATAAAGGGTTTTTATTTTGTTTGTTTTTGAGAGTTGTAGGGTTTTGGGGCGCTTTTTTCATGCTCGATTTGTGTTGTTTTGTGATTGATGCAGCTTTTTGCTGTGATATTTGTGTATTGAATTTCGGTACTTTAGTGTTTCCGTTTTAAGGCCGAGCTTCTCGTTGTCTTGTGGTTTTAATTGCATGATGATTATTTTTTAGAAGCTGATTATTTTGAGTTAACTAATTTACTGAAACTTTGAGAAGATTGGATCTTTGCCTTGATCTGTTGATCCCTCTGAATTGAGCACTTTGCCTGGTTGTTTTGCCTTCAATGTTGTGTTAGATCCATTTGCATCCTGGAGGATGTAGATGGTAAAAAATGCGGAAATTCGTTAAACCTCCATGGAAATTTCTGTGTTGCGCCCATTTCTTTCTTGAGTATAAATAAATGCTCTGTATGCTGGAAACTATCCTAGTGGATGGAGAGATAGGAGACTAGAGAGCTGAGTAATGGATGGGAAGTTAGGGGCAGTTTGAGCCCCCCCATGGCTGGTTGGTGCTTAACAAAGTCCTGCCATTGGTTTTTCTGATTTTTTTTTTGTTATAGGCTACTGATTAGCAAGATTAGGAGATAACTATCACTCAAGCTAATTGAATATTTTCATCTATATGTAGAGTTTGGTTTTATTATGTTCTAGCGTTTGAAGGATATGCAATGCATCTAATCTTTGATCTGATGCATTTGACCAGGACCCAGGTGTAAGGGGGAAGACATCAGGACAGCCAAAGTATAGTGGAGGTGCATTTTTCACATCGGTAAGCATAATTTCTGGAAGACAACTGAATGCTTTTGCATCTTTTCAAGTTTAATGTCTTTTTCCCTGCCCCCAAGACTTGCACACATGGGTCAAACTGGTGCGAATAAATATGATTCTGATATTGCTATGTTGTGTTACCTCAGTTCTAGACAGATAGCTTTCCCACCTAGGAAGCTAAATACTGTTATTCTCTTCTTCGATGTTATTGTATTGCTGAATTTCAGAGTGCTCCTCCTCCTTCAAACTCAAGGCTTTCGCCACTCCCTCCTGAACCTGCTGATTTTTATAACCATGGAGCAACAGTTGATATTTCAATGGATACATCTACGGTAGGACAGTATTCTCTGATTACTGAATCCCCAAGACTGTATTTTCCTTTTGAATCATTTAGTAGTGTTCTGAAGCTCTTCTTCAAATGTAGGATTTAAGGAAGAAAGAGAAGGAACTCCAAGCTAAAGAGGCTGAACTAAGAAGACGGGAGCAGGTAATGTGTTCATGGAATGTCAAAATTTTCAATCACATGCTGTTCGGCCGAAGGTTTCGTTTCTGCTCTATTAAAAGAAACGCAAGTGCTGTCTTGAAAAAAATATTTTTCAAGCTTATTTTATTTGTTTATTCTCTATTAAAAGAAACATAAGTGGTATCTTTAGCTCAAGCAATACCACCTGTCTTCATCCAAGTCAATGTGGAAAACTAAAAGTTTTGAAATTTTTGTAGCTTTGTAAAATCAAAGATTGTAACTATGTCAATTTTTTTAGTTGATTGCATTGTTACTAACGATATCCCCCTGCAATAATGTGCATGCATCAGAACTTTTTTGATTATTTTCTCAAAATTGAGGCTGCAATAAAATTTTTTGCTGAATTTATCAACAATGATACAAATTTGATGTATTTGGATTTGATATTTCTCACTGATTTGGAGTTGTTTTAAGTTTGCTGGCACAAAGTAAAATAACATTTGCCTAGTGATTTTATTCTCCATTTGGAAATATTGCATCCTAGTGGTCTCTAATCATCATTTTTTGGTGCAATGCAGGATGTGAAACGGAGAGAAGATGCAGCTGCACGAGGTAATTTTCTGTTGACATTGTAGCAAGTGATGAAGCATCATCAAATTTTGACTAAGGTTGCAAAGAAGAAAAAATCTTGAGAAAACAAAAAATTACAAACAAATTGACATGTAGATGACTGGTTTATTGGACCACCAAGTTCTGCTTCCCCCCACCCCCCCCCAGCGTGGAAAAAATACCCTTGTATAGAAGGCTATTGAAGTTGCCTTTTTCATTTTCTTAATCTTCCTTGTATTTAGTTATGTTTTCCATTTTCTCTTTCCTTTGCAGCTGGAATTGCCCTGGAGGAGAAAAATTGGCCACCATTCTTCCCAATTATCCATCATGATATTGCAAATGAAATACCAATTCATCTACAAAGGGTTCAGTATGTTGCATTTTCAACATTTTTAGGTAATGCCATATTTTCCTGGAAATCTTTTAGTGATGTTTATATGGGATGAAAATATTATGTAGCCGATCTTAATTAAATATATGGGATTAAGACTTCATTGTTGTTGTTACATATTTTATTTTTTTGGGAAGGGTTATATTTTGGTGAAACTTGATGAAAAAGAGATATCAGGTGGATTGGAGAAAGAAGTGTATTTCAGTGCACTTAATTTTCTAGGTCTACCTAGGGCCATTTAGTTTTTGATCTTACATTGCCTCTTTGGCTGATGACAGGCAAACAAATGGGTGAGACATCATTTTAAGTACCTAGACGGTAACCATAATTTCATTGAGGTGCAGGGTCATAATCCTAGCGCTTTAATTCAAGTCATTTTCTAAGATATTCAATGCCTATCATTGTTGAGAGTAGAGCTGAGGTAGGTTGAGTCTCAGTACATGAAATATGCAGCATTATAATTTGGATCTCACCTGCCAACAGGCCACCAACTCTCCTCCCCCCCACAATATCAAAAGAAGAGGAAGGAGCTGAAAATTCCAGCCATATAATTCTAAGTGCAGTAAAATTGCCCCCTTATTTGTGATCAAAGATCTAGAAATGGAAATCTTGGACTATCTTATGGTAGTACATCTAATCCTTCTCCAGATTCCACAATAGTGGTGACCACAATTTGTGTCAGTTCCAGTTCCATTGGAAGGGGGAACCAGAACCAAACTGTAGTAAGACAGATTGGTTTTGGTCCCTGGCTGATTCCTGTCTGACTTTGGTTCCAGTTCCAAATCAGCCTTTTTTTTTTTTTTTTCAAAAATAAATCATTTATTTAACATTTTATGACTTTCATAAACAAAAGTTAAATTGAATTTTGAAGATCGAGTGTAATTGAGAGAATTTTGTTAATGATAACAATACAATTAAATAATCAAAATTCAATTTAAAAAAATAAATGTTGCAATTGGAGAAAATTGAGAGTAATTGAGAGTGAGAGATTGAGAAAATGAAGTAGAAATTGGTGTAAAGTATTTATAGGCTTAAAATTTAACAAAAAAATAAAAAGGAAAAAGTAGTAGTGCCCCCTCCAACTGTTTTGGTTCTAACCATAACAGTGAAACAGTTTCAGTTGTAATTGGAACTGTGGAATGGGAATTGTGATACCCCACAATTTGGGAGTCTCATGCACTGGGACACCCTTTGTGTCCTCTCAGGCCTCTTCTGAATAATCAGATGACATTGGAGTGGACCTCTCTAAAATACAGCTAAGAAGAAAGAAGTCAATGGTTAATTTGACAGTCCATGCAATTAACTTAGTCCTTACTTATATGAGATAGCCTATGATTGTTCCAAAGCTGTTTTTTTTTTCCCCCATTTCACTTCAGTACATGTGCAGAGAGTAGAGCTGTGTTTGGTTCTTGTGTTTGCAGAGTTCTCTGATTTAACCCTCACAAGATTGCCTAGTTTGATAATCTGTGATTTTGTGCAGGATTGTTTGTGTGTCTTCTCTGGAATATAATAGCCGTCACAACAGCATGGATTAAAGGGCAAGGTTAATTAGAAATTTATAAGTCATATCCTGTATTCTTGAAATTTTGGTTTCTCTAAATTTAAATATATATGTACTCCATCAACCTTTAATTTTGCTTTGTTTTTGCTGAAGGGGTGAAAATCTGGTTTCTCGCTATAATCTACTTCATATCAGGAGTTCCAGGAGCCTATGTTTTGTGGTATCGGCCACTTTATCGTGCATTAAGGTACTTATTTTCTTCTTGTTGATCCATTGTGCTCCCATTAAAAATTGGCCCTTTCTATTTTAACTAGTTAAGGGCATTAATTGTTATTGCAGGACTGAAAGTGCTATAAAATTTGGATGGTTTTTCCTGTTTTATCTGGTAAACTCTTATCTTCTCATAGCAAATCTCCTAGGAGAATCCAGGAGAGTTAATTCTCTTTTTGTGTTCCCCATTGACAGCTTCACATTGGCTTCTGCATCGTTGCTGCTGTAGCTCCTCCTATAATTTTCAAAGGAAAATCCCTCACGTATGTTTCAAGTGTTTCAATGTCTTCAAAAATTGTTGGGCTTTGAACATGTTATCTGATGGTTCCTGTTATGGTTTCTGGAACAGGGGTATCCTGGCTGCAATTGATCTTACAGATAAAAGTGCTTTGGCTACGGTATTTTTATTCTTCCAATTCATTTTCTTTTGCTGATATTTGTTGTAACCAACACAAAATTGCTTGTGCGCATTATTCTTGGCTGGGCCATGTTAACTATTCCTCTTTGTTTATAGATCTTCTACTTCGTCGGGTTTGGACTATTCTGCCTTGAAACGATTGTGAGCATCTGGGTTATGCAGGTACTCCAATCAGTTTCATCTATCAACATGCACACCATCATTTTATGGCACCTTTTCAGTATGATATAGATCTTACATTTTTTTTTCTTCTTCTTTTATTTGCTATCGTCTTGCGTGCAGCAAGTATACATGTATTTCCGTGGCAGTGGTAAATCTGCTGAGATGAGGCGTGAGGCTGCAAGGGGAGCAATGAGGGCAGCAATATGAGTGTGTTTTTGTGGCGACCTTGTGAATTCAGGTTGTGTATGCCCTTCACCACGTAAATTTCAGCAGAGATACCGCTTTGCTTGAGCTCGGCTCTTTTGTTAGACCAATATGATTACTTCTTGTGTTTGATTTGTGAGGATTAGAGTCATCTAATCGCTGATTCTGTTGATTCTATTAGTAGACATTGTGGCTTGTAGTAATACACGATTATTTCTATTTACTTGTTGGAGTGCCATGTTCCTGTAAATTTTGGTAAGTATAATAAAAGGATCTTGCGAAATGGGATGGTTTTTTCCTCTCTTTTTTTTCGTTATTTTTATTTTTGTGTTGAATAAGATCAACACATACCCATCTCCATCTGCAATCCACCTCCTGTAGTGACTTAAGGTTCTACATTGTCCGTTGCTGGTGCATGAGTTGTGGTAGGGCTAATAAATGTGATGGCCAACAAGAAGCATGATTATGAAGTTGTCATTGCTCTTGAAATGGGAGACCTGCATTTCTTTCTCTTTTGGTTTTCTTTTCATTTATCTACATTTTTTTCCTCTTTTATTTTTTAACTTTTTAAACAAGATAATACATCATTCGGTACATTCGTAGTTAGTGTGGGAGGAAGAACAAACGTGGATACATTAGTCACTTAATTGGACATCACAAATTAACAAATGCTAGCCTCTCCTCTCCCCTTTTTCTCATTATAATGGTATGTGATTTGAAATGGGGTGATCCATTGTTTAAGAAAAGCAACTAGCTTAACCTAGTAGGCCTCCCCACTAAAGAAGCTTGGGGGAGGAGGTCTAGGGTTTAAGTACTGAACTCTTTTGTTCACGCCTACAAGACGCCTTGGTTTGATCCAATAGAGAGTTGAATATTTCACTTTATGACGTGACTAAGACACACATAGCCGAAAACACAGCTCTTGCCCCTTGTTATATGGGAGGTCTTTTTTGATTGTTTAGAGGGGCTGAGAAGATGAGATACGTCGCAGATCTTGATAATTAACCAAGGCATGAAACCCCATATGTACTCGTAAATCGTAATACAATCAAAATGAAATGAATTATTGGTATGGAAACAGGAATGGTCCTGGCAAAGTCTGAGAAAGCCTCGGAATTATACTGTCTTACCCTAGCAATAGAACTTCTAGTGAGGGAAACGTACACACAAAGAATACAATTGGACCATGATATGCCTAGTGAGGCCGACCGTCACTTCAATAAACAACGATAAGAGGGTTTTTTCCTTGGTGAAAATGGGTGTGGAAAATAGCAAATCGGTGGTGGAATAACGAGGACTGCTGTGTACCAGCCATGTGTCTGCACATATCCAAAAGGTAATGGATAAAACTCCGAAAAAATAATTTTGATATACCGGACACCTTATAATTATAATTATTAGTTATAATTGACACATCTTTTTATACAAAATGAATAAGAAATAATATAATTATAAAATATATTAATGTGTCTAATTATACTTATTTATTTATATTTTAGTAATAGAACTCATAAAATTCAAATTACTATAACTGATTTTCTTCTATTTTAAGACTTGTATCACTTTATTCTGCCATTGTCATTTAATTATGATTAGCAGAAGCTACCATCACCACCATATTCCTGACGGGGAATCGGAGGTGAAACACTCGGCAGGGCATCTCAGCTTCTTGTTGTATGATGGACCCTTTTCCTTGCATACTAGAGTGGGCCTGAAAACAACACCTATGGAAATACCCTCCAGATGGGCCCTCAGAGCCGCCTCCATACCCACCACGAAGCCCCCTCCAGTTTCCAAGCCCGGGGATCCCAAACCCATATCCGAGTCCAAAGAACCTGCCCGCCCCAGCATTGTTTCCACTGCTTCCAGCGCCTTTTGAGATTGGGCTGGTGGGTTTGCCCTTTGGTGAGTCCTTGAGTTGGGCTTAATAAGAGAGGTTGGATAGGGAGTCGGAAGCGGGTTCGGAATCGGGTTGGATTCCAACAATGAGTGGGGCTGAAACAAGCAAGACAGCCAAGAGAAGGATGCTCGTTATGGTTTTCATTTTGTAGGAGTGAGTGATGAGAAAATTAGAAAGTGCAAACTATGGGGAATGACTAGTGGCTACAGTGTGCCTAGTCTATACATTCAGTATGGCATCTAGGTCCATGCTATAGAAGTGGAAGCTGAAAAGGGTAGGATAGCTACATTCATCACCATGGTTGAATCCATTCTTGCCAATATGATACTCATCACGGGTGGGTTGTCAAAATTAATGGGATGAGTATGATAAACGGCCATGCTCCTGTAAGTTGGGAACAAGACATGAAGAGGGCGTTTGCCGTGTCTGTCATAAAGATTGCATAAATGTGGCAGAGCTTTTAATCGGAAGACTAAATAATCGCCATCACACATCAAACGCATACACATTTCAAGTGGGTGTATGGAATGGAAGTCAATCCCTTTTGCTGCTACAACTAAGTTTTCAAGCCTAATGATCTGCACTTTGCTCTTAATGTCATGAGGTTGCTGTCATTTGGCCATTAATGTTATGACACGAATAAATCCTTCCTTGCCCGTGGGGCAACCATGGACAAATGATCTCATAATCAATAAGTTAAAGCACTAATTATTTTGATTAATTTACCTGTCACATAGTGTATCTGTTCTACCATGACATGTCCATTGCAGCATCTAGCTGTATGGCAGAGCCAAGCCAAGCAAGTCGTCGGCAAGACTTAGAAGAAACACACCTTTTATTTTTATTTATTATTATTATTTTTTTACGTGTTACAATCTAGTAATACACGTGAAATTCGTACGCGATACTAAGGACTCGAACATAAAATTAAAAAATTTCAATAAAAATATTTCCAATCAATTATACTAAAAATAGGAGGGCCATGAAACTTTCATTGATATCGATACTGGTTTGTAATTGGAACATCGTGGGCTGCCCCATTTGCAATTAACGCTGTTTCTTTGACATTTGGTCATCGCGATATGAGAGATCGTACTATTGGATTACTGATTCAACTTGTATCCTTGGTTCAATAATAGAGCACAGAATATATTTTTTTGGCTACTAGAAAACCTAATAACTATTCTATCATATATACAAATACACATACCATTTACACGTTTGTTGTTAAAATATAGAATAACAATCATATTGTTGAATGCATTCAATAGTTTTTTTTTTTTTTTTTACATATAAAAAATGATGTATACATTTAGATACAATATATATATATATATATATTTATAAAATTAGTGACCTTGCAAATGCATTTAGTTGCAAAAAATTTACTTTCTAAATCCAAAGGATTTGGTACACAATCAATGAAATCCCATCAACCCTGGTTACCATAGAAGGAGACCAGGCTTCCTTCATGTCCCATAAACAGGATTGCAAGGTGTAAATCTTCACAATTTTCCTGCCATGTCTCGTGACAGGTTGGTTCTCGCTTGTGTCAGATAAGCAATGATCTTATAGGCTGGAGGAGTTCCAGCTTGCATCTACAGCCTTGATGATCTTCTCATGTAAATTGGGACCAGCACAAGCTATAATACCCCGATCAAGACCTTCTAGGTACATACCCTTTGAGAAGTCTAGTGCACGTCCGCCGGCATCAGTAACCACACCACCGGCCTCTTTGATGATTACAAAGCCGGCAGCATGATCCCATATCTTCTCCTTGTAGCCAGCCCTTGCAAACTTCATAAAAACTTCAGCATCCCCTCGTGCTATGGTAGCATACTTCACCATGCTGTACACACGTAATGCTTGCTTCCTGCAGAAAAGATAATACCTGAGCTCTTTTGCACAGCTGAATATCTGCTCTCCATCTTCTAACACTTATTTTTTCTCTTTGATATTTAACCATGATTTGTATTTGTTCATATTTGTTGTTAGAACAAATGCTTTTAATTCCTGGCTAATGAACACAATGATCATTTTTGCAGCTAACTCTGTCTGCTGTCACTTATGCAACATGCAGCAAACAAGATTTTTCCTTTTCTTTTACACAAAAGGCTCATATTGACACCCACAGCACATATTCATGGTAGGTTTTGTCGTGGTATTTTGATCCCTTAGGTTTCAGCATTTGTATAAGGGCAGAAAGAATCTTAACATAAGACAGAAGTCAAAATTATGTGGAGATTTAATATATTAAATGACAAGAGCAGGAAAAACCGGAGAAGGAATAGAAAAACATACAAACCTAAGTCCAACACTGTGAGCTAGTCCGGCTGAGAAGGAATGGCTAGAATTTGATTTCTCAACAGGTTCACAAAAAGTTGCCAGTGCTGGATTGTCAATTGATGACACTCGAACTAGCCTTGCAGAATTTGGCCACACCAGCTTTTTATGCCCATGGACTAGAGGTTGCATCCAAGCTTCACCACTGCCTCTCCTTGCATAAAGTACACAGCCTTTGTCCCAAGATTCGGACATTGGTGAGGTTAATTTAGAGATAATTCTATGGTAGCGGTGGTGATAACTAAGCCACTCCTTCCTCATTGGGTAATTAGGGCAACCAAGGACTCCAAGCACTACCTCTCCATCTTCTATCAATGCTAAAGCAACAGCATATTGATCTCCACGCACAAATCCTAGTGTCCCATCAACAGGATCAAGAGCCCAAAATCTTCCAGTAGGGCCTCCAGTTGAGTTGCAACGACCAATCACTTCAAGAACCTCTGAAGTGCCCAGGTCCATTACCGGAGCTTTAAGACCAAAACGAGGTGCTTCAGCTAGACACTCATTTACGGTTTGCACCACAGCTTCCAGTAAAGCAGATTTATCCGCCTTGCTGAGAGCTTGAACATCTTCCTCAGCAAGTATTGACACATTCCTACTCCCCAAGGACTCAGAAAGTATCCAGCTGACTGTTGCTTGGACGCTCCAATCTTACACACGTGAATGGCCAATAAGAATCCAATATTACAATCTGATATTAGCCATATCATAAAGAAACAATCCATGTAACTTCTACTTATAAAGGGTGAATTTTCAATTACGACACCACTGCCTAGTTACATATATATGACTAAGATGCTTAACAATGACATAACAGCCATTTAGGTTCAGCTAACAATTGGATCTTTGTACACATAACTGTGATTGCAAGGTGGACAACTTTCCTTGAGAGAAAAGTTGATCTGCAGAAATACTACAGTGAGTTGACAATGTATTGATCTATTGTGAAAATTTAAATTCCAGTTATATTGGATGATGACAAGTAAGAAAATTAAATGTAACGCAGAACCATAATCAAAATATATCCATGCATGGTCAATTGACATTCACAGAATGAACATGGAAAATAACCTGGAGTGAAAAAGACTTTAAAAGCCAAAATCAATCCCAGATATAAAAGATGAAGCTTATTGATAGAAAATTGCAGCTTTTTTTTTTTTTGTGGACAATAAGAAAACTGAGACAGATTAACTGCACTAGTTTTTTCCATTCTGTGTTTTTGAAAAGCTCCACTACCGAAACAGGTGCTCAAGTCCCCACTTACATTTGGAAATCCTTCTTCGCGACCTAAAAGGAATCAGACCACAGTGGAACTATCCTTGCGCTACTTGTTCTGTTTTATACTTGCAGGCTTTTTTCTCCCACTTTTCCATTTATCAGGCAAAGACAAACAGTATAGAAGCGGTAGAAGCAACATGGGCTGTGTGTGCATTGTGGCTTCGTCAATTTATTTGTGACATGCAATAGTTCGCCCATTCAAATCTCAAATCTAGAATAAAGGTAAGGAATAAGCACATATGCTTCAATCTCTTTCTCTCCAAACCACAAAAAGCCTATTCGTTATCAAAACTGTTGATTTAGAGTAGCCATCAGAAGTTTAGTGAACCAATCAAACGGTATGGAAGAACCAATTAAACAACCATCAATCACTGAATTCCAATTCTGCACCCATATTCAAGACCAGCAAAAATCAAACATTTTTTTTTTTTTTTTGGAAAAATTGATGAAAATACAGAAAACAAAAAGAACCCAATTCATTGAAAACAATAAAGAACAAGTCTTTATGAATAGATACCGGCAACAGTGACAGGAGAATTGTCATCCTTGGCCTGGACCCGAGCATCGGCTTTAGAAATCAAACTGCCCTGGACTTTCTGGCAGAGAGAACAAGCCATCTGAACAGCTCTGACAGCAATATCCAATTCTGTGGAGTAATTATCTGGTGGTGGAGATGAAAGGCAGGTGCTTTGTAGGTCCTCCATTATTGGAGAGGAAAAGCCTTGGGTTTGGTTCAAATTGGAGACAGAGACAGTGTGGGGAGAGATGCCGTTTTGGTGGAATGGTAAGAAGAATTGTGCTAGTGCGACATGGTTGGGCGTTTTGAATCTTCCTCTTTGTCCCCAGATGATGTGTGGGACTCTGCTAGCCAAGCTTGAACAATTTACAGGCATCAGACTGTTGTCTCCTTCTCTCTCTCTCTCTCCCTCTCTCTGTGTTTGTGGCTGCTTTTGTGGAGTTAGGGTAGTTGGGTTGCGTTTTGTTTTGCCAGTAATTGTCACGTTGAGTTGAGAAATTGACCAGTTTCGAAGAGCTCAATTTATTTAATTTTTGTGTTTATTTAATGAAATTATAATGAGATGGAATACTATAATTAGGATTACGAATGCCGCATAATCTTGGGTTTGTTGGCTTCTCATTTTCAAATCATTATTGCATTGGATCTTGGTAGACTTTCGTAGGTTGTTGTACGTTTTTCTTTTTGGTCCCAAGGGGGCTTAAAGCCAAAGGACTTGGAAGACTAACTTATAATCTGACGGGGCCAAGAGACTCCTACACTATTTTGAAATAGTAATTGCCGTAGTGGAGCGGGGGAGTGCGAAAGGACGTGAAGCCCCCAGCCAAGCACGCAAGCATGGTGAGATCATTAGTCTGCAAGTCAATTGGTTTCGCGGTAGCAAAGAGAAACCTTTGCTTCCCGTGGGCGACGCAATGTAGCCTGGCACAAATGGACCAGGTTTGCTGCACAAATGGGTGCCGGAGACCCCATTCTGAAGAGCTTCTACGACACCTCTAGAGTCCGGTTCCAGCCATACTTTCTTAAACCCGTGTTGCCATGCTATTTGTATGCTGGGGCAAGCTCCCCAAAGTTCTCCAGTGAACGCAGAGTAGTAACCAAGACTATGAGCCAACCCGACAGTTTAGGAACTGGTGTACATTCATAGAACCCCTCCAGCGCCAGCCACCCCTGGATTCTCACGAAAGGTACCATCTGTATTAATCTTTAGCCAATCACCCGGAGGAGCATGCCATCCAATCAGCTGCAGGACCTGTGGGCTAGATAATCCTTGCCCAACGACGAGGGACGGGGGCATTATAATATGCTATAAAGCTGAGCCAGCAAAAACTTCATGGAGTAGTGATTAAAAGTTACGTTCAGAAAAATTCGTTAACATCTCCATTTCAAAATCCACCACAAAGTTCCCAACAGTTACCAACAGTCACCAGGTGCAGGGGTCCCAAAGTTGCCCCGGAGATTTGCCAGTGGCCAGCGAAAAAAGGCTAACTGAAAGAACGACACTTCCGCTGGCTGGGGCAACAAGGATCTCCACAGGCATGCTACCAGCAAGCAATCATGAAGTAGATGGAGCAAAGATTCCGTAGAATTGTTACACAGGGAGCAAATACTAGACTGTGCAAAACCACGCATAAACCGCTCCGTATTGGTCAGCACCTTCTCTTGCGCTACTTGCCATAAAAAACACTATACTCTTTCGGGGACTCGTAGTTTCCAAATTAAATTAAAGCGGGGATCCCAAGAGAGACGCGGAGGCCGTGGAAGTAGTTTATGGTAGGCCAATTTTTGAGAAAAGTTACCATCCTATGATGCACTCCAAGCCAACACATCAGCCTGGTCATGTCTTGAGCTTAATACTATTGGTGCTAGACTCTGCAGTATATGCATAGGAAGGAGCTTGGCCAACACAGACCACTGCCACCTTGAAACAACATTCCAAAAAAAACCGAACAGGGACTTATAACTCAACAGAGGTGAGCGTACGCAAAGCATACCAAGAGGAAGCCATCTATCCAGCCAAAAGAGGACACGGGTTATATACCCAACCCGCCAAATGAGATAATCCTCCAAGAAAACTTGATTCCAAACCATGTTCCACCACATATGAGAGGCCACCCTTTTATACAGAAATGGAGAATTTCCCTGGATACAGTATTTGCACCTGAGAACCTGTACTCACTGGCTCTCCTCTTCCTTTAAAAAACGCCAATTTAGTTTGGTGAGGAATGCTGTATTCGCCAAGCATGAGGTATTCACGCCTAACCCCTCTGCATCCTTAGGTTGGTACATGCGACTCCGATTGACCAAATGTACCCATTTCCCTGTTTCATATCGCCCCATAAGAACCAACGGTTAAGCTTGTCAAGTTTGTTGCAAACAGAAATTGGACGAGCTGTGGTTTGCATGGCATAAGTAGGCAGGGAGGAGACAACTGATTTAGTTAATGTCAAAAGAGATTTAGTTAATGTCAAAAGACCCGCGAAGGAAAGATGTTTTGCCTTCCAACCAGCCAACTTGCTCTGCATTTTGTCCAAAATGTCCTGATAAGTTCGTGTCGTCACTCGACCATTGAGGGTAGGCATACCCGTAATCTACCAAGGTCTTTAGTTAAGGCCCGACCTCCTGCCCAACTGCATAACTAAGTGATGAGGCACATTCCGAGAAACTAAAAACCTGGACTTAGACAGACTTACTTTCTACTCAGGTCCTCTGCCAAAAAACTCCAAACACTGCTGCACAATTGCCACCTACTCCAAACTTGCTTCCATAAAAAGAACAATATCATCAGTAAAAAAGAGGTGTAAAAGGGCTGGACCACGTTTCGACGTATAAAAGGGTTTCCACCTACCAGCGGCAATAGCCCCGTTGATAACATGAGATAACTACTCCAAACAAATCACAAAGATGTAGGGAGAGAAGGGATCCTCTTGCCTAAGACCCTGCGATGGTTAGAACACCTCCGTTACATCTCCATTCCACAGTAACCACATCGATATCGTGGTGATGCAGCCCATAATTAAGTATACCAAAGAGCTCGGCAACGCCAATGCAATCAATGTGTCCCTAACAAAGTCCCAACTCAAATGATCATAAACTTTCTCAAGGTCTATCTTATAAACCATGTAGCTCTATTTCCCTTGTAAACCCCTCATAGAGTGTAAAATCTCTTAAAGAATAACAATATTATATGTAATCCCTAAGAAGAAACAATATCCTATTGTAAAACATTTATCTGTAGGATCTCTTATCTAATTAACATTAAAATAAGCTTGCAACTTAAGTGACAATTGAGTATAGAAATAGAGGAGATTGATTATGAGTAAAGCCTCCTCATAATCAATCTCATACTCTTAACCCATAATCAATCTCATACTCTTGAGTAAAGTAGTAAAAGTCTTCTCATAATCAATCTCATACTCTTGAATAAAACCTTTGACTACCAATCAAACTTTGTACCGTTCAATAAATCCATCCAATCTTGTTTTAATATTGAAGAAACACTTACACCCAATGATATATTTACTAAGAAGTAACTCAACCAAATTCCAATTATGAGTTTTTAATAAGGCCTACAATTCTTCTACCATTGCTCGCTGTCAAAGAGGGTTGGTATTGACTTCTTAATAAGTTTAAAGTTTAGAACCAATGACCAATGATTAAGTAAACAACAAAATCATGAAAATGAGAGGGTAGTTTACTTACTTGAGAAGAATGACACATAGATGGAGACTTAAAGTGAGACTTGGAAAGAGATCCATTAATGAGAAAGATACTTTAGGATTGATCACTGGTGTTTTTGTTGAACTTATATCCAAGTTAGAAGGAAAAGGATTTATATGAGGAGATTATAATGAAATTTTAAAATTTACAATGAACAGGAAGATTAGTGAAAAAATATTATGAGAAAGTGTTTAACTCAAAGGAGGAAAGGGAAGATAATATTTTATATTTCCAAAAAATGGCTTAATGAGAAACTTGAAGATGTTTAGATACGGGATCCCAATACTAATAGTTTTTGTTTTTAATTCCATAACCAAGAAAGTAATATAAATGCATATATGGGTCTAACTTGGTTAGTTCATGAGATTGAAAAAAAAAAAAAGAAAACAAATCATGTATAAGCAAAAACTTAAAGGGATTGAAATGCAAGTAATGTACCATAAGTTTACTTAAAAGGAGACATATTTATGATGACATAGGATAGAATATAATTAATGGTGTACACAGTAGTAAAGGTAACTTTCTCCCAAAAATGCTTAGGACAAAAGACAAAAATAAGAAGGACTCTAATTGTATCTAGAATATGGTGATATTTTCGTTCAATTTACCCATTTTTGTTGTGAGGTATTAGGACATGAACGTTAAAAAATAATACCAATCTGGGAAAAAAGTTGTATATATTTTGAATTTATATATTCCATAACATTATCGATACGAAAACAATTTTAGCATTTGATAAAACTAAGTTTTGATTATAATAGCAAAAGTAAGAATAAATATTAAATAATTCAAAATGATTTTTTATAAGATAAAGTCATGTATAATGCGAGTAATTATCTATAAATATTACAAAATATAGTGATTGACTTATAGTATTAAAAAGAGAGGGTCCTTAGATATTAGAATGAACGAATTCAAAAGGTGTAGAGAAAATAAAATCACTTTTATTAAAAGGTAAAGCATGGTATTTGGCAAGTTGACATGAAATATAATCAATTTCAACATTTTAAATAAAACTTAAGGGACCACTAAAAATTAAAGGATCCAATTTAGAATGAGAAACATGGTCAAGATGAGAATGTCAAAGTGTAGATGAAATTGATAAAACATAATAAGTAGGTGATTGATTAAGAAGTTTCGAAGAGATAAGTTTGAACAAATATCTAACTTTATGATTGATCCTAAATATCTGACCTATTTATGGATCCTGTACATGAAAACAAGTAAAAGAAAAGTGTAAGTCAAAATTAAGATCACATAATTAACCCACATAAATAAGATTTAATGTAAAATTGAGAACTAAGAAGATATTAAATATAGTTAAGTTAGAAGTAGAAAATATTAGTAAGAGGTCATATGTATATAACATCAAAAGTTAAAGAACTAAGATTCATATTTATCCAAAACAACTAATAAGGCAGAAGAGAAAGTAGTAGATTTAATTAAAGTTTGTTTAAAGGTGTTAAAGTTAATTTGCCTTAGGATAACCTTAAAATCAATGGACAGACTTTTGGTGTTAGCAATAGTAGTAACAGTCTTATAAAACTTACTTTCCAAATTAGTTTGCTAATTAAGACCAAATGGTTTAAACTATTATTCTTTAGAGTCAAATTATTACTTGGCCTATAATTATGACATTTTAAGATATAATGACCTAATTTATGATAATATCAACAATTTATCTTACGTTGCATAGGAGGAGAAGAAGTGAATAAAACAATATCAGTAGATGCTAAAAGGTTATGAGTCCTTATAGTGCTTAAACAAGTTTCCTCAGAAAGTAATTTAGCAACCACACTTTCCATTGATGGCAATAAATCATGATAAAACAAAGGGGCTTGTGCAGGTTTATAATCATCATTGAGAGTCATATGAGAATTTAACAATATCAGAAGGATAATCTTATATAAGTTCAAAAAGTGTTAATTGGTCCTATTAAAATGCATTTGAGAAAGAAAACTATTAATAGACAGACTTGGTTGTTGTTTTAAATAATAAAGATCACCAAGATTAATACTTATGTGTAACATCACAGGTAGAGTATTGTGAAGCCAACATATTTCATACCTTTTTTATTGTGCCAAGTCAACCAAATTGAAGCTTGATAATTGGAAAATATATATTGTAAAAACACGTATATCTTGTGATTATTGCTCTATCACTCATTAATTTGTTTAGTTGATTTTTCAGAAAAATTTTCTTTTACTACAATTGATTTTAAAATATATCTACTAATATAATGTCAAAGGTTACACTCTATAAAAATAAAAATAAATAAATAAGTAATTGTATACCTCTTAAGACTAAAGAATATAATTAGTTTCATCTAAAATAATACTTATAAGTATGAAAACTTTATATTTCTCCAAACTAACAATAAGTATAACGTCAAATAATGATTAAAAAAATGTAGAGTTAGATATAACATATATTAGAAAAAGTCTTAAGAATTGATCTAATATGGTTTAAAACCAATCTAATAATGGTTATATTTGATGGTAAAAAGAAGTTGATGATGATAATAAAAATAGATATGGAAGATTAGAGATCAATGATAATATTGAATAACGAATGATGTAATAGATAAAATTTGATAATATACTATTTCAATTTCTTAAAAAAAAAAAACTTCTTCTCTTTAATTGAAAGAGGAGAACTAGGTTTTTATATTATGTAAAAATAAAGTTGTGACAAAAGTTACAAGAGAGGAACAATGAATAAATAATTTTAGTGTTAATTAAATTGTAAAAAAGTACACTTGTTAATACAAAAAGGAATGCATAAAATAAGAAAAAAATATTATGAAGAATTAATAAGGTATTTACCAAATTATGTTAAAAAAGATTTATACATATTTTTGATATAATTGGAATATATCTATACAAATTTGAACTTTATATATAATAATATATAAAAATTAAATAATATTTTATTTAAAATATTTATCAAATCATATTAAAAGAGATTTATATATTTTTTTAATGTGATTGAGATATACCTGTACAATAAATTTGAACTTTATATAAGATAATATATTAGAATTAAATCATATTATACTAAAATTTACATAATTTTAATATAAATTTATAATATTCTAACATTTACAATGTGCTGGAATAATCGTTGATGCTATATGGTTTTTGGATCCAGAGAAGCAAAAGTGTACAACTATACTAATTCCAAAATATAGACTACTCAAAAATTAATGCTTGGTTTAATATTTGCATTTGGAATTGTTCTCCATTTTTCAAAGTCTTTCTTTTAATGGAACGAAACATTTGCAACATTATTAAAAGATGTTTCACATTTCCAATTTCTTCTAACTTTAAAATTCATGTGTCGCAATGATAACTTGAAATTAAAGTTTAGGAACCAAGTGTTTTGGGAAACTTTAAGGTAATAAAATTACTAAAATCATTAATTTTCATTTATCTTATAATGTGATAACAACATATATGCACTTATTTAGCAATTTTCTTTTTTTTTCATTGTATGAAGAAATGGTCATATAGTTCATATATATATATGGAAATAAAGGAAACATAATTAGAATTCTTATCTACTCTCTTAATAGTTTTTATTCATCTAATTGTACCAAATGAGTTTTTTTTTTTAATTTCATGCCTTGTATTTAATTCTTTATATAGGATATAGTATATGATTCCACCTGCTACTAACCATTGGTTGCAAGTTTCATTTACATGGTTTCAAACAAGATAATGGTAGATCAATGCTTTTATGAATTGTAGTCAATTATGCTGATGTATATGGTTTATGACTTTATCTTTGTTTTGATTAATAGTTTTTGCATGCCTTTGTCAAGCTACCATTATCAAAGTGTGTAAAATATATACATAAAAGGCACCTAAGTGAAGCAATAAAAATCGTTGGTATAAGGCAGAGGTCCATATAAAAATAGTCTTCAAACCTAAGCCAATGTTGGACTACTAGCCCCATGACTTAAGCAAGCAACCTGAGTGGGGGTGTTCATCAAGCAAGCAACAATTTTTCACTTTTGATATAATCCAAAAGACAAGATATATATATATATATATATATATATATTTTTTTTTTTTTTTTCTTTTCTTTTCCTTAGCTTGGAGGTTAAGAAGGCAAAGTTGTAGTTCTAAAATATAATGAATCCATAGTTAAGATCCATTGGCCTAAGTAACTTTAAAATTGTAAACTTGTCTTTGCTAAGACATTATCTTAATTTTGATTTTTGAACTCTATTAAATATCATCATTATTATATATAATAGGACTAACCACAAAAATTGTTCTCATATAATTGAAAATGTAAGATTGGATTTATGAATTTTGTTTACTTATGAATCTAAAAAAGATATATTGTTTTTTGGCGATTAAAATTAATTTTTTATTTTTACTCTTTATTTGAACGAGTACTATAGACATAAAGAGATTTTTTTAAGTTTAATATGCATCAATCTTCTAATATAATGTATTAACTACTAAGATTTTTTAATTTCAAGATGATTCGGAGATTTATTTATTTTTAATCTAAATAAAACCAAGAAAACTTAACTATTTTAGTTACTTCTCAACATTGTCATTTTTATATGCATTAGTTGGTATGATTGGTAACACAAGATTGGTTGTATTGTTAATTTTCCCTTATTCTTTTTTTATATAAATGTTAATTTTTTCTTATTTTTATGTGATATTTGTATTTTTTTAATTATAAAGAAATTTGAATAATAAAATATATAAATTATCATAATAATATCTTTATAAAATATTAGATTTTATTATTTTATAATTAATTTTGATTTTCACTTATTTGTCTGTGTTCATTCGTGTAAGTAATCTAAGTGTACATGACATTTACTTATAGACAAACTTTTCATATGAATATATAGTAAAATTAATTTATTTTTATCACTAGAAACGATGGTGGGTATTCTCCATGCTTTAATTGAAATGAATATCGTTACCATAAATTTATACATAATTTTTACTTTATTTCTCGTATTCTTATAATAAAATTTTAGTCAAATATATTATTTTATTTTTTATATCAGGGGAAACAATCAAAACACTTGCAATAGTGGGGGGGGGTGTGTGCATGTTTCAGCTTTTCGTGAGCGTGAAGTAATGTAAACTAATTAAAGCACGAAACTAGAAAAATGTCGAAGGTGTAGGGACTAAATGATGGCTTTGGCCAAGCCTAAATTCCTCATTTCAATTATGAATGTACAATGTATTAGCTTAGCCTAGTTGAACCAAACGATTTGCCTATTGCATTACAAATGGAGATTTTACTAACTAATTATTATTTTAATGAATTTACGTAACAACTTTTGGATATTACTCATTTTCAGAATAAGAATTGAAATTTACAACTGAAATATATTCTGAGAAAATTTAATTCTTGTGTTACTTTTCTTGCAAAGTTGGGTGCATCGAGCGATGTTAGGGATGATATTACGCTATCCGGCCCACTAGATGGTTTGAATCTGCTTCCTGATGGAGATCGGAATGGGGCTATTTTTGTTAGATTGTATACTGGTTTTTTAGTACCACACAAAACAATCCAAAAAAAAAAAAAAACAAAGAACTTTTTCTTTTGGATAGTAGTTCTCAAATTATTTGAAATTTTTATAATAAATTTGAAAATTAAGAATTATACCACTGTCCTTTCAAGCTAGATTCTGAGTAGTACTCTTCACTTCTTTTCATTTCTTTTTTGTTTATTAGTATTTTGTTTTACTTCATTAATGCTAAAAGATCATATTGGAATTAAAAACAAATTAATTTCTTTTTGTATATATAGTAAAAAGCTAGAGAAAAAACTAAAACAAGAACATAAAAAGGAAATCAATAACCCCACTCAAGACAAGAGGCATAGAACAGTCTCAAAGCACAACCCCACAAAGTAGCCCTGAGAACAATTGGGCTCAACTGGGCTTGGGTCTGCATTTGAGCTAGATCAACCTGTACTATTTTTAGTTCCCCATATTTTTAGAAAATATGAGTTTTTAATTCCAACACACCATCTTTTATGTAAGACTTCTCTACCCAAAAACAAAAAAAAAAAAAACAAAAAAAAATAATTTGTTTGAAGACTTCGAGCCATTGTTGGGAGGATAAGTTATATACGTAATAATTACAGAACTTGGTTTTTGATTTTCTAAGTTGCGGGTCAATTAAAACTGTCAAATATATATCTAATTATGAGTACGATTGTCAATGTGAAACATCAAATCACATCAAAGAAGACAAACATACACGTCAATACTGACCAATGGGCACTGGCACTGAGTAGATATTGGGCAACGAGTGAGCTCATCCACGACCACGTATTTAGCTGTCGTAATTAATAAAGTTTAGTGGTGACAAACGTATGTTAGTAGGTGCCGGGAGTGACAAGGAATTGCAATATCATCAGTGGACGAAATGGTCTTGCTTCAATGTACTTACTTGCCTGATCGCCCCCCCCCCCACCTTCACATGTCTACAGTCTGCAAAAACATGACAAACCTAGTCTAAGCTAAAACCATTTTTGCTTTCTTTTGAAGTGTTTATATCCATGAAAATTAAGATAAATTATGTGCTTTTAAGTCAGCTGGTTTTAATTAAAATTTCAATTTTAAAACTAACTCTAATAGTAGTGAATTAGAGTTTTTTTTTTTTTTTGGTAGATAAATTACATCATATGAATGTTTTAGGCGAGCCAAAAATAAAAAAGTGGGGGGGGGGGGTTATTCTAATTCAGGAAAGGACTCTTAATTTGAACTTGAAATAGGGGCCGAGCTAAAAGTTTTTAACAATTTAAATTATGTGATCCTTAATTTCTCCTTATGTATGATGCCAATATTTTTAATTTTATTATGAATTAAAAATTTGAAATTAATTTAATTTTTTATGACTTTAATAATCATTAAAATGCATTTAATGATAATATAATGGATAAATAATAAAACTAGGAAAAAAAACTTTTTGGTAGGATCACGTTTTTCCAATACTTTTAAAATTTATTATGGAATTTTCAAATTTTCTTTTATGTATTTCCAAGTACTTTCTATTTTTACCGTTAGTTGTTGACGGGATTAGGCTTAAGTAGGCTTAAAACCTTTTTAAAACATTATGTGTTAAATTCGGAATCGAATTATTAATTTTTTAAAATTTAAAAACTAAAAGAAGACTAACTGCAAACTTCAAGAACCAAATTTGGATTTTGGCCAATATGAAAGTGTTTTCACAGAGTTACATTTAAGTTAACATACTCCAACATATCTATTCATTGCAGAATTTAAGATCATCAACAATTTTCAATATTATACAAATTTTGTTAGAATTGCTAAAAGAAATATAACCATGCAATAGATCAAATGACAGCTTCTTAGAGGGTGGTTGATTCAAATAGATACCATAATTTATTTATTTATTTATTTTTTGTTGAAGTAATAAAAATGTCCAAATTGAAATTTATATTTTTCGGACTCAAATTTTGTGAACTTATCGACACATATAAACTCATTTTTGGAACGATTGTCGTTATGATTTTGTGTTTCCTTATATATAAGGCTATTTTGACATGAAACAAATGTGTATGGTTTCACATTATTTTTATTTATTAAAAAGTTAATCATTTTGTGAATTATATAATAAAAAATAATTTTTTGTATTTTAATAAGTTTCTTTTTTTCAAATTAAATTTTTATATTAGTAATTAAAATTACATACCTAAAAACTATACATATGTAATTTAAAAATTATATTAGTACTTTCATTTCGACCTTTAGGTTCTTAAATGATTGGTGCCAAAAAACTGTTTTTATATAAGGTCCCATGAACCTACCTGTCTATCTATCTTGGACAAGACAGGGGGGGACAGCGACTGAGGAACAGCCGGGTCACTGCGCAAATGATGACTCCTTAGACCCAACTCAAAAATGAAATTCTCCACGTGAAAAATATGCCAACTTGTCATAAAAATTTTTTTAAAAAAAAGTAAGATAATCTTTTACTCTATCTTTTTAGCTCCCCTTATGAGAATAAGACCTTTCGTCTTCTTCTCCATCTTACCAAACCCCCAAAAAAAAAACAAGAGAAAAAAAAAGAAAAAGAAAAGAAGACAGTCTCTAAAATGCAATGACTATAATACCATTGCATGTCCTCCATTATTGGGTACAATTTTATCCTAACGAGGGGGGCAGTTGGATGATTGCCATCTCTATATAAACCAAATTATCAAGTGCCCAACAAACACCACCACCACCACCACCACCACCACTAAGGACAGTAGCAGCAACTTCCACCACAACCGCCAATACTGCCTACTTCATCATTTTCAACATCCATTTTTCCAGTCCATCGTTTTCAATCTCCAACGGGTTGCATTAAGAAGTTGGGGGAAGAAAGAAGAGAGATCATCAGATGGCGTTGGCAGCAGGGACCAGGACAAGGGGTGATATGGTTCACGGCGGCTGTCACTCACAGAGGTTTTCTGGCCGCTTGATTCCCAAGAGGGGTCAAGTTAAGGTGGCTATTGTTCTAGGCCTCGCCCAATCTTTGGCTTCTATCTTCTTTCACAGTCGGAAATGTTCTCATTGTGAGAATCTAAAATGTCAATTATGTAATTAAAATGTCAATTATATTATAAATTTCTTTTGTTTTTTTTTTTGAATTTATTATTCCCTTAAATTTGAACTTGTTGCTTGCGAATCTTTCCAATTTTGAACTCAAATTTCTTTCTAATTTATAAAAATAAAAAAAAAAACTCCCAATGACTCACTAGAAATCTAAGGCGCAGTTTGGATATAGTCTAATGAGGTTCCTAGTGTTCCTCTTGTACAAAAATGCACAAGTTTGATTCTCTAATTCTCTATTGAGATTCCATTTTTATTTTGATCTCATAAAATTGCTTGGTTTTTCTTTTATCATTCGGAGATTGGTATCACTAATTTTTTAAACTACGAGTTAGCATTATAATTTTTTTTTTCCAATTTAATAGCCTGACTCGGCTGCACCAATTGAGCTGATGTGCACATACTCGATTTAACCGAATAAAAATAAGAAAATTTTTTCTTAATTTAGCTCTAACCCCTTCATTTTGAATATATTTGTGCAACGTAGTCAAAAAAATTAAATTGGGAAGAATAGCATTAATCGTTTAAGCTTTTTTTTTTTTTTTTTGGTTTAGTCATTTAACAACCTTCGTTTCAAAATGGGCACTAACGAGTAAAATGCAAGATTTTCAACTGTTTGCTAAACTTCACGAAAATCTTTGAGTGGATCATTTGATTTCTTAATCCTGATTTATTTTTCAAAAAAATAAAATAAAATAAAATAAAATAAAATAAATCTTGATTAATATTGTTGTGATAGGTCCGGGATCAATTGGGTTGCTAGTTATTGAATTTGTCGCTTAGCTTCAATTAGATTATTGAACTTCAATTTGATGCAACTAAATTATCAAGCTTTCAGTTTTGTTTTAATATCAGCACCCACAGAGTTTCTCTTTCTGTAAAAAAAAAAAAAAATGATGTAGATTTCTATATGACCTTTTTCTTTCTTTTTTTTTTTTTAATATGCAATACCATGTTGATATCCATGTCACGTTTCTAATGATGATTTCTGATAAAAACTAACGAACGGTGATAGAAAAAATAATAATAAATAAAAGTTTGATGATTATGATTGCCATAAACAAATGTTCAGTGACTCAATTGAAACTAAGTAGGATGTGATGCAGAGGTTTCAAGATAAACCAATAGGACTATTAAGTAGGATGTGTTGAAAATATAAAAAATTCAGCTTTATTAAGTAAAATATTATTAAGTTCTTTTTTTTAATTATTTATTAAAAAGTTCGTTGACAGTCAATTATATAATAAATATAATTTTTTTATTTTATAAGTCTAGTATCTTTTTTTAAAATTAATATAAAAAATAAATATATAAATTTTTAACTACTTAATTGTTTTGTAGGATAAATTTTTTTGTTATTTTATTTGATCAATAAATACATCATTACATTTTGGTTGTCCTCAAAAGCTCAAATTTTCTACATTCCAAATTATCTCATTAATACCCCAGATTTCTCAATTTGTTTATTCTTAAATACCAAATTTTAATCTTATTTTCTAACTCAATTCTTCCTCTCTTTATGTTTTTAGAAAAATAAAATATTTTTTAATCTCTTTTATATAATTAAAAGTGAATATTATTTAATTATAACTTAGATAGTATTTACTAAAAAAATAACATTAAAATCCTACATTATTGTGTTAGTAACTAAATTTATTTGGAAAAAAATTATAAAAATATGTACAAGTAAACAATTTAAAATTAATAATTATAATTAAAAAGTGTAAAAATATGAAGTCTTTAAAAATAACTTGTCCAATAGATACTCATTAATTATGTAAAATAAAAAATAAAACGCAATAGTCTTTTACTTAATAAAATTTATGTTATTCGTAATTTTTTGATTTTATTTTATAAGTTTGAATATTACCTTTATAAATCACTCACATTCTTTAATTTGGAAGATATTTAATAATTTAAATTTTTATTTTTGAAATTTGAAATTTTAATTTTAAAAAGGAGATATATAAGATTTATGATGAAAAAAGTTACTCGTAATTGTATTATTTACAACCCAACAAATATCCTAATAAAAAAGATTACAAGTGAATCTTACGTATTTAACTTAATTTTATATGAAAAATTAATAGCCTTACCTTAAAAATTGTTGCCAAGGCTAGAAAAGGGAGAGCCCAAAAATCCAAGCTACAGTGGGTTGATTTACGATTTGAATGAAATGCTTCAATGCAAAGTTGGCTTAGAGAAGACAAGAAGAAGCTGAAAGAGAATAATAATAAGTGAAATGATCTCAACTTATAAATATAATTAACGATAAATTTAAAATATACTTTTTATTTTTTACAAAAATAAATAAAAATAAAAAGTTAAACTACATACTAATTGTCCTACACTTAATTATTGTAGATCTAAAGGCTGATTCCCACTGCTTTTGTAAAACCTCTCTTAGATTCCTGTACGTGGTCTTAAAGTAAAGATGGTGGAGACGACTTGAAGGAGTGCTTTCAAACCCCACTTTTAAGAGAGAAGAACAAGACGGTGAATGGGTTCCACTTACAGCATTATAGCATCTTCGTCCACTTGTGGCACCAATAAGTGTGTAATGCTACATATCTTTAAAATGAAGGAAACAACCAATGCATTAATGGATCTCGAGGAACTAATGCAGCACAAAAATCGATCTTTCAAATCCGCAAAGTAGCCCCTTCCAACCTTGAAGATATAAGTCCAAGGTAGTAATTGGGAAAACTTACACACATTATCAAACACATTAAGTCATTATATTTAAGTGATTTAAAATTTTATATTCTTATAAGTTAAACCAAAAAAAAAAAGAAAACATTTATACTTCTAACACACCCCTTGACATGAACTGATTAGTATATGATATAATATGTGACAAAAAAAATTATAAATTAAGTCAAATATTATACCTCACTAATTTTTGATTAAATTGATAAAATTAAATATATAAAAAGAGATAAACTATCAAGTAGTGATTATATATAAGAGAAGATTTTAATATTAAGTTAAATAACAAATTAAAATTTTATATTTGTAAAAAAAAAGAAATTAATAAATAAAAACTCTTAAATATTACAAGTTATATATATATATATATATATTACGAGTTATCTTAACTTATTATAATTTAGTAATATGAGATTTTATATTATTAATAAAATTAAACTAATAAATTATAATAAGATTAAATATTCTCTCCAAGTATTTTTTGTTGTTGAAGTTTTTTTTTGTTTAAAAATTAGTTTATTAGTATTGGTATTTAACATATTTATTATCATAGTTAATGAATTCTTAATTTTAAATGAAAAAATATAAAAATTTAATTTAAAGAAAGAATTAATTGATTTGCATTCTTAAAAGAGTATTAAAGTTAGTTATAAGTCACACATTTGAAAAAAAAAAAAGGTATAAATCGATGGTTGGAGGTGAGAAATTAATAAAATAGAGAAAAATTATCTCGTGCGTCTCTAATTGAAAAAAAAGGAAAATATTAGTCCATAGTAAAACATTCCGAACGTTTAATTAGTCAAAATTCAAGGGAGAATTTTATCCCAAAAATACAAACAGACCCCAGGAAAATTTTTGACCAATGAAATTCTAGTCAAGTGGGAAGACTTTTTTTTTTTTTTTTTGGTTGGTTATTATTATTATTTTGTTTTCGAGGAGGCGGCTTTTCTAGCGAAAGTGGATTGCATGCCTGGCACCATCCTTTGAGTTCATCGATGGAGTCGGCCTTTTCAGTTGGAAAAGTCGGAAAAAGAAAGAGAGAGGGGGGACAAAACGACACCGTGGCCCCGCTAAATGATGAATTTTGATTTAGTGGCATTCATATTCCCATGTGATTTTTATTCGATTATGCCGCATGAGAACGGCTAACGTCACGTCAACACACTGTAGGCTTCTTTATTTATTTATTTATTTATTAATGTGTGTGTATATATGTATATATATATTGCAAAAAATGGCATCTTTCACGTCTACTTGCTGTTAATAGAAAGACATATCTGTCCTTCCTTTGGTGGTGTGAACATGGGTTTTTGCACTTAATAATAAGAAAGACAAGTAATGTCACACATTCAAAACCACATATTTTCTTGAATTAAAGATTGGTGTAATCTGTAAACCAATGCGCTTGCTCAGTATTCAAATGTTAAGAAAACTCTTTATGTAATTTTTAATCACAGTGAACAAATTATTTTTTTATTGAAATTCAAATTTAATATCTGTTATTCCCAAAATCGACTCAAATACTATTAAATTAAAATTCATTAATAATAAAATGATGTTAATTAAACATGTTTTCATAATCGATATGAATATATCATATCAACAATGACATTAAATGTTGCTAGATGATTACAAAAAAAAAAAAAAAAAAATTGTCACTAATAGTGGAATACAACGTTATTTTCAGTCAATAATAACAATAACATCATCCCTAAAAGGATTCAAGCAGACCCAAATAATAATCTATCACAGGGATTTTCAGTACAATGGATAGGTGATCACATTGCTGGCAATGGACTTTGTTTTTGGGTCAAATCCAAGGAACAGGGAGTAGACAACAAGAACAAGATGCTGGAGCCAGCGGGCGGCATTGCAACAGCGTCTAGATCGTCAATTCTGGAGTCAACAAACAATGAACACATTGGCCAATTGCCTTTTTTAATTTTTTTTAAATAATAATAATGACAATAATATTTAATTTATAAAATAAATAAATAAAATAAAAAACAAGGGGATTAGATCAGGAAGACCCCTTTATATAGACCCACAAGAAGATGGCTTGGGACCTGAAAATATTGTAGCCAAGTAGCCAGAACCTAACTCATCCTCCTCCCCACTCCAACATCTGCTGCCTTTCTTGAGGCTTAGTATTTAAAGAGGCAGGAAAGAAAGAGATGGGAGGATCAACAAGTGAGATGATAAATGGTAGGAAGATTTCCAGGAGGCTTTCTGGACGTCCCATACCAAAGAGAGGTCAGGTTAAGGTGGCCATAGTGGTGGGGCTGGCCCATTCTCTTGCTTCCATCTTCTCTCTGCAGAGTACTAGCCGGCCAGCTGCTGCTTCTCACTTTTCTTAGCTCATTCGCCTTACAGTATACTTTTATCATTCTTTTGAGATGTAATCTTCATTTTTGGTATCTTTGTTAGTTCTCTTTGCTCTTGATTTTTTTTCTAAGAGGAAGGTGTAAAGTTGTACAAAGAAGCTCTGCAATGAAAATGGAATGTTTTCTTCATATTTAGCTTCTTTTTGCCAATTTTAGAAGCTTACTTTCTGTCCTTTGTTTGTACGCCTCGCTCCCTTAGTGGGTGATCACGAGAAAGAGAGGAAAGATGGCTCCTTGGCAACATAGGCCATCTCAAAAACGGAAAGTTAAATCTTTAAATAATTGAAATAGGATAGATACTTGGAATCATTCAGAAATATTGATATGGTCTTGATGCACCTAATGGGCTTCTACAATGTTTACCCTTTTCTGGTTTTTTACCCTTTAGCATCACAATAGCTGCCAAAATCTGATCATTCCCATATCACATAGTGCAGGAGACTCCCCATTTCATCACAATTGCAGTGCCAAATTTGTTCTCCGTCTCTCTCATATTCCCTGATTAGTCGGCTCCATAAGCATTCAAACACAGTCCTTTCTCCAAAATTTTCAGAATCAGACAGTTGAGGAAAACATTAAGGAATATACAGCAAAAATCTAGCTAAAACAAATGGAAGAATGGTAACAACATGGCCCAGCAACAACGAGCTACATTCACTGTCAATTTTAATTTATTCTGGAGTTGTCTCTGCGGAAAACCAGGGTGTCTGCCCTGTTCATCGTCACACGAAACCTGTTCCTCCAATTCACCACACGTTTGAAGATAACAAGCAGACTGCTATATTAGCCAGCTGACAAATCCAGCAACAGATAAACCCTTTGCATCTTGCCTAACAATAGGCCCAAGATTGGTAACCATGTAAAATAGAGCACTAGAGGTTCTTGCTCACACCTTAAGATATAGCGTACTGATTGTTATCCAACATTTCATGGTATCTTAGATGGCATCAATCAACAAGTACCATGTAACGCCCAACAGAAGCCATACTCTCCATATGCCTGTGGACAAAAGGATTGCCTGGAGGGATGTATTTTGCAATGAATGCCTTGCCTCCATTCTGCGTTCCAATCTTGCTAAACAGCTCCAGCAGCTATTTTCCTTGCCTTCCTGCAACCTGCTTCAGAATTGTAGACCGATCAGCAAACATACCTATTCATCTGTTCTTAGCTAAGCATGTATTTAGTCAGTTCCAAGTTATTGCAGCTTTAACATGTTGTCATATGGCAGTAGACTAATGAGCCAGGCTTGATGTAATAGTAAGGGTACTCCTTGGAGGTAATAAGTCTGGGTCACAGAAACAATCTCTTTGAAAGAATAGGGGTCAGGCTACGTACATCAGACTCTTCCCCAGACCCTATAGGGTGGAAGCCTCGTGCATCAAGACCCCTTTTTTATATAGCAGTATACTCAGGTTTACTGACCTTGTCCAGAAAATGTGGCTAAATCTTCTTAATTAGAATCCATATAGTTGTGCTAGCTTGGCTCTTAATCGCTTAGCATGGCTCGATATTGTACTTGTATAGTCTAACCTGAGCTAGAGCTTGAAGCACTGGTCTCTCCATATGTTCAAAATAGCCAGTACAGACTCCAAGCGCAAATACAACTTCCACGGCAGGAACCATCAGCCCAGCAACTGCCTCAATGCAGTACTTGAATCCTTTACAACAATCAAGACTGCTAACTGCATTGGTCCACACTGTATTCATCGGTACCAGTCCTATGTCATTCAATAAAATTAGTTAACAGAAACTTGGCCTATCAGAAATCAGAGAATGCAGGAAGGAAAGAACAAATTAATGGCAAATGGAAAAGAGCAAAAGAAGTTTCCTGTCAATACCTTCCACCAGGGGACTTGGGAAGATTCAATGACTTCACAAACTGAGATGGACCAACATCAGTAGACCAGAGCAGCAAGCTGTATGTAACGTCAGTTCAATCACTTGGAATGATTTTCTTAGCATTTACCTCTTTTACTATGCTTCGCATAAGACGGACACCACACTGATTTGAAACTCCAAATTTCAGAGACAGATCTGAAAGGAAACAAATTCCAGGATGTAAAAAGGCAAATTATATTACCTTTGACAAATGATCTGTGGCATATTGCAGCAGCCAAACATCAAAGGATGATAGAATCTCACTTTCCTGTTTAACAGGAGGCTTAAACCATTAGTAATTCTTGTGAGATGTTAACTTCTCACTACAAGTCCACCCATAAGAAAGGGCCTGATTCAGCTAAATTACCTCTATGAGGGTTACTTTTATATCATCCTTGACATGAGCATACCTTTCACTAACATCTCTCACAATAAAATCATTCGATTCATCACTGAACTCAACCCCTATCGGACCACATCCAACAACAACACAGTGTAGAGGCCATTTATTTTCTTATTCAGATATGACTGCAATAAATTTTAGCAGTCAATCCCGGAGATTTTAAGTGATCAATGAAGACCCAGCGCTTAACATGCTATGCATAATTAACCAACTTAAGCTTTTTGTCATTCATTGTTTAAAAGATCCCATCTACTTTGTTAGCATTCCAAATCAGCATACCCCTGCTTCCTTTTAAGAAGCTAGTACACAAGAGAGCAAAACCTACGGGATCAGAAGAAATCTTGCAATGAAGAAGAGCAACACTTTCCTGGACTTTCAGAGCGCATGAGGTTCAAGAGGATGTTCCTCCTTACTTCCCGAGCATGATTCACTTCCACCAGGAAAATACATGTTCCTGAACCCCCTCAATACCAAATGTCAGATGCTCAGCTCCAGCAGCAATGACCAGTTTGTCACATGCAACCTTAAGCTGATAAGGCTCCTGAGGTAACCTGCCATTGCTGACTGCTTCACAGTAAACCTGAGCAAGAACATTTATTTAAAATTTTGTGATCAATTTGGAATTCAAAAACTAAGACGTTGCCAAAATCCAATGTTAAACGTGAAAACTATACTTGTATAATGTAGAAAAGCTCTTAAAGAAGTTATCAAACTTTCTTTGACAAAAGAGGGATTGAAAAACTGAATGAAGGAAAACAGCACTATTTTTCACCCTTCTTCTGCATCGAAGCATAAACAGACTCCCAGCTGAGAGCACTGTGATTTCGCTCTGTTTAAGCTTACGGGAACAATGAGTAATTTACAGATAAGCAGGAAAAATAAGACTGACTTCATATTTGTTTGTGTCCAAGCCAACGCGGGAGGCCAAAATAGAAATATGAGTTGAGACTAATGCAGACTGCATCCGACTGACAGGCGTGGCTACAGAGTGAAACTCAAGGGCCCCAACACAAGTTGAAGCAGGCAAAGGAGTCAAAACCGTGTGACTCCTAGGCGATATGTAAACAACATCATAGATTTTGGTGTCAAATCCTTTCATGAATAGAGATGCAGCCCATCCAGTGCCAAGGACAACCACCCTAGGCTTTTCACCAGGCTTGGTTCGACATTTTCTGATTCAAACATTCGTCAACGTACCTCTCTGCACTCGCAACTTGACAATATGGGGATATTCTGATTCTCCTGCTCTAAAACCTTGTGTGCTTTACCTTCCTTACGCTGGAAAGGCACAGCCGACTGCTGCCAACTGCGGCATTTTAAAGTGAAGATAAAGAACACACCTTGGTGGAAAATCCGACACAAAAATCTATCCTTCTCAATTTGAGTAAACCCCTCAAAGGCACCTCCTTTCATTCTCAAGCCAGTCATTGCAAACCCTTGCCAATGCTATGCTGAGAGTATCAGTTCCAAATCAAGACCTGACACCCACCAATACTTCGGATAAAGAATTTTGGTGATGTTCCACCGAGAGGATTTTGATCTTTTTACTGTGTGTGCTAAATACAATTCGAAAGAACATTTCTTTAAAGCGTAAAATAGAATACGCCTCTTTCATTTTTATTTAAGGTAGAAAGGCCATAATTATGACAACTTTTCACTACCATGATATTAAACTTTTGATTTATGTCACTCATGATGGTTTGGCCTTTTGATTTTTTTTCTTTTTTGGATGGAATCAAGGTAATTATTTAAGCTGAATTAACATTAGACCATGAGACCAATTTCCCCGGGCAGTAAGACTTGAACATGACGATACTCAATAGTTGTGCAACCTACCCTCCTTGCTCCAGCTGACGGCTCCAGGAACCAAAGTGGAAGCCAAACCCACCAGCAAAGCAAGAGTGAAAGAATTCACGTTCAATAGTCCTCCAATCCTATCAATACTATAAGGTTTCTAATTTTTCTTAGCTAGTTTCACCATAAGCTTGATTTTGGCAATATCAGGAAACAAGAAAAATGAAATAAGCCCTGGAGAATGACTTACATATATATATACAAATTATGTCCAGTTTAGTAAAATTTGCATGTGCACAACAACTGAAAGGTTTTCGTGGAGTACAAGCATTAAATTGCAAATCTTGAGTACCCTTAAAGTTGTCTTTTTTCCCCCCTCAAGCAAGGAGGGTATATTCTGTGAACATAGAAGGCATAGCAGCAATGTAACAGAAAAAGCACATCGCATGCTTCTTCTGACTTGCAGCCAAAGAAGAAAAGGTCCATTAATGTGGTACAAGAACTCTTGCATGCAGAGGTTCATGCTACACATGGGATGATGCCTTTGTTGTCGCTCTGAGTAATCAATGAACGTGCATCTGAATCTCTTCATGCTCGAGCTATTTTGATTTGAGAAGCAAAAATGCTGTTGAGGGTGGCGGCTAAGCGGACACCTGCTTGGGCAAGCCTTTTTTCCACAATAGGCAACCGAGAAAGGAAGTACTCATCTACAACATAGCAGTTCTCACTAGTTAGAGCAATTAAAAAATAATAAGGAACACAATGTGTTGCATTTAGCATAGAAATTCCGCTCATTGGTCCAAAGAAAAGTACTATTTGTTACATAACAAGTTATAGACCAAAATGCCCAGCACCTAGGCCAGTAGCTTCGATAGCATGCATGATGAAACAGCGATATGCAACATGCTGGATTTAGTTGGAAATGAGCTTGGCCAAAAATACTTATTGTGGGGGAAAAGAAAAGTGAAAAAGAATGGAACTTCTGAATACAACGTAGTTTGTTTAGCAAGAACTGTAGAGTTTTGGCCTCAGAGTCCCTGCAGCCCATTCACACTAATGCAGTTGTGGAATTCATCCCTAGTACTGCTTCTACCATGATTTATCAGCACTTGGTGGCCTTCCAACTATTCACTCTTAACAGAAACTGATGAAAATTATCATCATCCCTTTTAAATTTTAACAGGAATAAAATTGGGCATCCAAGATCTCATAATCCTTTTATTAGCTTCATAAAGTCTTGCTGTTTTTTGATATGTTATTAGTTAAATTATGACTTGCCCTGTTTGCAGTGGCTAAACCAGCTGTGCCAAGAAGGTCTCCACTGTTATTGCAACTGATCAAGGACCACCTTTCATTTAATTTAACAAATACCTTTCAAAGTACTTCCAGGTGTGGCATTCCGGTATGCAAATTTGCAGGCCAAGCTAATGCTTTCAGAGGCATACCTGAAAATTTTGCCACAAAAAAGTAATCTCCAGCTGTGAGCATCATTATAGATATCTAGTCAAGTAGTTTGAACAATGAGAGTGTTGCCAGAGCTTTAATAACTTCTATTTTACAGTGCCAAAATCCTATTAAACATGTTCTATCCACTGTATGAGTTTGCATGTGTCTGCTGTAGCTGCGCACCATAGAAATCAATAAGCATAAATTTTCCTTTTTGGTTCATATGGAAAAGAGAAATTGGCCATTCCTGGCAGACACTATCCACTAATAAAACAAATGACATTTTTAAGTTCCTAATTGCCACTAAATTGTAATTCCAGGTCCATAAGCAAGTAAACAACTTGAAATTTTCAGCTCAGATAAGAAAGCCCGTGGATGCAAATGGAAGAAAGAAATATGGTGACTTACAAGTTTGGACATATTGTACGGCCATCATCACAATATTCCCAGGGTGGCAGTTGACTAGACCAAGCCTCCTATTAACAGTGCATCAGATGACACAAAATGCAGCAGAAAAAATTAAAAGCATGAACAAAATCATAGGAAAACAACAGCAAAGAAGTAAATCCACAAACAGATATGTGAAGCACGTTATTTGCAATTTTATCCTGGTTTACTTGCAGCATACAACTCTCCCTGACCTAGTGTGTTTCCAGTGCCTCTCTAATATACTCAATCAGTGTGGGGAAGGAAAAGCATACCGTTATATTGCTCTGAATGGCATGTATCATAACAGAAAGATCCGAACTATAAAAAGTTTTCAATGCTGAATAGATAATCATGGTGTCCCACACCTGGAAGAGAACATTAGGTTTAAAGCTTGTAGCAAACTGATAAATAAATGATTTTAAAGATAAATACAGCACATATGTGAACATAAATGCCACGATTGAAACTAGTTGATGTATACTTGCTGTTGCAAAGACGCAGAGAACACAAACAAAAAAAAAAAAAAGGGAATTGAGAGTTAAATACATTTTTTGAGAAAATATAAGGACATTGTGTAATGATCATGAGACTGTAGGTAAAGGGCAACAAGCCTTTTGATATAGACAATGAGAACTAATCCTCTCTCTCTCTCTCTCTCTCTCACACACACACACACACACACACACACACAAATGCTTGAAAGAACCAGCAAAAGCTTACATGGTGTAGATTTGTCTTCCTCCTGTACCAACGTACTACTATTGTGTTCCCACCTTCATCTCCAATAAAGCCAACATGCAGTGGCTGTCATTGCGATGCATAACATATGGAATCAGGTGATTTGCCACTAGAGTAGACAGGTGAGAGCAGTTGTGTGGCTCTGTGCTCAATTGATTAACACTATAAACAGTATTACACATATGATTGAAAAAAACCAAAAAAAGGCATCCTAATGCACAAAACTTCTATACTGAGCAGCTTAGAAAAGGATCAAACGTACACAACTTTATCCTTATTCTTACAAAGAAGCTATTTCTGTGACTCAAAGTAGTGAAACCTCCAAGATACCAAGTAACCTTATCATTATTTCAAGACTCACCCTTTATTATCTATTCAATGCAATAGATAAATATCTACTGACATAGTGCATAGGACTAGAACCCCAAATCAGGCCCTGTCCTCTAATATATGGTAAGGATGCCATCATGCCCTGTCCTCTAATATACAGTAAGGATGCCTTGTGAAAATATATTCTTCATTTTCAATAACTGGATCTTGCATAGTTTGCTTTTCACCTCCTGAAGGATTCACAAAAATTAAATCAAGAACAACCCAGGATTGCCAATTTTTTAAGTATAATTCCAGCTTGTGTTCTGGCTGAAAGCCAAGGGCACAGTATTCTCTCAACTATTGGCCACCTAACACCTGTGTGTTCTATATGCTTCCTTAATCATCCAAGTTTTCAAAAAGAAGAGCAGACCTGATGGACGTCTCCAATAAAATGTGACAAGAACATAAGTGCCTCTGTTAGATTGTCTGCCAAAAAAAAAAGAAAAGAAACCAAAGAAGAGTTCCCCAATTATGCAAGGTTGAATGGAATGTGCATTACAGCGGCTGCATGTGTCAAATTTAATCTTACACTTCAATTCTAAAATGGATTTCTGATATGCTGATGCAAGTTGTGTTGTGTAGTTGTTAATTGCTCCAGTTACACACCTGTCTTTATGTCCTGCTGAGTCATGACAGTCCCCTATAAATGATCTTGAAAACATTAAAACCTACCGAAAAGGCTATCACTGAGATCACATGCCAATGAAAACACAGACATAACAAAAACAAGCCAAACTTACTGCAATATTTGTAGTTACACTTGAAATCTGGAGTATCAACATAGTGCAAAGCACTGCTCCAGTGATAGTGGAACCTGATCTCGTCAGCCCAAGAGCAAACAGTTGCAAGATCACCATCGGCAGAAGCTGGAAGCAATTTCTTCACTTGAGCTAGTGCATCATCGGTTAAATATCCCTAAAGAATCACAAAACAACTAATCAGAAGGAATGCATAACTTCTTTGGGAATCTTCATAACAACCCAATTCCACACAACGTATTTAAATCAAGTTGACAACAGAAGAACTAAATCACAAGATATTTTGACTACAACACTGGATGAGTTCATTAAAATGCATGGAAAGGAGCATATGTGGACTAAACAGCTAAAAATAAGCAGAAAAAAAGAATATCGCGATCAGACATCTTAAATAATGGTTTCCACTCTAAAGCAGCAATACAAATTAAACACTCAACTCCACATCAACAACAACGATAACAAAGCCTTCATCTCAAATATAATTGGTGTGAGTTATACGAATCTTTTTTGTTTTTTTCCCATTCCATTAATAAAGTAATCATAAATAAAGATAGGAGGAAAATTAAGAGATTTTTATAAAAAGGAACATAAAGTTCTAGGTCATTGCAAGACGACTGATCAGTAAAATACTTTTCAGGGAAAAAAAAAAAAAAGGAGAAAAAGTAGTATGAAAAATATTAAAAAAAAAAGGTAAAACTCACCTCTGCTATTTTGCAAATAGCATAATGACCATCCTTTCCCCACCCCAGAATTCCAGTGGCCAATTGGAGAAGAACAACCACCCTTACAATCCAAAATAGCTCAGAATCAGAGCCAACCATTTTTTGTTCAATCAACAAAGTTTCAATTTTCAAACCAATCCTCCTCTCTTTGGTCCCTCCTAAGAATATAAGGGAGAAAAGAAAACAACAAAAAACAAAAAAGAAAAAGAAGAGATCAAAGTTAAAAAATTGAATGTTGAAGATGGACAGGGTAAGCAAGAAGAAGAGGGAATCTTTTCTTTCTTGTCAGTCAATTTTCTCAGCGACCGAACGTTGGTGCCAGATTAACTGTAGTTTTTTTTTTTTCCTTGTCTTGAAAGAAAGTCATTATCTATCTCTCTGTCTCTCTGTCTCTCTATCTATCTATATATATATATATATATAAAATAAAAAAATAAAGTTATATAAACCTCGTCTTCTAACACAAAGTCATAGAAGAATTACTTTGAAGCAATTGGCTGTAGTGCCTATAGCAACATTGGTAACTGGGTCATGCCGGCAAATGGGTCGGGCTCAGATTTTCAAGGAACCCATTAGGCCTATCATGGCAAAGATCTAAACTTTTCCACTAAACAACGACGTCGCTTCTCTCCTGCTCTGCCCAAACCATCAGGGTTACAAGCTATTTCTTTTATTCACTTCAAATAGGCTCCTGGGGGGGTTTGAGGACAGAGAGAGAGAGAGAGAGAGAGTGGGGAGGGAGATGGGGAGGAGGATATTAAACGATGCGTTGAGTAAACTAGTGAATGCAGAGAGGAGGGGGAAGGCGACTGTGGAGTTGCAACCCATTTCTACTGTCATCTCTTCTTTCCTCGGCATCATGAAGAATCGAGGTCAGTTACTTTCTTATAACCAATCCCTCCATTTCTCATTCTCGCGATTCGCTTCACTTTGTATTAAAATCTAGTTCAAAAAGTTGGTTCCTTTTCCACTATTCTCTGATTTTGGTTTTTTTTTTTTTTTTTGTTTCTTTATGTTTGTATTTTGAGGTCGTTTGCTTCATCTACTGCTTAAAAGATTCTAGGTCGATGGCTAGAGGAGAGGGAGAGTAGGACTTAACCCGACTCGTGAATCTTTTAGTTAGGAAGGATTTATAACAATAATATCTCATCTCAAGCTTAATTTATAATAAAATGGTATAATAAAAAATTATGTAGCTGACTCCAATTACTTTTGGGATTAAAGCTTTGTTATTGTTGTTGTTTCATTTATTGCTACATCCCATTTGTTTTTCGGATTGGAATAGGTAATATGTTATGAGGTTCAAGGTGTAGGCTCCATGCATGTGTGTTTCCCTTGGTTTACGTATTTTTTTTAATTATTTACATGTTCATCTGTGGGCTCTACTTGCACTTTGCTGTCCCTTGTTAGATTCTGTATTTTCTGTTTCTCAGAAATTAGTATGGAGAAAAGCAGGTTGGAGAGGTGGGTTTGCTGTCATTCAGTTATTGTTGATCAATACATTTTAATGGACTTCATCTGGTGAACCTATAGTAGAACTGGAGGAGGAGGCCTGGAATTGTGTGAATTGACTGAAATCAGATGGATTTAATCTCACCAACCCAATAGTTTTAAACCTAGGACTAACTATATGACCTCATGTTGAAATTCATGGAACTTAGGAATAGATGAAGGATAGTTTTTCCAATGTCCAGGCTTGGGTTTGCCAGTACTAAAAAATGAAGAGGATACAATCAAAGTGAATTTTTGTAACAAAAGAAAAGAGTGACTGAACATACTCGGTTTCTCTATTTAAAGTGGGGCTAAAAGAAAATTTCTGCATTTAATTTATTTCATCCATCCTTACTCTTGTTGGGCCCTTCATTCTCCTTGAGGAGCCGAAATAGCACAAACTTTATGTTTAATCCAAAAGACAGGAACTAAATACTTCACTATGCTGTTGCAATTCTAAATTGAAGAGGGTGTCTTCCCAAGTAAAATAGTGGAGCATAAGGTGCTTGCTCTCAATTGAGGATTGTATCATAATTATCATTTGCTTTTCCTACCTAATCAAACAACTGAATTTTTAGTAACCCCTATAGGCTCAACTCTCCTTTTCCTTATCATCATTTGTTTCCTTCCCTTCCCATTGTAAAGACTAAACAAACATAACAAAAGACCAAACAGCCATTTTCCCATACAATCTCCTGTAAAATGAAGTTCATCAGACTTGTTTTTTTATTATCCTTAGCATCTTCTATTTGAAATAAATTATTATGGATTCAAGCTGGTCATGTCTCTGAGTGTAATGTTTGGAGTTGAAAGCTATAAAGTAATTTTTCCTATTCAGGGGCTTCTTTAACATGGTTTGGAATTGCTTCTTAGGATATATCAAGAATTTTCAAGTTCATGACCCACATAGAGTGGGGAGGATTACTGTTGAACTACAAGGCAGGGTAACCGATTGCCGGGCTGTCACTTTTAGGCAAGACATAAAGGCAAAGGAGATAGAGAAATACAGATTGCGGAGTCTTCCAACAAATCAGGTTTGCTCTGAATCTTCTTACCATCCTATTAGTAACTGGAAATCAATTTTCAGTTTTCAATTTTTCTTGTGTAGTGGGGTTACGTTGTCATCACTACTCCAGACGGTGTACTGGATCATGAAGAGGCACTTAGGCGGAATGTAGGTGGTCAAGTTCTTGGTTACTTCCATTAAATTTCTGTCTGCCTCTCAACAATTTCAGACACCAAGGCAAAAGATTGTTGTTTCTATCTAGTATGAATTTGAGATGTCTCTGAAATCGGTAGTAAAATTAAATAATGTGTTGTAGAAATAATTTTGGTATTTTGTCTCAATCTATTGTAGAAATTAAACTGTGGTTGGAATTTAGGCCATAGACAGCTTAACTTTAGTTGTTTCCAAATTGCCAAGTGTTAACATGCCAAGTTACGGTTTATCCATAATCCATTTGTTAAAAGTCGTTTTTTCTTGTGCATATACGAAATCAAATCATTCCCGGATCCACGACCATGGTAGCATCTTGTGTATGTTTCGGCTTAAACGCACAGGTTGCCCCCATGGTTTTGTACTTTGCAGAGAGTACCCCTGTGGTTTCAGTTTGGTTATAGGGACCCGTTAGTTTCAAATATGAGCAGTCAGGCACATCTGCTAGCTTTACGTCATAATCAGCAGCGGAGATGCATAAACTTTATGGACATATATTAGTCTTGACCGTAACTGGCTGCCAAGAGAAATCTGGGCCATTCAGTTGTCCCTATTTTAACAAATGATGACGAAGTTGAGGACGATGTTAGAGACATTCATAGTGAAAATCGCTAGACTAGTGCTCCACGCGAGACATTCACAATGAAAATTGCTGGACTAATGCTCCACACACCAGATGTACCCTGGTCTCGAGTGCTCCGCCACCGTTGAGGCCGTAGAGAAGCACGACTCCCGATGGAAGGTCAGGGATCATGTAAAGTTTCAATCTTTGTGAGGACCCAGTTAACTAGAATCAATAATCGCGCAAGTTGTTTATTGGGTCTTGGTCTGGTTGGTTGATTCTATCGAGTTGTACGGGTGTGTGCTCTTCTCAGTGGAGGAGGGTATGCCGAGGAAGTGGCCATTTCGGCCGGGCAAGTTCTTCCTGTACCACCTGGAGTTTCACTGCAGGATGCCGCTGCTTTCCCTGAGGTGGCCAGCACTGTTAGGTCCACTGTACTTATGATGAGCCGGCTGTCTCCAGGGGAATCATTTCTGGTAGTTTCTGAGCTCAATCTATATTTTAATGTCCGAATGGTCCAAGTTTATGTTGAATTGGTGTAGCTAAAGTTGGTTAAAAACATAGGCTAGCTATTTAAAGATCATTTTTGTTTCAAGATTGCAACTTCAATGCTTTATCTGCCTCTCAAAGTTGGGAGGGTGAATGTTAGGCACAGAGAGATTTGTTGGGTTTTCAAATTGAGTTATTACTTGAGCAATATGCTCAACTTTTTTCTTAGATGCTTACTAGCCATCTAATGCTTTACTAGGTTGTTTATGCTTCCCTTTTAACATCTGATGGTTTTCTCTTAGTCTCAACTGTAGAATCCTGTTTCATCACACTGATGCAGGCCTGTGAATTAATTGTCCCTTCAAGATATTGACTTGAAAAGTTATACAAGTTCAACCAGAGATTCCCCCCCTTGTCAGCCAGTTGTTTTCTACTTCATTATGATCTTTAGTATTTCTCTTTCTTTAATGCAATTTTTTTCTCCATTTTATGAGCTCTTTGATGGATCAAAATAATAAAAGAAACCATAACATTCTAAAAAGAAAAATATTTTGATTTTGTGAGAAATTTTTATATAATTTTGTATTTAAAATTAAGTGATTTAATTATTATACAAATAAATATCCAATATATATATATATATTATATTTACAAATATTTTTTATTTTAGCTTTTTTCTAAGATGATCTTGTGTTGAAACCATCTTATGAATGTAACCCAAATTGAATTTTAACTATCATTTGTCGGAATCAACAGTTCTTATTTAACAATTGTTCCTACCAATTCATATCTGCTAATGTACCCAATACAACAGCTTCTTCACCAATCAATTTAGGGCTTAGTAGCTTACCCACTTCCAAAATCCACTTTGGTTCCATCCTCATAACTTTATTTCAGAAATGAATATACCCAAATCTGTTCAGTACTGGAAAGTCCACTCAAAATACCCCATTAGGCTCTATTCTCATTAGAAGCCCGACTAAGACAGCAAGCCCCCACCTGATCCAACTTAGACTCATCCTCTAATGTCACCCCCATAACAATTTTTTTTTTTTTAATTTTTTTTGGTTCTTTTGGCGAGGATAAATATTATTGATTAAAACAATAAAACTTGCACGTTTGCAAGTAGATAAATCTCCAAAAGAGTCACATGTGACTGAGCCACCATACAGACAATAGACCCCAAAACAGGGCAGACTATAACCAGTGGAACAATGGCTAGAGCAGAGGTTTGATTGGAGGCATCACCCCATTAGTCAATTTGATATCTCTTCTTCAACGAGCTGAATTCCCTTCCATGTCCGCATTGGGAAACAAACGTAATCACCATAAAGTCATTCATATTGCACGAATATAAAGGCCCAAAATTCACTACACCAGTGGAACACTCTACTTTGCTAGAACAGAACATTGAACAAACCAAAAATGTTCTGAGCACAGAGACTATTGCAAATATGAGATCTTAATTTATTTGTTTCATTTCTTGAGGTAAAAGATGTGCAATTGCAACAGACGAGAAAAATGAGAAATTATAAGCAAACTAATTAACATAAATAAAATAATAAGAGACTATTTATATATATTATTTAATCAAAAAAATATTTTTATTTATCTTTTTAATTTGTTTATATATATTTATTATTTAACTCTAAAAATAAATAATAAATATATTTTACAAAGATAGTGATAAAATCATAATTATAAAATATATTTACATTCTAAATATTTCTAATTCACTTCTACTAATATACCTGATTTTTTCTTTGACCAAAAGGCTGGAATTATGCTGCTGCACTTGATACAGCAATGGAGCAGTGAGGAGGCCATGAACTTCAACACATTTCCTTAAATCTATATGGGTTGTATTACTCTTGATAAATTTGACCAATCAGTACAAACCATAGTCTGAAATCTTGTAGAACTGGCTAGCTTGTTTGCATTAAGGAATAACTTACTAAGTGACAAATGTAATGCAATATGAAAGAAAGAAAAACAGAATATGCAAATTGGAGGATGCTTCTCCTGTCAGTTCAGAAGCTTGGTGTACGAACTCTCATGTTTAAAGAAAAGGATCGCACGGTGACGTGTTACTGAGGCTTCCTCCAATGTAGCAGCAACTGTAATCAGTTGCTGCAGAGGGCTTCCACTACAAAGCTTTTTCGAACTCCAGGACAAGGATCACCAAGGTTAGCAGCTGATATGGGAATTGAACATTCTTCTTGGCCAATGCATGCCTACATTCGATCCAAAGATATGAGGACTGGACGACAAAGGGAACTGAGTTGACTAATGAGGATAATTGTAAAGCAGGACTATGGTACCCAAAAATAAGAGCTAGGCAAGCAATGACAGATAAACATAGTTTAGCAACCTTACATTTAGCTCCAATAGTGTGCTGCTGGTTTTAGGTTAAAATGACATATGTTTTACCTTCTGAACAATTGATGTCACATCAGCATGGCAATTTCCTCGACTGAATGTGCCACAATTTCCTTCAGGATTTCCAAAGGTAGCAAAGTTGATGGAGACAATGCGCCATCCTTGCTCACATGTCAGTCTAGCTTCAGGGATTTGAGAGCTGAACTCTATGTTTGGTTTCCAGGAATCAGCTGGCGGAGGATCACCCTCTGAAATAATTGAACAGATCTCTTGGCCGGTTTTTGTTATCACAGAAATCTTTGAAGGGTCACCTCCAAGCTCTTCACGTAGGACAAGTAAGTTCTCACCGTGATGAACCCATGAGCGTGGGATATGGTACCTAATACAATATCTGTTCTTGTTATGTACAATATATATGTTGAGAGAAAACACAAATGAAATATTTTTAATCGAAGCATTAATCTAACTCATCCAGATTTCCTTCACAATTTGGACAGTCATGCAGTAGTAGGGAAAATTTAAAACGATCAAATACTTATCTAGTTAAACTTTGCATCCAATCAATAACAAACTTCAGATAATAAGCTATAACTAGTAGCATATGTTTTCTTACAGTGTTTGGGAAGGTTGACCACATTTCTGCTGACATTTAGATGCATCATAAGTTCCTCTGTAGTCACAATTTTCAGTGCAACCATCTGACGGTGAGATATATGCAGACCAATATCGTCCGATGCTCTGCCCATTAACCCATGCTTGACCCTTCCCCATGCTAGTGAGATTTAAAGCTAGCGGTCCCTTCCCTTCTGGAGCAAGGAATGCCGTCTAAGAAAGAGAGGGAACATCAAAACAAGTGAGTAGCAATCAACTTATAAGTTGGTGAGGATCAGGTGGTTTGCACAAAACATTATTGGCAAGTAAGGAAGATAACCCAATTTGGCATTTAAATCAATAAATTTTTATCAGAAAACATCCCATGTGTTACCTTGTACCATATCAAACTCTTGTTAATAGGTAGGGAAGCACCCTGAGTCCACAGTGGACTGTTTGCTTGATTGAGATTATCTAGGCCAAAGTATTCCCCTTCTGTTCCTACCTAGAAAGAAGAAACATGGACATGAGAAGACAATTCAAGGGACAACAATTTCACGTTTCATTTCTCAAGAGGATATCCTGCCTAATTATAATAGCTACTAATTCACCTTGCCTTCAACAAATAGATAGCTGGGTATATTGAATTGCCAAAGTGAACTGCTTACCTGATAGGTCCATTTTTCAGCGTAAAGAACATTGAAGATATTACTTAAATCAACGAGAAACACATTAAAAATTCCTGCTTCTTGAATATCAAACCATGGTCCAAAGTTCTGGACAACAAAGGAAGAAAAAAAAAGTTAGAATTAGTTGGTTTCAGACTTCTTTCATGAACTAGAACTTCAATAGAAACATAGGCTCAGAAATTTTAGTGTGCTGTAGACTTCTGAGTAACATAAAAAATAGGTGCATGATCTGGTGACTTCATATGTATTTTCAGCATAAACCCATAATCTGATTACAAAAAGAGTTCAAAAATTTTTCACCTGTACACCAACCATCATGCTTAGAATATCCAGTGTATTATTCCCTCCGTTAAGACTAACTTTTCGAGTGAATTGAAATGCTGCTTTATCATGATTACCATATCCAAAACCTGCAACTATGGAGTCAAATTTCATACTCGTAGACATGGACACAAACCAAAATGCATCTTAATGAATCATAATTGAAATGCAATGAGGCTATGTATCAAATCTTTTGAACAATATAGAAAATATTGGAAGTAAATGCATGGCTGACTTGCATAGCGTTTTGGGGTAAGAAGTAAGAGCTTGCGTAGCAATAATAAAAGGTTGAAGAAAATAAAATCATGTCCGATTGCATCATACCAGAAGAAAGAGGATAATTCAATCCTTTGTCTCAACGTGGGAAGGCATACACAAGAAAATAAACGTAAATGGAAGTGCTGGTATGCTTTCTGATATGAACTGGGCAAAATGATAGCATTCTACATTTATCAACAAAAAAATAAAGTAATCAAAGGTCGTAAAGAAGAATTTACTTATGATTGCTAGCTGACTGTGAAATTGAGGGTAAAGAGGAAAATCTATGGATCCATAACAATAAGAGAATTTGCAAAAAAATAAGCATAGTGTAGAACAAAACTTCAGATAAATTGACAAGAACTTGTCGAGCCACAAGATCAACGCAAAAACTTGCATTGAAACATCATTTAGTATGATCTTTCACACAAACCATGCAACGAAACAAAGAAAAATACAATTGATGAATAAAATTCTGACATCGCTATGCAGCATACATCACTTCAAAGTACCCAATGGGAAACCTACCTACAAGCTCTTTGTTCACGAAAACAAGTGCTGCATGGCCCAAGCTCCCTATATTCAACATAACATCATTTGGTTGATCACCATTCACATTAATACTGCCAATAAGGAAAAGCGAAGAGAAAGTCAAAGATGTAACTTTTAATATGGGAAAAACAATAAAAGAAAAAAAAGAAACCTATAAACAAATAGATCCTTGTAAAGCAATGATTATGGTAAAAGAAATCACCTCGTAGAGTACCAAAGAAAATCACTGGTATCCTTGGTTGTATTAATCTGCTTCAGTAAACCCGTAGCTTCGAACGAGTTGTTACTCCAAGCACCAACTTTTTCCTCGTACCAACTCCACACTGATGATGCTAGAAGGATCTCATTGACAGTGGTGGAGCCAGCATGTGAACCATCACCGAGATTTCTTTGTGAAACGATCTTCAATCATGAAGAATGAGGAGGAAGTCAATAACCAAATGGCATAGTGTTGTGTTCATCACCAGATATCATTTTCTGGAGTTTCTTTTGTTCTGTTTCATAAACATAATCCGATATTTGATGAATCATAAGTACCTTAGCTGTGTTGAAAATGACATTTTTTCCATCTGGAAGTATGCTCACAGACCAAGCAGGAAGGAAATATGAATTTCCATTGAACGTGACATTTGCATCTGAGCTGCTGTCATAGTTAGCTAGAAAGGCTGCACAGTCATTGGAAGACTTGCAGTAAATATGAGCCTGAAAAACGAGAAAAAAAAAAAAAAATCAAAATCAGTGACTTCCATTACCGTAAACCAATGAATAAAGGAATTACACGAACAAGCCAGAGTATCTCTGGAAAATCAGCAAACCTCCAAGTTGTAGCCAAGCTGTTGGTGAGTTGAATCTGAGCGGACCAAGTGTTCCTCACACAGCTTTATTGCCTTCGGCAAGTCACGTAGGTGGCCCCACTTTGGCTGTCTAATGAAACCTGCATCACATAACTCGTCATGAGATGCAGGAATAGAACAGCCACATAACCTTCAGACGATTGTTCTTTCATGTGGGACGGAATGAAGAATATATCAGTGATTATAATGTTACCATATTCATCTATTGGGGCATCATAATCATAGCTTGTAGCAATCAAGGGGCCTCCAGCTGTTCGTCCAAAGTTGGTTCCACCGAAATACTGCAAGAGTTCAGGCAAATTGCTGGACATAGCTTGGTGTAATGGTAACAGATTCTATTTTGATGGTTATATTTACATGTTTGTGTGGTCATTGTTACAGGAAACAGAAATCACTGCAGATTTACCATATAGTAGTTTTGGAAAGTGCCACCATATTCGAAAAATCGAGCAACAGCAAAAGCAAGATCCTCAACGGGTCGATGAGGGACTGGATAGCCAAAAGAAAGAAACCTGCCAAATGGGATAGCTATTACTTCAGATTTCATGTCAAAAATAACACCTACCAATCCAAGGAAATGATTAGGCTTCATTAGCCATAGATTATTACCATCCACTCCAGTTTTCAGTCCAGATTTTTGGCTTGGAAGCAGAGTTTGGATAAAATTGATCGCAGTAAAATCCATTGCATGTGTTTATCTGCATGTTATTCACGAAGAAAAGATTGACATACTTTGAATAATTAGAATGATAACATAACAATTCAAAAAAGGGGCCTTAAAAACGTTTCAAATGAGCTAGAAGAGCGCAAAAGGGGGCTCGTTAATCAAATAATACTTACAATTGGATCAGGAGCATCTCCTTGTTGGCACATCACCCAAGGCACTGATGTATTCAGATTACCAGCAGTTTCTGCAGCCCAGGGGACATATAATTTTCCAGGAATCCCATATGCCCATTCAACATCCCCATATTCATTCTCAACCTGTTACAACACATATGAGACTTGGATCAACGACACAGTGTTGCTTTTTAGTGAATTAACTGCCATACAGCACTGGTTGTATTTTATATAATGCAGAAGTCAACGACAGACCATAGTAAAACAAAATTCCTTTGGTTGGTAATAACAAAACAAATGGAGGTGTTTTGTACTTGTAAAGGTTGCACAAGATGCACAGGGGGCTTCGGCCGATTACCTGAGCAAGAATGATTGGGCCCCCTTGTGAATAAAAGAGCTTCTCCTGCTTCATTAAATTCACAGTTTTCTCAAGAAATCGTGTCATTTCTTCCTGCAATGCCAGCGACGTGAGAGTATACTGTTCATGCAACTATTTATATATATTATTTAATAAAAAAATATTATTTTATCTTTAGTTTGTTTTTACACGTTGATCTTTATGGGATAATTATGGTTATGCCATATAATATATTTCATATTTTTAATGTGTTACCATAATAAGTTACTAATTATATTTTTTTGTTATAAAAAAAGGTAATTTCTTTGGTAAGCTGATGTATGGTGATATCTAGGAAATATGCAGGTTTTTGTTAGCGAACAAGCAACCTCAAAAGGTCATGACAATATACCTTGAATAGATCATTTGATGTTCGGAACTGAATCCCAGGAATGAAATGTAACCAAAGTGGGAATCCTCTGTCACAATAAAACGAGAAAGTTTACAAATCATCAACCGTTAAACTAGGTTAAACTTATGAAGAATAGGAAAATGAAATAGCCAACTAAAATGATAAATTGTGTAGATAAGTAAATAAAAGCCAGTATAAACATAAAGTAATCAGCAAAAGCAATAGAAAGGAAAACATTGAAACTTGGAAGAAAAGAAGACTATTGTGCTTTGCAACAAAAGGAAAAACTAGGAAGCAGGGCAGACCCATAATTCCATTCAGCACAGATATAAGGACCAATCCTCAAATGAACCAGAAGACCGGCTTCTTGAATTGTTTTGATAAACTTCACCAGATCAAACCTGCCTTCAAAGTAATACTAGAAAATACAAACAAAGCATTAGCGCCACCAACAAATAAAAACAATGAAATATACAGCAACTGAACAGCAAATATTTACATACCTGTCCCCTCATAGGTTCATGATAGTTCCAGAACACATAAGTCTCAATCACATCCAATCCCCCTTCCTTTGACTTCCTAATGATTTCTGGCCACATCTGTACATTTCATGTCTAATTTTAGATTCCGTATTATGATATAGTTCGAATTCCATGGTTAATTACACCAAACCAAAAGTATTCAGGTATAAGCAGAATTGAGATAATCCCAAGAGGCGACCTCAGGAGTTGTTCTAGGATAATGGATAGAGCCAGACTGCAAAACCCTCCTCTTTCCATCAATGACAAGAGCTCTGTGACCATAAGTCACTTTAGCACAAGATACTCTTTCAAAACAGCAAAATTCAAAGAAGAAAAGAGCCAGAAAGATCAATGCTAAGGATTTCCTGTTTCCCATAATGTCTTCAGACCATGAACCGTGTTTGCTGGTTAAAGACGAGCAGTTTATATAGACATTATCGAAAGAAAAATTGCGTATTTTTTTGATATGCTTCTCTATTGTTTTTTCCCCTCCAATAGTATTATAGTAGACATTCTACGGCATTAAAGGTGATGGGCCATTAGTCTATATAAACTGTAGTCTGACTCCAAACCATTAGTCTTGACCTGAGACTGACCCAACCCAAAAATAACCCGAGCTCAGTGTAGCCTAAGTCGAAGCAATCCGACCCGTCCGTCCGTTTGACCATAAATGAGATTGCTTGAATCGGACTCGCAGACTGATGGCTGCAACAGCCAGAAAAATGAATGGAATGTACAGGAGGCAAAATCTAGAAGGCCGATGATCTTGAACTGCAGGGCGCAAAAAAGCCAATCAACTAGAACTAAAATAAAAATTAAAAAAAAAAAAACATATTTTTCACCTCACACAATTATAAAGAATAATTAGTATTTTTTTGTTAAATAACACATAATTTATTATTTTATAAATTTAATATAATAATCCAAACTACTATACAATATGAACAAGAAGAATTCTTTTTAACTTACCTATCTTTCTTAAATAAAAATTTTAAAAAAAAAAAAAAAACAAGGAGGCAAAAAGACAAAAGAAAGGGTAAAAAAAGTCTATTACGTGTCTCACAAGTGGCCCAGTCTTTAAGTTGCTGTACACTGAAATCCTGAAGAGTTGAACCAGTTCAGAACAGTGTGTCCGTACTCATCATTAGATCAATTTCTCAGGTACACTCCTCAATCACTGGTTCTGGTAAGATCGTAGCTTTCTTTTTCCCCCAACATGGGAATTTCATTTTATTTATTTTGGACCCCTCTGTTTAGGTTGAAAAGGAAAAAGTGATGATATTTGTGTGCAATTCTTGTTGCTGTGAAACCCTATATCACTATCCACGGGTACCTAATAGTAAAAAAGTTTCTTCCTTTTTCATTCAAGTTTGAAAACTTTTCAGAAATGATGATGGGTCAGTTTAATCTAATTATATATAATATGTATATATATGTATGTGTAGCGTTTGCTCGAGAGCATCCAGCATCTTGTTTTGTTTACGGATAGTTTTTATGTGTATGCGTAAATGCCTTAAAAAATTAGAATGCTTCTATAGTTATAGCAGAGACTGAAATGCATCAGCGAGACTTCATCTAATGACTTGGCTTTTCTGCGTCCGGGCTGTGTCAGAGTATTTAACTGTTCTTGAGAGTTAACTTTCTTTTTTTTTTTGAGCAAGGGTTCTTCCGTGTTAACTTAAAACTGTGAGGTTTGCTGGGATTACTAGGGCATCTTTAATCAAATTTTGGTGGGCTCTTTCGGTTGTGATCAGTATTTTTCATCCACCCTTTTGTTTGTTTAGCCACCAGTATTGATAGTTTTGCCTATTAAGCAGGAGTGGTTATGACGAAATATTGATAGCTTTGCACATTTAAATGTTTGTAGCCTCCATAATTGTTTCCATGGTCACCAAAGTTTATTGCTTCTTACATGATGCAAGTTATTGCCCAATATGTGTCTTTTTTTCTTCTGGGAATGTATGAAAGCAAAGGAATGAATATAGCTAGCTTTCTGAAATACTTTGTTCTGGCAATGGGTACTTGGTGTACTGCCGAACTTGTGGTTCTTTGTGCTGGAAACTGACTTTACAGATCCTGATGGTTTGTTGAAATTCTTTTTGCAGAGTCTTCTTCTCAATCCTGAGCTGAATATGGATTTTACTACTATGAATCGTGAACAACTTACACTAGTGGGATCTGGATTCTCTGTGATGGCTACAATGCATTTTACAATGCAGCTCCTTTCACAGCATCTCTTTTACTGGAAGAATCCCAAGGAACAGAAGGCCATAATAATTATTATCCTCATGGTTCCCTTATATGCCTTGGATTCCTTTGTAGGTTTGTTGGATATCCAGGGAAGTAAACCATTCTTCATGTTTTTGGACTCAATTAAAGAATGCTATGAGGCATTGGTGAGTGCCTGATAATTGATTGTGACTTGGCTTTGTCTTGTGGTTTGTGGTTCTTTTGGCTCATCATTTCACTTGCTAGCCTTCCTTTTTGGCTCTCAGGTGATAGCCAAGTTTTTGGCTCTGATGTACAGTTATCTCAATATATCCATTAGCAGAAATATTGTGCCTGATGAGATTAAAGGGAGAGAAATCCACCATTCTTTCCCTATGACCCTTTTCCAGGTGCAAATGTTGTTTGATTTTGATATTAGAGCCATATATTGAAATTAAACGTGATGCTTAGATAACTTCCATTTTTTCTCTGTGAATGTAAACTACTAGAGTTGTATTTAACATAATATGGTCTCATAAAGTGCAGCCTCGTACTGTCCGGCTGGATCACCATAATCTAAAGCTCATCAAGTACTGGACATGGCAGTTTGTCATCATTCGCCCAACATGTTCCATCTTGATGATTTCCCTGCAAATTCTTGGGATATATCCAAGTTGGTTGAGTTGGACATTCACGATTATCCTCAACATTTCAGTTTCTCTGGCACTGTACTCCCTTGTAATCTTTTACCATGTGTTTGCAAAGGAGTTGGCACCACACAAGCCACTTGCAAAGTTCCTGTGCATCAAGGGAATTGTCTTCTTCTGCTTTTGGCAGGTAAATACTCTGCTCTCTTTCTTATTTTTCTTGCTTCTTTTCATTCCTGCATCTTATTTTCTTATTTTGTTTGGTTGGATGTTGGCATGTGGGTGTAGTGGGGACAAGTGGGCTATTGGTTTTGAGTAGAATTTGAAGGGAATACTTGAAAAGCTCTGGTAACATAAAACTGTTCCCATAACAGTTCAGCAGGCCAAGAGAGAAGCAAATCTCTCTCATCCAACAAAGATAGGCAGATAGAGAGAAGCCTTTGTCAGGCTCCCCAAAAATTCTTAAATTTTTGGAATCAGGGCCCCAACACAGATTGGTTTTCATTTTCTTAATATTGATCAAGAAAGAATATGGTTGGATCTTTCTAAGTTGGACAACAAGAACCGTGTACATGTGAGATCTACTTTACATGGAGTTTAAATTTTGAAACCTTTTGTTAATCCAAATGTTGGAAGTGTTTTAGACATGATATGGAAGTAATTGTATATTTTGCGTGTTCTTCTAAACCTCAGATAACACATCCACACAAAGCTTAATTTGGTCGTGACCCATGTGGGCATTCTTGGAAGAAATTTCCTACTCTACAAATTTTAGGCACCTTTACGATACTTTCGGGAAGATAATGTAACATTGATTACTTGAAGTGCTTAATTGTTTAATCAAAGTTCCCAAATTCCATCCAAATTTTGAAGGGTAAACTTCCAGTAATATAGTAACAGCTCCAACTGTTTACTAGGATGGCTGAGTAGCTCTGTGTTGGTGTTTGGCATGCATGTGTGTGCGCCCCCCGGGGGGGGGGAGTTGTGGAGGGGAAAGGCAGTTCATCTCCAATTTCTGGCAAGCTAACTGCTTTCTGGTGTTATTCCTGCTTCAATATTCCCTGGATTCATGTCTTTCATCCTTTCCATTTGTTTTGGTGAGTAGAATATGGCTCAACTTCTTGGTTAGGTATAATTTCTTTCATTGTTGGTTTTGTCCAGGGTGTGGTGCTTGACATACTTGCTGCAATGGGCATCATTCGATCCCAGCATTTCTGGTTGGATGTGGAGCACATAGAGGAAGCCATACAGAATGTCTTGGTAATTTTGGAGATGGTTATATTTTCTGTTCTCCAACAATATGCCTATCACGTCGCACCTTACAGTGGGGAAGTGGAAACAAAGATGAAAATCAAGAAGAAAGAATAGGGCGACCGAGCTCCTGAGTCATGGATGAGACATCACATATCCTGAAAGATACAGTTTTAAAGTGAATTGTGTACTATTATGACAGAGTACCCTTAATATCGCTGGTAGGCTCTACTACCATGTGTTGCCTGGAGTTTTGCTTCTCAGGCTTGCCCTGTGCTTCCTTGATGCTGTGGTTCTTTGTAGAATTTTGTTCTGTATGTTAGATATCGAGGTTGGCTGATCACCATCAAGTGCGCTTATTTTGGATAGAGTTCCTCAAATATGAGTTGATGAAGAAAGTGGAAGGAGGAGAATGGAACAATATTTTTACGAGGAAGTGAAATTCTCCAATTAACTCATCCTCATAATATTTCTCTGATTTAATCTCAATTATGATATTTTAAGAGTACATTTATACTAGTCGGATAATTTCTAAATTCACACGAAGTTGAACAAGTTGATCGATAGTCAATTCTCATTGATAAGGGGTGATTCCTACAGAGGACACCCATGTTGAGAGAGTGTTGTGTCGGGTCAAGGCAGTATGGAAATGCAGTGATCGAGTTTTAGGAACACACAATTCAATACCAAGAGATAAATTTTAGCGTTAGCATTGACAATTATAATCTTTCGACATTGGAGATTTACCATCAACTCTAGTAAGTTGGCACGTAGGCCTCTAAATGGCATCAGACAATTGAGAAAAGTGGACAGCCTAGAGCAATGTAAAATGATCAAAAGAGAATGCATTCCTCTGCCTTCAAACACCAAGGACAAAGAAGGCCGAATCAAAAATCGACAATTCAAAGATCCCAGGTCTTGTCAACATAAATGCATAATTCACCAGGACAAGGATCAAAAGACATGTTCAGGATTTGAACCCACAAAACTCCATTCATGTGTTGCAAGAGGTTCGACCACAAAATAAGGAGGGGGTTTTGGAGACTACATACGTGTAGTGAACGGCAACATTGATAATGAAAAGAAACTGAAAACAAAACTTATGCATGTGTTTGGACTTGGGGGCACAACATTATATGGAGATATGGTCCGGCTGCCACCTTGGAGATTGATCTATAGGAAATTTCCTCATAAATTTATTGTTGTCTGGTATCCAACAATTAATATTCCCCCAGATAATGGCCCCACTTTTTTTTTTTTTTTTTATCAATCACATTGAAGGAAATTAAACAACTTTCTTTTTGTTTTTTTCCTTTTTACAAAGGAAGAAAAACAAAGAAAAATAGAACTGAACACAAAACAATCAGTCAGCTCTCGGAATGGCTACTTGACCATCGTCAACACTTTCAAGATTTACTAAGAAATCAGCACAATAATTGCTTTCATGCAAAGTATATTATTGTAGGCAGCTGATGTTCTCAAGCACAATTGATTTGCTCTTAGCACTGAACAATGAGGGGATCGATAGGAAGGCGGCTCCCATCCTGCCTTCGTTAATTTTTGGAGTGCAAGTAGTGAATCCGCCCCCACAACAACACGGCAGAAGGAATATGACAAGTCTTCCTTATAGGTCAAGTAATTGAAAAATGGCTACACGGTTCATCAACCTGGGGTAGCTCCCACCATCCATGGCATGGTTAGGCAAGATTCTTTTGTCTTTTTGTAATTTAAAGATTGGAGAAGAACCCCAAAAAGAAGAACAAAGAAAAAAAACAAAAAAAAAGAAGAAAAAACGTGCGTGTAGGAAAGGGTTTGGCACATGATTCCAAATATAGGTATCAAAAATAAGTTTCTTCCTCAACCCGTTTGTGCCACTGGCGGAGTTGTCCCGCTGAAAAAGGAAAATGTATACAATCTAGGTGAAGTTGAAAAATTTAATCCCATTCTTTTTTTTTTTTTTTGGTATTACTTTCACTGAAATTTGAAAATTGTAGATTGACTCACACAAAAGATGTACACTAAATTAAGTTTTGAAGTTTTATAATTTTTTTAATGAATTGGTTTATTTCAGATTTGAAACAAATATATACATATTACTTTAAGTAATTGATTATAACTAAATATAATTTGATTTATAAATAACCTATAATTTTGTTTTCTATCTTTTAGTTAGAAATTAATTGAATAATTTATATCTATTATATTTAGTATTTAAATAAAATTTTTTGAACAGTAATTCAATGATAGGCTAAAATTTTCCGTTTATATAATAATTTTATAAACTACATGAATGGAATGTGTATTTTTAATCAATATATAGATTTTTGTGAGGATGAGTTTATCGCGACAATAAAAGCATTACTTTGTAATTAAAAATCACAATTTACAGATCTTAAAATGATTTTTAAAAAATATAAAAAATACATAAATTATCATATTAACTCTCACAAAATAATGATTCCTATATATATGTTAATCTAACTAATTATGTAACATTTATTTGATGTCTTCATTGTTGCTACAAAAAAGAAAATAATATGTGAAAAAGTAATGTTAATTATTTTTTAATATTATTAGTGCATTGGCTACCCTGTAAACTTACTTTCACTGATTATAATTTCTTTATCTGCCATTAAACTTTGTAGTATAATTATTATAGCATGAGAATGACAGATGTTAAGAAATATATATTAGAAAATGAAATACCACATCGTCACTAATTTGTATGATTTACTAAATGCGCAAAAGACCTGACTTTTACCCCTTAAATTGTTTATTGGCCCATACAAAATAAAATTTTTAACAAAAAAAAAAAAGACATTTTGCGTAGTGTTTAGTGTCTTTTGAATTTACTCTATTTTCATTCAAATACAAGAATATTGAATTACTCAAAAAAAAAAAGAAAAAGAATATTGAAGGATCAATTTGTATAAAATTTTACAATATAATGCTTAAGAGAGGAAATATAATATGAATACCTCTTCATGATGGTCGGATAAGATTTTACCAAAATAAATAAATAAATAAATAATGCCCTATTTTTGTAATTTAAACACAAGACCATGACAAAAAATGAAAGGGAAATGATAAATTAAATTTAAATTTGATTAATTTATTATATCGAATCAACATATGAAAATTACATTAAACGTAAACGTTTGTAGTACATAAACCAAATTACCTTATTAGCCAAATTCGTTTCAGTATTTTTTTTTTTTTTTTGCATAAGTTCTTATAATAAGAATAATAATATTCTAATGGGTCATTATTAGTTGGAATAGTAGCAAAATTTAGTCTAATTAATATCAATAACTACACATTTGGTCAACATCATGGAGCCTAAAGTACTCCAATTTGTTTTTTTTTTTCTCTTTTATTTTTTTATTTATAATAATTAGATAGCATGACATCTTGACCAAAGAACAAACAACCAAATACATCATTCTCAAAGATGGTATTGACATGCACCAAAGATAATCTCTACAACCATCGTTTGAATACAAGTATTATGTTCAACAAATTCTTTCCTTTGTCCACATGAATTATGATGCCAATTAATGGCGCATTAGAGACTGCCCCTTTTCTTACGGAAAGGACCAAATGATAAATTAAAGGAAATCAAAAGATTGTAGGGAAGAAAAAAAAATATCTCTTTCAATTTATGTTAATTAAAAAAATTAATATTTTATAATTTATAATATTTAAAATGAAAATAATTAAAAATTAAGTTAATTTAAGATTAAATTGATTTGATATTAAGTGAATTTTAAATTTATTTAACTAAAGATAATTTAAAATTTAAAAATTTAAAATATAATAATTTAAATTTAAAATTTAAAAAAATGAAATGATAAGGATAAAATTAACGAATTAAAATTTAATAAAATTAAAATTTAGTGTATTTAAAATTTAATATATCTAAAAATCATTTTTTTTTTAAAAAAAAAACTATATAATTACTTTATTTTATTTCCCTCCGTTGTAACATAGTAGGAGGATGTTCAACGCGCATGCGTGTACGCGCTCTTGGAATACACGAAGAACTCAAGCCCGAAGACAAAGTCAATAAGCAAAGCGAACAGAAAGATGCCCACTTCGCCGTTTCTTCTTCTTCTTCTTTTTATCAACTTCCTTTTTGATTCTAAGACAATAAACCAAGAAACGCAGAGTGCTTGACGAGATAAAAAGGAAAAGGATATAATTTTTCGGGTTTTTAATTGAAAGAGAGACAGAGAAAGAGAAAGAGAAAGAGTGCAAAATATGAACCAGAAGGCCAACGTGTCCAAAGAGCTTAATGCAAAGCATGGAAAGGTCACTCCTTTTTATTGTTTCTGTTAATGGGTATCGCTTTGATATGCGTTTTATTTGTGTTGCTAGTTGTTTTGATGAGTTTGGAATGGTGAATTCTTGATTTTGCGTAAAAAGTTGGCCTTTTTTTCTTTTTTTCTTCCTTTGTTGTGTATTGATGAATTGTATGATTTGTTGCTCTGAAGTCTTCCTTCGTATTGTATTTAATCTTAACTTATTTTGTTATTATCATCTTTGAGTGGACAATTGGGTGTAAAGTCTTATTTCTTGAAGTTATTGCCTGTTGGGTTTATGCTTCTGTTATGTTAATGAGTTGCTGTTCTGTGTTGGTTTTGTATTATCTTTATTTGAAATTGCTCGAAGTTCTTGGAGTAGTTTTTCCTTTAACAAAATTGAATCATATGCTCAGCATGGAGTTAGTTTATCAGTCCCCAGGTTCTCCTATATATTTGTTTGAATGTTGAATTTAGTAAATAAAGGAAAAAGAATCCCTTGTTAATCCAAAATAACCATTTTCAGTTTTAATCGTGTGTTCCTTCGGGATGCTTTGGTGAGTGAATATTGGATGTGTGTGAATTTCTCTTTATCTTGTGCAAAGCAAAGGTAACTAAAGGAAAAAAGGACCTTTTTATGCCTGTTGTACACATTGTTGAGAATGTATTGGTTCATATGCACTTCAAATTCAAATCTTCTCTGTCTGATTTAATCTTAACTTATTTCTTTTAATAGATGTTGTTGAGCAGAAAATTGTGTGTAAAGTCAAAATCGTCGCCTATTGGATATGCTTCTGTTATGTTGATGAGTCCCAAGGCATGGTTGCGGTTGTTTTGTTCTTTTATGTATTATTATTTGAAATGAATTGAAATTCTTGAGCTAGTTTTACAAATTTAAGGTACTGGGCATATGCCTTTTACCTTCTCACTGGCTTTCATTTGACTAAAATTTCTTTCTATATAAATTACGACGATGTGCAGTCAATTTTGGAAAAATTTCCAAATTCATGGGTGATAATTTACCACTCTCTTGTGTTCCTTGTTTGTTATGGCCATCCCTAACGTAATGCACATTGTGTAGATGACTTCATTCATCTGGACTTACCAATTGAGGGTCCTAAGTGCTTTAAACTGTATTTCTTGTTTGTCAGTCTGCCTCAATTTTCAAAATGAAGTTCATCTCAACTTGTCTCTTTGTTTGCAGATTTTGGAAAGCCTGTTTAAATTACCGGGGAATCGGGAGTGTGCTGATTGCAAAACCAGGTATGTGCTTGAGCAACAGCTTTTATTATCTCTCTCTCTCTCTCTCTCTCTCTCTCTCTCTCTCGGTACCTTTTTTGAACAAAGGAATTCTGCAAGCATTGGGATGGTGAGGACTAAAGTCTGATGGGATCACCAAAGATGTGTTCTCTCATGATATGAGCTAGTTGTGCCGAGTGTTAGCTGTCAAATATATTAGTTTAAGGAGTTATAATGCATGGTGGTGTTGTCAAATTTGCTCTACAGGGGTCCTCGATGGGCTAGTGTGAATCTCGGAATCTTCATATGTATGCAATGCGCTGGGGTACATAGAAGTCTTGGAGTGCATATATCAAAGGTAAACCCTTTTCCCCCAACTTGAACCATTTTTTAAGCACAGAGTAACACAATTTGCCTGCTTATTCATGTTCCGTGTTATTCAGGTAAGATCTGCTACTCTAGACACATGGCTTCCAGAACAGATCACATTCATACAGTGTAAGAACTATTCTTCTGGGAAGCAGATCTCTGACCTGCTCTAATTTTTTGCTAAGTCATCTTGAAGATTAAATTGCAGATTTTCCAAGATGTAATATTGGTTTCTTCTTGTCCACAGCTATGGGGAACGAGAAATCAAACAGTTACTGGGAAGCAGAGCTGCCTCCTGATTATGACAGAGTTGGAATTGAGAATTTCATTCGTGCAAAGTATGATTTTGTAGAGTCAATAGTCTCAGTTACTGATGCTCCCATATCATGCTTGACCTTGGCTTTACTGATCTGTTGCCATTATATTTTTATTTAGCTGATCTCACGCTCAACAATATTGTGTTATCCAATAGGTATATGGACAAAAGATGGATTCCTAAAGATGGGAAAGTGAGGTCACCTTCAAGGGTAATTGGAGAGGAGTCTTCAGTTGAGGGGCATAAATCTGTGAGCAGTGCACATAGGCAAATGAGTAACATTAACTATGGTGGTGAGGAAAGGAGAACTACTCATCCATCTGTTATAAAGGAAAGTAGCCCTGCTAATAGTTCCGGGCTTCTTAGGATGCCCCAGATGAATAACATCAACCATGCTTCCAATGACAGAAGAGCTACTCATTCACCTTTTGTAAATGAAAGTAGCCCTGCCTCTAGAAGTTCTCCTTCAGTGCCTGCTAAAGTGCCCCATCAGGTAGATGAAATTTTCTTTCTTTTTTTTTTAAATTTTTGGTTCAATTCAAAATTCACATGTACATTCCTTCTTGCCACTATTATATTTGCACAGACAATCAAGATTATTCAGGGAGTTAATCAGCAAAAGCTTTTTTAAAGAACAGCATTATCCTAGAGAAATTAGTGGTGTGGGTAGTGGTTTAAAGATGTTTATATAAAGATATGCAGTTGCTATCCCTGCTGTTTTTTCCCCATTATTTTAATTGAATGTTAATGTATCTTTGTGGACAATGGCTGGATTAACAGGACATGTCTGAGGCAAAATCACAGGACACTGTCCAGAATCCGGTACCAGCACTCACAAAGACTAAACTTGTAAAGCCGGAAGGCAGTACAACCCCAGCTGTTGTGCCATCTAATGTGGATTATGCTACCGAACTTTTTAATTTGCTTTGTATGGATGATGCAAGGGGAAGTGACACCAATGCACATGCAGATAGTAATACATGGGTTGATTTTGGATGTGAGTTTTTTGCCTAGTAATTTTACTATATCTAGTGTGCTTACTGCAATGTTTTTTTTTTTTCCTCCCTTTTTTTTATTTTTATTTCAAGAGCTGCTTCTAAACTTGGTTACCGTTGCTGCCCTTGAACCTACCAAAATCCAGCTGCCGAAGCAAAATCAATACCAGGGATGACTGATTCAATCACTAATTCAAAGCACAAAGCACAGGATACATATAAGGATCCACCTCTAGTTGCAACATCCTTAGAGAAGCCCCTAGAAGTTGCAAACAACAATGCCATAAACCTCTTTGATAAGGTAAATGGACAAATTTTTTTTGAATAACAGTAACTTTTATATCATTGGTATCTGGCAGTTAATTCAATGCAACCTTTTGATCAAGACTATTTGCTGTTGTACACTTAGAATGGGTCTATCATTCCGTAGGATTTTGACACCACTTTATAACTTTCCATGTTTGGTGTAGGTGCTAGAATTTCAATTAGTTGCTGTAACTGATAACCACTTTTAATGTTCTTCTTATGGGAATTAAAGCTAGCATTTCAGTGTCTGTTGCATTTCTTTCCTGTCAGTGATTGAAAACAAACTATGATATTTTTTATTGTGAATTATTTGAGAATAATCGTTTGAAAATGAATATGGTTTTTGATTTTGACAGTCAAGTATGTCATCTCCATTTTCTGGTCAACAATGCACTATGTCATCCCAAAAACAACCATTAATGACTGCTCCTGCTGCAACATCTGGTGCTGGATTTCAAAGCTTTCCTGCTAGTAGATATATATTTGGTTCCAATATTAATTACTTACCTGCTCAGAATTGGGGAAACACTGGCCATCAAGTTCCCGGAACGATAGTGCCAGTCACTGATGTGCAAAAATATGTTCAGGTTGAGCTCTTAAATACTTACATTATTAATGTGTAATGCCTGAAAACCTCCTCCTTACTGGATTTTATTTGCCAGCTTGGAGGCAGCCAACAAATGTATACAACAAGAAGGCATTCATTTAATTTCCCAATGTCAAGGTAGGCACACTGACAGAACGTACGCATCTAGAAGTTGCTGTCAATTTCTCCTAGTCTCCTCAGCACCATGTTGGTCTCATCTGGTTCCCTTTTTAATGATCTTTATGATTCTAAATTAACAGTTTTGGCTCGTAAGTGTCTTTCACCAGTTCCACACAGTTGAGAATTTGATATGATCAAAAAGTGCAAAACCTAAGGTCAACTTTGCTGAAGCATGTATTAGGACCTGTGTTGCATTTGTATGTATCTATGCATGTGTGCCAGTGCACTCCCATTTTGTAATGCATTGGTATTGATGTAGTTCAAAACCTGAAAGTATACCATACATTCATAGTCATCCTTTCTGTCATTATAACTTGGATCGCAAATGGCATTCATATTCTTTGAGGTATTCATGAAAATCTTTAAGAATTTTATGGCAGCAAAATATGGCAAATTGGACGTTTTAGTCTCAGTTCTGTGGGTAGGGACAGTATTCAGTAGGAAGGTTTTGGCCTTAAAACTGATTCATGTAATTGGGAGTCAAGATGGCATGGTGAAATGATTTGTAAGTTAACCTGCATATAACTCTTCACTTACCACGTATGCTGCTCACATGCCACTCTCTCTGGGTTGCCAATGACTCTTGCTTGCAGCATGTACGCGTCAGGGCCAGGGACAGCACCAGCCATGCCAATTTCAGCTTTCCCTGTCACTCCAACTCAACCTCAACAGTATTGTGGTTTCTCACCCTTGTCACAAGGGATGTTTACAAACAAGTGAGAGATTGCCTTTAATTATTTCACCATAGAAGAAATAGTTCATTTTTCATGGGATCATTTCAATTTGGGTTCATATTGTAGTATTGGGTTTACACTTTACAGTCTTTGTATATATATTTATATATATTTTTGTTTTACAAAATATATTTTGTGCAATCATAAGGAAGCCACAAACTCATTGCTTATAGCTTAAAAGGAAGAGGTGGGGGGAAGAAAAATAAATTTCAATTTGTCTTTGCATGAAAAAATTATTTCCCTAATTTACAAGATATGAATAGTCACAGAATGACAAAATATACTTTTGGTATTAAAATTACTCATAAATCTCGAAAAAAAAAATTTGAGAGAATGCACTAAATTCTCTAATCGGTGCACTGAATCAAAATATTTATAATGATCCCATTGATGCCCTATTTATTTTCTAACTAAAAGGTTTTTTTTTATGCCAATGATAAATTATGCAAGGAAATAGAATATTGTAAACAGTAAATAATGTATTTTACTCAAAAAAAAAAAAAAAAAACTAAGTATTCTTACATCTTCGCATGCTTACTTTGTTCTCTCGAAAAAGATAGCTAATAACTACAAAATTTAATTATTCATAGCAATTTCTTTGAAAATCGATTATTCATTTTCATCTCCCTTAAAAAAAAAAATTGAGAAGTGTTAATTAGAAATGAGGGTTTTTTGACACAAATAATGTAACAATATGCGTCCAATAGTAATTATCACATAGTTAATAAATATAAATACGTGACAAACAACTTTAAAGATAATAATGTTTATTAAGTAATAACCAAAAATATAAATTAATTATATTTTATTTAATTTTATAAATTAAATATAATAATTTTATTATTTTATTATTTTATTATTCCACACATATTACTACGCCGCAATCTTTAGAAATTAAAAACAAAAAAGCATCGATTACAAAATGTGTAATCATTAAAGCTACAACGACATCGGAGCGGATAAAAAAAATGTCAAACGCAACACGTCTTCAAAAATTGTTTATTACAATGCCACTTTATTAATAATAATCTAATGTATTCTTTTTTATTGAACCCAATTATTATTATTATTATTATTATTATTATTATTATTTATTTTTAAATAAATAAAAATTATATTTATCAGTATAAAATTTTATATTTATTAATATTAAAATTAAATAATTTTTAACCAGTTTGAAGTAGCTACAACGGTGTCTTTTGGGCCATCAGACCCCTATTAGCCGAATAAAACAAGTAAATTTAATTATTTAATTTTCAAAATTGTTCACTAAAATATATATAACATGCAACAAATAAGATAATACATTTAATAAATTATTAAAAAATAAATTTAATATTCATTATATATTATTTTATATTTGTTGTATATAGTGTATTTTTGAGTTAAAAAAACTTAAAATTTCAAACAAAATAATAAATTTTTAAGAAACAGGAATCTCTCTCTCTCTCTCTCTCTCTCTCTCTCTATATATATATATATATATATATTTTTTTTTTATTTTTTTTTTTATTTTGGGTCTACCTAATGAAACTCTTTCTAAATCATGCTGACCCTAATAGACCAAATGACATACTCTTTTATTTTTAAAAACAAAAATTACTGATCCAATAATTAATTATGACGTCATCGCGCGTGAGACACGTGACCACAGTTGCTGAGCGATTATTGCTGTGCTATGTTGCATGCGAGAATTGCACTTCACATCGAGTTTCACGTGATTCAGCGTAGGATTTCTCCTGATCGGATCGGATCGGATCAGATCAGGCAGTCGCGGTGGATGAAATAAGAAGCGAAGGATTGGGAGAAAAAGCGTGCGAGTTCATTCAACCCAAATGCAGCGCCACAGTAGCATATAACAGAAACGTAACGGACATCTGTGGGCCCCGCAACTCTTTTCTCCGACTTTCCCCTCTGGCATTCTCAACTGCTACACGGAGATGCCGTAAGCAGCCGCTCATTAATATAATATAATATAATAATAATAATAATATAATAACATAAGACGCCGAGCCTACACGCAACCTCAAACAAATTATAGAAAAAAAATAAAAATAAAAATTTTAATTTTGGTGGACTCAAAATAATTATCTGAATAAATATAATTATTATTATTTTATTTTTTAAAATATTTTAGAAAAATTGTATATTTAATAGATTTAGAAACAAAAGAGATAAAAAATAAAATTAAATTAAAATTTTTGTTTCTTTTTTGTGATTTAAATTTTATTTTCTGTTTTAACAAGTTTATAAATTAATTATTTTAAATAAGTGATATAAATGTAATTAATTTTTTGTATTATATTTAAAATAATAAATATATAATATAAAAATTAATTATAGTGATTTAAATTTGTTATTTTTGAATTTATTATTTTTAAGTTTATTTATATTTTTTTAAAAAGTAAAATACATTTTTGAGAAAAACGACATCGTTCCTCGCTCTGCGCTGTCTGCGTGCGTCTCCATCTCTTTTCTGGGACCTGATATCACAGAGAAAAAAGAAAAAAGAAAAAGAGCCTTCACGCTTTTCAAGGCCGCGTTTCACATTCCTGTAACATTATCTCTCTCTCTCTCTCTCTCTCTGTGTGCGTATTTGTGTCTCTGTGTGTATGTGTGAGGTGGGGTGTGAAAATAAATTAAGACAAAGGAGAAAGTGATTTGGTTTGGGAGGGAGTCGAGAAAATGGTAATAAGGGTGGGGATTCATCTGTTTTCGGGATGGATTAAGGTAAAGTTTTCGACTTTATTAAGGAAAGTTTTAATCTTTTGTCGAGTTTTTGTGTTTGTATCGGTCTGTTTGTTTTTGTTGCGAATTGTTGGGAGTCCCCCCCCTTCTCCCTGTTTGTGTTTCTGAAAATCCGTTAAGGATCCGGCGGCATGTTTTGTTTTATGTTTCTCTGTTTTTCTGACATTTGATATATAGACTTCTGATTGGATTCTGTTCCCTTTTGTTTGTTAGAAGAAAAAATCAGGTTAATGTGTGAGCAGCAATGGCATGTTTTGTTTTATGTTTCTCTGTTTTTCTGACATTTGATATATAGTCTTCTGATTGGATTCTGTTACCTTTTGTTTGTTAGAAGAAAAAATCAGGTTAATGTGTGAGCAGCAATGGCATGTTTTGTTTTATGTTTCTCTGTTTTTCTGACATTTGATATATAGTCTTCTGATTGGATTCTGTTACCTTTTGTTTGTTAGAAGAAAAAATCAGGTTAATGTGTGAGCAGCAATGGCATGTTTTGTTTTATGTTTCTCTGTTTTTCTGACATTTGAGATATAGACTTCTGATTGGATTCTGTTCCCTTTTGTTTGTTAGAAGAAAAAATCAGGTTAATGTGTGAGCAGCAATGGCATGTTTTGTTTTATGTTTCTCTGTTTTTCTGACATTTGATATATAGACTTCTGATTGGATTCTGTTCCCTTTTGTTTGTTAGAAGAAAAAATCAGGTTAATGTGTGAGCAGCAATGGCATGTTTTGTTTTATGTTTCTCTGTTTTTCTGACATTTGATATATAGTCTTCTGATTGGATTCTGTTCCCTTTTGTTTGTTAGAAGAAAAAATCAGGTTAATGTGTGAGCAGCAATGGCATGTTTTGTTTTATGTTTCTCTGTTTTTCTGACATTTGATATATAGACTTCTGATTGGATTCTGTTCCCTTTTGTTTGTTAGAAGAAAAAATCAGGTTAATGTGTGAGCAGCAATGGCATGTTTTGTTTTATGTTTCTCTGTTTTTCTGACATTTGATATATAGTCTTCTGATTGGATTCTGTTCCCTTTTGTTTGTTAGAAGAAAAAATCAGGTTAATGTGTGAGCAGCAATGGCATGTTTTGTTTTATGGTTCTCTGTTTTTCTGACATTTGATATATAGACTTCTGATTGGATTCTGTTCCCTTTTGTTTGTTAGAAGAAAAAATCAGGTTAATGTGTGAGCAGCAATGGCATGTTTTGTTTTATGTTTCTCTGTTTTTCTGACATTTGAGATATAGACTTCTGATTGGATTCTGTTCCCTTTTGTTTGTTAGAAGAAAAAATCAGGTTAATGTGTGAGCAGCAATGGCATGTTTTGTTTTATGTTTCTCTGTTTTTCTGACA